>OX439139.1:205627895-206898966 GCA_949318255.1 Pollenia labialis
AAAGGGGTTGATTTTTTTTGTTTTGTTCTAAAAGGACATTTGCATAAAGTTGTTTAAATCCTCTTGTAATCTTGTACACGAACATAAATTAGTTAGTTTTGCCTCAGGTTATTTATACATACATACATACATTTATTTTTGATTTAAGAATTAATTCAAATATTTTTGTTAGACAAATTAAGAAACCCCTCTCTAATGGAAGTTATACTTTATTAAAAAGTTGAATAACAAACAAAGATTGAACTGCAGCAGACCTTTCAATTCTTAAGTATTAACTGAAAAAGGAGTATCTAAAATTTGTTTAGTTTAAGGAAATTTTATGGAATCGCTATGAATTTGTTCAAATTTTTTTTTTAACCATCTTAACTCCTTAGTGCATCTACATATATCCGACCGAGAATGGAATACAACTCTCATGTGTGGGGCCGGCGCTTCAAAGTATATTTTGAAGCTTTATAGCCGCGTGCAGGAGAAGGTGAAGGTTCTCATTGGTGACAGGAGGGAATTCAATTCTATTGACTCCCTTGAGCACCGTCGCAATGTGGGTTTTATTTGTCCGTTTTGTCGTGACTACAATGAGGACGTGTTTCTAATGAAATCAGAGGTCTGGCTCGCGAAACTTGTACGTTTGACCGTAATACACGTTTTTCATCGAGTGCCTATGCGTTACAGGGAAAATTCGTTAAGGAATGCTCCCTCTATCCTTCTACCCATAACTTATTTTCCCCGTTCGAAAACTATGCAATGCATTGGAATCACTTTCTGAGTCGATCTAATGTCCATCCGTCCGTCCATGCGTCTAAATTTTGACCAAAAATATTTTATTACAACCTAAATCACCCAGCCAAGTCGATACATATTTAAGCATAGCTGCCATACAAAACATTACTTCCAAAAATAGCTTTTAATGTCAAAAATTCCTTATAAAAGTTGTTATTTATATAAAATTTTACGACGATATCTTTTATTAGAAAAGCTCATATACATAGATGTTGATATCTGCACAAAGAACTCTATTACGCACCGAAGTCTCATATTATAATTTTATTTTGCCGAGTAAATGATTGTGCATGGTTTCTAAATAGGGTACAAACTCCAAAAGTTTCTGTAAATATTGTGGTGTAGGGTATCAATGGGGTAAAATGGTAACAAATATGGAAAAAATCTATACATAAATCGGCAAAGGCAAAACAGTTAAGAACACTTTCCTCTTTTGTATGTCAACCGATTTGAACAAGTTATACCCCATTTGAAAGATATTTACACACAGAAGTGCACAATATATATTTTATTAAAATCTGTTTAATAATTTCAGAGTTACAAGTGTTTGTTTGTCATCCGAACCTCTATGGGGAGAAAAAGTATCAAAAAGGGGAAATACGGAAAATTAAATTACTTTTTTTTACTTTTCCGTGCTTCATGTGATCATTTTTTAAATTTTCTATAATATTGAACTTAGAAACATAATATTATAGGTGCTGAGGGAATGAAAATAGAAGCTAGCTTTCCCTCAACAATTAATTTCAGTGTATTTATCAAATATTAAAAACTGGGAATTTAGCACGTCATACGGAAATCGTATTAATAAGAAAACCTATATAACTATAGAATTAAAATAAATTTTTTTCGCTTTGAGTCATAACATTTCGCTTCAACCAATCCACACATATGTTTACAGTAAGAAATTTTTGGCTTGGCCGAGAATGGTGGAAAATGTTCTTGGTTCAAGCAGTGTTGCCACTTTGTGAGTAATTACCCGAATTTGGTATCATTTTTACCGCCGTGGGTAGAGCGTGGGTATTTTCTCTTAGGTGTTATTCCGGTGTTATTTGAAATTCATACTTTAGATACCCAAATAAAATCAAGATTCGATTTAAGTGATGGCATTTATTTCTTTTAAATATTGTTGCTAAAAAATGCACAGTCTTTTGGACCAGTTTCGGTTTTTTTTTAAGCAA
The DNA here is from genome assembly GCA_949318255.1 of Pollenia labialis. Lineage (NCBI taxonomy): Eukaryota > Metazoa > Arthropoda > Insecta > Diptera > Polleniidae > Pollenia > Pollenia labialis. The sequence goes on from OX439139.1 coordinate 205,629,854, forward strand.
ATACTTCAATCAATAAATATATATTTTCAAAAGTTTTGTAATGAATGAAGATGGTTCCTTCGATTTGGATAAAGATGCCACTTATAGGGATTTAGAACCTAAAGTTTATTGAAAAAAGTTTTTCAAACTGAAACTAGCCTGGGGGATAAAATGTTTCCAATATTTCAACATGTAATTAATTTTATTTTTATCTGGCAACTTTCAAATGCTTTAGTTTTAAGAATATTTAACGCCCTTATCAGTTGTAAAACTGAATTACGAAAGGGACAGTTGTTTAAAATCCAGCAGGCATATTGTTTACTAAATAAGTTTATACCGTATTTTTTAAGACCATGAAACTGTAAATTTTAGACAACACAAAAATAAATAATTTTAATCGCAGATTGATACACGGCATAACTAAATGAAACTGATTTCAAACAAATATGCACCGCGCCTATCCTTGACGAAACGCCTTGCAGGCGTCCAATTTTGTTACTCTTTTGAAAGCATTGCTGGCTACTTGTCACAAATAAAATGAACACTGTTGAACTCCAAGACGTCAATTGCTGCTGTTTTATCAGCATAAACCATTGACTTCAATCAAGAGATGTCATATCGCAAGGCTTTGAAGTCAAATTGACAGTTTATTTTCTCTAAATCTCACATCGCCTTCATTTGTAAAGTAAGTTTAATCATGAAGTTGGCTATAAGTAGCGAAAATCGATGGCTAATTTTCAAAGTAAATTTGGATAATTTGGTGGCGTTGTTCAAGTATGAATCTACTCATAATGATGTGCCTGAGAAAAAAATTAAAAGCAGTATGACAGTTCGTTTGACAGCTAAACTTTCGCAAGCTCTATGGGGCTAAAAAAAACACCCTTCATAAGGGAATTGCCATCAGCATTTTAAACCTTTCCTAGATATATGCAACCAACTGTGGAAGCTAAACTCATTATTTTTGGAGTTTTATTTTATGTTTTATTAATTGTTTTTAAGTCGTTTTTGTTAATTTATTTAAAATTACAATAAGAATCTTAACAGTTTGACTAATATTGATCTTCTTTCACTTAGTTTGTTGTGTTTTACTTCTTTGTAAATCTTTAATTTTATATCAGGTGTAATTTCATTTAAATCGGGTAATTTTGCTTCAGCTCAAGTGTAATTTTGAATTTTGCTGGTGGTAACACTGGATTTAAGCCATATTTTCTGTTGATTTAGATAATAATAATTCTTTCCGTGTATACTTGAAATTATATTACTTTACTTTTCCTGAAATATTAGAAAATGCTTTAAAAAATGTTAATGTTTTATTAGGCACTACTCGGCAAAAGACAAAAAAAAAAAGTCGGGGTAGAAAACAAGATTATGTGATTTTAATTGAATTTAGCGTCATAATATACCTAGATTCCTGATAAATGATAAAAATGTGTCGCCACTAATTAAGAAATAATTTTAAAAATAATCATTTAGAAAAAATCAAAATCAATTAATAAAATTTGGTGCTTAAACATTTCATTAAGTTTTTTATTTAAATTTTATTTAGCGCTTTTTGATTGGTGGCACGGCGCTTTTTTAATCGAAATAGTTCACAACCCTGTGTTTCACTCTTTTGTTTTCCCCTTTTTTTAAAGAAGCACTCACAATTAAAACACACCAGCAGAATAGCCCGATATGGTTTTCGTCACTATTCTACCAATTGAAAATTTAATGTACTATTTAACTAAATAATTTTAACAAAAAGAATACGGGAATTTATTTTTTTTTTCTTTTTATAAATAATTTTAAACATGAAAATAAAAAAATTTATGTTTTTCGTTTTATGGTGTTGTTATTAATTCCATACAAAACAAATGAAACAGGATTTTATGGATTCAATATTGAACAATTTTATTTTATCATTTTGCGTTTAAAATTAATATGAAACAATGATAATTTTAAATAATGACCATACTTTGGCAGTAACTTATTTTGATGTTTAATCAACATTGCGCAGTGTTAATTTTACATTGATATTATTAACTGGAAGTTAAAGTAATTAGATACTTTTAACTTGGTGAAATTGGCCGTAAATAAATAAAATTCTTGAAATAAAATTGTGCTTGTGTAAAAAGTTATATGATTTTGTCTTAACTTCTTCTTGAGCGGCCCATACAATAGCAATATTATTGTATATGATATTCGCCATATTATAACCATTTGGTCCAGTGTTACCACCAGCAAAATTCAAAATTACACTTGTGATGAAGCAAAATTACCCGCTTTAAATGAAATTACACCTGATATAAAATTTAAGTTTAAAAAACAAAACATTTTCAGAGAAGCAAATCACAACTCATTGATGGAAGATCAATATTAGTCAAACTGTAAAGATTCTTATTGAAATTGCAAAAAAAAATTAACAAAAATAACAGTACAGCCTTACTGCCTGTTCTTCAAAATAAAATACAAATTTTCGCTTGGGAAAATATATTGAAACAACAATAAAAAAACTTATATTAGGTTTTTTTCAATATAAATTTCTAAACGAAAATTTTTATTTTAGTTTAAAAAAAGGCAGTTAAAAACAAATAATAGAACTTAAAATAAAACTCCCAAAATAATGAGTTTAACTTCCACATTTGGTTGCGTATATTTAGGGAAGTTCAAATTGCGCATTGCCATTCGTTTATAATGGGTGTTTTTTGCTCAGGCAAATCATCATGAATAGTTTCAGGCTTAAATAATGCCAGCAAATTATCCTTATAATTAATAGGCGTCTTGATGATTTAAATGAAGCACTTATTTTTTTCACAAATGAAGGCGATGCGCTGATTTAGAGAAAATAATCTGTCAATTAGACTCCAAGGCCTTGCGATGTGACACCTCTTAATTGCTTTCCGTAGGCCTGTGAAGTCACTGGCTTGTGCTGATAAACCAGCCAGCGATGCTCGAAAAAGAGGACAAAATTGGACGTCTGCAATGCGATTCATCAAGGACAGGCGCGAAACCTATTTGTTTGAAATCTGCCGTGTATTAATCTGCAATTAAAATTATTTTTTTTTGTGTTGTCTAGAATTTTAAGCTTCATGGTCTTAAAAAATATCCTTTATAACCTTATTTAAGGCCATTTTACACTATCCAACAAAGTCTTTAGTAATTTACGAACAAGCAACCCTGTCATGATAAGTTGTTATTGTTTTTTGAAAATGTTCAAAGAATAATTAGATCAGGGAAGCATTTTTGAAAATTACGTAAGACTTTGTGGGATAGTGTGTAACGGCCTTTAGTAAACAAAATGCCTGCAGAGTTTTCTATAACTGTCCCTCTCGTAATTCAGTTTTACAACTGTTAACGGAGTTGAATATTCTTTAAACTAAAGCATTTGAAAGTTGCCAGATAAAAATAAAATTAATGATATGTTGGAATATTGAAAACATATATTCCCCCAAGCTAGCTTTTAGTTTGAATAACTTTTTTTAAAATAAATTTCAGGTTCTAAATCATTATGATTCATCCCAATCTAACGGGCAAACTACAAATCGAAATGAAGTGAAATTGAAATCAAACGAGATTTTGATCTCAATTACTGACAAAATGGTTGTAGTTTATCCGGTATTCGACAGTAAAAATTATACCAAATTCGGGTAATTACCCATAAAGTGGCAATACTGATTTGGTCCTATATTATGCAATCAGACGCACAATGGTTTCATTCATTCAATAAAAAGGTGAACATAACCTATAGGAACAACATAAACAGCATTGTACAATGTTGCCAACACATTTAACTTTCTTTTCGTTGTGCAATATACAAAATGAAAAGTCTTTTGATTGTTGCCAATATATTATGCCACCTTCGAATATCACAAACACATTGGCGATATAATTGTACAATACCCCAACAAACACGAAGTCAAACCTTTGATATGAAATGACTTTATCATTTGACATCAAACGCAATTCTCAAACGTTTTTCAATTGTTTGATTTAACATTTAAATTCAAATTGATAATGATTTGAAAATAAACATTTGATATCAAATGTTTTATCAAATTGATGTCAAATGTTTCTCAAATGTTAAAATCAAATGAAAAATAAACTTGGCAATACTAAAGCGAAATATAAATGTAAGCATTAAAAATGGCGATTAAAGTTACATTTTTTTACTTTGTGGTTACATGTGTTTTACTATTAAAAATAAGTTTTAATATAAAGTGAACAGTTTATTTCTTCTGAAAAGTAAAAATTATATGTGAGAAATTACAATGATTAAAAATACGAAAAAAAAAAGAAAAATAATAAAACGGGAAAGTGAAGAAAGTTTGTTGAACGATCGCGGTGCTACAATCCTCAAAATAAAAGGGAGCCAAGTATTTTGTCTTTCCAAGAATTAGAGGACGGAAAGAACACTATTTCATCTTAAAGTGTATTTAAATAAATAATAAATTTAAATTAAAAAAAATTAAATAGTTTTATTTATATTCCACATTGTATTATAATCCACATTTGAAAAACATTTGAGAATTACGTTTGAAAGCAAGTTAAAATAAAGGCATTTTTCAATTTGAAAATAATTTCCCCTTTTTGTTGAGAACGCTATGATTTACAAATGATTTTCAAATCATTATCAAACGTTTGTCGTTTGAGAAAACGTTTAATTTAAATCATTTTCAATTTGAAATCAAACCTCCGTGCTTGTTGGGACGTAAAATTTAACAATTTTATTGCAAGTATATGAGCCGCTTTAAATAAAAATTAAATACGGGTACCTCGCTATAAGTTAAACATTAAATATAAAAATAAACATGCATGCAGCAAACAATTCATTACTGAATCAATAAAATAATAATAATAACGAAAACATTTTAGCATAATAAAATCTATGAATAACAATACTTTTTACACAAATTATATGTCATAATTATTCATTTTTGTTTGCGACGTGCCCGTGTTCGTCTCCGTCAACATCATGTTGTTCTTTTTGTTGTTGTCATTAATAATACAACCCTTTTTTTATTCATTAGTAGGAGATTTCAATTAAATGATATTGAACGGCAAGGAAGAAAACGTCAACTGCAGCAGCATTAACAACGAATTCGCTTACAATTTACGAGGAATACAGAAATTAAATACATTTTGAGTGGAAGTTGAGTGTGTGTTTGTTGTTGGTTGGGCACGAAGTATTGGAAAGCGAAGGGTAGAAATATGGAAACAATATTCATATTTATCTGATACAAAAAAATAAGAAAAATGTATGTAGGAACAAAACTTTTACTTAGCTTTTTTCAATAAAGAAAAAAGTGTGACAGCTAAAATATTATTATAATAAAAACATTAGAATAAAAGGTTTATGAAAAGAAAAAGTTTTTTTAGCATGACATTTAGGAAATCAATTAAATAATTAGAACTTTTTAATAATAATGTCCCGTTATTTTAAGATTTGTTAGAATATTAGAAAACTAATAGAATAGCCCTAAGGTAACCAAACTTGTCACATGACAGTTCTGAAGTGGTTGGGACCGGTTCTAGTTCAAACAGTTTATATGAAGAAAACTTGTCACTTAAACATGGCGATGTCCTAGAAGTGGGTTAAATAGCACCTTTTTGACTGGTCATTACACTATCCTTAATGGAAAGACTTAATTTCGGCTAAAAAATTGTCCCGAGTGAACCATGATGAAAGATCTTCATATAAAGCAATAGAACCAGAAAGAATCAGCCGATTCTCGCACAAAATTAAGCCGCATGTCTAGTTTTGTGTCAATTATAAAAACAAATTATCACTATCTTGTTTACTTTTTATTAAAATATTATTTGGGGGATTCACAAGGTGTCATAAAGTCATATATCTTAAAATAATAACATGAAAAAATACGACTGTTGTGAACAACCCCTCATAACTCAGTGTGCTATTTTGAATTTAAATTAGTTGATATAAATCAAATTTAAAAAATAAATATTTACCAAAAATAAAAATATATTTTAATTATAATCGATGAATTAATAAATTAGATTAGATCTTACCTGACTTGTTTCTATTTATTAGAAAAAAATCAGAAATAAATTTTATTTTGTTTGTTTAACAAACAACAGAGTCCTAAGCCGATATAATTTGACGCCGCAAGAGATTTGTTGCAAAAATTGCTAGTCGCAGGTTAAACTCGGATGTAAGCCGTATTAATTTTACCATCAACGGTAACGGCTTACAAAAACTAATGCGGCTCAGCTCAACCGCTCAGCGCAGGTCTCTTCACATTACGACAGCACAAAAAACATAGCAAGCAAAGTTCTATTCATTTAAGACACTTTTTGTTTACAAGGCAACAACAATATTTTTAAATCATTGTAAAATGTTAGAACATTATGACAATATAACATGATAGCACACCTTGTGAATACCCAAAATATGTTTACTAGCCACGGGATAAGTGCTATAAGAACAATTGACAAAAATTCGGCAGGGAATCGTTTAATGTATAATTTGGTTTCAAAAATTGTAATAATTAAATTTTAGGTAATTAAAACTAAAACCAGTTAAAAACTTCTTGAAAATAATGAGCAGCTGAAGTGTATTGAGTCAAGGTTGGCTACCCTACAAAATTAAATTTGCATAAAAAAAAGCATTACTAGAACGAACTACGAATTTTTGACCGTCGCAAATTTTGCAATTTTGAAAGCTTTCAGTTATTCGTCATTATTGTGCTTCATACAACGAATTTAGTCAGCAAATTTTTCGTGTTGGGCGAAATTCGTCGTTCGTCCCAGTTCTGTCCGTAGCATAAAATTGGAAATTATACAAATTATAAAATATGTATTGTTTTTAAATAAGTTTTTGCTAAAATTTTACCTCCAATATAATTTTGTCAATATATATGTACATACATATGAACGTATACAATAACTATCGAAATATATTGTAATTAAGCAGAAAAAGATACTAATCTTAAACTCTTCCCAACTAATTATATAAAATTGAAATGTTACATATTAAATATGAAATAAATTGAAATTGAAAATAAAATATTGTTTTTGTTTTACGTGTAATTTAAGCGAATGAAGTCTTGATTTTTGTTGATAAAATATGCTAACTTCTTTTTAGCATATTTACTTGTCCAAAAGTAGATTTATTAGCATATTTTTACTTTTTAGAAAATCAGAATTTTTTATTTTATTTTTTTTAAAAAGTCTTACTTTAGGTACACATTTTCAAACAATATTATTTTCAAATTAGCACTACTTCTTCGTTTTTCGCATTATTATTTAATACAAATACTTTTTTTTAAAATATATTTTTAGTTTGCAGATTTTTAGCATAATATTTTTTATAATATTTCAGCAGATTTTAGCATATTTTTCTTTTTTTTACAAATTTAACATATTTTTAGAAAATTAAAAAATTTTATGTTTTAATCTTGGCAGATTTTTAGCATATTTCCTTCATTTTACGATTAAAGAGATTTAAGCAGATTGTTTTTGAAGTTTTGGCATATTCTCATCAAACAGTTATGGCAACACTGTTGCTTATACTTTTCAGCTGTTTGATAATTTCCACAATTTTTACGAAGAAAAACTCTTGACTGTTTCGGTGAAAAAGAAGAAGAATTTTATTATCTCAAACCCGCACTCATTTACACAAATTTTAAGTACGGGAATGTTTTTCGTGCCAATTGGAGTCTCGAGGGAGAAATTAAAAATTGCATTTATCTACACCTGTATCTTTCAAAAAGCGTTTTTATAACATTTAATAAAATTTATTTTTAATCATAGGAACGTAGCATAGGAACAATAAAGGTTTTTTAATTAAACATAACCAATTTTTGTACACATAATTGCTGGTTATTCAAAACATTCGTTTATTTTCAAAATCTTTCAACAACCCAGCAGAAAGTATTGAAAGGTATGCAAGTGGCAGGGCTTGTTGAAGGCCTCTATACTCCTTTATAAAATCCTTCTAGAAGGTATTAATTTCGTTTGAAAATACCTTCGCAAATATTCATTCCTCCCTTCAGAAAAATTTCTTCTAGAAGGTATTAATTTCTTTTGAAGAGACCTTCTCTTTTTATACATAAGTGTTGCCATACATAACTGTTTAATGAGAATATGCCACAAAAATCAAATTTAAATTCCATTAAATTAGTTTTATGAAGAAAAGAATTTTACAACATGAAATAAATTTAAATTTATTGATAATTTTCATTCTTGACTGCCGTGGGAATCGAACCCAGGCCTTCACGGACAGGTTTACCTTACATGTTTCGATTGCAACCACTCAGTCTCTTCAGAGGAGCTTGCCGTTTTACACTCACAGCCAGGACTGCCAGACTTGGGGATTTATTCCCAAAGTTGGGGATTTCATGCGAGCAAAAAGGATAAAGAAAGTCATTTGGGGATTGGGGATTTTTTCGGGGATTTAAAATAAAATTCGGGGATTTTTTGGGGATTTTATACATTTTAAATATATATTTCCCTTCCTTTAATATTTACGATTATTTTTCATTGTTTCGTACATAAAAAATGAAAAAATTAGCAAAACTTTTACCTTACTCTTTTCAACAACTAATACAGTGTAGAGCGTCTTAATTAAGATTACCATTTTTCTTAAGTGTGTAAAAGGTGCTTAAAAGCTTAAAAAATTTTGAGTGAGTGTTTGAAAAAGGAAGAATTAAAAAAAAGAATCTTAAACCGTTGACAACACATACAATTTTTTATTTTTCAAAGACAATTTTCAAGCAAACATGTTTTTTTCCAAAAATAAATAAATCGTTACCTGAAACGAAAAAGGAACTTATTAACGAAAAATTAAAAATCAACGTTTTCATTGATTCTGATCTATTGCATCAACACAAATGACCACAAAAAATCTTTCGACTTAAATTTGCGATTTTATTATCAAAAAACAAAAGGCCATATCTACAAAAGATACAATGATAAACGCTAAAAGGCCTAACTGACAGTTTGCATTATATGCTACATTGTCAATTGTCAAAACAACTGGAATGTTGTACAAGAAAAATTAAAGAAATGTAAGTATAAACAGTTAAGGTGAATTATTTTTTTATCATTTGCTGTGAAAGTTTCAAAATGCTAGATAGGGCCTTTTGCGTATTAGGTGACGAAATATAAAAGACAATATAATAAAGTTTGGGCAAAAGAATGCAGGGCTATTGGTTAATACTTATTATGCTTCGAAGTATTAAATAATCGACGGATTTATGTATTTTTTTATGGATGGCTAAAACCGACTGAAAAAGTTTCAAATTCTTATAAATTGGCTCATATGTCTTCAAAAACAGCATATTGCTCCGCTTGAAATTCCTTACTGGAATCCCATATAAAGGATTTAAAAAAACATGCCGAACCCAGTCGCTACAAACAAAATAAATAATTTGTTTACTAAAAATTGTTATTTGGGGATTTTTGCGGATTTCCTATTAAAATGTTTCTTACTAATTTTAAAAAAATTTTAAATTTTTAATTAACAAGATTAAAAATTTTTTTAGAAAAAAAAACAAAAGAAAATATTAACTTTTTAAGGTTTTGATTTTTAATTTGAGGATTTTTGTGGATTTTTTTTAATTTTTTGGGGACAAGGCAAAAAAGTACCTGGCAGCCCTGCATCAACCTTTAAACCAAGTTGTATTTTAACCTTTGGTAGATCGAAATTTGCTTTGAATCATTATCTATTTTTATTGATTTGCATGTTCTTCCTTACTTCCGTTTTTTCGTCCTTTTTGTCAAGAATTATATTCTGAAGTCCAAAGTATATTTTTCTGTTATTAATTTTTTTGTCCTTTTTTTCTTGTATTCCTGGAAAATATTGAAGGAATAGCACTATTCGAAGAATAAAAGTTTTTTAAATTGTAATTTGACTTAAAAAACACATTCGAATTAATATGGAAATTTATATAATAAATGTTATTCACCCTGAGAAATAAATTCCCAGATTCTATTTGTTAAAAATTGTTATTATATTAATAATGGGAAAAACAAAGATGTAGTAATAATTTGAATATGAAATTGCTTGAAAATATGTATATGTAAGTCTGTTGTAAACAAAATTTGCTAAAAAAAATTCTGCTTTTCTAAAAAGTAAAAATATACAAAAAAAAAATCTGCTCTTAGACAAGAAAACATGCTATAAAGCAGTTTTTCCCAACTCAATCTGCAAAATCTAGCAGAAAATATGCTAACATGGGAAAGCTGTTACACATACTTCCTTCTTAAAGCAGGGAGAAACGAAGTTGTTCAATTTGAATTTCCCGTTTTTTGGGGAGGGAAAGGAGATGTTCTATTTTTAGATATATTTTTTTTATCTCTTTACTTTTACGTTTCGTTTGCCTTACCAAGACTCGAACGTAAACGTGACGTTGCTTTGCAAAATAAAGCTGTGAATAAAGGCGCAGTACCAAGTGATTTAAATGGTATTAAAACATTTTTTTGTGTATGTAAAAAACGTTAATAATATAATTGAATATTTATATTACAGAACAAATTTGTATATTAACGTATATATTTTTATATTTATTGTAAATATTAAATTGTAGCCTTTACCCTACTTTAAGCGTTTAATAAAGTGACATTTTAATGTTTGTCAAATAAAATATTAATAATTGCACGAAAAATTAAACATGTACCGCATTTAGACTATGCAATTAACGCCGAGTTTTTTTTCCTATTTTCTTTTAAAGTAGTTGCTACGAAACTCTTTTCACATTTAATTAAAATTTTTTCAAGTATTTTTTTAAATTTTTCAACCCCGTTTTCTTCCCTACTCCTCTCGCAAACAAACAAAAAATTGCATGCGAAAGTTGCGGCGTTAATTGCATAATGTAAATATGGTCATATGTATTTTAATAAAAAGGTTTAATACGCATAAAATTTAATATATTCGAGATATCAAAAAAGGATTGATTAAAACTTAATTTTTGTAAAAATGTTTTTTTATAAATTTAAAAACTAACTTTAGCAATTACTAAAAAAGCCCTAATAAAAACTTAAATTAAACTTGAAAAAGCAATTTGTAGATTTAGGATGACGCGGCCGATATTCTTGGGTTCTCTCTAGCAGCAGTATGTTGAATTTCAGCCAGAGTGACTCGTGCCTTAGCTCGCTGGTTCAATAGAAAAATTAAAATGCCTTCACCTCATAAAGAGGAAGCAATCCTAAAGAGAGAATTTAAAAATTTCCCAGACGTTATTGGTACACATAAACGTATCAGCCCAATATTATATAAACAGAAAGGATTGCTATACCCTGAATGTTCAGGGTAATTATATTTCAGAAATACATAATTAATATATCTTGTGCCACTCATGACTGCCGTATTTTAAATGAGTCAACTATCAAACTTGAAAGCGGTGAGTTCAAAGGTATTTCGTTGGCAGACTCAGCAAATAAACTGAAGACTGATTTATTCACCCCAATTTCCAAACCACAAAATGAAAAGGAGAACAAATATAATGCTGCACAGACAGGTACTCGAAACTCTGTTGAGCGTTGCTTCGGGGTTTGGAAGCAACGATTTCGCTGCTTGTTAGATGGGTTGACGGTTTATCTGACAAAAGAAAAAACATTGATTATCGCCCTAGCAGTACTTAACAACATTGCTACACAAAAAAAATATTAGTAGTTTTTTATCAATTAAAAAAATTATATAAAATGAATTTAAATTTAATTAATGGAATAATTGAATCAATAATTTTTTTTGTTGAACGAAAATTAAAAATATAATTTTGATTTAATTAACATTTTAGTTTTTTTGAAATAAATTTTTAATAAAAATAATAATCAAATAACAAGAAAATACAATATAAAAGTCTGATAGTGTATAAAGTCATTTCTGAAAAATTGAAGGAATATGACAATTACAAAAAAGCTTTATAAAATACATAACTGAAATTTAGCTCATAGAATAAATTCGAAAAATAAAATGTTGAATAAAAAATTATTTCGTTTAAAATAAAATAATTTATAAATTTTATTTTATTAAACCTTTATTTATTAAATTTCAATATTATTTATTAAGCTTGAGGTTTTTCTTTTTTTATAAAATAAATGTTATCTAATTTTTTATAAAAAAAGAAAAACCTCAAGCTTAATAAATAATATTGAAATAAAATAATTTAAACTTGTGAAATTGTTTTTGGAAATTGTCAGAATCAATCAACACATTGTTTTTTAACCATTTTTTTTAATTAAAATTAAAAATATCATTTATTAAAAAAAAATATTCAAACTACTAAATTTTAACAATTTTTAGTAATCAATACAATCATTTAGGTAAAAGGTGCAAAATTACCAAAATGGTTGCTTGATTCTATGAATTTGGTATAAAATTGGTGATTAGAGTCAATTTTTAATTTTTTCTGTGTATTGAAGAAGACGATATTGTTCCAGGTAAAACATTTGATCCTAAAATAATTTGGCAGTTATATTTTGAGAAAAATTAAACATTTTTGGACAGACGCTAGAATTAGTAAAAAGAATGCAACAGTTTATAGTAAAAATTTGGGTTTTTTTTTATAAAATAATGACAAGTTCTTTTAATTGATAGAACATCGTATTTAATCAAAATGAAATGTACGTATTTGAATGTAATTAATTGCTTTATCCACTTATATTATTAGGGCAAAAATCAAGCGAAAAATATTCACAAATGTAAACTAGAACTATTAAAATTAACTAGTGAATCCCTGGTTCCAATGTCGCCACATGGATCCACAAGAAATGGCTAGTCAATAGTTGTAAGGTCAGTAGTGGATTTTTAATAAAAAGCAAATGCTAAGTGTCTATATCACATTGCATTGTATGATCTAAAGTACTGGTGAAAAAATCAATAGTGAATCAGTACAGTTTCACTATTGACATTTCTTATAGGTAAAGTAAAAATATTGTTTTACAAAACATATTCAGGAATGTGAATAAAAACGATAGTATCATTTTCAGTATCTTTAAAAATTCTTCTTCTGGTTTCCTGTACATATTTGGGGTATTCACAAGGCGTGCTATCATGTTATGTTGTCATAATGTTCTAGCATTCTACAATGGTTTAAAAATATTGTTGTTGCTTTGTAAACAAAAAGTGTCTTAAATTGATAGAACTTCGCTTGATATGTTTATTGCACTGTCGTAATTAATCCGAAGAGACTGCGCTGAGCGGCTAAGCTGAGCAGCATTAGTTTTTGTAGCCGTCACCGTTGATGGTATAGTTTTATCCGGCTAATAACCGAATTTAATCTGCGGCTAGCAATTTTTGCAACAAAACACTTGCGGCCACAAATTATATCGACTTAGGACTCTGATGTTTGGTAAACAAACAAAATAAATTTGTGATTTGCGTCTTAAAAATGGAAAATGGTCAGGTAAGATCTAATTTAATTTATTAATTCATGGATTAGAATTAAAAAATATTTTGATGTTAGGTAAACATTTATTTGTTTTAAATCAACTGATTTAAATTCAAAATAGCACACTAAATTATGAGCGGTTGTTCACAACAGTCGTATTTTTTCATGCTATTATTTTAAGACTTATGACTTTATGACACTTTGTGAATCACCCAATTAATTATGTTAATTGAACTGTATTTTAATAAAAAAAAACTAAGACTTTACTGTACTACTACCAATTTCCAAACCACAGAATGAAAAGGAGAACAAATATAATGCTGCACAGACAGGTACTCGAAACTCTGTTGAACGTTGGTTCAAGTTGGAAGCAACGATTTCGCTGCTTGTTAGATGGGTTGACGGTTTATCTGGCAAAAGGAAAAACATTGATTATCGCCCTAGCAGTACTTCACAACATTGCTACACAAAAAAAATTATTAGTAGTATATAAAAAGTATTTAAACTTAATTAATGGAATAATTGAATCAATAATTTTTTTTGTTGAACGAAAATAAATTTTTAATTAAAATAATAATCAAATAACAAAAAATTATAAAATAATTTAAATTTGTGAAATTGTCTTTGGAAATTGTCAGAATCAATCAATACATTGTTTGAAACGGCAAAGTTTTTTTTAACCATTTTTTTAATTAAAATTAAAAATATCATTTATTGAAAAAAAAAATATTCAAACTACTAAATTTTTACAATTTTTAGTAATCAACACAATCATTTAGGTAAAAGGTGCAAAGTTACCAAAATGGTTGCTTGATTCTATGAATTTGGTATAAAATTGGTGATTAGAGACAATTTTTAATTGTTTCTATGTATTGAAGAAAACGATATTATTCCAGGTAAAACATTTGATCCTAAAATATTTTGGCAGTTATATTTTGAGAAAAATTAAACATTTTTGGACAGACGCTAGAATTAGTAAAAAGAATGCAACAGTTTATAGTGAAAATTTGGGTTTTTTTATAAAATAATGACAAGTTCTTTTAATTGATAGAACATCGTATTTAATCAAAATGAAATGTACGCATTTGAATGTAATTAATTGCTTTATCCACTTATATTATTAGGGCAAAAATCAAGCGAAAAATATTCACAAATGTAAACTAGAACTATTAAAATTAACTAGTGAATCCCTGGTTCCAATGTCGCCATATGAATCCACAAGAAATGGCTAGTCAATAGTTGTAAGGTCAGTAGTGGATTTTTAATAAAAAGCTAATTGCATTGTGTGATCTAAAGTACTGGTGAAAAAATCAATAGTAAATCAGTACAGTTTCACTATTGACATTTCTTATATATTGTTTTACAAAACATATTCAGGAATGTGAATAAAAACGATTTTAAAAACAAAACGATTTTAAAACGATAGTATAATGTTCAGTATCTTTAAAAATTAATTTCACATACATTTCTTCTGTTTTCCTGTACATATGTATTTGGGGTATTCACAAGGTGTGCTATCATGTTATATTGTCATAATGTTCTAGCATTCTACAATGGTTTAAAAATATTGTTGTTGCTTTGTAAACAAAAAGTGTCTTAAATTGATAGAACTTCGCTTGATATGTTTATTGCACTGTCGTAATTAATCCGAAGAGACTGCGCTGAGCGGCTAAGCTGAGCAGCATTAGTTTTTGTAGCCGTCACCGTTGATGGTATAGTTTTATCCGGCTAATAACCGAATTTAATCTGCGGCTAGCAATTTTTGCAACAAAACACTTGCGGCCACAAATTATATCGACTTAGGACTCTGATGTTTGGTAAACAAACAAAATAAATTTGTGATTTGCGTCTTAAAAATGGAAAATGGTCAGGTAACATCTAATTTAATTTATTAATTCATGGATTAGAATTAAAAAATATTTTGATGTTAGGTAAACATTTATTTGTTTTAAATCAACTGATTTAAATTCAAAATAGCACACTAAATTATGAGCGGTTGTTCACAACAGTCGTATTTTTTCATGCTATTATTTTAAGACTTATGACTTTATGACACTTTGTGAATCACCCAATTAATTATGTTAATTGAACTGTATTTTAATAAAAAAAAACTAAGACTTTACTGTAGAAATGGATTTTAAAATCGGTCGAAATTCATCACACCTGCTAAAAACGATCGTTTTTCATCACCCACCATATGATTGTCCTCAAGGCTTGCCAGATCAAAATCGGCAAAAATCTTGGTATTCATAAGAAAAAGCTCGATTTTTCCTGACAATTAAAAATTTGTTATTATAAACTCGTTTTTTATAAACCATTGTTATTTAGTTTGTAATTTATGCAATATTGATTTTATAAGTAGTGGAGTTGATTTAACGATGTCCGTCCGTTGGTTTGGCTGTCCGTGTGTATGTTGAAATGGGTTTTTTTGAGAGAGATATTTATATCGCGTATAGTCCGGAATTAAAATTCGGCCAGTTCGCTCCACAAAAAGCAGATTTATCAGCAATAAATTACGAATGTCTCTTATTTCTACACATAAATCTTTACTTTTTTAATTCCTCTTATAATTTATGAACTTTGTTTTTCAACTTTCACATAAAATAAGCTAAGTAGAATACTGATAGTGAAAATAACCAAATCGGTCTATAAACGATTTAATGAGATACAAATAACTACCTTATTCTTCGAGAAATCATGGTTTTGGTACAGTAACGCCCATACCATATCAGATAGGAGGACTTAATTTTGCTCAGATATTTCGCATAATGTATGTGAATCAAAAATTTGTTTCTAAATCCAATATTGACACATTAAATTAATGGATTATGTTGTACATAAGTTAAAAGCAGATAAGACTCTGATAGTTCTTCTGCTATACATTATTTTTCAAACAATTCAAATTCTACAATTCCTAAAGGCCCAAGCAGAATGTGTAGCTTAAGCTAACCAATAAAAGAACATTTTATTCCGTACGGAATGTGCCGTCAGTTTCGCAGATTGCTTAAGAAACTGACAGTTTCATAAAACTTAACAAAAAGTTTCCTTAAGTTCTATATACATAATTTGACTCGTACGTTTTGCACATTCTGGTTGGAACTTTAAGATACAAATTCCCATAGCTCTATCCGACAATACATTTTAACTGCAGGCCAAATATAAATATCATGATCAATAATGGTTGGTTTTTCTTGATTTTTCTTCACAATTTAATAGAAAACTTTGTAAATTCCGGTTTAGCTTGAAAAATTAAATGTTTTCCTGATTCTTGACACATATTGAAATAGCTGGACAATTAAGCAAAATCAAGTCCGCCTGGCAACCCTATTGTACTCACACTTTCATATTCCTGAGATAGTCCCAATCCATATTATGAAAGATTTGCTGCAAAAACTTTATTCAATTCTCTTTTGAAACTATACGTGTCCATAAAATAAGAATTTTGTTTTACAGCATTAAGTAATTTTCAATGCCTTCTCTCTCTCTTTCTTTCAATAACAAACCTAAAAAAACTGCTGGTGCATAAAAAAATTACACTTTTCCATTCGTCTTTCCCCTTTCATCATTCAAATCAAATGTATCGCAGCAAATGTTTCATTGTATGGATTGGGACATACCATGAATAAAAATATACCAAAACTTTTTTGGCAAGCTTTTGAGGGCTATTTTTATGAAATTTGTATGGGAATTTTGGGAGAATAAAATTTTGTTTTGGCGGGTCCATGATTTCCATGGGATTAAAATAGGGTAGACTGTAGAAAATTTTTCTGTAAGTTCTGTGATAAGTTTTTTTTTTTTTTTTTTTGCGATGAGCTCTTATTTAAATATCTGCTTTAGACTATTGGACATATCCCTGCAAAAATATCCGTGGTTTCTTCTATTTTATAATTTTAAAAATTTTTAATATACACATCAAAAAGAAACCAAAAAGTTTGGCTTGATTTTACTTTTTGTGATACAACATTGTTTTCCCCGCAAGAGTCTCTACATCCATCGTCCACAATATTCTTTGTCATGAAATATTTCTGTGAGACATGTCGTATAGTGTGAAACCGGTATAACTCAATTTCTAGAATAAATATATTTTTTTGTCTTTTTTTTTTTAAATATTTGTAGAACCCAGCTAGCATTTGGGTGGTAACTTTTTGTAAAAATTACCCACTTGAGTTTTCTGAGATCACTTTTGATGATTAAAAACTGATTTATCACTTGAGCGATTGAAAAAGGATTCAAATATGACTCATTCATATGAACAAAAAGAAATCAGAAATTTGTATCATAAATGATTCTTAAATGTGATTCATCCGTAGGGTACCATTTAATCACAATGCGTTGATTATTTATAATCGAAAAATTAGCTCATACGCGTTTATTTTGCTCGTGAAGCTGATTCCTTAAAGATACGATTATGATACAAAATGCTACACGTAAAAGAGAAACATGTTCAATTATGGTCACCTCCAATCAAACTGTTTTTAAAGAAAATTTTAAACATATTACATATGGTTAATACAACCATACAATTGTTAGCGACAACCATATTATGATTAAATTAGTCCTCGATCAGGAACCCACAACCATATTATGGTTGTCTCTAAAAAATGTTATTGTTAAATATGACAATAATTTTTTTTTAAATTTACAATAGTATTTTCCTTTTTTCCAATAGCAACATACTATGGTTGAAACCCAACCATGCTATTGTAAGTACTTAACAAATTTTAGTTATTATAGATCATAACATGTTTGGAGGCAACAATAATATGGTTGGGGCTTATTGGTGGAGGCCTAATTAAACCATAATATGGTTGTCGCTGACAATAATATGGTTATAATAAACATAATATGTTTAAAATGTTCTTTTAAAATAGTTTGGTTGGAGGTGACCATATTCAAACATGTTTTTTCTGTGGATGTAGTTGGGTAGTTTATTTAAATTATTATAGGGTTCCCCGGTACGCTAGTTGGTATTCAGCTTCTTGTCTATCAGTGCGAGGGTTACGGATTCGATTCTTAACAGAGACTCTGATCTGTATCAGTATATCTTCGGTCAATCATGGTACAACAAAGTTAGCAACTGCATTTGTTACATACAATACGAGTAGTTAAAAAATTTATCTTAGAAAATCTGTTTACAGTTTGACAACCAACTCAAGGACTTTTCTTTGAAATTTTTGTACAATTTGCCTTTAGAAAACAACAAACAAAACCTTCATTTCACCTGCCACAAGGACACTTATTATATATTGCAAACTGTTGTAAAGTTTAATTTAAAGTATATTCCTTAGCAGCTTACAAGCCTTGTCATGGTCATGGTGGAAGAAAAAAGTTTTGTAATATGAATTTCTAAAATATTTTAGGTTAAAAACAAAAGAAATATTTTTTTCTTCTTTGAAAAATAGTTTAAAATACTATTTTGTCTACAAAAATTTTCGCTAAAAAAAGAATAAATATTTTTCCTCAACGTTTAACTTTCCAGTAAAAGTTCAAAATGGAAAAAGACGAAGGCTGGCTTGGCTGGTTGGCTGAAAGAGTGTTTGAATGATGGAGTTTAAGGCAAAATTTTTCGGCAAGAATAAAAAAAGAAACAATTGGAATTCTGTTTTACACTCTTAAAAAGGTTAATCGATAAGCTTTTTAGATATATTTTCTTGCTTTTTTTTTTTTTTTTGTTATCAAGAAATCTTATAAATGATTTTAAATAAAATATTAAAAAATTAATTAACTTACCTTTAAAGGTTGCTCCATAATTGATCAGTTGTGAGTTTAAGACAAGAATTTCGAATGTTGACAGTTTTTAAAATTGGAAATTTAAACATGGAAAGTTTGTTATATCTTGTATGTATGTTAAACAAAAAAATTTCAAAATTTGGCTGCTGGTTGATTAAAAAAAAAAACTTTTTCAAATTCGGTTCCTTTTTTAATATACGGATGTGTAAGTGAGTGTTGATTTATATCTGTGTGTTTTAGTATTGGTTTCCAAAAAAGCAAGGTGTTTCCTTAACGCGGTGTAGTTATAAAGCTGCTGCTACTTTTTTAGGTTTTGGTTTTTTGAAATGTTTAACGATGATGTTGATGATGAAAATACGCACGCGACTCTTTCGAATTTTTTTTTTTTGTTTTTGCTTTTTCCTATCCGATTTCCACTAGTTATGAAAATATGCTCTTATATGCTGATTTATGTTTTTATGCTCTTCATTAAATTTCTAATGGAAAGTTGTTATGCTCTCTTTCTGCCTCTTTCTGCTTTCGGGAGAGTTAAGGGAAACTATCTGAATTTGTTGTTTGATTTGTGTTGTTGTTGTCGATGTGGGTCTGAAAACCACAGGAATACTTGAAACGCCGCGCGTTTGTTGTGTTGCTCTCAATTCAACTTGAATCCAATTAAACCGTGACATGAGAATTGTTTCATTTGTATGAGTAGTAAAATGGGTTTAGATACAATTCAAAGATATCGAAACATTTTTTTTTTTTTTTATTTCATTCGTTTCTTCACTTTTTGTTAATTTTTTGCGTTTTTCTTTCAAAAAAAATTCACTTTTGCACTATTTTCTAAATTGCGAAATAAAATTTTTAAATAAAAGCCAAATAACATTTTTTCGAAATTTTATTTGAGATACTTTTGTGGCAAAAAGATAAATTGTGAATAAATTCTTCCTTTCAATGATTTTAATTCCGTTCTTGATGTTGTTGTAATGTTATATATGTAGAATAGGGAGGGCAGCGCGCACCAGGGGTTTTTAAGGGTACACAAAATTTTGCATTTGTGTGTTTTTTTTTCAAACACTTCTCACGAAAAAGGAAAAATTTTGTAAATTTAAATTTTTAAGCAAACAAACTAATTTTACATGATTAAATAATTTCAGGTTTTAACATTCATATTCCTTAAAATTTTCACAACATTTTAAATTTACTTTTTTTACACCGAACACTAATATTATTTTGTTAATAATATTTTATTTTTCAATTATTAAATTCAACTGTTATCTCTCAGGTTCAGCCAAGTTTTTTTATATTCAAACTCTTTGTAAATTTTCTTTTTTATTTTATAGAAAAAAAATATTAAAACAGCAGCAGATAATTTTCTTTTACATGTAAAACACTTTTTGGTTTTTTTTCTTGTTTAAATTAAAAATATGTAGTGTTTCAGGTTCTTGGTTTAGTAGAGTATTTTATTATTAATAAAAAATAATTTTCAGTGTGTTGTTACGGCTGCCTAAGTTCAATGTCTACTACCTATCTGACGACTGCAAGAAATTACAATTTACTTACTTGCTCGCTAGCCAGCCAGTCAGCCGTCCATCGAAACATCCTTCCAGTCAGTCAGTTTGGAAAGATACTCTCTCGTTTTGCCGCTCTGCGAGAGCCATCTTTTCCCTTCTATGCACGTTTCTTTTGTATCTTATAGATTCGTATTTGTGGGTAACAGAGACAACTGTATCTGTAAAATTCTTTTACTTCCAATATTTTCTCGTTAAGTGTTCTCAACTTGTAGGTTTTTAAAAGCAGAGAATTAGTTTTGCACTCTTTTTGTTTTTGTGCTCATTTTTTTCAATTCTGTTGTCTTGTGAACATTGTCAATTCCAATATTGATTTTTCCCAACAAAAGTGCGGTATGATGGTGTTCAAAATAATAGCACTTATAAATATGTATTCCTATAACACATATTAATTTGGAGAATGCGATGCTCTTGAGCAACCGACAGACAGCTGTCCATGTGAAAAGCTGGGGGTTTCTAAATATAATGCGGCCACTGGATCATATACAATCTTTACACCGAATTTATCACATTAAGAAAAAGTACCTATTTTGCCGGTTTACCTCTTAAAAACTACCCTATATTTTAATCTGGGCCATCTGCCAAATTTACCGAAAAGGAAATGTTACCAATTTTTACCTCGTAAAAAGTACTAAATATATCGAAAGAGAAAAAGTACCAAAGGGAAAATACAGTCGAACTTTCTTATAGTGAACTTCTATACAATGAAGTTCTCCTTATTATGAACTTAAATCAAGAACACAACTTTTTCGTTGCACTTTCAATGTATTTTGATCTCCGTATAATGAATTTCCATACAGTGAATTTTTCTTTACAATGAACAAAATTTTGGAAACAAAAATACATTTTACGTGTGTTTTTGTCTCCATATAGTGAACTATTTTTTCAGCTTTATTATGCACTTGTTAGCAACACTATTTATTAAGAAAATAAGAAATGTACCGTAAATGAAAACAAAAAAGTTAATGATTTGACTTTTAACACCAGTTGGCCGAGTTCGGTGAACGAAAATGACGCACAGGAGTAGCATTTCTCTTAATAAAAGTTATTAGTAATTAATAAAGTTGAAGAAGGGACATCAAAGAAAAAAGATATAGCTAAAGAGGTTGGAATTCTTCCCAGTACATTATCAAACATTTTAAAAAACAAGTCAGTTATATGTAGTTCAAACAAAAATACTTGATTATTTTAAATACATAAAAAACAAACAAAAAAAATTTTCTTTATAATGAAGTTTCTATATAGTGAAATAATTGTCTATCCCCGTGGAGATTCATTATAAGGAAGCTCGACTGTAGTACCAAAAGTTCGAGCTTTTTCTTATTTAAGGCCTCCAGAAAGTATACCTTATATTTATGTAACCTATAATCTGTATGTATACCAAATTTATCGAAAAGGGAAAAGTTTCAATTTTATCTCGTTTTTACCCCTTAAAAAGTACTCTTGATTTTAATCTGGAACATATGCCCAAATTGAACAAAAACAGAATAAGTAGCAAAAGTACAAATTTTTGCCGTTTTACGCCTTGAAAATAAACGCTTTTTCTTAATCTGGGATATATGCTAATATCCCTAAACAAATTTCACCGAAATCCATTAAGTGGGTTTCGTTAGATTACGCCACAAACAAGTAAGCTCACATATTCACAATTATACAAACTTTCGCATTAATTATATTTTTATATTGGAAATTTGAATAAATCGTTACGATTTGGATGAAATTTGCTTAGTAGATTAGACACAAATTTTCAACAAGATCGGTTAAAAAAGTTTCTGAGATAGAGGGGGTCAAAATTTGACATTTTGACCATACAGATGTTCTTTCTCATCCATGTAACTTATTACCTATTGGTCTTAGACAAATTTGTCCCAAGTAGCTTAGATAGCTATTTGATCAATCTTTAAAAAAAAAATATTTTTTTTTTTAATTTAAAAAAAAAATTTTTATTTTTTTTTAGCGGGAATGTGTTTTTCTGAAAATAAAGCTTATGTATTTTCATTTAAGGTAGTTTTGGTTGATTTTTGGGCTGACCGATCTTGTTGAAAATTTGTGTCTAAACTACTATGCATCGATTTAAAAATTTGGTCACTTGACTTAAAATCCCCCATTTGCATATTTGACGCTACGATTTCAATTTGTCTTCGCAGTATATAAGCCTTGAAGATTCCACTCGATAGCTGTTGTGTGGACAATCCAGATCCATTTTTGCCTTTGTATTTCAATAGTTATGGGGGACTGGATCGTTTGATGCCATAGTTTTTTGTTTCATATATGTACAATGTACATATATTGTAGCGAAAAGTCTCGCAGGATTCTTCTAAGGCATTTGTTTATAAAAACTTGCATAGAAAACTTAATATCGATTTCTATTAGTGCTGGCAAACTATCGATACTATCGATAGTCTTAAAATATCGAAAATATCGATAGGAAATATATCGATATTATTATTATTTAAAATACTGCTATGAAGACGTGTAACAGCGAGCTATACACATACAGTTTTTTACTTGCTATTATTAATTCGCGCTGAATTACAGCAATGAATACAAAAAACAATAATGGCAGGTGGTATGGATTGCTTAAATGTGCTTTTTTACTGCTAATTAAAGGTCTTTACATGGCAGGTGGTATGGATTGCTTAGATGTGCTTTTTTACTGCTAAATAAAGGCCTTTACGTCGAAATTTGTATAGGGACTGAACATAGGAACTGAAATGTCAAATATTTGTGTAATGTTGTAAAAAAAATGGCAAATAAAATGCAATTGCAATTGCAATTGCGAGTATAGAATAAAACAATGATCGAACATTAGAGGAAAAGTCCGCTAGATTGAATACCTTTTGGATTGAGAATCAAAATCAGTTTAGAACATTACCTAAAGCTGCAATAAAATATCTTATAGTCCCTGCTACTTCGGTGCTTTTCAGCAGCACAATTTTTAAAAACTGCAATCTAAAATAACGTGCGTACATACATACGTCTCATACGTTCAATAAAGTGATAAAAACAACGAACTGTAGCCTGATAAAAAACTAGTTGAATTTTCATGCTCAAATACAAACATTCAGTCGATAGTAATATCGATAGTCAAATCTGAACTATCGATAAAAATCGATAGTAGCAAATATCGGTAGTATCCCAGCACTAAGTTTCATACAAAAAGAAAAAACGTCCATGACGCACACATATTTAAAATGTTATTTTTTGTATGGAAATCGGTATTAAGTTTTCTCAGTAAATTGTATTACAATGAAATAAATCTCATTTCATTCGAAATTATGTTAAGATAAATGTTTTAGACCAAAATTGTGGTTTTTGTCGCATTTTTATTTTTTATGAATTTTTAATGAACAAAAAAAATTTTTTTTTTCAAAATGTTCCTTTTTTTCTTCAAAAATTCAACGATACCTCTGATACTACAAGGCAAATTTAAAAACAATGTTAGCACGGCATAAAGATAAAACTGTTTCAATATTTTTGACCAACAGTGTAGGTACAACAAACAGTACAATCGTGGATTGATTGCCATCTTTTTGGTCAACTAAAAACACAACGATTTTACACTGGCACTCCAACTCAGGAAGGGGAGAGCAAAAATTCTAAAAAAACACACGACCCAAAGCAGTCGGCCTTTAGGCAAGTTGATGGTCGTCTTAAAAATCCAACAAAGAAGCGGCAAAGAAACGAATGAATGCAAATGTACACAAAGCGTACGAGTAAATTAAATAAAAATGAATGGATAGACTAAACAAATAAACAATCAAAGAAATAAAAACGCATTTATGATTTAAACACCGACCGACAGACAGACAGACCCAACCAATCCAAAGACCAAATTAACGCCCAACTGTTCTGTTCAAATTTTAGTAAAATCAGTTTTTTTTTTTTCTTTTTTATTTCGGGAAAATAAATAAAACTTTCCAACTCTTGTTTTAATTTAAATGTGTTCAATAAAATATGAAAAAAACAATGTTGTTTTTGAAGTTGGTTGTAAAAAGTGGTGGCCAGCCAGTCATTCAGTCAGTCAGTGTTTAGACGAAAGATGATAACAACAACAACAACCACAACGACGGTAGCCGCAACAAGAGAAAAATGCTGATGATCAACATTCATCAGAACCATTAAAAAACAAACTTCCAACTACGAAAAAATAACAATTATAAAATTGTTCTTTTTATTCGTTTTAATTCACACAATTTCCTTGTAGTTGTTTTAGTTGTAAATGTTAAATTGTCGCTGCTGTTGTAGTTGTTGTGTTAATAATGTTGCTGTTGTTTTGATTTCTCAGAAGACTACTTCTACTACTCCTAGGAAGGAAAATTGTATAGCAAAAACCATAGGAAAAACAACAAGGAATTCTTTTCTTACTCTATTCCAAGGAATTGAAGTAAACTGAATAATGAACAACGACGACGACCGCACGACAACTATAACGACAATATTGTTGTCGACGAAGATGAAAACAACGCCATCCCATCATATTTCCCACAGTGGGGTGATTATTGAAAAATAAGTAAACTAAATTTACTGTTTCCAAAGAATTCGTTTGATTTTAATAAAAGCGATGCTGAAATAAAACAAGTATGATTAGTAATTTGCCGTGTTCTGCAAAACGCATTGTTTTCAAATCGCAAACGCGTTGAAAACCGCAAACCCCATTTCAGCATATTCTGAAAACCGCTCGATTTGCTGGCGTTTTGCTATTTTTTGAAATTGTGTTTAAACAATTAAAACAAATTTTTAAAAATTGGCCAACGATTTGATTTGTAAGGATTTCGAGGAAAATGCCTTTTTTGTAAAAAATGTTTCAATATTTTTATAAACTTCGAATTGATGTTATTCAGAATTCTATTAAACAAACTAAAAGTTTGGTCAAAATAGAACCATGCCAAAGGTCAAATGTTATTTTTTCGAAACATTTAACATTTCATGACATTGATAACACGACTCAACAAAAAAATTTTCGTTCTTTGTCCTAAAGTTTATTTTGTGATTTTTCAGTTAATTATACACAAAAACGAAAAGAAAATACATTTTTTGTGTATAAAGTTTGCTTTTGTGATAGTTATAGTAAAAATTAAAAACACATATTTTGAAAAATATCGCATAATTATGCAAACTTTATACACAAAAAATGTATTTTCTTTTCGTTTTTGTGTATAATTAACTGAAAAATCACAAAAATAAATTTTAGGACGAAGAACGAAAAGAAGAGAACGTACAATGTTTTCAACACAATAAAATTCTTTTTGCGCAATATAAATTGATTTATGGATTATTTTATTCGCCTGGCTTTCTGATAAATAATCAAATATGTAAAAATGTTTTTCTTTATATTTTTTTTAAGAATTTTTGAAAATAAAACATTACACGCATTTTGCAGTTAGTAACGTTACAATTTAATAAAATAGATAGAAAAATAATAAATATGTTCATATGTATATGCATCATATGAAAATTTATCAAAATTAAAATGGATCCTTGTCATTCCAAAAACATTTAAATACTAAAACTTAGTGCCATTAACGTCAAATCTAAAATTTTAAACATAATTATTCCAAATTTAAAATACCAATGTAAAATTGTATTTAAATCTAACGGATAATTTGAAAAACTACAAATTTATTTCTCATTTTCTCGAAAGTTCTTCACTGTACATCCTTCGCATAAGCCATCATGTCCCAAGTCGTTTGTTTATACCCAACAAACACGAACTCAAACGTTTGATATGAAATGACTTAATCATTTGATATCAAGCACAATTTTCAAATAATTTTAAATTGTTTTATTTTAACTTTTGAATTCAAATTAATATTGATTTGAAGGTAAACATTTGACATACATACAACAATGTTTTATTAATTTTAAATCAAATTATTATCAAATTCTCAAATCAAAAATAAGCTTGGCAGCACTAGGGCGAAAAATAATTGAAAACATTAAAAATGGCGATCGAGTTACATATGTTTTACAATTTAAGAAAAAATACATATTAAGTGAAGTGAATTCGACTTAAGAAACCCTAAATTTCTTACAAAAAAAAAATATAAATTATTTGTGAGTAAAAATTTAATTACTATGAGTTCGAATGCGAATAAAAATAAAACTGGAAAGTGAAAAAAAACAAAAGTTTGTGCCAACCATGGCAATCCTAAAAAAAGGAGCCAAGTTCATATTTCGTCATTCCAAGAATTTTAGGACGAACAAAGCGCTATTTCATCTATCAACAGCAGCTATGTTGCCAAATATTTAGCTGACAGTTTATGTAAATAAGAACAATTTTGATTTTTTAGTTGAACTGTTAATTTTTAATTTTTGATATTCTTTAATTAGGCTTGAGTTCATCAAATTTAATTTTCATTAAATTATTTTCACCGAGGGAAGGAATTTTACAACTTGGAATTTTTATTAAAATTTTTTTATTGATAATTTTTCTTGGCTGAGCTGGGATTTGAACCCGGGTTGATCTTTACATGTTTCAAGAAACACCACTTTCTATCGTCAGAAGATCTTTGTGTTCTACCCACTGCACCACTGCGGTGCCCGTTAGCCAACAGTCAAACATCAATCTTTAACCAGTAGTACTGGTGGTTCGAAATTTGCTGTTATTATCACTTAAATTTCAAATTACATGTTGCCTCCTTTTTCCTCTGTTTTTCGTATTCTTTCTGTCAAGACTTTGTCTTGAAAACCTGAATACATTTGTTTATTATGTTTTTTTGTCCACTTTCGTCGACATTTTTATTTGTACAAATTAAAGTACAAATGTAAACATTAGAGCTTGTGCCATAGCTATTTCTAAGAACAATTTTGATTTTTAGTTGAACTGTTAATTTTTAATTTTTGATATTCTTTAATTAGGCTTGAGTTCATCAAATTTAATTTTCATTAAATTATTTTCACTGAGGGAAGGAATTTTACAACTTGGAATTTTTATTAAAATTTATTGATAATTTTTCTTGGCTGAGCTGGGATTTGAACCCGGGTTGATCTTTACATGTTTCAAGAAACACCACTTTCTATCGTCAGAAGATCTTTGTGTTCTACCCACTGCACCACTGCGGTGCCCGTTAGCCAACAGTCAAACATCAATCTTTAACCAGTTGTACTGGTGGTTCGAAATTTGCTGTTATTATCACTTAAATTTCAAATTACATGTTCAAATCCCAGCTCAGCCAAGAAAAATTATCAATAAAAAAATTTTAATAAAAATTCCAAGTTGTAAAATTCCTTCCCTCAGTGAAAATAATTTAATGAAAATTAAATTTGATGAACTCAAGCCTAATTAAAGAATATCAAAGTTTATGTAAATATTTTTTTTTATTATTTAATATTTAAGATTTAAATTTATATATGTTTTGCATAACTCAAAGTTATAAGCCAGATTGGCAGAATATATAACTGATTTTAAATTCATTCATCAAAAAGAAATTATTTGTATACTATTTTTATTTTGAATGAGACTAACTGAATTCATTGAGTAACAATCTTCGATATTTTTAACAAACTTCCTAGTATTAACATTGTCTGCTATATTCAAAAAACACATCCATTTAGTATGTTTAAATATCACAAAGGGACCAGTCAAGGACACAAGTGAGCTGTCTCTCTCGATGGCTGCCCATGGAACCTAGTATGTTTAAAACTTTATTTAGATTAAAATTAATTTTCCCAAAATATTTAAGCCTAAACTCTTTGTACATAGGGCATACTCCAATGAAGTAAAGTGTATTTTTCGACTCATCTAAGATACATAATGTACACATGCCTGCTGAAGAATTTCTGAACGCTCTTCCGTTTAAATCCAATAATCCTCCTCTCGCTCTTATTAGTTACTGGTAGGACGTGATGAAAATTGTGAAGAAGAAAGAGACATCAAACCGTAATTTAACTGAGGATATAAATCGTGAAATTGAGAGCTTCTTGACGCCAAGAGGCTCAGAAAATGTGTTTTTATAAAATATTCGACTTGTTGTGTTTTCATATGAAAGTTGTAAAATTCGAACAATTTTTGATGATAACGCCATACTAGATAGTTTATAAAAAAAAGAATTCCTTGGAATCATTTCAAATGCACATGAGAAGTCGACGAAGAACGCATGCGTGTTATTGCCATTTAGTTTATTTAAGTGTACAATATTTACAAGGTTGAAAACGTTGTCAACCGTAGAACATTTTTTTCGGAATCCCGCCTGATATTCATTTAAAATATTGTTTTTCTCTATCCAATCTGAGATCCGATTTAAGAGGATGTTGTTGAAAATTTTGCATAACGTATCAATAAGTGACAGTCCCCTATAGTTGGTAGGACAATTAGGGTCGGCTTTCTTTAAGAGTGGTATAAGTATGCTTTGAAGCTTGCTGGTATTTCTTCATGTAAGAATATTTGGTTTAAAAAGTTGAGAATCTCAGTAACAAAACAAAATGGCGCATATTTATAAAATTCATATGTTGGAACATAACCTGGAGTCTTATTGAGCTTTAGTGATCTTAGTACCGTACACAGTTCAAATATCTCTATAGGAGAATCTAGAAAAGCATCTGTATAACACGGCATACACCAATGTAATGAGTTTATTGGTATTATATGTGGTTTTCAAAATTTTACTAAAATGCGTATAAAAGTCTTCAGGGTTAAGATCACCTCTTGACATTTGGGTGCACGTTTTTATATTGTTTGACAATTTCCACCATGCTTTGCAGCAGCCAACTGAGTTTAGTTTTTCCAAATTTTCATTATAAATTCCAGTTTTCGTTTACGACAGATACCTACCTATCTAGATATTTAGTTCTTGCAGAAACATATTTTAGTTTATGTAAATAAATAATAAATTAAGCTTAAAACAAAATTTTTTTTCATTTTCTTCCACATTGCATTACAATCCACATTTGTAAGCATTTTATGTAAAAAAAATAATAAATTTGAATTAAAAAAAAAAGTATTTTCATTTATGTTCCACACTGCATTTTGAAAAACATTTGCGAAAAACGTTTGAAAGCAAGTTGAAATTAAATAATTTTCAATTTGAAATCAAACTTCCGTGTTTGTTGGGTATGAGGTTGTATTTATTTGTGCATGGATGTGTATTTGTGTTATATGTTTATATTTATTTAACATCATACACCATGCAAAAACAAAAACCACAAAGCTTTACGCCCTTTTGTCTGACTTCTGGTTGCCTTTTTTTTGTTCACTTTTTTCCTGTAATTCTTTTTTTTCTCTTGATCTTCTTTTTGTTGTTGTTGGTGTTCTGTTAAATATTTTATTCATTTCAATTCAGACAATTTGACACAAGGCCTTAAATTTACACTGTGTGCATCATTTAAACACATACGAATGGTTTGTGCTTCAGATGGGGTGAACTGAAAAGTTGTTTCAAAAACTAGTGCTTTTAAACAAAAACTTACTCCCTGTTTTTCGATGACGATCGAAAAATTCGTTCGTTTAACTTGAATTTCAGACAAAAACGAATTTTGAAATTTTATTTAAATGTAAGTTAAGCGAATGAATTTTGCGTTCGTCATCTAAATAAAGGCAGTTTACGTGTCGCCTGAAACCGATTTAAAAATGCATTTATGAGAATTATACTTTTAATTTATTTTCCAAACTATTCTTTGCATTTCCTTCAGTTTTAAAGACACCTTTCAAAAATGACCTCGTATGTAGTAGCAGGAGAAAATATGTAGAAGTACCAGAGTAAATGTTTGCCGACACATACCGTCATACAACACCAAATAAAAGACATGAAACCTACCGACCGACAAACAGAAATACATTCATACACACCAACACACACTTACACACATCATAAGTAAATAGTCTGTGGCATTTGGCTGCCCCTTATTAACTTTTAATTTCTTACGTTTTTATTCCGTTTCTTATTAATTTTTTTTTTTCGTATTTCACTTTGTTTTTGTCAATTCCAGTTTTGTTGCTGTTTGTTTATTTAATATTGTTGCTTTAACAGGTCTAAAAGTCAAAAGATCTCCCTTCTCACTCCCAACGCAAGACATCACCTCACTCCACACGACTCTACTGACTGCACACCGCAATCCAGCCAGAACAAAATTTAAATCTTCTTGAACAACGACGACAACAATAATCCAGCATCTCTGATTTGGGTACAACAAACAGCATTTTATTGTTTATTGATTTGTTGTTTCGTTGACATCATTCGAAAACAGTAACGAGAACAACAACAACTGTATGTAAAATTACAACATACATACATACAATGTATTTAAGCCAAGTATGACAAAAGCAACAACTAAAACAACAATAGTAATGAAACAATGAATGTTATTTGCATTTCTATTTGTTTCAGTTCCTTTTTTTTTTGGCAAGTGTATATTCAAACGCATTCACAGACAGTTGGGTCTAGAATAATAGGCCTTCTTTGTCATTATACCCACACCAACTTTCTGAGACGTTGTCCGTCCGTTCGGCTGGCTGTAATCATGTGATTCATGTAAACCTTGTGCGAAAAGTACAGGTCGCAATTTTGGAGATTATTTTAAGAAAGTTAGTAATTAGGCTCTATTGAAAATGGTGAGAATCGGTCAATACTTCCACATAGCCCCCATACAAGCTTCTTTCCCTAATAAAGACTTTGTGTCCGTAAACCATCTAATTTGTTGGTATTTACATTAAATTTGGTCCAAAAATATCTGATTGCAGCATAAATCGTCTCACCAATTTTTTAAGTTCTTTTTTTGACCTTGAGCTTCCGTACAAATACCACTCCCGAAATTAGCTTTATGTGCCATAACTTCCTTATAAATGTTAAGTTAGGTTCAATGGGCAGCCGACACGAAGACGGCTCAATTGAATCCGTATAGCGGTTCCTTTGTAAGAGTCTTAGCCAGTAAGAAGAGTAAACCGGTATCCACCAGACTATTCCCCAGACTTTACTTCACTTAAGCCATTTCGACTCTCTGCAAAACAGAGATATCGACCTCAGTCCCACATTAGATACAGCATCCAAACATGACAATTCAAAACACCTCATCCTAATAGACCCGAAACCGGAGCATTGGTAGAGAAAGGGAAACACCATTTCCTTCTCTTTCTTATCATGACAACTTCTACAGTAGACATTATAACATCCTCATCGCATTGGTTTCTATTACCCAGCTCCCCTGGTACCCACCGGGCCAGCTTAACCCTTAACTGTTCAGCAATTAATATATTGGTGCTGATATAAAATATGGCAACGATTACATTTATATAGCAAAATATTGTACTGTAGGTCGAATAAATACCAAAAGTCCCACATAAATCCCCATCCTTAAATCACTTAAAGCGAAAAAATTTTATATAAATAGATGAAGATATCAAAATAATTTTCGACACAAAGAAATTTTACAAGAGTCTTTATCTCTATTGCCTATGGGTCCCAAATAGGGAACACTATCGAAAATTTGTTTTTAAATATTGTTGTGTAGGGCATTATCGGCCTTGACCGCCTATACTTTATAACTTGTTTTTTACTTTTTGTATTCCAGATTGACAAATTCCGAATTAAACAGGAAATTTACATACTCAGCCTTATTATGAGTGTCGTTGTCGTTGTCGTGGTCGAAGTGGTAGTCGTTGAAAATATATAATTAAAATTAACGGCAATGGCAATGTAAAACGCATTGAAAGTTTATTGTATTTGTGTGGCTTGAGACAATTTTAATTCCAATTTTTAAAAACGACGGATTTCAACTACGACAACGTAGCCGACTTTGTCTAACTGCTTGTTTTTAACAGATAGACGGACATTGTGAGATCGATCGGTATACTAAAAGGTGAGTCTTATACCAATATTTTTATATGTTACACTAGCTAGGGCTGTCGTTAACTGTATGGAGCATATTTGTTTTCTATTTTTCCATGCTCACACCTCCCAATTCGGTGGGTATTGATAAAAAACGGCACCAAAAAAAGTTTTAGCACAATCGGCGAAGGCTAAACCGTCCTAATAACTTGAAAAATATTACTTTTACATAAAAATCGTTTAAAAAAAAAATTGTTTTTAGTGAAGTTTTCAACAAATTTTGTCTTAATAAGTTTTCTCTAAATCTCATATTTAACAAAAAGGAAACAAAAAAAAGAGCAGCATTGATGCGAATTTTTTCTTTAGAACTATTTTTTCTTACACAAGTGAATTCAGCTTCAATATTTGCGTTTGTAGGCGTTTGCTTACAAAAAAAAATAGTCAAACGCATATCATTTGTTTTTACCATACCTACCCGCTATCTCTATTCCTTATGGAGGCTCCCATACAAAATTTTCAATACAGACTAGAAATATATTAGAGAAAATGCTCCATAAATGCCAAGAAGGATAAAATATATGACCGACCTCCGGCAATACAAATATTGCGTTTTATGAAATTCTTAAATTTAATTGAAATTGTTCGTCTTTTGTGAATAAAATCATAAGTTGTGAACAGATTTTAATCACTTATGGCTATTTTTTGTTTGCAATTCGTTTTTCATATGTTTTAAAAAAGTTATAAGCACAGCTGCATCTTCCAATTTTTTGTGATTTTTTAACAAACAAACATGTTGCTAAAAAATTATTTATTTTTTGCAAACAAAAAATATGTTTCTTAAATTACTGCGAATATAAGAAAAACCTAATTTTATTGCGGAATTTCCGTTTTTTTTTAGTTTATTCCCTCCTCCATTTTCGAAATTACGGTAGGTGCCCGGCTGGTCTGTTTTTAAATAAATAATAAAAATGTTTTTCAACAAAATTAAAGATACGTGATTCATAGAAAATGTATTTCTTTAATAAATAAAAAATAATTTTTTTTTTTTGGGTTATTCGATATTTTTCAGTTTATTCTGTTTAGTGAGAGATTAAGGAAAAACTTGTTTAGCGCTATTCTACAAGATCAGACTTCATGTTAAAATTAAATTTTTCTCAAACTTTGGTGGGCGTGAGGGACGGCTTAGCCTTCGCCGATCGTCCTAAATTTGGTTTGCGTTGTTTCTTTATATCAATACCCCCTCCACAATGGTGGGGTTCGTGTAAAATCAAAAATTGCCCTAATTTTTATACTTCATGCTAAAAAAAACCAAAAATTCAGTTTTGACTTTAAATTTTTCAACAACTGCTTAACCGATTTTAATGGGATTATAACTAGAGAAAACTTCCGAATATCATCTCATCATCAAAAAATGAGCCACTGTGCGCCTGTCCCTAAATGTTGACTAACCTCTTATTCCACTCCTCTGTTAGTGCTTCCATCAAAGCTGAAATTAATTTAGCAAGACATTAATCTTTTATAACATTAAGTTCGCGGGATTGTCGGGGATGTTCCCGTTCGTGCTTCACATTATATAGTAGCCATTCTTTCACAACTTTCGAAGAGTGCTTAGGATCGTTATTCTGACGAATATAGAATTTTCCCCCAGACCCTAAATACCAATACTAGAGAGATTGCAGTCTTTTAAAATGTCTAGGTTCATAGCCTTTTTTATAGCACCGTCAATGGATCTCAGTTTACAAGCATCATTTTCTAGCATACCATGACAGACCCGTCTCCATGTTACGCTGTTGGGTTTATATTTTGTGATGGCAAGGCAGCATTAGATTTTCGCCAAACTTGGGGGAATTCTTCTTGCAACTCGGCTACTTAGGTCAGTTTTGAATTTACGATATATTTCAACTATTCTTTGTTTAGGGTTTTTTTACTTAAAGAATAACTCTCATATCTGTTCGATCTTCGAAAATTCGAGGACGAACAAAACGTGGCTTTCTTTCATAGTTTCCATGTTCGTTGAAATTTTTTATAATTAGAACAACAAGGTGCAAATAGAGCCTTGTTGTCCGAAGGTCGCGAATTCATGCGCCATTGTCTTTTTTAAATTTAATATTCTTCCAATTTTATTTTTAGAACACAGTACAAAATTGCAGGTACTTACAAAACTACCCACTAAATATTGTAAGGTGCCATGATAAAAATTCAAATTCAAGAAGGGAGAAAACTTCCCGAGAATTTTTTTTCTAATTGGGCTGAGAATCTATGTAACTATGCCCGTCTGGCTGGCTGTCCATGTAAACCTTGTGCGCGAAGTAAGTCTGGGATCACACTATGAAAGTTTTCTTTCAGAAAGTCTGAGTTTATTGGTGAGAGGGGAAGAGAACATGCTTTTATTTTCTCCTCTCTCACCCATAAACTCAGACTTTCTAAAAGAAAACTTTCATAGTGTGAACCCAGACTAAATACGATTGCGGTTTTGGAGCTAATTTGATTTAATGTGGAACATACGTTTTTCCAAGCACATTCAAGATGAGAATAGGTCCATAATTTTACAAAGCCCACATAAAAACTTCTCTACGGTCTTTGCCCCCATAAGCCATACTATTATTTTGGGATTTTGAATAAATTAGGCCCAAAAATATTTAACTTCAATCCAAATCATATTTTAAAATTTTATTGGAATCCCGGAAATTACTTTAAAAGGCATAATTTCATTAGAAATGTTGGCATTGATAAAACTAATCCGCCGTATTACGGTTGTCGTTGTCGTCAACGACTATGTTGTTATTTGTAGAAGATTAAAGAACACAGGTTGTGTGTTACTTCAACAACAACAACCATTTATACTATGTCATGTCAAAACGTTGTGCTGATGAAGATAACATTCGACATAAAGAATTTTTAGGTTTGATATTGAATCACATTTATATTTAAAATCGTTTTAAATGAAAAGTTCTGTTCTTCACTAAGTCTGTTTTCACACGTTTCATCTTTTGATGCTCAACTCTTATGTTTTTGGTGAGAGAAGAAAGAAGAAAGGGGGTTAGTACGGAGATGTCTGTACTCGGTCAGTACGCTTTGTGTTTTTATTCGTTGGTATATGCACAACGATGGATGCATGTAATTTTTTTCTTTTCTTATTCTCTTTGATTCGCTATTAGTCCCAATTTCCACAATGCAAGTCTTATTGATCAGCTTGCTACTTTGTTGGCGAGAGGGACAAGGGGAAAAGAAACGAGTACTCAGCTTGCTGTACTCGTCATATGCATTTTGTTTTCTCATTCGTAATTTTCAGCAGGTCTATTTTGACAATTATCTTTCATATTTAATTTCGTTGTACAAAGTTAACTTCGTAGCGTGTGTGAATTTTTTTAAATATTTGTTATTTAACAAAAGAAATTTATAATTAAAAGTATATTTTACACAACTTTAATTTTAAATTAAACAATTGTTAAAATATTCAACACGAATTTGAATTTAAATAAATTTTAATAAGAAATATGTTTTAAACGAAATGTCAAAACGCACATATACATTCATACAAATGGAATAACAGATAAATAATAAGACTTGACACGTGAAAACGCCGTAGCTGATTCAAAGAAGAAAATGTGATAAGTTTATCAATAAGACTTGCATTGTGGAAATTGGGACTTAATAAAATTTTTGTTGGAAAAAAGTTGAAACCGATTGCTGCGTGTGAATATATCTTTAAAAGGGAATTGAAAAGAAGTTGAGCATCAAAAGATGAAACGTGTAAATTCAGACTAAACACCTAATTCACCAAGCTGGTACCTACGTTTAAATTCAATTAAAGTTTCCATTGTGTATAACTTAGCAAGGTGGCCTTAATATCAAAACAATACAACAACAAGCAAAGCAATACAAGTCTGCTGTTTTTTTCTAGAACATGTGTATGTGTGTGTCCTGTGGTGTAGGGTATCATGACCAACTATACTTTCTTATTTATTTCAATAAAGCAAGTTTTTTGTACTTACTGTTGGTATGATTTCACACATTAATGTCACTGTCGCAGTTATCGTTTTGTCAATGCTTACTCATGACATTTTTTCATTTGTTTATTTACTTTTGTACATAAGTTGGCTAATTTCTTAAAATCCATAAGATATAATGACTGCCTGAGTGTAGATTCAGTTTGCTTTTATTATTTATTTATATTTGTTTTACTCTGACTCAGGTTTTTGTTTATTTTTTTTTTCGTACAAAATCTGTCATCGTTTTTAGCAAAATTAACATGACAGACTTGAATCCCTCTCCCCCGAATCGCTGCATGCATTCATTTAGTTCACACACTCATTCCAAACATCTATCCACACACAACCACCTTCGCCATCATCAGAAAGCATCATTCATGAATATTGGATTTTTATTACTGTTTATTTAGTAAAACTAATCTTTGGCGTAACTGTTACTTTCTGTTGGGTACCACAGTGCAGTACAGTGCAGCACTCGGTTGAATGACTACTTAGGCAGTTATTTGTTGGGCTGTTTAACAGTTTTCTGTTTGTCAGTCTCTCAGTTGAAAAATTTGGCATTGGTGATTTGTGAAAATTTGTAAGTGTTGTTGTATCTTACGGGTAGTAATAATGGGTGGGAACCATTATCTCTTAATATTGAGGTTATTTAACTAGTAACATTTTCACTACATTTTGACTAATGAGAAAACTATAATACAACAAATACACTACAACAACAAAATTGTATTATATTCAAACAAAATAAATAATAAACAGGGCCAGTTTGAATATGCACAAAAAAGTTTAAAATATGCACGCAAATATACCGAAAAAAACATAAAAATATGCACGCGAACAACAACACCAATCACTTTTAATTGGTTAAATTTGAACAAATTTTTGTTACTAGTATTTTTTCAAGTTTTCAAATAGAAAAATTATCTTCGGTTGTCACACAAAACCAAAGGATATATTGAAAATATACGTTCAACATAAAGTCGATGTTACTATAAAGCGCAAACAAACCTAATAGTGTGCCAATATCATTATCGGCTTCACTTTTATAAAAATATGAGTTGTTTTTTAACTTGGTCAACGTTTGACGACAATAGGCCTAACATTGGAGTACATGAGTTGGCTTGAGCAACTGTGCAAATACACGTTAATCATATGTGTCAAACTTTATTGAACGTAGAAACTTTTTGTAAAGGGGGTAATTTTGTTGTTCACTTCACCTTGCGTTGAGAAAATTTTCATTTGCTTAAGCAAAGTGTGAAACTGATTGCTGATTTTTGACAGTAGCTTAAGCTATGTATATAATAATTGGACATTAACATTTCGATAAAAAAAAACTTTGTTAAGTTCTTCAATAAATATTTTATTATTAATAATTTGAACTTTTTCTTTTACGTTTTGTATGCCGAATTAACTTTTATGTTACTAAAGATCCTCTGGGTCGTGGTGCTCATGGCCGTCACGCATAATACAATAAACTTTTATGTTAAGCACACAAAACAGAACGGAACAACTGTGATTTTGTTTTACATGAGTACTTCTTGCGGTGGACTTAATCCACAAGTTGTGTTAATATTTGGCACTAACCAAATGCCCATGTGTTAGTGAAGAATCATTTGCACAAACCGGTAGCAATTTAAATTATACACCCACCCCTTGGTTAGGATCCGGAGCTATCTACCCTCCACAGCCATTCATTAGCCCAGCAGTTTTTGTTAAGCAACAGCAACAGCACCTAGAGATCCCTCTACAAGCCGAACTTTACAGCAGGGCAAATATCAGTCCTCCAACTAGACGTCACCCTACCCGCGACTTTGGGTTAAGACCACAAGCACTACGTGCTTCCCGATGTATATTTTCAAAGAAAAGCAAGGCTTCCGCAAAAACAACCATCCTGAAAGGCAAGAAGCATACAAACGAAGACCTCACCAATAATCAGACCGGTGCCGTGTCACCGGATGCAATTGACTCCCGTAGCGCGTTAGTTAAACAATGAGGTACAACTTCAAGCCCAATGAAATCCAAAGAGCTCTGTGATTTGAATTTTTGGTAAATTCAAGTTTGCATTTACCTGTTTTTAAAATGTATGAGATTCTGAAACATTCCAATACATTTAAGCGTCATTGTTAACCCTTCGCCATACCAATACCCACCCGGGGGACCATCTCAGTTTTATGTATTTAATAACTTTCTTAAATATGCTTCAGTTGAAAGGAAATGTTTACTCACTGGACAAATTGTTTTCTTTAAAAAAACCGAAGAAACTTCTTAAAAAATTGATAAAAAATTTGTGCGACGAAAACTTGTTCTCAGCGATTATGATAAACGATGAACATAAAATCTTTGGTATACGTAAGGCAGAATTAATTTACCACAGAGGATGTAGCACAAAGAGGAATCCTTAAGCTGCTTAAACTACGCCCCCTTAGAGAACGGAATAATGAACTCTTAAAATTCCTGGTTTGTCTCTTATAATTCGAGCATTTCAGTCTTTTTTAGTTTCTTTTGGCATTTTTAAATAAATCGCTATCAAAAACAAGAGATCCAAAATTGTTCAGAACTGTTTGTTTTAAAACACCTAATGCAATCGAAATATTTATATTGCAACCGATTGACTCAAAAACAATTTTTTTAAAACTGCTGTCAACTCGCTGAATATGCAAATTTTTACAAGGCATATACATAAAGGATGGTTAAATTTTTGGGGCAATGTTGAATGTGAACCACACCTAAACGTCAAGTTTTTTTCTGCATTTCATTTGGCATTTCTCAATTTCAGACTAACTCAATTTGAACCATGAAAAGATACACAATCGAGCAACGCTTTAAAGTTATTCAGGCTTATTATGAATATGGGCGTTCAAATCAAAATGCATATCGTGCTCTTCATCTTCAGTGATGAGGCACATTTTCACCTTATTGGATTCGTCAATAAGCAGAATTGCTGTATTTGGACGAATTATAATCCAATGCACTCCCACTAAGAGTGACCGTTTGGTGCGGTTTATGGGCTGGCGGCATCATCGGGCCATATTTTTCCAAAATTAGGCCGGTCAGGCAGTTACTGTGAATGGTGTTCGCAATTGTGAGATGATAACGAACGTTTTATGGCCCGAATTGAAAGATATGTAAGTGGATGATATGTGGTTTCAATAGGACGGACGGTGCTACTTGCCACACAGCTAACAAAACAATGGCTCTTTTGCGCGACAATTTCAATGGCCGTATTAACTCACGTGGTGACGATGTCAATTGGCCGCCAAGATCATGTGATTTGGATTCTTTCTTTGGGGTTATTTTAAAGAAAATGTGAACGTCGATAAGCCAGCAACAATTCAAGAGCTAAAGGATAAGATAATTCGGCACATTAACGGCATAGCACCTCAATTATGCCTCAGCGTCATCGAAAATTTGGACCATCGGATGGAGCCGATATTTTCTTTCATACATAATTGAACCATACCAATATTATCATAATAAATAATAAATGACAATTATTTCCTAAATAATTTGTGTTTTATGCAAATTCAACATCGGCCCTTAAAATTGAACGAATTTTTATATTCGGAATTTCACATGCAAACACATATTTTTCATGCAAAAAGAATTTAAAAAACTTGCCCTGGTAAATAAACAAAAAACACGAATTGAGAACAAAAACTGCAAGTTACTTTTTGTTTTAGTTCTTTGACCTTTAAAAATATAACAAAACAAATTGCATTTGGCAAATAATAAAAGGTTAATAGTACACATCTATTTCCAAATTAAAAGAAGAAAATGCAAGAATACATACTAAATGTGAGAAACTTTTAAATTTCATGCAGTCATTCATATTCAATTTCGGATGGATACGAGTTTTGAAAAAAAAAATTCAAGTAGGAGGCCAAGTGCCTAGACTTTGTGAAGTAATGAATCATTTACTTTCTTACTTATTGCTGACCTTTTGTACATTGGCTGTGTAGAGGTATGACAAAGGCTTCGCCAGTGTCCTCGATTCCGAGCCAGGTTTTTTGCCATATTAGCTTCATTACCGTGTATCGTAAAAGTAGTTGCCATATTATTCCACCAGGATACTCATCTTCGTACTCTTTGCCTAACTCCATTTGCGTTGTCTGGAACACAAGCATCGGTATTCTAGAGTATCTCATCCTCATTACATGCCCACACCATCTCAGTTTACTTGTTTCTATTTATCTATCGAGTGCTACAACTTCCAGATTGTTTTTAATAGTATTATTTTTAATCTTATCCCTACTCGTTTTCCTGCTACTCTACGTAGTTATGTCCCTTCTGTAGTCTGTACTTAGATCCTTATCTGGTGTACCGTTTTCGCCAGGTATCAAAAATGGTATCTGGGGGGCTACTCTCTATTGCGATGCGAAAACAATTTTGCTGCGAAAGCTAAATGCCAACTTGGTACTCTCTATCACTTTCGCAACATGTTTTGAAAATGGATCAATACTGGCAACGAAAATGAAAGATGGCGCAGATTGACAGTAATGAAATGCTTAAATATGTAAAAATATTTGAAATTGGAAAGTTGAAATAAAATAAATAGTGATGATTTGGGAAAAGAAAAAAATTAATAGATGCGAAAGACAAATGCTCAAACGCATTAAAGAGTACCAATCGCTAGATTTGCAACCATTTTCTTTCGCATCGCAATAGAGAGTAGCCCCCCTGGTGTACCGTTTTCGCAGGGTATCAAAATGATATTTAAAATGTTGACCTTGTGTCAAATGTTTCGTTTCGATACATATTTTATCATTTTCGTGCTTTCCGCTTATTTCCTTTATTTTTTTCATAATATTAATTCTCAGTCCACTTTTTGGCATTTTCATCACAATAATATTTAGGTTATGTTGTAGATTTTCGGCTGAGTCTTCCAGAACGAAAATGTCGTCTGCGTATAGGCGTATAGCAGCATTGACAGTGTTGCGAGTTTTTTTTCAGCAACCATCATTGTATGGACGCTTGGTCACTTTTGATTCCTTGATTATATCATCCGAATGTATAAAATACAGATATGAACTTAAGAT
Organism: Pollenia labialis; assembly: GCA_949318255.1. Lineage (NCBI taxonomy): Eukaryota > Metazoa > Arthropoda > Insecta > Diptera > Polleniidae > Pollenia > Pollenia labialis. The sequence goes on from OX439139.1 coordinate 205,671,231, forward strand.
ATCGCCTTGTCTAAAACCTTGGCATATTCTAAAATCCTCCGATGTTGCATTTCCCGTTCTTATATAATTAATACAAGAGTTTTAGAAACTGAAAACTCTCCGGATCAGACCGCAGTTAACATGACGTCTCAAAAGTGTTTTCCTAATTTCAAACGCTTTTTCCAAATCAATTAAGCACGTTTTTATTTTCTTATTGTATTCAATAGCATTTTCAGAAAGCTGACGGATTGAAAATAACAGTTCTTGGGTATCTATATTTAGGCTAAAACCCCACTCAAAATCCAATGCAAAACATTTCTTTACTGAAATCAAGTATGTTCAGGGCAACTATAAAAAGTAAAGTCCCTCAACAATTGAAACTTATATTGAATGTTACCATTCAGCAAAAATGTGTTTGCTCTTGCTGAAGTCAAGTAAATTTCTTCTATTTATAAATATTTCGAAGCAAACGTTGGTTACATGACAACTGCCTTTGTCTTCCATTCTTGCGTCGCTGCAATTGTTAAGCCCACGAATAGCACTTTCTCCTAAAGTGCATTGTTATAAGATTGCGCAAATGCAACTTGATAAGTTTGATCAATGTAAATTTGAATGGTTTACAAGGTTATACCAAATTATGCCCTTTAGGAATTTCTTCCACGTTTAAGACAATATGCCCTAATCAAACCAAGTGGCTTACGTCCAATATACTTAGTTTCCTTTTCGATACTGATATCAATTTCCCCATCTTAGAAGCATTTGTACACTAATCAACTTAATCAGTTTACGAAAAGTTTCCTCGATAAAACAACTAAATTCAAGTTCCCAACTTGAACTGGATAGGGTTCCTCTACTTCGTTTTATAACTCAACGATTTTGCTGTTATATTTCGTTTTCTTGTCTCTTTTCAGGTAAAGACAAGTTCTTCCAACGTTTTACCATGAACCGTTTGATTGGGTCAAAGTTAAGGATCCGTTCCCAAACTATTCGCATTCTAAGTAAGACGACTCCCATTCGCTATTCTCAACATTGCACTAGTGCAAGGAAGCCGCCATATCGAAGATCAATCAGTTGCTATCGCCCAAAAACACTCAACAACAAACAATTTTTAACCCAAACGAAACATAAACACTGAAGAATTTTTGTCATAAATAAATTCGTTTGTCAAAAAACAGTCACTGCAAATAAGTATATTCAATCCCTTTTTATTTAATTATCTACTTCGGTCACGCCAAGTAGATACAACCATTTTCCAATTCACGATTGGAATTGTTTTTACCGGGTATTGCTTCACTTCATGTTTTAGACGTTCCAGCAAAATTTTGGAATTAAGTTTTACTGGTACGCAGAGTAGTGATATTAACCAATGATTCTTGCATTTTGTATTATCTTAAAAACTGTACTTATTATGGATACTTCCCAATCCACGGGAATTTCGGCTCAGTTCCAGGCAATAGTAATGACTTCAAACACATATTTTACCTGCATCGCTCATGTATTTCAAAAACTCTGGGGCGATTGTCCCAGTTTTAGTATTGAAAGCGCATGTTGCAGTTCACCCATAGTTATCGGCTTATTAGACATTTGCTAAGTATTTGAAAAGCAGCTAAATAGAAATTTAAACAAATACACCAGAAAACGTTTTCAAATAATTAGTTTGCTTTACAAAACACTTTTAAGAGTTGATATTCAAACAGCTAAATATTTGTTTTAAATAAACTCTTTACTCTCTCTTAAGCTCCTCGGACTGTCAAAAGCAATTCTTCTCAGAAGGAAACAAGCTGGTTTCCGCTCCAACAAATCTTGCGTCAAGCAGGTCAATAGTCTTAAAATAATTGTGGGACAGTCAGTTGAATGGAGATCGTCTCTCTATATCTCGTATTTGTTGACTTTGAAAAGGCTTTTAATACTCTCAGTCACACGGCCATATGTAGCGCACTGGCATGCATGGGGTGTCCCTACTATAACAAAAAACTTAATAAATACACTGTACAACAATGCAACATACCGCGTATTACATGAGAAACAACTAAGCAAAAACATCAAATCAAAACCGGAGTATGCACAGGTTGTGTGTTATCACCACTCCTCTTTAACTGTGTTCCCGATGTAGTGATGCAAAAGTCAACAAGTCATAGGAGAGGGATTACATGGGGTTTGCAAGACGGATTAGAAGTCCTGGACTTTGCGAATAATATAAGCTTACTAAGTCTTCTTTCTCCGAAATGCAATCAAAGCTTAATTTTGTTAGCGAAACCGCAAAGCCAGCTGCCTTGAAGATAAACATCCTCAAACCAAAACACTCAGGATCAATGCCTAAAATACGGCGAGGAAATTGATAATGTGGAGTCCTTCTGCCATCTAGGGATTATAATCGATCAATACGGTGGTTTATCAGCAGATATTGCCAGTCGCATTAATAAGGCACGCAATGCATTTTCCAAATTTAACCCTGTTTGGAAATCGTCTAACTTATCGAGACGCACCAAAATTAAAATTTTCAACTCCAACGTTAAATCCACAGTATTGTACGGTTCCGAAACGTGGCATATGGCACCGCGCGATATAACCAGGACCAATGATTCCTCCTGACCAAATTGCATACCAGACTGTCACTTTTAATGGATGCAAAGGTGAGTGATGAATAATTTGAGGGTTTTTCATTGTCCAGAACCGACTATGTATTCTGTTTATTCACATATCCATTCAAATGAAAATGTGCCTTGCCACTCATTATGATTTTTTCATGAAAATCGGGGTTGCCATGGGCGAGCTGTAACATCCTATTGGCATATGTACGGCGGCGTAAATGGTATTGCGGAAGAAGATCTTGCGTCAACTGAATCTTAAATGGGAACAAATGCAAACCCTTGTGCAAAATTGTGGCCAAAGTTGTTTTTTGAAGACCAAGCTCTTGAGCACGGCGTCAAATTGATGTTGATGGATTGTTTTGAACACTTTCTTGAGCAGCAGTAATGTTTTCAACCGATCTTGCAGTACGTTGTTGTCCATGCTTGAGCCTACCACCTACAGACCCTCTCTCTTCGAAATCATTTACTACACGATAAAAAGTGCGTTTTGTTGGCACGTTGTTTCTCCCAAAAATTTCACTTAACTTTCTCATCGTCACAGTAATCGATGATTGATTTAGATAAAATGTGTTAACGATTAAAACACGTTGGTTTATCGCGAGTCTACTTCACGACTGTCAAGACCAATGTTTACCAAAATGGCGGCGAAACAAAGTAGTTTACCTTCCCGGCAGACACCTGTACCATAAATATAGCGAAAGCTAGGCTTTTCGAAATTCGGGTTAAGATATCTGAGAGAAGCAACAAGATATTTAAAGGCGTTTTCAAGGTTGACCAACACGTTCCTGACGTCATGAGATGTGTCGATTTCAAATGAGACCAATACCAACACTCTCAGTGATGGTACACCAAAGATACACGTATTTTAATCTTTAAAATGGCTCTCCTGAACAAAACCCTTAGGTCCGTTTCTATTTTGCGCGTCACATATTATGATTCATTTAACAATATTATTGTCACCGACAACCATATTATGGTTGAATAAGTCCTCCATCAAGAAACCACAACCATGTTATGGTTGCCATCGAATATCACTGTGTGTAATTTTTTAAGTCATGGAAAAATAACATATAACGACAATAAGTAACCATAACGGACCAAAAAAAAGACCCGTGTCTCCCAGTTTTGCCCAGTCATGCACTTTTTTTATGCGCCCTTAAAGATTTGGGGCCTCGGTGTCATTTTGCAAAAAAAGTGATCATTTCCTCAGGCCCATATCTTGCAAACCGTTCGGAATTTTGATAACCCTCTGAGACAAAGTTGTAGCTCTTGCCATAAAGAACATAAATTGTGAACATATAAAATCAAAAAAACTTCATCTTCAAGATCAAAATCTTTAAGGGCCTATAAAAAAAGTGCATGACTTTGGGCAAAACTGGGAGACACGGGTCTTTTTTTTTTGGTCCTTCATGGTTATTTATTGTCCGTATATGCTTATTTTTTTCGCTTTGCACTGTGTGTGTTATGGTCAGATATAACTAAAATATGTTTAACAATTATTATAGTATGGTCGGTTTTTAACCATATCATGTTGCTCTTTAAAAACATATTATTGTCATATTTAACCATAACATGTTAAGAGGCAACCATAATATGGTTGTGGGTTCTTGATGGAGGACTAATTCAACCATAATATGGTTGTTGCTGACAATTATATGGTTATATTCACCATAATATGTTTTAACATTTTCTTTAAAAATTGTTTGAACATGTTTTTTCTCTGCGTGTACATGTGATTTGAGTTAAAAAGATTTTCACAATAGGCCTGATAATTTTCTCTAGTATTGACCTGTGTTTCTTATAGAAAAATATGAAAAATGGGAGAATTTGTATTCATAATTGGGTTGAATCTATCACTGTTAAGGTTGTTGTACTTAGTTGATAGTAATCGTATGTAAATTCTTGGCGAATTGTTTGTGTAATCATGTACGCTTTTTTAATGTTCAACAATGTTCAAGAATTTGAAATGTTAAACTTAAAACTGTTAACAATAAAAATTCGCATATTTTTATTACAACAAACACAAGTATAAGGCTTTACACTAAAAGTTGCAATTTAAACAGCCGTTAACCAACGGCCGGCCGTGTTCTGACAATCGTACGATTTGAAATCGCAAAATTAGACCCCTGAACTTAATATCCTATTTATTTTCAAGGGTTACAACCATGATGCAATAATACGGCTTGAGCGATAAGGCAGCTGTTCGCAGTAATTTTCTTCTTGGTGTGACGTTTGATGTGTTTTTTGTTTGTTTACATTTTCTTTAAAGCAGCGTTCGAAAATAGACAGTACAGTATTTAGCGTTCGGCTCACGCACTATTTTTTTAGTGATTGTGTAGACGAACACAACCCTTAATACCATTCGTACCTTTTTTCAAGAAAGAGCCGAACATTAAATAGTGTTCAGTTCGTCGTTAAAAAAAACAGAACAATTGTAGTGATACTGTAGACAAACATTATATTTTAATGTTCTATAATGTTTATTTTTTACATTGATAAAGAAATGAACAAACAAAAAATTTTAGCAACGACCGCACCACGAACAGCTTGATTGTGTATTGTGAATATGTTTTGTTTGTGTAAAATTATTTTGCTCGCTTTTTGTGTTTTTTTCAGTATGTGTATTTTGTTTTTGTAAAAAATTTTTGGTTTTTTTTACCAACCAAAAGGGACGAACATTAATGAGCCGAACCGAAAACAATTAAATGTTCTCGTCTTTTGTTGAGTTGGATAAAAACAGTATTATTTTTGTGTTCGAACGATGACTATCAGGGAAACGTTCAGCCTTGTGGTTGTTGTTGTCGTATACGACTGCGTCGTGTTTTGTAGTAGATTAAAGTAACGCACAACCTGTGTTCTTTAATCTTCTACAAAAAAGAAAACGTTTGTTTACGACAACCACAATAAGGCTGGTTATTTTTTTTAATGATTTTCTACACAAACACTATTAGCGTTTGTGTTTTCCACAAATCTACCGAACCGAACACTAAGGAGCTATATTTTCGAACACAGCTTTAAAGGCATTTTAACATTGACCTTCACAATTCTAGCAAAAAAAAAATGTCTCTTGTTTGTTTTTTTTGGTAATTTAAAGGCCCTAACACAATTAGGCCATGCCTGTTTTTTTAGCAACAAAATGCCTGTTATTTTTGCTATTGTTGCTTTGTTGTAGATCTGAGGTCACTTTATTAAAAAAAATTTGGACTGCATTTGTTTTAAAAATACATACTTTGTTTGCAACAATGAATTTTCCTAGAAGTTAATTTCAATGAGCGAGATCACTTTTTGGTTAATGACGCAGCCGAGTAAACTTTGCAATAGTCACGTACTCAGTTTTTTTAATATTTGTAGACATTTTAAGAGTAGACGTATGCTTAACTTAAAAAAAAACAAATTTCAGTTAACAATTTATTAAAGGTTTTATAAGAAGGTACGCAACCCAAAATAATTGTACTTGGAAAATAATCCATTTTAATTTTGCACTAAATAAGAAAGAACTCAAAAGACATTAATTACTTGAATAATTAGTTACATACAGTCCCAAGTTACATCAGAACCGTGATTGTGTGATATATTGCGTGTATAAAATTCTACTTCCTGAAGATCGGTTATAAGACGGGCCTTACAATTACGACTGCGCTGTTTAGCGCACACCCAGTATTTCCGACCCTTTTTAATTTTGGCACAACAATAGGCATAGCCACCGCAAACCATTTTGCGCGAACCACGTTGACCTCTAACATAATGTATGGAATTGAAAATATTTTTCTTTAAAGCATGATTGAATACAAAGAAATCTGCAAAGAAAATTAAAAAAATAAACAGGAATTTAAAATTAAATATATTAAAAAAAGAACTGTCGAAAATGCATATCGCACACTGAATCATAAACAGGCATAACTCGAAATTTATCAAAAAAAAATTCAAATCTAGACCAACAACAAAAATTTCGTTGAAGTCACCGTCCTTTTAAGCATTTCTTGTTTAAATTAGCGGAACTTAATTTGTTTGAAAAATTCCAACCATGTTTTAGAAGCCAATTTTCTGCCTCTCCTAAACATTTTTGAAATTTGAGTTGTGCCTGTTTATGATTAAGTGTGCGATATATTTATAATTAGAAGAATAAAAACTACATTTTTTTTTAAATTGGTAAAATTTATTTGTTAAAATTATTGTTAAGATTCCTCACTCTCTCTCTTTCGCTCTTTCTTTCTAAATAAATTTGGAATTGCGAATTATTAGAAGATTACAATAATATTTATTATTTAAAAAAAAAACTTTTTGGCTGATTTCACCAGTTTATAAAAATATCAATTTATGGAAACTGGGAATTATTTCCTTTCATAGGTTACTTCATTATATTCAAAATTTTTTATTATTTTTTCGAATTTATTCTATGAGCTAAATACATAACTGAAATATAGATCATAAAATAAATTCGAAAAAATAATAAAAAAATATCAATTTATGTTTAAAATGAAAAACTATGTATATTTAAATATGAAGTGATATTTAAATAGAATTGGTGAAATTGCCCATTAGTTTTAAACAATACAATTTAATTTCTGTATTAAACCTAATTTACATTTTGCTGATAAAATAAATAAATAATAAAGCAATTGATTGAATTGTTATTGTAACACACAACTGGGGTCTAATCACCGCATACGATATCGAGCAAAATTTGGTCGAAATTTTTCAGTTTGGTATAAAAACACTCGATATCGAATGAAATTTATCGTAATTTGAAATGATAGCATTCGATATTCCACGCTTTAGTGTCGATCGTATGCAGATAAATAAGATAGTTAACTCGATACAGGAGTTTTCTTGATATCGATTTCTCTCCAGGGATTCAACAAGTAGCTATCAGGCCTGTCAGACATTTCGATCGAAATTGTGTTAATTTCGTAGTTATAATTCCGATCGTTTTGTTTTGACTTCAAAGCAAAACACGAAATTCCTTACTGGTTTAGGTTTCTCATTTATCACTCTCATTTATCACATATCGTCAGCTCATAATAGGTTTGACCTATCGACCATTTTAAAAAAAAATGTATTTAGGTATGATGTATTTATACTTTTCTTTCTGAATCCAAAACCGTACAAAATTAATTTAACTCTTGCTTTGCTTCATTGCCGTAAGAAAATATATGCATTTAAAGCTAAAGTAAAACTAAATGACAACAAGAAATTAAAGATCGCTCTTGCTTCGCTTCATTGCCGTAAGAAAAAATATTAGTTTAAGCAAAATAAAAACAAAATGTCAACAACTCAATACACAGCAGTAAGTATACGTATGCTGCATAAAAATCTACTGCTTAAAAATATATTTAGAAAAGTTGCGTATGCGGCACACAACAATAATTTTAACTTTCAATAAAATCCTATTTATTACCTTCTAACTATCATGAAAATTCACAAAAATTTACAAGCCAACTTCAAAAGTTTCAGACAAAATACGTCTGTAATTATCTTGCGGTATCAATGACTAGACAAATTTAGAACATGGCTATACGTATTTGTCAAGATTTGTTTAAGAGTTGCAACAATTGTCACTTATTTTGATTTGAATTGGTGTCATGAAACCACCTTGGTTTTGCCTAGATTCGGTAATAAACAAACCCCATGTCCGAATCTGCTATTTTTGTTTGTCTACAATTGTAGTAATATTTTAGAATTTTTTATTTTTTTTTATATATGCATTAGGGCGGGTCGATTTGTATGGAAATTAAAAATCGTATAGCAAAAACGTAATCTACAAAAAATTCTTCGAAAATTCTCCGAAGAAGCCATGGGTCTAAAACAAAATCCTAGTCCGCGCCTCTCGACTTGAAAATTTTTTTACTTGGTTGAAAATTTTTTCAATGTAATAAAAATGTTGATTGTAAAAAAATATAAAGTGCAAAAGAATAACCTTTCTAAAACATTTTATTAAAAAAATTCGATTTCTTTTTGGTAAAAGCTAATTTTTCAAAAAAAATTTTTTTTTCCAAGCCAAATTTTCAAGTCGAGAGGCGCAGATTAGGATTTTGTTTTAGACCCATGGTTTCTTCGGAGAATTTTCTTGTTTTAGACCCATGGTTTCTTCGGAGAATTTTATGTAGATTACGTTTTTGCTATACCATTTAAAAAAAAAAATCGACCCGCCCTAATATGCATACATAACTATTTTATAAATAATCTTTTTATTTGAATTTTAAAATATTAAGAGGCTGCGATTTGATCGGGTGTGTTAAAGAAATTGTGCGAAAGTTAAAATGTTCATACTTTCCAATTTGTACCGTTTTTGTTTTGCTTTTTTGAATAAAAAACGAAATTTTTTGAGAAGCTTTACAAATATTGTTTAACATAATAATTATTAGATTCCTTTAACACAATGGTTTTCAACCGGTGGGTCGCGAACCACTGGAGTGTGACTTTTCTCGGGGGTCGCGGGCTTATCTCAATAAAATACATCGATTTTTTTTTAATTAAATTTTTTTAATTCAAAAACATAAAAAAATATTTAACTGAAAAAAAAGTACTTATATTAATGCGAACGCTGGGTTTGCTTATTTTTAATTGTGTGCAAAAAACGTGGTTGCAATTGTGACACGCAAGCAATCAAATTATTTTCTAAATTTAATTTATTCCTTTTTGTTTTGTTTTAATGATCACCATTTGTGAAAAAGTCATTTCGCACAGACAAGACGGTGAAATTTGAATTAATATTTTATATAATAAAATAAATTTTTTTCTGCCCTTCACTTTAGCCTAAATGTAGAATTATTTTGAGATAAATATTCCATTTTGAGCATACAGTCCGCTGCCAGCTTACAAAAAGTTTCTTTTATATTATTGCCAAGATCGGCGAACTCGACGCAGTTATTTATGAATGGATTTGATGTCCAGCAATCCCCATTATCTTCTTGCAGCTCTTGTGAAAAATATAGTTTCTTAAATTTTGCAGCGCATCTATCATGGTAGGAATACAATTGCTCACTAATTCATCGGATGAAATTTATGTTGTCATACTTTTAAAACTTGTGAAAAAAAAAACTATTTGTAGATGTTGCAAAGATTTTGACCACTTTTAAATTTTTAAAATAAATACTACTTTGATTTTAACTTTGGCTGGCATAATGTTTTCGTTTCTCTCTCCTTGCATACTCGCTTTTAAGATGTTCAAATGACGAAAAATTTCTGCCATATTTGCTAATGTCAAAGGCCACTTGGACTTTTTAAACAAATTTTCATATTCGGATTTTCTTTCTTGATAACACATGTTCAATTCCGATCTCAATTCAATTACTCTTGTCAGTATATTTCCTTTTAAAAACCACCTCACTCTGTGTGATACAGAAGATTTTGATAGAAGCGACCTTGACTGTAAAGAGTTTTTTAATGGAATTTACAACTTTGATAACAGTATTAAGCACATCGCTTAAATTTGACGGTAAGAACTTGGCTTCCAAACAAAAACAGTCGAAAACAGTCGACTTCGCATTCGACATCATTGTTTTAAGTCTTGCTACGAATCCACTTTTTTGCCAGCCGTTGCCCTAGCACTGTCAGTAAAAATACCAACACAAAGTTCAAATCGTTGCTGCATCTTAAAACATTCCATACAAACGCTCGCCAGTTGTAAAGATTTGCAAAACAATATTTCTTCGGAAATAGTATCATGATTTCCAAACCGAACAAAACCCACAAACTGAGCATAACCAATATATATCTGTTGATTCATCGAATTGTAATAATAAGATTAATCTGTTTTAAACTTTTTTCTATTATTTGATCGCGAATATTATTAGCTAAACGCTTAATCTGCGTTGAATTGTGTTATCAGAGAGGGGAATAGATTTTAATTTCTCGGGTTCCTTTGCGCCTATCATTATCTCAACCATGTCTATGGTAGCCGGTAAAATAAGATTTTCAGCGATTGTGTGAAGTTTTCCATTTTAACCCATGAGATATGCTACTTTTAAACTAGCTAATATGCTTTTTACACTGATCAACATCTACCATCAGTTTTTCACAATTTGCGAAGATGTTAACATCTTTCCATAAGAAATACATTGGGCTAAAAACCAACATCTTTCAAGATCTTTAAAAGATGTTCCTATCTCATTTTATTCTTTTGATTATTTTAGTGTCATAACTAAAAAAGTGGCAATAAGTTCTATTATTATTGAGGCATCACTGACAAAAAAAAATTGGTTCTGTCAAGTTTTCTCTTTTATTGCAATGTTTTTTTGTTAGGTATTTTTTATACAAACTGAACTTCAAATACATTTTTGGGTTTTCTTATTAAATTTTGGCACTTTTGTAGAAAAAACATTTTTTTATTTTAAAAACATTTTTATTCAAAAAATGGTAACATTTTTGTTTGATGGTAGATGTTAGATGTGACCAATGTAAACGAGTGTTTCACATTTTCTTCATCTGTGATGGTAGATGTTGATCAGTGTAAAAAGGTTATAAAAGAGCTTGTTCATTAATTTTAGTTGGCGTACACGTACACTCTTTATGCCAGATGAATTAATCCCGTGTGTTTTGGAAAGAACAAAAGTGGACTAAAAGTTAATCACGTCTAAATTACCTCAATGAATAGCAAGCAATCAGTGTCATGTTTTTGCTTTATTTTTATTGAATTATCTTTTTTTTATAATAATATTTTCAAGCTTTGAGACCAAACCCGTTAAGGGGTCGCCAGATTTTTTGAAAATCTTTTTGGGACCGCGGCTTAAAAAAGGTTGAAAACCACTGCTTTAACAAATAGCTAAAAATGTAAGTTCATATTAAACTTTTTTCAGCAATAAGAAAAAAAAATAATAACATTCAGTTTTGAAATTTTTCGCAAATTTTAGTCATGTTTGCGATAGAAGCAATTTATGTATTGTAAATTTTTTGATTCTTTACAGCTTTAAAGATTTTTAATAAATAGTAGACTTTGCTATCATGCCGCTGTTAGCAATTTTTTGCGAATTTTCCCTAATTTAGCAATTTTTACAGAATTTTTCCCATTCCTTATACTTTTATGGACTTTTAACCAATTTTATGGCTTGTACGAATTATTAAAAGTTTTAGCTATTTTATTTATTTATCGATTTCAAATAAATTTTATTGTTTGTTTCCAAGTTTGCGATTTTTAGCCCTGATCGCGATAGCATCGATTTTTTCTGTAAGTTTTTTGATTCTTTACAGCTTTTTAATAAATACTAGACTTTGCTTTCATGCTGCTGTTTGCAAATTTTTGCGAATTTCCGCTAATTTAAAAATTTTTATCGAATTTTTGCCATTCATTGTAGTTTTAGGGACTTTTAATCAATTTTATGGCTTGTTCGAATTATTAAAAATTTTCGCGAATTTTCGCTATTATTGCAAAATGTTTTTAACCGATTTTAAATAAATTTTACGGTTTGTTTCCAAGTTTGCGATTATTCGCGATTTTTAGCCCTGATCACAATAGCAGCGTTTTTTTCTGTAGGTTTTCTGATTCTTTACAGCTTTAACAATTTTTAATAAATACTAGACTTTGCTTTCATGCTGTTGTTTGCAAATTTTTGCGAATTTCCGCTAATTTAAAATTTTTTTTATCGAATTTTTGCCATTCATTGTAGTTTTATGGACTATTAATCAATTTTATGGCTTGTTCAAATTATTAAAAACTTTCGCGAATTTTCGCCAATTTTGCAAATTTTCTGAATTTGTAAAATTTTTTCGAATTTGTATAGTTTTCCAAATTTTTGAAATTTTTGCGTTGCTATTGCACCTTTTGGCAATCGCTGCCGTTATAAAAAAATCCCCAAAGGTAAACCGAAGTCACATATTTTATAAGGCACTATCAACATTGTTGATTTATATGGGGCGAGAAATGCAATGCCTTATGCCATCAGTATACAAGCATACAAATCTATTTCATTTTTAAAACAAATTTCGATTCGAAAGCTTTCGAATTCCGCAATCCCGTTTTTGATGGGTCACGAAGCTTTAATCGATACGAAAGTTCACTTGAACACGTGTGTGACGATTGGGGCCCAGGTCTGTCACAGAAATCAATTTCGATCGAAAGTGATTTCGTTTTATGTGAAGCAAGATACGAAATCACTTCCACTTTCGATCGGAATTGATTTCTGTGACAGACCAGGGCCCCAATCGTCACACACGTGTTCAAGTGAACACGTTACGTATCGAATTAAATTTCGCGACGTATCGGAAAGCGGATTAAGCAAATAAATTACTTATATGTATGTGAGAATATACGTGAATTCTCGTAAGTTTTTAAATCGATGTAGGTTGACAAAGGAAGTGTTTAACTTTGTACTGTTTCAACTCCGACTTCATAAGCAGCATGTTAACAGCAATGCCACTAAAACTGCAGGCCGCAGCTGTTACTTTTAGCCGGTGGATGTTACAAGCACATTGTTGGAAACAATTATTTTGTGGGCAAGTGGTTATTTCCTGTATGTAAGAACGTTTACCAATCTATAAAAGGATTGGACGCAAAGCTGCGACCGGCATTCATGAAGTTGGAACCGGAAAACTCTTCTGAATACATAAACGAGAAAATAATTGATTCTTTTTAACCACATAGCTCTTAACCTATCGAATGAAAAAAGGTTTTTGTTTGAGCGACTTCTCGTTATCGAATGCCTTTATCTCAAATTTCGATACAATCTATTCGCTGTCGAGTACGGCCATCTGCAAAAGTATGATTTCAATAGTCATTCGATCACGAATGCGATTTTATGACAGCAAATTCTGATTGAAACATTAAACAAAAAAGATCTGTTTCTGTAATGTCAAAATCTTTTTTAATTTAATAACCCATTATAGAGGAATCGAAACTCGAGTGAAATAAAAACCTGGCTAAAATAAGAATCTGTTTAATTAAATTTGATTAAAAAGGAGAACTTCTTAACTTAAAATAAATATTAATAATAAATTGAGTTTTTAAAAGAGTACAATTTAAAGACTCAAAAATTATTATTTTCTATACAAATTTATATTGTAGAATTGCACATGCATTGTACAAAGCAAAAATTATAGAAATAAAGATAACGCCATCCCAAAAACAAAGTTGAAATCTTGACGTCATGCAAACTGCATTAGTTCCTTTTGGATAATAATTTTAAGCTGGCAAAATCAAGATATGGAGGGCTCAGAGCTGAAGCGAACCAAGTCAAAACAGAAAATTCGAAAATATATTGAGTTTGACTAAGTAAATTTCCATTAATTACTGGAGCCACTGACTTGGGTTTATGACCGTTACCTTAGGAACGAAACTGTTTTTGATTTTCCCCATTACATTATTGGATTGAGTTAAATTTGGCAGAGATTTTCGCACCAGATTTCAAATACACATACTTGATATATTTTATGACTTGGTTCGGTTCAGCTCTGAGCCCTCCATATGTAGTTGCTGTATAATTGCGGGGTTGCCTGCTATGGCATTTCTTAGGGACTTTAGACTTGGCAACCCCTGGAAACTACGTCATTTAACGGGAAATCATGCGCATGTCGTTACCCTGTTTTCTATCATTCTTGGTACAAAGTTGTATGATTACATTTTGCACTTAGAATAAAATACTTAAAATTAATTTTAATTACAAATTACATTTAAATTATTTATAAGGTTGTACTGAAATGGTTTTTAAAACTATTGTTTTTACAAATAGAATGTGAATAAAATAAACGCTTTACCAGCAAAAACTAGCAAGTTAGACACAGTGACAGTATCCAGATAATAAATACGAAATTACTTTTTCATTAATTCAATAGTTTTGAACTTTTTGCACAAGGATATTGTTCTCAAGCTTAAGAAATAAATATTTTATGTTATTGGAAAACTTTTTAGCCGACATTACATAGGTAATTGGATAACTCTTGCTACGTAAAATTTTACTATTAAGAATTTACACCAACATTTTTGTCTCTCAAATTTGTATGCTTTTTCTCACTCTCTCGTTGCAAAATTTTCGAGTACGTGAACATTTACTAGTAAGAATTATTAAAAAAAAACAATAATTATCTGCTTTTGAACAGACCAAATGTAATTGAAATCTTTTAAAATGTTTGATTAAAATTATTCCACATTTTTAATTTTTTTCTTGGCACATTTTTTAATCTTCAATCGCGCATATTTAAAATTTTTTTTTTTTAATTGTATTTCAGCTTATATTGACTGTAATGCCAAAATCATTACATAATACATATTTAAGAAATATTTAGTTTGGTTTTAAAAATGTCCATCTAAACTTTAAAAATTCAAATCAATTTCAAAAAGGTACAAATATTATTGAGAATAGTAAATTTTTTTTTTAGAAATTTTAAATAATTTTTTATAATCTTGTAATTGTATTTCAGATTTTTTCTATTTTAGAAATAGATGCTTGTTTTAAATTCAAAATTTGTTTTTAGTGACTGATTTACAATTTTAAAAATTTAAAAAAAATAAAACTGTGCCTCTTTTCACAATGGAGGCACAATAAAACACATACGCTTGTATTCATAAAAAAAATTTTAAATTAAATAAACGGGGTTTTGCTGGAAATCGAAAACGTGAAACGCAAGAGTTTTAAAAGAATTTTTGTTCATAAAATTTCTGTAATAAATAAAACAATTTTATGACAAATATTATACAAATATTTTTCTACCAAACAGAATTTTATAACAAAAATTATAAAAATTAGATTAAAAGTATGTTAAAAACAACTTCGAAATTCTTGCGTTTTACGTTTTCAATTTCCAGCACACCCACAAAAGGTTTACAAAACAAATTTGTATGAAAAGGTTCCTAAATAAACGTTTAATAAATAAATTTAATAATCCTTTATGAATACGGGGCATGGTTTTTTCGTACAGCTGAAATTTTCAGTGATGCTTTTACGAATGCACCCAGTTTCTTTTAGATTTAATATCAAAAAGCTACGATATTTTGCACTTGCTCTTCTGAAAGACCATTGCAAAAATAAAAATAAATTATCTACTTCTAGAGCTGTTATTCATAAGATTATATATCTTGTTGCTTTAGAAAGGAAATTATTAACAATAAATACAAAAGAATAATCGAAAGCTAAATTTGAGCTCAAAAATTTTTAAATTATTTTGTACGTTTTTTCATGAAGTTATAGCAAAATAACTTTTGGCTTATCTTTTTTCAATGTGCCTTAAAATTTGAAATAAAAGCTTAAGTTAACTTCCGATCTGTGACATTACGAATAAAAACTTAAAAAATACTATAATCAAGTAACGAATGATTATATTTACTATTAGAATACGTGTTAATTTTTAAAATTCAACTATAAAGTTTAAAATTGCTCTTCTTTTTATTTGTATTTTTGCAACTTTCGTTTAAGTGTTCAAAATTTCAAAATATTTCTTGTTTTTGAAATACAATTTAATATTTTACAGAAAAGAAAACAAATTACTTTAATTAAAATGAAAAACTAGAAAAAGAATTTTGAAAAAAAAATCTGCCAGAAACTTTTAAAACATACAAATCGTTTATTTAATTAAGAAAAGGCGTATCTAACATACAACATTTTTTTAAGTTCGAGACTGAAACTTGATAAAAAAAAAAGAATACATACAAAAGCTTTTGGCTATTTTTAGAACTTTAAAAAATGTAGAATCTTTCCTTTGTATCTTAAAGTTCTTAAACTATACATTAGCTTTTTTCATATATTCTTTTTGATTAAGTTTTATGTCTCAAACTTAAAAAAATTGTATATGTTAAACGACGACTTTCCTAAATAAAACGGGCCTGTTCTGAAAATCACGTGATTTAAAAAAATCATGTGTTTTTGAAAATCACAAGTGTGATTTGTGGTGTTCTGAAAGTTATGACGTTTTTTGTGTTTCTTGGTGTGCTTTTGGCAATTGAAGATCACACAAACACGGGACACTAAAATATCACACGTGTGAGTTTAGTAGGCACATGTGATTTAAGTAAAAGTGATTTGCAGAACAGGCCTTATAGTAACGAAATGCAGAAACACTTTCGTAATTGCTAATTTCTTTAAAATATGTTGTATGCTCTGTTCAGCACTTTACGAAATTATAAGCTTTCAGTTGTTAGATGCCAGCTGTAAATCCTTTTTACTGCTGAAAAAGCATTATAGAAAAATATTTAACTCTAACTAAAAAAAACTCTGAAATACAACCAAGGCGAATTCATTACACGTGATCTTAAAAGCCCTACTGATTACTTTTTCTTTTAAATTGTTGGATTTCAAAATTTTGTTTATTACCTTTGTTGTTTTGTGTTTTGTTTCGGTTTGCGATATTATACAATGATTTTACAAAAACAAATTGCTTGTGGCTTTTGTATGAGGTGTACTTGTAATAAATTCGCCTTGAATACAACTGATTTTTTTTTTTTTTGAAAATAGAATTGTAACGTTCCTTAAAATATGTAGGAAAAAACTCTTGTGATTCTTTTAAGTTAGGCAAAAGGTCTTAAGTCGGAAACTGCAAATATGCGTACATTTTCGTAATTAATAGCAGTTGTGATAGACTAAAGTTATTTATGGCCAAACGAAAGATAGGAAAATATAGGTAAACATATTCAAAAACTCAAAATGCATTTTTTTGACTTAATACCTTTTTGCCTAACATCAAAGAGTTTATATTGTTTACAAAAAAAAAAAAAGCTCGTCTAATAATGACTTCTTAAAACTTATAAACTTTTGAAGAATCTTACTGTCGTTTTCATCAAAAATTAAATTGGATTAGAAATCAATTTTAAATAAAAATTTTATGGAAATTTATAATTTATAGTTAAAAATTATGTATGTACGTATGAAATCTAAACTATTTTTATGAATACGTTAGCTCATAAATATATTTTCAATCTATTTCATATTCCAATTCTTGTTTTAACCTTGGAATATGATTGTGTTCTTGATTTTTTATTACCAGCTCACCACTCGATGAACAAGTAATGATTCTAGCCTTACAACGATTGCATCGATTTTTGGCACACAACCAATAGGTTTTAGTGCCTTTGACATTATTCCGAAAATATGCATAGCCAGCTAACATTAATTTCGGTTTACCCTTGCTGCCTCTAGTAATTGTTATACCAGATTTATGGACCAATCGTTCTAAATCTGTAATACAAATAAAAAAAAAATTAAAATTATATTAGTAAAATATTGAATTGACAAAGAAATATGATTTCTAGAACTGAATGAAAAATATGGGTGAGTTCAAAAACGTCAATTGAAAAGCAACTGGCTTTTTATTAAATTCATTCTACAATGCAACCGCGTAGAATTTTACAATGTGATCTGTCCCAAAGTGCAACATAAAAGTAATCGATGCGTACACTATAAGAAAACGGTGTGTGCATCATTAAACTTGATGATACATTTTTGACTTTGACTGCAAAGTATTATGATATTTTGGAACTCAGCCTTTGACTTTAAATTTTTAATTATTTGGCAGGTAAACAAATTTTTTTTTTTTCATTTTAATAATCATTATAATTTTTTTTTATTTAATTCGAAAGTTGTTTGTTTAATTTCTACAAATATCAGGTTTATGGCAGTGGCTAACATTATTTATTTTCAGGTTTTGAACATTTTCATCTCTGGCCGTTACTAAACGTGCTCGACATTTTTTTATTTTTGCATGGGCGCAGTTCCAATATAAACGCTCAGCAGTGGTTTTATTTCTAATAAACGAATAACCATTTACCACCAATTTGGGTTTACCACGTTGACCCAAAACAAAATAAATTGAACCTGAAATTTAAAAAAAAAATATAAAGATAAATATTTAAAAATTCTTTTTATATTGCGAGAAATACAGTTTTATGATTTTTATATCCAAAAATAATTCTTCTTCAGTTTGTTTTTAGAAAGTGAATGTTTCAAGTCCCATTGCACCAAGTTGAGTTATAATTAACTATCAGTTATAACTGTCAAAAACATATTAGTAGCTGGAAGTTAAAGTCTAATAACCGCCATATTCATACACGATTATAAAATTTAACAAACGTTTATTAAGGATAATTTTCATAGTAAATTTGTACTTTAAACCTTTAAAAAATTTAAAAAAATTTTATGAAAACAGGCATATTACTTTAGTTTTAAATGAACTTGGTGAAATTGGCCGTAAATGATATTAAATTTTATTCGATTTTTAAAAACAGCCTGTATTTATTGTGCAAGTAGTTCATATTTTTATTTTTTTTTTTCAAACTTACAAACATCTTATTAATATTTAAAATACATATCGTTACTTTACTTTAGAAAAGGCGTATCTAAAATAATTTATTTTTTAAGTTTGAGACCTTAAAAAAATTTTATATGTTCAATACGTCTTTTCTTAATTAAAGTAATGATTTAATGTATGTATACAGATCAGCCTTATAAGAATTTATTATTAGTACACATTTTTTTTAATAAATTTCATTTTGGAATACAGTTTGATTTACTTGAATTTTATTTTTCAAAGTTGTTCTTGCTCCTCTTT
The DNA here is from genome assembly GCA_949318255.1 of Pollenia labialis. Taxonomy (NCBI): domain Eukaryota; kingdom Metazoa; phylum Arthropoda; class Insecta; order Diptera; family Polleniidae; genus Pollenia; species Pollenia labialis. The sequence goes on from OX439139.1 coordinate 205,690,268, forward strand.
AAACTAACGCAAGACTAACGCTAAATAACTTGGCTTGTTTTAATTAGATTTAAGTTTAATTTGTTTAATTTTTACGTACAATTTTATCAAGACAAAATTAACATTTTCTATAACGGTAGAAAAGAAAACAACAATGAAGGGTTACATGAAGTTTTCTGAAAATATATCCGAAAGATTTTGTTTGTGTTTTCACTTTTTCCGGAGAAAAATGTAAATTTTTGTGAACGTTAATTAACGAACTTAGAAGTTAATAATACAATTTTATTGAAAGCGAAAATGATTGTTTTATGGCGCATACGCAACTTTTCTAAATTTAGTTCTAAAAAGTAGATTTTAGTGCTGCATGTTCTACAAATCGAAATGAAGTGGAAATGAAACCGATCGAAATTTTAGTTTCAATAATTTACAAAATTACTGTAGTTTTTCCTATTTTAAAAAGCTGTTCTTATAAATATAATTGGTGCTTAAACTATGAAGTATATAAATAGGAATAGTTTTATGAACTTTCTTTACAGGCTCGTTCTGAAAATTTGTTTGGTTTTAAATCCACTTAATTTCGATTTACAGAACATACCCGTTTATTTTGCTTTAATTACTTTTTTCTTACGGCAATAAAGCGAGGCGAGAGTAAAATTTATTTTCTTGCTGTCATTTTATTTTGCTTCAACTACTACTTCTTTTTCTTACGACAATGAAGCAAAACAAGAGTGAACATTATTTTAAACGTTGTTGTATGAGAAATTTGCAGCATTCGCTAAAAGTGGCCTATATAGCAAAACAATACTTAACCAATCTTATTGCTTAATTTAGCAGAAATGGTAAAAAAAATTTAGTGAGACATGTACTCAAAATATATCAGTGGCATTTTGACAAAACATCTTAAGTCAAATTTAAAAAACTAAACGAATTTTCATTTAAACAACATTTTTGTTAATGTTTTTAAAATTTTGTATTATAAACGAATTTTTTCTTTAATTTTGGTTAATTTTATTATTTGACAAAAATGATTTTTTCATCGAGTTTTTTAAAAAAAACTTTTCTGCTACCTTATCTCGACTTATGATGTTTTGTCGAAATGCCACAGATATAATACCCCATACCTAACTTCAGTTGTATTAGAATGGTTGTTAGTTCCAACCAAAAATGAGCTGATGCGCTATAGAAAATGTTAGTTTTAGCTTTGCTTGGTAAAATTTGCGCTTATTTGTGTAGTTTATAAACAATCTAAAATCATTATAATTTATTCGTAAAAAAGATTTTAAATTATTTTATTTATTTTAATATGAAGCGGTCAATTAAAAAGGGAGACGCGAACTTTAAGGCCCTAATTGTGTGAAATGCAACGCAACGCAAAAAATACATTAAAAGCAAAAAGAAAGTCACAAGTATTTTATAATGTTGTTGTTGATTTCTACAGAAATTCATATTGCTTTTAAAATTTTCAACGCCAAATCAACAACACAATTATAAAATATTTTTTACTTTTTTTTTTGCTTTAAATGTTATTTTTGGCGTTGCGTTTGACACAATTAGGGCCTTAGACTTGTCAACGTTTTCAATCAATTTCAAGAATTTTTTTCATTAAAATTTCAGAATGCATAAGAGAAGATTTGAGAAAACTGTATTCAATTTTAAATGAAACGCCTACAAAAGTTTACATTTAAAGGAGAAATATTTCTACTAGTATTTCAAGTTTTAATATAAGAGTTAAATACAAATTTTTTAAATACATACGTACAATTAGACAATTTTAAAATATAAAAAAATATTTATAAATTATATGCTTAAATATAAATAAAAGAGGAATCGAAATTTAAGGCAATTTTAAAAATAAATCAATTTGCATTGAAATCGAGTGGAACGAGATTTTTAGTTTAATTCAGCCCAATTATAAATTAAAATTTTCCGGGTGTTTTCCCTTCGCCCATTTTTCCTATTTAAATTCTATTGTAAAAATGGGAAAAGTGAAAAACTACCAGGGAATTTTTATTCATTATTGGACTGATTATGTATTTTAAAAATGACCACATAGTTTCTGGTTTCTGGCTGAAGATTATTGATATTCGAAGTATGAAGTATATAAAAAAAATATATTTCGTTTTTAAAATTTGTTTGATTTTAATTTCACTCGAATTCAATTTTCAGAACATGGACTAATAGTAACTTAACTATTTTAAATACAACATTTCTACAAACTTTTCAAATATTACGAATTTCTCAAAAATCTTAATCTTAAAATATTTTTAGAAATAAAGAGACATTAAAATTTAAAAAATAACAAAAAAAAAATGTTAATGCCACAAAAAACAACCCTTTTTTTATATCTTATATACATACATGTTTTCAAATTCTAATACTGCAACAAAAAAAAAAAAGACAAAAGCACTTTAAAGATAAACATAAAAAGAACATAACAGAATTATTATTAAATGTTAATAATATACTTAACACAACTAACAAAATGATTGTTCTTTATTAATATTTGCAACACTGTGCGTGTGCTGGGGATTACGTAAAAAGAAATGCTCAATTCCATGGGCATTAATGCGGGTTGTGGCACGTGCCTTACAATGGGCACTTTTGTAGCGCGAGCATCGCCAATTTGTGCTTTGTTTCAATTGCCGATCCACCACAAATTCAAAACCTCGTATCATAAGTTTACGATTTTTCTTCTTGGTATTACTAAAAACAGCAATGTTGAGTTTTCTATCTGATAAGTTGAAAAAGAAAAATAGAGGGAAAAAAAAGAAATCAAAGTTTCTTAATTAGTTAAAATTAAATGAAATACGTAGTTTTAAGCTAAATAAAATATTTAAAATTTCTTGAAATTAAAAAGAAAATTCTTTATAAACAAAATAAATCTTTGAAATTTTATAGCATGGTAAATAAACAAATTTATTTTTGGTTTTTTTCGGTAAAAAAAAAATACAAAAAAAATTTATTAATTCGTATTAAAATTCAGTTTACTGTTCCACTGTAAGTGTTAAAGGTGGCAGCAAAGTTACAACAGTGTCCTGATTGTTAAACATTTTAACTTTCTTTAATTTTCTCATATTGGGTTTTTCTCCTATATCAGAGCGGCCATGATTATGGGAGCTGCTGTGGACAATGCGACCCTCGTCTGTATGTAGACGTCCGTGACAATGGAACCAAGTTGTATATTGTGTACAACGCCAATAGACTTTGTTGCGTACTTTCTTTTCGCGCACATAGTAAAAGCCCTTGTGAACTAATTGGGTGCGTCCCTTTTGTGAAGTAACATAATGAATGCCTTCTAGGTTGTTGACGGATGATGTTAAGGGGGGATCAATGCTTAGACCTAAAAAAAAGTAAGTTGGAATTATTATTTATTTAAAAAAAGGCGATTTTTAGGAACAAATTTTAGTAACTACAAAATTAAATGATTTATATTTTGTAAATTATTTCAATGTTCAATTTATTATTTTGACCATTAGCAAATGTTGTTTGTTGTCTTTTTTAGTTTTTTTATAAAAATGTAAAATTTAAACGTGTATTCAAATTCTTTTTTTTTATTTATTTATTTTTGCTTTTCTCTAAATAAACATACAATTTTTATACAGAATTAAATTTTATAATTAATTATATTATTATTACTAAGTATGTAGTTAAACATTGTATTTGAAGCAAAAATATACGATCCATTACATTTCTTTGATATTATAAATTTTAGAAATCCAAATTTCTTTATTTTTAATAATTTTAACAGAGGTTCCTTTGGAAAAATTAAATTAATTTCTTACTGCTAATTTCACGATGTCGAAAGAACGCTTCCTTTCCTTTCGCTTAAACAAAATTTGAAGCAAAAACAAATTTTTTGTGAATTTGTTTTTTTTTTTAATGTTTTAGTTTATGGTTGTGCGCAAGATAGAGAGAGTTCTTTCGTATTTAGCGAAATAGGCAGTTAGTGTTTTATCTTCTAGTTTTGTTTATTTAGTTTTCAATATCATTCTTTTTTAACTCGTAAATTTGTGTAAAATACTTATATTTATGCATGTGTTTAAAATAATATTAATTTAGTTTCAAATATGTATTTATTAAATTATTTTCTGTCTTTTTTTCACAAAATTAAATTAAGCAACGTTTTTATTTATCATATTTTAGGAAATAATTCAAAATTGTCCATTAAAGTTATAAAAAAAGGTTTTAATTAAAGAAAAAGTTTTAAGATTGTACATCTGTATATTTTTGAAATGCTTTTTTAATTCATATTGAAATGGTAATATTTGAAAACTTTGAAAATTTTTCAAGTGTTCGTTTTTAAAAATATCTAATTTTACTTCAGTACTTTTTTATTATTGTTCAGAAGTCTACAATAGTTTTAAAAATTTTCCATTTAAAAAGTTCTAAGGGCGTTTGTAAAACAGAAGCAAAATATTATGGTAAAAAATTATTTCTCTGTAGGGAAAAAACTGACAGGCAACATAACTCTCTGCGGCCACCTGTATGATTTCGCCTTGCTGCTGAGTGCAATGATAGCTTTTTGACGATTACCCTAAGCCTCAGTTTGGTGAATTTAAAATACTCCTGCGACAGAAAATTAAAAGAAATAAGTTCACGTTGTCTTTAATCTATTACCAAACAGTCGCAGGCGTATTTTTAATTTACCAACCACGATAAGGGTGAATATAAAATTTTAACGTTTGCAAAAAATATAAATATAAAATGTTAAGGGTATTCACGTCACAAGTCGCACCCTTGCGAAAAAGCAAAAGTGCAAAAATATAACAACAACCACACAGACAATTAGTTGTGCGTAAATAGTTTTCTTTGTGGTTGTTGTTATTTGCTTGCACTTTTGCTTTTTTGCAAGGGTGCAACTTGTCACGTGAATACCCTTGTTTATAAAAGATTAAATAATTTGTAAACGACCTTTTAAGAAAGACAAAGTCGCCAGGTAAGAATATTAAAATTACTGTGGAATTATAATTAAAGTTTTTTTTAACTTGTTTTTAAGGGAGTATCGCATATGAAACACTGCATTTATTTCAAAAGAATTTAAGGAATCATGAATGCTGACAATTCCAACTTGCTGTAACTCAGAAATGTTTTTGTTTTGTTAAAAGAAGTGTCGAAATTTTACTATCACAGCATTTTGCTATCGTTTTACAAACGCTGTTATTTTATTTTTTTATTCTAAAATTTATTATATATTAATTTTTTTTTTTTTTTAACTTAAATTTTTTTAAAATTTTGTTGTATTTATGGTGTTTTCTTTTCTACAAAAAAATGTGACATTTTATTTAAAAAAATGCAATTTGGTGTCTGTTTCTTAAAAAGTTTGCTCCCGAAAAGGGTGGCTTGTTTTATTCTAAAAAACTCATCCTTTTCGAGAAAGACACCAAATTGCATTTTTTTAAAATAAAATGTCACATTTTTTTGTAGAAAAGAAAACACCATTAAATACACATAAAAAGTTTGTTTTAAGTGTTCAAACAGATCTGTGACAAAAATCTGGGAATTCTCTTTTGTTTTTTCATTTGCGGACACACAGACGTTCATTCTATTACAATTGTTGTTTTTTCTCAAAAATGTCAACAAAGAAAATGAGAACAAAGCGTGTCACCGAGAACCGAACACAAACGCTATTCTCCCCCTATTGTTTCCATGTCTAAATGGGCACTTACATTTCATACATTTTGCAAACAGACAATGAAAAACAAAAGAAAATAAAAAATTTAACCAATTAAATAAGAGAGACAATTTCAAGTTACTGCCGACGTTTTAATTACGGGCTTTGCCTGAAGTTAAAGACTGTTTGAACACTCACTTTAACATTGTTAAACTATTTTAATTTATAGGTATATAATTAAGAAAAACTATCTATTTTAAAATCTTCATTTGTTTTTAACAGGTGTGATGAATTTCAAGCGATTTTAAAATCCATTTCTGAATCATAAACTTAATTTTTAGTTTAAAAAACAATTGACATATTTAATATAAAATTTAAAAAGATAAATTTACTGAAACGATTTTTTTTGATTTTGAAAAGTTTCGTTTTTAAATTGATTTCCATCACATACAGGTATGTGATGGAAATCGATTTTAAAAACGAAACGATTTGAAACCGAAAATAACGTTTTCAGTATCTTTTAAAATGGATTTAAAATACATATTTCTTTTATTTCGTCTTTATTCTTTTAAATTTTATATTATATACGTTAACTGAAGTATATTCTGAACGAAAATTTAAGACTATAATTCAGAAATTGATTTTAAAATCCCTCGAAATTCATCACACCTTTTAAAACCGTTCGTTTTGAAATCGATCGATTTCCATCACATACCTGATAAATTTTTTCCAAAACAAATTACATAAACTTCCAAAAAAAATATACAAATTTTAATTTTTTTAAGTAAAATTTTATATTCAGAAAAACATACATAAAATGCTGGAAAGGATTTTTTAATTTTTCAACACTTGGCATTACAATTTGTAATAGATTAGGAAGTTTTAAAAGCATAAACTGAATACCCTATGAAGCCTTTTAAACTAAAGCTTGGGACTCACGATTACGCACTCTCACAAGGGAAATAAATGTAATTAAGTACATTCACATCCAAGGAATTTTATATTAAAATCACGCTCACTCTCTAACGCGTGATTTAAATTTAAAGCAATCAAGAGTGAATCATGGATGTCACGAACAAATTACGTCTCATGCATTCATCTTTAGTATAAATGGAAGTTTTTGGAATTTGTAATTTGAAATTTCTTAATGATTTTATTCAGTTAACACAAATAAAAACTGTTTAAATTTAAATGTATCGTTCTAATATACAATTGATACACGGAGTATGTGAAGGAAATCAATCGAATTTAAAACGGACCTGTTCGGAAAGTTTTCGAATGGTGCAATGAATTTCTATCTATTTTTTAAAAATATATGTATTTCTAAATTTTATTTTTTAAAAAAAAGGGGTTAATTAACATACTTAATATACTAATTTTTAAGAATAACATATTTAGTATATTATTTTATTGAAAGAAAAAATAAGATAAATGTATTAGAAATCAATATTTAAAGATACCGTAAACCAAATTTTGAATTGCAAATCGTGTCGTTCTCAAAACCGATTTCTTTCACATAAATGACAGTTTTGAAAAACTAAGTCACATTTCTTTTAACGTTACATATTTCATTATGGTACATATTGATATTTATTTGACACAAGTTTTAATAACTTTTGAAGCGATATTACTAAAAATTCTTTGAAAATATGTATTTTGATACCTATTTGTTCTTCAAACCGAAAGAAAATTCAACTAAATCAAGAAATGTCCAAAGCGCCAAATTGTAAATATTTTCTTTCAAAATGAAAATGTTTATGGATTCGAAATAAAATTATTCACAAGAGAACTTGAAATGTGTTATTCATGTTTTTGCTAAAATGCAGTTTGTTTTTAAAAAATAATGTTATTCAAATTGTCATTAAGATAATATTTACGATATCAAAGATATATCGAGCACTATTTGCGATTATAACGTAAGCTACAAAAGGCAAATTTTAAAGGAGAAGGATTTTTATTATTTTTTTTTATAAAGCAACGATAAATTGTCGCTAACGATATAATCGCAAATAGGGCTCGATATTAAGGTTGGGAAATTTAATTCAACTTCCATATTTAATCACCTTTTAATATTAAAAAAAAGGCAATTTTTAATATTATCCGTATGTATAGAGTAATTATAAAATATTAGAAAACAAATTAAAAAAGAAGAAAAAAGTTTTAATCAACAGCAAATTAAAAAAAGAAGAAAAAAGTTTTAATCAGCAACAAATCAAAAAAGTAAAGCCATGTTTACACCTAATAAATATTTGATTTCCTACACCGTAACCACTATTTTTTTTTTTAATGATTTGCTTTTCCAAACGTTTGGCTAGATCAAACATAATTTAACAGTTTCTTAATTACATTATACAATTATCTTCTAACAAATAAAGTAAAGTTATTCAATAGAAATTGTTAAAAATAAAACTAAAATTTGATCAATTTAGTGGTCACGCTTTTTTGGATTTTTTCGTCAAATATTTGTTAGGTCTGAACAAACCTTAAAAGTTACAAAATTATTTTAGATGGCTTGATTTGTTTGTCTGTTGAACTTATTTTTTATTTTACTGATTGTAATTTGCTGCAGTACAATGTTTCATTTATCATCGCTTTAAAATTAAAATATGCCTTTATTTTAAAGCTTCAATAGTTGTTGACACAACTTTACCAACTGTATTAATGACATGAAAATTGATAGAGCCATCATAATCAACAATTTCACTTTTTGCTTTAGCCACTTTGCTTGAACCATATTTATTACGTTTCAATTGAGCATGAATGTGTTCTGCTTTATTGATAATGAATTTCGGCGGCTTTTCTTTCAACATCGTAATGCGAGCTGGACATTTGATTTTCTTCGTAGCCATGGAAGAGCAACGCCATAAGATTTTCTTTTTATTTTCACTCATTATCAAAAAGCGTACACCGTTGGCCATAATTGCTGGTCGACCTCTTAAGGATTGAGAGAAAAATATTGTAAAATCTTCAGGATTGGGTACTACATCGTTCGGCAAAACCACTATAACATGTAAAGAGAAGAAAATAAATAGATTAGTAAAAAGTATTAAATAATATTTTAAATCTTAAGAATATAAATAAAAATAAATAAAGGGTCTAGTGGCTAAAAATATGTCATATAGTTTGTTTTTATTTAAAACTTTATTTTATTTGATATTTTAAAATTAGCTTTTATATACATAGGTATATCTATTCATTTATCACTTTTGTTGTCTTGGCCGGTTTCATTATACTTCAGTTCTAAATTATGTTGTGTTGTCACATTTAATACAACTGCGTTCTCATTGGTTCTTTCATTGATAATTGTTGCACTTTCGTTTGCATTAGTTGTGGGAATCCTTTTAGTTTTCTGTTTGGCTGTACATCTTATATGGCAATGTTTGTGAATTTGACGAAACTCGTTGATATCAAATTTATTCATGCATATGAGTACGGGACAACGTATGCGTCGATAGTACCAGTGACAGCGCCAAAATAAATTTGTACGGTTTTCATTGTTGCGAAAATATTTTAATCCATCTAACCATAATAATTGGCCACCACGTTTGGAAACAGAAAATTGTATTTTTGGATCTTTGCCTTTGTATTGACCATGTTGAGAGGAATCTTGAAAGAGAAATAGAAAGAAAAACTATTAGTAAAAATTTTAGTTCTAAACGTTTTTTATTTTTTTGCCTGTTATATTTAAACACGTTATTAGAGGCTTTTGCCACATCGTTGCATTAGTTTAGAGAAGGCGTATCTAATATGTAAAATTTCTTTTAGTTTGAGGCATAAAACATTATAACAAACAATATAGTTTATAAATGTAAGACCTTTTCTACATTTCTTATACATAGTTATAAAATTATGCAAAAGATTTTTTATAAAGTTTTAAGTCTCAAACTTAAAAAAAAAATGTATATGTTAGATATGTCTTTTCTAAATTAAAGTAACGATATGTATTTCGTTCCGAAAATAAACTCTTTTGAATTTGTTAAACCTTTATCTTTTCTGTGATATTTTTTTAACGAAGATGTTTTCAAAATGCACAGTTAGTTCCCAGCATGTTCTTGATAATTTTTTGTAAAAGCATTTCTTTTTTATTTATTTGTGTAACAAAAACAGTTCGTCAATATTTTTGTTTTCAACGATTTTCGTTTTGTTAATTAAACTTAATAAATTGTATATTAGTGTTTTAACATCATTTATTTTGAACACATCTTTTAGAAAATGTTAATCATAACAATTTTTAGCGCATATATACATAGATAATTAAATTAACTATTATATTTACAAAAAAAAAAAAAATAACAAAACAAAAAACAAGAGAAAAATATTTCATAAATATTACAAAGATTTCAGTTTTTTTAAAGATATTTTAAGATTTGGATTCAGTAACAAAATTTTTAGTCATTTTTTATCAAAAAAGAGCTTAACTGCCTGTTTTAAGACGACGAGAGCAAAATTCGTTCATTTAATTTACATTTAAAACCAAACTAATTTTGAAATTTTTTTTTTGTTTCAAAAGTAATTTAAATGAATGAATTTTGCGCTCGTCATCTAAAAACAAGCAGGCAATAAATGTAGTCTTTAGCTATTTTCATTAAGCTTTTAAACAAGTAATAAAAATAAAAAATTAAATGAAAATATAAAGAAAAGTGAAATACAAATCAGATGTAAAGGTTTCTATTGAATTATCAAAGTTGTTTTCGAAAATACATAATTTTTCTTTAATAAGATTTTGTTTGTTGTGCTTAATTCCCAATTTTTATTCTTGATAAATACACTGAAATATATTGGTAGAGGTTAAACTTGTTCCTATGCGCATTTTACTGGTTCCTTTAGCCTTGACATTGTTTCAAACAAAACTTGAGAGTTAGTAATTCTCATTCACTCTACAGTTTTATTTGCATTATACCTTAGCTTTTCTTAAGTTTTTGGGAAAAGGTTTCCTGATGATCTGGCTTAAGCAACAAGTGAAATGCGCATATGAACTAGATTATCCTCCCACAATAAATTTCAGTGTACTTATCAATAATGATATGTAATTGTGAATTAAACATAAATAACTGTATTTTAATTATTTCTATTGAATTTAAAAAATGTTTCTTATAAATAGCTTAGATATTTCTAAATAATGTTAAGAAGATTGAAAATATATTTTTATTGCTCAACATATTGCAAAACTTTAATCAGAACAGAATGTTCTATTTCTATTCGTATTTCAACAACCTTTAATTTGTGTCTCAAAAGTCTGTTTTAGAAATTGAAATTGTTTTTTTTTTTATACAATTTGAAACAAGGCAAATTCATACAGATGACCGCATCAAGAGAGGAAGTTATGCTAGCGGTAACTGTATTTTGTATGAAGCTATTTTTATTTAATTGGCAAAAAAAATTTACAGCCAGCATAACTTTCTCTCATGCGGTCGAATGTATGAATTTGCCTTGAGATGAAATTTAGAAAAATAAACAAATCAACTTTGTTTTTCTGAAATAAATTAAAAAAGTCTTAAAATAATATTTCAGGTTTATAAACGAAGTTTAACTTTATACAATTAATTTAATATGAACATTTGTTTATTAATGGCAAGGCGAATTCATTACAGGTGGTCTTAAACGCCCTGCTGAAAACTTTTTGAACTTTATAATTGTTGGATATCAAAATGTTGTTTATTATCTTTGCTTCTGTTTTTGACATTGTGCAATGATTAAACAAAAACAAATTGTTTGTGGTTTTTATACGAGTTGTACTTATTGTAGTACCGAGATTACCTGTAATTAATTCGCCTTGATTAATGGTCTTATTTTTTTGCGCATAGGAATAGCTTATCTTATCAATAATAAATTTCAGTGTTTTTATCAAATAATAAAAATTGGGAATTAAGCACGAATAACAAAATTATTTAAATTAAATTTTGTATTCCTACGAAAATTATGTATTTTGATAATATTTTAAGAAACATATATTAAAATTATAAATAAAAAATCCACAAATTTTTGTATTTTTAATTTTGTTTTTTATTTCTAATCCGATATTTCGACCATACATCGATGGCCATCTTCAGGGGATTTAAAACACTGTCAAATTTAAACTACAAAAAAGTTGACACGTCCTCACTGTTCGTCAAATTTTCATCAACTGACGAACAGTGAGGACGTGTCAACTTTTTTGTAGTTTAAATTTGACAGTGTTTTAAATCCCCTGAAGATGACCATCGATGTATGGTCGAAATATCGGATTAGAAATAAAAAACAAAATTAAAAATACAAAAATTTGTGGATTTTTTATTTATAATTTTAATATATGACCTTAAGCCAAACAAAAAACAACAACAAAGATAATCGACACAGGTCAACAATAAATATTGAACATTTTAAGAAACTTTTAAAATTCTTACTTCATTTTTGTACTGAATCCGGTTCTAGGGTTATTTTTTTAAGTCAATATTATAAACAAGTATTAAGGTCCCTTTTGCTTATGTTTAATACACATTTTTTATCAAATGAATTTTTATTTGTTTTTTTCATTTTCTCAATTTTTTTAGGATAAAATTTTCTTTTTAGCAAAATTTTTAAAACAATTACCGTATTCACAAAACCCCTTGTATGCTTGTATCAATTGTATGTTGTATTAAAAAACATAGTTCACTATTGGGTTTTTTACAACATACAATAGATACAACGATACAAGGGGTTTTGTGAATACGGCAAATGATTAATGTACATAAATTACAACTATTTTAAATAAAATAAGAAGAGATTGGTTTAGATTTTTTGTTCAAATTTGTTAGGCTTACTTGTGTAAAACTTTTCTTACAGCATTTTCTCAACATAATTTGTAGTTTTAAACGTTTTCAACGACTTCAGCCATAAGGAGGATGGTTAAAGAAACCTTAAGATTTTAATAATTTATTAAAGTAAAAAAAAACAAAAAGATTTTTAAATCAATTTTTAAAAGCCGCTAAAGCAGCTTCGCCCATCATATTATGTTCTTTGGCTAAAAATGGTTTGATCTCAATGTCATTACTAGACACGTGGCGGTGCTGGTGGCATAAACGCAAATTTAAAGTGTTCTCATCGTAAATAGCTATGGCAGGACATTTTTCCTTGTAATAATTGCTACACTTCCAGTACTGGCGTGAACCATGTTTTTTATTGCGGAAGAAACGAAAGCCATTAATGACCAACAATTTGCCACCATTTTTTTTGGAGTCGATAAAATCGATGCGAAAAGCTAGAAAACAAAAAGAAAAAAATAATGTTGAAATATTAATGAAAAGTCTGTTTGGAAAATAATAAATAAAAACTTTTTAACTAAACAGCAAAAAAATGTATTTAATTAGGAATATTTTTTAATAAGTTTTCATTTTTAATATGTATTTCTATTTATTATTTAAATAAAATTGTGTGTGTTTGTTATTAGGTGTTTGGTTGGTTGTTGCCTTAATCTAGTCTTCATTGCTTAAAGGATGATTATGACATCCTTTAATAATACATTTTGAGGGTACTTCTAAAGATGTTATGGCTCTGGCTTTACAATTATTATGCCACTTTGAACATTTCCAATAAATATTTGAGTTGTAAATATTGTTCTTAATAAAACGATGGCCCTCAAAAAACAACAGCTTATTGCCTCTGGCTGTATCACTGTACTTTATATTACCCCAATCATCTAAGGTACGAGAATTTAAAAATGGCGGCTTGCGTTTAGATAGGCCTGTTTTAATTGAGGCCCCAGCGCTGCGGCCGCTACCTCCACCACCATCACTTTTTAATTTCAAATAGGAATTACGCAAAAATGATTCATTATTACTAGACACTTCTAGTTTAACGTTAGCCACACTGTAATGGAAGGTACGTATGGAATCTGAAAGCATAATAAACAAATGAGTGTTTTTTTTTTAAATATGTTTTAATTTAGTTGCATAAAATTAGTGTAAATAAGATGATAAAACGCTTCGATTGGAAAACGATAATTTTTTTTGAAATTTTTATTTTTGTTATTTCTAATAACAATTGGCTTATTTCATTTTCTTTGAAAAAATATAGATATTTACTTTATTGCTAATTCTTTAAATGGTTAGTAAGATTATTTAATTATTAATTAAAAACTCCTTGGGTTTTGGGATTTTCTTTTTAGTGGTGTTTCTATTTAATGATAAAACTTTCGATATCAATAAATGTTGTTTTTCCTTATAGGTTTTACGATCTGGAAATTTGCGTGTATGGTTGTGTTCAAAGGTATGTTGGAGAATACGTTCTAAACCATTTTCATCTCGACAAGTGACAATGCGTGCGCGACACAAGGTTACATCCTGAAATAAAAAAAATTAAATTAATAATAATTTTTTACATAGAAAAACAAAACTTAGAAATATGAACGCCAAAAACACAAACTAATAAGTTTCTTTTAATTAGTTTTATTTAAACAAATGTTTCTCACAAAGTACATATAATTATTCGTTTTTTTTTAATTTTTAAATGGAAATGATATTCAGCTTTTACACAAAATCATAGAAAATATTGAAAATGTGCGTTCAACATCATCATTTTACTCGCATGCATGCCTTAATAATATTAGTTCCCATGGAGAAAGTTTGTCATTAGCGGATTTCACCCTTGATCCTTTTGGTCCTTTGTAGACCTTGTGAATCTTATTAATTAAGTTAAAGTACTATAATTTCCAACACTGCAATAACAAAATGTATTAGACTAAAATTTACTACGCTTTGGTTGAAAAATCCAACAAAAAGCTGTAGTAAACACGTTTGTTAAATAACCCAGAATAAAACAGTTCAAGAAACTATAACTGTATCTTTCCCGCACTCAGCAACTTCATTAATTTACAATACAAACGAAAAATACACTTACGCTATTTAGTATAAAATCGTTTTAAGTAAAGCAGAGTTGTACACTTAATACAAAGGGTGAAAACCGCTATTAATTTTAATTTTTTTGTAACCGATTATGGCCTTTAAAGGCTAGGTTATAGGTAATGTGAAAATAAATAAAATAAATAAAATAAAATAATAAAAGGATTTTATGACGGCATTTTATTACATTATAAAAATTAATAAAAGTGTATTAAAAATAACTTCCAAACTCTTGCGTTTTAAATTTCCAAAACACCCCTGTATAAATGGAAATGAATAGGGTATTATTTTTTGTGTAACGGATATAAATTTATCAATAGTAAGGCTGTCATTGCAGCCCTAGCGGGTATCTAGACGGCATCGAGGTTAACTGCAGAGTGTTGGATATTTTTAAATTAAATTTCGAAACATTCGAAGTTAACGCTATTGTGGATACCGAGGCATACAGACTGCCAGAGTTAACAAATAGCAGATGAAATATGCACTCTTAAATGCATCAGCTCCTTGGCCGGGACTTTGTGGCATAACTGTGATGGACGGAAGACATTTTCTCAGGACAGTGATCAACGTTAACTGTTCACTGGCCGATAGAGACTCACGCGAGTAGAATGGGTCTGGTATTTAATGACTACTGCAAAAGTTGGTATAGTAAGGAGAAAATGGAAACTCTGCTTCAGTTTATGTGTCAATGTCCTACAATTAAGGTGATAGCGGAAGATACCAAGGGAAATCAGTGTTTATCAGTTTGGATGATCTATCTAGGATAGAACTAAGGTTAATTCTTTTTTTTTATTAAGATATCGAATTGGTAGTACTTGCTCTTTAGAAAAGGCATAGGCGCTACGTTTCACGTATCTTTTTAAGGGAAACCTAACCTAACTAATCGCAGAAAATCTGCCAGAACTTTTTTTACCCACACCACAATAGTGAAAAGGGTATTATGCATTTGTGCTGATGTTTGTAACATCTTTTTACCCTTTACTTCTCCTATTCTTTTATATCATAATTATTTCACTATCTAAGGAGTCACAATGGACCGTATCGGTCTTTGGGTGAGGGTGTGAAGTTAACTTGAAACATCTTAAAATATGATTTCTATGTAAAGCAACCTTTAATTATACCGATCGACTCAGAAAGTGGTTCGGAGTCGATCTAACGATGTCCATTCGGCTGGCTGTCCATGTAAAACGCAATTTTGGAGATAAATTTATGAAATATAGCACATAGGTTCTAATTGGCACAAGGACCAAGCCTATTGGCAATGGGGCGAATGTGTCCATAATTAAACATAGTTCACATACAAGATTCTTTCCGGAAACCCATAAACCATAAGATAGACGGTATTAAGATTAAACTTAGTCCAAACTAATTTTATTGCAATTATCATCTAACCAAATTTTATTGTAATCGGTCCATATTTGACCAAAGCCCCATAAAAAATCTACTCCCGAAAATAGCTTTTAATGCCATAACTTCCTTTTAAATGTTAGTACTAACATACAAATTGTCGACTTTACGCTTGTTACTATGAAATGACAAAATGTTGTGCTGGTGAGGCCAGCATAAACCAAAGGCCCCATATAAACCTCCTTCCTAATATCACTTAAAGGCAAACAGATTTTAAAGAGATGAAGATATATATTATATGAATCTTATGTCCATGATTGCCTATGGGCCTCAAATAGCGTACACTTGCTTTCATACTTGTTAATAGTATTTTAGTTTTTTAATTAAAACATCAAATCACTTTATTCCGCCAATGTAAACCTTAGATACAGTTAATTTAAGAAGTTTTAATTTAATATATGTGTATTTATAAAAAAAAATGGTTTTTTTTCAAACTTACTTTTTTTGAACAGATCCAGTATGTACGTGTTTTTGATTTACGATTTTTAACAAATTTTTCATTTTTATAAAGCAACACGATGCAACCTCGTTGGCCAGTAGCTAAAACTGCTAATTCTGTAAAGAATTTTAAAATAGTTTTAAAACATTATAAACAAATGATGAAAAGTTTTTTATCAAATTTTCGATGGAAAGAAATAAATGCATTAAACATTTAACTTTTTTGTAACAAAATTTATTTTGAAACTTATGAAAGATTTTGTTTCAATTTCTGTAATTTAACTCTACAATACATAAAATTAAAAATTATTATTAAAATTTAGTTTCCTAACTATGTATATAGATTTTTGTAAATTAATTGATTTTACCAACTTTTTATAAAAAAAAAGAAATTCTTATAATTAAGTATTTAGTTAGTTACCATACAATTTTTTTTTTCAATACGACAGTGAGTTTTAAAAATTTTCTTTTGACTTTTCTTTTTACTGTTCGGTATGGAAAATTTTATTTTATCCTTTTTTAAGTTCCTAAGATTAATGAGTTTGGGATTTTTTGGGTCATGATTGTGTTCGCAGTTATTGTGAAATATACGTTCCAAGCCAAGTATATCAAGACCAGTTGTAACACGAGCTCGACAAATAGTTGCATTCTAGATGTGAAGTGAAAAAAAATATTAAAAATTATGTCATTATATTATAATTGTTAGCAATCATTTACTAGCTATATAAACGAGTTCTTAATTAAGAATTTAAAGTCATATATTAAGTTTGGTGTTAACTCTATTTTTTTTTTTGATCTTGAATTCGTTTAAAATTAATATTAAACTAATCGTGTGATATATTGAAAAAATTATAAAATCTCATCATTCCATTTCAATTTGATTTCCAAAATGGGTTTAAACAAAAAAATCTTTGCAAACTCTTAATTTTTGTAAAACTGTTTATCGGACTTTTTTGTTTTAAACTTATTGCGTTTTCTTTTCTGAGAAAAATATGTTACAGTATATACATGTAGCACTTTCCAATGTTACCTATAATCACTCGAAGTGTTACATGTTGTGCAACTTCAATAGAACAAAATTAGATGATTTTATTTACAACTATTACACTTTTATTATTAATGTACTTCATGAGCGATTTTTTAAAGCTACTTGAGCGATTTCTGCGCGCTATTACGGTTTGGAAACAAATATTGCATCACTCATGGCTTAGAAAAATTAAAACAATTTGAATATAAATAGACTTTTTGATTTTAATATGTAAATCTTTTTATATTTTGTTTTTTGAATTATGGCAAGCAAAATAAAACATTGGTTGTACAAACAAAGCACATAGTAAGTACCAACGTTGTAAAACAGGGCAGTATTAATTAACACCTTAAGTAAAAGTAAAGGGTTAAATATGCAACATGTATTGCATGTTTTTTATCAATATATTCACAAAAGAACTTGAAAATGTTTCCCACAGTTGTATTTTTTGTACAAAACAACACAAAAATGTAGAACATGTAACATTAATGGAACATATTTCTCAGAAAAGGAATCGCCATCAATAAAAGAACTCACCTTTTTCGCACAAATCCAGTATGTACGTGCATTTGTTTTGCGATTCTTAACAAATTTCTCATTTTTATAAAACAAAACCTTAGACCCTCCTTGACCAGTAACAAAAACTGGTATATCTGAAAGTAATTATAAAATTCTTAATGTGAAAATAGCAAACAAAACAAAATATGTTAACACTAAGTTGAATACAAAGGATTTTCACAAAAAAACTTCATAAATGAATTTACAGTTTAATTTTATAATTTATTTTCTAACTTTTATTGCTTATTGCAGAATTTTTTTTTAATTTTATTTACAAGATTCGTATGGTGGTACGCCTGTTATTTGTCTTTTAACGGCTTTCAGCAGCATTCAATAACTTTCTTTGTTGCCTCTGAAATCAAGGTGAATGTTTAATCTTTTTACTTATTTCCTGTACTAGTTTTGTGTTCTCATTTAAAATGGCCTCAGCTAAAGCTAATGCTGTACATTGACGTTTTTTGCGCTTTACTAACTGTAAGTGATTATGATGGCATGATTCCAAAACAATCTGTGTAACACCATTCACAATATTAGTTACAATGCGGGCATTACATTTTAAACTTCCCTGAAATATAAAACAAAAAAACTTAAATTAGATATATTAAGGAAACAAAAAATACAAACTATATTCTAAGTAAAGATAAAATCCATTAAAATTTGCCGCAAAACTTTTAAATTTTGGTACTAAAACCACACTTGGGCGTTGCGTAGTAATTACACTCAAACCTTGATAATTGGTACCTCGTTAATTAAAAACATCATTAGTTCGAATTAAACGGCTAATCCCTTAAGAAAAACTCTTTAATTCGGATAAATACTATACATTTTGCTGCCCTCGTTAATTAGATTTGTTTTTTTTTTTTTTTAATTCAAAGTCTGAAGAGACTCCCTTAAACCGTGCTTACTCGTAAACAATCTCTTATAACTCGTAAAAAAGAAATAGCGTTTTCACCCTTGATAGTAAAGTCCCTTGTAGTCCTTGTGAATCTTATTATTTTAGTTAAAGTACTAAGATTTACAACACTGCAACAACAAAATGTATTAGACTAAACTTTACTGCGCTGTGGTTGAAAAATCCAGCAAAAAGCTGTAGTTAACACGTTTGCAAGATAACCCAGAATAAAACAATTCAAGAAACTATATCTGTCTCTTTTCTTCACTCAGCAATTTCATTAATTTACAATACTAACGAAAAATACACTCATGCTTTGTAGTATAAAATCGTATTAAGAAAAGCAGAGTTGTACACTAAATACAAAGGGTTTTGAAAAATATACATAGGCAATGTTTTTTTAACAATTGCCGTTAGTTTTCTTTCTGGAATGGTTCGTTTTTCTTAACATAAATTTCAAAGAAAAACAAGAATAGAATATTATCATTATTGAAAAAGTAACATAAATTTAGCAATTAACGGTGGAGCATAGAAAATTAAATTAAATTGAACCTCTGAATTAAAAACCCTAAAATCTTTTATTTTTTATTTTAACCGAAATCTCTTTATTTCGAAAACTCGTCTAATTCGTACACAGCAGTTTTTCCCTTTGATTACGAATTATTGGGACTCTTCTGTAATTACATGTGCAATAAGTCGTTCCCAATTACCAAATACATGTAATTAACCATTGTCAATTACAAATAACATGTAATTGGTAAAACGTAGTTGAAATTAAAAGTATTTGATACATTTTTCGTTTTATTACTTTTTGGTGTATTGTATATCTGGGGAACGGCAAGAGCCAAAGTTTCCAAATGAGGTACATACATTTAGGTTATCAATACACACCATCCTACAAAATGTGGGCGGGATTGGAGTGGGCGTGGTACCTCCCGTACAAAAAAAAATTAAAAAATGTATAAAAACCTACATTTTAGGGCTGCCATATATCCTATGGATATGACTTATATACCAAAATATCGGACTAGAACATATTTTATAAAAAACTCGGAAAAATCGGTTCAGATACGAAAAAGTTATGGCCAAAATAAAATTTTTTTTTTTTAAATACTTATTTTCAGGAACAAGATTCGGCACAGCCGAATATAGCACTCTTACTTGTTATCAATTTCGTTTTGTGTGTAACAATTAGATTTACAAGAACAACTCTTAAAACCAGGAAAAACTACGGTAATTTTGTAAATAATTAAACTTAAAATTTCGTTCGATTTAAATTTCACTTCATTTCGATTTCTAGAACATGTCCGATAATTTTTCTTCTAAAAATATGTTGTGTTCCCTGTCGATGCCTAAAATTCTCAGCATTTCTTAATTGATAGGGTTGCATATCACCTACATAGTTTAGTTGATCTACCAAATCAACAGAATAATAAAAATCGTCACCTTACATGCAAAAGAGCGTAACAACAACAAAAATTGAAAATCGAGCTTAAATTAATTATAAAAACTATCATCAGTGACCCTAAAAATATTTTCTGGAAATGACTGTGTGTTCGTATATATATATGTATTGTAGGGAGTGTAGGTCTTGTAAGAGAACCCTGAGTGATAAAACTTATCAAAAATATTTTTTAACCCTTTCATGCACCAAACGACTTTGGGACAGTTTTATATTTTTTAAGTAAGATATAAAACACAAAACGCATTTACATACTTATGTGGAAGTAGAAAGCAAAGCTGAATTGACTAAAAACGTTGTTTGTTATATGTATATTGTTCTGCGAAATTATACCGTTAGAAATTTGCTTTAAAAAGTTATGTTACACACATACAATAAGGATTAAAACAAAGAAATAGTTCAATATTGAGTATTTATTGAAAATAAATACTTTGACATATGAATTGAACTTCTTCATGTCGTACCTCAAAAATGTATAAGATTTTTACTCCATTGACCCATTTGGGAGCATCTCCATGATATAGGATTTGTTGCAGCATTTTTCGCGTCTTTCACTTTAAGATTACACTGTCCTAGTTCTTTGAGTATCTATACATTCAGTGCATACTGTTATTTTGCCCTGTTTTAGTTTCGTTAAACGGTTGCTATTCCAGCGAAGTTGATTTTACTGTAAATAATACCGCCCATGTTTTAGAAATCGAAATCGAGTGGAATTGAAATCGACCCAGTTTTTTATTTGAATTTCTTTTTTAGTTATATCTAAACTTAACGATTATTTTTACTGAAATTAAGCGATAATTTATCGATATTTTGTTTTGTTTTTATCAATTGTCGAACAATTTCAATGTAATTTAAGCTCTTCAAAATAAAATTAACTGAAATGTATTTTTAACAACACTTACTTTTTTCGAACAAATCCAATATGTTTTCAAACCACTCTTGCGATTTTTAACAAAATTAAATCCTTTGTACGCCAGGAGAGTGCAACCTCGTTGGCCCACTGTATACGAGAAATTACTATTTTCCACCTTAACATTATCTACAAAAGAGAAAAAACTTACATTAATATAAATTCGAATAAATAATTGGTGTAAAACAATGTTCCCCAAACCAACCCAATTAAAAATTACTGATATATTTTTTTTTTAATTTATAAAGTAAATTAATAACATAAAGTTTATTTCAAAAATTTGCAATTTAAAATTGAAATAAAAACAAGTTGGTTATAAAACTAAATACACCAGCCATTTTTAGATAATTTTCTTTAATATTTCTTTAATATGTATTTAAAAAGTATGTATGAACGAGAAAACTAAAAAGTAATGAGCACAAAAAACATACTACATAATGTTTGGCGTGGTCTGTGCAGATAATAAGGAAAACGTTAAAATATGGTGTAATTCTGGAATCAGCCTCATTAAAATGGGGGGTGGTTGTGTTTACCACATTTCAAAACTACATCATGACGAAAATCTTCATCTATGGTTACAGCACGAGCCTTGCATTTATGAATGCCTGCGCGGGCACATGACCAATAGGTTTTATTACCCGATGCTTTATTACGCGTAAACGTATAGTCACCAACTTTAAGCTTACGACTTCCACGAAAGCCGGTTATATAAGTGATGAAAAAGTTGCCAACTAGTAGAAAAATAAAAGAAAAAAAGAAATTATTAATAAAAGAGTTGAAAATTTAAGAAAACTTTTACAAATTAAAATACATTTTAAAAAAACTAAGTAGTATAACAAAAACAACTTAATGCTTTTGCCATTAATAAATACCATAGAGGATGGACTAGAATTGAAAGTCTCTCAAAAAAACCAAAGTAAGCACATTTCTTCCTAACACAATCATAGAGTTAAGTTTTTTTAAGCTGTAAGATTCGGGTTTTTCTCTCTCTTTCGATTCTAGTCAATATTCTAGGAATAATCAACCATGTTCTGGAAATCGTATTCGAGTGAAATTGAACAAAGTTTTAGATTTACTCAAAAAATCAAGAAAAACTACGGTAATTTTTTAAAAAATCTAAATAAAATTTTCCTTCGATTTCAATTTTATTCGATTTCGAATTCCAGAACATGGCCGATTCCAATAATATTTTGTCTTACTTATTTAGCTTTTTCTTTTAAGTTTTTTTTAATAGTTTCCTTTTATTAATATATTGTTTTTTTTTTATTGAAAAATAACATTTAACTTAAAAAATTACTAAACAAATTAATTTCTTTATTTGCTTTGTTATAAAAATTTTCTTATTTACTTTGTCATAAAAATTTTCTTATCCAAAAACGTATGTACATAAAAATCTTAATAATTATGGTGTTACAATTAAATTTTTTTTTTTTTTTTGTTTTTTTCATTAATTTATTTTAATCTGTAATCGTTCGGAATTTTTTATTTTTTCTCTACAATCAATCTTTTCTTTGGAATCTTTTTTTGCATTCTGTTCAGCTTTAAGAATTTTCAAAGAGCCATATTTTCTGGCCTGAGTTATTACTTCATGATTATGCTCGCTATTTAATACTGTCAAAATATTGCCTTTAGTTTTAATGCGGGCCCGACAACGTAAAACGGCGAATTGACTGCAACGCCAGTAGGTAACATCTTCACGGGTGACATGCCGATTAAAGGTGTGTTGTTTCAACAACAATTGCTTGGTGCCATATTTACTGACCACAAACACGGGGCCATTGTTACTGTTACGCAAGGACGATGTCGAAAGTCGTTGTACACATGATGTTGTAGCTTCAGTCTCATTGGATATCATCTCTTCCTGCATTTGAACAACCTGCTCAAAATAGGCATTTTCTAAAAGATATATTTGTCAAATAAAAAAAAATAAATAAGTCATTAATATATTTGATCAGATCAAAAATAAATTCTATTTAGTAAATAAAAGACAAATTTCCTTATTTTTTTTTTTTTTTTGTACAAAGTTTAATTTTTATTAGATTTTTTTTTCATTCTTTAAACATTCACTGAGGTGAGTTTGACATTTGATAAGTTGACCACCCTTTAGATCACTTAAAATCAAATAGGCTGGACAAAAAGGGGTTAAACAAGCCCAATAACTGCGATATGCTGTAGCACGAGTCTTTTGATATCTTTTACAATTATAATCAATATACTCCATATTGCCACATTTGGTTATTTTGATTTCTAAAATGTTTCCAAAAAAAAAACGAAAAAAAATGTGTCAACTAAAAGTTAAACTATAGAGAAAAAATAACATTAATTTAAAAATATAATTGTACAATTTAGACAAGGGAAAACGACTAGAGTAGAAAGTCTTTTTTAAGAATAAAAAAACTTCTCAAAATGTTGCAACAACAAATTTAACATATTTTTTCTCAGTCACAATCATTGAGTTGGGAGTTTTTATCTCTCTCTCTCTCCCTGTCTCTTTATTCTAGTCAATTCCTATGCCTTGGTTTTAAATTAAAAATTACTAAACATAACAAACATGTCAAAAATAAAAGTTTTTAAAAATATCTATTATTTTACAAGGTTTTGTTTGTCGTACTTAATTTCCAATTTTTATTCTTGATAAAAACACTGAAATTTCGTGTTGATGGGATAAGCTATTCCTATGCGCATTTCACTGGTTGCTTAGGCCAGATCGTCAGGAAACTTCATCCAAAGATTTTAGAAAAACCAAAGATATTAAACCAAATAAAACTGTTAAGCGTATAAGAATTATAAGCAACAAATCTACTTGTAGCAATATCAAAGTTTAAACAAAAACATCAACAATTAACAGTGAGTTTATCTTTTCTTACATTCCCCTTAGATTCTTTTTATAACAAAACGAAGATCCCCTACAACATTCAGTTTTCGCATTTCTTTAGAAAAATTATGAAAAAAAAGTTGGTGATATTGCACCATTTTGTTGGGTTTGGTGCGATCTGCAATTTTTGCTATAACAAAGAAAAAAATATAAATATTTTAAATGCATATATGTTATACAAAAAACAAAAGATATATACATAGAAATAAAAACTAATTATGTAATAGTTTTATTAAAAACTTCTTATAGCTAGTTTACAACACAATGCAAGTAATAAATATGTACTTAAAAATTTAATTTAATTCTAGAATTGTGCAAAAAAAACTTGATGTAAGTATGTTGGATGTAAATGAAGCTAAGTAACTTTTTAAATTTTCTTAATTATTTAAAAACTATTTTATTATATTTATATGTACGTACTTTAACATTTAATTTAATATAAATTAACATGAAATTAAATAGAATACTTTAAAATAATTTCAAAGATTGTGGCAAAATTCCATCACCCTTTATAAGATTTGGGGGCAATGCATCATCGGTGAATTTAGGCGGATGGTTGTGAAGATTTTTACCCAACTTCAAGCCACCTTCTAGTTTTGTTATACAGCGTGCCGTACATTTGTTTTCGGAAGCACGTTTACCATTGCCATTAGAACAGATCCAGTTGATGGTTGATCGGAAGCTGGCTTCTTTTTTATACATGTAGCCGCGGAATATAAGATTTAAACCCTGTTTCTGATTGCGCATATAATAATAAGATTCATTTGCCAACCATTCACCAATAGGCAGGGGTAACATGAAATAGTTTTTCTGCGTGGCCAGGGCTGTAATTATTGTAATTTTTCTATTAATTTGTTAAATAATTAAGTTTAATTATAATTTCTTAGCAATTTGCTAAAGAATGAAAACACTTTTTTAAATTATAATTTGAAATGATTTATTAGATAGTTTATTCATAAATATTCTTCCTGCGAAAGTTTTCTTAATATCTAATATTTATTTTTTATTTTTATCATTATTAATTGTTTTTAGCAGATAGCATTAGATCTTAAGATGTATAGCCGCCTTAGTCAGGAGATATGTTTACTCAAAATTAAATTTTTTTTTATCATGCTGACCATAAAGAGTATAAAATCGTGCTGTAATCAATATATTTAAGACTTACAGCATCTTTAGCCATACGTACACTTCGCCAGAAACGATTACGATTTTTACAATTACAAAATTGTTATTGACGTGTAATGAATTACCACTGGACCTAAAATAGAAAAATTTTTATTTTATGTTTTTTTAAGGGAAAAAAGTGTTCCAGCTTAAAATAAACAGTCTAGAAATTTTAATTTTAAAATGAACTAAAAATTTTAAAGGTATTAAAAAAAAGTCTAAAACATTCCCTTAATTCTGCCTTTTTCCATTGTTTTTGTTATTTTCTAAAAAAATTATTATTGCACATGAAATGCAACAATATTAACACAGTTGTTCTTTTTATTTTTTTTTTTTGAAAAAATTTTTTTTGGTGAATTTCGTTACGCCATTATTTCGATGTAAAAATTTTGATTTTGGAAAACTTCTTTACTTGTAAAAAAAAAAATTCGGCCCGATTATGAATATAAATTCCCCGGTAGTTTTTTCCTTCGCACAAATAATTCTCTATGTGGTTGTTGTTATGTTTTTGCACTTTTGCTTTTTCGCAAGGGTGTAACTTGTGACATGAATTACTTTATTATATTGTATAATTACATATTTTGTTCCAAAAATGTTTAAGTAAAATTTTTATTAGCATAAATAAAATCAAAACATTAAGGGAAATCACGATGGGTAGTGCAATGTGTGCAAACGATGCAAATACGTGCAAAAATACACTCATTTGCACAACACAACAACAAAATGTACGTATTTGAAATTTGCTCTATTATACATACTTCGTTTTCACTAAAAAAAACATGAGCGAATTTAGAAGTGCATATTTGCTCAGTTGCAAACAAATGTAAACAATAACATTTGACATATTAGTCGCCATATTATTTTTAAGGAAACTTATAATATAATTTAATATAAAATAGAAAATTAAATTTAAATTAATTAAAAAGAAAAAAATTATTTTAATTTGCTTGTGGTATAATTGTCAGCAAATGCAGATTTTTTGCATTGCTGCCAGAAGTTTTTAGTGTTGCCAGAATAAATTTTTAGAAAATTAGCATATTTGCACAAAAAATAAAAGTGGTATGCTGACGATCAATCATAATATGCGCTGCAAATTTACAAATTGCAAATTTGCACAATGACCATCGTGATTTCCCCTATTATTCTGCATTCATTTTGATATTTTCCCTCGGCTGTGCGTGTTTTTATATACACACACAAATACATATATACATATTTATTTTTTGATATTTATTTACGTGTGTTACGATAAATATGAAAAGATAAATTCATTTTTAAAAAATATCGCATGCAATAAATTATATTTTAAAAAAATATAATAAATATTTACACGAAATTTTACAGTTTTTATGAAAAATTAATCATTTTTATTTAATATTTAAAACTAAATACATACATAGATATTTTATTAGCCTTTGTATATTAAAACTAATGATTTTTGAAAATTTGACTTACAGTGAAATTCTAATGAAAATACTTTGTGAGGGATATGGCCACTGTGTGGAAAATGTATAAAGATTTTTACAAATACAATTTGGATATGGTAGTTATAGATTATTGTAGCCCTGTCCATAGTCTTCATTTTCCATTAGGTTTGATTCCCTGATATCGAAGGGTTTGGACACAGTTGCCATATCCATCACAGAGTACTTTAATGAGAATTTCAACCTAAGTCGTATTTTTTCAAAAATCATAAATTTTATTATAATATAAATAAATAAAATATCTAAGTTGTTTTAAATATTAAATAAAAATGGTTGATTTTTCATAAAAATGTATATTTTGTTGGTTCCTTACCTTCGTGAATTGCTTTGTTTTATTCTAATTAACTTTTTATTACAAAAACTAAACTAATTGATTTTTGTATTCGAATTAAAACCGGTTAACAGGTTATTTTTAAAATGCTTAACCAAAACTCGGTTTTTTTTAAATAGGAACTATTCGGAATATTCCAAAAACCGGCTATTGAAAAAAGTAGAATAATCGATCTCCCTTATACATACGTATGCAGCACAAAAAGCTACTTTTTAAAAATAACTTAAAAAATTAAAAACAATAATTTTCACTTTCAATTAAATACAATTATCTTCTAAATTCGTTAATGAACGGTTACAAAAATTAAATTGTTTTTTTTTAATCCAAATTTATAATATTTTCATCAGGCTTAAGTTCATCAAATTTAATTTTCATTATTTTTTTTTTATGAAGAAAGGAATTTTATTTTTTTTTTTTTTAAAGAAGCGGGAATGGAAATACAAAAAAATTGTATTGGGTATATTTTCAGAAACCTTTATGAAAAACTACATTGAATTTTTCTCCACGACTTTTTGGCATATGCGACAAACCAATAATGAGCTGACGATATATCTAATCCCAGTTTTTATAATATTCATAAAATTCAAAAAACTAAACTAATTCTGTTAAGCTCGAAGTCAGTCAGTAGCTGATCCGGCAAACGTTGTTTTGCCATATAACTTTTTTATAGTGAAAGAAAGAGTACAGCGCTTTTTACCATGATCGCCGATGAAAAACAAACAATAGCCATTTATTTCTTTATTTCTGCTCGTTACATAAAAAAGTGATTTATTATTTATCCAGATGTATGAAACCCAAACAGAGATAAACAATTTTCATTACGAAAAGCAATTGTTTGTACGATATTTTTTGTCAGTCCCTCTTAGCCAACACAAATAAGCTCGATGACTTGCCGGCGCGTGAACGTGATTCGTATAATTGTCCGTGCATTGTGTGCCAATCTAAGAGGAATTCAATTGGGACGTCTGTGGGAATCATCGAAGTTCGTGGCAGCAAAAAATTTTCGTTTTGGAATTTACCATTCAAAATTCGATTCGTTTTCATCAATAACCGAAGAAACAATTTGTCAAAAAAACTACATAATATTTTCAAGAGAATCGGTTAACTAAATAAAAAAGGAATAGGGGGGCGGTGCTTTTACCCTTTTTGCTTTATTTTACGCCGTAAATGTTGAAATTTATAGCATTTAGTTCCTTCAAGACTTGAAACTATCATCGGATAATTAATAAAAAAGGAATGGGTAGAGGGAGCTTTTACCCGTTTTAACATATTTTACGCAGTAAATGTTGGAATTTTCAAAAATGTAAAACTTAAAGTTCTTTTAAATGTTACAGTGTCTGAAAAATTTTAAGAAATCGGTTGATAAGTTAAGAAGAAAAAAGCGGGAGGGGAGCTTTTACCATACTTGCACTATTTCACGTCATAAATAATAATAATTATAGTCTATAGTTCCTTCCAGATAATCCACTTTTTGCTTGCGAAATTTCAAGAAAATCGGTAACATGGTTTGGTAACTTTTCAAGTGACAACAAAATATCATAATATGGAAAATGGAGGGCATTTAGTTGAGATTTGTATAGAAATACAATAGAAAAATCTAAATGTTATATCTGAGGAACCACTGAGACGATTTCAACTATCCCCAACGTGTCCTGAAATTTTGTTTGAAATCAATCGGTCGACCCGTTTCCGTATAGATGAAATGGAATTGTAACGTCCTATTCATGCTACTGTTACTTATTTTTTTTCATCGAATGGTATCGAAATATCGAAAATAAATAATAATATAAAAAGCTTAATAACCACAAGTTCAACATTTTCCTTTACCGGCCAATTTCACCAAGTTCAGTTATAATCAGCTATCAGCTATATCAACTATCAGTTATAACTGTCAAAAATATATTGTTTACTGGAAGTTAAGATAACAGTTAGTTTTCTTTGAACTTCTATCGAAATTGGCCGCAAGTCCCTCTAACCTAACTTTACAATAAAGTAACACATAAAATTCTTTTTAAATAATAATTTTTTTTTACGTTTACGTTAGAATCCACTCAGTTTAATATATAATTTCCATGTGAATTTCAATGCGAACGTTCAAAGTAAATTGGCAATTACAATTTCATGTTCCATAAAATATAAATTTGGTGCACAGCTGTAAGATAGAAATTTTATGTAAAATTTTTACTAGAAAAAATAAGTCTTATGAGAGACTTTTAAAAATATATTTGCAACAATTTCTAAGAATTCCGTTAAGCAATTTTAATTAAATAACAATTAATTATTCAGAAAAGAACTCTTAACAGTTTAAAACACAAAGTCAAGAAGCCAACATTAAATACAATAAAAGTATGGTCGGTCAAGCCCGACCCTACATCCCAGTATTTGCGAGCCATGGACACTCATTTTTCCGCCACAAAATAGTATGTTGTGCGGTAAAGGTTCATAGTTTTTTTTCTTCTTTATTTTATCTAAATATCTAGAACTATGATTACTACTATGCCAAATAATATGATCGGACCAAATTTGCCTAAAAACCAACCAAATAAGACGGTTTATGGAAAAACCTTATTTCTGGAAGAACAGTATTCGGACTTGTGACAATTAACACATGTGTGCCAAATTTGAATAAATTATATTCAAAATTGCGTCCAGTACAGCCATGCGGCCGGATGGAATGGCAGGCATCGTAAGATCGATTCTGAAATTGATTCTAATTGATAAGTCAAAGGTGGAACTAAAAATTTTTTTTTTGAAATTTTATCAATACTTTTTTTTGAAACAACTTTATTTCATACTAGTTATTCTAGCGGCGTTGCCCGCCCAGAACGAACTTTTGTCTAAATATAAAGAAATATAAAGCCTTTGTGTTTTATTCTGTGTAGATCGATCTACATAAGTTTTAAATTTCATCAAAATTTAAATTGCCCATCTGTCCTAGCTTTAAAAAATAAAAGCCCTGTGGCCCGTTTTCACAACTTACCGATAGCTAAAAGAAGTCTTTAACCGGCCTTATAAAAGGTGTTCCATTATTAAAACTTTACTTTACTTTACTTTTACTTTTTGAGCGGTGTGTATGGGAGAGATTTTGTAAATTGCGGCCGAACCAAAATAGATTACGGAACAACGGGAGGGACACCAAATAATAGATTTTTTTTTTATACGTAAGCGAATAATTGAGCTCGAGGCCTTAGTTTTTAATAAATTTTATTTATTTATTTTTATGTATCAATATTTCGTAACCCTTCGGGAAACATCTTCAGGAATCTTAAATAAATATAAAGAAAAAACAAAAAATTTTTTTGTTTATATTTTAACACAAAATTTTTCACTACATAAAAGACTATAACAGACAAAATTGCAAACATAAACAGAATATAGCAACAACATAAACTCACAAGAATAAAGAAATTATTATTATTAATAAGAGTACTAATCTACGGTCATTACACGACTGCCCGCTAATTTTTACTAATTAGTCGTTTTGTTTATGATGTGTTGAAAGCTGCTTGCACAATTGTTTTCCACATCTTTTTTAAAATTCATCCTATGCTCTTTTTTTGTTTTTATAATGTATAGCATTTCCAATGTAAGTCTTCTCTTATAGTTGTCTTCTATGTGTAGGATATCAATATCAGTTAAATTTGGCAAGTGTTCTCTCTCCGCACAATGGGCCAGCAGTGCAGTTTTTTGTGTAGACAAATTATTTTTACATTTTAAATCTGATTTGTGTCCAGATATTCGGGTTTTTAATTTGTTCTTGGTTGTTCCGACGTATACTTTTTCGCATTTTACATTTTCGTTGCCGTTGCATTTTATTTTATATATTACATTAGATTTTTCCATTTTGTCAATTTTTGTTTTTGTATTCGAGTAAAGTTGTTTAAGTGTATTCCTGGTCGTTGATGCTATTTTATACTTTTCTTTATTATATATTCCGGATTTCTGAATTCTCTCTGATATTTTGGGAACATAAGTTAGTGACTTGTAAATCTTAGGTGTCTCTTCTCTTGTTCTTCCTTTTTGATTTTTATTATCTTTTATCAGTTTTTTTTATAATTTTATTTGGAAAAGCATTTTTCCGTAATAACTCCCTTATTTTTATAAAATTTTCTTTATGAAACTGTTTATCGCTTATGGTAAGTACCCTTTTTATGAAGTTTCTCGCGGTATTTATTATAATATTTTTAGGCTGACATGAGTAAAAGTTTGTTATCCTTCCCGAAGATGTTGGTTTTTGGTACCAATCCGTTTTAATCGTGTTACCTCTTCTTACAACTAGGGTGTCAAGATATGGTAATCGTTCGTTCTTCTCCTCTTCTATTGTGAATTTTATTCTATTATGAACGCTGTTTAACTTATTTAGCGTTTCCTCTATTGCGCCTTCATTTACAATCCCAAAAAGGTCGTCAACATACTTCGTTAATAGCCTTGGTTTTTTCTCCATAGTCCCAATACTTTTCTGTAATAGTTCCTCCATAACTATATCCGCTACTATGGGAGATGCTGGTGATCCCATTGGCAAACCTCTGCATTGCGCGTATACTTTATCGCCATACTTAAAGTATCTGTTATCCTGTATACAAAATTTTAATATCTTTACGAATAATTGTTTCGACATTGTTGTGTGTTGTTGAATCTCGTCCCATTTACCTGTGATCAAATCTATTGCATATTCCACTGGAATACTAGGAAATAAAGATATTACGGCAAATGATACCATCCTCTCGTCGTCACATATAGCGCTGTTGTTGATCTTATTTCTAAATTGTACCGCGTCTTTTACATTAAACTCCGAGTTTTCTGTAAGCTTCTTTAATATCTTGGTCAAAAAATTACATAGACCGCTAGATGGGGAGTTCACCGAAGAGCATATTGGTCTAAGAGGTAGTCCTTCTTTATGGACCTTGGGTAATCCATATAATCTTGGAGCAAATGCCGCGTCATTTTTCAGTCTTGTCTTTTCTATCACAGTTAAAATATTGCACTTATGGAGTTCATCTACAAGATCATTGTTTTTCTTTTGTAATGCTGATGTTGGATCTTTTTTCAATCTTTTGTATGTCATCATATCATTTAAAATGTTGTTCATTCTTATATCGTAGTCTTTTTTCTCCATAGCTACTGTGACATTTCCTTTATCGGCATTCAAAATTAATATGTTTTTATTTTTCCTCAAAAATGTACGAGTTTGTCCCACTGTGTTGTGTATGAAACGTTCTCTCTTATTCAATGTATGTTTATTTACATGATTTTCTAACATAAAAGTAAATTTTGCCCTTGCCATCTCTTGGTCCTCTTTTTCATTTAAGGTTTGTATGAAGTCTTCTCCGTCGGCTATATATTTCAACATAGGAAATTGTTCCTTTGTTGTAGGCAATGCATGCTTTTGTCCTAATGAAAGAAGCCACTGGCTGTCTTCGGGGATCTCTATCTTCGTTTTGTTCACAAACCAATTTTCGTTTTTTACAATATCTAATTCTCTTCTTTGTGCAGTTTTAAGTACCTCAAATTTTCTTAAATGTCTGTTTTTTATAGCATAGTTATTTATTTTTGTAAGTTTATTTTCGTTTTCCCAAAATTGTTTCTGTTCTTCTGTTGACAAATATTTGTTGATATTGCTTTCTAGTTCTATTATGACTTTCTGGTTTTGTTTATCAAGCTCATGTTTTTGTTTGATTAACAAATTAAGAATTTTACTATGAAAATTTTGTAAAATGGTATTAATAGCACTATTAATTTTTGGAAGAACTAATTCTGTTGATTCAAAAATACCATGAATGTTTTTTGTTGTGTTGTAAATGAAATTTGGCGTTATGCCAGAATTTCTACATCTAATAAGAAACGTTATCGTTGATTTCGTGTTAAGTTGTCTTAGTTTGAAAGTTTTGTGCTTATTTATATATCCTCTAATATTTTGGTGTTTATTCTTTATGTTTTTATTAAAAACTAAGGCCTCGAGCTCAATTATTCGCTTACGTATTGAAAACAAAAAGGTCGAAAAAACATACATAATAATTGATTTTTTTTTTTTTTTTTTTTTTTTTAGCGATAAACCAACACTCAGGGGATGCCCCTATATATGCAGTGCATTGTGTTGATCAGGAAAATAAGGTTTGGGAAGGAGGAAAGAGGGAATAGTGTTTGTGGACATTTGACTTGAATCTTAATAAATTATAAGTACCGGGGAAGACCACTGCGGGAAGTTTATTCCACATACGGATAGTTCGACTGAAAAACGAATTTTCCCTATAATGCGTTGTGCGAAACACAGGACAATCGACTACAAACGGATGTGATCCACTGGATGAGCGAGTATTACGAAGAAATACTCGGGCGGGTGGAATAAGTTCACTTATCTCAGTGGAACACCTCCCATGGTAATATCGATAGAAAAGTGCCACACAACCCACATTCCGACGATGCTCCAATGAGTCAATAGAGTTGGATACCCTACTGTCATTGATGAGCTTCACCGCCCTCCTTTGTACACGGTCCAGAAGGTTCAAAATAGACTTTGAAGCCCCTGCCCATATATGGGAGTTGTATTCCATCTTCGGTCGGATATAGGTATAGATAGTAAGGAGATCGGAAGAAGTGAAGTAAGTCTTGCACCGTTTTCAAAAACCTAAACACTTGAATGCTTCTTTCGACACTTTAAAAACGTGTTTATTCCAGCGGACATCGCACTGTATTCTCATGCCCAGAACATCAAGAGTATCCGATTCCTCAATATCAATGCCACCCATTAATACAGATGACATAGTTGGTCCCACGGCCCGTCTGTGGGTCAACATACAACATTGGGTTTTGCGTGCATTAAATTCGACCCTATTCGCTTGACCCCACTCAGAGATTGTAGCTAGGTCCTGATTAAGAGTGTCATTCATATTTTGCCTTTTGCCCCCAATCTCAACAAGGCTTGGCCTATGATCGAAGGAATATGAATGACAAATGTTGCTGTCATCTGCAAAAAAATAGATAGGATTTTAAGTATGACTAAGAAGGTCATTAAGAAATATAAGAAATAGCGTAGGAGAAAGGACAGAAGCTTGCGGTACCCCTGAATTCAGCTGAAACTCGTTTGATGCAATCCCATCTATAACAACACGTATAGTGCGATCACTGAGGAAACTCGATATAAATCGAGAGAAATCATTACCGACACCAAAAGCAATAAGCTTTGACACAAGCGCACCATGCCACACCCGATCAAACGCCTTGGAAATATCCAGAGCAACCACTTTGCATTCACCAAAGCGGTGAATGGACCGACTCCAACGTTCTGAAAGAAACGCTAACAGGTCTCCTGTAGATCGGCTACCACGAAAACCATACTGTCTGTCACTGAGAAGTGAATTTGTCTCCAGATATTTCACAAGATGGTAATTAACCATGCTCTCTATCACCTACGAGAGCGAAGAGCAAATTGCGATTGGGCGGTAATTGTCAGGGTTAGTAGCCTCACCCTTCTTGGGGATTGGCTGAACATTGGCCACCTTTCAGCAAGAGGGAAAGATTCCCGCACGGTACGAAGAGCTGAAAAGGTTGGCCAACGGACGAGCTAACGTCGAACAGTACTGTTTCACTTAAGTTTTGGTTTAACCAAAATTTGCTTCGAGGGAATAAAAAGTTTCATTCCAAGCAAAATTACATTTACGACCATTTTTGCCGCGGCATCAACATTATCGTCAAGGAAACAAAGTTTCCAGTTAAAATGCCGGTAAAATTCGTTAAGCTCGGCCCAACGAGCCTTTTCATAAATAAAAATCGAGCGTTTCGGGGCTGTTTTCGAAACGCTATGAAGTGCCGAATATGAAAAGTAAGCAGAAATGGTATTGTGATCCGAATTCCCGAGAGGATCGAGTGTTCTCACCTCGAACTTTTCAGGGTGAGAAGTGAGAAAAAGGTCAAGAGTATTCCGAGCTCTAAGCTAATAATTCGTGCTTAATTCCCAGTTTTTATTATTGATTAAAACACTTGAAATTTATTGTTGATGGGATAAGCTATTCCTATGCGCATTTCACTGGTTGCTTAGGCCAGATCATCAGGAAACTTCATCCATAAAGATTTTAGAAAAACTAAAGATATTAAACCAAATAAAACTGTTAAACGTATAAGAATTATAGCAACAGTTCTACTTGTAATAATATCAAAGTTTAAACAAAACAACATCATCAATAAACAGTGGCTTCATCTCATCTTACATTCCCCACTACAATTAGTTGAAATTCTCTCAACATTAATTGTAGTTGTTAGTAGGTTAAGAAAAACAAAATAAAAACAACAACAACTTACAAAAGATATAAATTTAAATATAAATTTTTCTATTTTTAAAAAATTCTTTAAATTTTGGCTAGTGTATCTGGGAGGGATTTTTTTAAGTTGTGACCGAACCAAAAAAGATTACAGAACGGGAGGGGCACCAAATTAGAGGTAATTAGCTCTACTTTCGTATTCTTTAATCAAAATTTAAGAAATATAAATTTTTCTATTTTTAAAAAATTCGTTAAATTTTGGCTAGTGTATCTGGGAGGGATTTTTTTAAGTTGTGACCGAACCAAAAAAGATTACAGAACGGGAGGGGCACCAAATTAGAGGTAATTAGCTCTACTTTCGTAATCTTTAATCAAAATTTAAGAAATATAAATTTTTCTATTTTTAAAAAATTCTTTAAATTTCGGCTAGTGTATCTGGGAGGGATTTTTTGAAGTTGTGACCGAACCAAAAAAGATTACAGAACGGGAGGGGCACCAAATTAGAGGTAATAAACTCTACTTTCGTAATCTTTAACCAAAATTTTAGAAATATAAATTTTTCTATTTTAAAAAAATTCTTTAAATTTCGGCTAGTGTATCTGGGAGGGATTTTTTTAAGTTGTGACCGAACCAAAAAAGATTACAGAACGGGAGGGGCACCAAATTAGAGGTAATTAGCTCTACTTTCGTAATCTTTAATCAAAATTTAAGAAATATAAATTTTTCTATTTTTAAAAAATTCTTTAAATTTCGGCACGTGTCTCTGGGAGGGATTTTTTAAGTTGTGACCGAACCAAAAAAGATTACAGAACGGAAGGGGCACCAAATTAGAGGTAATTAGATCTTCTTTCGTACCTTTTTAAACATTCATTGTCTACACCTCTTTTACATTTAAGGCATCTTAAAGTTGGAGTTTCACTGCACAGTTTACCTCTGGGTTTCCATAGGCAATAAGGTCGTTTTTAATTACTGTTCGATATTTGTTAGGATTACCTATTTTTTCTAACGATTTGTTAGTAATTAAAGCTTCAGCTAGTTGACAACATATGACACCGCAATTGTAACCATCGATTTGCTTGTATTGTTTTACAGTTTTATATTTCCATTCGTTTGGATGATTGTAATGAACATTATTTTTGAAGTTCTCAAATTGCTTTATAGCAGCATCTTCCGTTGCTACTTGGGGATCAACAAATTGAAATTCTTTTGTAAGTAAGTTTATGTAAACAAATGAATAATGTGTATTTCTGTATACAGGCATTATAATATGTTCTATTTTTTTGTCAAATTTAAAAATATCGCGCTTTTCATTGGACGTATTATTAAAAACTTCCATGCCAATTTCACACGTAAAACAAAATCCATTTTTAATGTCATGTTTTAAAAGTAAAATTGATATGTATATTTCAATTATGTTGTTATAAATCAATTGTCGTGGATTTAAGCACTGAAATTCGTTTAGATCTATTGAGTTTGACAAGTTGTGGGTTTGTTGTAAATCTTTAAAAATTGAATTATGTATATTCAAATAATATAAAATTTAAAGTACCATAACGATCAGGTACTTTTATTTTGCTATACATTAATTAAATCGAATTGTTTAACTTCTTTCTCGATATTTTTTTTATTACTATAAGATTCTTTTAATTTTTTGGGTGATCTTCTCCATTTATCCTCAACCATTTGTAAAGCGGTTTTTAAAGGACGACGTTTGCAATAGTTTTGGTGAAACTTATACTTTCGCTTTAAATAGTTTAGTTTTGCCTGAATATACTTTTTTGATTTTCTTATATAAAGCGTTGGTCGTACATTTCGATCTCCTTTTAATACAACATTTTTAGTTATATTAAAATAGCCCTCGACTGGACTATTAGAAATTCTGGTACAAGTAGTAGTTTCTGCATATTTGCCCATTACATTAGACCACCACGGCAAGTATGGTACATATTTCTTCAAAATATGATTTAAATAATTTATATTTTGAAACTTGTTTTCGGATAAACTATTGTCTATTATTTTTAAACTGTTATTTATTTCTTGGCCTTTTAAATAAAATGGGCTTTTTTATATATAGGTTTTGTAGATATATTTGGAATGTTTTCCTCTAAATCAATAATACCTTCATCTACAATTACTTCTTCCATATAATTTTTTGCTTTTAAGCAATCTTCACTGCACCCCTTTGATTATAAAATTATAATGGCATTTTTCAACTAAGACCAGAAATCTAATATTGTGCTAATATTAATAGCTTTAATTATAATTTGTTTAAAAAATTTTCTTTGTTGGTCATTTTTGGCATACGTTTCAACACCTTTTAAGCAAATTTTTAGGAAATGGCAATACCATATTTGTATAACGAGAAAACCTGATGGTAATTTTGTTTGCGAGTGCAAAAATTTATAACATTTCATAAGGTAGGTCACAACGTCAATATCGTAAAAAATTTTATGGTAGAATTTATAACAGCCCAACTAAAATCACAACATATTCTTTTGCTTAAAGGCCACTTTATTTTTTTTAGTGCACAAAATACTTTCAGTTCCATTAAAAAGCGACTGATATCTTCTTCAAAGTGGCGTGATTAAAGCGCCTCTGCAACTGGAAATAATATTCCACTTGCTTTATTTTCACGAACATGAAGAACAATAGAATAAAAAAACACTCTATTCGATTCTGGGTAAATTTTTTTTATTATGGATCCCGTGTCATCTATAAACAAGGTGTTTCTACTTTTTAATATTAATTTTCTGCTATCGTTTGGAATTTTCAGTTGGGCTTCAGAAAACAAATAAATTTCTTGAGGGCTCGATACTTTTTAGATAAATTTGTTCCATTTTTTTGTCCCTCCGCATTAAAAAATAAGTCTATTTCTAAATCTCTGTTTCGATTA
Organism: Pollenia labialis; assembly: GCA_949318255.1. Lineage (NCBI taxonomy): Eukaryota > Metazoa > Arthropoda > Insecta > Diptera > Polleniidae > Pollenia > Pollenia labialis. The sequence continues at coordinate 205,728,412 of OX439139.1, forward strand.
TGCTTCTGTAAAATTTTGCTTTTCATCTTTTTAACGACATTTTTGCTTGGAATACTCTTTGTGTTATCAGATGTTGAAAGATTTATAAGAAGATCGTCCCTCTAATTCAATGGAAGCTGGTTCTTTAACTGACATTTTGCAACGTTTCTTTTAAATTCTCTTATTTGTTGGCCCTTTGGTTCTGAAGAATGATTATATTTTTCTTGATTTGCTGATACGATAACTTTTATCGGTGATGACTTGAGGTGTATTAAAAATTTGAATTTCTAAAATTCTCATTTTAGTTAATTCTTTGATGTATCCGTGACTGCAAACGTTAACGGGGCATGTGGTATTAAATTTATTGTAGCTTATTTTTACCATGTCTTCAAGACATTTGGTAAATTCTTTTTGGTTTGCAATATTATCATCTCTTATATAATACTCTTGAAGGTACATGTCATTTGCTGCTTTGTCAAATAAAATTCACCTTCACCAAAAATGTAAATATTGCTTTTATTGCCTTTATTACTTTTATGAAAAATATTCAAGTTTGGAAGTGAGACGCAAATCTTTTTCGTCAATAAACTGTATTCCTCATCTTTATTATCTTCATCAGTGGTGTGAACAATATCTGATAAGATCACTTGGGTTGATGAAGATATATTTTTAAATTTAGGAGAGGTAAAATTTGAAGTGTTATCTGCTGAAATGTTTTCGATTGGAAGTAAATTCTCAAATTTTCCACAATTTCCAAAAAGTCGTTGTCTAAATTTGTATTATTATTGAAATCCAAATCTGGTGATTTTATGGTTTGAACAGAAATAACTTCTACTCTTTCATGTGTTGTATTTCTTTTACCATCAATTGTATTTTTGTAACATACATCAGACTCTTGGGAAAATATTTCATTGGTGTTAAAAATTATTTACCTGTTAACTATAGTGGTAATAAAATATAAAATCTGATCAAACAAAAGTTATTCATAAAAATTTTTTAATTTAATAAAGACTTACAAAACAAATTTTCTATGAAAATTTTTATATTTCTTAAATTTTGATTAAAGATTACGAAAGTAGAGTTAATTACCTCTAATTTGGTGCCCCTCCCGTTCCGTAATCTTTTTTGGTTCGGTCACAACTTAAAAAAATCCCTCCCAGATACACTAGCCGAAATTTAAAGAATTTTTTAAAAATAGAAAAATTTATATTTCTTAAATTTTGATTAAAGAATACGAAAGTAGAGCTAATTACCTCTAATTTGGTGCCCCTCCCGTTCTGTAATCTTTGTTGGTTCGGTCACAACTTAAAAAAATCCCTCCCAGATACACTAGCCGAAATTTAAAGAATTTTTTAAAAATAGAAAAATTTATATTTCTTAAATTTTGATTAAAGATTACGAAAGTAGAGTTTATTAAGCACTAAAGCACTATTTCGAGCAATAAAACGCGTTAAAAAGCACTAACCCATTTTTACAATTTAATTTATCACAAAACAAGTTGCATTCGGCTATGCCGAATATTATATACCTTCAAAATTTTAAAAAAGGCGATGGCGTTTATGGGGACCATTTTTTTTAGATTAAATATCAAATATGTTTACATTTGTATAAAAACATTTTTAATTGTATTATTATTATCTTCAATAAAAATAATATCATCCAAATCATGATGATCCATCAGGTATGTTTGAATTGGCCATAAAACCGTTTTTAAGTAATAAAGAGCGAGCTCGATTTTTGTAAATCGAAAAATCTTGCCTGTTGCAATTACAAAAAATTTGCAATGACCGACCATTGTTTATAAAACTTACTGACAAGCCTATATTTTAATAAAAAACTTTATATTTTATCGTTTAAATAAATCTAAATTAAAAACGTGCAAAGTTAATTTAAACAATTGGCGTATGATATTATCCAATTATTTTAACCTATGAACCCTTCTGAATAAAAAACACACATAAGGTGTAAAATAGAAAAAAACATTATTATTTGCATTCTGATACTTAGTCAAACCTTTTTGCAATAGGACTAGAGGTAGAAGAGCACAGCACGCGGTTATTTGGTGCAGAGTGTTGTGTGTTTGAAAACTAATTTTTTAATTTATTTAACACTTTCTTTTTTTGTTTTTAAAGTCTTTGCGTTCTTTTGTACGGTTTCCTACTGCATGTTTGTTAACTTTTCTACATGACTCAAAATCTTTGTTTATTTTTCCATTCACAATTCCTTATATTTTCCAAGCCATTTTCTATTTTTGACACAGTGTCTACATCTTTAAAAAAAATGTTTATCGCAAACAACTACATCGTTTTTATTACGATTACTAAATATGTTGTCATCGCCCAGCTCTAACCTCGTAAATAAAGTTTTTGGCAAAACGAATGCAACTTTTATCACTTTCTTATCATTTGAAATCTTAAAATCTTTACAGGCTTTCTCAAAATTCTAATCCAAATAGCAAAGCTCATCTAAATCATCCTCTTTATAATCAAAGTTTTAAAAAATGGTAGAAAAAAATAAAAATTGTAAAAAGCACTAAAGGCACTAACGAAAAATTGAAAAAGCACCAAGTTAGTGCTTTTTCTATGTTTGGCACTAAGGATAAAATTTTGGCGTTTTGGGACATCAAAAAGCACCATAAATAGTGACAAAAGCACTAAGTTGGCATCGCTGCTTGAAACATGTAAAGATCAACCCGGGTTCAAATCCCAGCTCAGCCAAGAAAAATTATCAATAAATTTTAATAAAAATTCCAAGTTGTAAAATTCCTTCCCTCAGTGAAAATAATTTAATGAAAATTAAATTTGATGAACTCAAGCCTAATTAAAGAATATCAAAAATTAAAAATTAACAGTTCAACTAAAAATCAAAATTGTTCTTAGAAATAGCTATGGCACAAGCTCTAATGTTTACATTTGTACTTTAATTTGTACAAATAAAAATGTCGACGAAAGTGGACAAAAAAACATAATAAACAAATGTATTCAGGTTTTCAAGACAAAGTCTTGACAGAAAGAATACGAACAAGTAAGAGTGCTATATTCGGCTATGCCGAATCTTATATACCCTTCACCATGAAAAGAACAGAAGTTTATATATATATATTTAAATATATGTATATATACATGTATATTTTTAAAATATATAATCGTTTAGTTTTATTTAATTATTTGCACATGATTGCGTGCTATTAAATATATTAAAAGTTAAATTAATATATAGCACGTTTAGCTTTGATCTAATTTCAGTATTTGGTCATACCGACATCTTAAAGTATAAAATTACCATTTACTTTGGTGATAAAACTTGTGGTCGGGAAGTTCTATGGTTCCCGAAAATAGGTATTAAAAAAAAACTATATTGTTGACATTACTTTTTTTTACCGATATTCCGAGTTTTTCTAAAGATTTCCGATATTGTGTTCTTCTAAAGATTTCCGATATTTTAATATCTAAAACGTATGAATAGGTCATAATACTTAAAAATAATATTTCCATTAAATTGGCTTATAGGCATATATGTTTATATACCTACATATATGTACATATATTTAAGCAAACTTAATTATGAAAAAAAACAAACTTAATTATAACAAGTAAGAGTGCTATATTCGGCTATGCCGAATCTTATATACCCTTCACCATGGTGCAATAAGAACAAAAAGTTATGTAAACGCCCACATTATGTCGGATGTTGTGTTTTAATAACCAGGATGCTTGTACCTAATTTGGAAACTTTTTCTCTTTCTATTTATACAGGAAAATAGATAAAAAAAAAATACGATTTTCGATCTTTTGATGTATAAGGCGTAATCATAGGTCAAATGATAGTCCAAAAATTCAGGTTTTCCTAAAATTTTTAATATTTTTTGTACGGGAGGTACCACACCCACTTCTCCAATACCGCCCACATTTTGTGGGATGCTGTATATGGATAATCTTAATGTTTGTACCTAATTTGGAAACTTTGGCTCTTGCCGTTCTCAAGATATACAGAAATAAAAAAAATACAACAACAACAAGTTTTTTAGCCCATTTTTTGAGTATTTTGCTCATAAATTACCCATTGTCTAACCGATTTGATAGTTTTATATACCGACGTGTTAAGGAAGAATTTTACCATTTACTTAGTAGTTACATTTTGTAGGACGGTGTGTATTGGCAACCTAAATGTGTGTACCTAATTTGGAAACTTTGGCTCTTGCCGTTCTCAAGATATACAGAAATAAAAAAAATACAACAACAACAAGGGATTTTTGGAAAAATTTAGAGGTAGTCGTGGTTTTTTGCTCATATCTCCGTCATTTTTGGATGGATCTGGCTGAATTTCAATAGCAAACTTAAACAGAGTATATGTGACATAAATATACATCAACCTAGTCCACATCAGTTCTGGGGTTTTCGGAAAACCCATTTCAACATACACACGGACAGACGGACAACCGGATTTGAACTTCGCTTTTCATAAGGACCCAGAATATATATACTTTATAGGGTGTAGGATCAATATTGTGGAACATACAAACGGAATGAAAAGTTATATATACCCTCTTACCTTCGGTGAAGGGTATAAAAAGAGTAATTTTTGGGGATTCAGTATTTCGGTTATAACTCAGCCATTTTTTAACCGATTTGGCAGATTTATATACCGACGTGTTGAAGAAGAAATTTACCATTTACTTTAGTTATAAAACTTGGACTCGGGGAGATCTATGGTTCCCGAAAGTGGGTATTTAAAAAAAAAAAATTTTATTTTGGTCATAACTTTTTTGTATCTGAACCGATTTTCCCGAGTTTTTTATAAAATATGTTCTACTTAAAATTTCCGATATTTTTATATATAAGTCATATCCATAGGACATATGGCAGCCCTAAATTTTAGGTTTTTATACAATTTTTAATTTTTTTTGTACGGGAGGTACCACGCCCACTTCCCCAATCCCGCCCACATTTTCTAGGATGGTGTGTATTAGCAACCTAAATGTGTGTACCTAATTTGGAAGCTTTGGCTTTTGCCGTTCCCAAGATATGCAGCAAAAAGTAATTAAATTACAACAACCACAAGGGATTTTTGGGAAAAATTAGAGGTAGTCGTGCTTTTTTGGTCATATCTCAGCCATTTGTCGACCGATCTGGCTGAATTTCAATAGCAAAATTATAATAAGAATACCTGACATAAAGATACCCCAACCAAGTCCCCATCATATCTGGGGGCTTCGGAAAACCCATTTCAACAGACAGACGGACAGACGGACAGACGGACAGACGGACAACCGGATTTGAACTTCGCTTTTCATAAGGACCCAGAATATATATACTTTATAGGGTGTAGGATCCATATTGTAGAAATTACAAACGGAATGACAAAGTTATATATACCCTTTCTACCTTCGGTGAAGGGTATAAAAAGAGTAATTTTTGGGGATTCAGTATTTCGGTTGTAACTCAGCCATTTTATAACCGATTTGGCAGATTTATATACCGACGTGTTGAAGAAGAAATTTGCCATTTACTTTAGTTATAAAACTTGGACTCGGGGAGATCTATGGTTCCCGAAAGTGGGTATTTAAAAAAAAAAAAATTTTATTTTGGTCATAACTTTTTTGTATCTGAACCGATTTTCCCGAGTTTTTTATAAAATATGTTCTACTTAAAATTTCCGATATTTTTATATATAAGTCATATCCATAGGACATATGGCAGCCCTAAATTTTAGGTTTTTATACAATTTTTATTTTTTTTTGTACGGGAGGTACCACGCCCACTTCCCCAATCCCGCCCACATTTTCTAGGATGGTGTGTATTAGCAACCTAAATGTGTGTACCTAATTTGGAAGCTTTGGCTTTTGCCGTTCCCAAGATATACAGCAAAAAGTAATTAAATTACAACAACCACAAGGGATTTTTGGGAAAAATTAGAGGTAGTCGTGCTTTTTTGGTCATATCTCAGCCATTTGTGGACCGATCTGGCTGAATTTCAATAGCAAAATTATAATAAGAATACCTGACATAAAGATACCCCAACCAAGTCTCCATCATATCTGGGGGCTTCGGAAAACCCATTTCAACAGACAGACGGACAGACGGACAACCGGATTTGAACTTCGCTTTTCATAAGGACCCAGAATATATATACTTTATAGGGTGTAGGATCCATATTGTAGAAATTACAAACGGAATGACAAAGTTATATATACCCTTTCTACCTTCGGTGAAGGGTATTTCGCTTTTCGTAAGGGCCCAGAATATATATACTTTATAGGGTGTAGGATCAATATTGTAGAAATTACAGTTATACATATATACCTTTTTTACCTTCGGTGAAGGGTATAAAAAGAGTAATTTTCGGGAAGTTAGGGGTCTAATCACCCCTGCATACGATAGACACTGGCGTATCGAATGAAAACTCGATAAATGTAATGTCGAGTTACTCGATGTCGAATGGTATTATTTCAAATTCAATACATTTCATTCGATATCGAGTTTCAAGATACCAAATAAATAATTTCGATGAATTTTGCTCGATATCGTATGCGGTGATTAGACCCCAGTATTTCGGTTATAACTCATACAAATTTCCGATATTTTGATATATAAGTCATATCCCTAGGACGTATAGCAGCCCTAAAATTTAGGTTTTTATACAAATTTTGATGTTTTTTAGCCCATTTTTTGAGTATTTTGCTCATAAATTACCCATTGTCTAACCGATTTGATAGTTTTATATACCGACGTGTTAAGGAAGAATTTTACCTTTTACTTAAGTTATATTCATATATAAACATTTATATATACTTGTATACATATATTTTAACAAAGTTAATTATAAAAAGAGTAATTTTTGGGGATTCAGTATTTCGGTTGTAACTCAGCCATTTTATAACCGATTTGGCAGATTTATATACCGACGTGTTGAAGAAGAAATTTGCCATTTACTTTAGTTATAAAACTTGGACTCGGGGAGATCTATGGTTCCCGAAAGTGGGTATTTAAAAAAAAAAAATTTTATTTTGGTCATAACTTTTTTGTATCTGAACCGATTTTCCCGAGTTTTTTATAAAATATGTTCTACTTAAAATTTCCGATATTTTTATATATAAGTCATATCCATAGGACATATGGCAGCCCTAAATTTTAGGTTTTTATACAATTTTTAATTTTTTTTGTACGGGAGGTACCACGCCCACTTCCCCAATCCCGCCCACATTTTCTAGGATGGTGTGTATTAGCAACCTAAATGTGTGTACCTAATTTGGAAGCTTTGGCTTTTGCCGTTCCCAAGATATACAGCAAAAAGTAATTAAATTACAACAACCACAAGGGATTTTTGGGAAAAATTAGAGGTAGTCGTGCTTTTTTGGTCATATCTCAGCCATTTGTCGACCGATCTGGCTGAATTTCAATAGCAAAATTATAATAAGAATACCTGACATAAAGATACCCCAACCAAGTCCCCATCATATCTGGGGGCTTCGGAAAACCCATTTCAACAGACAGACGGACAGACGGACAGACGGACAGACGGACAGACGGACAGACGGACAACCGGATTTGAACTTCGCTTTTCATAAGGACCCAGAATATATATACTTTATAGGGTGTAGGATCCATATTGTAGAAATTACAAACGGAATGACAAAGTTATATATACCCTTTCTACCTTCGGTGAAGGGTATAAAAAGAGTAATTTTTGGGATTTCAGTATTTTGATTATTACTCAGTAATTTTTAAACCGATTTGACAGATTTATATACCGACTTGTTTAAGAAGAAATTTACCATTTACTTGTGTTATAAAGCTTGAACTCGGGGAGATCTATGGTTCCCGAAAGTGGGTATTTAAAAAAAAAAAATTAATTTTGGTCATAACTTTTTTGTATCTGAACCGATTTTTCTGAATTTTTTATAAAATATGTTCTACTAAAAATGTTCGATATTTTAGTATATAAGTCATATCCATAGGACATATGGCAGCCCTAAAATTTAGGTTTTTATACAATTTTTAATTTTTTTTGTACGGGAGGTACCACGCCCACTTCTCCAATCCCGCCCACATTTTGTAGGATCGTGTGTATGGGCTACCTAAATGTGTGTACCTAATTTGGAAGCTTTGGCTTTTGCCGTTCCCTAGATATACAGCAAAAAGTAATAAAATTACAACAACCACAAGGGATTTTTGGAAAATATTAGAGGTAGTCGTGGTTTTTTGCTCATAACTCAGCCATTTGTGGATCGATCTTGCTGAATTTCAATAGCAACCGATGGTAGACTATATGTGACACAAATGTAAAACAACCTAGCCGCTATCATGTCTGGAGTCTCCGGAAAACACATATCAAACGTAAGACGGACAGACGGTCAGACGGACAGACGGACGGATATCGTTAAATCAACTTCTCTCCCCATAAGGACCCAGAATATATATACTTTATTGGGTCTAGGATCAATATTGTAGAAATTACAAACGGAATGACAAACATATATATACCCTTTTCCACCTGAGGTGAAGGGTATAAAAAGAGTAATTTTTGGGATTTCAGTATTTTGATTATTACTCAGTAATTTTTAAACCGATTTGACAGATTTATATACCGACTTGTTTAAGAAGAAATTTACCATTTACTTGTGTTATAAAGCTTGAACTCGGGGAGATCTATGGTTCCCGAAAGTGGGTATTTAAAAAAAAAAAATTAATTTTGGTCATAACTTTTTTGTATCTGAACCGATTTTTCTGAATTTTTTATAAAATATGTTCTACTAAAAATGTTCGATATTTTGGTATATAAGTCATATCCATAGGACATATGGCAGCCCTAAAATTTAGGTTTTTATACAATTTTTAATTTTTTTTGTACGGGAGGTACCACGCCCACTTCTCCAATCCCGCCCACATTTTGTAGAATCGTGTGTATGGGCTACCTAAATGTGTGTACCTAATTTGGAAGCTTTGGCTTTTGCCGTTCCCTAGATATACAGCAAAAAGTAATAAAATTACAACAACCACAAGGGATTTTTGGAAAATATTAGAGGTAGTCGTGGTTTTTTGCTCATAACTCAGCCATTTGTGGATCGATCTTGCTGAATTTCAATAGCAACCGATGGTAGACTATATGTGACACAAATGTAAAACAACCTAGCCGCTATCATGTCTGGAGTCTCCGGAAAACACATATCAAACGTAAGACGACAGACGGACAGACGGTCAGACGGACAGACGGACGGATATCGTTAAATCAACTTCTCTCCCCATAAGGACCCAGAATATATATACTTTATTGGGTCTAGGATCAATATTGTAGAAATTGCAAACGGAATGACAAACTTATATATACCCTTTTCCACCTGAGGTGAAGGGTATAAAAACAGAGGAAAAAGGAGGCAACATGTAATTTGAAATTTAAGTGATAATAACAGCAAATTTCGAACCACCAGTACTACTGGTTAAAGATTGATGTTTAACTGTTGGCTAACGGGCACCGCAGTGGTGCAGTGGGTAGAACACAAAGATCTTCTGACGATAGAAAGTGGTGTTTCTTGAAACATGTAAAGATCAACCCGGGTTCAAATCCCAGCTCAGCCAAGAAAAATTATCAATAAATTTTAATAAAAATTCCAAGTTGTAAAATTCCTTCCCTCAGTGAAAATAATTTAATGAAAATTAAATTTGATGAACTCAAGCCTAATTAAAGAATATCAAAAATTAAAAATTAACAGTTCAACTAAAAATCAAAATTGTTCTTAGAAATAGCTATGGCACAAGCTCTAATGTTTACATTTGTACTTTAATTTGTACAAATAAAAATGTCGACGAAAGTGGACAAAAAAACATAATAAACAAATGTATTCAGGTTTTCAAGACAAAGTCTTGACAGAAAGAATACGAAAAACAGAGGAAAAAGGAGGCAACATGTAATTTGAAATTTAAGTGATAATAACAGCAAATTTCGAACCACCAGTACTACTGCTTAAAGATTGATGTTTGACTGTTGGCTAACGGGCACCGCAGTGGTGCAGTGGGTAGAACACAAAGATCTTCTGACGATAGAAAGTGGTGTTTCTTGAAACATGTAAAGATCAACCCGGGTTCAAATCCCAGCTCAGCCAAGAAAAATTATCAATAAATTTTAATAAAAATTCCAAGTTGTAAAATTCCTTCCCTCAGTGAAAATAATTTAATGAAAATTAAATTTGATGAACTCAAGCCTAATTAAAGAATATCAAAAATTAAAAATTAACAGTTCAACTAAAAATCAAAATTGTTCTTAGAAATAGCTATGGCACAAGCTCTAATGTTTACATTTGTACTTTAATTTGTACAAATAAAAATGTCGACGAAAGTGGACAAAAAAACATAATAAACAAATGTATTCAGGTTTTCAAGACAAAGTCTTGACAGAAAGAATACGAAAAACAGAGGAAAAAGGAGGCAACATGTAATTTGAAATTTAAGTGATAATAACAGCAAATTTCGAACCACCAGTACTACTGGTTAAAGATTGATGTTTGACTGTTGGCTAACGGGCACCGCAGTGGTGCAGTGGGTAGAACACAAAGATCTTCTGACGATAGAAAGTGGTGTTTCTTGAAACATGTAAAGATCAACCCGGGTTCAAATCCCAGCTCAGCCAAGAAAAATTATCAATAAATTTTAATAAAAATTCCAAGTTGTAAAATTCCTTCCCTCAGTGAAAATAATTTAATGAAAATTAAATTTGATGAATCAAGCCTAATTAAAGAATATCAAAAATTAAAAATTAACAGTTCAACTAAAAATCAAAATTGTTCTTAGAAATAGCTATGGCACAAGCTCTAATGTTTACATTTGTACTTTAATTTGTACAAATAAAAATGTCGACGAAAGTGGACAAAAAAACATAATAAACAAATGTATTCAGGTTTTCAAGACAAAGTCTTGACAGAAAGAATACGAAAAACAGAGGAAAAAGGAGGCAACATGTAATTTGAAATTTAAGTGATAATAACAGCAAATTTCGAACCACCAGTACTACTGGTTAAAGATTGATGTTTGACTGTTGGCTAACGGGCACCGCAGTGGTGCAGTGGGTAGAACACAAAGATCTTCTGACGATAGAAAGTGGTGTTTCTTGAAACATGTAAAGATCAACCCGGGTTCAAATCCCAGCTCAGCCAAGAAAAATTATCAATAAATTTTAATAAAAATTCCAAGTTGTAAAATTCCTTCCCTCAGTGAAAATAATTTAATGAAAATTAAATTTGATGAACTCAAGCCTAATTAAAGAATATCAAAAATATTATCTAATTTTTTATAAAAAAAAAAGAAAAACCTCAAGCTTAATAAATAATATTGAAAGTTAATATATTAGTTTCTAGAATTAATTTTAAGTCAGATACTGAAAATGTAGCACAAAATTATAGACATTTAATTTATAAAAATAGAAACGGAAGGTAAACAATTTTTGTATATTGTAATAGATCAAGTTTGTATTGAAAAATATTTTTTATTCAATTCCAAAAAATGTTTTAATTTTGTCAATTTTTGTTAAATTTGTTTTAAATTAAAATATTGTTAATTTTTTTGTTAAAAAGAAAAAGAAAAAAAACCCTGAAGAAGACACTCAAAGAAGTGCCGAAATATTGGTTTTAAATAAATTTGTGAAAAGTTTTTTTATATAAAAAATAAGACCTTAAGCTCGAGAATTTAATTTATATGTTAATATATTTATTTAAATTATTTTATCTATTTTATGAATTTACTTTTTGATTTCATAACTTGAGCACCACAATTTTTGTTTGTTTTTATTATTGTTTTATGAATTAAATTGTTATGTTTATGTTATCTTTTTATCTTGTATCTAGAGCATAATGATACAAAATTTACATTTAAAATCGTTAGGTAATAATAATTCAAGTTCCTCTTTCAACCTTTAATTAATTTTTTAGTATTTACGCATTTCTTTTACTTACTTTGTGAACTTGTTTACGCTTTTTTAAAAAAAAGTTTTTTTCATTAATTTAAAACAAATTTACTTTGTATTATTTATATGGAGCGGGATCCCGGGATCCCGGGAAATTTAAAAAATTTCCCGTTTTCCCGGGAAAAAAACTCTAAATATAATATAACAGATCCTAGTTCTATATCAGAAGTCATGTCATCTGAGTGTGTTGAAGATTGGGTTAGAGCTATGGAAGATGAATACAAGTCTTTGTTAAAAAATAATACGTGGAGTTTAGCAGATTTACCAAATGGACGTAAGCCAGTAGGATACAAGTGGGTATTTAAATCAAAAATAAGGCCAGATGGAACCATAGAAAAGCGTAAGGCTAGGTTGGAAGCGAAGGGATATTCCCAAAAAATTTGTCTTAGATTATGTAGACACTTTTGCTCCAGTAGTTCGTCAAACTTCTTTAAGAATGTTATATGCACACTCAGTTAAGTATGATTTACAGTTACGCCAATTAGATGTATCAACTGCATTTCTTAAAGGAAATTTGGAAGAAGAAATATATATGGAACAACCTGAAGGATTTATTGAAGAGTCTACAAAGAATAAAGTGTGTAAGCTAAATAAAGCAATTTATGGTATAAAGCAAGCTGGTAGGCAGTGGTTTCAAAATACGATCAGTGTATTTATTTTACTAGAAAAACCCAAAAGATAATCACCCCTATCGTGAATAAAAATTTCTTGGGAGTTTTTCCCTTCTCATATTTTTCCTATGTTAATTCTATTCTATATATAAAAGTGAAAAGGGAAAAAACTCCAAATGAATGATTGTCGCCTTATATGTGGGTGATTTAATAATTACCGGTAATGACAACTTTTTAATAGTACAATTTGTACTAAATTTAAAGCAAAATTTTGACATGCATGACCTAGGAGTTCCTAAGCATTGTATTGGTCTTGAAGTAGATATAAAAGATGGACAAATTTCAATTTCGCAACCAGGATATATTTCAAATTTAATCAAGAAATGCGATTTAGAAAATTGCAAATCTACAAGAATTCCTATGCAACCGAACATAAAATTGGAACAAGAACCAACAATTTCCGGGAAAGCAGAGAAGGTTGATGAAAAGTTCTATCAAGAAATAATTGGATCTTTACTTTATTTGTCGTTATAACGTAGACCAGATATTACGTGTGCTGTTAATATGCTATCCCAGTTTTCTAAAGATCCTCGTAAACAACATTTAAATTCAGCGTATCATATAATTAAATATTTAAAACATACTAAAAATGCTGTGCTGAGGTATAAGAAATGTGGTTTACCACTTCTTGGTTTTTGTGATGCAGATTGGGCTCAAGACGTAAATGATAGAAAATCTCAATCAGGTTTTTGTTTTTTACTCGCAGGTGGTCATATTTCTTGGGAGTCAAAGAAACAAAAGGTTGTAGCAACATCTAGTGCAGAGGCTGAATATGTGGCACTGACTGAAGCAACTAAAGAAGCTACTTATTTGGGGTATATTTTAGAAGAACTTGGCTATTCTGATGGAAAACCAGTGACGATACATACAGATTCACAAAGCGCCCAAAGAATGGCTGAATTTGGTTCCAATTTTTCCATACTAGACATATCCATTATAAGTACCACTATGTGAAGGAGGCCATTGAACAAAACGTTGTTAAACTGAAATATTTATCTACTGATAAGATGCTGGCTGATGTTTTGACCAATCCTGTGCCTAAATCTAAACATTTATTTTGTTGTAATAATTTTGGAATTGTAATGTAAATTCATAATTTTGAGGAGGCATGTTGTTAGATACTGTATTCTACTTCGTATTCAACAAAATGAATTTGATCAAGTTGTTATAGTTTTATATGTTTTTGTATATTGAAAATACTTTACTTCAAATATAATTTTCAACCTTATTGTATCTTTTGGATAAATGTAACGCTGTCTTAATTACAATAAAAAGAACTAATATCTACCGCATCATAATCATAAAATTGATAAAAATCTTCTTTGCTCTGATAATACAATTTCAAAAGGCAAAAAATAAAAGAATGCCGCGTTATACCAGGACATTTAAATTGCCCAGTAGATTTTACTAAGTTATTAGACGACACATTTACATTTATGAAATAAATAAAATAAATTAAGTAAAAGTTTAGCAAATTACTAACTGTGGCTTTATGAATAAACTTTTAGTGTTTTACGAATAAACTTTTTGCTTACTTCATGCTAAATTTTATTATGAATACGGCTGTTAGTAATTAAATTTTTATAGATATTTGTCGTTGTTTTTTTTTTTTTTCCTCTTAATACACTTTTCGAATTTGCGAAATAAAATACAACTGTAACATGTGAAGAAGTATTTTTCAGTATTATACTGTTTTGTAAAATTATAAATTAAATTTACGTCTATATCTTGAATAAAATTTTAACAGTTTTTCCCTCGAAATGTTGTTTTCCCCTATACATTTTGTGGGAAAAATGCAAGAACTTTTGAGTGAAATTTTGTTATCGATAGGGGTGATTATTAAATATATTTTTCGGAAGAGGACTTTACTGAAATTTTCACAAAAAAACATTGAAATTTTTTCCGACATTTAGAAATTTTTAGCAATATTTAGCAGTTTTTGAAAGTTAATTTCTTAAACACTTTAACCTCCAGTTATGACGAAGACAGGAAAACAAAATTTCAATTGGTTTCCGAGATATATCCGTGAGAAAAATTGTATGTGAATATAGAAAATAAAAAAATAAAATTTACACCGACAGCAGATTTTTGCAACAGAGTTGCCCCCTGTATAAAAGGATAGTTAAAAAAAATATTTCATCCCTCGAGTGCAGATTTGATGACAAAAATTAAGCGATTGAATTAGAAATTCTTTTATATGATTTGTGGCTTCAAATCTTAAAGGAGCTTGGAACAAGTTGCTAATTTGGCTTTAAATTTGTTTTACTAATGTATTTTCTAGCCGCTAATAAATGGAAAATATTTCAAATGTGCTTATATCGCTAAAATGGACTGTATCGCTAATGTAGTGACTTTAAACGAAAAGTAGTGGAAAATTTATAGATTATAGTAGCCTTGTATTGTAATAGGTTTGATCACCTGAGATGAAAGGATTTGGACGCAGTGGCCAAAACCATAATAGAACTAATTGAGGCCCACATTCCACTTATTCGAATTTCAACAATACAATTTAGAGATTTCGTTTATAGATTATGCTAGACTTGTCTATAGTCTTCATTTTCCACTAGGTTTGATACCCTGAGATGGAAGAAGTTTGAGAATTTCATTTTAAGTAAAAAAAATTTCGAAAATCATAAATTTTAATATAACATAAAAAATCGAAAAAAATTATTGATATTTCATAAAAAATTTAAAATTTTGTGTATCTTCGTATATTCGTATTTTTTATCGCATGCGATATTTTAAATATACATACATATTTTTATCGCATGCGATATTTTTAAAACATATACATATTTTTATCGCATGCTATATTTTAAAAAATAATTTAACTAGACGTATTAATCTTTTCACAGATTAAAATTCATTATTTTTCTTTTAAGTAGGAATGCGAAAAGCATGTTGTTCTGACGTAATTTTGACGTTATTACAAAGCCACAATGGCAATGACGATGTGAATTTTCATATTCAATGCGCCAAAGGCTTAATAAATAAACTAGTCTGCAATACCTTTATATGCCAACACTTTGTGGGTAATTACCCGAATTTGGTATAATTTTTACTGTCGTGGGTAGAGCGTGGGTAATTTCTCTAAGGTGTAATTCAGGTGTTATTTGAAATTCTTACTTCAGATACCCAAATAAAATCTAGATTCGATTTCAGAGATGGCATTTATTTCTTTTTAAATATTGTTGATAAAAAATACACAGTCTTCTGAACAAAAGTCTCGGTTTCATTTTAGGAAAAGTCTTCAATCATTAAATATACATATATTTTGAAAAGTTTGGAATAAATGAATGGAGATTTGGATAAAGATGACTATCATAGTGATTTATAACCTGAAGTTTATTGAAAAAAGTTATTCAAACTACAAACTAGCCTGGGGTAGAAATGTTTCCAATATTCAAACATATATTAAACTGGAAACTTTCAAATTCCCTAAACAGTTGTAAAACTGAATTACGAAAGGGACATTTGTATAAAACCCTGGACGCATATACTTTACTAAATATGCTATAAAGGGTATTTGTTCAGACCATGAAACTTTAAATGGTAGAAAACACAAAACAAATGCATTTTTATCGCACATTCCAATTTTGTACCTCTTTTTCGAGCATTGCTGGCTGCATGTCACGAATAAAATGAACAATGTTGAACTCCTGGACGTCAATTGTTGCTGGTTTATCAGCATAAACCAGTGACTTCACATGCCTACGGAAAAAAATCAATAGGTATCACATCGCACTGCCTTGAAGTCTAATGGATAGTTAATTTTCTTTAAATTAACACATCGCTTTCATTTGTTTAAAAAAATAACTTGCGTCATTTAAATCATGAAGTCGCCTTTAAGTTGCGAAAATCGATGTCTGATTTTTAAAGTAAATTTGGATAATTTGGTGGCGTTGTTCAACAATGATGTGCCAGTTCTATGATGATGTGCCTGAGCGAAAAGTGAGAGCAGTATGACAGTTCGTTTGACAGCTAACCTTTCGGGCTTAAAACACACCCATTACAGAGGAATGACAATTACAATAAGAATGTTAACAGTTCGACTAATATTGATCTTCTTTCAATGAGTTTGTTGTGGTTTTGCTTCTTTGTAAATGTCCTTTATTAAATAAAACTTCAATTTTGCATCAGGTGTAATTTCATTTAAATCGGGTAATTTTGCTCCATATCAAGGGTAATTTTGAATTTTGCTGGTGGTAACACTGCCTACAATGTTTAAAATCGGAGCAAAGCATAGAAATAAAATCTTTTGTATTTTGCTTAGATCAGAGGTCTTGTTGGCCACCTAAATTTGTTAAAATACATATTCCCAATTATATAAATTCTCATAAAACTGAGTTAATAAAATTTTTAACCAAAATCTAAAAAAACTGTTAAGATTTTTAAAATTATTTTTAGCAAGTTCAGGCCTTATATAATGCAATATTTAGCTGAAAATAATATTACGAAATGGTCACACTGATAACTATGCAAGCAGAATGAAGGTCCTTGGAGTTATAAAAGGTCTATCCATTAGGTCTGCTCAATTCTACGACAATACAATACAATACAAAAAACACTGGCATTTTGTTTGTATACAATTTCTCTTCGTTATCAAAAGATTACTACACCATAGGGAAAATAAGGAAAATCGTTTTCTGTGTACATGTACATATGTGTAGCTAAAAACAAAAAACGTAAACAAAAATATACATGCATAAACAAAATATAAACAACTTTCGACAAATAAGCATCTGGCGACTTGCGCAGACCTAGTGGATGTACCTTGCAGTTATCTTTATGACTTCAGGTGATGTATTGTTAGAAATCGCCAAACGTCAATTTTGTTCAGTTTTCGTACCATTTTTTTTTTTTTAATAAATTTTGCATACAAAAAAGCTAGTAAAATATTTCTGTCAAAAATCGCTTAAAACTGAGAAAAATACAAAAAAGTTGCCGAAAGTCAATTTTGTTTAGTTTCTGATTTTTTTTTAAAAAACATAAATTGGAGGTCATGCCTAGGTATGTATATTCAGTTAAAAAAAAACTAAAAAAAAAATTCACAAGTCAATAAGATCGAACCCTTCAGCCTCGTCGAGGGCATGGCCGGTGTTTTGACCGTAATTGAATATAAAATTCACTTAAAATGATAACAAAAGAAAAATCATGTGAGAAAATGGTAAATTGTTGAAAAATCGCTGGAATAATAATAATAAATGTTAAAAATAGCCAAGTAAATCGCCAGTTGCAGTACACGCTCGGAAATTCGAACCACTTTGTTTTTAGGGCGATTCGAATTTCCGAATTATTCGAATTTCTGGACGGTTTTATTATACAAAAATTAAGGTAAATTTGACCACAAAGATATAAAAAACTATGCTTTTTTTTAATTTAGTTTGTTTAACATAAAAACTATAAAAAACTTAACGAAATATAACAAAAAATTACAATTCACTTCATTTGACTTTAGTATGTATAATATAAATAGTATAAATAGTACTTCTAACTAAATTAAAAAAGAAAACAATATTTTCCTTTTTTTTAATTTGTCTTGTAAACACAGTGTTTTACTTACGCTTGTTTGTCATTTTAAGTTCACTTTCTTATTTTAATAAATGTTAAACCGTATACATATGTATGTATACAAGCACCAAAAAACTGACTTTTAAACTCTGACAACATCAACAAGATCTGTAAATCATCTATTTAAATGGGGTTACCCTTATTACTTTGTTTTTGGTTAAACTTAAGTGCCGGTTCACACACGTCAAGTTTAACTCGTCAAGTCTTGAGCTTTTAGGAGAGAAGGGAAAAGATAATACCATTTGTTTTTCCCTCTGACATTTTAGTGTTTACAATAAAAAAGAAAAAACCGCTCGGAAATTCGAATTTTGAATTCTAATTTTAGAGCGCCAAATGTAATGAAATTACTGATTCGAATTTCTGGAAATTCGAATTTCTGAGAGTTCGAATTTCTGAGCGTCTATTGTATATCAAAAATCTAAACAATATGTAAAAAATATATAAAAATAATGGCATATCTAGTTACAAGCTTGCTTATACTAAACAACAAACTTATATATACCCAGGCAAAGGCGTAAAATTGCGCATTCTTGTTGTTTTTTAAAGCATTACAAAAAGTATTTGTTGAATTCTCGAATTACAGTACGTTGTTTGGCATTAGGTTTGACAACTGTGTGGATGTTTTATCCGAGGGATATTAAACAATACTTTTAATATTTGGTTGCTTAAGTGCTTTAATATAAACATTGATTTGCTGTAGACAACACCCTTTTAACTTTAGCTTTGACTATAGATTATATTTTGATCGCTTAAAGTTCATAACACTGGCCCGCCGTAAAAAGTGTTTTAAATAAATTCAAGTCCGTTCTCAGTTTTTTTTCTATCACGTCTAGTTTTTTTTGGGCTGGACAAATAACTATTTAGCTGGAAATAAGACGGTTAATCTATTTCAGTTTAACTTCCTAATAAGAAAATTTATAAAATCTGCTTAAAACGTTGTACAATTATTTATTGCGGAAACCAATTTAATTTAATTGAAAAAAAAATATTTTAAATCTTTTATTTTGAGTTAAAAACTGTAATTTTTCAAATGCCTAGAACAAAACTTTTATTTTCTAATGATATTAAAAACCGCTAGATTTATCGCTAACCGCCAAACGTAAAACCGCTAGAATCGCGGTAAACCCGTCAAATTAGCAACAGTGGCCCTGAGCCTTAATTTACTTCAGCAAACACTTGGGCTGAACAAAAAAGCCTTTGATTCGCAGTGTTTATGGCCTTTACATTTTTACAATAACAATGTAAGTACTATAAAAATTAAAAAATGTTTAGTAGTTGAAGTGCAAAGTTAATAATTTTATATTTACCCTGAATGAAACATGCACCCATGTTCTGTAACTTAAGTGAGAACTTCTCGCATCGAAAAGATGTGAAACAAATTATTTCATCGTTTTTCGAATAGTGAGAAAAAAGTGTCGAAAACTATCAAAGAGATTTCGTCGTTACGTTATAAAATCTCGACGCCTACGTGACATTGCAGACGTTGAGAATGCCAGCCACTCATATTGTTCACGGCGGTCAAAATTTACAAAAATTAAAATTTTTCAATGACAGCGGAGAAAATACAACCGTCGGCTATACCTCGGTAGGCTAGCTAGTAGTGAGCTAGTCTCTCAGTCCCGGGGTTGCGGCTTCGATTCCCGCCAGAGACTCTGATTTCTTTCCTGCAGACAAGCGTACAGCTTCGCGGGGACAAGCATAAGCATGACTCCGAAACTACTGAACCGATTTTCCTGAAATTTTTACAGTAACATCACGTGAGCCCTAAAAATAAAATAGGCTACTTATTTTTTCGATAGGGGCAGGGTAATTGGCACCCCCAATAGGATGCCAATATTAATTATCGCATATCTTAAGAGCCGCTGGACGCATTTTGCTGAACTTTTTGTAGTAGGATCTTCTGAGCCCCAAAATTGAAATAAAATAGCAGCGGGGGAAGTGGTTCCCCCCATAGCACACCAATGCTTAATATCGCATATCTTATGAACTGTTATAGTGAGAATGTTCAAACTTTGTGGAAGTCACTCTTATGGTTTACTACACTTTTGAAAATAAAAATAAAGCGGGTAGGCGCAGGGGGGAAAAACCTCCCATAGGATGCTTATATTAAATATCGCTTAACTGAAGAACTATTAAATGGGGGGTCTTCAAACGTGGTTAAAGCTACTACTATGGCAAACTATAAATTTCAGTATAAAAATGGGCGGGGTAAACAGGGGAGGAGTAGTACCCCTCATATATAGAAATATAAATTAGAGCCACTGCACGCATTTTGTTGAACTTTTGGTAGTAGGATCTTCTGAGCCCCAAAATTGAAATAAAATAGCAGCGGCGAAAGTGGATCCCCCCATAGGACGCCAATGCTTAATATCGCATATCTTATGAACTGTTATAGTGAGAATGTTCAAACTTTGTGGAAGTCACTCTTATGGTATACTACACTTTTGAAAATAAAAGTAAAGCGGGTAGGCGCAGGCGGGAAAAACCTCCCATAGGATGCATATATAGAATATCGCTTAACTGAAGAACTATTAAAGGGGGAGTCTTCAAACGTGGTTAAAGCTATTAATATGGCAAACTATAAATTTTAGTATAAAAATGGGCGGGGTAAACAGGGGAGGAGCAGTACCCCTCATAGATAGAAATATAAATAAGAGCCACTGCACGCATTTTGTTAAACTTTTGGTAGTAGGATCTTCTGAGCCCCAAAATTGGAATAAAATAGCAGCGGGGGAAGTGGTGCCCATCAGAGGACGCTATTGTTTAATATCGCATATCTTAAGAACTGTTATAGTAAGAATGTTCAAACTATGTGAAAGCCATTCTTATGGTATACTACACTTTTGAAAATAAAAATAAAGAGCCGCTGGACGCATGTTGCTGAACTTTTTGTAGTAGGATCTTCTGAGCCCCAAAATTGAAATAAAATAGCAGCGGGGGAAGTGGTTCCCCTCATAGGACACCAATGCTTAATATCGCATATCTTATGAACTGTTATAGTGAGAATGTTCAAACTTAGTGGAAGTCACTCTTATGGTATACTACACTTTTGAAAATAAAAATAAAGCGGGTAGGCGCAGGGTGGAAATACCTCCCATAGGATACATATATTAAATATCGCTCAACTGAAGAACTATTAAAGGGGGAGTCTTCAAACGTGGTTAAAGCTACTACTATGGCAAACTATAAATTTCAATATATAAATAGGCGGGTTAGACAGGGTAGGAGCAGTACCCCTCATAGATAGTAATATAAATAAGCGCCGCTGCAAGCAATTTGTTGAACTTTTGGTAGTAGGATCTTCTGAGACCCAAAATTGAAATAAAATAGCAGCGGGGAAAGTGTTACCCCCCGTAGGACGCCAATGTTTAATATCGGATATCTTAAAAACTGT
Source organism: Pollenia labialis (assembly GCA_949318255.1). Classification (NCBI taxonomy): domain Eukaryota; kingdom Metazoa; phylum Arthropoda; class Insecta; order Diptera; family Polleniidae; genus Pollenia; species Pollenia labialis. Next base: position 205,749,979 of record OX439139.1, read on the forward strand.
TGTAGTGAGAAAGTTCAAACTTTGTAGAAGTCACTCTTATGGTACATATACTTCACTTTGAAAATAAAAATAAAGCGGGTAGGCGCAGGGGGGAACTACCTTCCATAGGATGCATATATTAAATATCTCTTAACCGATAAAGTGGTTAGAGCAGTGTAGCGAAGCGCACCGGGTTAAGCTAGTATCTTATAAAAATGTTTAAAGTAAAATAATTAAACAATAAAAAATGTGCCAAGAACAATCTACACTACACTAGCACATTTGAAAGAAACCTTGTTAATAAATTTTTGAATCCCAAGAAAAACTTTGAAAATTTGGTGTCTTTAAAGGTTTTTATAGTATTTAACATTTATGTACATACCATCTAAACATTATGCTGAAATAAAATTTTTTGATTCATTCAAATTGTAGAACTTAACATGACTTGAAAAACCAAAATCCTTAAAAAATATATGAAATGTTTAATTCGCTTATGTTTTGACACACAAAATTTAGAACTTTAAAAAACAAAAACAAAATTTCATACAAAAATATTATATACACATGTGATGTGTATGTATTGCTGATCCATTTTTTATTTGCAAACAAAAAAGTGATGGCATTTTATTTCGTTTATAGCATAAATTTTTAGTCAGTCTGTAGTTTAATTTTAAAAATAAATTGGTTAAATTTTTGTAATTTTAACGCGAGTTTTGTTTGTATGATTAAAAAGAATATGTACTAGAGCAAAACAAAACAAATGTATTTAATTCGCCGTGTCTTTTAGAAAAAAAATGAATAATTGTGCTTGAATCCAATATTTTTTTATGTATGTACATACATATGTACAATCGAAAAGATATCACTTAATAGCATATATTTTAAATAATATATTATTATTCTCGCACATTTCAAACAAAAATATTTAATACATATTTTCACAAATTATTAACATTTTATTATTTAATTTAGTAAACCTCAGCCCACAGGGCAAGGTTAGCTTTGACACGATTTTTCGCGTTTTACTTTGTTTTTTTTTAATTGTATTTAACACTTGTTAATTACTACTTAATAACACAAATATATGTATGTTTTAATAACATTTTTTACTAACTTAAACACTTATTTTAAAATTTTCTAATTTTCTTCTTTTTACACAGCACAACAGACCACGGCGAAACTTTAATAACTATTACAAAATTGTAATAGATGTACAAAATGGCGTGAGTCTTATTAGTGCAGGGTTGTCTTTCTTTATGGAATTGCCATCCACTTACACCCAACCAGTGATGTTAACTTTTATTTTTTCATTACCTTACGGCTCTCTAAAAATTACCGTTTTTGAGAAGAAATTACCCTACGCAAAGATTTTAATCAAAACATTAATGTGCTGTTTCTAAATGACAGGCAATTGACTGTTTCATTTGTTAACAGAACATGAGCATTGTTTATAAGCCATTAATTTAAAATGTGTTTCAAGAAAAATCTGAATGTAAATGTTTGTCTTAAATTACATTTTTAACCAAAAATATTTGGCGTATTCACAAGGTAGTCATAAATTTGTAAAGGCATATGGGCTAATCCTGCGTTACGGACATTACATTCGCACGAAAATTTGCTTGTTGTGATTGACACAGCTGGCGTTCACATTGGAATATTTTCATGAAAATTTTTGCAAAATGCAGTTCAGTAGGAGTACTTTAAAACTTGTTTTAAACTTAAAGGTTAACTGTTTTTGAAAAAAAAGTTATGCTAGCTTAAAGTTCCGTTACGGACGTTACAAAAAATGGAAGTCGACTTTGAGGCTTATGTGCATTTGCACATTTTTAAGCTTATTTTGCATAATAAACAAAAAAAGTCCAAATACAAAAAAATAAGTGGAATATATGACCATATCAATCCAGCTTTGAAAATAAGGCTAAGTAGTTCCGTTAAACAAAAATCTTAATTTTTGTCTGTTGCGGACGTTACGTTACGGACGTTACACTTTTTCCATTAAACCAAATTGTGTATATAAAAAACATTCATGTATTTAAAAATCTTTTTAAACTTGTAATTATTAATTTATTAGTTACAAAAAATTATAGAATATTTCATTACTCTTAGAAGCTAATATTCATTTATTTATTTAACATTGTATCTTATGATTAATAGACCCAGCTGTTCGAGCTACTTTTATAGTATTGTCATTGGAAAAGCCCGAAAAATAGTGATATGATTTAAGAGCTGGAAAATATTTTACATATATTCATGTTTTTGATATTTCGCCAGATGTAGTTTTCCACCATGATATCATGGTATTGTGAATGCCCTTTTTATAGTTTAAGTAGTTGCTTTAAAAGTATAGAAAACTAGTACAGTTTTTCCAACTGTGTTTACTAAATGCAAAAAGTAGTGACGCGTGTGATTTACTAATTTATTTTACAATTTTACAATTTTACATTAATAAAGAAATTATTTACCCACTTACCAATTACTTGTTTTATTTATGGATTTTAGTCTTGAATGCCATTACATTGTATTTTTCACTAATTTTGTGTTTATTTTTCTTTTAATTTAGAAGCTGCGGATTTGCTATTTTTACTCCAAGAGTCATCAACTAGCCGTGGACCCGCTAAAAGAGGCAGGCCCCGCAAAGAACCATTAAATGCGCCCAGACAAAATCAGAAGATACTGGCAAAAATTTTAGAATCTGTTAACAATCATTCTGGACAACCTATTTTATATGCATCCACCACTAAGGGCACTATGAAATTAGTTGTAGATGGACATCACTTCCGCTATTCATTCCGCAAGGGTAAATATACTATATTCCAGTGTTGTTACAAAGAAAACAAAGAAGAATGCTTTGTACGAGTGGTAACCGATCAAAAGCTGGTTTATCCTCTAGATGGAGAACACATACATTTCGTACAGGCTACGGATAAAAGTGTGACATCAATGAAATTTTCACCCGGTGAAGAATCGGAGACAAAATTTGTTACTTTAACGGAAATGCAAGAATTCGCAGAGACCCAAGTAGACCAAGAACAAGTAACAGTTAGTATTGCAGATTTAATTCCAAAACCAATTAAATCTGATGTTAAAATGGAGATTAATCGAAATAAAGATGAATCGAAGTTTACAACTGAATTAACTGCCGAAAAGTCTACAGAAAATAATAATCCAAAAGAAATCACATCAGAAGATCCCAACGAGTTTCGTGAAAAAATTAAAAAACGCCTACAAAAAGCATTGCTGGGCAAAAAGAAGTAATAATTGCGAAACAACTATATAGGGCCCATATTTCCTTTTTTATTTTATTTCAAACAAAATATTTTTAAAAATCTTTTGTTTTTCGAGTGAGTAAGGACCAATTTCACCAATTCTATTTAAATATCAATTCATATTTAAATAAAGTTTTTCATATAATTTTATTTTTAACATGATAAACGAATTTTATACATAAATTGATATTTAAATAGTATTGGTAAAATCAACTGTTATGTTTAGTTAAACATTTACTACATGGTCCACAATGTCGAAACGAAAATTTGTTTCGTATACATATTTACATTGAAACCCAAAACAAATTTTACTGTTTTGTTATTGTTTTCAATATAAATATACGAAAGAGTTAATGAAGGGGTATTCAAAAAATTTATTTGAATGCTGTTTTTTTTAATTAAAGTAAATATATAAGAGTATGTATAATATAACACTTATTTGCTAACACATCGTCATAACTCGAAAATATTAGTTTTACATATAACGTCATTTAAATTTACACACAACTTTTTATATTTTAATTGGGCTGAAGTTAATCAAATGTAATGTGAATTAACGCAATAGAAAAAGAAAATTGTATTCTTATCTCAAGAGTTGAGTTGATAATGTCTTCAAAATAATGGTTTACTATGAATAAGTGATTTTAGATTTTTGACTAATGACGTCGTTGCAGCAAATTAGAACGATTTAAAACTCATTTTTTATTAATTTTGTTTTAAAAATTTGCGATTATAATTTACCTATATATCACTGGTCTCATGCAGAAAGGCCCTATCTCACATAATCTAAACTTTTGGTGTAGAAGTTAAAAATTTATAGAAACTGTATGTATCAAAATTATTCTATTCCATAACATTTTTGTTACACCTCGTTTGTGTGAGATGTATGGAAATCACTAAAAAAAATTCAAAAACTGTGGTAGGGGTTTTATATGACACCAATGATACATTAGAATTGTAAAGCTCTAAATCGATTTCTTCTCAGTTACATTTAAATTTTTAACATTCTATTCAAATTTATGGATATGTGTCGATAGCATGTTATTAAAAAACAGTAATCAAATTATTTATAGTACTTTCATTTAACCCGCTAATTCGTTAGCGTCCCCTTTCTTCCGTGGTAATATTTATATGCCAAAGTTTTTGTTTCTAGGTTTGAACAAAAAAAAAATACAAAGATTTTTCATCTAACGTGGCAAAATGATCTAGAGGTTCAAAACTTTGCCAGTTTATTCACCTGCTAGTTCGCAGCAACTGGTATAATTTTTGCAAAGTTTTTTCCCAAAGCTGTTAAACTTTTCTGGCTATTCGGCCCTGTTTATTAGTACGATGTAGCCTATGTCGGTCATTTATAGCAGATATCAATATGTATTCTCTTTATTAACAGAACTTTTTCTAGAGCATTGGAAGAGTTTTTCCTGACCTCTTGTGAGTTTCCACTTGCTTCTGACTTGAGGTCGTTTTGATCAAAAAACCATAGCTTATTTAAAAATTTAGAAATTCACGGAAATAAGTTTACGTTCTCTTTAATCTATTACCATACAGTCACAGGCATATTTTAAATTTGCCAACGCTAATAGTGTTTGTGTAGAAAATCATTAAAAAACAAGTAAGAAAGTAGTCGGTAAAGCCCGACCATATTTAAAAATACAGCATGCTTATGTGTCCATATTAATATGGATTTGTCTGCTTATAAACTTAAATAAAATCGGTATGAAAGCTTGTGAGAGGAAGAAATTGCCCCCCACCACCCCTTGTGGTCATATTTTTGAATAACTGCATATCTTATGTGTCCATATAAATATCAAATTATCTCCAAAATTGCGAACTGTACTTTGCGCACAAGGTAACATGGACAGCCAGCCAGCCATCCGGACGGACATCGCTAGTTCGACTCAGAAAGTGATTCTAAGGGCATTATTACAACTTGCCAATAGTTAAAAGTCGGATTTTGTTGGACCGATAAATAGCTTTGCATTATTACAACTTCCATTTTTTATTTCTGTTATTTTCAATAATAATAATATTTAATAGATGAAAACATAATAAATGAAGGTTTTATAATGCAAAGCTATTTATCGGTCCGTCAAAATCCGACTTTTAACTATTGGCAAGTTGTAATAATGGCCCTAAGTCGATCGGTATACTTTAAGGTGTAACACACATCAGCACAAATGCATAATACCCTCTCCACTATTGTGGTGTTGGTATAATAACGTTTCCTTTGCCATATTTTGATCCCAAAAAAAATACTGTTCTGTACTGTTTTCATCCAACTCAACAAAAGATGAAAACATTAAATACCGTATGGTTTTTTTAAACCACAAACTTCATTGTGTTCGGTTTGGCTCATTAATGTTCGTTCGTTTCTGTTGTGCGTAGCGCCCTTTTGGCTTTTAAAAAACAAAAAGCCAGCAAAATAATTTTACTCAAACAAAACATATGTATACACAATACACACACAAGCTATTTGTGCTGCGGTCGTTGCTAAATTTTTTTTGTTTGTTCATTTCTTTCAATGTAAAAAAAAAGATTATAAAACATTAAAATATAATGTTTGTCTACAGTTCACTACAATTGTGCTCTTTTTTAACGAAGAACAGAACATTATATAAGGTTCGGTTCTTTCTTGAAAATAATTACGAAAGGTATTAAGGGTTGTGTGAGCCGAACACTTAATAATGTACTGTTTATTTTCGAACCATTAGTTTAACTTTAGAATTTTATTTAATTAAATACTACATATACCAAAAAAAAAAAGTCTTGAAAAGATGTAAAATAGTAAAAAGAGTCCAATTATGAATAAAAATTCCCCGGGACTTTTTTCCCTTTTTCCATTTTTCCTATGTTAATTCAATTGTAAAAATGGGAAAAGGAAAAAAATTCCCGGGGAATTTTTATTCATAATTGGGCTGAAAATGTAAAAAGTGCTTATTTTTTACATAGATGTTCAGCCTTATACGGTTCTCGCTCTCGTAAACGACTGTAATTTTTTGTAGTATATTAAAGAACATAGAAATTGTGTGTAACTCTTACCTGTAACAAAAAACGATTTAGTCGTTTTCGAGATCGAGAACCGTAATAAGACAATGTGAAAAAAATAAAAATCTTGTGGATCAAGTGCGATAATCAAAAATTTAATTTCCTAAAATAAAAACTGTCCTTTATCCTGATTAAAAGAGCAGTAAAAAAGAAAGGGGTAGTGAAATTGTGGTACATATACAAATGAATATGTTTATGAACTTTTCTTATTTGATTTTAATTTTATCTAATAATTAAACTATGTATTTATTTACCTCTAAAACGACTTAAATATTGTAATCATACAAATTTTTACAACCATCCATGATCGCCTCAAACATTTGTATGTATGTAGTTTAAAACAGCAATATACATTAACATATGAATAAGTAAAATTAAAAAATATATATTTTTTTTGCCTCTTTAAATGTAATTTTTTCTACCTTAATCTTAATCCTGTGCTTGGTGCCTTATATAAAAAGTGGTTATTGAAACTGTCCTTTTATTAATAATCATAGATTTAAGTTATTATTTGATTACCGTAGTATATGACAATAAATAAACATTTTAACATAATAAAAATTACCTTGTATTTGCTTTACTTTATATCAAATAGTATCAAACTTTAACATAACACATATGTTTTTCTCTCACTCTTTTTTACTGTTCTTATTATTACAGTTATGCAACATGTCCGTAATTGTGGACCCCAACTGTTTATCATCAGTCGCAAAGGGGGCACGTTACTGGCCATTAATGATTTTATTTATAGATCTAATTTAAAACGATTTGGACCTATGGGTGATAAAGTTTACTGGGAATGTATACACAATCGTTCGAAAAAATGCCGAAGTCGGTTAAAAACTATTGGTGATGATCTATATGTAACGAATGGTATGGTTTTTATTTCTGTTAAATAAAATAGAAAAATTTTCAAAATACTTATTATAGATATTCACAATCATTCTGGCGATGGACAACGTATAGAACTGGCGCGAAGATCTGGTATGTTGATCTACAAAAAATTTAGTGCAATTGGTCTAATACCAAACAAACCACCGTTTCAATGAGAATTATTGGATAATTTTATAAATTTATTATTGAAAGAAATTTAAATTTATTAAAATGTTTACTTTCCCTTTAATTGCATTTGCGAATTTTTGACCATTAACGCTACATGCATATATTCACTTTTCCTAAACGTATGTTCACAATGTGTTAATACAGCATTGACACCAGTGATGTTAATCGTAAGGTGATTACCCTTTTTTAGGGTAATATTTAAAATACGGTAATTTAAAGAAATTTGGATTTTTGGTATAAATATACGTACTTACATATGTATGTAGGGTTTAAAGTTTTAACTTTTGAGAGATGATTTTCAATTAAAACAAAAAAAAAATTTAGAAAGTATAGTCGGTCAAGCCCGACCATACGAAACCCTACACCACAGTATTTAAAAACACATCATGCTTATGTGTCCATATAAATATGGACTTATCTACGTTTATAAACTTTATTAAAATCGGTTTGAAAGTTCGTGAGAGGCAGAAATTGCCTCCTACCTCCCCTTGTGCTCCTATTTTTAAAAAAATTAATTATACATACATACTTTCATATACATATTAATTTTATTTACAATTGTTAGTAGAAATTTGTAACCGATTATGGCCTTTAAAGGCTAGGTTATAGGTAATGTGAAAATAAATAAATAAATAAATAAAATATATGTACATATATATGGTTCTATCGATGTTTTAAATTTCATTAAAATCGGTTTAATAGTTTCTGAGAGGAAGCAATTTCCCCCAATGTTATAAATTTAACTTTAATTTTCGGATTATTTTAAGTACGGATCAAATTCAAAATTATTTTACTACGTATTCATATAAAATACAATAATTTTGGTTAAAAATGTATTTTAAGACAAAAATTTACATTCAGATTTTTCTTAAAACACATTTAAAATTTAAATTAATGGTTTATAAATAATGCTCTTATGTGCTGTTAACAAATGAAACAATCAATCGCCTGTCATTTGGAAACATCACATTAATGTTTTGATTACAAATCTTTGGGTACGGTATTTTCTTCTCAAAAGCGGTAATTTTTAAAGGGCCGTTAGGTAATGAAAAATAAAAGTTAACATCACTGATTGACACCATGTTGATGCATTGTATACTTCCTTTTATATCCACATTGTATTGTATGTGTATGTTTTGCGTTATTTGCTTTTCTCTGTTGCATTTGGGAACAAAATGCATTATGAAAATTTTTATGGTTGCATTTAAGAACACCTTGCCCTGTATTGCTACAATGCAATAGGCGTTTAGGGAAACAGCCATATTTTATTTTGACTGTCGTAACCACTTTATATAACAAATAATTTTTTTTTCATTTAAAGATTTTGTTTGTCGTGCTTAATTCCAAATTATTATTCTTGATAAAAACACTGAAATTTATTGTTGGGGGATAAGCTAGTTTCAATGCGCATTTCACTGGTTGCTTAGGCTAGCTCATCAAGAAACATTCTCCCAAAAATTTTTTAGAAAAGCCAAATTTATTAGCAAACAAAACTCACACAGAGTTGTTACATATAAACAGGAAACCCACAAATATGTCATAAAAAAGTGGTTTATGTGAATTAAATATGCAATAAAAACTTGAATTTGCTTGTGATATAAAAATTTGAACAATTGCTATTATGTCCAACGGTGTTCGCATTTAAAAAGCGAAAAAGTGGCAAGAGGTTATTCTTTAATGTGAAAGTAAAGCACTCAAATTTCATATAAATTTTACTACACGTTGTGATAACTGCACTTTATTCTTAAAGTTACACAATGAAATATTTAATATATGGGGCACTAACTTGCATGCTATTGGCTCAAAAAAATTCTCTTAAATGCTTTTTATGCCACATTTTTTAAAAATGTAAGTAAATACATACATATATGTGGCAGTTTCAGTTAAAAGGAAACCATTGAGCAATAAATTAGTTTTGGAGGAAAACGATTTTGAAGTTAACAAGTTAATTTTTTTCTAATCAATGGTCTATTTTAAACCTTACTTATGACAAAAGTAATGTAGTTAGAAAACTGCGGTTTGTTGCATTAGTAAGAGCGTATTGTCTTTTTAAAGAATCACAAAAAAAGTAAAAATCGTTTTTTTTTTCATACATAATATGTCCCTTTTCAATGAAACAGACACATATATATTTTGTAATCAAAACCACAACCTTTTTTTATTTTACGTTTATTATCGACTGCGAATACGAAAGTCTTATTGAATACTAACTTCAATATCGAATTTCATTTGCGCTTCGCATTGACTTAAGCATCACAATACAGAATAAGTCGCAGTTTTTCTATGAAACGTATGAAATGGGAACAGAAAAAGAAGCAATTTTGTAAACATTTTAACAAAAAGTTGAATTAATTGCAAAAAATCTGTGATGTATAAATTAAACAAATAAAATAAACAAAATTTAAAGTGAAAAATTTAAATAAATTTGCCAGATTTTCGTACTGTTCAGGTGCCGTTGTATTTGATTTCCAATAAATTTGAATAATATTTTAAATTTAAAAAAAGTTAACATGTAATTAAAATACATATATTTATTGTCTTTTATTTTACTTGAATTTTTTTATTTACACCGTTTATAAAACGCAATAAACAAGAAATCAAAGAACTTTTCGTTTGCAAATAAACAACTTGATAAAACGATGCTGCGATCGTAATGCATAATACAAGCCTTATGTATATTTGTCTGTGATACAAACATTGGAATGAAAATAATTGAAACGAACGCAGAATACCAAAGTTACCAAACAGAAAATTTTGTTAAACGATTCATTAAGCCATCTAAGTATATAAGATTTTTAGTTTTAAAGTTTTAGTTTGTGAATGTGAACCGATTCCAAAAAAAATTTTGCAAATTTGCAGAATTTTTGTGTCGAATTTAATCTAAATACGATCATAATTAAATAGTTAATGGACCAAAAGAGTCTTTTTTGGAAATAAGTTTGTATGAATTTGTTAGAATTAAAACTAAAACGCATTTACCATTTTATCAAATTATCTCGAAATTGCAACTTTTACTTTGGAGCCATTGAATTGGGATTTTATCCATTACCTTAGGAACGAAACACTTCCCAACAAACACTAAGGTTTGATTTCAAATTGAAAATGGTTTGAAATCAAACGTTTTCTCAAACGTAAAACGTTTTTTAATGATTTGAAAATATAATTTTTTTGCTATTATTAAGTAGAAATGTGTAAGCCGATTATGGCCCATAGGCTAGGTACTGAAATTAAATAAATAAATAAAATAATAGCATTCATAACATGAAGGGCATTTATTTTCAACTTGCATTCAAACGTTATTCACAAATGTGGATTTTTAATACAATGTGTAACATAAATTCAAAATATTTATTTTCAATTTAAATGTTGGGTTTTATTACGGTAATCGATGTTGAAAAAGACTCTCCAACAGATTAAAATAACCAGGGTTTAAAAAGCTGCAGTCAAAATCAAAAATTTGCTTTTTCTTCCACTTTCTGATTTTTCATTTGACGAAAATAAACCGTTGCCTCTACTTCTGAGTCATTAAATGAAAACAGTCGTAGTGAAGGCAAAAGCAAAAAACTAAAAGTTGAAAACAACAAAGAACATCGGCAATCGACATGTTCGGAAGTGTTTCGTTTGACAGACTGAAACTTTTAATAAATACCGAAGTTTAACGAAGATGGAACGTTGTGTTTTTTCCCGCATTTTTTTTATACGTACATGTGTACATAAATATGTACATACGTTTTATTTAATTTCAAAAAATTAAAAAGATTGTTAAGCATTACAATAAATACATATGTATGTATTTATGTACACATGTATTATTTAAAAAAAAAATCGGAAAAAACACAACGTCCCATCTTCGTTAACTTCGGTATTTATTAAAAGTTTCAGTCTATCAAACGAAACACTTCCGAACATGTCAAGTGCCGATGTTCTTTGTTGTTTTCAACTTTTAGTTTTTTGCTTTTGCCTTCACTGCGACTGTTTTTATTAATGAATCAGAAGGAAAGGCAACAGTTTATTTTTGTCCAATGACAAATGAAGATGTCGAAGTTGCAGCACAATCTTATGACTTTTACTATCTCAACTGCAGCTTTTTAAACGCTGAAAATAACACACATTTTATTTTGACTACAGTCGAACTCACTGTCAAATTAAAATTTTGTTTCGACTACAGTCGACTTACTTTATTACCGACATCGAGAACCGTAATAAGGCTGAATATTAATAAACTGTCAGATAAACATTCGGTACCATAGCTAAAACATGAAAAAGTGTTATTTAGGTCATTAAATTGTTGGAAATACGAAATATGTACTCGGCTGTTTTTTTTAGGATTGGCAGGCACGGCGATCGTACAACAAAATTTTATTTTCTTCATTTTTCCATTTTATTTTTATTCGCATTCTTACACATTGTTATTAAGTTTTTACTCACAAATAATTTATATTTGTTCACAAGAAATTAAGGTTTTCTAAAGGCGAATTCTCTTCAATTAATATGATTTTTTTTTTTAATTGTAAAACACATTTAACTTTTGTCGCAATTTTTTTTTTAATATTTACGAGAGGTGTGCTGGAAATCGAAAATCGCCATTTCAACCTTGTTTCATAACTAATTCGTTTATTAGAGTTGTGTTAAACTTCTTCTGAAAAATAATTAAAAATTTGAAACGAGCTTTTTATGTAAAATTTGTATGGAACACAAAAATAAGTTTCTAAAATTCCTGACATTATTTAAACACATTTGATATTTTACTTATGTATGTACATACATAGCTATTAGACTGAGATTTGCACTTTATTATGTTTAATGAGTATGAAAAGGATGTGTTATTCTATAACGAATATCACCACCAATTTGTTTGGTGCTTGCCCGTGCTTTACACAAATATTTTACATACATGGAACAACGCCAACTGGAAACATAAGCAGATTTGTTTTTTGGTTTCGTATCACAAACAAACGAATAATTTTCTATTAACAATATAGGACGTGATTTTTTTGATAAACCAAAATTAGCACACAATTGAAAATTCTCCGACAAGATATTAGTTGAATGGCAGTTGAAGGATTTGTGTTCCAAATTTCCTAAAAAAAGAAAAAAATTAAACAAATTAAAAATATATAAAATAACTTCAGTTATGTAATATACATAATAATTAAAAGCTAAATAAAATAAACTGCAACCTTTTAGAAATCTGTGAAAATTTTGATAAACTTTTTTTATTACAACTTTTTTTATATTTGTACTGTACATAAAAAAACGCATACATGTTAAAAAAAAATCTTTACCACATAAAGATTAGATAAACTAGACTTAATATGCATATACTTACATAAATACATATATGTATGTATGTGTATATGTTTTAAAAATAAATTGTTTATTTCTAAACATTATTTAATAGACTTAAATAAACTTAGCTATATTCAAATTTATGGCCGTAAAATTAATAAAAATTTTTTGTACTTGATAAATTAAAAAAAAACTGACATTTTGGTACAAAATAAAAAGGACAAAAACTTACATACATGTAAAAACATAAAAAATAAACAGTTTTTCTAAAGAAATCATTAATATTACATATAAATTGCTCAGCCTACATTTCCTGCAATCTTTAAGTATTTCTAAAAATAATTTTCTCACATTAGTTTGTAACTGACTCGATTTAAAAATGCAAAGCTTTATCCTTCTCACGTTAATTTTGTTTGCATTTTAATCCGACAACCGAAAAATGTTTGAATTGTATTTTGAACGTGTGCTCTTGTGATATAATCGATTATACAAGTTCGATTTAAAAGAGAAAACAAAAATAATTTGTCATTAACTTAATTAATAATGAGGCGGGGATTGTTTAAAAATGACAATAGCTGAACCAATTGCATTTCCCACATTGCTTGAGGAAGAAGAGTCACTACGTACATATGCAGGCATGGCAGGCATTACATTCGAAGCAGATGCCGGAGACGTGCTAGCTATAATCGCTGTACCAGTACCAGTTGTTACACACGGTGACGATTGTGCTTGACTTTTCGTTTCTTTGCCTTCACTAGATGGTGTGTATGCCACCATTATAGGCGCTGATGAGTTTGCTAATGTCATTGGAAAATTTGATGGAAACTTTAAATCCGTTTGATTAAAACAACTCAAATTTTTGGCAGAACAATATAATTGGCACGATGGTAAAATTTCTTTGTGACGTCGTTTAATGTGACTTAAAAAATTGCCAGTTGACTTTGTTGTGCCTGAAATGGTACCAAAACAAGTAGTACAATTGGCTTGTATGCCTCCGGGTGTTTTTGGATGAGGCTGTATGTTGTTATAAAATTTTCCATCCAAAATTTTTGGCAGATTTAAGGGTCTACGGAATTCATCATTGGTAACCGAAGAAGTCTTTGTTTTTACAACTGAAAATGAAATACAGGAAAAAAGGATTAGTAAATCACATAAATTATAACAATATCAAACTTAAAACTTAAGAAAAACTCATCTGGTTTCTTTTTTATTATTGAATATGTAAATTTCGATGTATTATTTTTATTAATCAATTAAAATTATTTTGTACATCATAATAATTATTTACACGCTAAAAAAGGTCCATAGGGCAATATTTTTTAATCGTCTAATAAACTAACCATGGGTCGTATAAGACCAATTTTTGTTTCTTCTAAACCAAAATCTGGTGCAATTTCAACTAACGCATCGGTTTTTATTTCCGGATCATGTGTATGTGGTGAACCAGCAACGCGTATCGAAACGTCATCATTATCTTTAGAAGTGACCACGGTTGCACGACAACCATATTTAACATAGCGCGAACAACGCCAAAATATATTTTTATGACTTTGACGATTTTCAACATAGCGATAACCGTTATATACTAACATAACACGACCTCTCTGGGTAGTTGAATATTGTATATATGTGTGTATATTCTTGTCCTCGAATAAATATTTAATATCTGCAATGAAAACCAGTGATAATAGTGTTAGTGAAAGTTTTATTAACATAATCACAATTATAAATAATTTTTCTGCTTAATTATAAAAAAAAAATCTAGGAAATATGTTTGTTTATGTTTTATATTTATGATTATTATATACATATGTATACATATCTTTAATTTGAACAAGCAAAGTATATAAGTGAACAATCTTTAAAATTTTTGACTGTTTGTGGTATAATTTACAAATTAAAAAAAAAATTAATTCAAAATATATAACAAAAAATAATTATTTTAAGAGCTGTTTAATATTCTTTAGCCGTAGCTATGCAGATGCTTTTCCTTTGGATATACATATTAACAATTTTTTGCTCAATGAAATGCTTAACTTTATTGTTATCAATGATTTCGCCACGCATTTTAAAAACCTGAACCACGTGAGCTGAAAAGAAAATAATGAATAAATTAGTTAAACAATTTAAAAGACGTTAATATAAAAATTATTTTGCTAGCTTTTTAATTGTATAAGGGTAAGTAATAAATTATATGTTAAAAGATGGGTTTGATCTAGTCGTATATATTCCTTTAGCACTCGCTACCAACTAGCCTACCGGAAACCCCCAAGAATATACATTTTTTTATTTATTAATATCAAACTAGATATTTTTAAATAAATTAATAAATATATAGCACAAACAGAAATCATACAGCAAAATTGCAAATACAAAAAAGCTTTATTAATTGGCCTATGCACAAATATTGATCTTTGGTTTTTTTATGCCAAATATATTTTCAATATGAAGAGGCCAGAAAATATTTTTATTATAATTTCGGGTCATTTAGTTTTTCTTCGAATCTCCTTGCATAAAAATTTATAAAAAGGGGTTTGTTAAGTATTAAAATGTTTTATTATACATACATATAAAAATATGCTTTCAAAATTTTAAAGAAATTATAGTCGGGTTTGTGATTAGGACCTAATGCAAAATATGCACACATTTATGTATGTTAAGAAATTATTATGTGTTTACCAGGGAAGATTTATATTGTTAAACTTCGTAATAATCAAAGACTGATAAAGAAGTGTTGAATGCAAGAAAACAAATTATATTCAGTTATGTTATGGAAATCGATTAAAAACGGAAAATACAGTTTTTGGTATATCTTAAAAAATTGATTTCTTATAATTTCTCCTCTTATTTAGCACTATATTCTTGAAAGTTGTAATATGTACATATTTAACATGTGAAAAAGTGACAATCCACATGACAAATACACATGATGTGAACACAGCTTAACTGTGGCATTTTGGCAAAACATTTTAAGTGAAATTTAAAAAAAATTTGTTCATCATGTTCAATGAATACGTTTTTTTAATTTTGTATTATTAACGAAATCGTTCTTTAATTTTGGTTTAATTTATTATTTGATTACAATCATTCTTTCACCGAGATTTTTTTAAAAAAAATTTCGCTCTCTTATCTCGAATTAATCGGTTACAAATTTCTACTAACAATTGTAAACAAAAATTAATATATGAAAGTATGCATGTGTATGTACTATATAAAAATTAAAATATGTTAAAGTTAAAATATACTTTTTTATATTAAACATTTTTATTTTTCGAATGAATTCTATGAGGTAAATTTCAATTTCTTAAAGCTTTTGTAATAGTTATTCTTTTCCTTCACTATTTCACATAATTTTTGCTTAAGCCAACCTTTGGTTAACATTGAAGCTATTGATATGTACATACTTATAAATATTAGGGAATGATTCTATATATTACTAAACTATCTTGTATCTTCCTGTAACATATGTTTCACTTAAGCTATCCTTTGGTTAGCAATGAAGTATTATGTATGTACAGAAAAATTTACATTTAGCAGACGCCAGCAGAATTTAATGCATTTTCTGGTCCTCTACGGCCTTCGTCTGCATTCTCATAGAATTCATTCGATAAATAAAAATGTTTAATTTATTTTTATTGTAAGGAATTCCTTTAAAAATTAATACTCACTTGTTATTGACTTTAACAAATCTTCATTCAGTAGCTTTAAACAATCGTTCGAGCCAGAATTAGCAACTTTTTCTAGATTTTCCAATCCAAATACCAAATCACTTAAGCGCGAGGTATAAATGCAAGCATTTGGTATGAATATTTTCATTAATTCTTTTTTCGCAACATAAACTCTACTTCCGGGACACAATGGTATTTTATCAGATGCGACTGCCACATACTTTTTGGGCAAAGAAGAAATAGCTAAAAATACACGATATGCTTAGAATTAATATAAAGAAAAGTTAATTATTTTTTTAAATATCTTAAAAGATACAATAAATAAAACGCAATTTTTTATGATAAAAAGTATATTTATTCACAATTTCATTAAAGGTTATTAAAAAATAAAGGTCCAAGCAACGCAAGTTTGTTTATCTCACGAACTCAACTTTTAGACACATTGTAAAATCTATCACGTTATAAACCAACTACTTTTTAAAGAGCTTTAAAATTAAATTACATTAAAATCCCTTATTACAGAAAATTTTTCATAATTATTTATTTTCATAATAATTGAATATTTTTACAAAAATTTATTGAAATATTTTCTCCATAATTCACTATCAATACTTTTGTCTTCTTCTTTATAAATGTAACATGCAATCAGACGCAGAAAAATATCGCATTTCTGTGACAGTTTAAAATCATACAGTGTTGCATTTATATGTATTAAACTTTTAAAGTTTTTTTTTGTTAGAAGTTTTTTAATAAAACCATTAAATTTGTATACAATATTTCGTATAAATATAATTTTGTTTATAATTAAAATTAACTTAAACGCTATAACCATATATTTGTAAAAACATAATCTATATTCCATCGTTTTACAGCACTAGTAGAATTATTTCGACGCCTTGTTGTTGGCTGTCAATTTATTTTTCTGTGGTTTGTGTTTCTTTGCTGCTATTGATAATTTTGTGAAAATTTCTATTGTTTCTGTGGCTTGTATTAATTTTAAAATGCAATACAATATTTCAAGCTACACAGTTAGTTAATAATGAAATGGAAAATTGTTTTTGATACAATACAAAGTGTGTGGTTTAATAATATTGAAAAAAATAATTGTTGTAAACGAATACATATGAAGTGCAAAAATTTACAGTGTTATTTTTGGAGAAAAATTAGTTTATAATTTCCAAACTAATGTACATATATAAAGTTATGAACAAGTAAGAACGTAATTTTAAGATTCTAGATAAGTTATTTAAGATTTGTTTCGTTTTTAAAGCTAAAAATGCTGATTGTAACACATACATATATTTATAATTAATTTCGTTCGTTGGTGTAAGTTGTGTTTAAAAACGTATTGTTAAATATTGTTTTGCTTATTAAAATAAATTGCCCAAAACAACTATAAACCGAGTTTTACTTAAACCTTATACTATTAAGTTATTAAATAGATTTCATACATTTTTAAAATATTTCAGTTCGGTTTCAATGGATATTAAGGGATACTTAATATACTAATATACCTTTAGGTTGTGCACATTTTTTTGGGAAATAACTGCAAATAGTTTTAAATATAATAACTTTGTTATTGTAATAATCAGCAAAGTTATCCTTAAATGTCTCTAAATTAATATAAACAGTTATTAGCAGTAGCGCTACCATTGGATCTTGATTGTTGAAACGATCCGAGTCTTACTTGGCCACAAACTGTTAAATCAGCAACACCTGTATCAACCGAAGATTTTTGCTCATGGAAGAACTGTTAACGACAGCAATCGTGTTTCAACAACAACATCTATCTCTTAGAATGCTGGTTTGATTGATAATCTTTTAATTATCACTTAATTACATCGGAAATTGTTGTTGATAAGTACAAACTGTAACTTTTTTGAATAACACAGACCTCACTGACAAATTGGTTTATATCTTCTCAGTAATTCTAAAACCTTCTTAACATTAGATTCAAAATATCTATGAAACCAAACTAAATGTTTATACCTATACAAAAATTATCCAATTCCTACATAATTTCCTACATTTTCTTTTTTTTTCATTTCTATATATTATAGCCTTTTCAATAACGCAACCTTTAAAATTGGAGCAGAAAAAATTAAATTATGATAATCTTAACGTAAGTTTTACGCGAAGTGTGCGTGGTAATAATTTATTAACTATAAATGGTAAAAACTATACCTTGAATCGACGCATAAAAGATGCCTGCTACTGGGAATGTGTTAAAGTTCGCTGCAAATATACAAAATGTTCAGCACGGGTCATAACAAAATATAATCGTATTGCGTCCCTTAGAGGACAACACAACCACAATTAATTAAGAAGTAGGTATAATTTTAACCATGTTTTCAATAAACAACAATGTAGAAATCATTTATATCTTTAATTAATTCCTATTTTTTGTTAATGAAAATTAAAATCTATGATAAGAAGTAAACTTTTCTCGTATATTGTATATTTTTCATTTTATTTGAAATATTTTTAGAAATTACAAACAAATTACACCCCGTTCTGGTATATGGCTACACGATAAATATACTTTTGTTAGAAACCGATGTGGCAGCTTAAATTTGATACACAAATGTTTTCTGTATACAACTGAACGTAACTGTAATACCACTACAAATTGGATTTGCAATGCGTGTTGTGTTACGGCTGGCGAAAATTTCATAAAATTTGGTCATAAACATCACAATCATGAAGCGAATTTAACTCTAATAACTTAAGACAAGTCATATTAAACATAAATTGTAAATGAATTAATATGTATATTAAACATTCTACTTATTAAATTATGATCTCTCATGTTTTTTCGTGTTGAAATGAAAACATTGTTTTTTAAAATTTACGATATTCAATATGTGTGTTGTTCGACCTTTTTGTTGTAATTTTAATGTGAATAATTAGTTAAGCTCAAGGTCAGTTTTTTTAATGTTCCTCTTTATCCTAAAGATGAGATCCAGTGGATTTCGAAATATTGGAAACATTTTTTAAATAAATAAAAAAATTTTAAAAATTGACCTGGAGCTTAACTAATTATTCACATTAAAATTTACGATATATGTATGTATGTATGTATGTTGAAATACTTAGTAATATCTTAAATATTTTATTAATTTAATTGCAGTTGCAAAGCGAAGACGGCTAAAAAACTACACTGTTATAAACAATAATCGTTTTGTTATAAGCTCTCAGTCATCAAATACTTACTATTTAAAATGTGCCAATTTTCGTAAATTATGCAGAGCCAGAGCTATAATCCGTAAGGATTCTATGAAAATACTGATCAGAGATAATAACCATAATCATCCCAGGCATTTATCATCTAAAACTGTACAAATAAAACAAGCGAATAACAACGATAATGATGATGAAGATAATTTTTATAAAGAAAAATGACAATATGAACATAAAATTTACAAATATTTGCACAAGCAATAAATATTTCTTGTTCATCAAATTTTTTTTCTTACATTAGATTTTTAAGCCTAAATAAAAAAAATTTCGATATTAATATTATTAAAATTTTGTTATGATACATATGTATATACATATTTATTTATAAAATAAAAATTTACGGTTTTTCTGAGATTTATGAATACTAATAATATTCTTTGCACTTTTAGCTGTATCAAATTCTATTCCTGCCCGTTACATCATTTCCAGTCGAGGATCGCAACTGGTATTCTATAAGTACAATTCTTATACTCCAAACTCAAAACTAAAACCTGAAACTCGTAGTCGTGACTGGAAGTGCTCTATGTACTACAAGGCTAAATGCAAAGCTAGATTAGTTACAAAACTTACACCGGCTGGTGACTTTATACATGTCACATCATCTGTCCATACACACGAACCCATGTTTCCAGTTTAAAGAGAAATTCCCTTAATCATTTTCCTTTAAGTGGAATATTAACATACAGTGAGTTGGTTAGTTTTTAATAGTCTCCCTTTTGTAAAATTAAGGTTAAATATTTTTATAGTGAAGATATTTTTAAGGCTTTGTTTTTAATTCTCTTTTTAAATTATCAAGTTTTTTTTCCTATTTACAACATTAATAACTTAAATAGTAATATTATTTTTTAGGGAAATAATATAAAAAAGATAAAAAAATATGTCTGATTTAATATAATATAAAATATGCAACGGAAATTTAAGCTTAATGTTTCGAAACAGAAATTAAAGTGGACTTTGTACAAACAAAATCCCCCAAAGGGGTTTTTAATTATGTATACATATACATACATGAATTCATATTTCGAATAAATTTGTTTATGATTTCATTAAGGATTAAAAATATTGGTAAATAACAAAAAAAAAAATTTATGTTTAGTTTTTATTTGAACTTGTTTAAATTATGTGCTGTTTTTACAACACATGTGGTTGAACGTGTAGTAAAATTTATATGAAGTGCACTCATTTTTTTGAGTGTTTTTCATACAAATTTTACTACTCGTTCAATCACTTGTGTTATGAAAACAGCACATTAATTATATTAAAATTTTATAATTAAATTTCCTGACGATGCTTACCAAAGCGAAATATCGAAAATAAATAATTAAATATTAAAAAGACCTAGAGCTTAAATAAAAAATAAACAGTTAAAAAAATATTTTAGAAATTACAAAAAAAATCTTAATTTTCAATAGAAATCCATAATGTTTTAAACAAAACGTATGAGGCCGATCTATTAAAAAAAAATCGAAATGATATTAACATAAAATTGGATTTAACCTCTAGAGATGCTCAAGTTTTATTTTAATTTGAACAATTGATTCTGTAAGTTATTTTTTTTAAGTTATTTGCGTAATTTTTTAATCTGTATTATAGTTTTAGGCCATTTTTAATGTTAATTTAAAGTTTTAAAATTAATTGATCTGATAGAAAATCACTCCACACATAAGTTGTTTTGTGAGTTCAATAGTTAAAGAATTTAAAGCAAAAATTAAACTTCTATTTTATTTTTAAGATCAATTTTAAATTAAGTAAAACAATGTACAAGAACGTGTAAAAAACTATCAGCAGTATTTAATAATTTCTTTTTAATTTTGTTATTATTACATGATTTGTAATATAAATAATAAAAAAATACAAAGTTCTTCTTTTTTTTATATGAATCTCAAACCTGAAAATCTTTTTATATTGCTAACTATGTTTTCATTCTTAATTGCAGATGTTAAACGAGTCTTATTTTTAGAAGCAAAACGGGGCATTAGAAACGAAAAACGTCGTATGAATAAAAATATTTTACCCGTTGTAAATATTGAAACAAAATCTTCCCTTGCAGCTGCCATGCATACCAACAGAGATTTGGTATTTATACCCGGGCAACGAGGCAGAAATTTGCTGTTTTATCAAAATTATACATACTCGAAAAACAATGGTACCGGCAACACGACCTATTGGAAATGTCGTATTGTGAAAAATGGCAAACCCTGTAATGCTCGGATTACAACATTTTTAAGACCCAACGGGCTGTACAATGTTTTCTTAACAAAACCAGAACACAGTCATCCGCCCTCTACGAGACTGTTTAAGAAAGAACATAAACAAATGGAATCAAAACAAATTGATCCCAAAAACTTAATAATAAATAAAAAGAATTAAAAATATATATATATATATGTATACGTATATATGCTGCAAATGTATATACTTGTTTTATTTTATTATAAACCACTATTTTATAAAAAATGTCCATTCATTCTACTTGATTAAACTAATACTTTATTATTTCTCTACATCTTCTTTAGATCAAGAAACTTCAGTTGCTATGTACTCGGCCACCTCCAGAGGACGCATACAATTGATTTATGGCGGACAACCATTCATATTCGAAAAGAAAATTAAACTTGCAACCAACGAAGAAAAAAAATACTGGCGTTGCAATCAATGGTGGAATCAGAAATGTCGCTCTCGTGTTTGTACAATCAATGATATGGTCATACCCTTAAATCGTTATCATACTCATGAAGAAATTGTAAGACGTAAGAAACGTGTACGTAAAAATATACCAAGCGATAAGACGATGGGAAAATCGGAACCTCATAACCGAGCGGCAAACTCAGCCTCAACAACAGCTGGCAGTAGCATTAATGTCAGCTCACTTGGCATGCATTTAAAATATGAAGAAATTGTGGCTGATGTAACAGAAATTGTCGAATCCACACCTATTGTCATACCTAAGAAATAGAATTGGTTAAAATAAATTATATAATAATAAACCTGTAATAGATTCGATGAATATAGTAATAACTTTTCAACCTTATCTAACATTCTTATTATACAAATATTCTTCTTTTTTACTTTATTTCTTGTTTTAAATTGATCAATAAAGTCCTAATTATTAATTAAAACAGTTCATTTATATTTTTTCTCTCATATTTTAAGTGCACCACACATACACAGTTGTATGATAAATTTACTCACATACATATTTGCAAATTTTATATTTCTAATGCTATTTTGGTATTTTTTCTCTCCATGTCTTTATCTTATTTTCAGCGTTTACTTTTAATAATTTTTACTTCACCACTGGTCAACGTTCATCTATAAAATTGGTTTATGAGGGTTATCATTTTGTTAAATATATGGAAAATTCTCGTGGCACCAAATGGATTTGTGCAACTCGTTCCTCTACAAAATGTCGTGCACGTATACGTACCACAAAAGACTCTAAGCTAGAAGTTTTGCGATCTGATCATAATCATGATCTTTTAAAACAGCGCACGAAAAAGCCAAAAGTTAAATTAGAAGGTACTGCTGGTAACAATAACTGTAGTCGAAGAGATAAGCAAGATATAGATTAACATTAAATTGTTTACAAATTAAAAAAAAAAAATAACAAAATTATTGATTTACCCCTTTTAACTTTTTCTCTTATATTTTTATGGGAAATGATCTATGTATATTTAAAAATTATCTTTATATACAGCAAAAACATACAAGTTGACAACCAAAATATGTACCATTATAAATCAAAATAAACAACTTTATCGGATGCCTCGGTTTGTACTAATGGTAATTTATTATACCATGTTCGTACTTACATTTGTATATTTCCAACATCTCACCAAATCAAACGATATCATCGTAATGATCTTATTTCGACATACATTCATTTTTTTTTTAATATTTATGCTTGAGAATGATATTCACCAATGTTCGGAAAATCGAATACGAGTGAAGTTTAATTCGAAAAATTTTTAAAAGGACCCGAGTTTGTAAGTTTACAAAAATTTTAACTGTGTTATTCTTTAAACACTTAGGGCCATTATTACAACTTGCCAATAGTTAAAAGTCGGATTTTGTTGGACCGATAAATAGCTTTGCATTATTACAACTTCCAATTTTTATTGCTGTTATTTTCAATAATAATAATATTTAATAAATGAAGGCTTTATAATGCAAAGCTATTTATCGGTCCGACAAAATCCGACTTTTAACTATTGGCAAGTTGTAATAATGGCCCTTAGTATCTTTACCAGAACTTCTCTTAAACGAGAGATAACAACGGTCACGACAATCGGTTCTACGCACCGGAACGAGTCGGAACTTCCTGGACACAGACCAAGGATTGTCACCTCAGCAACACCACAAATCCATCTCGCTCTGCTAAAACAACAACGGTATTTTTTGTTGCCGTGACATTTAGGTCTACGTGTAGCAATTTATGGCAGTCGTGATCGAATCATTTTTCGATTCGAAAGCAATTTATTTCAGTCGATCCCGAACGAATCGGTATTATTTATTCAGTGTTGAGGAAGCTTAAATAAATTCTCTGCAACCCTAAAAAAAATAGTTTCGATCCGTTCAATATGGACAGAAAGAATTAAAAATTAAATTTTGAATCGAAATGTATTCGATCAAAACTGCCAATTGCGTGCGTGATCAAAACAAAAAATGCAAAAAGGGCAGCAATCTCTTCTGTCTTTTGACAGAGTGAAACATCGCATTTTTATTTCTCCTGAATCAACAAAATTTCGTGAAAATCCAAATTGGATTTTTTTGGGAAAAGGCACTTTTTTCGCAAGGGGTTTTTGGAATAATCAGTCTTATTCCGGTTGTCGTTGTCGTAATCGATCAAGCCGTTTTTTGTTAGAGATTAAAGCACATTGGTTGCGTGTTACTTTAATCTCTTACAAAAAAATGGCTTAAGCGATTATGACAACGACAACCGGAATAAGGCTGATTATTTTATTTATATACGCCATACGTGCAATGGCAAAGCCAGTTTGGTCCAGATGTTGATACAAATTAAAGTTGTTGTTGGTTCAAAGTTTGATATCTTTTCAAGAGTTTGCTGAAATAATTTTAAACATGCTATCGTAAAAAAGTGTGTAAATTAAAGGAGATTACAAAAATTTAATAAGTTATCAGTGAAATTGAAATCAAAGTAGTTTTAAAAACTTAAGAGTATAAAAAAATTAAGTGATTTTTTAAAGATTTTTAACTTTAAATGTACATCGACTTCAATTTCGCTCGATTTCTAGGAATGAAAAATTGGGTTTAAAATTTCTTCATAACTAACTGGCACCTCACAAAATATGCCGGAACTAAAAAGACAAAAATATAAGAAGTAAATAAAAAATTGTCTCCAAAAAAATGAGCTCAAGCCTTTATTTAATTCCCGCATTAAGTTAAGCAAGCGCGACACAATTGCAAATTATAAACCGAAAAAAATTATTGGTTCCCGCCTGCTTATAAACATAACTGTACTAAACTTTGGCTTTCAGATAATTTTATAGTCTGTTTAGGGCCAAATACACATTTCAAATGCTTGTCCAACAGGCAAATGCACTCGTGTATGTATGTACGTGTGCTGGACATAATACTCACAGTCATATCTTAATTGTTTGATTTTCCATCCTTTAAACCGAAGTAGTGTAAATTTAATTTTGGTTAAAAATGTATTTTAAGACAAAAATTTACATTCAGATTTTTTTTTTAAAACACATTTAAAATTTAAATTAATGGTTTATAAATAATGCCCCTATTGCTGTTAACAAATAAAACAATCAGTCGCCTGCCATTTGGAAACAGCACATTAATGTTTTGATTAAAAAACTTTGCGTACGCTAATTTCTTCTCAAAAACGGTAATTTTTAGAGGCCGTAAGGTAATGACAAAATAAAAGTTAACCTCACTGGTTCGCCTGTTGCTTTGTCGTCAAAGTTATTTAAATCAGTTGAAGATCAGCACTTGTTGAAGTATGATTTCGCTACGCAACAAAAATGTTTGATACATTTTGCAACTTTCATTAAAATTTAGTCTTTTTTAAATTGTAGCCTTTATTCGGTCATATGAATGGATTCTTGTGAATAAAGCTTATCAGAAATACCTTTAGTCCTTGCACAAAAAACGAGATCAATTTATATAAGTTTTGTACGTTATTTTTATCGCACTTTTGAAAAACTGGACCTCTCTCCCTATCTCATTAATTGGGATGTCTGTCGGCAAATTAAAATGTTTTCCTTATGTAATAATTACGTTTGTACATTTAAAATAAAATTTATAATTTTATATACATATATTCACCCCTATTATGAAAGTCGACGTCGACACAAGTCGACGTCGACACAAGTCGACGGCACCTGAACAGTAATGGTATTTTGTGAGACGTTATTGACAATAATCGATTACTATTGACAGTCAATTGATATTTTCTAAAAAAAAAAATCCGAAAAGGTTGCAAAAATAGCGAAAATTTGCAAATATTTTTAATATATCAAAAAAGCCAAAAAAATTGATTAAAAGTCCCTAAAACTATAAATGGCAAAACTTTGGTAAAAATTGCAAAATTAGCGGAAATTTGCAAAAAAAAATTGCTAACAGCGACATGATAGCAAAGTTTAATATTTATTAAAAATCGTTAAAAATGTAAAGAATCAGAAAACTTGTAGTAAAAAAATCGCTCGCGAACATGGCTAAAATTCGCGAAAATGGCAAACTTGAAACCAAACTCTTAAATTTAAAATTAAATGTCAAGAAATAACAAAAAAAAAATTATGCAAAAATAGCGAAAATTAGCGAACATTTTTAATATTTCAACCAAGCCATCAAATTGATAAAAAGTCCATGGCAAAAATTCGGTGAAAATTGCTCAATTAACGGAAATTCGCAAAAGTTTGCAAACAGCGGCATGATAGAAATGTCTTATATTAAAAGTTAAAGCTATAAAGAATCAGTAAACTTCCAGTAAAAATATCCCTTATCGAAAACATGGCGAAAATTTATGAATTATACTCACCTCGAAAATTTGATGTAAGTTGGCCGCACTGCAATATTAATACTCGTCGCAAATTTTCCAATTGTCAATTGTAGCTAACTCTCGTTAACTTTATGCTGGCGCCTTCGGGTTCGTAACTAATTTTGCTACTCTTTTTTCAACAACAGAGCGATTAACATCATCAATTATCCAGCAGTGCGGACAGCTTACATGGTCCTTTGAGATATCCTGAAGAAGTTAATTGTATTAAACCGTATGTAATTATGAAGTGAACATTGAATTGTAATAAAACCCATATTTGGAAAAAATCACTAAAACCTCACTTTTCACTTTCTACCCTCAAATTACCCTATTATAATTACTGCTCTGGAGCAATTATAATAATAATTCTCCTTTAGATAGCCAACCATTTGAATCTCAACGGTCAACTACCTAGAAGAGGATTATTTTATACTGGTGTCAACCCATACACCAGTACATGGTCCTTCACCTACTCTTGTTTCAACATCAGAGCGATCAACATCATCATCCTTTGAGATTTCCTGAAGAAGTTAATTGTATTAAACCGTATGTATGTATTTATGAAGTGAACATTTGTTTCGTAGTATATGATTTTGTTCTAAACAATAATAAATATACAATTAATAAACAAAGTAATTTTTCAAAATTAAATAAAAGTTTTTTAACTGGACAATTTGTATTTCAGCTGGAACCTGAACACCAAAAAAAACTGGACTATCCAGGCCATTCCAGGCCGTCTGGCAACCCTAAGATCAGCACTTGTTAAAGTGCGATTCCTCTACGCAACATTTTTATTACACCCAAAGAAAAAAGTTCAATGAAAACTCGGAATATGATTTTTTTATAGAGAGTATGCGTTGTGAGGTGCAATGCGTGGTTTGTTATCGGGTTATAAGTAACAAAAATTTTTATTGTTTAAGAAGACTTTACTACTCTTGCCATGGAAAATAAAAGTTCCGCAGTGTAATTAATTTATTTTACAGTAATGATTTGAATTATAGTATTTATTATTAAAAATTTATGTAAATATGTTTATAAATAAAAATACGTTAATAAAAACGATCAAATAAAATAATAATAAAAAAAATCATTTAATTTCGATTAAAAAAATTTTCGATTGTAGATTTGGTGAGCGTCATTCGTTTTCTGCTGCTTCCCATACAAGCATAAATGTCATAGTATGTGTATTGCCCTTCACTGCTTAATATATATGTTTTTTTGTAATATATATTACAAAAAAACACACAGTCGTATACAATGACAATGACAACCATAATAAGCCTGTTTAGACCTTTTTTGGGTGTTCATTACAACATATACATACATATGTATGTATGTACATTAGGGTGGCCGTTATTTACTTTTTTTTATTTCTTATATTCTCGCCCCCCAAATCGGTTCAGTTTTATGTAAAAAAAAATACAAAAAAATTTCGTAGCGAGAAATTGTGTTTTAGGGGGGGCGTCCGCCCCTCAAAGTTTGCCATCAAGCCATTTATTCAAATGTAATTTGTTTGCATATTACTATCTCTTAAAAACAACATTTTACAAGAATATGATATATGGCAATATTTTAGCTCTTCTAGTCAACAACATTAGCTTCGAAGAAAGTTTTTTGCTAAAATTAATATTTTAGAAAATAATTAAGAAAATAACAACAAAATACCAAACTTTTTATATACGTTTTAAATATATAAAAGCCGGATTTAATGTCAGGTGACAAAATTTTGAAATCGATGTCATCCGATTAGGATGAAATTTGCACCAAGGTTAGTCCTATTGGATGGTAGTTTAGACACAAATTTTCAACAAGATCGGTCAAATTTGTTTGACAATTCACAAAGAAATTCCCGCCGAGCATCGTTCCTTTCCATGCCATCAACTTCTTTGCAAATACAATAGGCAGCCAGTTCCATAATATCCAGCATATTGCAAAAAAAAGCAAAAGTCCATCTTTTTGTGGATCGTTTAGTTGTAAAATGAGAAACCATTTGATCCATACAGTCAACTCCGCATTTATTTTTGTTGTAAAACAAAATGGCTTCAGGCTTCATTGCTTCGCCTTCACAGCGTTTGGAGTAATGTACAGTTGAAAGCAAATTTACACACTTATTCTTTTTTGGCACATAGCTGCAAATTGAAATCAAATCTTCATGAAATCCAAACAATGATGAGAGAATAGGGCGGGAAGATTGCTTTTTCATTTCTTTAGGTATACACACTTTGTTAGATCGAATTGTACCAACAAATGCAAGCCCAAGTTTGGTAAGACGCTTCACACCTTCTAATGTTGTGAAAAAATTATCTGCGACAATTGTGCGGCCACTATTAGAATACGGCTTCGAGAGTTGGAGCATAACATTTTCGCCTTGATTTACTTCACGTTCTTGTCCCTGTTGTCGACCTGTGTATAACTTTCCTTGTAGTGGATATTTTGTTTTGGAATCACAAGCCCACCATATTTTTATATCGTATTTAGCTGGCTTAGATGGTATATACTGAGTAAATTAAGTTTTTCCTCTATAAGGAAATAATTGCTCATCAATTGTAATGGTGTCATGCGGACTATAGTTTTTTGAAAGATTTTCATTCAAAAAATTTCATATGTCGCGAATTGGTGCAGCTTTATCATCACGTAATCGACGTTCACGTGATCTACCATCGTCAAAACGAATAAATCGTGTCAGTGCAATGAATCTGTGATAAGACATCGCTGCTCTAAAAATAGGCAAGTTGTCTGAACGCCACAAAACCTCGGCTTTTTGAGTATTATTGTGGGAAACACCA
The DNA here is from genome assembly GCA_949318255.1 of Pollenia labialis. Taxonomy (NCBI): domain Eukaryota; kingdom Metazoa; phylum Arthropoda; class Insecta; order Diptera; family Polleniidae; genus Pollenia; species Pollenia labialis. The sequence continues at coordinate 205,779,323 of OX439139.1, forward strand.
CCTGCCAGCAAAATTCCAATGAATGCATCTAATTCAGTCTCGGTCAAGTCTTTCCAAATTTTTGGCTTTTTGTCAGCATTAGATTTATTCCATTTTTCCATTTCGTTTTAACCATACCGATTTGTTTCAGTAATGATTACAAATACAATGTTTGGTGTAAAAAATCGCTTGAACACTTCAATTGGAATAGAGCTTTGTTCCTTGGGCCCAGCTCGAAAACGCATAACATTATGTTGACGCAGACGTATACATACATTTGGTTCCTGCTTATTCCATTTTGTTCCATCCTTACCATAAAAATATTCTTCGGCAGAGTGTTGTTGAACAGTTTGTGAAGGAAGTTCTTCTTCGTCGTCCTCAGAATCACACGATTCATTTGGTTCTATGACCAAATTATTTTCAATATCAGATGCATCGTTCTCGTTTGGAAAGTAATCCAAGTCATCATATTGTTCATCAGCGAACTGTTCAATTGCATCACCTTCCTCAACAGCTCTTTCATGTTCTAAGTCATTAGCCAAAGCCTCCGCTATTCGCATGCAAAAATCAGGATTTGTACGTCTGGAACGTCGCGTATTAAAAAGAGATTCCAATTCTGCGTTCATTTTGATCACGGCATACAACAAATAACAAATTGAATTTTAAAAAACTATGTTTTTTTATATTTATTATATTACGTATTGAATGCGCGCACCGAAAACAGACAATGTGGCTATGTTAGCAAGGCGAATTCATCCCAGGTAATCTCGGTACTACAACAAGTACAACTCGTACAAAAACCACACGCAATTTGTTTTTGTAAAATCATTGTACAATGTCAAAAACAGAAATAAAACAAAACAGAAACAAAGATAATAAAAGAGAATAAACAAAATTTTGACATCCAACAGTGATTTTAGCTAATATCAGCTGGGCTTTTAAGACCACCTGTAATAAATTCGCCTTGCTATGTTAGTAAAAAACATCATCAGCCACTACCGATGTAGTATTCAAATGTGTTAAAAGGGGAATCACAAATTTCATTGTCATCAACATTGACATAAAGCAGAGTCGGTTAAAAATGCAACTATAGTGTGTATAAAACTTGATCCTTGCTAATTAACCCTCCGTCTTAACAATGTTTTTATTTTCACATTCGTAACGCATGAGTCCAGCCAGACCCATGCAGTTTTTAATACACCTTATTCGAATAAAACATTTTATTTCATTAAACCCAGCTAGCATTTGGCTGATTAGTTTTTGATAAAATCACCCAAATGATTCTTTTCAGATCAGTTTTGATGATTAAAATCTGATTTATCACTTAAGCGTTTGAAAAAGGATTCATATATGATTCATTTATATGTTTAAAAAATGATTTATAAATTTTTTGAATTTAAAACGGATTTATCACTTGAACGATTAAAAAAGGATTCATATATGATTCATTTATATGTTTAAAAAATGATTAAACATTTTTTGAATTTAAAATTTTTAAAAATTTGAATTTCTTTTCATTCGTTTCGTCAAAATCATAGAGAAAATTTTAATTATTTATAAAATTTTTCCTCATTCAACTTTTATTTTACTTTATTCTTAATTGTTATTAATATTGTAGTTATTATTCATGGTTTTATTATTTACTTTTTAATTATTTATATTCCAATTTTAATTTTACTTTATTGTTAACTGTTTTTACTTTATTATAATTGTTTATAAAACGACTTAGGGAAATCGTTTTAATCAAAAACTTTATTAAACTCAAAATAAATTATAATTATGATTCGGCGGTTGCGTACAATCTCTTGTGTACAATCTCACAACGGGAGTATCATTTCAGATTGAAAAATGAGCTCATATACGGGTATTTTGCTCCTAAAGCTGATTCATAAATGATTCGATTATGATAGAAAATGTTTGCTGCGAGAGGCTCGCAAGTAGAGTTTTTTTTCCCGGAGTTTTTCGATTCCCGGGAAAACGGGAACATTTTTTAAATTTCCCGGGATCCCGCTCCATATAAATAATACAAAGTAAATTTGTTTTAAATTAATGAAAAAAACTTTTTTTTAAAAAAGCGTAAGGAACTTGTTTACAAAGTAAGTAAAAGAAATGCCTTAGTACTCCCAAAAATTAATTAAAGGTTGAAAGGGGAACTTGAATTATTATTACCTTACGCTTTTATATTTACATTTTTCGTATCATTATGCTCTAGATACAAGACAAAAAGATAACATAAACGTAACAATTTAATCATAAAACAATAATAAAAACAAACAAAAATTATGGTACTCAAGTTTTGAGATCAAAAAGTAAATTTATAAAATAGATAACATATTTTAAATAAATATGTTTTATAAATATTTTTTTTCTGTTCATTGTTTATTTATTGAATCTTCATATATTAAATATGAACTAACAATAATTAATCAAATCTTATCCTAATTCTTTATTTATGTATGTCCTGCCAGTGCCAGACAAAAATTTTTTCTTCTTCACGGGTTCTGTTCACATATATAGGTGCTTATCGCTCTTCCAGTTGGGTAAGTGCTGCAGTGTCTCTTCTTCTTAATCGAGTGTGGCCGCCATGATTTAAAATATTTCGAGCTAGTGGATTTGGGTGTTGTTCAAGCCTTTTTAAATATTTTACTGCATATTTTGTAATCATAGTTTTTACTAATGGCACATTGAGATCCTTATGAATGTTTGAGTTTTTAACGTACCAGGGAGCTGCTGTGATTATTCGAAGAAGTTTATTTTGACGCCTTTGAATTTTTTCGATATTAGAGGCCGAGGCGGTGCCCCATAGTTGAATACCGTAGCACCAGATAGGCTTTAAGATAGAGTTATAAAGTAGAAGCTTGCAATCGAGACTAAGGACAGAATTTCTTCCAATAAGCCAATGAATTTGAATGGCTTTTAGTTTCATTTGAGTTAATTTTGCCTCTATATGGCATTTCCACGATAATCGCCTATCCAGATGTAAACCGAGATATTTTACATGCGAATGTTGAGGAATTATTTGATTATTGATTGTAATAGGGGGGCAAGATTCCCGGCGCAAGGTGAATGTTATATGTACGCATTTTTGCTCATTTACCATTATCCTCCATTGTTTTAGCCATATTTCTAGTTGAAATATATGATCCTGTAAATAACGAGATGCTTCATAACTGTTTTCGTGTACGCTTAGAAAAGCTGTATCGTCTGCAAATGTTGAAGTTTGTGTGTAGTTGTTTGTTGGCATGTCCGAAGTATAAATTAAATATAAAAGAGGGCCAAGGATGCTGCCTTGTGGAACTCCAGCGCCAATTGGCTGAGGTGAACTTAAGAAATCTCCTTCTTTAATAATAAATTGACGGCCGACTAAGTAGCTTTCTAACAGTTTGTGAGTGTTTGCTGGTAAATTTTGCTTCAATTTATGTAGTAAGCCTTCATTCCAGACTTTATCAAAAGCTTGCGAAACATCGATGAAGAGTGCTGAGCAATATTTTTTTTCTTCAAATGCTTTTCTTATAACATTTACTATTCGATGAGTTTGTTCAATTGTGCTGTGTTTTCTTCTAAATCCAAACTGATGGTTTGGAATACATTTATTGTCATTTAAAATTGGTGTTAATTTTGAAACTAATAATTTCTCAAACAGCTTTGACATATTTGATAATAAGCTAATAGGTCTATATGACTCAACTTTTGTATGATCTTTCCCTGGCTTTGGTATCATGGTAACTAAGGAAACCTTCCATTCTTGCGGGTAGTATTCAAGCCGTAAAATAGCATTAAAAATAAAAAGTATAATTTTCTTTGCTATGCGAGGTAGCTCTAAAAGCATTTTATTACTGATCTTATCAATACCAGGTGACTTCTTAGTGTTTAAGTCACAAATAGCCTTTTCGCAGAACCTCCACAAGCTCTATCTCGAGGGTCCTTGGTATCATATAGTATATAACCATTAATTTTAAAACTATTTCTTGAGGTCAAATGAGTTTCAGAAACCATCATGACATCAATTTGTTTACTTTTAAGAAAATATTCTAATTCATTTTTATGTTGGCAGATGCCGTTTGCGTTCCAAAAACAAATTTTTAAACAGTTCATGGCTTGTTAAGTACAGCTTGCAATAACATCGATTGCATTCTGAGAATTTCCTGCATCATATTACCCATTGTGTTAGTAAAATTATTTACTGTTTGCACTAATGTTTCCATGGTTTTTTCTAGACGACTTAAATTAGGAGTTTCTTCGTTACTTGGCGCAGCACCTTGCATTGAAACATGGTTTGATTTAAGGACGTTAGCGTAAGAGGTTCTGTTACTACCAGGCTGCGGAGCCTGAGTGTCATTAGTGTTTACTTGATTTGTTACCTGCGTTTGAGGGGGATTAGGTTTCGGTCCAGACGACTGCTTGACGATAGTGTATACAGGGCATCCTCTATAATTGGCAGTGTGATTACCGCCACAGTTGCTGCATTTCTTTACGTTGGGGTCGGTTTTAGACTTATCGCACAGAACTGTACCATGTAATTCACCACATACTACGCAAACAGGGGGTAAGTAGCAGTATGCCTTAGTATGACCAAATTCTTGGCAGTTTAAACACTGAACGGGTCCATTTCTTTTGTGCGGCTCCTCTATCGTTATTTTCCTGTACAGGATATATCTCAAACTGTATATAGGATGAGTTTCGTTTTTTTTAGCTTAACATCGCCGGGCTCTAACTCAACTCGAAATAGTGGTTGTGGATTTGTTTCCCTATTTTTGATATTTACAACATGTTTTATTTTGAAGCCTTTCTCTTCAAGGAATGTTTTTATTTCTTCAGGGTCCACATATGAGTCAATTCCCTTAATCACTACTTGAAGACCTTTGCTGCTCTTCAGTTGGTATGTATAAAAACTTTTTTTTAATGTCTCAAATTGGTTAGTAATTTTACGAAAGTCATTCTCATGATTTACTTGAATTTTTGTCTCGTTTATACTACCACGTTTGATTGCCGCTACGTAAAACGAATTTTCACCAATTAACGAAACTAAACTCTTTATTAGCTCGTTTGAGTTTTGCTCCCTAAGATATATAGGGGGAGGCTTGGACGATCTTATGACATTTGGTGCTTCAGAGGATTCATCCTCCAGAATTGCAAAACGGTTTTGAGAATTTATCTTATCAAAAGATGGTACTTTTGAGGCCGAAGCAACTGCTGCAGAGGTAGGGCTGCGACCCCGTTTAAGCACTGTAATGTACCTGTCCATACCAACTTGTACTTGAGGCTTTTGACAACTTTTTACTTGTGATTTTTCCATTGCGTCTGTGTTTGAATTCATGGTAACATTTGTTACTAAAATTGTTTTTCCCGAAGCGGCAACACTTGCAGGAACTAGCGAGAGATTAATATTTTTTAATGTCTCAGCATCAACCGTCTTTGTAAAAACAGAGGGCGAAAGGGAACGTGTACGAACAATTGGTTTAGCCGTTAGGTAGTTAATATTCCACCAAAAATAAGAATTTTAAACTAAATGTTTTTGTTCAGTATATGTATACAGTACTTTTCGCTTATAGTCCACTACTATAGTTGCACAACTTTTGTGGACTATAAGCGAATTTGGACTATAACCGATTTTTTTTATAAGCCATTTAATGGCTTATGAGTGTATAATCTACATTTTGGACTTTATAAAAATTATTTTCTTCAATAAAACTGCTATTTTTTAAACAAAACAAAAGTTTATTTAAAACATAACCTAATTTTGATTTAATTTAAATAAATAGTTAAAACAAAAAATAATACAATAAAAATAAAAATGGTCAGATGAAGACACCATGTTATGAAATATAAATTGCGAAATTTGGTATTTATAATAGTTACCAGAAATGTAAATAAAAACATGTTACAAGTTGATTAAAAAAATAAAAAAAAACAGATTGGACTATAAGCGAACATTTTTGCATAAAGAATTATATTCGTTTGCTAAGAAAATGTGGCTTTTAAACGAAAATGGACTACATGCGAAATGGACCTTAGGACAAATAATTTGTATGAAATTCGAAAAAATCTGCATGTGCATATGACAGTTTTGGCTTACATCCGTTTTTGGCCTTTAAGCGGAATGGACTATAAGCGAAAAGTACATACATTTATACATATATTTTTTTTTTAATTTTGTTTATTAAATTTTTCGTTTTTGATAATTGTTCACTTTTATTTTAAAAATGTATTTAAAAAATGCGTCCATTCGCTAAATTGTTATATCAAAATGTTATTAATAATTAAAATTTTAATGCGGCGTTAAGAATACGCGTCTGTATCACAACAAAGCACAAAACTTTTATAAATATATTAACATTTTTTAACAGCTTAGGAAATAACATTAAGACATACTCAATTTGTTTAGAAAGTCGGCAAAGAGTATTTTTCTTATTTTATTTATTTATTACCATGTTTTCGAAACATTTCGTTCACTTTTTTACCGAGATTGAACATAGTTTAAAGTGCAAAAGCTTAAAGTTGTTGCATATTTCTAATACACAGTCCAAAGTAATTTTTCTTTTTTATCAACAACGGTATATCAGTCAAATGTATGTCGAGGTTGATGCAAAAAATAGCATCAAACGGACTTCTTCTTACAAGATCCACCTGTAGTCTTTTGGACAATGTGTTTTTAAAATTGTATGTTGTAGCATCTTACATGAGTTTCCATAATTTATTTTTTTATTTCTGTTTCCCAGCACTTCCCGGTTATATAAACCGTCACAAAATGAAACAAATTTATGTTTATCAATTTATAAACATATCGTCATATCTCAAAATTTTTTTTTAATTTTAAGTTAATTAAGCAAAGTGTTCCTTCTACTTTCTCGTAACAAAACATTGGTTTTTATCTCAAACTGAACCGAAGTTATAGCAAAATATATCTTTAAATCGGTACATTTTGAAAACTTTAATCGCATTTTGCCAAGCTCGTTTTTTGTAGATATGACTTTGCTGCAATAAAGGAGCGATATTTTTGGATATCTCCTATTTTTAAGACTTGTCCATGGACAATTTAAATTTACTGCCTGCATCTTATTTTGAATTTATGTTCTTTATTAACTCTTCACTAAATTTATTTATTATCAACTGTTGCACGGCACATTCTGCTTTTAGTAGATTAATTGCGTTAGTAGACATTGATTTACGATCGTACTCACTTCTTGTTATTGATCTAATCGACAGCCCATCCGCAGGTGCTAATTTTTAGAGAATAAAAAACTAAATTTCAAAGTATAAATAGCTTTTTCTGAAACTATGAGTAACTTTTATTTCCCGGGATCCCGCAACAAAAATCCCGGGAAAACGGGAAAGAAAATAATTGAAATTCCCGGGAATTCCCGGGACGGGAAATCTCTTGAAAAAACCCTACTCGCAAGCAAACAGAATACGATTGCACAGTGATCAAAAAAGGATTCCTAAGCAATTAGGAAAGTGATTAAAAAATGATTTCAAATATTATCAAAAACTATGCAATTTACGATTGAAAAATGAGACAAAAACGATTCAATAATGATTAGAAAAACTAACATTAAAATGATCAAAAAGGAATCAGAAAATTGTATCACAAATGATTCTTTCAGGTGATTCATGGGTAGGGTACCATTTTCTCACAACGAGAGTATCATTTATGATTGATAAATGAGTTCATATACGGGTATTTTGCCCTTGAAGCTGATTCCTAAATGATCAGATTATGATACAAAATGCTAGCTAGGTATGTATATTATTTTTATATATTTTATACACATTAACATATTTTAAGCTACTAAAGTATTTACAAAAACAATGCAAAATTCAATACTATTTATTTTGTAATAAAAAAAGAAGTTATAGTTTTATACATTTTCCAAGCAACTAAAACATGTATAATCTATTTTAGAATGTTGCTGACATACTGGGGTGGTACACTTTGAACAAAAAAATCGTGTTTTTCGGTAAACTTTATCATCTTCTTCTGCGCAGTGCTTGCAATATTTTTTTTTTGGCAGAGTGTCCGCACCGCTTCTACTAGCCGTTACTGCTGTTATCTAAAGTAGTCAAGAGTAAACTTGGATTAATTAATTAGTAAAACCTATTTTGTATACTGCAATAAAATGTCTGCTTATTTTTTATAAAATATTTAGAAAATTTTTTTAAGCCAAAACAAAAGATACTAAGGCCCGTTTTCACAACTTACCGATAGCTTAAGGTAGGCCGTATAAAAAGGGTTCCATTATTACAACTTTACTTTAACCTACCAGTTTGGATCAACCTTAATTTACTTTATCGCGCACTTTAGATTAAAGTAAAGTTTTAATAATGGAACACTTTTTATAAGGCCATTTAAAATCTACTTTAAGCTATCGGTAAGTTGTGAAAACGGGCCTAAGACCTGTTCATCGATTTCGAACGAAAATTTCGTTCGCTTAAGCTACATTTAAAACAAAAACTAATTATAAAATATATACGAACATACAGTTAATCCCTGTTTGTTAGTTTAACGTACGAAATTTTCTTTAAATACTGCTGAATAAGTGGTTATATTAAATAAATAAAAAAAATACTTGTAATTTTTTATAATCCGAATCGGAATTTGTGACCTTATCCGAGAAAAGGGACCTGTGTGCCAAAAACGGGTTTGGACTTAAGAGTGGATTCTGATACCTAAAAGCGTGTAGAATAAGATGAAATGAGTTTTTATCAAAATTTTATTTTCACACACTAGGTCCCTTTTCTCGGAAAAGGTCACATATAGTACTTTTAATCAAAATATTTTTTCAATTTTGTAACTAAAAACAAACAAAGGCAAATTCATTACCAGTGATCTTATATCTTATGAGCCCAGCTTAAATTTTTTTTTCTTTAATGAATTCGTCTTGAAAAAAACTTAATTTTGAAATTACATATGAACACAATCAAAAAACAATACATATGCAGTTTATTCATTTACTTTATGGATTTCATCAAAACACGATTCACACATCCAACAACCTTCCGGACATTTGGGACAAAACGATGTTACTTTGGGCAATTTCTTTTTAAAATTTTTGGGATTTTTCAAGCAATAAACACATACCCCCAATACACGTTTTCGATTGACCACATTTAAGGTATGATCATTTTTAGCTCGCTTTATAACTGCCTTTGGGCTGTTTAACTGAAGTTGTAGCACTTTCTTGTCGACGGGCTCTATTATGAGTTTATTCAATATAATCGAGGGCACCATTATTGTTTCTGATTTGTTGGTTGGAATGCTGCTGTTGCTATTAATTTTTAAATCAATTTGTGTGAAGTTACTTTTTGATACACATTTAATTGTAGGTTTGCGCAATATATTCGCCGTTTTATTGAGCAAAGTTGGCTTTGCTTCGGATGGTATAAAATTACGAGATAACTCTGCAAATAAAGTAAATAATGTAAATTAGCAAAAGAACATACAATATTGACATATATAAATGTTTAGTTAATTTTTAATAAAGGCTAGAAACATTTTTATTTTGTATATATTTTTATTTATAAATTTTTGGTATAAAAGTTTTTTGTTTTTTAGGCTGATGATTATGTTTATTTCTTGTATTTATTAAATTTTTATCTTTCGTAGTCAATGCAGCAGGACATTTTGTTTTATTATAGCTAGTGCAACGCCAGTGAACCACACAGGATGCTGATGTTTTATTATGAAAGTAGTAAGTATAGTCATTGTAAACCAAATGGCCGCGATAATTGTAGGCAAATAAAATAGAGTCTATAGAGTACATATTAAAAATAAATGTATGTTAATAAGTTTACGCTAACGTTAAATATATTTTTATAAACAAGAATTAAATTCATTCGGTTTTTCTAAATACATATTCATGTTTATTGAGTTTTAATTTGCTTATTTTTTAAAGTTAAGTTTTTTCTCTTTGGCCAGTTTACGTTGTTCGTAAACTTTTTTTAGGGATCCTTTCTTACGCCTCTCTTTAAGAATACCATGATTATGGTGCTCATCCACTATAGATACACGATCACCAGATGGATTTGTTCTAACACGGGCTTTGCAACTGAAAATAAAAGAAAATTTATATGCTTTATATTTTAGTAATTCAAATAAAACGGGTTTACTAACTATAAAAACATAATATAAAAATAATTTGTTTACTGCATTTTTGCAATCATTGCCGATTTAGAGCAATATTTAGGGGTGTGTTGGAAATCGCAAACGTAAAACGCAAGCATTTTTCATGTCGTTTTTTAATAGGATTTCTGTAATAAAAAAATTTTATGACAAATATTTCTTTTTTAAAAATTAGATTAACTGCCTGTTTTTAGAAAACGTAAGCAAGTGAGTGAGTGAGAAATTATATTGAAAACAAACACAAATTTTCGTTTTTTATTGTTTTCAATATAATTTCTCACTCAATCACTTATTTACGTTTTCTAAAAACGAGCAGTAAAAGTGTATTAAAAACAACTTTAAAATTCTTACGTTTTACATTTTGGATTTCCAATACACCCCTGATTAATAAATATAAAAAATTAATAATATTGTGTTATTGTAATTTAAACACTTTATTTTTATATGTATGTAATAATCACCCCTATCGTAAATAAAAATTCCTTGAGTGTTTTTTTTTCTTTTCCCATTTTAACATTAAATTAAATTTAAAATACGCCTGCGACTGTTTGGAAATAGATTAAATGAAATAAGTTCACGTTCACTTTAACCTACTATTAAACAGTCGGAGGCGCATTTTAAATTTGCCAACCACGATAACACTGATTGATGTAAATACATATATACATTGTGGTTATACTAACAATTAAAGAAATGTGTGTCATATTTTTCATTAAAAAAGTCGAAAAAAGTGTTCGTTTCTTTAACTGAAAACTATTAGCACAGCTTCATATTTCGCGTATATGAAATGTTTAATTACATTTGCAATAAATATAAAATAAATTTTCTACTCACTTTAATGGCCGAAACTGTACACAACGCCAATAAATCGTTCCACCTCTAATACGATGTCTTGTATAAGGAAAACCATCCAAAACTAGTTGATAGGAACCCTTTAAACTATTCCGATATTTTACACGATTTTGATCCGTAACAGACTTCTCAGCAGTATCACTGCCTGCAAAATAATGAAAAATAGTTAATAAGTATATTAGGGATAATTACCAAAACTTGTACATGCATATTATAAAATTGTATGCAAAATCTAAATATTATACAATATACATAAATACTAAATTTATTGTTTAATCTTGTTTAAAAAAATTAAATAGTTTAATAACATCAAATTCACGTACATACATATATGTATGGATGTGAATTACATAAATATCCCAGCGGTAAATATTGAAAGGACCTCAAGTGGCAGGTTTCTTTTTAGGCCTCTATACTCCTTTGTAAAAGATTCGCGTTGCATGATATCCTGCCTTCAGAAGTATGCCTTCTAGAAGGTATAAACTTCTTCTTAAAATACCTTCTAAAATATTTAGGAAGTTGTTCAGTTTTATTTACTTTTTATTTTGTGATGTTCCTTACTACCTTCTTTGAGAAAGGATCGAAGTGTATATGTTAAGGGAAGTGTGGAAGGGCTTGCTTCCAATGACAACCTGTGTAAAAAATTAATAAGTATGGCCCCTTTCACACTCGGCAAGTTACTTGCGCTAGTCTCTTTCGCAACTTTTAGTTTGTAGACGTCAGCGGTAAGGACGGGGTAAGGAAAATAAATGTTTGTACAGAATTTTTTGTTACATGCAGTCTACAACTGACATAAAATGCTCAACTTTAACACTAATATGATGTTAGTGTTAAGTATAGCCTCATCATGTTAGAAGTTTTCTCATGTTATAACACGGTTGTTAATGCAAATGTTTTAACAACGCTTTTATAACTTCAAGTTATAACAGTGAAATGCGCATAGAAGCTAGCTTTCCCTCAACAATAAATTTCAGTGTATTTATCAAATATGAAAAACTGGGAATTTAGCACGTCATACGGAAATCGTATTAATAGCAAGTCATGTCAGTTGTAGACGGGCAGTTATCGGCAAGTAACTTGCGCAACTAACTTGCCGAGTCTGAAAGGGTCTATGGAATGCGGCTATAAGGGCTGTGACGGTGTACTGTTTATTAATTTTTCGACTAATACAATTATTCATGAAATTGTTTAGTATTAGGCCCCTATTGCGGTTTACAACTCAACTCAGTTGAGACAACTAGTTGTGATCAGTTGTAATTTTTTTTATGTTTTTGTTCACCGCAATATAGAAAAGTTGTAAACCATAATACAAAAAATAAGAAATTACAACTCAACTCAACTGATAGGGGCCTTAACTTCGTAACAGACTTCTCAGCAGCAGCATGGCCTGCAATAAAAAAAAAACAGTTAATAAGTATATAAATAACACAACAAATACAAAATGGTTATAAAGGATAATTACCAAAACTTGTATATACTACATATTTTAAAATTGTATGTAAAATCTTAATATTATACAATATATATACTAAATTTATTGTTTAATCTTTTTGAAAAAAATTTCAATAACATCAAATTCACATACATACATATATGTATGGATGTGAATTACATAAATATTCTAAACTAAATACATACTTAAAAGCAATATTAATTATGGATTTTAACATATTTTAGTTTGGATCATTTTTTATCAACATTATTGTTGAATGGGTCAATAATTGGTCTTGTGGATGTGAATTGATCATTTTTGCTACATCTTCTTGTGCTTGCTGTTTTGTTATATTATATTGCTGTGTGTGACGTTGAGTGCCATCTAAATTAGATCGTTCTAATTTTACACGTTGTAATAATGTGCCGGTATTTTGTCCTGTCATGCGATTTCTTACAATCATTTTTGCAATTTTGTCTGTATGAGGAGGATGATTATGTGGTCCACCGGAGAGTCCTTTGAGTTTGCCATTTTCTAATACACACCGAGAACGACAGCGTTCTTCTTGTAATTTTTTTGAATAGTTATGACAACGCCAGTACTCCTTATTACTTTTTCGACTATGGCAATTATACATGAAATTGTTCAGTATTAAACAGGGTGTAGCCCATGGGCTTTCAATAAATAATAGATTAGAATCTAAGGGAAGATAAAGCAAAAGTTAAATATTTAAATTAGTAAAATCTCAAAAGGCATTAAAATTCACTTATTAATAGAGAATTTATAAATTATTTAAATAAATGTTAAAATTTTTATGAAAAGTACTTTTTATTAGCCTTATAATGATTTTTAATTTAACTAAAACTCAAAACTATACAAAAACATCTAAATCCTATTAACGATAATAGCTCTCAAGAATTTATTTTTATGTACAAAATGTCTTTGCTGAATCTCAACTCAAACGAATTATCATTAAATTACTTATAATTATATAAAATGAAATATTGTTTTAAATGTTAATAAATGTTTACGTAGGATTTCTTTTCAATATAGATTGCGTTTTCATATTTAAACCGGCACAAGCAGTTGGTACATATAATTTGTATTCTTTGCCGCTTTTGTGAGTTAAAATATCAATATTGGTCATTGATATAAAATCAGTTAAGGATGTACTGTCAGGTTTCAATTCAATATAATCGCCCAAATCTTCTTCCTCGTTGTAAAGGGGCCTTTGATTTATTCTTTGCAGATGATCCTCATGATTATGCTCTCGTCTAGTTGCTACCAATTCATTTCTTTTTGTTATAACGACAGCCTTACAACGCATTTTCAGTACGTCAATGCAACGCCAGGTGGTGTGACCATTTGCTTGTGTTAGTTTCTTATTGTAAATGTAACCATTGAAAACAAGCTGAGCATTTTTCTTTTGGCTGCGAATAAATTTGACTTGCCCTGAAAGAAAGGCGAATAGAAATATTTTTAAATATTATACATTTTGTTTTCAAATTGCACATCGCTTAAAAAACGTAGGTTAATATTTTAGAAATAAAACAGCCAAAAATATGTTTTTTTTTATTTTTATTTAAAGTTTGTAAAATAAATCCATAAAATTTTACACCTTCTATTCTTAAACTGAAAGTACAAAAATTTATTTATGTATAAAAGAAACCATTTATCTACAAAAATTAAATTATTTTTGCACTTTATACCATTATAAATTTAACATTTCTAATTTTGTTTATATTTACCACCAGCATAATTTTGCCTTCACTTTTTAACGAAATTATTTTGTACATTTTGAAATTAAAGAAACACTGAAATATAAATCCCTTTATTATTTCAATTAATTTTTTTTAATATTTTCTTAAAAATAATATATGTATGTATTTTTAATTTTTTCTGTCAATAATTTCTGTACTTTTATTATCAATCAAAAGTTGTTGTACCAATAAATCTAGTGTTGGTAAGCGGTTTGATTAATAACAGAATTACAAAAAATAGTAGTTTTTATTATTTATCAAAAAATACTTATAAATATATTTTAACAAATTATTAGTGTTTTTTACAGAGTACATTTTATAATAATATTGTATATATTTGCGTATATGTATGTATTTACGTTTTTTTTTTAACTTATATAAAGGTACCCATACATTTGATATATTATTGAGTACTTTAGTGCTGTTGTTATTAACGATTCACTCCACATTATACAATATGTTGAGCAATATAAAAAATAGATGTGGCGCAAATTTTTATTGAATAGATGTTAGAGTAATAAAGGGCAAAATAAACCACAGAAATGGCCTGGAAAACACACACTTTGTTTCCGTTTTGTGCTCGCCAATTAACAACACAAACATATTTCATAAATTATCAATATAATTTTCGTGGGAATACAAAATTTAATTTAAATGATTTTGTTATTCGTGCTTAATTCCCAATTTGTATTATTTAATAAAAACACTGAAATTTATTGTTGATGGGATAAGCTATTCCTATGCGCATTTCACTGGTTGCTTTGGCCAGATCATCAGGAAACTTCATCCATAAAGTTTTAAAAAAAACTAAAGATATTAAACCAAATAAAACTGTTGAGCGTATAAGAATTACAGAAACAGTTCTATTTATAACAGTACCAAAGTTTAAACAAAATCATCGACAATAAACAGTGAGTTTATCTCTCCTTACATTCCCCACTGCAATTGATTGGAATTCTTCCAACATTGTAGTTGTAAGTAGGTTAAGAAAAAACAAAATAAAAACAAAAACAACTCGTTCGACATGACGTTCTTTTTTTCGTGGGCCAACTTACGGAAAGCCCATCTTAAGGGATGTGGTTTCTTGCATAGACTACAAGGAAGTAGTTTTGGTTTCTGTCTTGAAGAGGGCAGGTGCAGACTCAGTTTTCGAACCAAGATCGCCAAGTGGGGCTACAGTGTCATTCTTTGGATCCAACTCCGACGAACTAGGCACCGCAACAATTGAGACCGGTTCAGATGATGATCCGTTAATTGCCCCTGAAACCGCTATAGCTGCTGGTGATAGTGGTGATAATGTAAAGTTACGATGGGATCGGTTACATCCATTGCTTCATCATACTCTTCAAGCAAGGCAAGCTCAAATATGGTAGGTAAGGCGTCCATGTTACTAGGAAGCAATTAAGGTTAATATACTTACATATGATACTAAAAAATAGAAATTAACTGGTTAGTACAACCAGCTTTGTAATTGGTCGCTTTACAACCCCGTTTTCCGTTCGTATATCAACAGCGTGAACATGATCGTCACTCCCCGGATAAGTTTTAACTACCCGTTATATTTTCCAGGAATTCGGCGCAAGGTGTTCATGACGAATCGCAACTAAATCGTCAACGGCTACGTCTCGCTCCGGAAATTTCCACTCTTATCTTTTATACAAATTTTGCAAATACTCTTCATTCCATCGTCGACAGAAATCATGAGAAAATGCCCTGATCTTGCGATACCCATTTTTTATACTCAAATGAGTATTTAAAATAGATGACTCCGGCGGAGCCAATAGAGGACACCCTATCAAAAATGGCCAGGAATTAAAGCTACAGGATTATCAGGGTTGTCAGACATAGGGCACAATGGACGCGAATTCAATTAAGCCTCTAGTCTCGCAAGTATAGACAAAATTTCTCCAATGTATATTTGACATTTTGAACTTCGATACGAAAATGTGACTTAAAACTCTTAAACGCGGCCTCCCACAATCCAGCCACAAACCAGCCGGTATAAAACGACACGAAAGAAGGTAGAACACATTCGAGCCTTACTTTCTGCAATAAACATACGAAAGTACCTTTCAATCTCATTAGAAGCTCCTACAAAATTAGTGCCATTATCCGAAAACACGGTGAAAGGGCAGCCACTTCTAGCAATAAACCGTTGAAAAGCAACCAAAAACGCGTCTGATGTCAAATCAGAAGTCGCCTCTAAATGAACTGCCTTTGTAGAAAAGCAGACAAAAACTCATACATATCCTTTCGTTATTCGCCAAGACCTGCCATTAAAACTCTTCATGTCAAAGGGACCTGCAAAATCAGCACTCGTTGTTGTAAACGGTCGATCCAACGTAGTTCGCTTGGGAGGTAAGACTGCAATCATTTGATTGCAAGAACGCTTTCTATCCAATAAGCAGCGTTTGCGACAATTTGTTATTTTCCGCACCAAGATTTTGAGTCGAAGTACCCAATATTCAATGCGAATAATCCGCAGCATCATTTGATTCCCACCATAAATAGAAATAATATGCACAAATTCAGCCAATAACACGGTAAAACGGCATAAATATGGCAAAATGATCGGATTCTTCTCCGTATACGACAAAGACGGAGATTTTTCCAGCCTACAATTTAGTCGCATTACCCCATTGTTATCCAAAAAGGGGTTAGGACATAGCAATGAACTTTTCGGTGAAATTGGCCTACCTAACAATAGAGCCTGATATTCGTCACCATAATAGGCCCTGTGAGCCAAAATTGCCAGGCTACTTTAATTAACTCATCACTAGAAAACTCGTAAAAGAAAACACAGATGTGCCCCTATGCGAAGAATGGGTCCTATAGAAGAACCTAAGGAGATAAGCTATGACCCTAAGCGCACGATCAAGTTTTGAAAATCTCTCCAGAATGTCCTCATAATTAGCGAAAATTGTCGCATATGTTTTTACAGCCCTGGCTTCAACAACCGTATCTAGGGGGGAAACATTATCCGTGTTCTAACTGGCTTTATCCGCGCAAAGCCATATCGGTCCATACCACCAAAGATTACTCTTCTAACGTGATACCAATTGTGGCCGAAGTTCCCCTGAATTCGACAAACTTTATTAGCCACAAACGTGGTCCTACTAGGAGTTTTCCTTAACCAGCATAGAACAGTTGTAAAGTCCGTCCAACAATAAATTCCCCGAAGCGGAATATCAATTTCTCTAACTATGTATGTGTTTCATTAATTCTAAAGCCAAAACCGCGCCACACAGCTCCAATCAAGGCAAAGAAACTGTCTTAATAGGAGCCACCTTATTCTTACACGAAAGCAAGTGTGTATAATTTTGACCGGATGCCACAATACGAATGTAAATTACCCCCGCGTATGCTTTCTCGGAAGCATCTGGAAACACATGAAGTTCGGCCGACGTACAAGGAGCATATTTAACCCACCGTGGGATCTGAATATTATTCAATTCCCTATACTGCTCAACGAACTTCCTCCATTCAATTTCCGTAGAGGGAAGGAGAAATTCATCCCAATCAATATTGTCCTGCCAAATCCGTTGCATAATCATTTTCGCAGTAATAATAACAGGACCTAACCAGCCCACAGGGTCAAATAATCTAGCTATCGTAGATAAAACTTCCCCCATCTTATAATTCGACTTAATCACAATAGGCTCAGTTCTAAAATAAAATGAATCCAGCTGGGCATTCCATAAAATCCTCAGCGTTTTCGAACTGCTAGATTCAACAAACGTAAGTAGCTTTAAATCTACCAGATGGTCTAAAGGAAGGTCCCTCAAAACTTTCATTTCATTTGAGGATCATTTTCTTAGTTCAAATTTTGCCGTAGACGAAACCTTCCTCAGTTGATCCCGAGCCTTCAAAGCAGATGAAATATCATGAGCGCCCGTTAATCGTCAACGTACATTGACTTGCGGAATCATCATCGGAATCATCAGCTAATTGTAACAAGGTTCGGAGCAGCACTAGGTAGGGAGCACAATTAACACCGAAAGTTACAGTCTGTAACTCATACGTTTTGACCTCCTTGATCGGAGACGATTGAAAAAATATGCGATCAAGACGAATTTGTATATAATTTGGGTAATGTCGCAATTAAAAACGAAACCATATAGCCTCCAACGAAGAATTAAAAGCACTAAATCAGATTGTAATGTTGGACCCACAAAAAGTCAGTCATTTAAGCTATTACCGTTAGAGGTCCTATTTTGGTAATGTCGCAATTTAAAACGACACCATATATGTAGCCTCAAACGAAGTATTAAAAGAACTAAATCAGATTGTAATGTTGGACCCACAAAAAGTCAGTCATTTAAGCTATTACCGTTAGAGGTCCTATTTTGGGAATTTCATACGACTCGTAGTTTTGTAGTTTTACTTTCAGGTTTAAGAATTGGGAGATGAGGAAGATAAGGAAGGAACGAGTTTCATATTATCTTAAACCAGACATTCATTAACAACACTATCATATAATTCCTTAATATCAGGTTTGCGTAGAAGAGAAGTTTAACTTCTCAAAAATTGAGAAATAACATTCTGTCGAGAAAAATCCAAATTGATCAAATGAGGAAATTCTGACTTGAAAGGTAGCGTCAATACATTACGGCCATCGGAGTCGCGTAGCGCAGTTCTCCGATAATTTTCCTGACAAATTCTTCCTGGGGGGTCATTATCTTCCGCTTAGGCGTTTCCTCCATTTCCCAAAATCTAGGATATATGTAAATCAGCGCCTAAAAGTAAATCAATAGGTCTAGATTGATATCAACAGGGGGTCGATTCTGGTTCTGTGAAATGAAAACTTTTTTCACATTTTCATAGAGTTTCTGATTCTCGTTTAGTGAAAAAATGATAAATAAATTCGAATGTTTTCATGAGAAGAACAAATGGAATGAAAATGTGAAAAATTGTTTTCAGTAGTTTAGTCTATTTTTTTATGGATGTTTTTGGACGCAGTATAAATGGATGCAAGTGGCAAATGTAATAAAGCAAGTTTATTATTTACAAAATTGTAAGAATATTTAGAGTTTTCTGTATTTTAGAGAGACAAAAACTAGCCGCCAAAATTGTTTTGCTATCCAATTAAATTATAAGATAATCACCCTTATCGTGGTTGGTGAATTTAAAATACGCCTACGACTGTTTGGTAATAGATTAAAGGAAATAAGTTCACGTTCTCTGTAATCTATTACGAAACAGTCGCAGGCGTATTTTAAATACGCCAACCACGATAAGGGTGAATATCAATCAGCTGTTCTTTGTATGTATTAGTTAGTTAACATTTAGTTACAGCTCTACCCATAATTAAGTGTAAACTTTTTCTGCTGAAAGTAACCAACTGTGAACAAGGACCTGTTCGGAAATGCATCACTGCGCTGCATCAGTGATTTCAAAAGCTTAAATATATATCAGCAAATTAGATGTGAACAAAAAAATTGTCAAATACTCCACAAAAATAATAGTCGCACAATAAAAAAAATTTAAATTATTTTTTATCGGCATTAAAAAAAGTTTGCTTTTCTGATGCAGCGCAGTGATGCATTTCCGAACAGGCCCCAACTTAAATAGGTACTTAAAATAGTTAACACTTTCGAGAAATGTAATGGCGAGTTACTCACCCCTATCGTGGTTGGCGTATTTAAAATACGCCTGCGTCATAGATTAAAAGGAAGGTGAACTTATTTTCTTTAATCTGTTACCAAACAGTCGTAGGCTTATTTTAAATAAGCCAACCACGATAAGGGTGACTCTATATCGAATGCTATTCACCCTTATCGTGGTTGGCGTATTTAAAATACGCCTGCGACTGTTTCGTAATAGATTAAAGAGGTGAACTTATTCAGCCTTATTGTGGTTGTCGTTTTCGTAAACAAACGTGTCGTTTTTTGTAGTAGATTACAGAACACTTCTTGAGTATTACTTTAATCTATTACACAGTCGTATACAACAACAACCGCAATAAGGCCGATTTTCTTTAATCTATTACCAAACAGTCGTATTTTAAATACGCCAACCACGAAAGGGTGATTATTTCAAATTCAATAAATTTCATTCGATATCGAGTCATGATACCAAAATAAATAATTTTGATCCATATCGTATGCGGTGATTACGGGCCTGTTCGGAAATGCATCACTGCGCTGCATCAGAAAAGCAAACTTTTTTTAATGCTGATAAAAAATAATTTAATTATTTTTTTATTGTGTGACTATTATTTTTGTGGAGTATTTGACAATTTTTTGGTCCACATCTACTTCACAGATATAAATTTAAGCATTTGAAATCACTGATGCAGCGCAATGATGCATTTCCGAACAGGCCCTACACCCTTGGGGGTCTACTCTATTGCGATGCGAAAGACAATTGTAGCGAATCTAGTGATTGGTACTCTAATACGTTCGCGCATTTATCTTTCGCAACGTTGACTGACTTCATAAACGCAGTTTGCAAAGCAACACTGATATGTAAAATGTTCATAAACGCAGTGAAATTAATTTTGGCAATGCCTA
Organism: Pollenia labialis; assembly: GCA_949318255.1. NCBI lineage: Eukaryota > Metazoa > Arthropoda > Insecta > Diptera > Polleniidae > Pollenia > Pollenia labialis. The sequence continues at coordinate 205,799,978 of OX439139.1, forward strand.
AAGTTCATTATTGCATGGCAATACTTTTTAATGCGCAACATTTGTCAAATTTGTGCAGTGGTTTTACTTGTGATGCTTTATACATGAAAAATTTTTTTTATGTAAACACAACAAATGATGCAAAGTATTCATGCGTTCATAAATGTGTCAAAATATCGGCTGACTTCATAAACGCAGTTTGCAAAGCAACACTGAAATGTAAAATGTTCATAAACGCAGTAAAATTAGTTTTGGCAATGCCTCAAGTTCATTATTGCATGGCAATACTTTTTAATGCGCAACATTAGTCAAATTTGTGCAGTGGTTTTACTTGTGATGCTTTATACATGAAAATTTTTTTTATTTATGTAAACACAAACGAAACACAACAAATGATGCAAAGTATTCATGCGTTCATAAATGTGTCAAAATATCATTGCATTTTTTTACAATGCAGTGTTGCCACAATGTGTTGCTTTGCCTTGTCTACGCATTTGTTTGCAGTGCTGCATTGCAAACTGCGTTTATGAAGTCAGCCTATCTTTCGCAACTTTGGCTGACTTCATAAACGCAGTTTGCAAAGCAACACTGATATGTAAAATGTTCATAAACGCAGTGAAATTAGTTTTGGCAATGCCTAAAGTTCATTATTGCATGGTAATACTTTTTAATGCGCAACATTTGTCAAATTTGTGCAGTGGTTTTACTTGTGATGCTTTATCCTCTTGAGACCCGGACATTAACCCATTGAATTTTTACATTTTTTATATATTTTTTACACCTTTTGTGGAGCAAATAAAACAACTGTATACTTTTTTTTAAACAAATTGATTTGAATTCTTAGAAATTAAGGGTGCACATATGTGTACCTCAGGTCTTAAAATACAAATAGGCTGACTTCATAAACGCAGTTTGCAATGCAGCACTGCAAACAAATGCGTAGACAAGGCAAAGCAATACATTGTGGCAACACTGCATTGTAAAAAAATGCAATGATATTTTGACACATTTATGAACGCATGAATACTTTGCATCATTTGGTGTGTTTCGTTTGTGTTTACATAAATAAAACAAATTTTCATGTATAAAGCATCACAAGTAAAACCACTGCACAAATTTGACTAATGTTGCGCATTAAAAAGTATTGCCATGCAATAATGAACTTGAGGCATTGCCAAAACTAATTTCACTGCGTTTATGAACATTTTACATTTCAGTGTTGCTTTGCAAACTGCGTTTATGAAGTCAGCCATAATTTCAAAGTAAATCCTTAATATCTTAAGATATAATTTGAACCGATTGAGTAAAAAGTTTATTCACTAGTTTTTTTATCTAATGAGGTGTAATTTAAATTTCGGTTTTTAATATTTTTTAATTTTTTATACTTTAAGTGGTAGAAAACAGAGGTACACATATGTGTACTTCAGGTCATAACGATGAGTTGTTGGGAAAAACTATCCAAACAGTGTAGTTTTTTCAAACTGTTAAATTCAAATGTAAAAATAATGGCTAAAACTTCAAAACCCTACCACCTTTTGGTATTTTTTTAAAGCGCAGTAGCTTAAAGCAAGTAACAAAACTGATTCTATTGGTCACACGATGTCGCTAGTCTTAAAAACTTATAATAAGTTAAGGTACACATATGTGTACCCATGGTCTGAAGAGGTTATACATGAAAATTTTTTTTATTTATGTAAACACAACAAATGATGCAAAGTATTCATGCGTTCATAAATGTGTCAAAATATCATTGCATTTTTTTACAATGCAGTGTTGCCACAATGTATTGCTTTGCCTTGTCTACGCATTTGTTTGCAGTGCTGCATTGCAAACTGCGTTTATGAAGTCAGCCTTTAATTTTTTTCGTAAACTATCACTTTATCTTCCAATTTCAGATATTTTTACACACTAGCATTGTATTACCGTTTATTCGCGCCATCTTTAATTTTTATTGCCGCAATTGCTTATTTTCAGAAAACTTTGCGAGTTATAAAGTACCAAGGTGGAATTTAGCGTTCGCATCGCAATAGAGTAGCCTACCCTGGCGTTTTGCGATTTCAAATCGTGCGATTATCAAAACATGGCCGATACAATTTGAACAGAGTTGCAAACTGTATAAGGGGCAGTAGACTCGGCATTAAATGCCGTTGTTCCAATGGTCGGAACAACATCCAAATTACTGAGCATTATAATTTCCATAAATTCCATACATACATACATATTTGTTAATTCAACTTTATAAAAAAATACAGTACAAGAACACTACCAAGCCAATTCATACAAGGCTCGTCTTTTATTGAAAACGGATACAACACTGTAAATAGGGTACGCTCCCAAATGCATCAAAACTTTACAGCACTGCTGCAGATAAAACCATGGTGTAATAAGCACCGTTTACGTCAAAAAATACTTTAAACAAAAATCAAAGCGTGCCGCTGAACGTGATGAAATAAATAAATTGTTTGTCAATTTTCATTAAATTATGGGCAATATCTTATGTATTTTAATTTAATATTATCAAAAACTTACGACGTTACTGTTCTGAAAAAAAAACAATCATCCGCATAAATTACCCCTATAACCGTTTATAACTCAACTCAGTCGAGTTGAAATTAAATCAACTGCCTAGCGAAGAGCTGTCATTTTTTTTTGTTAACAGCACTGTAACATATGCTGACTTCATAAACGCAGGGGTCTAATCACCACCCTACAAGAAATCAATAAGCGAGTAGTCACATTTTTCATTTTGGTGTTATGAAAATGATAAATGACCGAACACTTGATTTCGGTCATTTTTTCCTATCATTTTCTTAACACCAAAATGAAATTGTGACTACTCGCCAGAGCTGTAAATGAATCATTCATTTTTGATTTTAATTCATTAATGAATTAGCAAATTTTGAATTAATTCTTTTCACACAAATAAATGAATTGAATTAAATTTGAATCAATTCAAACGAATTAGGCAGAAATGAATTAAAAATCGTTTCTAATTCAAATGAATCTGAAAAATGAATTGCAATTCATTTTGACAAATTCAAATGAATCTGTAAAATGAATTGAAATTCGTTTCTAATTCAAATGAATCTTAAAAATGAATTGCAATTCATTTTTCAGATTCATTTGAATTGAATTGATTTTGAATTAATTCAAATGAGTTAGAAAAAAATTTTTAACAATTCATTTCCAACTCATTGGAATGAAATTTGAATTGAGTTTGTAAGTAAATCTAAAGTAAGCATCACTGTCGTTTTGTTATTCAAGAATTTTTTTTTGTAAAAGACAGCAAACTCGTTTTGTAAATCACCTAGCAAAGTCCAAAGACAACAAATTCTTAGATTTAAAATTCCTATGATATACTGGAATTGTCAGTAGCGGCAGAATAGGAATTGATTTATTAGGTATCGGCGAAAATCCTATCAAAATGTGAAAATTTTGTTTTTTTTGCTAAAAGAAACTTACATTTTTATTTTTATCAAATAGTGTGAAAGTTGTGCTTAAGAATCAATTTTGGTTTAAATAATCTCTTATTTGTATATTGTGGAAAATTCCTTTTTTTTATTTTTAATCGAAATTTAAAGATCCTAGCAACTTTGAATCTCAACATAACATATTTTGCTGTCAAAGCTGTATTCGTTTACTCCATGGTATAATAAGTATAAGGTATGTTCATTAGGGAGAGTTTTCATTATTTTCCCATGTAATGTCAAAGTAATTTATTGGATTTTTTTAAGTTATTTCCTTTTTTTCTTTTGTATGACGTTATTTGTATGGGTTTTAAAATTGAGAACAAAATTTCTAATGACCATACCTTGTATTTATTCTACCATGGTTTACTCGAAATTCAATTGTGTTTTGAACTACATACATTGTAATTTTTCTGATTTTTGTTTAGTTGTGAAAGATAGTTTTATTTTTGTGAAATAAATACCTATAACATTACCAAAAATTTTTTCGGTGGGTTTTTTATTTTATTTTTTAAATTATTTATTGCCTTTTGAAAATTAAATGTGTTTTGTCGTTCAGAATAAAAATAATTTCTTCTTGAAGAAATAAACTCCAAACACTGAAAAAATAAATTTTAATTTTTTATTCCCTCTAGATCTGCTCTTGAATTTGATTGATTGCAACTCATTTTAGATTTCATTCATTTGAATTGTTAAATATTTTTTCTAACTCATTTGAATTAATTCAAAATCAATTCAATTCAAATGAATCTGTAAATGAATTGCAATTCATTTTTGAGATTCATTTGAATTAGAAACGAATTTCAATTCATTTTACAGATTCATTTGAATTTGTCAAAATGAATTGCAATTCATTTTTCAGATTCATTTAAATTAGAAACGAATTTAAATTCATTTCTGCCTAATTCGTTTGAATTGATTCAAATTTAATTCAATTCATTGATTTGTGTGAAAAGAATTAATTCAAAATTTGTTAATTCAATGCATGAATGATTCACGAATTAATTCAAAAATGAATGATTCATTTACAGCTCTGCTACTCGCTCATTCGTTTCTTGTAGGGCACATACGATTTCGAGCAAAATTAGGGATGGCAAGTTGAAAAAATATATCGATATTTATTTCAAAAATATCGATATATCAATCACCCTTATCGTGGTTGGCCTGCGACTGTTTCGTAATAGATTAAAGAGGTGAACTTATTTTCTTTAATCTATTACCAAACAGTCGTAGGCGTATTTTAAATACGCCAACCGCGATAAGGGTGAATATTTTGCTGAAACTATCAGGCCTGTTCTGCAAATCACTTTCACTCAAATCACATGTGCCTAATAAAATCACACGTGTGATATTTTAGTGTCGTTTTTGTGTGTATTAGTGTGATCTTTAATCGCCGAAAGCACACCGAGAAACAAAAACGGTATGACCTTCAGAACACCACACATGTGATTTGAAATCACGTGATTTTCAGAACAGGCCCGTATTACCAAATTAAAAAATTCGGTATACCTTTGTACAAACATATGTATGAACAAATTAATTATATGAAATTACATTGTTACTTTTTATTGTGCCATTTTATTTAAAAAAAATTAGTAAAAACAAAAAAATTTAATCAAAATAAAAAATTCAATTATAAAAAAACAAAAAAACCATAAGAAAAAAAATATATTACGAAAAATTTAAATGGAAGATAATCGGCCTTATTGTGGTTGTCGTATACGACTGTGTAATAGATTAAAGTAATACACAACATGTGTTCTTTAATCTACTAAAAAAAACGGCACTTTAGTTTACGAAAACGACAACCACAATAAGGCTGAATAAGTCATGGAAGTACCAACTTTTCTTAAAATTTGAATTGCACCCCAAAAGTACCAACTGGGGTCTAATCACCGCATACGATATCGAGCAAAATTGATCGAAATTATTTTGGTATCACGACTCTCGATATGGAATGGAATTTATTGAATTTGAAATAGTAGCATTCGATAAAGAGTAACTCGACATTACATTTCTCGAGTTTTTATTCGATACGTCAGTGTCTATCGTATGCAAAAACATTCGATAGTTTATTCGATACGATAGTATCGAATGCGGTGATTAGACCCCTGGTTTTAGTATCAGATATGGATATCAGGAGCACTTTCTATTTAATGTGCACTCCAGACAATCTGCTTCTTGTATCCGGCACTGCTTCTTGTATCCGGCACTGCTTCTTATAAATGCCAATTATTTTAATCTTCGTATTTGTTTAAAACATATTCACCCCTATCGTGAATAATTTTCCCCCTTTTCACATATTTGCGATCATGAAGAGCTCCCATGAAAAAAGGTCATTCAAAAGAGAATAATAACGTGAAAAAAAGTTTCACATGAAAAAATTCCCCTTATCGTGAAGTTTTTTCCCTCGTAATTTGTTCACATTTCCCTTAGATTTTCTCACTTTATTTTTGCTAGGGAACAGAACATGTATGTAAGTAGTTTCTCCTATAAATCGAATATTCAGGTTTATTTCCGTTAATAAGGCACCAACCGATATATTGGTCAACAAAATGCAAAACAAGAGGTTGATTGCCGGCGGATTTGTAAAGCTTTCGAAAGACGTTGTGGCAGAATTTTGGGAAATATTTTACTACATAAAATTTAAAAAATGCAAAAAACTAACGTTGCAATCAACCTATCCCTCCAATACTAATCATTTAGCTTTATTATTTTCACTTTTCTTTAAAATATATACGTAAATATTTTTGAACATAAATTTCATTGATTTTTAATATTTCCTAATCTTTCTTCTTTTTTGTTACATTCACTGGAACTGATAGCGTGAAAAATTTTTCACATGAGATTCATGATTGCTTTTTTCCCTTCGAGGGGAATGAAAATTTCATGGGAACAAAAATTTCACTTGTTATTCACGATAGGGGTGATTGTTTGAAAACGGCTAAAATTTCGAGTTCTCAATGAAGACTGACTTTAAAAATATTGAATTCGATAGTCGTATTTCAATATCGGCGATATATATCGATTATATTTTTTTTAAATATCGATATTTTGATATATCGATATTTTTTGCCCATTCCTAGTCGAAATTATTTATTTTGGTATCATGAATCTCGATATAGAATGAAATTTATTGAATTTGAAATAATAGCATTCGATATCGAGTAACTCGACATTACATTTCTCGAGTTTTCATTCGATACGTCGGTGTCTATCGTATGCAAAAACATTCGATAGTTTATTCGATACGATTGTATCGAATGCGGTGATTAGATCCCAGTATTGCGATGCAACACTAAATAGAAAAGCTTCATTAACTTCACAACCTTCCTGTATACAATGCTTCGAGATCAATATACATAGCATGATAACCAGGGTTTCCGCACATGGTCTTTTCCGACCAAATTTAGTCGGATGGTAGGCCAAACCTAATATTGGTCGGTTTTAGTAAATATGCAACATATACTTATTTTAAAAAATTAAAACATTGGACGGAAAACAGACAATTGCAAATTTCATAGCTTTTTTACCAAACACAAAAATTGTTTTTTGATTGTTAATGAAACTATGGATGTGGCATTTAAATGTATTACCTTAGTAGCAATTTTCCTTGACGGTGTTAGTTTTATAAAGGATAGTTTTGATATCTTATTCGAGCTTACCAAGTCAGATGCCGTTTAAATATGTCTTATAAAGAAATTTTGATCAACCAACAATATTTCTATAAAAAATTTGAAAATAAACGAATTTTAGGTATTCTGTTCTGTACTAGGTGTTTCTTATACAAGATGGACTTCTTAAAGGAAGATGTTGTAAGAATCATGAACAGTGGGATGCTTAAATACGGTATTTTAAATCATGTTTTTATAAAGTCAATAGTATAAAGGTACGGTCACATATGGCAAACATTTGTCAAAAAATATCAAATATTTGTTTGCCCTAATCTGACCACAAAATATTTTTGAGGGGCAAACAGAAAAACAGCTGATTTTGGGCAAACAAAATTATTTGCTAGCGAACAAAAATGCTCCTAATGTGACCATTTAACGTCAAATATTTTTCTCGATTTTAGGCAAATAAATATTTGTTCTTACAAAAATTTTGTAAGAACAAACAGCGGCAAATAAAAAAGCTTTAAAATAAAAATTATTGAATAAAATTGAAAAAATTAAATAATTTTTTAATTACGAAAAAACTTATTTATGTAAAACAATTTGTCCTGTGTTGTATTTTTAGCAAAGAGTTGCGCGGTAAGTAGGTTTCAAGATGTTGCAAAATACATTTTTCTTAAGTAAGTAGGTAATTTATTTAATATGGGTATAAAATATGAGCTAATGTTACGAATTATGCATTGCAAGAATGGCGTATCTATATATAAATAAATAAATTTTCGAGAGTGTGCCAGTTTGGGGTCAGTGGACAATCATGGACCCGCCGAAATAAAATTATATAATGAATTTAAGATTTAAATAAAACTTATTAGTGGCGAATAATTTACCGACATCGACATCTTTATGAGATTTTTTCGTCTTGAAGTGATTGTAGCAAATGACCTAGAACAAATTCTCGTCCTACCAAGACAACATTTTCAAGCTATTATAGAAATTATTGCCAAAACCAACATTTATAAGATTATTGTGACATTAAAAGCTATTTACAGAAGGGGTATTTGTATAAGAGCTATGGCAAAATATGGATGGATTACAATAACATTTGTCTGTGGGCACAAAACTTTTCTCCAAAAATAAGTTTTTATGAGCAACAAAGATACGCGAAAATTGCAGAAATAGCGATCATTTTTCATATTTCAAACCAGCCATAAAATTGATTAAAAGTCCCTAAAACTATAACCCAATAAAAAATTTATAATTTTTCGAAGCAATAATGGTACATTTAAAAAAATAAGCGCAAGATATACAGAAATGCAGTAAAATAAGTGAAAGAACTCTCAACAACTTTTATAAAAAAAATAACATTTCAAGTGATACGGCATTCCCTTACCACGAAGCAGGTTTGTAAGGGAGAATACTAAAAAATAACTGTATCAAAACATTCAGTGTTTAAGGCCGATCGTTACATACAACAATTTTTATATGCGCTGAATAATGCGCTTTATGTGTCAAACATGTATTGCTTCAAAGTGGGAACTCGCCATATAAAATTCATGTCTTCCGTCAGCGCAATGGTAAGCGAAACGCTTATGTTTTTCCCTTACAAACCTGCTTCGTTGGAAGCTCCTTATTTTATTGGGAAGGAATGGCAAAAATTCGATAAAAGTGGCTAAATTAGCGGAAATTCGCAAAAATTTGCTAATAGCGGCATGATAGCAAAGTTTAATATGTATTTATTAAAAATCGTTAAAGCTGTAAAGAATCAGAGAAAACAATTGCATCTATCGCGAACATTCACGAAAAATTGCAAACCCAAAAATTTATTTGAAATTGCCAAATCGGTTAAAAAACAAAATGTCGGAAAAAAAATTACAAAAGTAGCGAAAATTCGCGAAAATTTTTAATATTTCAAACAACCCATAAAATTGATTAAAAGGCCCCCAAACTAAAAGGAGTGGTAAAAATTCTGTAAATATTGCTAAATCAGGGGAAATTTGCAAAAATTTGCAATATTTGTGTGAAAATACGTATTGTTTTCATTATATAACAAACATTTTAAACTAAAAACCAATATTATGTTTTTTTGCTAAAAATGTTCTCACATATACATAAGAATTATAGTCGATTCGTTTTACTTTCACTAACCCCTTTGCCACTCTAATTAAAAACGAATAAAAACATGTGGAGGTGAATTGTGGTACACAAAAAATGCTGCAGTAATCCACTTTCGAGTGAATTCAGATTCTAGAACACACCCGATTATCTCAAAAATTGCGACATGTACTTTGCGAATAAGGTTAACATCTACAGCTAGCCGGACGGATGGACATTGTTATATCGATTTAGAAAAGGATGCTGACGAAAAATAAAAATGTTGGCCGCAAGTTCGTCCAAGCAGTTTGGATTGAAATTCAGCACTTTTGGTTTAGTAGGAGAAGAGTTATGGAGCGAAATGGAAAACAACCTCTTGAAAAAATCAATATCTATTTACAAAAACTAACGTAAATTGGTGGCGGAATGCACCTTTTTTCGTTAAATTTTGCACAAACTCAATTTATATGCCTAGAAATCATATAACTGAATTTCGTGAAGATCGGTCTATAATTTACAATAGATCCACTCTCTAAGACACTTTATTGCTTGCGTCTAAAACCGTAACAAATAATACTTTAGTTTCATAATGTATGTTAGTTTAGTTGTATAAGGCTGGAAATTACTTTGCCAAATTGCCTTATCCCTTTATTTGTTATCTTAATCCTCTTTTATTTTTAAAACTGCTGTTCTCGCTCTTCTGTACCATAAAACCACAAAAGTTTCCATATTTTGCATAAAAATGTTAATTTTTAGTTTTAATAAAAAGTAATTTTATTTATTTAATTTATATTTTTGACAATTTGATCAAATATTTATTTTTAGGCAAATATTTTTATATGTGAACACTGGGCAAACATGTTTTCCCATTTTTTATTTGAAGGTATTTTATATCTATTTGAACAAACAAAAATGGGCAAATAAATGTGCGTAGTGTGACCAGCAAATAAAATTTTTATTTTTTTTAACAAATTTTAAAAAAATGCCGGCAAACAAAATTTGAAAAATGTTTGCCATATGTGACCGTACCTTAAGAGCCGCAGAACTTGCGGAAAGTATGGGTGAGCTCCAAAACGTCGGTTGCGGAGCAAGTTATCAACGCGTAAACAATAAGCCAACTATTCATTGCTAAACCCTTTGATACATTTTCTATGTTGTCTGCAAAGTATTAGGATGTATTGGCCTCAGCCTATGTCTTATAAAGTTTAATATGTACTTTTTTTTTTTCAAAAATTTTACAAACTTAAGTAAATAAATTTTGATTAATATTTTATTAGTGGTCTATTATGTGTTATTGCATACGTTCAATGAATTATTCTAGTTTATAAGCGTTATTAAATGAATTTTTATATACATTTCGTTAAACGTGACCAGCAAATACATTTTTAATAAAACTAGGGGTTAATAGGTGTGAAGTTCACACTGTGAACATAGCTTTACTTTTTTTTTACTATTATGCAATTGCATATTACAAAAAAAAAAAAAAAAAAATTATACGTAGATTAATCCAATCAAAATTATACTATAAAATGCAAAAGGGCCTATCTTCATTTAAAAAAATTTAGGAGGGATAAAAACTTAATAAAAAAAAAATCCGCTATTGTGATTATAGCAAAGGGGGTTTCTGGTTAATATCGTTAACACATTACACATGATTCACACTATACTAAAAAAACTGTTTATGTAATCTCAATAGTTTGCTTTTTATTAAACTTCGTATCGCTACTGAAAATTTTTTAAAAATTATGATAGGGCCCTTTTGCATTTTTATGACAATATAATTGTTTTTAATTGTTTAAAAAATTTGGTCGGTTTCAAGTAGGGGTTTTTTCCCGAGATTTTCCGTCCCGGGAATTTCAATTATTTTATTTCCCGTTTTTCCGGGATTTTTCTTGTGGGATCCCGGGAAATAAAAAATTCCTCATAATTTCAGAAAACAGCTATTTATAATTTAAAATTTAGTTATATATTCTCTAAAAATTAGCATCTGTGGATGGGTTGCGGATTATATCAATTACAAGAAGTGAGTACATATTTAAAGCAATTGGTCCTGATGCAATAAATATACTAAAAGCAGAATGGGCAGTGCAACAGTTGAAAATTATTACATTCAGCGAAGTGAAGAGTAATGAAGTGCATTAATTCAAAATAAGATGCAGGCATTAAATTTTCATTGTCCATGAACAAGTCTTAAAAATAGAAGATACCTAAACATATCGTTCCTTTATTGCAACATAGTCATATCTACAAAAACAAATGATCTTGGCAAAATGCGATTAAAGTTTTCAAAATGTACCGATTTAAATACATATATATTTTGCTATAACTTCGGTTCAGTTTGAGATATAATACGAGAAGGTGTGAAGAAAAATTTTGCTAGTTACTTAAAATTTTTGATTGTTTGAGATATGACTATGATGCAATGAAGGAGCGATATGTTTATTAGGTGATAAACACAAATTTTTTCAATTTGTGTTGGTTTATATAACAGTGAAGTGAAAACTTGAAAAACCTTGACATGCATTTGACTGATATGGACGTTGTTTATAAAAAAGAAAAAATTGCTTCTGATTGTGAATCCGAAGCATGCTACAACCTCGGTAAAAAATGAACGAATTTTTTCGGTAACATGATAATTCGTAAATAAAATCAGAAACATACTTTTTGGCGACTTACTTACTAAGCGCTTTGAGTGTGTCAGACAGTTATTTCCTAAGCCGTTAAAATGCACCCCGGTGCCGTTCTTCGGTGCGGGGTGCGTGACACAAGTGGCGCACGGCGGTGTGCTGTTGGATACTTTCCGTGAACCAACCCTAGAGACCCCTACTGATGGTTCGAGGAAAGGTGAGAGGGTCGGCGGAGGTTTCTTTATAGAGGAACTGGATGTGAGGGTTTCCTTTCGTCTGCCGGATGGATGTAGTGTCCTGCAGGCGGAAATCTCGGCTATAAGGCGGGCTGCAAACTGGCTGATTTATCATCGCATATCGGGAGATATACGTATATTTACTGACAGCAAGGCTGCCCTTGCTTCCCTAGCGGGTGTCTATACGACATCTAGGTTAACTGTAGAATGTCGAACGTCTTTGGATGAGATTGCGAAACATTCAAGGGTAACGCTTATTTGGATACCGGGGCACTCTGGGTGCCCGGGCAATCAGGTAGCAGATGAGCTGGCCAAACAAGGTGGTCGCATGGATGATGCATGCATTGATCAATTCATTGGCCTTCCAATGGCTCACTGTAAATCACTTATAGGACGCGAGTCTTATAGAGTTGCGCAGACGCGGTGGACCTGTGAATCCACCTGCTCGATATCCAGGGCCCTTTGGCCTGGATATGATGGACGGAGAACTAGCTCTCTACTTGGGTTCAGTAGGGACCAGATTAGGACGGTGATATCTGTTGTAACTGGACACTGGCCGGTGGGGACTCATGCTGGAAGAATGGGTCTGGAATTTAACGACTTCTGTAGAAGTTTTCAGAACGAGGAGGAAGAGGAGACTGTGCTTCACTTTTTCTGTCATTGCCCTGGATTGCGGAGCATTAGGGGGGAATGCCTGGGGGAACCGGTGTTTGCCTGCTTGGAGGATCTATCTGGGATGGAACTAAAATCGCTCCTTCTCTTCACTAGGAAGACGAGGTGGTTGGACTTTGCAGTGACGCCATCTGAGTAACTGCTCTAAGGGATGGGCATTGGCGCAGGGTATCACAAAGGGACCAATAAAGGACCCAAGTGAGCTGTCCTTTGATGGCTGCCCATGGAACCTAACCTAAGCCGTTAGTTAAAATGTTATATATTTACGGAATAAAAGCATTATAATATGTAATTAAAGCGTGAGGTAATAATAATTCAAGTTCCTATTTCAATCTTCAATTAATTTTTTAGTATTGAACCATTTATTTTACTTTCTTTGTAAACAAGTTCCCTTACGTATTTTTATAAAAGTTTTTTTCATTCGGCCCTGTTCTGTAAACCGAATCCGAGAAAATTTCTCGTTTTAAAACGAATTCACATTTTTTGGTGTTCTGCTAACCGAATTCACATAATTTTTCTCGTTTTGAAACCGAGTAAACAAACCTAGTCGAAAAAATCGAATGTGTAATTATTTTAATAAATGACTACAAAAATAACAAAAAAAACAAGTGCAATATAAAATATGAAGTCTTTTTTATTTATTCTATTAAAATTACATGCATTTTAATATATTTGAATTTTAAAAAAATATATTTTAAAAACAACCTAAAACTTTTGCATATTTTTGCTTTAAAGGTGACAAAAAAAGTTTAATGAACAAAACACTTTTTTTATAGAGAATATAAAATGCATTTGAATAAACAATACATTTGTCTGGCAACTCTAGAATTGTAGAACATATGTTTTTGCAAAATAAACCACAAACAATTTTTGAACGCGGCAAAATTAAATGTTTAATTGGCGTATTTTTACGTTTTTTTTGTGGAATTGTAGCTTAACACAAACGCTCCGGGCATTTTTATATCTTTCTTTTAATTTACAAATTATGAATTTTTTAATCAACAGCTGACTTTGACGATTAACTAAAAATTCGACCCTAATTTCGAATCACATCAATACGAGTAATTTGCAGAACACCAAAAAGCGATTTATTCGGTTTTAGAAATTTCTCGTTTTTAAAAACGATTCGGTTTACAGAACAGGGCCGATTAATTAAAAACATATTTGCGATCATGAAAAACTCCCATGAAAAAAGTTCATTCAATGAGAATAAAAACGTGAAAAAATTCCCCTTATCGTGAAAAGTTTTTCCCTCGTAATTTGTTCACATTTCCCTTAGATTTTCTCACTTTATTTTTGCTAAGGAACAGAAGATGTATAAAAGTAGTTCCTCCTATAAATCGAATATTAAGAGCTTTTTTCCTTATTAAGGCACAAACCGATATATTGGTCAACAAAATGCAAAACAACAGATCAATTGCTTGCGGATTTGTGAAGCTTTCGAAAGACGTGGTGGCAGAATTTTGGAAAATATTTTACAACATAAAATTTAAAAATTGCAAAAAATCAACGTTATAATCAAACTATCGTGTATATTTTTGAACAAAAATTTCATTGATTTTTAATTTTTTTTTTTAATCTTTCTTCTTTTTTACATTCACTGGAACTGATAGCGTGAAAAATTTTCGTATGAGATTCACGATTGCTTTTTTCCCTTCGAGGGGATTGAAAATTTCATGGGAACAAAAATTATTCACCCCTATCGTGAATAAAAATTCCTTGGGAGTTTTTTCCCTTATCCCATTTTTACAATTGAATTAACATAGGAAAATTGGAAAAAACTCCCAAGAAATTTTTATTCATGATAGTGGTGATTGTATGTATGACTTTCTGCATTTTATAATCACCCTTATCGTGGTTGGCGAATTTAAAATACGCCTGCGAACGTTTTAGATTAAAGAGAACACGAAACTATTTCTTTTAATCTATTACCAAGCAGTTGCAGGCGTATTTTAAATTCGCCAACCACGATAAGGGTGATTATAAAATGCAGAAAGTCATACAATAATTTTAGAGTTTCCAAGTTGAAACGTTTAATGTTTATTTTATACAATTTCGTAAACAATTTTGGACGGTTCACAATTCAACTCAGTTGAGTTGTAATTTTTGTTCACAGCAATATAGCAAACTTGCAAACCATAATACAAAAATTAAGAAACAACAAGTCAACCGTCCCTAACTGTATATTAAAAAAAATTTGCACTCTTATTGAATTACACAGTACAACATTTTTCAGGCGATTGATTCGGGACTCAATTGTGATAAATGTTTATGAACGTTTACCCTAAAAGAAAAACTTCTGCATCATTAGTTTGGTCAAGGTAGCTCAAATAATAATTAAAAACAACAGTTTCGCAGTTATAAATAAATGTATGAAGCAAAAAATGATGAACGCGTTTCGCTTTTATTCACAATTAAGTAAAGGTATGAATATAAACAACCTACGACGAAAATAAGGTCATCAGAACCACAAGCGTCAACTTCAACGAGGATGAAAAGTGACAATAATTGAAAATGTTCTAAATTTTCTGTGTAAGAATTTTAAGAAATTTTCTGTGTAAAAATAGATGTAATAGGAATCGGAATGTTTAATTTCATGCAAAATAAAGAATCAATAAAAAAAAGTCATCAATGTTTTTTTTTAAAGAATTATGTGGATATCTCTAACAAATTTTTGAAATTCATACCTTTACTTAATTGTGAACAAAAGCGAAACGCGTTCATCGATTTTTATGATTTGTGTCATTTTGTTCATAGGTTATGCGACTTTACGTGAAAGTAATGGGACTGACACTTTTTTTACCGTTTTGGATTTTTTATAAATTAAAAATTTAAATTTTTTGGGCAAAAAGCATTTTTTTCTTCATCCATTTATTTATAACTGCGAAACTGTTGCTTATGTAGCGAAACGTCGTATGAACAGATTAAAGGAATTGTTATTATTAATTTTTTTAAATTTGTTTCAGCTTATTCAGACTAGTGGTTCTCGAGTTATGACGAACAAGAGCCTAAAACGTGACAAATTCCCCTATACGATATTTACTAACTTCAAATTAATTTTTAAATTATTATTTGAGCTACCTTGACCAAACTAATGATGCAGTTCTTCTTTTTGGGTCTACTTTCATAAAAAATGATCAGAATTGTGTCCCGAAATCATGTGTTGTACTGTGTTATACATAACTTTTTTAACTTTCGGAATTTGAACTTTCTAAAACACATGGATCTATCTACAAAAATTATTTCTTACCGTAACACAAAGTTCTGTTTGGTACTTAGAACCATGTTGTCCCATCGTTGGGCAACAATGATATATCAGTTTTTGAGACTCAATTTGTGCAAAAACTAATAAAGAAGCAAGGATATTTTTAAAAGGATAAACATAATTTTAGGACTAAATTTAAATTATTCAAAAACGGGTTTTTAACTTAATTAGAAACGGAATTAGTAAAGCGATTAACTATATTCAACCTTAGTTTTCTTGTTGTTTTAAGGTCGCGATATGTATCTGATTAAAATTGGAGTTAGTCAATATGTATATGTTTTTTAATATTGGAATCAAGTTTCTTCAAAAATATCGAGTGATTCGAAATCATTTTCTTAACTTTGTATATATTTAAAAGTTTGAGCATTTAATGAATACTTTGCTCTCAAGAAATAGCACAACGCCAGATTTATTTTATGGTTTTTTGAAACTGTTTTGTTTTACTTTTGTAATTGGGCTGCTTAAGTTCAATATATGTAGTTTGGCACATATCGCTCCTTTATTGCAATATAGCCATATCTCAAAAACAAACAAAAAATAATCGAACTTGATAAAACGCAATTTAGTTTTCAAAATGTACCTTTGTGCACAAAATTTTCAAACAATAATTATATCAGAGATGCATTTTCGTCAAAATACGTAAGACTTGTGTGATAGTTTAAAACAGCCTTAAATAAGTACAAAATTATTATCGAATTAAATAATTTAAGGGCAAATACATACTTTTTTTGTATTGAAACCCCTAGATGTTTTTTTAAGATATGTATTACATTAATTAAATCTTTTAACCATTTGATTGGAACCATAAGTGAGGCAGACCTTAAATAAAATGTCCGAGGCCATAGGACGCTTCTTGACAATTTATGTGGCCCTTTTTGACAATTAATCATTTTTTAAATATTGACAAGTATTTATATTCAGTACTAAAACGAATGATGCCAGATTAAATAGTAACATCATGGGGTATTTTGAAGTGGCGTTAACAACTATTTTACCGTTTGTAGCATCTTTGAGCATTATTTAGTTAAACGAACATTTTTGCAGCATATTTTGATACATGTACAATTTTTTTTTCTTCGAAATTCTGTTACTCCAATTTCGGCATCTACATTTAATTTTTACTCTCAAATTGTAAAACAAAGTAGGTTGTCATTAAGGATCAATGGTATGCTATGTGTATAATACATAGAAATGTAGATAAACCTTTTAGTATAACGACCGAGTAGACTATTTTAAAGTTTTTTCATTTTTTTTTTCAAATTTTGTAATTAAATTGTTTAATATTTTGTCTTCAAATAAGCAATTTTTAAGGGCATATTTTCAACATTTTTGGGGGCATACATATGTTCCAGTTTTGACTGCATATTTAATGCTCGTAAAACGTGTTTTTAGAGCATATTTCTGGTTTACGCCAACGAAAAACCATTCCCTTCACCTCGCTTGCCCACAAACTGCCATTTTACGTCAGCATAATTAGTCTAGTGTGTGATGGGCCATTGACATAGGCCGTAACAATCACCATTTTTTTTTATCGTGGTTGGAGACTTTGAAATACGCCTGCGACTGTTTGGCAATAGATTAAAAATAACGTGAATTTATTTCCTTTAATCTATTACCAAAGTCACAGGCGTATTTTGAATTCGCCAACCATGATATGCTTGAGTAAATTTTATATATTAATAATATCTAACACTATGATTTTGTATAAGAAAAAAGATAACTCTATTTGAGTTTTATTAATTTAAACTTTAATTTAATCAACCCTTATTACGGTTGTAGTAAACGACTTTGTCGTTTTTTGTAAATGATTCAAGTAAAACAACCTGTTCTTATATAAACTTAAAAAAAATTCTCTTCCACTTACATACTTAATTTTTTTCTAACGAAATAAACAAAAAATTGAAGAACTTTCCTTTATGCCCGTAATTTCTACAAAATGAAAGCTGGTCGTGTTTGTACCTAACAGTTATATTTACCTATTTCAACCAACGTGAGGCCATTGTGTTTTAACCTTTAGTTTTCTTTTAAAATTTGACAACTTTTACACCATACGGGCATGTTCTGACAATCGCAAAACGCTTAACATTGGCGATTCTGACTTAAAATTGCAAACAAGGTGTTTTGTAAATCACAATAGCAAGAAGTTTGGCGAGTTCAAATTGCAAAAGAGAACTAGAATATTTGTAAAAAAAAAAAAAAAAAAACTATGGCAGATCGCAAGCAAAACGCACGAGTTTAAGAACGCCATATAATTTATCTGGCGTTTTGCGGTTTCAAATCGTGCGATTGTCAGAACATTGCCGATTGATTTATACAGGGGTGTCATGGAAATCGAAAACGTAAAACGAAAGAATTTTAAGAGTCGTTTTTCAGTTAGGTTTCTGTAATCAAAAAATTGTATGACAATTATTATACAAATAATGCTCTATTAAACAGAATTCTTCAACAAAAATTGTAAAAATTAGATTAAAAGTTTAATAAAAAGGACTGCCAAATTCTTTCGTTTTACGTTTTCGATTTCCTTGACACCCCTGACATTCACGGCTAGATTTATTTTTGTAGAAATTACGAGCATTAGTAAATAAACATAAAAAGTAGCTAAAAAAATAATTGTTTTTAGAACGAATTGTTTAAAATACAGTTCAATTATCGTACTATATAAAAACTAAAAGAACATAAAACCGGAAAATGTATATGGAATTAAATTTGTATATTGAATTTTGATTTTCAATAGTTTTGTTTACATACAATTTTTTTTTTTCCAGAAATTACCTAACATAAAGTTGTATGCAAAGTTGTTTGTTTTTATTCTTTTTCAATTTTATATTAAAAACTTTAATTCACGGATAATTAATGTTGGCGGTTTCAAAATTGTTATACCGAAGCAATTCATACTTATAACGGTTATCGTTCTCGTCGTCGTTATTTGTGGTAATTACAAAACACATGTTGTGTATAACTTCAATCTATTAAAAAAAAATATTTAGTCGATTACGAGAACTGTAATAAGGCTGATTACGTGCCTATATACATACCTACATATGTATGTACCCATAAAAAAAAAAAAAAAAAAAATTACGAATACATTTTTTTTGCTATAATCACAAGATAATGATCTTGGTATTGATTATTTTTTATTGTTTTTTTTTTATAAATTGGTTAACAAAATAACCCTTATTAAAATAATAATTTTTTATACCTATTTAGGTTCTAAAAAGTTTTTAAAGCGTTAATTTAATTTCAGATTAAAATCAAAATTACTAAAACATAGGCTAGAAATCTTTTGTACTTACCCCATATGTTTTCTCGTCTGCTTCATTATTTTATGTTTCACTATACAATGCATATGCAGTTCTACACATAATTTTTTTTTTATACAATTCACTTTTTTATACTGACCACATATTTGGTGTTAACAACATAAACCAGTATGTGGACTTACTTTATTTTTTTTTTAATAACAGGTTTTTAAATTTACCAACCATTCCCAGAGCAAATCAAGAAGCTAATTGGTTTTTTTCTATTTTTTTTTTTTTTTGTTTTAAACAAAAAGGTAAATTGTTTGATTTTCTTTATAAATTGTTGAAATCGTTGTTTTTAAAAACTTTTACATACAATTTTTTTAACCTTTATGTGCTCGGGGATTGTAAACTTACGTTGTCGGCTGGAAGTCTATATTTGTAGCAAATATGTATGGAAAGCAAGTCAACATATGGAAAAAAACACTAGTACGCGGATTTGTATACTTGAATGCATATTTATTAAGAAATTTAAATACAAAGATAAATTGAATATGTTTAAATTTCATTCATGGTACAGCATTTACCCAAAGTATATGTTTTGGCATGTGTATCACATACGGGCTTTTTACACCAACTGCAAATTTTGCGTGTAGTTTTACGCTTTCCAACTTCACAATATATACAACGCACAGGGTGCATGGGCTGTTTGTCGTTAGAAATATCGGGCAAGTGGTTTTTACTAGTGCAAGAAACAGGAGAACTACCAAGTGCCACTTCAATAGGCAGGCGTTTTGAAGCATGGCCTAATACCCTTGGATTTGCAATTGCAAGGCTTGGCAGGAACTTTCGTCGTTTGTCTGTTTGGTGGATATGGTCGTTGTTGAATATGAAAATAACAATTATTGCGAAATACGCAATAAAATCAAATATGCAAGTACACGCATGCATACACAAGCAGAATAAAAAAAAAATATGACCCCTATTACGGTTCACAACTCAACTGAAGCTTCTCCATTACATGTTTGACATGCCGCATTAAAAAAATAATGAAGTTTGTATGGTGTCTACATTTGTAGACTACCCGCCTGGAGATTGTAATTTAAAACGTAAGGTCTGGGTTGGGTTGTAAATTATTTTTTACGTGTAAGTGAACAAAACGCCTTAGAATTAATTTTTAGTGAGGAAGATACAGAAAATTTTGGACCCTTTTGGTTTGACATACTACAAATGTAAACTACCGAGCATATAAAGGGTAATGTCCAGAAAAAAACCAATGAAAAACTCCACAATTTCGAAGAATGTTGTTGTTTATTAAAAAAATCTTTGCAGTAAATAGAAAATAATGATACGACATATTCAGCCTTATTGGGGTTGGTGTTATCGTAAACGACCATTAAAAAAGTCTGATTATTATATATATTTCGAGAAAAAGATGTAAAATCTTTGCATAACCTTGTAAACCATGATTATTGACTAGAATCGGAATTATCAAAATTCTGTATGAAGTAAACACAGTTCTTGTTGAGTTATCTAAACAAGAGGCGTAACGCGTTTTTTAACATTCTATTGCGAATTTTTAATAAGGCCCCTATTACGGTTGAGTTGTAATTAAGACAACTGGTTGGTTGTGATCAATTGTAATTTTTGGCATGCTTTTGTTCAGCGCAATATAGCAAAGTTGAGTTGTGAACCGTAATAGGGGCCTAAAACAAACCGAACTAGCCAAGGCAAATTCATTTTTCAGGTGGCGTTGAAAGCACAGCTGTGCTATTTTTTTCTAAATTAGAGAGCTGAATGCGAATTTATAACAGGTGGTCTTAAAAGCCCTGCTGATAACTTTTTTTTTTTAGCTTTATCATTGTTGGATGTCAACATTTTGTTTATTATCTTTGTTTCTGTTTTGTTTTGTTTCTGTTTTTGACATTGTACAGTGATTTTACACACAAATTGCCTGTGGTTTTTTGTAAGAGTTGTACTTGTTGTAGTACCGAGATTACCTGGGATGAATTCGCCTTGGAAAGCAACAAAAAAAATACAATGTTGTGTTTTTGGTCTTTTTACTTGTTGTAGTATTGCTACCACCGTTTAGATGAATTCACCTTGGAACTAGCGATCTGTCAAATAAGATTTTCCTGCCGGGTGGTATTGAATTCGCGTTCTGAAGCTTTGTTTTGTATAAATTGTATGAAAATAAGAAGATTTGACATGGAAAAAACGATTGCCGATATTATTCAAGTAGCTTAGTTACACAATAATGGTAATGTTTTTTTTTAAGCTGTTAGATTTTCTTCTCTCTCTCTCTTTCCATTCTAGTCAATTTTTTATGCTGTAAGCTTTAATATATGTTCAAATTGGCTATTTACGACAAAGATTTTTTAAGCAGTAAATGTATTAAACTCGCGCACGTATAATACTTTTTTTTTTTGTAACGCAAAACTGTTTAAAAATAAATTTATCTAAAACTAGTTTTTGTTTTACGTTTAAAAACCAGTGCCAAGTCTTGGTAATTTTACATCCATAAGAAAGGATAACCTTCATTGACACATGCTTTTAAACCAACAAGGAATAAGAAGTAAGAAAACAAAGCGATTTTTTCTTTATAATTATATACATATATCTGACGGTTATTTTAAACCACACATGAGCATTTAAGAGATACACATGTTTTCTTATCGCTTGGCTTTATTACAAATCTTCACCGTTTTTTAAATCTTATAATATTTGTTTTTATTAAAGAAAGCCACAAAACATTTTAGATTTAACATGAAAAGACACTGGCGTCTAGCGCCTAGAGTTTTTCTGTTAAATACAAAAAATGATTTGTGTGTTAAAAAAAATGTCAACCAACCTTGAGCTTCACTGTTTGCCGGATCTGCTGATGTATCCATATATGACGAATCAGAGAGCGGTTGTTGTTTCACAATAGCCTTAGAAGTGGTTGCTGCATTTTGCGTAGATGTCGTCGTGGTATTACCACCCGCCGCAGCATCTTCGTTTTCGGTAAAGTAACTTTCATCATAGCGCATATCACCATATGACTCGTCTTCAACATATGTTGCATCTTGCTCAGCCTGATCGACTTCACCTGATTCGTCAGCATAGTCTGGTTCTGATTTTGTTGGCAAATCAATGGGCAAGTCAATGTATTCAGGTTCGCTGGTTTGCTGTTGTTGCGCTTGCTGTTGGTGGTGGTGTGTTTGATGCTGCTGCTGGTGATGTTGACTTTGAGGTTTGCTATCAGTAACAACAGTTGTTTGTACGTTTATTTGATGCGCAGCAGATGTGGCATCTGAAGCTTCTAATGGATCAATTATACTCTTGGCGCGTTTAATATGCGGTACACTACCTAAACTAGTGCGTTGGGCGGGTCGTTTTTGAGTTACTACCGTTGTGGTGGTGGACGCTGGCATACTAACGCTGGTAAGTTGATGTGCTTGACTGTGTAGAGTTTGTTGCGTTAAATGTTGAGGCTGATGATGTTGCTGCTGCTGCTGAGGTTGGGTGGTAATAGTAGCTTGGGGTGGGTGTGTTGGCGCCGCTGTTTGTATGACTATTTGTGTAGTTTGTTTTGCGTCATCTGCAGAATCATCGACCGTTTCTATCTTATATGAGCGGGCTGTTGATGTACGTTGCCGTACTCTAGGCGATGTTTGTATTTGTTGTTGTATCTGCGGCGTAGGTGTTGAGGGTTCTGGTGGTGTTTGAGATTGTGGTGGATCACTCTGTAAATGAAAAAACATTAATTAATTAATTTTTCATTGCCAGAATTGTGAGTTTGAAATAGAACGCTTTTATGCAAATGAATCATTAAAAATTGCTATGAGTACAAGTATAAGTACATTTTAAATTTAAACATTTTGTTAGAACGATAGCATCATAAATTACCATTTTAACAATTGAAAAAAAAAAAAAAAGAAAAAAAAAACAACCGAGAAATTTTCATTCATAATTGTTGTTAAATAGCGTACCAATAATTTATATTGCATTACAAAATTGCCTGTGTATATTAAGGAAGTAGCCCTAGAAGAAAATGAAGTTTTCTATAATTTCTCCATTCATTTTTTTAAAGGAAGTTGCAGAATATATTCGATACAATCTAGCTTTTTTTTTTTTTAGTTAATATTGAGCAATGATAAATATTAGCGGGATTCACGGTTCATATAAAATTAAACTCTTCTTAATATACATATATGTGACCTTCTCCGAGAAAAGGGACCTAGTCGGGTGTGTTCTTGAATCCGAATCCACTCGAAAATGGATTACTTAACATTATTGGTGTTCTGCATTTCACATCCACATCTTTTTATTCGTTTTCAATTAGAGTAGATATGGGTTGGTGAAAGCAAACCGAATCGACTTCTATTGTAATATGAGATAACATTTTTAACAAAAAAATTAATATTGCTTTTAGCTTTAAATCTTCTTAATCTACAGGCATGTCACAAATTCCGATCGGAATGGTTTTAATTCCGTATGTTCAATTCCGATCGATTTAGTTTTAGCTTCTTCAGATTCCGATCGATTTTGCTAAATGGTTTTACAATTGGATAAGGCAACTTTACATAAAAACCATATGATTTTTGTGTTAAGTATGGCAATGTTCAGAAAAAAGTGGTTTGTGAGGAAAAAAGGTGGCAGCGCAACGGTAAAGAATTTATTATATTTTTAATAAAATCAATATAAAGTGAAATAAATAAATCAAAAGTATGTTATTTCTTCAATCTATATCATAAAAACATTTATTTATCCATAAAAATTAGTTTTAAGTAGTTTTTTCATTTATAAAATACTTAAACAATCAATTCCACTTAGAAAACCAAAAGTGGTTTCATTCCGAAAAATTTTTCGTTTTCTGAAGAAGCAAAATACGGAATTAAAACCACTTTCGATCGGAATGGAATTCTATGACAGGCCTGCTAATTTATTCAAAAATATATCGTTATCTAAAACGCAAAAGGCCCTTACTAACCCTAAATTTAAAGTCGACTTTTTCATTGATTTTGATGTAATTATACCAAATTTTTTTTTTAATGATTTTTATGTTATTTTCAGACAATTTGTTTCTTTAATCGATTTAGCGATCTCTTAGTTTTTGGGTTTGTTTAAAATTTTGCAATTTTTCGCGAATTTTAGCCATGTTTGCGATATATGTAAACGATTTGGTCGTGTAAGTTTTCTGATTCTTTACAGCTTTAACGATTTATAATAAATAGTTGACTTTGCTATCATGCCGCTGTTTCTTGAATTTAGCAATTTTTAATGATTTTTTGCCATTCCTTATAGTTTTAGGGACTTTCAATAAATTGTATGGCTGGTTTGAAATATTAAAAATTTTCGCGAATTTTCGCTATTTTTGCAATTTTTTTTGTTATTTTCCGACATTTTGTTTTTTCAACCCATTTAGAGATTTCAAATAAATTTTAGTGTTTGTTTAAAAGATTGCAATTTTTCGAGAATTTTAGCCATGTTAGCGATTTTTTTTTGTGATTCTTTACAGCTTTTGAGATTTTTAGAAAATATTAGACATTGCTATCATGCTTCGGTTAGCAAATGAGCGATCTTTAGTTCAACAAAAGTTTTTTCGAACAAAAACTTCGAATACACAAAAACATGCGGATTTGAGAACACCAATTTATTACTTATGCGGATTCAAAAAATTTTTCGTTTTCAATTCGAGTCTAAACCTAGAACATACCTGATTGTGTCAAAAAACGGGTTTTTACTTAAGAGTGGATTCTGGTAAGATGCGTTTTTCTTAAAACATAATTTTCATACATTTTCTCGGAAATGGTAAAATATGTATACATATGTATGTATGTATGTACTACGATTTGAAACATCTAAGAAAGATTCCCTTTTTGGGTTAAAGATTAGCGATTAAATTAACTTTAATCTCAGTATGATTGTTGGTTCAGTGAATTACGTATATAGCCGAGTATGTCGTTCGTATTGATGTTATTAGTCAGGTAAAGAGGAGATCGGAGTGCCTCTTTTGCGGCCGAATCCGCGAATTCATTGCCCGGAATTAAGCAGTGTCCAGGAACCCATAATAACAAGATCCTGGGATAGCTGTTTATTAAAAAATTTCTTATGTTCGTGGCATAAAAATCATTGTTGTGTATGTTCTTTACGGCATGGATGGCAGAGAGTGAGTCAGTGCAGATAATATTGTTACCTGTTAGCTTTTTTAAACAATAATCTTATTTTTAATATGTACCAATAATTAAATTTTTACGGTGTTATTTTTGTAAGCAACATTTTTATTTTTTGTAATTCTATTCTTTGTTTTTAAATCTTATAAAATTTTAAATATTAACTACTTAAGATGTGTTAATTTTAAATTGAATTCAAATTCAATATGCGTATCGGTATCGATATCGGCGATATTTTTTTTAGCATACAAGTTTCTTTCCGGAATTGTCTTTATTGCCCGTAAGCGCACTTACTATGTTGGTACATATTTAGAATAAATTTGGTCCAAACCATAAGATCGAAACTATGGAATGGTAAAGATTTCCCAAATCGATTTTAGAGTTTTCGATTGATTTTTTTTTTAAATTTTGAAATAAATTAATCGTGCTTAAAAATCGATTTTATATATTTATAGTTTAAGATACATTTGCAAACTTTAACTTGCATCACAAAGGGGGATAGGATACAACTGCATTTTTTCCTGAAAAATAATAGAGAAATTGAGTAAAAAAAAAAAAAGATTTTTACAGTGGCTGGATCTTTCTGTTGGTTTCTTGCAAGAAGTGATCATGTGTAAATTTTGAGTTGACTCCCTTTAGAAACTTTGATGCAATATAGGTACATATGACCATGTTCTAACAACCGCAAAACGCATTACATTTGCGATTCTGATACCGTGTTCAAATATGCAACTTAATTTATTTTTACTCAATAAATGAGTATGTAGTAGTAATATAATTTGAGTTAGCTAAATTGAGTACATATATGCCCTGCAAATTTATTGGACCACCTGATCCATTTTGATTAAATGGACTACTCCGATGTAATGCAAGCATGGACCATGTCATTGTGTTAAAGTGTTTGTAGTAAGACGACATGTCTTCATTTTTAAACGACATGCTTTCGTTTTTAAACGAAGTTAAAACTAATCCTCTTGTGTACCTATACAATGGAGTAGTTTTAAGACTACTCCTTTGTAACCCAAAGCTGGGTTATATGGTCCTGCCCTAGGACATCGTAATGTTAAATAGACCATGTTGTTTCCATACGTTTGGGTTACTTTTGGACTAGTCCTAGTCCCTTGTGGGCTACATTTTACAGGCGTGTTTGGACTAGTCCTATTATTTGCAGGGTGTGAACAGAAAGATAATTATGCCATAAACCGAATATTGACTCAATAAAAAAGGTATATCTGAACATGGTATGACTTAAATAGCATAATACGTTTTCTGTAAATCGCAATAATTTTGGCGGCTCCAAATTGTAAAAGTATGTCCAAGGGAACTAGAATATTTGTAAGAAATTTTAGTAGTTTCACAACACCATAAAACAAATCTGGAGTTTTGCGATTTCAAATCATGCGATTATCAGAACATGGCCGATACTTTAAATATTTTGAATTTTAAACTAGGTATTTTATGAAAATTTCAATTACTATCATTTGACGGGTTTTTTCCCGGGAATACCCGGGAATTTCAGATATTTTATTTCCCGTTTTCCCGGGAAATAAAAAATTCCTCATAATTTCAGAAAAGAGCTATTTATACTTTAAAATTTAGTTTTCTTTTCTCTAAAAACTAGCATCTGTGGATGGGTTGCGGATAAGATCAATTACAAGAAGTGAGAACATATTTAAATCAATGTCTCCTGATGCAATAAATCTACTAAAAGCAGAATGGGCAGTGCAACAGTTGATAATTATTACATTTAGCGAAGTAAAGAGTTAATAAAGTACATTAATTAAAATAAGATGCAGGCAGTAAAGTTTCATTTTCATTTTCCATGAACAAGTCTTAAAAATAGAAGATACCTAAACATATCGCTCCTTTATTGCAAGTCATATTGCATAGTCAAATCTACAAAAACAAACGATCTTGCTATATTTTGCTATAACTTCGGGTCAGTTTGAGATATAATACGAGAAGGTGTGAAGAAAAACTTTGCTAAAGTTACTTAACATTTTTGATTTTTCGAGATATGACTATGATGCAATGAAGGAGCGAAATGTTTATTAGGTGATAAACACATATTTGTTAAATTTGTGTTGGTTTATATAACAGTGAATTGCGGGGAAACCGAAATAAAATAACGTTTTGAAAAACCTTGACATGCATTTGACTGATATAGACGTTGTTTATAAAAAAGAAAAAATTGCTTTGAGTGTCAGAAAGTTATTTCCTAAACCGCTAATATGTTATATATTTATTTAAAATATTTTATTAATTAACTTTTTGACCTCATATCATGAGTACCTCAATTTTTATTATTGTTTTGAATTAAATTGTTATGTTTATGTTATCTTGTATTTAGAGCATAATAATATGGAATAAAAGCATAAAAATAGGTAATAAAAGCGTGAGGTAATAATAATTTAAGTTACTATTTCAATCTTCAATTAATTTTTTAGTTTTGAACCATTTCTTTTACTTTCTTTGTAAACAAGTTCCCTTACGTATTTTTAAAAAAGTTTTTTTCATTAATTAAAACAAAATTTACTTTGTATTATTTATATTGAGCGGGATTCCGGGAAATCGAAAAAGTCCGGGAAAAAAAACTCTTTTTATCATTTGCTTTTCGCCACTAAATGTGAATAAAATAAAAAAAAACTGCACAATTAATTTGATATACATATATATTTATACTACATGCTACTGGACAAAAATCTGGCTGAATTTTTCAGGTATTAAAAAAAAAAAAATAAAAAAATGTTAAATTTTACATTTTTTTTTTGTCAAATTTTCCCTATCTCTGAAACTACTGTGCAGGTTTACAAGTGTTAAAGATCTAGTCATCTTTTCCCAGGCATTTTTAGAACCATGTAAATATTGTTTATCAGGAGTCACAGAAACCAATTCGGATCAAAAGTGACATCGTTTTATGTGCAAGATACGAAACAACTTCCACTAAATAAAAAAATTACATACTACGTTGCCCACTAAAACCGCAGTGAATTCGCCTTGACTTGAGCAGTTAAAATATAATAAAATTACATTGAAAATCCGAATACAAGTCACCGATGGCCTAATTTTTTTCGGAACAAAATGCACTGTGGACTTGTGTTAAGAATGTAATAGGTTGTACTGTACATATCGTTCTTTTGCTGAAACGAAGTCATTACACAAAGAATGAAGTTTTGGGGTTATTGATGTAGAATTGTGCGCTACGTTGTTCTTTATATTGAGTATAAAATTCATCACATTGCAGCAAATTGGCGTTATATATAGGTATACACCAAAATTGTAAGAAAAAATTTTATTCAATTTTAATACTTACATCAGTTAAGCCTTTTATTTGCAAGGCCTCTGCAGTACTTATAAACGCTGGTAGGGCCTCCTGTTTAACATTCACCTCACCGCAATACATAAATTGGATAAGATCTTTTAAAGCCGTATGGCTAACATCTTTGAGAAATACTATAAATAAAATAAAAATATGTTTGCTAATCGATTTAATTGATAATCTAGTTTAAAACTTACCAAAGGCATGTTGATTGGCTGGCATTTGAGTGAACATTTTACGAAAATAGGGCGAACAGACAGACAGTACAAGACGATGAGCCTTGACAAATTGCCCCTCTGCCGCCAGCGTTACATCCACTAGGTCACCACGGCATAACGATTCATGAAAACCGGCTGATAAATTGCTATTAAAATTATTCCAGCACAACGAGAATTGCTCGTCGTCCGCCATATTGAATGGTTACACTATTCACAGTAGCGTACAATAGGCGTATATTATAGACACAAACAATCCAACAAAAAAATCAATACAAATTTATGTATTCAATACCCCAAGCAAGCGCTTTAATGAAAAAAAAAATTTTAATACATAGTACAATATTAAAACGATAAGAATAAAACAAGGTGTACAAAGAGAATTTTTAGGTCACAATTATATTTTAATAACAAAAGTGTTTTTGATCGATAAAAAAAAAAATATAAACAAGTTACCGCAAAAATAATGGGATTTTTTTTTATCAAATTTTAGTAATCTTTATACTCTTTCTTTTTATCTTTAATTTAATACCAAAAACATGATAAACTTACCTTGTGAAATTTGCTAGTGCAGGAACAATTCTTTTTCTTTTGAAATATTTTTTTTTATATATTTATTTAATGCTAAAACGCCGCCCGTTGCCAAAAACACTACCGTTTAAAATCGTAAACTGTTCACAAATGAGACGATGCCTAAAATTTTCGATATTCGTATAAAATGTGTGTATCCGTAAGCAAATATTTTAGAAGCTTTCTTCTGATTGGCCACTTGCATTAGAGTTGCATTCAGAGCAGAGTTGTAATCTTATAGCAAAATTCCCTTTTTCAGAGTTGTATTAAAGTAAACTGCACTACCAGAAAAGATAACGTCGACAAGACAGGTTTGATAACATTTGCTTGTCGGTAATACGTTGTATCGGTAGTACCGTCATAATTTTAGTTAGCGGTTTGCAGTGTGGCCATATCCAAAAATAATTTACAGCTAAATCGGCTTTAAAATAATGATAAAAAAATGAAAAAAAATTCCTAAACTGCCAAAAATAATGCTAAAATTTAAATTGTATTATTATTTTACATAATTGTTTCCTATAAACTCACATCATATCAATAGATCAAACTAATTTAAAAATAACAATAAAATATTTATTAAACATAAAAAGTCTTAAAAATATAAAACAAATATATTTCAGTCTTTATATATGTACATATGTATCTATGTATTTTAGGTTCATTCGTACAAAAAAAGCTTTCAAGCAAAAGGTACAAAAAATCAGCGGAACTTGGCCCATAAATGGGTATTATTTAGTATTTAAATAAAATCTATATAACATGTTTAATAAAAAAAATTTCATTTTATATATTAAATACGCCATTAAATAAGAATTCTGTTTCAGCTTCTGAAGAATCAATCGAGATATCATTATAATATATGCCATTAGGGTGGCCGTTATTATTTTTTTTCGTATTTTCACTTGGCAAACCCCTTAGATTGATTCCAAATTAGGAAAAAATAATATATAAAACATTTTTAGATCGTTTGCATAGTTATTGGGCGTGCCTTGAGCCCACAAAGTTTGCTAAAAATGCTATTTTTCCCACTATGTTTCGCTTAATTTGTTAATAACTTCAGTAATATTTATTTTAGAGAAAAACCTTATTCACAAATATTCAAGGGCTATATCTTATGAACAATGTTGATCTGTATTAGTTTTCTTTTACATTAATATTTAATCCAGAAAAAGCCAAATAAAAAATAACACCGAAATATTCACATATCTACGCATTCTTTGCCTGGTGATTACACTACGTGACAAATTTTGAACAAAGTCGTGACCAAATAAATCTGACAGCTAATCTTTATGTAAAACTTTCCCCTGAATCCGAATATGAAGTCAGAATTATCAAAAGTAGAACAGTTTTTGAGATATTCCAAAATAACCGTTATTTGTGTTTTTAAAAAAGATGATGTGACTGAAATGCAATTATCTTCAAAAATTTTAAACGTACTATGTATTTCTTTCTTTTTATTGAGAGGTTATAAAATTTCTTAAATAACCATGGGTCGTTTGTGAAGATGAGTCATTAAATGGCAGAGTTATAGTGGACAAAACTTTAAACTTCATTATAAATTTTATGATTTTGTTCAATTTTGCTCTTTTCAAGTTATTTTTTTTCACACACGTCAAGTTTAACTCGTCAAGTCTTGAGCTTTTAGTAGAGAAGGGAAACGAGAATGCCATTTCATTTCAAACTTGACGTGTGTGAACCGGCACTTACTCTGTCATTTCTTGAACAATCTTACCAGTGATGTTATACCTAGGGAAAAACCCCCATTCGTAGGGATTTTCTTCTAAAAAAATAGCCGTAGAGAAAAAAGGACAGATATTTTGAAATCATTAAAATGTGGGGACTTTTCAGTAATGTTGGAAAACTATACGTTTGGTAGCTTTTTTCGATTTGTGATAGCATACTAATAAATTTGTTAATACGGCAGCAATAAAAATTTTTAAATTTCTTTGAGTCATCGCTTGCCGTCATTTCAGCTTTGATTTTCACCTAATTTTGTGATAAGCTCTTTTAGAAGAATGGAGATCTGTTGAACCTTATTTTATAGAGCAAGAAATAGATAATACATACGTAAAATATGGGAATCAAAAAGTTTTGGAGTAAAGTCGAAATAGTAAAGTGAGTGTGAGAAAATGGTAACCTAGCGATAAATCACCTCAAAGAATAACTTGTGATACAATTTTCTGATCTCTTTTTGAGCACTTTAATGGTAGTTTGATAATTATTAGTGTGTATTTATCAGCTAATTTTTCAATCGGTTATTATAAAGTTTTTGATTATGTTTTAAATAAATTTTTAATCGTCATGTTTTTAATTTGTTCTCCGATAAAAGCAGCACAATCATCCAAATGCTTTCTGGGAACAACTTTAAATAAAATTATATCCATTAATACAAACGGATTTATTTGTATTGCTATATCATTTGAAAGTTGTAGGGATTTTTGTATAGAAAAATAAGGTTTTTTTCGGACTGCGTAAGAACTTTTAAAAAAAGTGTATAACATCACTGATCTTCACTAGCAACCCATTGTTATTTTAGTAATTTTATTACATCTCAATAAACAGAAAGAAATACATAGTCCGTTTAAAATGTTTAAAGATATTTGCATTTCAGTCACATCATCTTTTTTAAAAACCGAATAACGGTTATTTTGGAATATCTCAAAAACGGTTCTACTTTTGACAATTCTGACTTCATATTCGGATCCAGGGGAAAATTTTACATAAAGATTAGCTGTTAGATTCATTTGGTCGCGACTTTGTTGAAAATTTGTCACGTAGTGTAATCACCAGGCAAAGAATGCGTAGACATGTGAATATGTCGGTGTTATTTTTTAATTTGGCTTTTTCTGGATTAAATATGAATGTAAAAAAAAACTAATACAAAGCAACATTGTTCATAAGATATAACCATTGAATATTTGTGAATAAGGGTTTTCTCTAAAATAAATATTACTGAAGTTATCAACAATTAAAGCGACACATGGTAAGAAAAATAGAATTTTTGGCAAACTTTGTGGGCTCAAGGCACGCCCAATAACTATGCAAACGATCTAAAATTTTGTATGTTATTTTTTTCTAATTTTGAATCAATCTAAGGGGTTTGCCAAGTGAAAATACGAAAAAAATTGTCCATATAACTTGCGGCCACACTAATATGCCATAGTAGTGTGATAGTAGTGATTATTATTTAATAACTAATAATAATAGCGGTTTTCACCCTTTGTATTAAGTGTACAACTCTGCTTTACTTAATACGATTTTATACTACAAAGCATGAGTGTCTTTTTCGTTTTTATTGTAAATTAATGAAGTTGCTGAGTGAGGAAAAGAGACAGATATAGTTTCTTCAACGGTTTTATTCTGGGTAATTTTACAAACGTGTTTACTAAAGCTTTTTGTTGGATTTTTCAACAACAGCGTAGTAAATTTCAGTCTTATACATTTTGTTGTTGCAATGTTGTAAATCTTAGTACTTTTACTAAATTAATAAAATTTACAAGGACTACAAGGGACATTACTATCAAGGGTGAAAACCGCTAATATAAAATTACAAGAGATAAAAAATTTTCACAATAACTACAGAGCTTTCTAACCTAACTTTCTTATATGAATGCACAAAAAAGAAGCTTAAAGCAGACGTCGCCAGATATTTTTTCGGACAACACACCTAAGAAGCATTCTGTAATCAACATAATGGTGCCTAAGCCCGTGGATTCAGATAATCCTACTCTTATTAGCAATGTCCCAGTGGCTGGCCGAAGTGACACTGCAACATCAACAGTGGCGCCGGTTGCTACTGCTGATTGTTTTTCATGGGCGGTTTTTGACCAAAAACTCAATAATGCGCTGGACGCAAAGTTGGAAAGTGTGGTAAAGAAGGATGATTTAGCCTACATTTCTACAGAGATACAACAACTACGTAACGATAACACCCGCTTACAGAACGAACTGCAAATAATGAAAAACAGACTGGAACAAGTGGATAAGGCAAGCAGACGACACAACATTGTTATAAGTGGCCTTGTAAGCGTAACCGTGCCTAAGGCTCTTAATGAATTCAAAAAATTGTGCAAAACCACACTAAAAGCGAACGTGAATGTCACTGAGGCCCACAAAATTGCCGGTGGAAAATCTTTCGTCATCACGCTTAATTCTGCCATGGAAGTTAATGCAATTATTGCTGCTAAACGTTTTCTTGTTGGTGCAAATACATATATTTATTGATAAAGACTACACAGCTGATGTACGCAACAAAATATATTTTTTAAGACAGATTGGCAATAAAGTTAAAAACGTAAACAAACATTTGAAAGTACGATATGGTGACCTGCGCATCTTTATAGAGGACAAACCTTTTTATTGTGCAGATGGCAAGATCATTGCAAATAATAATTCTGACGCATCCTTTTTACGTGAAGTGATGTCCAAAGCTAACTACGAATGCGATATTTAAAAAAAAAAAACACAAATTAACAACCCCGTGCCTTCTGCTGCTACTTCAAATGTTTCGTCTGCAACTGCGGACGCTGTTTCTATCGCTGCCTCTGCAATTACACCAACCCTCAACTAGCAACCAGAAGTGTGTCGATTGGTATCGTATAATGTTGCCAACCTTAATAGTAAACTAAAATTTGGAAATTTCTTTACATATATTAATAACTTTGATATTTTTTTTCTTTTCGAGACGCACGTACTTGTTAATAACCGAATACATTTCTCAAGTTTCTTTAAAAATTACGTTATTTACTGGGTGGACGCCACAAAAAATCACTCATCGGGCCGAGCCATTGGTGGTTGTCTATATGGGTTTAAAAAAATTATACAAGAAAAATACCTTTTGAAATTTTGTGAGTTCCCTAATGGTGCTTCTCTATCGGCTAAACTAAATGATGTTTGTTTTCACTTCATTCCATCATATATTAATTGCACTAGCTGGTCTCGTGACTTTGGCAAGTTTGAAGTTTTTTTATATAGTTAAACGGCGCATCATTCTGTATAGTGGACAACCTGAATGCTAGAGTTTCTGATGCTCAATATCTTGATGAGAGCATGTCGATTGATACGCCTTTGATCTACCAGTCTCGTGTATGCAATGATACGATTTGAGATGGCAAGGGGAAGAAACTAATGGCTCTTTTGGAGAATGAGGGTGGTATTATTGTTAATGGCCGGAGGGCAGGCGATATAAAAGGGGAATACTCATTTTGTGGGGCTATGGGAAGTTCGATAATTGATTATTGTATATGTTCACTTGATGTTTTGAAATTGCTGTCTGACTTTCATATCCCTAGTAAGCCCTTTTCTGACCTCATGCCATGCTCTGTCTCACTGTGGTCGAAGACCAATCCTCTAACGAAAGACCTGTCACTCCCCCAGAAGCTTCCATGGTTACCCAAAAATCTGGTGAGTTATATTGGCTGCAGTCTTCTCTGAGTATACAGGAAAAAGTTTTTATGGCTGCTGGTGACTTTGGTTTTAGGAATCGTTTTGACCCCAAGAACAAATGGTTTGATTCTCAATGTGAAAATGCTCGCAGGAGTATGCTTGTTAAACTGAATCGATATCGTAAATCAAACACGGAATTCAGACGAAGATGCTATCTACATAGATAGTAGAGCCAAATATACCAGGTTATGTGACGAGAAAAAATTAAAGTTTAAAACAGTATTTTAAAGCTAAATGGGGTTAGAAACAGTATTGAATGGTGGAAGCTAATTCGTTAAGAAATTGTCAGCCAAAGATAGGAAACAATTTGAGCATATGAGTACAAATTCCTTGGTATCAAATTGACTTACAATTTGTCCTTTAGAAAACACCTCGTATCTAAACTTGCCCTATCTAAAACTGCGATAAATGCCACTTGGTTAAGCTACATATATCCACCATCCCAGGATACATTTTTCGAACAAACTTAAAATGTTCCATACTGCGGCAAAATCAATAATGTTTTATGGTGCCCAGGTATGGGGCTATCTTAGTTTTGAGGAAATTGAGAAATTGTTGCGCTATTTTTTGAAGAAAATGTTATATCCTCCCAAAAATCCGCCTAATTATATGTTACATATTGAAACTGGTCTTCCCTCGCTTTTTTGGAAACTTTGAATTTGCATTTTAGTTACATCAGGAAGGTCTTAAATCTACCTGTCAATAGGCTGCCACCATTGCTTGCTGAAGAGACCTTTCGACATAATACTTTTTGGCTGCCCCATTGGAGATCATTATGCAGTGAAATCGGCATAACTCAGGATATTGAGATTTGGAGGACTAATATTAAAATTTTTCACAACCGTATCCTTGAATCTTTAAAAATCACTGAATATGAGAAATTTCTTGTGAGTGCCAGAGACTCTAGATTTCATGATATGTACCCCACACTTCAATATGATATCCGCCCATACTTTTGCGATGGTGATTCAGCACAATTTGTTAGCTTGATATTTAAAGCTAGAGGAGGCCTTCTTAATTTAAACGCTCGTGCATTTAGAGGAAACAGCGTTGACATTTGTACACTCTGTAACTGGAATGAACAGGAAAACACGTATCACTTAATTGGCCGATGCCCTATTTTTGTCAGTTACCGTTCAAATTGTCTTGGTAAACGGTTTCTATCACCTGAAGAAGTGTATGAAGTATTAAATGGCAAGGATTACATGCGTCTTTGCAAATATTTGCTATATTGTTTAAAATACAGGGACCTTATTATATCTGAATTTCATTAAATATATTGTTATCCTATAAATAAGTAATTAATAATATATTTATTATAGTTTTGCCAATTAGACACACAACATTTCATATTATGTCTTACTATGATCTATTTTAAAAAAATCTTTTAACATTGTTTTTATAATACATACATATGTATGTTTGTATGTAAGTTATTTTATTTACAAATAAATCATATATTCATTCATTATAATATATATTCTTATCGCATTTTTAAATGAAATCGCATGTTTATTTTAAAACTATCGCAACACTTCAAACCACACCTAAAATAAAGTAGAGAATTTAGAGTCCTTAACGTAATTCTATTTTGAATTTTTGTTTTTAACATGGGATCTTCACCTGACAATTTTTTGCCATACGCCCCTGTTCTGAAAAGCGCAAAACGCTTAAAATTTGCGTTTTCAATTTGAAAACGCCAAACAGGTGTACTGAAAAACGAAAACGCTAGAAATTTGGCGTTTTCAAACCGCTGGTGTATACTTAAGCGATCTGGTCTATTTTATTAAAACTGCACTTTTAAGAGAAAAGGAAATGACCCACAATTTCAATATAATATGTTTTCTATTTATTTAAGGAAAAACTTGTTACATTTTTTCAAGATTTTAAATAAAAAATCCAATTAAAAAATTTGCTTTGAGTTCGTCAATTGTTTGTCGCAGTAGTTTACTTACATGTATTAAATCTGTAGGCATTTTAATTTTAAATTTATTTCACAGAACTAATTTGTAAATTATTTGTTTGCTTACGTTTTGTTATGATAAAACATATGTTTTCTTTGCTCAAACACAACTTCGGAAAAAAGCAAAACGCTAGCAAATCGCCTGGTTTTCATAACATGTTGAAATGCGTTTTGCGTTTTTCAAATCATAAGCGATTTGAAAACGCTGCGTTTTCCAGAACATGGATGATAGTAAACGTCAAACTTCATATAAAAAAAACGCTAACAAAAACTTTTAAGTTTTTTTTATACATATGTATAGACTTTGACGTTTGGTATGACAAAAAATTGTCAGGTGAAGAACCCATGTAAGAGATTTATACCACTATAAACCTATTTTAATTTTCGCGTTGCTAAATGGCAAAACCAAGAACTTCACTAGAAAAGAAGCTAATTCACTGAATGGATTTTCATTTTATGCATTTTTATATCCATATACATTTATCCAGAAATCAACTGTTGAGTTCTAATTTAATAATTCTTATGAATTTAGTTTCTGCCACTGATGTTCCAAAGTTGTAATTTCTTCTGCGGTGAAATCAATCATTTCTTTTTTAAAATGTCGCTTAATTTGCATTTATTAGTTTTTAAACTGTTTTCTACACAAAATAGTTAGTACATATGTACATATTTGTTAAATTATGAAAATTGTTTAGCGATCGTTGTCTACGTTGACATATTAATTGAGCTATAAAATCTCGGTATGTAATTCGTATTTTTTCCTATTTCAAAAGTTATGATATCTCTTTTCGATTTCAAAAAATTTTTAATATCGTAATTGAGGGAAAAAATCAGCTTAACAACAATTTAATGGATCAAACTGATCATATTTTGAAACAATTTTATATGAAAGTTCTTTAAAAAGATTGTACAGTTTCTATAGAAAAAGAGATGCCTCCTAAAAGCTCAAGACTTGACGAGTAAAACTTGACGTGTGTGAACCGGCACTAATGGCATGCCACTACTGTATACAAATTATCAAAGAAAATTTGTTCGAAATAGTCGAATCTCATGTCATTGGTTTTTGTGTTTACACATGCCACTGCGAGTTCATTTTCAAAATGTGGTTGAAGCGTCAACTTGAGATAATTTGTTAATCATTTAGAGACATTTTTGGGGAAAAGGTTTACATTTATTTATATAAGCATTATTTTAACAATAATAATGCTCTATAACACTAGTTTACAAAATGAAATTTTTTTCATGTCAATTTGATGAGATGTGATTTTTCTTATGTATTTTCTTCCGCTGAATTCAAAAATCAAGGCTAAATTTTTTTTTATGGAACAGTTTTTGAGATATGGTCATTTTCTCATTTTTTTGACCTTTTTTCACTTGACAAATTATATCTCGAGCTAGATATGGCCTATTGGGTCGTTCTTGGTACCAAATAGAAGGTATTGAGATGACGAACAAATATGTATAACTGGACCTTTGATTGGTAAATTTAACCTTGATTTTTGAATTCAGCGGAAGAAAATACATGAGAAAAATCACATCTCATCAAATGTACATTTTCAATGTAAACCAGTGTAATTAACAAACTTGCTTTTATTAATGCGCGTTTCAAAAAATTCATCATAACCCTGCAAATATTATTGGACCACCTGATCCAATTTCATGAAATGGACTGCTCCATGGACTGGTCCGATGTAATGCAAGCATGGACCATGTCATTGTTAAAAAATGTTTGTAGTAAGACGACATGTCTTCGTTTTTTAACGACATGTTTTCGTTTTTAAACGAAGTTAAAACTAATCCTCTTGTGTACACAATGGGGTTGTTTTAAAACTACTCCTTTGTAGTCCAAATGGGTTATATGGTCCTACCCTAGGACATCGTAATGTTAAATAGACCATGTTTTTTCCATACGTTTGGGTTACATTTGGACTAGTCCTAGTCCCTTGAGAGCTATTCTTTACACGCGTGTTTGGACTGGTCCTATTATTTGCAGGGAATAATACATTACATACATACATATTAAGTAAAAACATAATTTATAATTTTACAACAATCCAGTAAATTTGCATTAAATTTTTTACAGGGTAACATTGCTTATCGTTTTGACATTTACCCTGCGGCCACACGGTCAAGTTGTTCTTGATAGTAATTTTTGCGCCCCATAATCGTTTCAATTCAATTGTCAACTGAGTCTTTCAACTGAATTGATGCTTGGCCATACTCTTCATCAACTGAATTAAAGATTTAAAATTAATTTAAAAATTTGATGAAATTAAAGACAATTTTTTAAATACTGAACTTTTTTTTCAAAAGAAAACTACAAACATCAATTTTTGACAGCTGATGAAGAGACTCGAGCACATACAGTGCAATCGAATTGAAAGACTTAGCTATTTTTCTTAAATCTTAATTGAGTCTTTTTAAAACTTATATTAAGATACAAAAACGACAGTATCAAAATAGAATTATATAAAATGATCTTAGAACTATGATGTAAGTGAAATAGCTACATGCTAAACTGAGAAGGAAGATGTATAATTGAACACTTCATTAACTCATGACATGTTTCGATCACAACCACTTGATCTCCTCAGATGGATTTGCCGTCTAACACCGAGTCTACAACTGACATGAAATGCTGTTAAAACATGATGTTAAGACTCCATGTTGAATTTTTAATATGTTAATGGTGGAGTATAGTACTCATGTTAATGTTAAGAAATTTCATTATTTTTTGATTGTCGTCGAAGCATATTCCAAACAATAGTGTGTGTGAAATGAAAAAAAGCAACAAAATGACTTCTGTCAAGCTTAAACGTCATTTTATGTTATAAAAGAGTTGTTAAAACACATGGCTTAACAGCCGTGTTAAACCATGAGAAAAACTCTAACATGATGAGTCTATACTTAACACTAACATCATGTTAGTGTTAATGTTAAGCATTTCATGTCTGTTGTAGACTACATGTTACACTCGCAGCCATCGACGACAGCTGACGTCAATAGTCAAACATCAATTCTTAAACCAAATTGTATTTTAACCTTTGGCAGATCGAAATTTGCTTTTTTTAATGATTATCCATTTTAATTGATTTTTTTATATGTTTTTCCTAGCTTCTGTTTTTTCCGTACTTATGTCAGGAATTCTTCTTGAAGTCCAAAGTACATTTTTTTATTTTTTCATTTTGTCTTTATTTTTCTTGTTGTCCTTTTTCAGCACAACTTGAAGGACAAATGTACACATAGAGCTCGTGCCTTAGCTTTAACAATAATTAGAATTGTGGTTATTTTGTTGAACTATTTATGGTTTTTAATCCAAATTTTTAATATTTTAATCAGGCTTAAGTTCATCAAATTTAATTTTCATTCAATCAATAACAATTTTAATTAATTTTCATGTTGTAAAAAATTCCTTTCTTCATAAAAATAATTTAATGAAAATTAAATTTGATGAACTTAAGCCTGATTAAAATATTAAAAATTTGGATTAAAAACCATAAATAGCAATACTGCACCTTCTTCCTTGATTTTTTTTCAAACTATGAGTTAACATAAGTACGTTTTCCCATGCCTTTAACATAAGCTGAGCAATAAGAAATATTGCTGTTATTCTGCCGACGTTATTGCCAACTTGCTGCGATAATTATCTTTGGTGTAGACCTAGGATAAGCAGGGTTGTGAACTATTTCTAATCAAAAAGCGCCGTGACCCTAATCAAAAAGCGCCAAAAAGCGCTAAATAAAATTTAAATAAAATACTTCATGAAATGTTTAAGAAGTTTTTTTATGAACTAGACTCATTTTCGACCGAAATAAGGCGGTTATAGTTCATACATTTTATCATAATTTGAGATCTATTTGTGCGTTTTTGATCTTTTACAAATGATTATTTTCTACACTTACTTTTTTTGTCTTTTGCCCAACTGTGTTAACAAAACATTAAAAGTTTTAAAAAGGCTTTACTGATATTTCAGGAAAACTAAATTAATATAATTTCAAATATGTACGGACAGAATTGTTTACTAAATCACCAGAAAATGTGTCTTAAACCAAGGAAATGTTGCACTATTCTCGTCAAAGCCAAAAATTTCTTACTGTAAACATATGTGTGGCTTGGTTTAAGAAAAAAGTAGTGACTCAAAGCGACATAAAATTTACTTAGCTGCAGTTAAAAAAAATTTATTTTTATTCCTTTGTTACTTAAATCTATAATGATATAAAAATAAGAAACTTTTGATAGATTTGCCTAACATGTCTTTCCAAATAAAAATTAATTAAATCAAACCAAGTTTTTAATAAAAATAAGCTACTTTTGTATTCGTGTTTTAAGAAATTTTTGATCATACATTTACCAAAAACATGAATTTTTTGATCATGAGAAAATATTTTTTATTTAAGAAAGTTTCACTTAATACAAACAAAGCACTTTAAAATCAGGAAATATTTTTTTGGATTTTCTTGTTTTAAGAAAAGAAATGGATATCTTTAGAAAATATACGTCTTTCCGTGCAATAGTTTGCATTTCAGAGTACTATATATCAAAAGTATTCGAAAAACGGAAACAAATTTTGGATTAATGTGTCTTGATTTTAATGTATTCAAATAAAAGTACAAAAATGTCGGGAATCTATAAAAGCGCTAAGGGAAAAATATGCGCCTTTTCGACAGTTAAAAAGCGCTAAATCTAGCGCCAAAGGCGCTAAATTGGCAACCCTGAGGGTAAGATGTATAAAATAACGTTTACTCGCGACGTTAACAATATCAGACAGAGATATTCTGTTAAAATAAATAAACTTAAAACTAAAAAACACTTAACATTAATAAAACTACACCATAAAACGGTGTGTTACGAAAAAAGTACATTTAAGTAATCACAGATTAGTCTGGTAAATCGAATTGTATTATTATACAGGTAAGTATGTATGAAAATAAAATATTCAACATTTGTTTATTTTTCGAATTTATGCTCTAAGCTTTATTTCAGATATGTATTTTATAAAGCTTTTTTGTAATAGTCCTATTCCTTCAATTTTTCAGAAATTACTTTTTTATACACTACCAGACTATTGTATCTTCTTGTTACATTTTACCTTAGCTTTCCTTTGGACAGCAATGAAATGAAATGAATGTACAGAAAAATTTACAATTATTAGACACCAGCAGAATGTAATGCATTTTCTGGCCCGCTACGGCCTTCGCCAGCATTCTTTGTATCACACTGGATAGTGATACTTTATAAATTGAATGTATTTAACTCAAGAATATAGAAGAAATATAGAGTGATCTATATTTATAAGAACAAATAAAATAATTTAAAATAAATAATAGTTATCACAGATTTGCAAATACCATTTAGCCCCTATGTAAGCCCGGGGTAGACTTTGTGTAAAATTCAGGCATGACCTGGGAGACGCTGTTAGATTCATGTCATGGAAGTCAAGTTTCTCTATAAACGTATTTGTCAGGGCGAGCGCATATGTGCTGAATGGGGTCACAGGTGATGTTTTGCCTCTTGCAGCATTTGAGTAACGTTTCGTGTGAGTTGAGAAATTCATATTAATGCATTTTCTGATTACCTTCCTTTTAATTAACTCAATTTCTCTAGCTACTGTAGTTGAAATGGCAAACCAGATTGGGAAACCATAAACGAATATTGATCTGATGGCAACTTTAAATAAAAGAATCCTAGTGCTTTTTTTGTAGATATCTGCTATTGAAAAGTCTGGAAAACATGCCTGAGATTCTGTTAACTTTGGCTAGAATCGTCCTTCCGTGGTTACTAAATCTAAGCAGCTTGCCGAATGTGATTCCCAAGTACTTTAGGCTGTTTTAAAAAGGTATTTCAATGCCTTCAAGATATAGTTGTAGGTTTTTGCTTTCCGGGACTACTGATCTTGGACACTTCGTGGAGGCATTTCTTATACAGATGGCTTCGGACTTTGCAGCATTAATTTGAATTCCCCATTTCTTGTAGTATTCATTGATGCTTTTAAGATGTAACGAAACTCTAGCGCTTGAACATGAGAATGATCGTGGGAAAAGACTAAGCAGTCGTCTGCATACAAAATAGCTGCCGAATCAGTAGTTTCGTGTGGGAAATCGTAAAGAAAAAGATTAAACAGTATTAGGGCTAGTACGCTGCCCTGTGGAACACCACTATTAACATTTCCAAAGCCAGAACAGGAGTCAAAGATTTGGATGCAAAATTTTCGATGATGATAACTTTGCAATAATTTAAGCAAAAATGGATCAACACCTAGATCCACTAGCTTATATAGAATACCTCTAAGGCAGGCTGTGTCAAATGCTTTATGGATATCCAGCGAAACTGCGACAGTGCATTTTCAGATCATTAGATTTGTTGTAACGTCACTATGGAACTTCAATAATGCGTGTACTGTTGAATTAGATTGAAGCAGGGTAATGGATTAAATAAATGGATTTTTCTTTAGAATATGTTCTAAAATTTTCCCAAGGTTGGAGAGCAGTGAGATCTGGCGAAATTCATCCATTCTCAGACATTCCCTTTTGTTTCTTAATTTTTAAAATTTTGGCAGGTTTACAACATTTTTCAGGCGATTGATTATCAATTCTGATAATTGCTTATGAAAGTAGACCCAAAAAGAAGGACTTCTGCATCATTAGTTTGGTCATGGTACCTCAATAAATAATTCAAAAATTAATTTGAAGTTAGTAAGTATCGTATAGGGGAATTATTCACGTTTTAGGCTCTTTTGTTTGTCATAACTCGAATATAAAAAAATTAAGAAATACAATTCCTTTAATCTGTTCATACAACGTTTTGCTACATAAAGGCCGTTACACACTATCCCACAAAGTCTTACGTATTTTGCAAAAATGCTTCCCTGATCTAATTATTCTTTGAACATTTTCAAAAAACAATAACAACTTATCATGACAGGGTTGCATTTTCGTTAATTACTAAAGACTTTGTGGGATGGTGTAAAACGGCTTTGAGCAACAGTTTCGCAGTTATAAAAAAATTTTTGAAGAAAAAAAATATTTTTTGCCCAAAAAATTAAAATTTTTTATTTTTAATTCATAAAAAATCCAAAACGTTAAAAAAAACTGTCAAGTCCCATTACTTTCACGTAAAGTCGCAAAACCTATGAACAACATGACACAGAAAACATGAAAATCGATGAACGCGTTTCGCTTTTATTCACAATTAATTAATGGAATGAATTTCAAAAATATGGTCGAGATACCCACAAAATTCTGTGGAAAAAACATTGATGACTTTTTTATTGATTCTTTATTTTGCATGAAAATAAACATTGCGATTCATATAACAGCTGTTCTTACACGGAAAATATGCATTTTGTATATGTTATCTATGCATGGAAACAAAATTTAGAACATTTTCAATTATTGTCACTTTCCATCCTCGTTGA
The DNA here is from genome assembly GCA_949318255.1 of Pollenia labialis. Lineage (NCBI taxonomy): Eukaryota > Metazoa > Arthropoda > Insecta > Diptera > Polleniidae > Pollenia > Pollenia labialis. The sequence continues at coordinate 205,844,249 of OX439139.1, forward strand.
AGTTGACGCTTGTGGTTCTGATGACCTTATTTTCTTCGTAGGTTGTTCATATTCACGTTCTGAGTCTGCATCATCATTATTGGAAATGCGAATATATCGAAGTGAACAAATTTAGAAATGACAATATTAAAATACTGACAACGATACGTACCTTTTCTAATTTTAGCTTCACTGAGTTATGGAAAGATGGATTTCAAACAGTCATAGGCGTCATCAATATCGATGAATTTCCCATCTATTCCTAATTTCATGTGGAGCGATGGCAACAAAATATCATCTAGATCCTTTATCAAATCTTCCATTTGTGTACATTATAGTTGATTTTCTCCAAAATTTCGCCTAATGTTTCATACGTTTCCTTCATAGTTGTGCTGAATCCCAATGGAATGGAATTTTTGTGCAACAGCACAGCCTTCAAACTTGAAATTGAACCGTCGATGAATAAACGCCAGCCGCCAGCGATATAATCCGTTCCCAATTTTTTCACTAAGCCTGGGATATCATGGGAGTAGGTGAACGTATTTTCTTCGTCAACGGTATAAAATTTCTGAAAATCAGCTTGGCGTTGTCGGTATGATGTTGCGCTGACATTTTGCTGTGTCAGTTTTCTGCTTTTTAAAAATGATGTCAAGATTTCGGATTTTTGTTGTGATAGTCCCTTCTTAGCCACAATATAATCCATTTCGATATGCGTTAGCGGTTGAGGTCCATTATTTTCAATATCGGGTGTCCAATCAGCATCATTCAAATTGGTCGGGTTGGTGAAAACGGTTTCAGCTTGCAGGGACACAGTATCCAGACTCGGGGGTTTAGGTGTATCGGTACCAGCAGCGCGTTCAACTGGAAGTGTGGCAGTAAAAGCAGCAATGTTTTCTTTTGTTTTCAATTGTTTTCTGTTTAATCCAGGACGAGAATTTATGCATGCGTAGCAACTGGATTCATCATATCCAGTTAGGTCTTCCACCCAAATTACTGGCTTCATAAAAGAAAACTGTCCACCTTTTCCATGTATCCACGTTATAAGGGTGTTTAACAATTTTTGCACACTGTGTTCGGCTTTAAATTTGCACCACTTAAATCTGCTTCATCAAAATAATGACAATACGCTGTTTTGAATTCCTCAGTAATCATTTTTTTTTCGATCCAGTTGGCCTCTTTTTGGGACGATATGACCACAAACGTAACAAAAATTATCCAATTGTGGGCACTTGTTATTTTCCATATTTGGAAAATATATTATATGTTTTATTGTTATTCACTGGAGAAAAAATTCACTTGTACTTCTCGCGTTCGTCGACTCTTGTTAAATGACAAAAATCGATCAAAGAGCACCTATAAATACTACAAATATTTCAATATTTTGCTGGCAGGTACTTATGAAATATGTTTTCGAAACGTTCCAAAACATGAGCACTCATAAATGTGAGTGCAATTTCGGTTAAAAAAATAATGCAGGTAACTAACGGAAAAACCCAAATAATTAAAAAAGGGCACTTTCCTTTTTCCCTTTAATTGTCCACTCACATTTATTAACGCTTATTACTTTGCTACCGCAATCATAAAAATCAAATAACCTTTTGTTTATAACTTTTTTTTAATTCTGAGAATCATAAAAAAAGTCATCAATGTTTTTTCCAAAGAATTTTTTGGATATTTCGAGCAAATTTTTGAAATTGGTGCTAACCTAAAGATAACCTAAATATGTGTACCTTATTTGGAAACTTTGGCTGTTGCCGTTCTCCAGATATACAGAAAAAGTAATAAAAATACAACAACAAGGGATTTTGGGAAAAATTAGAGGTAATCGTGGTTTTTTGCTCTTACCTCAGCCATTTTTGGACCGATCTGGCTGCATTTCAATAGCAAAATTATAATAAGAATACCAGACAGAAGTATATACCAACCAAGCCGCCATCATATCTGGGTGCTTCGAAAAACCCATTTCAACAGACAGACGGATAACCGGATTTGAACTTCCCTTCCCATAAGGATCCTGAAAACATATACTTTATAGGGTCTAAGATCAATATTGTAGAAATTACAAACGGAATGACAAAGTTATATATGTATACCCTTTTACCATCGGTGAAGTGTATAAAAATATGCAAAAGTGTGAGAAGTTGTCGTTTTCCTTTCTAAATATGTTGCAAAAATAAATGGCAAATTTGTTCCATTTCTTACCCCCAGCTATAATTGAGAGCGAGATACTACAATTTTTTGCATCTCTCAAACGTTTTTCAATTGTTTACTTTTAACATCTAAATTCAAATTGATAATGATTTGAAAATAAACATTTGACATCAAATGTTTTATCAATTTGATGTTGATTGGTATCAAATGTTAAATTCAAATCAAAACTAAATTTGACAATATTAAAGCGAAAAATAAATGTTAACATTAAAAATTGCGATTAAATTTTTACTTCGTGGTTAAAAGTGTTTAATGCAAGTAAACGATTTATTTGTTGTGTAAAATAAAAATTATTTGTGAGTAATAACAATGATTAAAAATACGCATTAAAAAAAATCGCGGTGCTACAATCCTCAAAATAAATGGATACAAATTAAATGCAAGAATTAGAGGACGGAAAGAACATGATCTCATATTTAAGCAATGGCGCCGAATGTTTATCTCACAGTTTATTTGAATAAATAATGAATATAAATTAAAAAAAACAATATATTTTTATTTATGTGCCACATTGTATTATAATCCACATTTGAAAAACATTTGGAATACCGTTTGAAAGCAAGTTCAAAATAAAGGCATTTTACAATTTGAAAATAATTTCCCCTTTCTGTTGAGAATGCTATAATTTTCAATTTGTTATCAACAGTTTGATTTCAAATCATTTTCAATTTGAAATCAAACCTCCGTGTTTGTTGGGACGTAGCTATTATTTTGCCCGATTGTAATTTAGAAAAATGCATCATTTTGTAGGGGTGCGTGCACCTGATAAATATATTACACAATTATAATGCATTATTATTTTTTAGAAATGAAAACACCATAATAAGTTTCGATTTAAGTAAAACGTGTTAAGCTTCGTTCAGAAGGTTGTCATGCATTAATTTTACACATCTGGCAAATGAAAATGAGATTACAATGTTCACACAGTTGCAGGACATTTTTAGGCAATTTGAATGGCAACATTGTAAGATCTGACCACCGTCTGCACGAAGCTTAACACAATTAAAGAAAAGTTACATAAAACGTGAAGTGAATTTTTAAAAAACCTTGATTTCTTGTTAACAAAATATAAATTATATGTGAGTAAAAAATGAATTACAAAGTCAAAGAATGTGAATAAAATTAAAACGAGAATGTAAAGAAAAAATAAGTTTGTTTTACGATCGCTGTGCTACGTCGTGACAATCCGCAAAACAAAAAGGTGCCAAGTTTTTTGTCTTTGCAAAAATTAGAGGATGGAAAGAACATTATTAAATCTTTTAGCCATGGTGCCGAATGTTTATCTCACAGTTTATTTAAATAAATAATGAATTTAAATTTAAAGAATGCTATGATTTTCAAACGTTTGTCGTTAGAGAAAACGTCTGATTTCAAATAATTTTTAATTAGAATTCCAACCTCCGTGTTTGTTGGGTAAATCTGCTGAATCAGTAAAAAAATACCTGAGTTACGACCAATTATACAGAAACCCTAAAAAGTACTCGTTTTTATACCCGCCACCAATACTAGTGATGAAAGGGGGTATACTAAGTTTGTTATTCCGTGTTTCAGAAAAATCGGTTCAGTAGGATGAGAGTTCTAAGTCCAAATGTGGAACCACCACCCAAAAAAAATTGATAATTTGGTTACAAAAACTAACATAAGTGGTGGTATAGAGCACGCATTGATATAAGATTTGGCACGGATTCTTTTCATATGACTAGAAATCATATTGTTAAGGTTAGTGAAGATCGGCTCATAATTTATCATGGGCCCAATGTAAAACACACTCCCCAAAAACAGGTTAGTACGCCTAATACCGTAACCAATTATGTTATTGTAATAAAATTTGGTACGCCACAGTTTCAAAAGGTCTAAAAATTACACTGTTTAATTTCGTGAAAATCAGTTAATAATTTACCATTTGCCCCATATAAAGTCCACTTTCGAAAAACGTTTTTGGAACACCGAAAACCGTCACGATTAATGTAATTATGATAAAATTTGGTCAATCAAATCACTTTGTCAAATTTGGGAAAAGCGGCAGATAATTTACCATAGGTCCCATACAGGCGCGGATCCAGCTAGGGGGGGGGAACATTTTTTTGATACAAAAAAGTAAAAAATTTGTTTTTAAAAGTTAATTAAAATTAATATGTATATATTATATTAAAAAATCTCAACAAAAAGGTTAAATGAAATATAAGATCAGTTCAATATAAACTAATTTTTTTAAATAAGCAATTTATGATTTCCTTGTGAGGCAAATTTAGATAGTACAGTCTTTCTTCTGTCATTGTTGATCTGAGCCATGTTTTTTTTAGACGACGGGTAGGAAATGACCTCTCTCTCGTAGCATTACTGACGAGTAGGGCAAGTTTTTTATGGCATATGCCATTTTTGCCATTTCTTCAATTATTTTTTTAAAAAGCAATTTTTGGTCCAGCTTGCCAAAGAATACCTTTTTGCAACATAGAAAAAAATTTAAGTAGGCTTAGCGAATATGAGGCAGAATCTATTCGAAATGCAAAAATCGGACGTAAAAAGTACTTTCAATGCATCTGCTCAAGCCTCTTGAAGTTAGAAACAAAAGGGATTTCTATGACTGAAAGCTTTGGCTTTATTGACAGTGCTAAGGAAAATAATACAAGATGTCAGTAAAAAAGATTTTGTTAAAAATTTTAAAAAAAGTTTTAAATCGTAATACGTGTGGTAAATTATTCAATACTCCTGAAACATCTATATGGCTTTGCATTTCAATTTTAAAAAAGTATTTTAATCGATTGTCTCACAATTTTGTTTTAATGAAAGTGAGACGGATGAATTTATTGACAACCTTTCTCCATCTGAACTTTTAGTGTTCGAATATCCTCCAGTTGCATCTTGCGATGTTGAAAGAGTGTTTTTCATAACAAAAATTAGATTAAAAGTGTATTAAAAACAACTTCAAAATTCTTGCGTTTTGCCCCCCAGTATTTTTTTTTTTTTTTTTTTTGACAATTTGAAGAAACATACTATTGTACTTACAATAAAAACTTAATAAAATAAATGTTTCTTAAATAACATGTTTATTTTTGCCATTTTTCGTGCCATTTTGCCAGCCATTTTTAAACATTTTTCATGCCATTTTAAACTTGCCCTGCTGACGAGCATTGAAACGAAAATTTGAAATATTTTTCTTAGATTTCGGTAGATATCTTCATCACAGTTTACTAAAGCATCTACAACTTTATCTGATATTTTCCATGTTTGTTGCCAATTCAACAGTTCAGACTCAAGTTTAGATGTTAGTAGGTGTTTATCTATCTCTTTTATCAACATAATCAGCTCATCAGCAAGTTGTGATTTTAAAAGTTTTGTATCTGTATTTGACTTGATTACACTTTGAGGTAGAAGTTTAGGTATGTTCAATACTTTTAGGAGATCTATTGGGAAACGTGTTTTGAGATCTTCTAAAATAAATTCAATAAGAGGAATGTTACCTACAACTCGGTAGTAATCTTCAACATTTTGAATGTGATTGGAACCTCGATTTGAATGCAGAAAACTTTAACTTTTTCAAAAATCGCTTTAAACAGTTCTTCGGCTTTATTTCTTTTCTCTTCAAGGCACATGATTTAAGTTTTGATAAGGCTTGATCCTTTTTGAAGATCTATATCACACTTAATATGTTTATTCCGTAAATTAATTCAAAAGTACTAAGCGAGCTCCTTAATATAAGGCTTTTGATGAAGTATCTCTACCCTCCAGATATATGATGTACACTTGTTGCAAAGTGAAAATTGAGTCGTGACGGTCCAACCATCTTGTCTCGCATAATGTAGAGAGTTTGGCTTCCAAATACTTTGCTAAAACTGCGTTTCGGTTGGGATGATTATATTTAAAAAAATTTGTCGTTGCTTTAACAAATGATACAACTTATTGTTTTAATGGCACTTTGCTGCTTATCAAAATTGAGTTGTTTGATTTATGGGAATAGCAAGGCGTTTGTTTTGCATTTGTCCAGAATTTTATAACAGGTCCATTTTATGCTTGGATCAGAGGACATCCATCTGTTCCATTTCCTACACAATTTTTTAGGTCAAGACTAAAATTTGTCAAAGCTTTTAGAACTATTGATGATAGTGCCTTCGCATCAATTGACACATTAACGTCATTATCAATATATTTCAAATGCGTTTACAACAAAGCCAATAAATGCTTTCCTAACAACTTTTTGTTGTATGTTGAAATATCTTTAAGATAAGGAAATCTGAGTTTTCCCCGACAAATCTGTGTTTTCGTCAAAAATTATCGAATAGAATTTTGATTCTTATAACACATATATACATAAATATTGCATATACATACTAAGGCTTATTAATAATTCGACCGCACGATTTTTCAAGTCAAACGTTTATTCTTTGGATATAAATAGATGGCACCTGCTGGGATTGAATGTAGAATAATAAGTATTTGAATACAGTAAACTAGATGTTTCATTGGAAATATCTAATAAATAACTATTAGAATTAAGATTTGGATACTAATTGAAAATTTCGTTAGATTCAATAAAAAAAAACATTGCTGGGATTCCTAAAATTTTGTGCATATAAAAAAAGATTATTATTGGGAATTCTTGTATTATCGAGATAAACCAAACAAATGTTTATAATTTAGGGGGGGGGGGGGAAATTTCCTTATTCCCCCCCCCTGAAACCGCGCCTGGTCCCATATAAAGCCCTCTCCGAAAATATTTGAAATATTGGTGGAGGGTATCAAAGGCTCGGCTCAGCCGAATATAGCACTCTCACTGTTCTAACTCTTTTTTTGCGCTTTTACTCAGAGTCGTTTGGGAGAAAATGTTTTCCCAGATGCTGCAGGCTTTTACGTCGGTGGGTTTTCGTTTATTTAATTTGGGTTTTTCTTCTTTATTTTGCTTAACTTTGTTTTCAAAGTTTTAAATAATTCATATCAAACTGTTTAGCTTCCCATCCTTAATTATTGCACAATAAGCCGACAAAAGGATCTCCCCGAGTTCCTTTAAATGCCTCATGTATTTCAGTTATTTTTTTCATTTTTTTGTTGACGATCCACTGCAGCGAACGCATTTCCAATTTGCTATAGACAAAGGTTTTTGTTTTAATAAAATTTATAAAAAACTAATATTTTTCGTTAAGCTTTATGTATTATTTTGGAAAAATGCAATTATACGGCTATGTGAATATTTGAACATCACTGTATGTTTATATTTATACATAAATATTTATACATATACATAAAGCATAAACGCTTCTAAAACTTTTACAATAAATTTTTTTTTAAAACGAAAAATTAGATGCGACTATTTTTATGCTACGCGATGTAAATTTACTAAGCAACCCTGGATTGATTAGAAAAAACCCCTACCTACATACATTTTTTTAAAAGATTTGTTTTTCCATTCATTGGCTATTAAAAATATGGTGTTTATACTACTCTCGCTCTTTCACTATTCCTCTCATTCTTTCCTTTTGACTGTGTTATTAATGGGTGGTGTGTATGTGTTTTGTTGTTGCACCAAATCCAACAAGTTTTTCGTTAGTGCTGCTTGCTTATTTGTTGTTTGTCCGGCCTTTTTACAGTTAAGTTTATTTATCAGCCATTCAATTTCTTGTGTTAAGGAATTTTCTCAATCAGTTGTTTAGATGTGCTGACAAATTGTGCACACACGCACGCGTCGTCCGTTTTATGTTATTTACTTGTTTAATGACAATCATATTTCTTTTGTGTTTTTTTTATGATTGTATTAGTTTTTAAATTGGACAATTAGAGCAGAAATAAAACAATTGATTAAATAGAATTGACACTTAAGGTAATTATGTCAAAAACAGAATCATCGCGCAAGTCAAAAAATTGCAAGTGAAAAGTGTTTGTTTTTATTTTGTCTCGTTTTGTCTTAAGTGAGTTTTTCTTTAGTGGTTTTAATATTTTGTTTGTTTTTGCTTAAATAAATATTGAGTGGATTTCAAGTGTCGCTTTAATAAAAATTAATTTTGATTGATATTTTTTATATCAATAAAACAAAAAAAAAAAATAAATAAACAAGGCAATATATAATAATAATAATAATAATAATTGAATAAAAAAAGAAAACAAATTTTAACATGTTACAACATCAACAGCAATCATCACAAGTATCTCAAGGTTACTATGATTATAATCAACCTAGTCCTGGGAGTATGACCAATACAGATTCGTTAAATACTACACCATTTTCAGTTAAGGATATTTTAAATATGGTTAATCAAAATGATGGCTATGAATATGGAACATTAGATGGGTAAGAAAATGTCTTAATTTTGTATACCTATTTAAGTTTTATTTATATCCCCTATCGAATAGAGACGCCCCTTAAGAATTAATTAAGTTAAAAAAAATTAAATAAATCCGATTAATGGATTTGCTGATTAAGCAAAACCTCACGTTTCTCGCCATGCCATTGAAAAACTCTTTATAGGTAGTAGCAAAGTAGCATAAGCTCGAAAATCATAACATACTAGGGATGCGATTTCTATGCAAATGCATGTTTTTTTCGATAGTCTAAGAACGATGTCGACCAATTATCTCTCCGAATCATTAAATTTCGGTTAAAATGGCATCGATTTGTTTTTGCATATTGTTGAATATTTTGGTGAAAATTCACATTTAGGTGTTTAATGCATAATTTTGCATATTTTGACATTTTTTTTCATTTTTATATTATAACAAGGTAGTTAGAGTGATATATTCGGCTGTGCCGGATATTTGATACCCTCCACCGATCTATATGTCTATAGGATCTATATGATACCTATTTATTATTAATTTATCTTTATACTTTAACAGCCATCAGCATTAAAATTGGTTGCGGTTTAGACTACATTTAATTATTGACCGACAATCAGAAAGTTTTATGCTTTTTTATGAGTTAAATATCATGATTCGTTACCGTTTAAGCCGATCTTAAATGATTTTCAGGAGGAGAATTTATATTGGAGCCATGGTTAGTTATGAACCAATCATCCTAAAATTCTGCAGAGTGATTTCTTGCATTAAAAACCTAAATTTCAAAAAAGCGGTGAAATAGTTTTAGCGGTTAGAGTGAATTTCAGAAGGCTGCTAAATATGGGATCGAAGGTAAATTATGGACCGTATAACACAAAATTCATAACATTGTTTCTGGCCATATGAAACTAAGTTGGAAGAAATTATATCTGCTACGGTTTTAGGCGTATTTAATTAATTTACCAGAGTGGGCTTTTTATGGGGCCTATAGTAAATTATTGGCCGATCATCACGAAATTTATTATTGCTCTTTCTAGTCATATAAAACTGTGAAGTATTCAATTTTATTCTGATAGCATTATTTATAACGGTCTTAAGCTGCTCATACACTTGCAATAAAATTGTTCAATTTTACGTATTGTACAATTATATCGCCAATGTGTATGTGATATACGATGATGGCACAATATATTGGCAACAATCAAAATACTTTTGATTTTTATTGCACAACGAAAAGAAAGTGAGATGTGTTGGCAACATTGTACAGTACTGTTTATGTTATTTCTATAGGTTATGTTCATCTTTTTATTGAATGAATGAAAACATGGTGCGACTTATTGCATAATATAGGACAAAATGGAAATAATATGGCGAATATCATATACAATAATATTGGAAGTGTATGGGCCGCTTTAGGCGTACTTAACTGTTTTCCGGGAGAAGGGTTTATTTGGGGTGTAGGGTAAATTATGGACCGATCTTCACGAAATTTTACAGTGAGATTTCCAATCGAATAAAACGAAGTTTTGCGAAATCTTATATCAATTCGTGCACTGTTCCACTATTAAGGTTAGTTTTTGTAACAAAATTATTAATTTTTTTAAGGTTGTGGTTTTACATTTTGAATTATAGCTCTGATCCTACTGAACCGATTTTACTGGATTTCAATCCCAAACTGCTAAGGATAACTACAAGCAATTTGACACCAAGTTTGTTTATTTCTTTTGAGTTTTTTCGAAAGTGAGCGTGTTTTCAACAGACGGAGAGACATACGGACATGGCTAAATCGACTTAGAATTACTCAAGGAGCCAGAAAAAATATATACTTTATGGGGTCTGAGATGAATAGTAAAAAAGTTTCGCAGGGAATGACAAACTTAGTATAACCTCTTCACAACTAATTGTGGTGGAGGGTATAAAAACATCTGATTCCGTACGGAATGTTCGATCAGCTTCGCACTTTGATTAAGCAAATAAGCAAAAAGTTTCCTTAAGTTCAATATAGTTTGACACACATGAATAACATACATTCGCACAGTTGCTAAAATCCACTTAAGCACATTATAGTTGGGCCTTAAGTTTTAAATTTTTATGAATTTCAATATCAGTTACTTTGTCAAACAAACAATAAAAACCTATAAATCCGTGTATAGTGTTGTCGTTAAATATTTTTAAAAAGTACCAAAAAATGGGATAATTACAACAAAAAAAGTGGTACCAAAAAAGGGATTAAAGAAAATATTATGTTTTTTCCACGTTTTTGGTTCAATTTCCATAAAATTTCAAATAAAATTTTATAAATGTTAAAAAAAACCCAGAAAACATTTTAGATTGTTGTTTAACCATAATGCATGATGTTAATTGTGAGCCACACCTTAACGTCAAGTTTTTTGCCCAACTTAATTTGACATTTTTTTGATTCGGGGTTGGCCAAATTCAACAATGAAGAGGTACACGATTAAGCAGCGCATTATGATTGTTGAAGCCTTTTACGAAAATGGGCGTTCAAATCAAAATGCATTTCATGCACTTCGTGATTATACTTATCGACACAATGTGTCCACAATCGGGATAATTCTTCGCAAATTGCAGTAAACTAGGTCTGTAGGAAATGTAAGAACACCTATGCATGCTCGCCCAGTTTGTTTTGGGCTGGCGGCGTCATCGGGCCATACTTCTGCAAAAATGAGATCGTGAATGGTGTTCGCTATCGCGAGATGATAACGGAATTCTTGTGACCAGAAATTGAGGATATGGCACTGCATGATATGGGGTTCCAACTGGATGGTGCCACTTGCCGTGTCATTTCACGTCGTGGCATTGTTAACTGGCCGTCAAGATCATGCGATTGGAACCCGTTGGACTTCTTACTTGTTAAAGTTAAAAGTGTACGTCAATAAGCCAAGAACAATTCAAGAGCTAAAGGACGAGATAATTCGGCACATTAACGGCATTGAACCTCAATTATGTCTCAGATTCATTGAAAATATGTACCATCGGCGTACCAAACCTAAATCAGTTCACAGATTAGCCCATTAGTGGACGAAGTTCCCTGGACATTTCTCTCAATAATTCTCACCAATAATTAAAAAAAATTATCTGATTAATTCAGTTCAAAAACATTTTAATCAATAAAACTTATGGTTATGGAGTTATGGACCGTCCCTTATAAGGGACACCGCGCAGTAGGTACGCTTGGCGTATGATAATTTCAGATTTGTTGCAAATAAAGTTTTTTTTTTCCACAATGTCAATATCGTTTATCAGTTTTTGAATATTCAATAATGTGATTTCTGCCATCATATCATGTTTCTGGCGTCACTTTGTTAGTGCGCGAACCTCTTACAGATTGGGTACCATACGTTTCAAGGTAGGATGTGATAAAAAAGAAGAGACGCACTTGTTGGATCATTGGGATGTAACTTCTTTATCTGCAGCCATGCAGATAAGGAGATATTCAAAGATTGCCCACAACCATTTCTTTTATAGCGGCAAACTTCAACTAAGTGATCCATCTTATCAACACATGCCTTGTCCGTATTATATCGATAAAACACTTTTAATTGGAAAATACTTACAGCACCCTTTCCTTTAACAAATCGTTGGCATGATCCCATTTCATTGTCATTAATATTTGTTGCAATTGTGATAACCAGGGAAACCAGAAATATGCTCTTAAAAATGCATTTTATGCGCATTAAATATGCAGCAAAAATTCGATATTATGCCCTCAAAATTATTAAAAACATGCCCCAAAAAAAAATCAAAAATTGCCCATTTTAAAAACAAAATGTTCAAAATCGGTATTGTTTACAGATCAATTCGAAAATAATTTTATCTGCAGTAACATGTTTTTGGAGCGAATTCAATGTTAATGCCAACATAATTTAGAAGGCTTACGTACACATTATGGGGAATATATTAAATTTAAGACCGATTCTCACCATTTACATAGACTTCGTCCTTGGTTAAATTAAACTGTGTTTACCAAATTTGATCAAATTATGTACAAAATTGCAACTTGTACTTTGCGTACAGGGTAAACATGGACAGACAACCAGCCAGACGGATGGACGGGTATCGTTAAATCATGTTAAAAAGTGATTCTCAATCGATCTGTGTACTAAAAGATTGGTTCAGATTTCTTTATATTGCACACATGCCCAACAATTCTATAATATAATTGATTTTTCCTTAAATTTTGCTTTTATGTAAAATTTGAATGTTTAAAATAATCACTATCTTTAATGAAAACCTGCGTTGTCTCCATTCTAGAGAACAAATTAAATGCGGATGGCGAAATTAAAGCAATACGTTGGGTATTCAGATAGATATATAAAAAAGAAAAGCAATCTGTTAACCAGAATTTTGAAAAATTATTTTTTTTTAATTTGCTGCGAAAGCTTACAAGAGGCATCTTAAAAAATCGAATATGTATCAAAATATGCCTTAAAAAAGGCAAAATATGCGCTAAAAACTTAAAAATGCAGCAAAAAGGCTCTTTTAACTAAATTATGAAAAAATATACTTCAAACGGTAAAATATGCCAAAATATGCTCATCATCGGTATCGTGCTCAGTATCGACTCGATCTAATGGTGAAATTGCGTAAATGTCAGTGCATCCAATATTTCAGAAACTATAAGTCCATATATGAAACATATTTACTCAATCAACGTATCACAATTGTACCACGGACGCAGTGCCGTTTTAAGGGGACGTTGCACTCACTATATGCACGGGGCATAACATTTTGTCATATTTTTTTTTATATCAATTGAATCACTACACTTATTTACAAATAATAACGCACAGATATTTAAAAAATATTCACATCATATTTAAAATATTCCAATTTCTCTTACCCGACTCGAGATATTGGTTTTTTCTTATAGCGATTTCTTTTCTGAAAAAAATATGTTACAGTTTATACGTGTAACACTTTCTAATGTTAGTGCCGGTTCACACACGTCAAGTTTGACTCGTCAAGTCTTGAGTTTTAAGGAGAGACGGGAAAAGAAATGGCCTTCTCTTTTCCCTTCTCTCCTAAAAGCTCAAGACTTGACGAGTCAAACTTGACGTGTGTGAACCGGCACTTACCTATAATCACTCAAAGTGTTTCATGCTGGGCAATTTAAATAGAACACAATTAGCTGCTTTTATTTACAACTATTAGTGCCGGTTCACACAAGTCAAGTCAAGTCTTGAGCTTTTAAGAGAGAAGGGAAAAGAGAATGCCATTTCTTTTCCCCTCTCTCCTAAAAACTCAAGACTTGACGAGTCAAACTTGACGTGTGTGAACCGGCACTTACACTTTCATCATTAATGTACTTCATGAGCGGTTTCTGCACGCTATTACGGTTTGGAAACAAATATTGGCATCACTAATGGCTTAGAAAAATTAGAAGATTATAAATAGAATTTTTTTTGATTTTAATGTGTAAATATTTTTATATATTGTTTTAAACAATTTTTTTTACAAAATTATGAGCGGTATGAATTATGACAAACTAAATAAAACATTGGTTGTACAAACAAAGTAGTAAGTGCCAAAGTTGTAAAACAGGGCAGTATGAACAACTTAAGGAAAAATTAGGGTAAAATATGCAACATGTTTTGCATTTTTTTCATCAACATATTCACAAAAGAACTTGAACATTTTTCCCACAGTTGTATTTTTTGGACGAACAAACACAAAAATGTAGAACATGTTACATTAATGCAACATATTTCTCAGAAAAGAAATCGCCATTAAACTGGTTTTCCATATTTTGCATAAAATACAATATGTAGTTGCAACAAATGAAATAAAACGTGCTCTGTTGGAATGTCAGTAACGGCATTGCTAACTTGATATTTAAAAATTAAAATTTTTGAAAGTGCTACAGTATAAAATTCGAGCGTCCCTTATAAGGGACTCTGCGCACTAATGAGTTAGTTATATCACGTCTAGTTTTTAATGGGCTAGATCAATATTTCGACCGAAATAAGGCGGTTATGCTTATACATATCATTATCATAACCTCAATTCGATTTGTCCAAACAATTACAGATGCTAAGAAATCCAATTTATAGGTACTTTTATACATTCAACTGTTTCGGTGTTATTCATATAGATCCCACTCCTGAAATATTCGAATTGTCGGTGGAGGGTATCAAAGATTCGGTACAGTCGATTATAGCACTCTAACTTGTTCATAGCAGCGTTTAAAAAACTGCAGTCAAAGTAGAAAAACTGCCAATTCTTTCACTTCATCATTTGCAAAAAAAAACTCTTGATTTTACTTCTGTTTCATTAAATATAAACATTCGCTGTCAAATCAACTCAAACAGTCAAAAGTTGTACATACATTTCCGTTCCGTTGTTTGACAGTTTTTTGGTTTCAACTGCAGTTTTTTAAAACCTGGTTCATAGAAAAGGTACAACTACACCTTTCACAAAAAAGGCATTAACAAAAATGTTTTCTAAAACGAAACATTTTAAATATTTGGGGGATTCAGAAGGTGTGCTATCAAGTCATATTGTCATAATGTCCTAAATAATATTTTACAATTGCTTAAAAAAAATATTGTTGTGTTTTAAACAAAATAAAAGTTTTAATGCTTGACTCGTTATAATTGTACAGTATAAAGCGGTTGCCCATAGCAGTCATATAGTTATATTCCTTGTAATTATTTTAAGACATACGACTTTACAACTTTATGACTACCTTGTGAATCCCCCAATTATGTTTTCAAGAATTATTTCTTTTTTTTTTAAATTTTATAACAAATAAAATGATTTTTATAACCAATAAAATGATTTTTATTCAAACAAGATTTAATAAAGAAGTAGTTTTTGCTAAAGAGGTCCTTTAAAAAAAATGTAATAAAAATTTTAGGAATAATTCATGAAATGCGTAAATAAGTAAAATTTTGAAACTCAATATCAGTTTTTTTTTCTCAACAAAACAAAACTTAAATCATAATTACAGTAGACGCTCGTGAATTAGAACCCCTTTGTTCCTACGTATAAAATTTAGCCCACAAGAGACTAGGACTTATCTAAAAGTAACCCAAACGTCTGGAAGAATCATGGTCTTTTTAACAGTACGATGTCCTAGGGCAGGACCATATAACCCAGCTTTGGATTTCAAAGGAGTAGTCTTAAAACTACTCCATGGTATACTTAAGAGGATTAGATTTGAAGTCGATTTAAAACGAAAACATGTCGTTAAAAACACGAAGACATGTCGTCGCACTACAAACACTTTTTAACAATGACATGGTCCATGCTTGCATTACATTGGAACAGTCGAGGGAGTAGTCCATGTGATCAAAACGGATCAGGTAGTCCAATATTATTTCCAAGGTTTCCACTTAGCTTTCAATGATTTTTCCAATAAAGTAGTTTTTTGACACTTTCTGAAAGAAGAATGACAGAGTGGAAAATACTGTTGCCAACTTAACAGGCTTATCCGAATTTACAGGATTGTGGTAAAAAAAAATTTGTAAATTTAATTTATGGTGTATAGAGGGTTTTCGCTTCTTTACTTTCTGTCTACTATATTTTTATTTCGTAGGTATTTATTATATTATTTGTCGATTTTGTAGCTACAATATTTTTAGTTTGTGTGGTAATCATTAAGCTGTTTCGATAGGGTTAAGAACCACCCCATTTTCCACTAAGATGGCCGGTAATAAAGGTAGCACAACCCCTTGAGAGATACGCCTTTGCGGTTTGGTTCGCTACATAAAATTAAATGGGAGGGTCTAGACAGGAATGGGACGAACACCACCAAGTTCCTTTTCCAAACAAGATTCTCTTTCATTTCCTACCATTTTAAATTTATTTGGTGTTTTAAAGTAGCACATTTTTCTACGACATAAGGAACGACTAGGAATATTAAATAAGTTGGATAATCAAAAAATCATTTTATATTTAAATATGCTAACCTGAATGTATTGAAATCAATTTTATTCAAATAAAAAAAATTTGATTTGTAGTTCCGTGTGCTGTTTCCTGTTTATAAATTTTACTGCACAATCATGAATTGCAATTGCTTGTCACCTGGAAACAACACATAAGAAATTTTATGCCACAAAATTGGTAGAAAATAAAATTATTCAAACTAAAAATTTTAAATACAAAAGTTTCTATAAATTTTTTTTTAATTTTTCCTTAAAAAATTAGGAAGACAATGTTATAAAATACTGGCATAAAAAAGTACAGCTCTATTTTTAAAAACAAACATTAAAAGTTAGACGATTTTGTATTTGAAAATTTAAAAAATTTTACGATATTCTAAAAATTATTACGATACAGTTAATAGTAACTAGACTTACACAAGGTTCTTTGCCATGGCATTAAAACATAAATTCGGTGGAAAACTGGCCAAAAAGTGATGTTGTTTTCAGGTTGAATCGTTAAAAGCATCTGCATGTAAAACCATGCTCTGAGCTCTAAGGATGTTGTGATAAAACTTCCTTACCATTGTTTTCCCAATAGCAACGTGCAGCAATGTGTTCGAATTCAATCACTTGTGCTGTAAAAACAGCAAATAACAAAACTTTTTTTTATCAAAGTAATTTTTGGGAATACAAATAATTTTTCAATTAATAAGATTTTGTTTGTCGTGCTTAATTCCCAAATTTTATTCTTAACAAAAACAATTAAAATTTTTTGTTGGGGGATAAGCTAATCCTATGCGCATTTCACTGGTTGCTTAGGGCAACCAAATTTTTTTTTAGAAAATCCAAGGATATTAGCAAACAAAACTGCAGGGTGAATGAGAACTACAAACACTCCAAAAGTCTTATTTGCAACGATATCAAAGCTTAAACGAAGTACTGACAATTAACATTGAGTTAATCTTTTCTTAACCCCCTTTCAGACTCGGCAAGTTACTTGCGCAAGTAACTTGCGCAACTCTTAGTTTGTTGATGTTAGAGGCAAAGTCGGGTGAAGGGAAAAACATTTGAGTACAGACTTTGTTGTACTCGGCAAGTAACTTGCCGAGTCTGAAAGGGGGTTAACATTCCCCACTACAATTGGTTGGAATTCTCCCAACATTAATTGCAGTTGTAAGTGAGTTAAATAAACAAAATTTAAAACACAAACAAATTGTTTATTGTTTTCGCAAGAAAATCAAAATAAAGAAGTTTGCCAGTTCAGTTTTTCATGTCGTGCACTTTCAAGTTTACTATCGAAGTCATTTTATGGAATACAAATTATTTAATTTATAAGATAAAACGACACAGAAATTATCAGCCATGTTCTGAAAATCGAATACATACGAGTAAAATTGAAATCGAATAAATTCTTATAACGATCCTGCTTTAAAAGTTTATAAAAAACCCTTTTGTGCCTGGACAAATATTTCTAAAACAACATAAATAATTAAAGAGTTAAGCAGGCGAGACACAATTGCAAATTATAATCCGAAATAAACGGCCTGTTCATCGATTACCGAAAAAAAACTTCTTTCGAAATCGATGAACAGACAGAAAGTTAATGGTTACCGTCTTTACTCGCGACTTTGGTATTAAACGTGATCCCCGAAAGTATATTTTCAAAGAAAAACAAAACTTCCGTAAAGGCAATCTTCCTGTAAAGCCTAGTACTCTGTTCAAATCCCACACGTATTTTACTAAAAATTATTTTTTTTAATAAAAAATTTAATAAAATAGAAAGTAAATATGAATAACAAACTGTTACCGGTTGTGTTATTTTAATTTTTTATTTCTTAATTTAAAAGATTTTGTTATTCGTGCTTAATTCCCAATTTTTATTCTTAATAAAAACACTGAAATTTATATTTGTAGTTGTGAGTAGGTTAAGAAAAAACAAAATGAAAACAAAAAAAAATAAGCAAAAGCATGTTGCAGGTTTAAGTTTTTTCAGGCCGTGCACTTGCCAATTTATTATCAAAGTAATTTTTGGGAATACAAAATTTAAATTTAAAAGACTTTGTTATTCGTGCTTAATTTCCAATTTTTTTTCTTTATAAAAACACTGAAATTTATTGTTGATGGGATAAGCTATTCATTCCTATACGCATTTCACTTTTATTTTATTTTATTTTATTTATTTAATAATCAGTTCATACTTTTTTGCTTTTGCTTAAAATTTCACGTAAAATATGCGCAGCTTACATTATTTTGCAGTTGTAAAAAAATGTTGCTATAAACAATTCGGAACTTTTTCGCAAAATGAACAGAGTACAACTCTAGCATCATTATTTCATAGATATTCATAGATATTTCACGTGAAATGTTGAAAAGAGTACCAGGCTTAAGGCAGAAAACATTTCCCGCTATAAGCATACTAACGGACGCCTCAACCAAAAGTAATAACGGTGCCTGCTGATCGGAAGCTACTGACTCCCGTGGTACCAGATAGGATCGCTGGCCAGCCGCGTAAAGAGACCTGTTAGTTTTAGACCTGATTTCCCCAGAGGATACAACACTACAATATAAAAAGTATCATATCAAAAAGGCTTGTGCGATTCCCCATTGCATTAAATTATATGAATTATTCGAAAAAATTAATACTCTAGGCCCGTTTTCACAACTTATTTATAGCTAAAAGTAGACTTTACCCGGCCTTATAAAAAGTGTTTAAATAATGGAACTCTTTTTATAAGGCCGAAAAATCCTACCTTAAGCTATCGGTAAGTTGTGAATACGAGCCTTGATCGAATAATCGTTTAATATTAAAATTAAAAAATCGATTAATTGCCGGTTAAATCCGGTTCGTTCAGTATTGACTGAAATAATTAGATACTAATTTGCTTTGGAATCGAGAAAGTACTCGATCACGACTGCCAGAATCAGGCCAATGGTTTGAACAAGAAATCTTCTTGGTGTAAATTGAAGGTGGCATGTCTTAACGTCCTGTGTTTTTTTTAAAGAAACTAATTTAACCATAACATGGTTGTCGGTGACAATGATTTGAATAAATTAAACATAATATGGTTAAAAATTTGTATAAACATTTTTTTGTTTTTTTTTCTCTGGGTGTATGTATTAAAGGCCTTATTCTTAAAAAAACATTTCAGGTTAATAACAGGTTTATTAAACGAATTTCCTATGAAAATCTGGTTAATAAACCTCTTAACAATCAATAATATTTTTTATGAATATGGGGGTAAATATATAACACTTTTGGGCGCAAGGATTTTCTCTTTATGGTGTAACAAATACTGGATGCGCTTACTAAAGCGTCTTCCGACTTCGGCCGGGCGCAAGGATGTTCTCATCTATGATAAAACAAGTACCGGCTTCGCTAACTAAAGCTTCTCTTTTTCCGAACGAAGGTCAACTACGAAGATACGCTTTAGTTAGCGCCCAGCCGAAGGCCGGCTGTGAAGAAAAGCTTTAGTTTGCGAAGCTGGAATTTGTTATACCATAGAGGAGAAAATCCTTTCGCCCGGCCGAAGGCCAGCTATGCTTTCGAGTTTGTAAACATGCTGTGGACATTATGACACTGCTCTGATGGACGTTATGATACTATTAAAAGAATCCATGGACACTATGACACTGGACGTTATGACATGCCTCCAAATTGAATATTAAATTGCCAATCATTTTCGTAGGGTAAACTTTAATGTGTTCTATATAAGAAAGTTAAAAAATCGTTTTAAACATGGTAATAATTCGTTTATTCGTAAATGTCAATTTTCCAACCAAACGCTAAAAATAAAACATTTCTGTTGTTGCTTTATTTAGAATTTTCTTAACTGGGAGGTATTTTTTCTAACAGTTTTAAACGGAAAACAATCAGCCAAGTCAGGTCGTCAGTCTGTTGGTTTTCCTTATAAATCTTCTTAAAAAGTTAATATTTATTTAATGGTAAGCCAGAGATGATGATTATAAACGACTTCATAAATACAAATTATTACTATTGTAGTTTTCTTTCTTTAAGACCCCAGATGATCTTGTTATTCTCCTATTTACTCACTTGCAATATAATAACGCCTTTTTTCCTAACATTCATCCAACACAATGGGATTGAATGCAACAAAAAACACCACGAAACCAAAAGCAACAACAACAAATTAACAAACTGACATTTTTTTTTTGGACTGAAAGCTGAAAAAAGACACGAACAAAATTCCTAAGAATAATATTATTTGCGCCTGAAAAGAAAAAAAAAGAAAATATTCAAAAATAATAATTAAAATAATAACAAAAAGAAAAATATTAAATGAAATCCTATAAAAACATGATGACAGGCAAACTAACACACATCAACTCGATCAACTGGCTACACAG
Source organism: Pollenia labialis (assembly GCA_949318255.1). Lineage (NCBI taxonomy): Eukaryota > Metazoa > Arthropoda > Insecta > Diptera > Polleniidae > Pollenia > Pollenia labialis. The sequence goes on from OX439139.1 coordinate 205,864,957, forward strand.
AGACAAATTTGGTTACCTTGAGAAGAGACGGACTCTTTTTATTTATCTACAAATACATACATATGTATTTACACTGAAAACAATTTATAAGACATTTTACGAAAGATGCTTTTGTAGCTTTGCTTTTTTCGTATTTAAAAAAAAACATGCACTCATAGAAGAAATATTTTTCGATATGGTCACCTCCAGCAAAACTATTTTTTTATTTATATATTTATATTGTTATAATCGATTATCGGTTTTTAGTTAAGATGGAAGCTGATTTGCACCGATCCTGGTGCAGGGCGATTAGTGCGTATTATATTATATAGATCGGTCGACGGTTCAGTGTTATTCGCTTCACTTTTCCATTCTACCCCCTCATTTGCAATATGATATCGATTCATTTATTTTGTTTCTGCCTTTTGCTACATTTTTCTTAAATTTCTAGATTTTCTATATTTTTTTTTTTAATTTCCTAAGCTGATCTAATCCCGCGAAGCTTTATGCTTGTCTGCAAGAAAGAAACCAGAGTATCGAAAGGAATCAAACCGCAACCCCGGCGCTGATAGACTAGCTCGCTACCAGCTAGCCTACCGGGGCACTCAATATAAAAATAAAAAAACAGTTGGAAAATGTAAAAAAGCATTATCGAGAATTTAAAACAGAGTTAAAAGATAAACTGTACTTTAGTGTTCTATACGGTAGAAATATGGAAAACACAAACGCTAATAGTATTTGTGTAGTAAATACCTTTAAAACTCGTTTATCTGTTACTGTTCTTCGTACACAATAAGAATAGAGTATTAAATCTACTCAACATAAAGACGAGAACATTTCGATGGGTTCTGTTTTTCGTAAAAAATATAAACTTCGTTATGTTCGGATCAACACATTAATGTTCGTGCGTTTCTGTTGTGCATAGATCCATTTTCGCTGGTGAAGACAAGAACAAAACATGTACACAAGCTATTCGTGTTATTTGTACTGTGATCGTGCAAATTGCCAAGCTAATGTTTTGATTGCTCATTTCTTCATCAATTTGAAAGAAAAAAAAAAACACTACAGAACATATTAATACAATGTATACCTACAGGAACACGGCAATTGTACTGTTTTATAACGAACAAAAGAAGACTTCATAAGGTTTTGCGAAAATAGTTATGAGCGGTATTAAAGGTTGTGTGATATCGTTTCTGGCTCTGCGTGTACCGTAGGCTAAATTATGTTCGGTTCATTTTCGAAGACTGATTATAATGTTCTGAAGAATTATGAATTATATCATAAGAAATATTTTTTTTTTAAGATTACTTTACTGAATTTCCCACAGTTTGGCAGCTATGGCTAAAAATTATAATAAAGATATAAAAAAATTTAAATTTTTTCGAAATTTTAGCGATTTCCCGTCCCGGGAATTCCCAGGACATTCATTTGTTTTCAAATTCAGCTTTACCGGAAATACTTTTCGGGTTTGCCGAGAAAATTTTATACAAAACCTTCTTTCAAACTTATGAAATCTATGTGGGACTCATAGCTATATTTTTTTATCCAACCAAATTTCACCACAATATCAATATTTGCTGCGGCTTAAGGCATATGTAGCTAATTTTCGAGAAGGGGCTTTTTAAAATATAAATTATAGATGAATCCTCAAGAAATTTATAGTCTTATCAAACTGAATGGTCTTAATTTTACAACAATATTATTAATTTTAAAGGCTTAAGGTGTCTTGAAGTGTTTTCCGACAGTGGGGTTTTTATGGGGTTGATAAATTATGACTCGATCTTCACGAAATTGAGTAGTGTGATTTCGAGCAAGGTTGGCAACCGATATCGATTGCGATACCAATACCGTTGAAATTGAATACATTCATTGATACCGATACCGAAATTAGTATTTTGCGCAAAATACCGGTATGCGTATACCGTTTTCCTTAATATCGGTATAATACCGGTACAATCGTTTCGGTATTAAAAAATAATATAATTTTTTAAATAGAAAAATTAAAAGTTTCAACACTTGTGCTTATGAAAAATATGTTTGTTAACTTGACGCTCTATGGTTGCAACACTGTTGTTATTTTGTTACTTACTTTGATAAAATCATAGAATGTAACATAAGTTCCACAACAACATTTATAGGAGATTTTTCGGTGCGGTGTTTGACAGTTTGAAATACAAAAGTTCAAGTACAAAAACATTCCGTCAACTTTCTGAAGGACCAAATGCACTCATCAAAATACTCATCAAGCATTGTGGTAGTACCTGGGAAAATATGTTGATATGTGGGACACCGACGATGCTGGATGGAAAATCAAAAAATTCAGATAAGATGGTTAACATACATCCAGCACACGTGCCCGAGTGAATTTGCCAGCATCACAAGCATTTGGTAAGTGTATTTGTGGCGCTTTACTGATTTAAGTTTGTATCCTTATTGTGATGATAATATTTTTAGTTGCAATCAATAAATAAAATATAATACATAAGCACATGTAAATATTTATAAATAATAAACATCCACATATCTATATAAATATATTTTTCTTTTTTTAACATTTTTTTTTTTTGGTTTAGTTCATTTAATTGTAATTGTGAAATAAAAAAAGTTGAATACCGATAGCGATACCGAAATTCGTTTCGGTATCCTACCTCGCTTTCGACTCTTATGAAACAAGATTTCAGCACAAAAGTATTATTTGCTACTCTTTTAGCCACACTAAGGCCCCTATTACGGTTTACAACTCAACTCAGTTGAGTTGTAATTTCTAATTTTTTTTATTAAGGTTTACAACTTTGCTATATTGCGGTGTACAAAAACATAACAAAAATTACAACTGATCACAACCAGGTTTTTTAATTACAACTCAACTGAGTCGAACCGTAAACCGTAATAGGGGCCTAATATGAGGGCCTAAGATAAATTATGATTTATTGAAATGAAAGGTCAATCGGTGCATTCCCCACTATTTTTTGTTAATTTTTAAGGAAGTTGTACCACATTTGGGTGCATAATTCTTTTTCTAATAAGGTTATAATGATGGATTTCAAACACAAACTGCCTAGGAGAATTAGAAACAATTTGACATCCATATTGTTTTTTTCTGTAAAGTCTTTCTGAAGTTAGCGAGATTTTAACAGACAGACATGGCTAAATCGACTTAGAATTATTCATGGACCCAGAATATATTTTTATGTAATGGACAGTCCAACCATAATGCACGATGTTAATTGCAGGTGTAACCTGAACGTCTAGTTTTTAGCCCAACTGAATTTGACATTTCTTTGTTTCAGTGTTTGACAAATTTAATTATGAAGAGGTACACAATTGAGCAGCGCGTTAAGATTGTTGAAAGCTTTTACGAAAATAGGCGTTTAAAACAAAATGCATTTCGTGAACTTCGTGTTTTTTTTTTGTTAGCATAATCGACCAAATGTGTCCACAATCGGGAGAATTCCGCACAAATTTCAGCAAACAGAGTCCGTATGAAATGGAATCCACAACGAGTGACTGCTTGGTGCGGTTTATGGGCTGGCGGTATCATCAGCCGTACTTCTTCGAATCTGAGGTCGGACAAGCAGTTACCGTGAATGGTGTTCGCTATCGCTAGATAATAACGGACTTTTTGTGGACAGAAATTGAGGATATGAAACTGGATGATATGTGGTTCCAATAGGATGTTGCCACACAGCAAATGAAACAATCAATGGCTCTTTTGCTCGAGAAATTCGATGGTCGGGTTATCTCACGTTAATTGGATATTTAAAAGAAAAAGTGTACGTCAATAAGCCAAGAACAATTCAAGAGCTAAAGAAGGAGATAATTCGGCATTTTAACAACCGACATATGCCACCGAAGCTGTGGCGAGCATTCGACCGATATTTTGTTTTACACATAATTGTTTAGATCCTTTTATAATTATAATAAGGATTCAGATAATTCTCTAAAAACTTTTTGTTTTTTCCGTTTTGGTTGGACCACCCTTTATATGTAGTCTTAGACGAAACCAAATACTATCTTTAATCTGCCGGTTTACGTTGGGAAAATCCATTTTGGGCGGGATCCTGGTAAAATTATTTTTATTTCCCGCTTTCCCGGGAATCCAATTTGTAAAGCATACGAATGAATTTTGGAGTGCGATATTACGAATTTATTTCATTTATTATTGTACGACAGTTTTCATTTTGTCTATAAAAGCATTAATTTTTTTCGGTGTATGTAAAATGTACATACACATATGTATGTATATGGAAGAGAAAGGATGTCAGTTAGTAAGTCAAAAAAAAAGACAACAAAAAATTAGATACATCTCACACACAGCATTTATTTATTATTTATTCGTACCAAAATCTACATTTATTTTTTGTTTAAATATTGTTTACTTTAAATATATATTTTTTGTCAAATCATTATGAGAGAATTAAAATTTCATGATTTTAAAATGAACGAAGAAGAAAACCAGATAAAAAACAAAGTATTAGATAAACATGACCAAAAATATAAGAAATAAATACAGTGTTGATCATGGGCTTAAGGGAAGCTTACATTTTTCCTTAAGCCGAGTTATTTTATAATTTTTTTCAACAGTTTTTTATTAAACGATTTTGGTTTAAGAAGCAATTTTTTATATCGATTTGGCTTATTTATAGAAGTTGTTTATTTAAACGCTTAAAGGGTCTTACCTCTTATAGGGTCTAACCTCTTATTGTGCTTATAGTGTAAGCTTCATAAGGTTTCCTTAATCTTAGCTTTGGAAAGTGGAACAGCATTTATCGCTTATACGAATTTCATAATTTGCTCTTTGTTTGGTGCTTTTAAACGAGCAATTAATTATTAAAAACTCGCTTATTTGCATATACTATGCTAATAAAAAAACTAGCTTAATTTCATTAGCATCATGCATCGAAAGTGCATGAATAAATTCAAATTTGGATTAAAATTTAGCATTTTAGTTTTGATGAAATAATTTTTGTGCATTTTTTAATTGAATTTGGCTCAAGTTTAAAGCGATGCTTACATGAGAATTTTTTTTAAGGCCATCTATTCTAATTTCATTAGATTCTAGTACATAAATGCGGGATATTCATATAAGCAAATGCTTATAAACGAGACGATTTCAGCTACTTTAAATAGCAAACTGTAATTGAACAAGTTTAATCGCTGTGCAATTAAGCGATGACTACTGTATATACAATCAGAAATTTTATATAATTTACCAAAATACATTTAAAGTTTATTCAAATTAATATGTAACTTTATTTAAACAAGGAATATTTTCCGTAATATCGGCCCCTAAAGTTTTTGATTATTTTGAAAAGGCATTTGATATGTCAAAACAAATAAATGAAATGCAATTCTGAGCTAAAATACTATTTCAGATATCTTCAGTAGAATTGTACGGCGATTCTTTTCTTAAAATATATTAACCCTCTAACACACATTTTAAGGGACAATTTTTGTCCGTGTTTTTAACATCTTCACAAAAGTATACTAAAAGCTAAGCTAAGATCCCACTATCGGCGCAATGTACCAATTTTTGTCGTATTTCATGAGCCGATAGTGTGAACGGTCAACATTTTTTAATATGCGACAATCTGTGCCGAAATTGTGCTGACTGTGGACAGTCAAAATTAACCTTGATGCGCCGATAATGTGAACACACTTTTGCACAATGTGGAGCAATCATATTGTTTAATATGTACCGATTTTTATCGGCCACTTGTGCGCCGATCACAGTCGCCAATCAGCGCCGATACAAGAGATGGCAAAACGAAATTTTTAAATTGCACCGCTGCCTACTAAAATTTTACTTTTTTGAGCTCTATTGTACCAAAATTGCATTTGTTTTATCTTATATTTATGTTTTAAAATGGTAAAGAGTACATGTGTACCGTTAAACGAAAGAAAACAATTCGCTTTCACCAAAACATTGCAGTTGTATCGATGTTGCCATCCCTGGTTTGTAAACAAACCTATTTACAAAACAACAATTACAAAAAAAAGAACAAGTGCAGTAAGTTTGAATAAAATTGAATACATTTTTTATTATAGATTAATGTATTATTTAAAATTGTTAGGAAACATAATGGAATATTCAGACGGAAAATTTTGCGAATTTCTAAAGTAAAATTATGTCTGCCAACAAGCAAACATATGATTTTATTTGCCCAAATAGCACGATAGCGTGACCCTTATTGTACCGATTATTGTCACAATTGAGTTCTGGCCGATATGAACCGAAAAAAATTGTCACAATGTGCCTAAGAATAAATTGTGCAATGTTTTTAAATGTGCGCCGATATAGCACGATAAAAATCGTCACAGATTGTGCTATTTGAGCCGATAGTGGGATCTAAGCTTAAGTCTTATGTTTTTACTTCTTGTCATATTTGAATAAAATATCATGATTCGTAGCAGTTAAAGCCGTACTAAAATTATTTTTAGGAAGGGCATTAATTTGATCCCATGGTAAATTATGGATCAATCATCATGACAAAGTAATTTCTGGTTTTTAAAAACTGTAATTAACCGAATTTTATTACATTCGTTACGGTTTTATGCATACTAAAGTGTTATCCAAAAGTGGGCTTTATATGGTGTCTTTGGTTAATTATGGACCGATCTTCTCGAAATTTAACATGAATTTTAAATATTCAAAAAGTTTTACATGCAACTCATTCACCACTTGTGGTGGTGGAGTAGTTTAGTTTGGCTTGGTTATAATTGACAACCGAATAAGGTGACAAAGAAGAGCTTCTCGGGTATTTGATAACAATGACATTGCCTTGTTTTTAAAATATCGTACATTTTTTGACTTCGGTTTTTGTAATGCCTACTAACATATAATACATATATCAGTTAACAAAAGTATATTTAGTATATTTTTAGAGCCGATTTTCGATTTCTCTGATCATTAGAATTATACATAATTTCATATTAATATCTATTAGCATAGAACATGAAGACACATTTCCTTTGTTTAATATAGCCAAATCTCTTGCACATGCATTTAAACCTATACCCCTGAGTGTATTTTAATATTGAAATAACATTGGGCGCCGAAGGTAGTCACACACTACAATAATATTTCAAAAAAAAAAAAAAATATCACAAAATTGAAGAAAAAGATGACCAGTTTTTTTTCATAAATACTCAATCGCATGTTGCTGTTTTTCAACTGTTTAACATGTGTGTAAATACAATTCATCTGTTCGTCCGTCCATCCGCCTGTCTGTCCATTCCAATTTGACGGTCATAAGAAAGTTACGTTTCAGTTTTTAAAAACCAATATGTGTGTGACTGGCTGGCTGAAAATGAATGTCTGTTTTGTATTCACTTTAAATTTATTTTAAACAAATAACTGGGTGATGAACCATAAAATGATGTCACAGTGAGAGACAAAAAAAATTTTTAATTTTTTTTGGTCTACAAACATTTTTCAAGACTTTTATGAAGATAAAAAAATTATAACGACATACATATGTATTTATGTGTGGGCGCTTATGTAATGCACATGTGAAAGTATTTAAAGTAAAGCATGACCGCCCAGTGGGATGTAAAGAAAAGAAAAAAATAAAGGATATGATTTTACCTCCTACCTAAATATTCTCATACAACACTTAAGAGAAGAAATTTTAGTTAACTAAAAACTAACTGTTTTTTTCTGCTTTATTTTTGCAGTCCCTCACAAACTCTAAGCTCGCCTTATGCCTCTGAGTACGACGCTCGTGTTTATGAGTCTCAAAACCCATTAAGCAGCATGGTAACACATGGTCATCATATACCTCCTCCGGCAGCAGCAGCCTCACAATTCTATCCAGCTTATCAGGAATTTACACACGGTCCTCCACCACCAGCACCCCATCATCATCATCATCATCATCATGCAACAACACCAACACAACAATCTTATCAAGGCTACAATGCCACAACCCATCAGTATTATGTGCCTCCAACCGCCACATATCAACCTCCCGGTTATGCAACACAAACTGCCGCCTCACAATCTCTTTACAATTATGGCGGTTATGCCATCTCAGATCCCTACAACACAAATCCAGCCCAACAATGCTCAACGCTAACACACCCATCCGCCAACACCTCCATTTCAGCCCATATTGATTTAACGCGGTCGAGTGTTAAAAATGAATATGTACCCACTCCTTATGTAACACCCTCGCCCACCTTGGATCTCAATAGTTCAACAGAGGTGGATGTCAATAATACGCCCTCTTCGGCTCAAAAGAAATCACCGCTAAGTACTCAAACCACAATGCACAGTTTAATGGAAACCGCCAATAATTCGCATTCGTTAAGGAATATTTCAACTGGCTTAACTGCCCAGCTGTATGAGCAAGGATCTCTGCTGTCCCGGCAACAGGATATCAGCAAAAAGAGTAAGTTTTTTTTTATGTTAGACCTGTTTTGAATTTAATAAAAAACTTAAAAACCAAATTCAATTCAAATATTAGTTAGAAATTTGTACAATTAATTAAATTCCGTACTGATTTTCCGCTTGCGAACAAATTTATCATATCAATAACCATATTTTCTGGCTGTTGAATTTCAATCAATAGGTTTGATTGAAATGTGATAACTAGCAAAAGAGGTTATATAAAACGTAAACACAAATGACAGTAATTTTTCAATCAACACAGATAATAAAAACAATTAAAGAATTGTTTGAAACTTTTAAATATTAGCAAATATACACACAAACATTATATTCAATTAAGGCAAATTAATTGGAACTATTAAAAAAATTGTATAAAACTTAATTGATTTAATTGAAAAAATTTTGGTGAACATGTTTTCTGTGTTTTTAATGTTTTCGAAGTAAGTAAATTTTTTGTAAAAAATAATATTTTATTTTAAAAAAGTATATTTTGTGAAAAATCGATAAAATATGAAAGTTTTTTTTTTTATAAAAAACGATATTTTTCCACAGAGTTTGAGTGGTATATTCGGCTGTACCGAATATTTGAATATTATATCCATTGACAGATATATTATTTTAGGAGAGGGCTTTGTATGGGCCCTTTGGTAAATTGTGGATCGGTCTTCACGAAAATGTGATTTCAACTCATATTAATTTATGACGGACCAAATTTATTTATAACAGCGTTAATCGTTACGGTTTTACGTGTACTGGAGTGTTTTCCGAGAATTGTTTTTATATGGGGCCTATGGTGAATTATGGACCGATTCTCACCAAATTTCGTGGTATGATTTCTAGTTATATAGAACGAACTTATGTAAAATTATTTTTCAATATGTGGGTGATTTTTAGGGTAGTTGTTTCACATTTTGATTTATAACTCATATCCCAGTGAACCGATTTCTCTAGAATTCAATCACAAACTGCAAGATATAACTAGAAACAAACTGATACCAATTTGAGTGTTTGCAACAGGTTGACAGACACGCTGACTAAAGACTTATGCCTGTAAAAATATTTTAAATTTAATAAAGATTTACAAAACAAATTTTGTATGAAAAGTTTCCTCATTAAACGTTTGTTAAATTAACCAATCGTTATGATTAAATTACTCAAGAAACCAGAATATACATTTGTATATACTTTTTGGGGTATAAGATGAATATTAAAAAAGTTTCACATGAAATTACAAACTTCGTATACCCTTACAGCCGCACCTAAACAAGAGCGGAAAGCGTTTTTTAGCTGTCAAAAATTGTCATGTCCATACAATTTGTGTGAAGCAACCCCAAATAGCGCGGCGTCAACGATTTTCAATTGGAAAATCCGTTTTTGACAGCGTGTTTATTAGTGAAGTTGTTCGCTTTTGTTAATAAATAATGACAATGATGCGGTTTTTTTATTTCTTTTATGTGGGGTCTATTTAACACAAAAGTTAACAACAACTGTTTGTGATACAACGTTGACGCTCTTGTTTAGGAACGACATTTCACCATACAAGCTAAGCGGAATAAAACGTTCCGTCTTTCGCTCTTGCTTAGGTAGCGCTGTTATTCACCTTTTGTGGTGGGGGGCATAAAAAAGTGCGAGATGTTTTTTTTTTGGTAAATAAGTTTTATAAGATTTTTTTTTGTAAAAACCAATTTTTTTTAATCGATTTTTTAAAAAATAGATATTTTAGAAAGATTATTTTTGTAAAAAAAACATTTTTTGTCAAAGATAAACGATTTTTTGTGAAAAACTGTGACAGATCTTTTTTTTTGTAAAAACATTTTATTTAAAAAAACAAGTTTTGAAACGAAACGATTTGTGTTTTACATCGAATTTAAAAAAAATGTGGAAAAATCTTGTTTTTCTTTTTTGTAAAAAAAATAATTATTTGTAATAAATGTTTTTTATGTAAAAACAATTAAAAAAAAAAACAATTTTCGTCAAATTTAAATAAAAATCGATTTTGTGGACAAACATTCACCTTCGTCAGCAATCTTTGTATCTTATAACTGGACACTTAATTATTTTAACAAATAGAATCTGGAAAAAATTCTGATACTGCATAGCAAATATTCCTGGAAAATATTGAAGTATTAAGACTATTAAAGTATTATTGTAATTTGGCTTAGAATACACATTCGAATAATACGAAAATTTATACAAAAAAAAAATTTTATTTACCGATATTTAATGCTTTGATTATACTTTTATATTGTAAAATATTGTGATATGTATTTCACTTTGCCACAGTGCTGCCAATTTAGCGATTTAGTGGCTAGTCTTAGCTTCTTGTTTAACCCTTATGACACTACATTTTTTATTCATTGAATTGATAGTATGAAACAGTAAATGTTGGAAAGAACAGACTATAAAAAATGTAAAAACATTTTTTTTCAGTTATTTGCTTATTTATTTTATTATATTTACTTATTTTATTATATTTACTTATTTTATTAAATCTTGTCAACTAATTGTTTATGAAACATAAAAAAAAACAAACAAAAAGCGGTAAATCGCTGAATTTGGCTCTAAACCGCTGATTCAGCAACACTTTTAATATTTCAAGCTTGAAATGTCAATTTTAAGTTGAACAATTTTACATTTTTTTTGACATAACTTCATTTTTTATCGATAACTTTTTAAAAATGTTTGACAGTTTGCTATTTATCTTAATACAGCTGGACTCTTTGCACTTGGTAAATTGTTCTATTACATTATATTTGCACTGTTAACTAAAACTTGAACAATGCATTAAAAATGTAGGGTCATAAGGCCTTTGGCAATAAAAAAATAAATCCATTAGCTATTTTTTTTAATTTAGCTTATTAAGTTACCTAAATTCCTGATTATGGCTTTTAACATAAATTTTCAAGTCAAGCAGAGACAGCAAAAGAAATCACAACAGCAAAAGGTAAAAAGGCCACCAGGACTTGCCAGCACTAAAACTACAACGCGCCACTTCTAATGTGTAGTTGGCAACACTCCAAAAATACACGTATAAATCGACTAGTTTCGTTATTAATACAAGAAATCTGTTTTAAATTAATTTTAATAATTTTATTTCAATGGGGGTAGAAAAGCGCACCGGAATAAGCTTGTTCTGCCTAATTTGGAAAACTAATCGCTTTCCTTAAAAACTCTTTAGAATACGTTTTTTTTGTTAAGAAAACTGACAGTTAAATTATCGCGGAACATTTTTGATAAGTACATATGTATATTGATGGAAAATATTCACCCTTATCGTGGTTGGCGTATTTAAAATACGCCTGCGACTGTTTCGTAATAGATTAAAGAGAAGGTGAACTTATTTTCTTTAATCTATTACCAAACAGTCGTAGGCGTATTTTAAATACGCCAACCACGATAAGGGTGATTATGTTAGGAATAATAGAATTGTTATCATTTAAACTTTAAACTTTAAAATTTTATAAATTATTCTTATTTTCCTTCCTTTCTTACAGAAGATACATCCCTGGTAACATCTTCCAAAGCAGAGCTACGCAAAAATGGCAAACCCCGTTCTAAACGTAAGCCACGCGTTTTATTTTCTCAGGCTCAAGTTTTGGAACTCGAGTGCAGATTTCGTTTGAAAAAATATCTAACTGGAGCAGAACGCGAAGTTATAGCGCAAAAATTGAATCTATCACCAACCCAAGTTAAAATCTGGTTTCAAAATCGGCGCTACAAATCAAAAAGAGGCGAAATAGAAGGTGAAGGGCCGTCAGTACTTAAAATCAAATCAGAATTAGTTCCACAAAACATTTCAATGTGGCAACATACAACAGCAGTAGCCCCAACAACGCACTCGGTACAAAGTCATTTAATGCCAGCACAACATCAACATCATCAGCATGGCAGCCATCATAATTTGGCAGCTCATCAGCAATTGTAAAGGGATTTATTTATTAGCGGGTTTCACTCTTTGTAGTAAAGTAGACCTTGTAGTTAAAGTAATAATATTTAGAAACCCGCAACAAAATAAAATGTTTTGAATTATAATAATGTACTGTGCTGTGTTTGAGAAATCACACAAAAAGGTGCAGTAAATGTACCAGAGTAAAATAGTAAATCGTTTTGCATTCAAACTGACGAAAAGCAAAACAAAAATCAGCTGATTTATTAGTTTACAATACATACGAAAAAGACACTTACGCTTTGTAATGGGTGGTGCAACCAAAACGCACTTTGTTAATTGTAAATAAGTTTTCAGGGAATTCTTTTAATATTTTTTATTACGATAGAAGTATCTATGACAATTGTGTGACACTAAATATCGGTCAAATGCTCGCCACGCCTTCGGTGGCATACCTCTATCCGATGGTTCATATTTTCAATGACTCTGAGACGTAAATGAGGTTAAATGTCGTTAATGTGCCGAATTATCTCATCCTTTAGCTCTTGAATTGTTCTTGGCTTATTGACGTACACTTTTTCTTTTAAATATCGCCAAAGTAAGAAGTTCAACCGTGCCAAATCACAATATCGCCACGACGTAAGATAACACGGCCAAAGAGTTTAGCCCGCAAAAGAACCATTGCTTCGTTGGCTATGTGGCAAGTGGCACCATCCAGTTGGATCCACATATTGTTCTGGTCCATATCCTCAGTTTCTGGCCGCAAGAAGTCTTATCACCTCATCTCGCGATAGCAAAAACCTTTCACGTTTACTGCTTGGCCGACCTCAGTTTCGAAGAAGTACGGCCCAATAACGCCGCCAGCCCAGAACGAACTGGACGAGCATCACAGGGGTTTTCATAGTTTCTACAGGCCCGGTTTGCTGAAATTTTCGCACAATTCTCCCGATCGTGGACACATTTGGTCGAAGTGCACGAAATGCATTTTGATTTGAATGTCCATTTTCTTAAAAGTCTTCAACAATCCTTACGCGCTGCTCAATTGTGTACCTCATGATTGTTGAATTTGTCCAACCCCGAAACAAAAAAATGTCAAATTAAGTTGGGCAAAAAACTTGACGTTAAGGTGTGACTCACAATTAACATCGTGCACTATGGTAAGACCACCCTTTATTTTAAAACCGTAGTAAATAAAACAGAGTTATAAACACAAAGAGTGAACACCGCTTTTAATTATTATACAACTTTAATTTCATTTTTCTTTGTAGATTTATTTCGAATATTTATTATTATTTTTTTTAATAAATTGTGCAGTACAATAGTTCAATTAAAAGAATTTTTAGTCACTAATCATTTAATTTGAGTGGGGAAGGATGGAATAAATGAATAAATGTAATTTCCAAAATCCTTTTATTAAAAAATGGTACCTTAAATAGTTTTAGTTTTTATAAGTTTAAAAATTTTAAATTAATTATAAATAAATTAAACAAATAAATAATGTGCCTAAAAAATACTTTTAAAACTAGAATAATATTTGCTTAATTAAAAAAAAATTAATATAGTATTTAAACACTTTTAAAATGATTTCCAATGCAATTTGTATTTTTAAATTCTTAATTCGTAATTTGTATGTAATTTGTTATTATTGTACATAAAAAAATGCATCTACAGTTAGTCATTAAAATAAATATAAATAAACAGAGATAATAAAAAAAAAAATAGAAAAAAACCAACAACCAAACTGAATAAATGTAACGTATTTTTAATTTCAATATTTTCTTTTCCGAAAAACAGTTTTGAAAAACCACTTGAGATTAGAGAGAAGGGATGGATGGATGGATGGATACATTTTTATTTTATCTGTTTTATTTGAATGTTTTTGGTATTGGCAAACAATTAATTAAATGGAATAAAAATAAAAAAAAAATTTTTCAAAAATGAATGAAACAAAACAATTTAAAAAAAGGATGCTGCTTGTTCCTCGTCGTTGTTGCTGTATTTTTTTTAACAGCTGCTTTAGAATAGAATTTTTATTTGTGAAAACTGCAGTTTGTTCAGATTTCTGTAATTCGTTTAAATGTTAAAGAGTGTTTTGTCTGTTGTTTGTCTAAATTCTTATCTGTTAATCTGTGTAAAATATTTACATTTTAGTTACAATGAGTTCCTGGTTAGTTTACAAAAAACTTGATTGTTCGCAACCGAAATATTTGCCGAAATGGAAAAAGTGTCGCAAAAACAATTCGAATTGCATTTTTCTTTCATTTAGTTAAATTAAATGTGTATAATTTGCGTATTGATAATTTTTTGTTTTAGAATTTGATTAAATCTTGTCTTAATCTTAAATGTTTGATAATGGAAGATTTAGTGGTGCAAACCAACTGGTCATTCATTGAGAAATGTTTTTGTCATCCATAAACTCGCAGTTTTTTTTTGTAAGTCGGCTAACCTTAAATTTAAGTCATACAAATTTCAACAATTTCAAAAGATGTATAATTAGATGTATTACCTGATAAAAATCCGTTTCAAATACAAAAGGATCTTGTAGAGGTGCAAGAAGTTATACAAAAGATGCTTTTTCTTACACAGACGGAAGTTGAGATTCGTAGATCGTCGATTTTGCAATGCACACAGAAGAATTTTTCCAAAATTGTTTACCAATTAAAACAGCGTTTAAAAAACTGCAGTCAAAGTAGAAAAACTGCAATTTCTTCCACTTCTTCATTTGTCATTGGCCAAAAAAAAAAAACTTTTGCTATTCCCTCTGATTAACACTCAATTCACATGAGGGCTTTTACGACGTCGATTTGTCGACGTCTCTTTTGGTTTGTTGGCGAGCGGTGTAGTGAAGAAAGAGGGGTAAACAAAACGACTCGTTTTGTGTTTTCATGTCGTTTTTTTATATTTCTCTTTTAACTTTTTCTTTTTACGCTTTATTCTTTTTCTTACTTTGAAGTGTGTGGTTGAAAATACAGTGAGTCCTCGATTATCGATAACATACGGGACCGGCAACATTCTTGATTATTAATTTTTTTTGGTCTGTTTCATATTTTATATAAATATGTAATGTATTATTATGTAAACATAGGAAAAAAAGTAATTGGCAGAATATGCTTCCAGTACGTTAGGAATTCTCTTTCTTCGTTTATTTAAATTTGGTTTGATTGTTTTAATTTAAAGGAAAAATATAATTTGTTTATAATTTCGGATAACAGAGGTGATTTAAATCAATGCAAAAACAAATTATATTTTCCAGTTAATTGATGCTGCCGGTTAATCGAATGACGGATAATCAAGGCCATACTGAAAATAAAAAAAAGACATGCAACCAAAAATCATCGTATAAACGCAAAGAGATTTTGGAAGTTGCTTTAAAAGGGAATCAATATAAAACGACGTCGTAAAAGCCTTCATGTGAATTGAGTGTAAGTGTAAATAGTTGCTGTCAAGCCAACTCATAAAGCGAAAAATTGCACACAAATTTTAATTTTTTGTTCGACAGTTTTTGGTTTCGACTGCAGTTTTTTAGACCCTGAATTGAAGCATTAATCAAAAATATTATCAGTTTTAATAAAATATTTAATCAAGTGAATTGAACGTTTAATCAAGTTAGTTAAACGTTTAATTGATACTATTAATTTGTTTTCTGGTACAAATTTAATTAGTTTTTCAATTAATATCACAAATTTTTAATTTCAATCAATTTTTATTTTCTTCTGTGTATCCTTTTAACCAAATCCTAGAGGAAGCATTTCTTACAACTAGCGATTAAATATTTATTTATTTTAACAGAAAGTGCAAATGGGAATAATTAAAGCAAGTCCAAAGTAATGCTCGGCGGGAGGCTTGAAAGTGGGCCACTTAAAGTTTCATATTTTGGATGCAATTTTTTATGTGTGGGGTATCTCTGCTTGTTTACAAGTTTCCTGTAAATCAACCTTAATGGATCATTACCCTTTGAAAACCAGCGACGTTTTTTGTTCCCATTTTTACAAAAATGTGTGTTTTGCAAAATAATCTTTTTTTAAAAATTTAAAAAAAAATTTTTTTTATGAAAAAGGAAACAATCATGTGGTTTGGATGTTAATCTTTAAAATAAACACGAAACAATTAATAGTTTTAAATTCATTTTATTTTAGTATTATTTAAAAAAAGCAACGAAAACATAATTTTTTAATATACATTTAAAATAAATAATTCACAGCAATAAATTAAGCAAAAATTGATATCAATTTATATAAAACTTAATCTCAAACACGCAACATTATTTTGTGTGATATTCCTTGAAACAGGACTTGTCCTTTGCCAAACACAAATGAACTTGACATTTTTGGCACCTTCCTCGCGATCGGCTATTACAGCCTGTATTGCGGCATCGTTAAGCTGTACCGTCTACAAATTCAGGCCAGTGGACAAATCGGTCATACCTTATATCCTCTGGGGCGTTATGGGGGCGATATTTACTTCCATGGTATCCTTTAGGCAGCTGATAGGGTTCAACTATATTTGGAGGGATGTTTTGGTACTTTTCCAAAACTTCACCAATTTCCATTTTTAAACTCAAAAACTTCTTTATCTTACTTTTTGGAGTTTGTAGGATTTCTAAGTCTTTCCTATATTCTTTCCAGCTGTTGTAAATAGCAAAGTCCAGAAAATGAAAAAATACCTTTACTGGCCACATTCTGGTTTTCATTTTAATACGGTTATACTCCATCCTTTGGTCGGCTATATCAACTCCTCCCATTCTATCATTATATAGCTGAATAACCGCTGGAATTGGATCCGGCAATCGCCGTCTTAGATTTTTTATACAACGTTCTTTTTCACCTACTGGATCTTTTCCGCATATAGTTGATGCAACTGTAACACATTTTGTATCGCTCCATTTAATTATAGCAATATTATCATTTTTGACGAATTCAACCATTTCGCCTCGGGACATTTTCTTATCAGCTGGAAGGTTAACTCTCCTGCCTAAACGATTTGTCATAATAGTGCCTGTGGCTTTATAGCCCATCTGTTCTAGTTTTTCTAATAGCGGTATTGTAGTAAAAAATCGGTCAAAATATAGTTGGCTACCTTGTGGCAAATATTTTGTTAATCTTAAGACAACTGATGCCCCATGCCCCAGCCCACAATCCGGAAACGTGCCAGCTCCTTGAAATAACTAAAAATCGACTATTAGCCCTTTAGAGGTTGACACACAAAATTTTTTAAGGCAACGGAACGGGGTTTCGATCTCATTTACCTCCCAGTAAAAGGCACCATTTGTTCATCAATAGAGTAACTAGTTACTTCATTAGCTAATTGGTTACAGCGACATCTAACTAAGTCAATCACAGGTTGCACTCTCCATAACTTATTCGCTGCATGTGCACAGCGTGTGTCCACAAAGTGAGTTATGTTTCGTAGCTTCATGAACTTATTTCTCGACATCGAAGTCGGTATAAGCACATTACGAAAGTTTTCGGCCCAATCCT
This sequence comes from Pollenia labialis, assembly GCA_949318255.1. Lineage (NCBI taxonomy): Eukaryota > Metazoa > Arthropoda > Insecta > Diptera > Polleniidae > Pollenia > Pollenia labialis. Next base: position 205,882,694 of record OX439139.1, read on the forward strand.
AAGCGAGACATTATGATTGCACATCCATAGAAATTTTTTATTTCAGCCTCTGTTAAATTCATTTGAGCTCCAGACGTAGCTTGAAAATACATTTTCGTATACATAACCACTTCTTTATAATGGCTTTCTGGAAAATATTTAGAAAAGTATTCGAAAGCGGTACCAATTTTCAGAAAAATTTGACATCCTTGCATTTCTGGAATTTCAAATAATCTAAACTCTTTTTGTAGCCACAGTTCGTCCCTTTTGTTATTCGATTTCAGTCGGTTGGATTTCAGAAAATGGAATTATGGGAACGCCATAACTTTCAGGCTGATTTTCTTGCCGCAATTCATCTCTTTTATTATTAAGAATTTCTGTGGGTTTTTTTCAGAAAATAGAGCTAGTTAAATGGTGAAATAAATATAAAATAAAACAAAAAATATTGGTACCTTCTTCACAACTCTCTTCAGAGGAAGACTCTTCGTTGAAATCCCCTGGCTTCCAACAACTATCATCGAGGTCATCATTAGAAGAGAAATCAATGTCTGAGTTTTCAAGGATATCTAAGGCCTGTCGAAGGTCCGATTCCTTTAAAAAGTTTTAATTTTTTCCTAAAAACAAACCACATAGCACAATTGTGAGCCTGATTTCATATACCAACTTAAAGCCGAATAACACAATTGTGTTATCTTTTAATTAGGCAAAATATACGGTTTTTGGATCAGAACAAAATAAAATTTTCCTCGAATTTCTTAACTCTAAAAAAGAGTTGCTATAAATAAGGGAAGTTACGAATACCGAAACCGCACAAAAAAAATTGTTCACCAATCAAAGCATTGATCAAAAATAAAATCAGTTTTAATTAAAAATTTAATCAAGTGAATCATACGTTTTATCAAGTGAATTAAACATTTTATCAAGTTAATTAAGAGTTTAATTGATACTTTTCATTTGCATCTGAAAACAAATTTTAAGTATCAATTAAACTTTTAATTCACTTGATTAAACGTTTGATTCACTTGATTAAATTTTTAATTAAAACTGATTTTATTTTTGATTAATGCTTTAATTGGTGAGATATTTTTTTCTGTGCGATACATCGAAAGTGTTGAAGTCACGGTCACCCTACACCTTGTCAAAGTTCTGATAAGTCTACAAGAACTGACCTTTGGAAAGCTTGTGAATATCTCATAAGAACAATTCGGGAAGAAGTCTAAACAAATTTAGAAGAATTCTAGAGATACCTTAAATCTTCTAATTTTTATAAAGAGACATATCTGCTTGTCAACTGGCGTAATGAAAAGCCTAAGTTTTTAAATTTATTCTGTCGCATCTGTGAGACAATTTTCCACTACAGGTCTGCTTTAAATGAATTTGCGAAATCGTCTATGTCTGCAAAAGTTTAAAAAACTTTTATTTTTAACAAAAATCTAATAATATTAAATTTTTTTTGTTTCAAAAATAATTAAATTTTATTGTTATAATATTTCTTTTTGAGTTCGGTATCGGCAAAATGGCGTATCGTTACATCCCTAAATAAAACCCACAAAATTGAAAATCCAAATGGAGATAAAATTTATAGATTAACCTTAAAAATGTTGCCATTACTTTTTAACATACTACTTAACGCGTTGTAAAAATCGAATTTTCCAATTGCAAAGCGTTGACGCCGCTCTATTTGGGTTTGGTTCATAAATTTTGTATAAACATGAACACTTTTGACGGATAGAAAACGATTAACGCGCTGATTTTTAAGGTTTGTATGTTTTTTTTTTGTCCAAACAGTCAGTCTTTCGGAAAATATAGCAAAATATTTTTTACGATTGAATTACTAATTTTTTGATGCAAGGCGAATTCACTGCAGGTGGCGAATTTTCATAGTTGGGGGTAGTGCACTAAATATTGATTTAAATCAGCAGTGCACTATCACTAAATAAAACTGCAAAGAAATTAGTTTGCACTCTTTTTTACCAGCTTTAGTGATGATTGCAATTTTTTAACTACCACTCAAAATTTTTTTAGTGATATTGCAAATTTTTTCACTATCACTAAACGCAGATTGAATGCAAAAATCTGCACTCAATTCAAATAGTGCAAAATTTGGACTTGCAATCAAAAAAGCTGCATACAAATATTGTCTCACTAAAATGTAAAAAATGTAACTTTGTATGTGCATGGTTTTTGATTTCTGTTAAAAATGTGCATAAGCAAAGAACATTAAACAAAATGAAATTTTGTCAATAACGGTATAATTATTGGCTTTAATCATGAAAAAACAAGTTTTTGATTTTAAATTTAGTGCAACAATTTTAGTTGCACTCAAATGAGTGAAGAAGAAAAAGTTGCAGTAAACTGAATATTGCTTTTTTCTAAATCAAACTATTTTTTTTGAGTGCAAAATTTTTTAACATCACTATCACTCACGTTTAGTGAGGCTTAAAATTTTCAATTCATCACTCAACATCAAGAAAATGATTGCAATATTGCACTACTTAAAACTAAGTGTGAGTTGAAACTGCAAAATGAGTGCACTACCCCCATCTATGCGAATTTTACAGTTCGAACTAATTTGTTTTTGTTAAAATGTTTTGTTTAGAAATGGTTGGCATTTGGTGAAGAAGAGATACTGCAGCACTTATCCGATCTGTAGACCGCTAAACACCTTTTTGAACGGGAGTTGTGGACGTCGCGAAATAAGTCCCAGGTTTAAGAAGAAAAAAAAAATTTAATTTGGCCCAAAAATTTTCCATACAAATGTAGAAGTAATTTCATGATGAATTTTTTTGGAAGTTATTAAATTTTTTTAAATAAGAGTTTGTTCATAATGAAATAATACCTAAATTAAATAAGTCCCAAAAGAAAAATTCAACATGGGAGCTATTCATTTTGTTTTTTGGTGCTATTTAATTTCTAGTGTGTAATATTTTGTGGCAATAATTTAATTTTCAATTATTTGCAATTTCTTAAATTTTTTAACATTTTCCTTTTGTATTTGTTAGTTTTTGATTACCTGATAAATTTTTTGGGTTGGGAAACTTCAAATCACGAATTTAAGAATTCCAAATTCAATAATCCCGAATTTCAAAATCTCAAATTAAAAAAACCTTCTTTGCATAGCCGTTCCATGGACAGCGCAAGAAAAAAAATATCTCATTATTCTTCGGGCCTTTTTCACGACTTTTGGATATAATATCCACTTTTTCGATAAGTCCTTTCATTTTTTGGCCTTCACAGAAAAAATAGAAAATCGACTTCAATTAAACAATTCGTTCAGACAATTAAATATTTAACTAATTTTGCCCCTGCAAAGGAATTGATCATATCAATTAACGGATTTGTATTTTCGAGTCATGGGACACAAATTTTGTCAATTAAAAAATTAATTGTATGAACAAAAAATACACCACAAATACACAAACATTAAGTGGGTTTTGATTAAAAAAATTAATTGCAGCCAACAAAAAATTAATTGAATAATTAATGTACACCAATTAATTATTTAATTGAATAGTTTTTTGCAAAAGTTTTTTCTGTGTTACTTTATTCCTTTTCAATGGATTCTTTTTGGGAGATGAAAAATGTTGAACTTACTGCAGAATGTGTTTAAATATTAAAAAATATTTTAATTAATACTATTAATTTGTTTACTGGTGCGAATTTAATTAATGTCCGTAAAAACGCCTGGGTTCGAGCCTCAGGTCAGCCAAGAATGAAAAATTATCAATAAATTTTAATTAATTTCATGTTGTAAAATTCCTTTCTTGATAAAAATAATTTAATGAAAATTAAATTTGATGAACTTGAGCCTAATTAAATAGCAAAATTTGGATTAAAAACCATAGAACAGTTCAACAAAATAACCACAATATCACAAATTTTTATATTGTCATAAATTTTTTTTCTGTGTTGTGTTGGTAGCATAAATCGAAAAGAAAGTGACAAATATGAAATTTTTTTTTAAATAATAAAACAAAATATTTAAATAAAAATCGTGCAAGTATACATAAGTTTATGTAAGTTGGAGTGTTTTGAATTTAAATGCTACAACAATTTTAATTTTATTGAACTCTCACTTTATCTTTATTTGCTGGTTGCTCTACATTTTCGAAAAAAAAGAAGAAATTTCCATAAAAAGTTGCCGGTAAAGGGAGACCTCTTCAAGTGGTATCTGCTGATGCTGCTGCTGCTTCCATTGCGGCATAGAGTTAAATATTTCAAAGATTTTTTTTTGTTTGGTTTTGTCATTTTACTCTCATATGTCAGTCAGGCAATCGTTGTTTAAATGGCTCCCAATGATAAGCGAAGTCTGTCTTTAAAGTACAGATTTATGACTTTACAAATTTTCCTAAAACCAAATCAATTTTTCAATCTTAACAAATGGCGCTTAAAATGTAACTTCCTCCAGTATTAAAAATTTCATTTTGTAATTTTGAAATAGAAAAATGTCTTCTTTGTCATATAAAGCGCCGTTTTTAAAATATTGTTCAACAAATACGATAAATGTAGGGAGAGTGCGCGAGTAGTTGTAAGTAAATAAAGTAAAACTATTCCAAAATTATTATTGTGATAAAGGATCAAAGAAACAGAAGCCGTTGCCATATTTGTTGTCATTATTGTCCTGAGCTGTCAAGTTAAATCCTTTTACTTTCAATGCCTCCATTATACGTTTCCTTAATTGACAAATGTGCAGGGCGGGTGCGAAGCGCCAAAGTGGAGAAGAGAGAGAGAGCGCCAAAGTAAAACAACAAACAATTTGTTTGTTTATTATTTAACAATTTTAGTTTGTTTGTTTATTTATTGACGTTTGGTTGAATTTCATTTGACAAAATCTATAAATCATAATTTCTTTCGTTCTTTCCTTTTGAAAACTAAGAGCGCCGGTCTTAATTTTTGGGGTAAATTATAAACAATTAAATTTCATTTTGTGGTTATAATAAATTATAATCTCATTTTTAAACTCCCCGGCTTATTTTTAATTCCGTTTTAATTTTGTTTTAAATGCTGACATTTCAAGTGTTTTGGAAATCTTAATTATTTTCTTTTTCCTAATTTTATTTTATTGATCCCTGCTGACATTTAGTATTTTTTATTTGTTTGTGTTTTATTCATCAATTGTTGGTTGAATTGAATGGTTTTTTTTTTGATTTGATTTTGATGTGGGAATTTTTCTTAAATCGTGAAGTTTTTATATCAACTTTTTCTGGTTTATTTCAAAAAAAAAAAAAAAAATTATTCTTCATTTCACTTGTTTCAGTTTATATAATTTTTTGTTTCAAGTGGCCACCAATGTTTGCGACAATTAAATATAAATTAATTTGACGACACTTGTGATTTTAAAAATTACAAAAATAAAAAACATGTTTCTTGTTGTTTAAATGAATCTTTTTGAATGTAAATATTATGAAATTTGATCGGAAGTTGTTTGATTTATTTTGAAGTTGAAATTATATAAAATGATTTGTGTGTAAATACATACATATTTCTTTTATCTTAAATATTGATTAAACACTAAATTAAAACATTTTAAAATTAACTACTTTTAATTATTTAAGCTTGAGGTCGTTTTTTATAAAAAATTATATTTATTTTATTCAAATTATATAAATAATAATTACAGCAAATTTTGAACCACCAGTACCACTGGTTAAATATTGATGTTGGCTGGCAGGCACCGCAGTGGTGCAGAGATTAGGATGTCAAAGAATTCTGATGAAATAATGTGGTGATTCTTGAAACATGTAAATTCAACCCAGGTTCGCGACCCAGCTCAGCCAAGAAAATTATCAATTAATTTTAATAAAATTTCAAGTTGTAAAAATTTCTTCCTTCAGTAAAAATTATTTAATGAACTTAAGCCTAACTTAAATATATCAAAAATTAACAGTTCAACTAAAAATAACAATTATTTTAAAAAGATTTTATGGAAAACTGATTATTAAAGCAAGATTTAAAGAAAAGGAGTTATCAAAAAAAAAAAAAAAAAAAAAATAAACAAAAATAACGGAAATTTTATTTATTTTATTATTCATCTATACTTATTTTATGTTAAAACAAGTGAAAAAGTACCAAAAGTACATTTTTTCCTTATCTTATCACCTCTTCTTTTAATCTGGGCCATTCATATACCAAATTTATATTTATTTAGTACCTAAAGAACCAGCTTTTCCTCCTTTTAGGACTCTAATGCAAGTCAAAATCTGTGTGTTTAGCTAATTTATAATAAAAAAAGTACCAAAGCACTATTTTTTTCCGTTGATACCTCGTAAAAAGTACCCTGTATTTGAATCTGGGTCATATGCTATTTCTATAACAAATTTATCGAAAAGTGAAAAAGTACCAATGGTAAAAAAGTACGAAAAGAACCCACTTTTCTTCATTTTGGGACCCCAAAAAGTATACTGTGTGCTAACGTAGACTATAATCTGTATGCATACCAAAATTTATCGGAAAGGGGCAATGCATTAAAATAACCCACTTTATTTAAGGACCCTAGAAAGTATACTGTATGCTAAAATAGACTATACGTTGTATGTATACCAAATTATCAAAAGAGAAAAAGTACCAAAAGCACCAATTTTTCCTATATTTACCCTTAAAAAGTACCCGATATTTTAATCTTAGCCAAAAAGTACTTCAATTTTAATTAAATTTTTATTTAACCTAAAATTTAATTACATTTATATAGTTTTTTTTTTAAATTTTTGTGTATTTAATATATTTTCTTAAGAAATTACTCTCTTACACGCGGTAAAAATTAAAAATATTTGGGGCACAAGCATAATTTGAAAGCTTATTGAGTAAATTTTTTTCAGATTTTTTTGGTTTGGTCGGTCTTTTTTTTTTGTGTTTTCTTCATAATTTTGTCAAAAAATTACGTTTTTCTTTACTTTTAAGGAAACAATTAAACAAATTTATGTCTAAGCTTTATTTTTGTGTGCAAAAAGTACAAGTGTTTGCAATGAATTTACACCTTTAAGTACCTTTCATGACAATTTTTCATAATTTTTCTATAAATTTTGTAAGTAACGCTTTATAACTTTTAAAAGGTTTGTAAAAATAAAAAAAACCAAATATCTTTTAAACGATCAATTATTTCTGAGTTATTTAGAAAATATAATTTTTGAATTTGCTCTTACCGTTCCTGAGTTATCTATCCTGTTTTTCAGCTTTGTGTACCCAGATTATGATATTTATATAAGATGTTTGCCAGTTCACCACTAATACCCAACAAACAAATGAAAATCAAATCCTACGATGTATTTCTATGGCCTGCAAAAAGTTTTGAAAATGAGGTTTAGAAGTTGTGACATTGATGTACCGATACCTACAAAGGTGCTGTTTTCTATCTTGAACTGGTTGCCAATTGACAGTTGTTTCTAGAGCCTTTAGTCCACGGAATGTAAAAAGCCACACGCGCACGTGGTTCTTACGTTATAACCACATGCACATGTGGCCTTTTACATTCCGTGTACTATAGGCTTAAGATACTCGACTGGGCTGGAGGCGGTGGACCTTTGGTATACGCGGGACAATATTCATGCCAGGATCTCGCTACATGCATCATGCGACCCGGCGACACTGGAATATGGCACTCCCACCCTTTTTCAGTGGTTTGTTCACAGTTCATGATGGCAATGTTGATGGTCTGTTCGATTATACGCGACCTCTGGAACCGACCCTATCGGTCTACACTAATGATTCTAAGAAAGTCAGCAGAATATTTCGAGGTTTCTTCATCGAGGAACTAGAAGTCAATGGCATGCACTTTTAGGCTGCAGAGCAGTGTATTGCAGGCGGAAATCTTCGCTATAAAGCGTTGCCTTGTGCAAAGGCAGCCAAGTTCTCTTAGGCTTCCATAAAACTTCACAATTTTTACAGTCAGTTGGAATCGAGTATGTAGTTAAAAACCAAAATTACATGTTTTTTTTTACTTATTTCTACTTAAATGAAATTAACGATTTGATTAAATATTCCAAACTTTAATTAGTACTTAAGAACAACAAATAGTTATTAAGTGATACTCCAGTCGCCTTATCTAAGTGGTCAGAAATTTCACAAAAAGTCACGGAATTAATTACGCAATATAAATTAAGTATTAAATTCTTAAACAACGTCTAGACTTAAAAGTCTTTAACAATTTCTTTCTACAAGATTAAAAAAAATATAAAACTAAATACCTCACAGCTCAAAAACAGCGTGTGAGTCTATGTTTCCTTTTTGTTCAGAGCAAAAAAAAAAAAAAAGGAAAAAGGATGTAGTCGTAGGTCGCCGTTTAAGAAACACATATTGACGACATGTAATCCGAAGCCCAGACTAACAACAACAATGTGGTCAGTTAAAATGTGGGCGCATTCCATATGTGTCCTAATACAACACACATGACAGCCCTCAAACAATTGAACACAAAAAAACCAACACGGCATGCGACAGAATCACAACGACAAATTAAGGGAAAGGATATAATTTCAAGGATAAATTGATTTTACTGGGCTGGTAAGAAAATCTGTATGACGACAATATGACTTTAAAGGCGTTTTATTTAATATTTAACATCATTTGACGTTTAAAGGAGGCGTAAAATTTAAATTTGTTAAAATCACTGTCTGATTGACTGACCTTCTTAAACAGAAGAATAGAAGAATCAAAAGTTGTTAAGAAGTCAAATAAGATTAGAAATGTTAAATAATTTTACATCAATCTCATGCTTTTTTATGCAGCCCCCAAAAGTCAAGTCATTTTAATGAGTTGAGATGGTAGATATTTAATTTGGTTAAAGTGTAATCAGCTGTATGGAATTTAAAACCCAGCAAATAAAAACACAGCAAACAAGTGCATCTATCATTTACACCCACCCTGCTTAACAGAGATTGCGATGATCTCTTCCTGTTTCCCCCTCAAAACAAAAAAAAACTACATTCTTTTACAATGTAGTATAACGCTGACATTCAGTCAGTCAATTTTATGGCTGTGTTTATACAGTAATTGATATGCCACTCTGGCATACTCCTCAAAAAATACTTTTTACTTCTTACACTACCCCTCAAATATGTACAACAACATCTTTTAAAGGTTATCAGTTAAACTGTATTCAGTGGCTGCAGCCACCAGCACTTATTTCATGCTCCTTGTTCTCCATTATTGAACTTTTGCTAGACTTTTTGCTGTCATAAATGTCAGATTTTAATGTAAATGAATATTTTAGCTTTGTTGTTTTTACAATTTTCTACAAGATAAAATTTTGCCTTAAAGATTTAAACAGTTGCATTTTTGTTGATGCCCCTACTTGGGGTATTAAAGGGCATTGTATGTTTAACGCAAATTTTGCGACAGAGTTTTGTATTGTCAAGGGTCAGATTTGCTAAAATGTCACGCCAACACCACCTTAATTTTGCGTTGACAAACATGAAGGTCAAGGTGAAGGAGCGTTCGTGATTGAAATTGCTATTTATTTGCCCTCACCCGATAATACTGTCAGTGATTCGGATACGTGGAAAACAATCCGTTTCGGATATAAACTGCGGGCGCTTTGCTTAAACAATGGCTACATGTTTCAGTTTGTCCTATGCTAATATATAATAATAAGACTCGATGCATCCGCCGTAATAGAACTATTATCACATTGTGAGCATCAATTGCAACAAAATTTCTACTTTGACAGTTTTTTTAACCTCCCATTACTTGCGTTGCTTGTTTGAAGGGAGAGGATTCCGCGTAAGCGGCACTTTTCGACCCAATAAAGGTACCGACGCACCTTCAATAACTGGTAAAACCGATTATGCATTCGATATACGAAATAACGTTATGGTAATTCGTTGGACGGACACTTCTAAAGTTACTCTCGCAAATATTTACGACGCAATCGATCCAATGGTAATAGTGCAACGATACATCAAGGAGAAGACGGGCATATGGGTGGCGTGGACTTAAATGGCAATGGGGTTGCCAATTACTCTTTCGGTAGTAGCCGTTCTAAGCTGTGGTCAATTCGTGAAAACTGCATTTCTTCTCCAAAATGAGTTTTATTTTAAACGGAAGGCAAAATAACACTTAATTTTTAAGAGTTTGTTTCGATCTTTTATTTTTACGTTGAAAAATAACTGTTAAAGATTGAGTTTTTTTTTAATTCTTAAAATAACTGTTATAAAATAACTTTTTTGATATCACTTATAACCGTTACGGTCCCTGGTATTTTCAAATAAATACAAATACTTAACTAACGTTAACGTACCATAAACAACATAAATAACTAAAAAAATTGTACCCAGCAAAAGATTGCATGGCACTTAACAGTTCCATTGTGTGATTAAATACACGGCAATTTTCAGAAAAACTACTCGTCGAAAAAACATTTTTTTCCGGAAAATGTTAAAAAAGGAAAAATAATAAGACGTTCCTGAAATTTTCATCAAAAAATTTCAACGTTTAAATTTTATCAGGGGCCAAATTTCGGCATTCGATGTCGATCGAAATTCCCATTTAAGTTGTATTGAAAATTCGTTCAATATCGAATGCCATAATTTGGCCCCTGGGGCTATTACCTCCATCGATTATCAATTCATAGTTCTTGAATCCCTTTTATTTAGATTTTAATTTCACACAACGAAACGCTAAACTATGAAATCCCAAGAAGTATTAGGTCAAAATTTCTCTATAATTTTTAATTTAGACTTTGAACTTAGTAAAACATTTAGCAGATTTGAATAAAAATATAGTTATTTTAGCAATAATTCTATTTTATAACATTTATGTTTTATATTCAAAAAAACAAACTACCAAAAAATAATGTTTTCCGTGCATATGCATACACACAGAAAAAATACCAATGTAAAATTAACATGGAAAAATGTTGATTGAGAATCATAGTAAATTTCTGCAAAATTGTGCCCATTATTTAAATTTATCATTATTTCATATTAATTTTAAATGAAAAAGATTAAAATAATCTTTAATCACGTTTATTAAATATTATTCACTGATAAAAAAAAATGAAAAAAAATATTAAAATAAAAATAAATATGGATTCAATATTGAATCCATAAAAACCTGTTTTATATTAAAATCAAAAGTTTATCTTGTTAAATTAACATGCATACATAGTTAAGTATGTTAATGTTTTTATTTTCATTCTGAAAATATGTTATAAAAAGAAGACAATTCCCGTATTCTTTTAATTAAAATTATTTAGTTAAATAGTACATCAAGTTTTCAAAGTAGAAGGATGACTAAAACCATATCGGGCCATTCTGCTGATTGATCTGTTAACAAAGGAGACAACAAAATAAATGGAACATGTGTGACAGGGGTAAGTGTTTTGAATTATTCTTAAATAAATGTATATGTTGTCTCTGAAGCTTCTTCACACTGTTCTATCACACCCAAACCAATTTGATTCTAAATGAAATTCACGTTGTTTCAACTTGAAATAACTTTCATTCAACGTGATTCGAATTGTTATTTCAATATAGATGACATTTTGCTCTAACTTTACTGCAATGTTAAATTAACATGAATTATAGTTATTTTAAAAGAAAAAAATGTTGTTCGCAAGTAATTATAAAATCAGGTTGAATTAACATGAAAAACGTATGAAGCAAAATCACCACCGAAAAATTTTAAATCAACCTTGTTTTCGACGTTTTTAACTTGATTTTTTTCTGTGTGTATTGTTATGTAGTTTTATTTTTTTGTCGGTAGAAATATATTTTTTAAAAGAAAACTATTTAATTTTGCGGAATTTGCTGTTAAAAAAAAATTAATTTAATGTAAAATTCATTTATTTTAAATGAAATGCAAATGATCCGGTTTTTAAATAAATTTTTAGTTTTTTTTAAATGAATTTTCTTTCGAATGTAGCTTCATAATAGTCAAAATAGGAAGTAACAACACTTCTAAGTCCTTTAGCTCATTTCCCAAGTATCCTCCAAAAACATTAGCACATCCCCTTAGAAGTACAGAGGAATATTTCTGGTAAAACTTTCGGGGATTTGCATAACATTTAAACAAACAAACAAACATAATTGGGGTATTCACAAGGTTTGCTTTCATGTTATATTGTCATAATGTTCTAACATTTTACAATGGTTTAAAAATATTGTTGTTGCTTTGTTAAAAAAAGTGTTTTAAATTGATGGAACTTTGCTTGGTATGTTTATTGTGCTGTTGTAAATAATCAGAAGAGACCTGCGCTGAGCGGCTGAGTTGATGGTATAGTTTTATCCGGCTAATATCCGAATGTAACCTGCGGCTAGCAATTTTTGCAACAAAATACTTGCGGCGTTAAGTTATATCGGCTTAGGACTCTGATGTTTGGTAAACAATCAAAATAAATTTGTGATTTGCGTCTAAAAAATTTAAAATAGTCAGGTAAGATCTAATTCAATTTATTAATTCATGGATTAGAATTAAAAAATATTTTGATGTTGGGCAAATATTTATTTTTTATATTTGTTTTAAATCAGCTGATTTCTATTCTAAATAACACACTAAATTATGAGGGGTTGTTCAAAACAGTCGTATTTTTTCATGATATTATTTTAAGACTTATGACTTTATGACACCTTGTGAATCCCCCAAATATTTTTATAAAAACTTAAAAACATAGTGAACAAGCCCAAAACTGCTTTTACAAAATAAGTCTCGCAAAAATAAAACATAAAGTAAATTAAAACATTTCCAAATTTCATTAGTTGTTAAGTAAAAACCTTTTAATAGTTCTCGTATAATAATAATTTTGGAAAAACAATATAGTCCTGTAGATATTGTGTTGTTCTAGGGAAATAACCGTGTAGTAAATACGCCAAATAAGTTTTGGGCCTAAAGTTGACAGATCTTCAAAGATCGGGACAGCCCTGAATTTAACCTGGCGCAATGAAAATCTATAGTCTTTAAGGGGATGTAGTATAACTTTTGCGGCGATTGGGTTGTGGGCGTGCTTTGTACCTTGACCGTGAAAAGGGAGTTCTTACAGAAGTCGGGCAGAGGACCTAAATTATACAAATAATTTTTTTTCGAAGTTGACAATTTTTCCAAACAAAAGACCCAATGCTGAAACATATTAAAAAAACATTATAAAAGTTGGTTGTCTTGACTTTTAATTTATTTATTTGATGATCCTCGAAATAATTAGACACCGAAATACAATGATGATGATTCGTGCACGACAATGTTAATTCCTGCTCGACACGTAAAAGACAACTAATGCAAATCGTCGATTACATTTTCAAACAAGTGTCGCGTAGATTGTGCACGATACAAAGAGAGACAATGTCGCTCAGCCTGTCGTTAATGACCACATGTACGACATTGTCGTTTATATTGTCTTTGATGAATATATAGGCGATAATGGATTCTACTTTGTCGTTTTTTGTGAAAGTACTCTAATGGTTAGTAAATTAGTGAAAGTTTAAACGCTGGTTTAGTTGAACTAAACTAAAATTTATATGTAGTTTAAACCCAACAGCTGTAAGCCAGTGTCCCATGTATTATATCGAGCCCTAACCGCGAAAATAACGTAAGCGACATAAATTTCAGTTTTCGTTTTTTTTTAGAAATGACTTTATTGGCAACACTTGCATCATCTCCTAAAATGTCATGTCCACATTAGGTACCGTTACGATTTTATAGCAAGAACAATTTTATTGTAAGCGACAAATTTCATATAAAATTTTTATGAAATAAAATAAAAAAGCTCTCTCCTGTATAATTTGATTTTTGGCGCTTACACTATTTTCGCGGTTAGGGGTCGATATATAGCTTTAAAAATAACATGTGGCAGCACTAAGATAAATGTTGTAAATTTCATATGGTCTGTATTGGTAGTTTAAACGCCCAATTTTATGCGTTTAAAGATGGTTAATATGTTCAATGATTTATAGATTTGTTGGTTTTAACACATTTTAAACCAAAAAGAGAGTTTAACTTGCTCTGATTTATTAGCCCTAAGTATATTAAATAACTGTTACTAACAACAAAGGAATATAATGTCCTTCCGATATTTATATTTTTAGGTGACGATTTGTTATACGAAGTAAGTCTGAATTTGAATTGTTACGTGTAAAAAAATTAATTAAAATGTAAATTTTTTTAAACTTTCGTATAAGTGTTTTTTTAAGTTGCCCTGCTATTTTTTCAAAAAACAGTAAAATTTTTCACACTGTCCAATTATTTGAATTTTGGTTTCTGGCAACTCCAGGTTGCACAAAAGCTCCTCTGGTTCGTGTTGCTTATCTATCCAAAATCTATGAAAGCTTCTATATCATGACTTAAAATTGAGCTGGAAGGTCTAAAATTAACCAAAGGTGCCTCATAAATCCCACTTCTAAAATCACCACGGCTGGGTTTGTAAAATCTCAGTTAAACTAGGTTTAATTAATCTGACAACTGATATGTCTTGCCATTGCCAACTTTGTTTACAAACTTTTGACGGAAGAGCTTAGTTTTATTAAAAATCTTGGTCTTTAATAAAATTAGCCGGAAAAATTCGAGTTAAACTTAGTTTAAACTTAATCCACATCTCAAAAACCCGACCTTAAAGGCGAACATATCTCTTAAAGAAGAAAAAATCGAAATAATATTCGGCAAAAAGTACTTTTACGAAAATCTTTGCCCCCTAACATTATTTTGTTCTGGCGGGTTACACTCTCGAAAGTTTGTTTTTAAAATATTGTGGTGTATTGACTCGTCAAGTCTTGAGTTTGTCGGAGAGAGGGGAAAATAAATGGCATTCTCTTTTGCCTTCTTTCCTATAGGACCAAGAATTGAAGAGTCAAACTTGACGTGTGTGCACCGGCACTTACTTGTTTAATCTTATTTAACAATGTGAAAGTAAAGCGATTTTGTAAAGAGATGGCAGCACTGTTTTAAATAGCCTTTGAGTAAAGCCTAAAATCAATCAATGGGGCACGCGCTTTCTTCAAACTTGCTTTAAACAGGTGATTTTGTTCTTCAAAAACAGGTGACTTTGTTCATCAATATTAATTTAAGTGGGTTTTATAATTCGATACTGTCATTAAATAGCAGGGTTTATTGTCGATTAAAATGTGTTAAGTATTTGTAATGAGAGTCAATGAATTAATTCTCTAAATGTTGGTTTTATTTAAAAATAAATTCCACTTTAAACACAAAATTTACTACTTCAAACCATCCATTATAATCCTTAAGAACAAAAGAATAATAGAAAAAGGAAATAAACGCTAAAATCTGTTTAACACATTTAAGAGGGGTATTTACAATTCGTTTATTGCCAAAAATTTAAAAAAAAATAACAATAGCGTTTTTGTTATATTTATTTTTTTCAAAAAAAAAATATATAAAAAAACTGAAAACATTTAAGACACTTTATTTTTTATTAAATTAGTTTGGATTCAAAACAAAAAAGAAGACGTCTCGTTTATGAAATGCAACAACAATGGAAACGAAAGCAACCTTCCGTGTTGTGGTTGTTGTTGTTGTTGCTGTTTAACGGGTTCTATAAAAACCGGAACAACAAGAACAAACAACTCTACCACCAATTAACAGAGAACAAAAAAAAATAAAAATTCACCCCAACCAAAAACTGCACCATGGATGATGATGCAGGCCCAAATACCGAAATAAAAGAAAAACAGAGGAAATATTTCCTTAAAAATAAAATGTGATCGTTTCTTTTGATAATATTGATTTATAATTGAAACAACCACAAACCAAAATGAAAATATCAAAAAATAATAATAAAAACTTGTACAATTTCATTTCATAAATGAAAATAAATTTAACCGCAGATGTACTCGCGCATCTACAGGGAATCAAACAGACACAAATTCATTCGAAATCATTCAGACATTCATTCAATTCACTATTCAATACAGCAGAACAATAAGAAATCGAACAAACGGTAGCAAAAACAGAACAGAAGATAGTGGAACTGAGCTAATGGAATCTGGCATTTGATCGCACGATGTTCTCGTACTACACTAAATTACTTTACGCTACTGATGAACTTGCAACTGATGATTTAAGAATTAATAAAAAAAAAAAAATATGAATAGAAATGCACACACACACATCACATATGAAATTTCGAGTTTTTTAAAATTAATTTAATGTGATAGACTGGTAAAACAGAAAATTGCTTGAACTCTAAGATAAATTGCCAAATTAAAAACATTTTAAAAAGAAAAGAAAATATTGGACTGAAAGTTACGCATTCCACAAAATGATAAATACAATTTTTTAAATAACTAAAATATTTGGTGAAAAATATAATTACTGTCGCCAAATAGTATCGATATTAAGGAAATGAGAGTGTTGCCACTTTTAGTTACTAATTCCGCCGAATTCCAAAGATATTTTAATAACCTTAGAAAGAATAGCTTTTAAGCTTTAAAAAAATAATAAAAAAAAATAATAGAAATAGTGGATGTCACTTTTTGCCCCCTTGTTTATTTTTAATCAATATGATAATCTTAAGAGAGCAGCAGTGGTTCAAAGTTTGGATAAACGAGCTTTATATGGGGCATATGGTAAATTATGGCCCCATCTTCACGAAAGTCATATACATACAACTGTAACAGACCAAATTTAATTACAATAGCATTATCCGTTACGATTTTATGACATTTAAGAGTTTTTCAAGGTTGACCTTTTATGGGGCCTAAATAAATTATAACCCGATCTTGCCAAAATACCAACATTTATAAGAATGTATTCTTTGTAGAGGAGCTATAAACACACATAAAAAATGTTTGCAAAAAATTATTCAATTAAATAATTAATTGTTGTACATTAATTATTCAATTAATTTTTTGTTTGCTGCAATTAATTTTTTATCAAAACCCATAAAATTAAATATTTGCGTATATGTGGTGTATTTTTTTGTTTATGCAATTAATTTTTTAATTGACTAAATTTGGGTCCCATGACTCGAAAATACAAATCCGTTAATTGATATGATCAATTCCTTTATGTACAGGGGCAAAATTAATAAAATATTTAATTGTCTGAACAAATTGTTTAATTAAAGTTGAGTTTCTATTTTTTCTGTGCAAATATTGTCCGATTTTTAGTTAAATTTTGTAAAATGGTTTAGATTGCAATAAAATATTGTGGAAACAAATTTAATCCAACTACAGACATAATAAGTTTGCTTGTGGGCATACAGACTCTATTTCGGAAAGAAGCTTGTATGGTGGCTATGTAAAATTACAGACCGATTTTCACCATTTTGAAAAGGCTTGACAAGTAAAATCTTTATGTACCGAATTTCATCAAACTATTGCCAAAAAGGTTACATGGACAGACAATCACTATGCCATCCGGACGGACGGACATCGTTAGATCGACACAAAAAGGGATTCTAAGGTAATCGTCATACTTAAAGGGGTGTCTAGGACAGGGGCGCCTAAAACGATTTTGTAGCTGTATTGGTTAGAGAAATTTAAAGTGCACTGGAACGAAAAAATTTAAAATTTAATCACATGAAATGGTTTTGGTTGTCAAAGATTTATAATAATAAAGGGTGGGGTAACCAAAACGCACGATGTTAATCGTAATTAAAACAAAAAATTTGTTAGAGAATTATCCAATAAACATCGCCACGACCATTGTTTCGTTGGCTGTGTGGCACCATCCTGTTAATACCACATACCATCCAGGTCCATATCCTCAATTTCTGGCGATAGCGAACAACATTCACGGTAACTGCCTGGCCAACCTAATTTTTGAAGAAGTACGGCCCAATGACGCCGCCAGCCCATAAACCGCACCAAACATATATGCACAGGTGTTTTTACGTTTCCTACAGAGACGGTTTGGTGAAAATTGCGCACAATTCTCCTGATTGTGAACACATTTGGTCGATTATGCTGATCAAAATGCATTTTGATTTGAACGCCAATAATCGTAAAAGATTTCAACAATCTTTACGCGCTGCTCAATTGTGTACCTCTCCATGGTTGAATTTGCCAAACACTAAAACAAAGAAATGTCAAATTAAGTTGGGCAAAAAACTTGGCGTTAAAATTTAAGGCCGATGTTGAATGTGAACCACACCTAAAAATCAAGTTGTTTTCTACATATCATTTGACATTTCTCAATTTCAGACTTACTCAATTTGAACCACCGAAAGATACACAATCGAGCAATGCGTTAAAGTTATTCAGGCTTATTATGAAAATGGGCGTTAAATCAAAATGCATATCGTGCACTTCAACTTCAGTGATAAGGCACATTTTCAGCTCAGTGCATTCGTTAATAAGCAGAACTGCTGCATTTGGGCGAATGATAATGATGATTGTCGAAAAACCAATGCACCCACAAAGAGTGACTGTTTGGTGCGGTTTATGGGCTGGCGGCATCATCGGGCCGTGTGTTTTCCAAAATAAGGCCGGTCAGGCAGTTACTGTGAGATGATAACGAATTTTTATGGCCCGAATTGGAAGATTTTGATGTGGACGATATGTGGTTTCAACAGGACGGTGCCACTTGCCACACAGCCAACAAAACAATGGCTCTTTTGCGCGATAAATTCAATGATCGTGTTATCTCACGTGCTGGCGATGTCTATTGGGCCGCCAAAATCATGTGATTTAACACTGTTGGACTTCTTTCTTTGGGGTTATTTGAAAGAAAAGGTGTACGTCGATAAGCCAGCACCAATTCATGAGCTGAAGGATGAGATAATTCGGCACATCAACGGCATAGAACCTCAAATATGCCTCAGCGTCATTGAAAATTTGGACCATTGGATGGAGGTGTGCCGCCGAGGTCGTTGCGACCATTATCGGGCAAATGGCCATACATAATTGAACCATATCAATATTATCATTATAAAAAGAAATGACAATAATTTCCTAAATAATTTGTGTTTTATTTAAAATCAACATCGGACCTTAAGATTTAACCTCCCTTTAATTTACAACGTGCATTATGGTTGGACCACCATTTATAATTCATACTGCGGCCTGTTTAACGATTTCGCACGATCTCTTTCGCTTAAATTACATTTAAAACAAAAAGAAATTATAAAACATAGTTTTTTTTCCTGTTAGTTAAGCGAACGAAGTCTTCATTGGATACTGACGAACAGGCATTGAATGATCTTTTTTTACTTTGTAAAATGGGAAATTTTTTTACACATTTTGCTGTTTTAAAATTTGACTCTTTAAAATTTAAAAAACAAAATTTTTTAAAAATTCTCAAATTTTACGAAGTAAAAAAAAATCCGAGAAAGTTTTAAAATAAAAAGGGGTTGGTTTATCATACAGTCTTTTATTCCATCTTATTTATTTTACACACTGTATTTGGAAACTATTAACACAGCTACCAAAAAGTCAAAGAGACGTTGCTTCTAAGCAACCGTCTTGCCATAATAAATACTGATGTTTAGGGATGCGATTCCCATGCAAATGCATGTTTTCAGTAGTCTAAGAACGATGTCGACCAATTATCTTTCCTGAATCATTAAATTTGCGTTAAAATGGCATCGATTTGTTTTTGCATATTGTTGCATATTTTGGTGAAAATGCATATTTTGGCATTTTTAGGGTTTTAATGCATATTTTTGCATATTTTGACATTTTTGAGTGATTTTTTCTTTTATTTTCTTATTATAAAAAAGTTTTAAAAAAAATTTTTAAATTCATAAATTAAAACTTTCCAAAAAAATTTTAAAATAATAAATATGTAGATTCTTTTGGAGCTTTGCTTTAAATACAAGATTTTTAAGATTTCAACAAAAGATGCTTCTATTTTAAGTCGATGCAGCACATTACTTGGTTAAGGGTTAAAAATATTTTATTCAATTCTGTTACGAGTTACTTTCTTGGCACATCAGTTAATCTGCGTTGCAGATAATTTAGAAGCCAATTCGATAATATTGCAATTTTAAATGAAATGTATCCCTCGATTCCTCTTCCACCGCAGCAAGTAGTGCCAAAGTCGGGGCCTGGCTAGATGCTTCAGAATTCTATTCAAAAAAATAATTTAACTTGTTGATTCCGATGATTATGCAATACAAAAAAGGAAAATAAATTTTAATTTCAATCAGAAGACAATTAGCATTTGTAGTTTCCAATTACGGATATATTGGTGAAACAATATCTAATTTAGACGGACTTAGTTCACTTAACACATACTCAAGTCAAATTAATTGATATTGCAAAAACTAAAATTAACAATGTGGAAAGAAAAATTTCCCGACGAATTAAAAACAAACCAAAATGTTTTGAAAAAAAATTAAGCATTTTAAAAATTAAAATAGATTTCAAATATTCTTGATATGATCTGGAATCAAAGGTGGGTCTGAAAATAAATTCTTCAAAGTTGTACTTTTGATAAAACAGTACTTATTTATTTGAATAAATAAAAATTTAAATTAGTTATTCAAGTTTTTTTTTTAAGATATTTAAATAAAAATATACATACTGAATTTTTTATATTTTCTTTTTAGCAAAATTAAAGAACCATTTTTTATGGAAATTTTTTAAGTTTTTATTGCATATATTTTATCTTTTTAGTGCATTCCTACTGGTGTTTTATCTGATATTTTTGTTTATTTAACTTAAATGATTTTTAGTTGAAACTTGTTTTATTTCTCATTAAATACTAAAATTTTTTTTTTGATTAATTTTTAATTTAAAGAAAACCTTTAAAAAAATATTACAAAAAATATAAACAGTTTAATTCGAAAAAGAACTCAAAACTAATTCGCTTGTTGGGTTATAAAGTACAAACATGAACCTTTTAGCAAAGTCTTAAACCACATTAAATGTCTACAGCGCCGTCAAACGGATAATAGCAACATAAAAATACCCAGTTGGAATTGTTTGTAATAAAAATAAGAATTTTTCCAAGTGCCAAAAAATAAAATTAATTCTAATGGGCAAATTTAGATGGAGAGTTAAGTTAGTTCAAAGAAGTATTTATTCCAAATGGAATATGAAAATATTTCCGGCTAACATCATTATTATGAAAAAAGTTTGGTTTTTATAATTAAGGAAAAAATTTCAAAAAAATTTCAATTTACAAGATTTTGTGAGTTGTGCTTAATTCCCAATTTTTATTCTTGATAAAAACACTGAAATTTATTGTTGAAGGGATAAGCCATTCAGTGTTTTTATCAAGAATAAAAATTGGGAATTAAGCACAACTAACAAAATCTTGTAAATTGAAAATTTTGTCATTAAATTTTCTATTGTTTGAACTTTAATTTTTAAATTTATATATATTTTTAGAAAGCTTGAGATATTATTTTTTATAAATTTCAAAAAAAAAAATGGGTGCGCGAATGCAGATTTTTAAAAAAAAATTCCTCTTGTTTTAAACTTTTGTGTTTTTTTAAAGTTAAATTTTAATGAGAAATACTCATATTTTCTAACAAAAAGTTAATGTTTTCAATGAAAAGTCTCTTTGATTCATTTCGAAGTGTCACCTTTTGCTCTTTTATACAAAAAGTTACTTTTTACATAAAAAAGCAACTTTTTCCATAAAATACAAGTGAAATATTTTATTAAAATTTTCTTATTTTACGAAAAGTTAGTTAACCCTTAAAAAAAATTAAATTTATTCAAAAAGTATTTTTTTTTAAATTTCGTTCTATTATATAATAAAATGTAAAATTTTGGACAAAAGTTTAGTTATTTTACGAAAAGTCATTCTTTTTGTTTGTGCTGATGTTTATAACCACTTTAAAAATGTACCTTTAAGTATACCGATCGAATCAGAATCGGGGTTTGAGCCCATATTACGACTGGTTGGCTGTCCATGCAAACCTTCACGTGGACCTAGGGTAGCCAGATATGGAATTGACAAAAAAAGTACATTGATGAAAAAAAGCAGTACATTTAAGAAAAAAAAGTACATATATTTTTTTATTAAAAAACGTTTAAAAAATTCATTAAATAACATAAAATAACAATTTATTCAACAAAGAACATAAAAATGAGATCGTAAATAAGAATAAAATTAACTTTAAATTAGTCAGGTCTTTTCAAATTTAATTCATTTTTTTTTTTTTTTAATAAAATTAATTTAAATATTTTTAATAAAGTGGCCGACAAATGTCTACATACGACTACATTGAAGATGTAATTCGTTATCAAGAAAGTTAACAATAAAAGACCAAATTACTATTAAACAAGTTCTTTTGTAAAAAGTACTGTTAAGATTATTTATCAAGCCTTAATTAAAGCTTAATGGCGCTCAGATTAATTAAATATTAAATCTGCTACGAGCAAAAATTTTAATTTTTTAAATACAGTAAAATAATCGGCATTTTTTGACCTTCAATTCTTTTGACCACAAATTTTTTTGTAAGCAATGAAAATGTTTAATTATTTTCATATCTCATTAGGTATAGCAAAAACGCCAGCAGTAGTTCTGCTTTTCTACTTATATAATGTTAGGAAACAATCTAAATTCAAAGCCAAAGCCTTCAATGTACTTGTATCCTCAATCGCCATTGCAGATATTTTTACTGGGGGTTTCAAAGAATTTTTTTTTTCTATACTAAAAAAAAAATTACTAAAAACGTTAAGCACAGAAAAAAGTACAAAAAGAAGTATAAAAGGCTAAAAAAGTACTTTAGCGTACTTTTTTAGGTATTATGCAGAAAGCAGTACATTGATGAAAAAAAGAACGTGTACTGCTGAAAAAAGTACGTCTGGCAAGCCTTCGTGGATCCCATACAAACTTCTTGCCGGAGTACAGTTTTGTGCCCATTACCATCTTTTAATTTCAAATTTAAATTCGGTTCAAAAAGATCATATTGTAACATAAATCGTCTAACCAAATTTGATTTAATCGGTCCATATTTGACCTAAGCTCCCATACAAAAACTACTCCCGAAAATACCTTTAAATGTCATAACTCTCTTATCAATGTTGGTATAGACATAAAATTAAGTGACGATAACTTTTATAATTGGTATGTATGTTATGGCATTTGTACAGGAGGGCCCAGAGTTGACTATTGGCCCCATATAATACAATTTAAAATCGCTTTGAGACGAACAAATTTCATTTGGATGTTGAGGGTGGTCAATCATTATGCATGTTGTTAATTGTGATTCACACTTTAACTTCAGGTTTTTTGCCCAAATAATGGTGTTTTCTTTTCTAAAAAATAATATTGCATTATAATTGTGTAAAATATTTATCAGGTTATACGCACCTGTACAAAGTGATACGTTTTTCTAAATTACAATGGAACAAAATAATAACTACATTTTACACTTAACACTAATTTGTATTTAGCGTGTTAAATATTGAATGTAAAGTTTGTACTAATAAGCGATATTCACCACAGTTGTAGCGATTTTCAACATAAAATTTTCTTAGAATTCCAATAAGCGTTAACAACACTGATTTTCAATTATATCTGTGAAAAGTTTGTTCAAAAAAAAAAAATAATTATGAAATCAAAGTAAAACAAACGAAAAATAAATAGTTTTTATATCCATCACAAAATAACCAAAAATCGCGATACAACACAAATTGTATGCAAACACAAGAAAAAAGCTAAAAAGAAAAATACTTGCTTGCATAAAAAAGTACTTAACACAGCTGCAAAAAAGGGTATTATCTCACACTCAATTATGACTAGGGGTAAGAAATGGAACAAATTTGCCATTTATTTTTGCAACATATTTAGAAAGGAAAACGACAACTTTCACATTTTGGCATATATTTTAAGAATAGAACAAAAACCTGTGTAATGGTAGCATACATGGAACATTATTATCAGAAAAGAAAACACCATTAATTTAACATTTCTTTGTTTCAGTGTTTGACAAATTCAACCATAAAGAGGTACTAAATTCACAGACAGAAGTGAAGGGTGACTTTCATTAACAAGCAGAACTGCCTTTATTAAAAAAGGTCGGTTTTTTACAAAAAGTCTTTTTTTTCTTACACAAATACACAAACAAATTTTTTTCTACAAAAAAGTAAATTTTACTTTCTCGCAATTTGGCGAACTTTTTATTAAAAAGGCACTTTTTCCAAAAAAAAGTAACTTTTTCAAGGAAAAATCACTCTTTTTTTAACAATAAGTTGATTTTTATTATACAAAAATTTACAATATCTGTCTTTACAAAATGGTATCTTTTTACTCATGTGTCACTTTTTTTTACAACATCAACGCGAATTCATACAGGTGACATTTTCTAGTCATCTGTTTATTGTTTATTTTTTTGTGTGTAAACTGAACGTCAAGCTTTGTTTACATTTTGTGAAAAAATTAATTAAAATTTAAAATTCAATAAAAATTTAAATACTTAAAAAAAAACTAACATTTTCTAAAACAAAAAAAGCGAATATAAAAAATAAACACAAGGACTTAAAAATGTGTAAGGAATAATAAGAGCCACAATAAATTTGCAATACAGGAAAAGATTTAACTTCTGACTCTATAACTCTATCTCATGATGCGGTCACCTGTATGAATTCGCCTTGTGTTACATTAATGGTCATTTTCACTAACTCTATTTAAATATAAATTCATATTTAAATATAATTTTTCGTATAATTTTATTTTTATTTGACATGAAAAACGAATTTTACACATGAATTGATATCTATATAATTTTCCTCCTCCGTATGTCAACCGATTTGAACAAAATATACACCATTTGAAAGACATTTACTTACAGAAGTGCACAATATTTTTTTTTATTAAACTCTGTTCAATATTTTCAGAGTAACAATCGTTCTCTGCAGAACACATAAATACAAAATTTGTTTTTTTTTTGTCAATTATCAAATAATAAAAATTAGGCTCCTCGATTATCCGACATTTTTTAGAAACCAATTTTCGAATATTTCGACTATTTATATAAACTAGTGTTCGCCTTATGGTCAAAATTCGACCATAATTTTTTTTTGTAAATATGAAAAAAACATAATTCATCTAAGTATATATGAATTTATTTGTTTCGATTTGGCGAGGGTCCAACCTCCAGTTCATATTTTATCTTCTACGTGAGTTGATTTAATTTTGTAAGTTCAGTATAAAAAATACCAATTGAAAAACAAAAAAGTATCAAAAAGTCTCCTTTATATATTGTCATCCACTCAGGACGTTGTACGTTTAATTTTATGTTTATATGTCTAATATTAACGAAAATTAATCAAAGTATCAGATGTAGAACGAAAAAGTACGAAAAAGCTACCCTTACATGTTCTTATTCGCCCAGTTTAATGTATAATTGTATCTTCATAGGTCGAATATTAACGAAAATTCAAAAAGTTCCAGATGAAAAACAAAAAATACCAGCATTTTTTATCTTATAGGTTATCACTCACTCAGGATCCTACACCTATAATATTATGTTTCAAAGTTCTATATTATAGAAAATTTAAAAATTATCACATGAAGCACAGAAAAGTAAAAAAAAAGAAATTTAGTTTCCGATATTTCACCTTTTTTCTCCTCATACAGGTTCCGTTGACAAACAAAGGAAGAAAGCGTTCTTAACTGTTTTGCCTGGTCTGATTTATATAGTCGAAATATACGAAAACCGGTTTCTGAAAAATGTCGAATAATCGATTACCCTAATTTTTTATTATTTGATAATTGAAAATAAATTTTTATTTATTTATTTTGCATTTGTGTTAGTAACAATTTTGAACGCTTATAACTCTGAAATTATTGGACAGATTTTAATAAAATATACATTGTGCACTTCTTTGAGTAAATACCTCTTAAATGATGTATACTTTGTTCAAATCGGTTGACATACAGAGGAGGAAAGTGTTCTTAACTGTTTTGCCTTAGCCGATTTATATATAGAATACGGGAAATTTAATTTCTTTATTTTACTTTTTCGTGCTGCATTTGATAATTTTAAAATTATTTATAATATTTAACTTTGATAATATGCATTCGGGGAGCTTTTTAGTACTTTTTCGTTCAATTTTAGACATAGAAAAATAAAATTAAACATGCAATTGTACTACTGAGTGGATGACAATCTTTAAAGGATATTTTTGATACTTTTTTGTTTTTCAATCGATATTTTCTGATATTTTTTATATTGAACTTGCAAAATTAAATTAACTCACGTGGAAGATAAAATACGAACCGGAGGTTGGTGCCTCGCCAAATCGATCCACTAAGATGGACAAAATAAATGCTCGAAACATATTAATTCATATATACTTAGATGTACTATGTTTTCTTCATATGTACATTAAAATTTATGGTACAATTTTGACCATTAGGCGAACACTAGTTAAATAAATTGGTGAAATTACCCATAAGTAAAATTAATTTTTTAAACTTCAAAAAAAAATAAATGTTTATTTCTTACAATAATGAAATTTGATATAAACTCGTCCTTTCAAACCCATCATAGTGTTTGTGGATTGAATATTTATTTCTTAGCGACTCTTAAGCGAAAGAAGCACTTGTTGTTAGAATTGATGATTTATTTGCTCATCAAACAAAATTAATAATCACAACGAAGAGATATTAAATTTCTTTTCCATAAAATAAAAAAAAAAATCACAAAATCTTAAATACAATTAAGTGGTTTTTACTACCACAAAGAACCAACTTAATGAAGAAGGGAGTGTTTCAATATCCAAATAGTTATTTTGAAAATATTTACACAACAAAAGCAGTTGTTCAAGGAGCATTAATTGAAAATGGCAATAGATCATAAAAAATCGACGTCTACAATTAAAATACCAAAAAATATTAAAAAAAAAGTATTTAAGTTCTTACGATGGATTATTGACACTAATTCAAGTGATTTCTTTTATACCCATTTAATGTTTGCTTTATTAGAAGAATTAGTTGTATTCTTTGGTTTTGTTATGCTTGTCATAATACCACAGAAGAAAGATGCCCTCCAGACACGCGTCATTTTTCCAACTGATGTTCGATGAACAAAATTTGTTAGCGAATAATCCTATTTACTGCTACTTTGCGATAAAACACACGTTAAACTTCCTGTTTAACTTAATTCAAGAATCCTAACACAATAACACTTTGTTACAACAGTAACAGTCCGCCGTCCTTTTCATGAGTTTTGACGCTACCAGACAGACCACCGTTGCCTTTCCTCACTCAGTTAGAAAATAATCACATCCTAATTATTCAAGTATTATTGAAAATCATTGAATTGTATCATAATTAACAAGTACGAACAAGTATTATTTCAATTGCCATTGAATGAATCTTCTCAGTATAATGGAATTGGGGGAAAAAAGTCAAACTCATAAAGCAGCTCATTTATCGTGTTAAACAACCCTCATGCTTAAGTCTATAAGTTTAATTACAATGAAAGCGACGGACCGCATTTTATGATGTGATATTCAAAAGTTTCTTTTTTGAAATATACAGCCTGGCCCACGATGTCGACTGCTATAGAGAAGAAACTCCTTGTACCCGGCCGAAGGCCATCTATAACGTGAAGCTTTAGTAAGCAAAGCCAGTGTTCGTTATACCATAGAGGAAAAAAATCCTTGCGCATGTCCGAAAGTCCTACCATGCTATCAATCGTACGATTTTTAAAACTAAAACTGTATAATTATTCCGATTTTGAAATCGGGATTCTAAATTTGGGATTTCTAGTTTCGGGCATATGAACTCCACCCAAAATGTTTAATGTAACTTTCTTTGTGTTCTTTTTTGGGGTTAAAATTTATTATAAATTTTGAGGCGATTTCTCATAATGAAGAATGACCCCAAATTTAGAGTCATATTTCATTTTATTTTTAGGGTTAATTTTTCATTAACAAAACGGGGTCATATTGCATCATGAAAAATAGTCCCGAATGTGGGGTAAATTTTCATTTATTTTTTGGGGCCATATTTCTTGCGGCTGTATTTTCGCAGCGCCGTTATCGCTCGCTTAATTATCGATTGACATCGTGCGCCAGGCCGATAATTTGAATTTCGGAGTAGTTTAGGAAAAAAAAGCCAGAAGTTACAAATCAGTAATAAGTTGAAAAAAGTTTTTTATGCGCACTAAATATGCTGTAAAAACTTGCAAATATGCCCTAAATCTGTAAAAATATGCCATAAAAAATTACTTATTTAAAAAAAAAAATTCAACTATTTATTTATTTTATTTATTTATTTATAGCATTAGAAAATAATTACAAATTATAGACTAATGAATAACGAGGCCATGGCTACAAGGCCTTAGGCTCTAACATTTAACTATTTTTAAATATTTGCTTACAAAAATCAAGTAAAAAAACAATTGACTAAGGCCGACCAATTGATACCCTACACCCCAATATTCACAGACAAATAACCGAGTGTTCACTATTTGGGACCCAATGACAGGGATGAACACAACATAGCAAAATGATGGTATAAGATTAATGGGTCGATTACGGATGACGCCTGAACTGCAGCAACGTTACCTAATTTCACTGCTGGCAACTCAACTTTAGTTGTGTTGCAATCCGTAATCGAACAATAATATTCAACGAAGAGTTGTGCCGAATATTATCCAGATACAAACATGTAGGTATATTAAATTGTCCCGATAGAACTAATGAAAGGGTTAGCAGTCAAACTAACTGCCACACAGCGCTTGTTTTTCAAGATTTATAAGAAGTTTACTCTGGCAAAGCACACTTGAAGCACGCTTTCAAATTTCCCAAATTTACTTTAAAAATCAGTCATCGAATTGCGCAACTTATAGACGACTTTGTGATTTTTATAGTGCATGGCTCATTTTTGACATAATGAGTTTATAAATATACCTTAATTGCCGCATATGGAGTGGGGCCAATCTACGTCAGACTTTACAGACTCCATTACATCCAGAACAATTCCCTCTTTTGATGCAGCTGGTGCCATCCTGGGACATTTTTTTAAAGAATTGGATATCAAAAATGCGGTTCGTCAAGAAAAGCCTGGGGGCCTAGGTATATGGCCAAATTTATTTTCAATATTTATTGCTCTTTCTTTCAAAAAAAAGTAATTTTTTTTTAATTAACCGTAGGAACACAATTCCACCGTATGAACTTACGAAATAAATATAAAAATTGCTGAAATATAAAACATAATGGGGCGAATGTCCTTTAAATTCTAACATTTAAAATTAATAGTCTTTTTCTCCGTCACACAAACCATAACGGACATGCGCAAACCGTAATCTTATTTTTTTTAATCATGGTAACAAAATTAAATTGTAGTGCAGGTATATTTATTTATTTTGTCGCTCTAATTCTAACTTTACTAACTGCTCACAGTAACTTTAACAGTCGCAAAAAGACATACTTTTAGAATTTATTTCCCAAAACAAAAGAGGTGACCACAAATAAAAACAAGCAAGCACTTCTATAGAAAAAATTACCCCAACCCACCCGCTGTGAATGTTACTTCAATTCAGTGAATACTTTTGCCCTCAAGCACAACAAAAGTTCTACTCTAATTCTTAAACACCAACAATAAAATAGTAAAATAAAATAAAAGCCATTCAAATGTCAATAAAAATCTTGTTTAGCTTAAAGGTAATAACGACACAAAAAAAAAACACACACAACCAATTCACATATATAATAATAACCACCCAAGGTCTTTTCCTATAAAGAAAACAACAAAATAAATAAATAATCACTATAATACTCAATCATCCATTGTACTCTCATTTTTATTACACACTTTGTAATCATTATTTGCCACAAAATGTGAATGTAGCACACAAATGTTGTAAGCAACAACAATAGCAAATTTGTAATTGATAATTGACTTTCCCCTGTGGCTTAACGGTAAAATCACTCACTCAAATTATTGAGAGCAATCATTAATTTCCTTTTTAAAGAGTGTTTGTGAGATTGTGTGAAAGTTTGTTATTGCTTTGTAAAGAGCATTTCTGTTTTGTTATTACATACTACACTTTCTTTAATACTGAGTTAGTTATTGTTGTTTTTTTCTTAGTCAACCATTTTTATTTTATTGTGTGATTTCTCTTATCCAATCAAAGTTGTTATAATTATACTCGTACTCTCCTACTCCTACTTAAACCAATCGTTGTATTTGAGTTGTCGCCACACTCATTACCAATTGTTTGAAATTTTTTTATGAAGTGTTTGGAACTTTGTTGTGTGTGTGCGTGGGTTTGTGTGGGCTTATTCAGGAATATTTATGGTGGTTTGTTTAAAACGATAAATGGCTCAAAAGTGTTCTAAGAAAATTGTCTTTAAGCAAAAATGGAAATAAAATAATGGCGCCATTATTACTTTTCTTTCTTCATATTTATTATTTGATAAGGAGAAGATGAAAAATGGGAGAATATTTTCAAAATAATAGTTATTTTATAAACTAGATTATTGCTAAAATTTTACTTTTTATGATTAGCAAATAAATTGTATACCTACCTACCTTTACCTCTATTAAGCTGTGGACATTGAGTTAAAGGCAAATAACTACATACATATGTACATAGGTACTACAAAATAATGGCTTTGGCACAAATGTGGATATGATTTACATGAGTACCTGTCATATGGCTTAATCTCATAATGGATCCTAACCACTAAGTGGTAAATTTATGCATTTACCAAGTGCCTCTGTGTCTGCAGGGATACTTCACACTATTTGAGTGTATTATCTGACAAAAAATGATACACTCACCCTTTCTGTAGGTGCCGAATTTATCTAACCTCCACTGCTATATTAACATCCAGCAGTATCTGTCGAATAGCAACCGCACCTAGGGAACCTTCAAAGGCCAATCTTTCCCACAAGGGTGAAATTTCAGCCATCCATGAAGAAGTCTCCTTCCCGCTGTTTTGGGTATAAGCCGCAGTTACTACAGAGGCCTCAGTCTACAGTCAGTCCGGTGTGCATGATCACCGGGGGCTACTGACTCTTGTAGCACGAGATAACAAGTTACTCTGGTGCACAGAAAGAGAAACACTCGGGATAAATTAAGTTTTTTATGATTACTTTAAGTACGAGTCGTTCTCAAAATTCAAGTACGAATAACACTAAAACGTACTTAAAACAATCCTAAATGGAATAACTAAAATTCTTAAATCAAGTAAAAAAAAGATAAAACTTTTTGTTGTGTTAAACAGTCTTTCCTGCTTAAGCATGTTTTGATTTTCTATACACATTGAAAAAAGGTCCGGCCAGACTCATGTGTACCTCGAAGGGTTAGTTAATATTTTTGGTTAAATATGTACCTACATAAAAGTTTTAAAAAATCCATATCGGGAATGATGTTGGAGTTTTATCATTCTGTAATTTTTTCTTTCTAATTTCTTTTTTGGTTTTTTTTCAAACACGAATTCGGGTTAAAATTTGGATGAAGTTTCCTGACGTGCTGGCATAAGCAACCTGTGAAATGCGCATAGGAATAGCTTATCCGTTCAACAATAAATTTCAGTGTTTTTATCAAGAATAAAAATTGGGAATTAAGCACGACAAAACAAAATCTTTTAAAGATAAAATCAACTTAATAAAACTTGATTCAAGCGCATTTTGAGATTGATTCAATCTTAGTTTTACTTAAATCAATCTCTTTTTGGGATTATTTCAAGTACGAAATCGGGATGGAATATGGATAATTTAAGTATTTTGCGATTGAAAATCCGCACTTGAATCAATCTTTCTTTACTTGATTCAAGAAAATTCATACTCACAGTACTATTAATACCTCGGATACCCCGGTCTTAAAAAATCTGAAGACTCATGAGCCCTGTAATTTTGGATGTTTTTCGCATCCCAGGTGTATGCATTTACACCTGGTTCGACTTTAGATTTTAAATGTTTGAGTAAAGAAAATCGCCATAACAGAAACTGTCTCATATTAAAAGAACTCAATGTCAGTACGAATATAAAACGGAAGTGCTAAATTATTGGATACCTTGCGGCAGCTTCTCTGCGGACCGCGCCCTGTTAGCTAGCGCATCGGTCAATTTAAATCCTTACGGATTCCAGGCATTGATCACACCTGCTTTCCCCGGCGAATGTTACATCAAGAGTTCGAAGTGCCTCAAGATGGTTTACTACGCCTCCTGAGACACATCCTCCGGCATATAATTTAACTTTAAAGTCACAAGAGCCAATTGTACCACCTCTTTCATAATTATGCACATACTTTGGGACTTTTCCCTGTTCCTTTTGCCAAAAAATGTGAAATTCTATTGAAATCGGACTGAAGAATTTCTTCTCCTTTTTTTTGGAACATCCCCATCATTTAGCCCAATTTTTTTCAAAACAAATGTATTGATTTTATTTCGTAAGTTTTGTCTTGCATTCTAAAACTGTACCGAATACAGGACTTTTTTAAAACAAGCTACTTTCAATTTCAAATAAACAAAATAAATTATTGTGTAATGTAAACAAATCTAAAAAAGGATTTACTGGAAAAATTCACATACAAAAAAAATTTAAACGTGTTAAAAAAGAATTTACCAAATGTTTATATTTCCTTAGTGTTGGGAAAATCTTAAACACTCACTTCATGTCAAAGAAACTTGAATTGTTTTTTAACGAGGGATTGGGGGCACTTGTTGTGGCAACGAAATCCATTTAATCATATCCAGCAACCAACCAACCAGTAAACAGTTAAAGATTGAGTACACTAAATAAAAAGAAAAACCACTCAAAGAGCAAAGAAAATTGGATATATTGCGCACATGTGTTGAGACTTGTGGTGGTGGTTGTTGTTGCCTCATGAAAATTCTTAAGCAATTCAAAAATAGAACAACCTCTTTGGGTCTCATCTACAGAATAAAGTTTATAAACAAACATTTGAATTGCTAAATTGGTTGCATGATTTTTTTCGAAAAGAGTTTTTCGAGTGGGATTCTGAGTGGATTTTTTTTTTAAATTCGGCCAGAGAAAGATCAGTATTTAAATCAGAGGATGTCAGAGAATCAACAACAAACCCAACGTGGCATTTAGAGAGTGAAGACATACAAATTTTACAGAATTTGTTAGAAATTAAAATAAAAAAAAATAATAAATAAAAACAAAAAGTATAAGAAAATATAAATTATCTTATAAAAAAATAGAAACAAAAAAAATTAAATATAAACAATTAAAAAAAAACAAAAAATTAAAATAGAATAAAAATGTTAACAAATATGGAAAGTGCTAATGGTGGTATTTCCGGTATCGGGAAAGTGCTAACAACCCCCTTTTCGATTAATGACATTTTAACGCGCAATCATGCCGAGCGCCGTTTGTCACGCACCGAATCGGAATTGGAATTGTCGGCCGTTAATATGCGGGCGGACGAAACAAATTTTAAAAGTTATGTAAATTATAAATGCAGCCGTTCCACCAACGATTTATCCGATTCCAGTCCCTCGGAACGTGCTATGAGATCTAGTGAATTTCGTCCCTCGTTTTACGGGTTAGATAATAATAATCATGCGGACTATATGACCCATAAATTGGGCTATTTTAGTGCTGCTGCCGCAGCAGCTTTGGCTAGTGGACGTTCAGACTGTCCCATTGATATGAGAAGATGCACCAGCAATGATTCCGGTAAGTTACAAATTTTAACTCAAGTTGTTATGTTGATTTAAAAAATTTTTAAAAAACTTTTCTTAATGTTACCTTTGTTAGACAAAATCTTATGATCTTTTAATTTCTTTAATGTTTTAGATTGCGATTCCCCACCTCCTTCGGGCAATTCTTCCGGCTTGTATACCTCTCCAACTAATGATGGCTCCTTATCGCCGCTTCAAGATGATATGCAGGGAGGAAATTTAAATCGCAAGAAACGTTCTAGAGCTGCTTTTAGCCATGCCCAAGTATTCGAATTGGAAAGACGTTTTGCCCAACAACGCTACCTTAGTGGACCTGAACGTTCTGAACTGGCCAAATCCTTGCGCTTAACCGAAACTCAAGTGAAAATCTGGTTCCAAAATCGTCGTTACAAGACCAAGCGCAAGCAAATCCAACAACATGAGGCTGCTTTAATGAATGCAGCTGCCAGCAAACGTGTACCCGTTCAGGTGCTTGTAAGAGAAGACGGCACTACGACTTATGCCCACATGTTTCCCCATACCGCCGCCACTTATGCCCATGGCTTGGATCCAGCTCTCATAAATCTGTATCGTCATCAATTGCAAATGGCTTATGGTGTTGGAGTACCTTTACCTCAAGTACCTTTTCCCTATTTCCCTTATGCCCATGCCGCGGCAAATGGTAAAATTCCCCAACCCATACCACCACCAAGTCATGTCACCCCAGCAACCGCCTTAAACAGTAAAACATGTTTACCCGCCCATTATCTAAATAATTCTTCAGCTTCCTCCTCCCCCACCCATTTAAATCAGTGTACCCCCAGCTCAAGTCCCATCACCAATATCAACACCACCAGCACCATCTCCAACTCAAATTCCAATATCAACACAAACAACCGTGATTTATCTATGGAACCATGCAGTGAGAACTCTCATTCCGAAACTGAGGATTTCGAGGAAAATGTTGAAATTGATTAGAAATTCATTTTCTGGTAAAGTGATTTCTAAAAAAACTAAGAATCAGTTTAAGTGGATTGTGATATACTTAAATAGTAAAAGTTTTTGTGTTTTTTAATTATATTTTAAGTTTTAGTAAAGATGATGATGATTGTGTAGTTTAAAGTGTTCTGGAAATCCTTGTTAAAAGGATAAATCATTTTGCAGCTAAAATTACCAAAGATTAGAATTATAAAATTCGTGTTTATTTTAATTAATTATGTAATTAATTTAGTTAAATTTTGCTTAAAATTTTTTAAACAGTATTAAGTTTTATTTCTAGTTGCTTAAGTTTAAGTCAGAGTTGAAGAAAATCATGTTCAAAATTAATTTTAAAAGTCTGTCTGTATTGAAAAAAAAACAAAAACAAAAATGCAATATTTGAAAATATACCAAAGAAATTGAAAAAGAACTGAAAATGGAGTTTTTAATTTTGGAACTTTTAAAAAAACCAGAAATATTTTTAAAATCTTACGTGTTTATTTATTAGCAATACCAAAAACGGGAACAGATAAATTTTGGCTCCGGCAAGTTTGGCCGGGAAGGGAAATTCCGGGGAAAACTCTAAAAGCCGAAATGTTGTGTATTGCTGAACCAAAAAAAACAGAAAATTTCGTTATCAGGTTAAAATGTATATCAAAGTTATTTGTGTAAATTTTTTTCTAGATATTCAACATCTAAAGGGTGTTTTTTTTTATAGAGTGACACAAGTTGAAGTCATAATAAAAAAAGAAAATATATTTTTAATATTAATGAAACGGGCTTTATTGAAAAGATAATTTTATGAAATGAATGTTTAAATATGATTTCTGCCATGTGGCCGCCACGGCGCAACAACTTTTCGCTGCAATTGCGGCCGACAACTCTTCGAATGTTGATTTCCAGGTGTTCAATTGTTAATGGTTTATCGACGTAGGCAAGTGACTTAACATAACCCAAAAAAAAAAAATTAATCCAATTAATTGGGCCATTACGTAAAATTATTTTTTCATCAAAAGTTTCTTTAAGTAATTCAATTATAGCGCCCGTAAAATCTTCCATAAAGTGGAAGGACACAGCCCCAGTTGCTGAGAACGGTAACGAATTGATTGATTAGGAATCAGTGCTTTCCTGTACAGCTTCTCTTGTGCACACTGTTTGGTGTCCCACGGGATGCGCATTATCAGTAACAGTAAATGTGGTCCGAACACGATTTATTGTTCTTCGAGCCGCTCTTAAGGAAAATTATGTACGCCATAAAATGGAAGAAGTGTACGATAAGTTTGACGAATAGAACAATTATTTTGATTACAAATTTCAACAATTTGCAAGCGTTGCTCTGGTGTAAGTCAATTCATAATGACAATTTAAAGCAAACTAAAAAAAGCCACTATCAGCTGTTAAATGGGTGCTCAAATAAAGCAGTGATTCCAACTCAAAGTTGTGACTCTCTAAAAAAAAAACACGCTTTATGTGAAATTAATTCATTTTAAAACCTTTTAAACAATAATAATATAAAAAGGACTTTTTGATGGAAGCTATTTACGGTCAAAATTTGTTCATGATTAATGTGCTGTTTCCAGATTACAGGCAATTGATTGTGTAGAAAAATTTATATGAAAATCACTCGGTTTTTTGATTGCTTTCATATAAATTTTACTACACAATTAATTAATTGTTTGTCACTTGGAAATAACAAATAAGATTGCAATAAAAATTTTTTTTTTGCTGAATTTGCTTTAAATACCAACATAATAAAAAAAAATATTGATAATCCAAATTTTGATATTTTAATTAGGCTTAAGTTCATCAAATTTAATTTTCATTAAATTATTTTTATGAAGAAAGGAATTTAACCACAATACTAATAATTTGGATTAATTAATTAATTACTTAAGAAAAATCTTGTTTTTAAAACTTTTCTAAATCATTAAAGAGATGCAAAAAAATTTACCCGAGTATACCTGCAATTTTTGAAGAACTTTGTAAAGACATTATAGAATAATATTGTTCTTTAAATTAGTTGCCGAGACTTTCGGATGCGGATACATCAGCACACACTGCAGATATTTTCCAAATTGTTCTACTTGTTTGCAATTCGAGCCCTAACCGCGAAAATAGTGTAAGCGACACAAATTTCAGTTTTCGTTGTTTTTAATAAATGACTTTATTGGCAACACTTGCTTGCACCATCTCCTAAAATGTCATGGTCACATAAGGTACCGTTACGATTTTATAGCAAGAACAATTTTATTGTAAGCGACAAATTTCATACAAAATTTATGTGAAATAAAATAAAAAAAAGCTCTCTCCTGTAAAATTTGATTTTTGGCGCTTACACTATTTTCGCGGTTAGGGCTCGATATAATTGATAGATTGACGAGGCAGAGATGGTAACCTAACCTAATGATGGCAAGGCGGCCAGACTTTTTTTTCATATCATTATCTTGCTGTATCCATAACAGGAGTTGACGAAAATCTCTTGCAAAATTAAGAAACCTTACAGAGAACTCCGACTTGTGGCTAAGCATTCGTAAAACTTACTAGTGAAATAAATCAGCTACATATATTTTAATTTATAGCCTTGGTACAACTTTAAAATCTGCATCTTTGTATATTGGACTACTTTCAGAGGAAGCAATGGAGTAAAAAAAATAAAGACTTTAGAAACTGTAGGGAGTTTAACACCAGAAAAAACGTCTAGCGAATTAACAATGATGGATCTATTAAATCGGCCTCAATGTGCAAGTTAAAGTGACACAAAACCGGGTTCTTTAATCTATAACAAAAAACGACTCAACCGTTTACGAAAGCGCCTTACACAATAAGACCGAAAACTTCACTCTCGATATCGTCAAAGACATTTCATAAGCACCATGATCGTCTCCCTCAAGCCGTACAAGATTAATAGTTGAACTCTAGTATCCAAGAATATTCCAAATCCGAAAGCGAAATTCATTATTAAGCCCCAATTTTGACAGCTATAACTGATAGTTAATTATAACTGAACTTTGTGAAATTGGGCCCAAAAATCAAATTTTACAGGTGAGAATTTTTTCTATATTGGAGAACAGTGCAAATATATTTGCATAGGAAAACTGACTAAGTGTAAAGAGTATGATTATATCATAAAAAATCTTGAAATGTCAAACAAATATATGTGTTATCGATAAATAATCTAATGGCCGTTTTCTCATTACACGATTAACTTTTTTCCCAACGAAAAACTGCACATCAAAGAAATTTGGTTTTCTCAATGTCTCATTTGCATCTATTCTGTCGCAAAGCTAACCAGCACTCATCTGCCGATTATTTATTTTTCTTTTATTTGCCGTACAGATACATTTAAACAGCTGACTCCCAACTTTTACATGTATTTTGAGAGGTGTTGCCAGCTTAAAACCATGTTGTTTGTCGGTATATTGAGAAACCCAAAATTGATAACAGACAGTTTAACGGTCTAATAAATTTATGTTGACATTAAGTAGCAGGCAGTTTGACGGTACATTGAGAAAATTACCATAAGACTGTCAAAAAAATATAAAATTTTTTAACTTAAAATTGACATTTCCATATTAATTGTTAGCACTGTTGCCATTTTTTTTAGTTTTTGATCGAAAGAAACGGGTTTTAACTTTTTTTTTGCGATTTTTAACTTTTAATTACGGGTTTTTTGTGGGGAAAAACGTGGGCAGTATTGTTTGTTTTGTTTACATTTTATCAAATTGTATTTCTTGTTCTTTCTCGCATTTGTTGTTTCATTCAGTCAATCCTAAAAATATCCAATTCAAAAAATAGCAAGTATCATAACACCTTTACGATAAAATTGTTCTTGCTATAACATCGTACGGGCTCTTATGTGACCATGAAAGTTAGGGAGATGCCAATAAAGTCATTTACTAAAAAAAACAAAAATTAAAAATTTGCCGCTGACGTTATTTTTGCGGTTAAGGCTTGGTATTTTCTCTTTTTTATCTCTGGTTAACTTATCCGTACTTAAGGTACATTTAAACAAGGTAGACTATTTTGTGAGATTTTACAAAACTTCCCGACTTGCCAACATTGTCTCAATATAAAACGAAAACAATTTAACGTACACATGCATATATTTTGGCTCAAACGTATGAAACCTTATGAACAAGTACCTTTCCCGTACCCGTACGTACACACTTACCTGGCCTTTACACAAGCAAGTGCAAGTTCGAAAACAACACGGAGCTTTGATTTCAAATTGAAAATGATTTGAAATTAAACGTTTTATCAAACGACAAACGTTTGAGATTGATTTGAAAATCATAGCATTCTCAACAAATTTTATTGCGGAATTTCGGGTTTTTTTTAAAGTTATTTTTAATAAGCTTAAGCGTTTTGAGTTACGCGAACATATCGAGCCCTAATAGCAACTATGATGTAACCAACAACATTAAAGATTTTTGTTTTTTGATGAAAATCGATCATTTTTGATCATTTGCATCATCTCTAAAAATCTCATATTTCTGAAAAGTACCGTTAACAAATAAGAGCAAAAGTAATTTCAAACGAAACCCTAGACTTCAAGCAAAAATATTTAAAAAAAACCTTCTCCTGTAAAATTTTATTTTTGATGGTTACATCATTTTTCTATTAGGGCTCGATATGTTGGGCAACCTCCTCCATTTCAAAATAATGGATCTCAAAAACCGGAGCTAAACTAAAAAAAAAAACGGCTAGCAACACTGGATTCAGCGTACTCGAATTAGGTTCAAGCCCCAAGTGCCCAGCTTGTCTAAAAAAAGTGTAAATTTCGAGCAGAGTGTAATTAATAATGCCCAACTGTTCATTTTATTTTTATTTTTTATTTTATTTATTACCTTCTGTATTTTTATCATGTTATTTAGTAGGTATATATTTCCAAACGATTTCAGGTCTGGAAGACAATAAAGTAGTTGTAGCTGAAGCCGATGAATTCTCGCTAGCGCAACAAAGTTCAAAATTTCGAATTTTGAGCTTTAACATCAACTGCAACGACTATTACTACTACATACCTACTACGTTTTCTGACACTACCCTGCAAATAATAGGACCAGTCCAAACACGCGTGTAAAGAGTAGTCCACAAGGGACTAGGACTAGTCCAAAAGTAACCCAAACGTATGGAAAAAACATGGTCTTTTTAACATTACGATGTCCTAGGGCAGGACCATATAACCCAGCTTTGGGTTACAAAGGAGTAGTTTTAAAACTACTCCATTGTATACAC
Source organism: Pollenia labialis (assembly GCA_949318255.1). NCBI lineage: Eukaryota > Metazoa > Arthropoda > Insecta > Diptera > Polleniidae > Pollenia > Pollenia labialis. Next base: position 205,922,314 of record OX439139.1, read on the forward strand.
AAGAGGGTTAGTTTTAACTTCGTTTAAAAACGAAAACATGTCGTTAAAAAACGAAGACATGTCGTCTCACTACAAACACGTTTTAACAATGACATGGTCCATGCTTGCATTACATCGGACTAGTCCATGGAGTAGTCCATTTTATCAAAATGGGTCAGGTGGTCCAATATTATTTGAAGGGTACTTCGAAACTGCCGTTTTTAACTTTTGACTGCTTGCAGCGCCGCTATTTGTAACGTTGTACTACAGCGACTATTGTTCTTCCCACTTCACTTTGCCCACTAATAAAACTCGCACCATTTTTTATTTTCTAGAAAAATAAATATTCATAACTTATCAAAAAATCATTTTATTAATCAATTAGTACTGCAGCTAAATTTACATTCAACAATATTTCTACTATTTATTCAGAAAAAGTCCGCATAAATATTGTTAATCAATCAAATTAAACAAAATTTGTTGGCTTTAATTTATTTTCTTAAGAATACTTTTCAGAAAACAACAACAAAACGAAAACACAAGCAAATACACACAAGTTTTACACGGGATCTTTAGCAAAATCAAAACAACACAACAGCAACAACAAAACTAGCAAAAATGAATAAACAAAAACAAAACAAGAAAACAACTAAACATTGTTCTGTTGTTGAGGAAAACAAAAACAACAAAAATATGCGAATTTGATGTTTAAATGAAAAGTAGAAAAACCAAAAAAAAAAAGAGCAACAAAAACCAAACAACAAGAAAAATAAATATTCAAATGAAAATACACAAAGAATCAATAAATAAAAACATGGCGCATCATTCGAAATGTGATTGAGAATAAGATCAAATCAAATGAAACAAAGTTTAGGAAAATTAATAACAACAATAAAGGAGGCAAACAAAAAAAAACTAAATACAACAACTAGAAGCCGAATAAATTAAGGAAAACAGTTTAATTAAACATTAAGGGGGGCAGGAACTTAAAAGAATTTAAAGCCGTAGTATAATTTCATGCAATAGTTGAAGGCATGCATTTTACAGTTAACGAACACAGGCTGCGTAGGATAATGTGTGGCATGAAGGCTTGGATCATAAACTGAAGCCGATCGAACCTATAAAATTTATAGTATAAATACTCTCAAGCATTTTGAGAGATATTTGATTTGTGGAAAAGTTGCTTTTAAAGTAAAAACCAGTGTTGCCAGCGAAATTTCGAGAAAGATACATTTTAGTTTCCAAAAAGATACATTTTTTCCCAAAAAGATACATTTTGAAAAAAATTCGTTTTTAACGTTAACATTTATTAACATAACATTTTTATTTCATATTTAATGAATATTGTAAAGAAAATTATATTAAATAAATTAATTTTTATCAATAAATTAAATAAATAGTTTTGTGAATAAATAAATAAATAAATAAATAAATATTAGGTATGTAATTTTAAAAATACAGTAAGCAAATTTAAAAATGATTGCATTTAACTATCTTTGGATGTTATCAAAACAAATTCATTTATATATGTATATAATATACGAGTTAAGGCGTTTATACTAGGGAATTTTAAATCAAAAAAATTCATGTGTATAAATTTCCTTTAAATAACAACAATGATCATTAGCCCAATTATGAACAAAAATTCCCAGGGGGTTTTCTCCCTTCTCCCATTTTTCCTATGTAAATTCAATTGTAAAAATGGGGAAAGGAAAAACTCTCGGGGAATTTGTATTCAAAATTGGGTTGCATATTTCCTCAGAACAACTTCGCACTACTAGTAATTATCGATTTAGGTGGATCGTATGTTGAAACATCCTTAATGTTCTCTTTTACCATAATTAAAGCTGCTATTGTATTAGTATTGAGTCGGTTAAGATGATCAGTCCTAATAAGTTTTAGTTGGCTAAAAATTCTCTCTACACATGCATTCGAAAATGGAAGTACAAATGTTAAACCAACTACTTTTTCAAATTTTAAAACATCGGCCCATTAACAACATATTTTAAATTAAAATTTAATATTTTATTTCTAAACATTTTACGTACAGATTCAAAATATACGAAAAATGTCAGGATTATACATGGTACATGAAGTCATCAAAAGAAACGAAAAATTTATCTTTCGTATCCTAACGGCAACACTGGTAAAAACATTTTTATGTTCTCCTCAGCCGAATTCTGCTAGAGTCACACAACGAAGCAATTTAAGACCACTTTTGTATTTGATATAAACCAACTTTCAGACATGCTAACCATCAACTACTCCCAAACATCAACTTTTGCTAATGATACAGATTTTCTAAGCATCCACGATAACGTGTGATTTTGTGGTGTTCTGTAAATCACACAGTTTATATGTTTTTCGGTGTGATTTTTAATTGTCGAAAGCACAAGCAAACAAAATAAGTTTGTTTTTCAAAATTATAACTAATTTTTTAACGCCATTTATGTTATGTTTGTGACAGTTTGTTTTTTAACCGATTTAGCTTTCTCAAATTATTTTTAGTGTTTGTTTAAAATTTTAAAATTTTTTGCGAATTTTAGTCATGTTCGTGATAGAAGCCATTAGTTCCTGTAAGTTTAATACATATTTCTTTACAGCTTTAACGGTTTAGAAATAAATAGTAGACTCCGCTATCGTGCCGCTGCACATTGGGTCAAGTTCATAGAAAAAAAAATGGAAAAATCAAAATGATCCGCCCACTTTTACGCCCACCTCCCATACAAAGTAAAATTAAATTTTGACCTACGGCATTGTTTTTTGGCACATAGCATTTTTAAGCACTCTTAATCATTTGTGTGAAATTTGAAAAATATCCGCCCACTTTTACGCCCACCCACCATACAACTTGTATTGAAGAAGTGGCATAGCTCTCTTGATTTTTAATGCATCAACTCAATTTCCACAAAAAATTAATCAGGTATGTTCTAGGTTTAGACTCGAATTGAAAACGAAAAATTTTTTGAATCCGCATAAGTCATAAATTGGTGTTCTCAAATCCGCATGTTTTTGTGTATTCGAAATTTTTGTTCGAAAAAACTTTTGTTGAACTAAAGATCGCTAATTTGCTAACCGAAGCATGATAAATCTTGAAAGCTGTAAAGAATCACAAAAAAAATCGCAAACATGGCTAAACTTCTCGAAAAATTGCAATTTTTTAAACTAACACTAAAATTTATTTGAAATCTCTGAATGGGTTAAAAAAAAGCAAAATGTCGGAAAATAACAAAAAAATTGCAAAAATACCGGAAATTCGCGAAAATTTTTAATATTTCAAACCAGCCATAAAATTGATTAAAAGTCCCTAAAACTATAAGGAAGGCAAAAAATCGGTAAAAATTGCTAAATTCAAGCAAATTCGCAAAAATTTGCTAACAGCGGCATGATAGCAAAGTCAACTATTTATTATAAATCGTTAAAGCTGTAAAGAATCAGAAAACTTACACGACCAAATCGTTTACATATATCGCAAACATGGCTAAAATTCGCGAAAAATTGCAAAATTTTAAACAAACCCAAAAACTAAGAGATCGCTAAATCGATTAAAGAAACAAATTGTCTGAAAATAACATAAAAATCGTGAAAAAAAAATTTGGTATAATTACATCAAAATCAATGAAAAAGTCGACTTAAAATTTAGGGTTAGTAAGGGCCTTTTGCGTTTTAGATAACGATATATTTTTGATTAAATTGGATTAAGAAGATTTTAAGCTAAAAGCAATATTAATTTTTTTGTTAAAAATGTTATCACATATTACAATAAAAGTCGATTCGGTTTACTTTCACCAACCCATATCTAGTCTAATTGAAAACGAATAAAAACATGTGGATGTGAAATGCAGAACACCAATAATGCTAAAGTAATCAATTGGTCCAACAGACTGGTCCTGGGATTTGTGAAAATAGAACAAGTACAAAAAGAAAGGACTCATGACCAGTGAAGGAAGAACCAATCCCTTAACTGGTTTATAAAGAACAAAAAGGTAGAAAAAGTAATGAATTACAGTACAGTTTTAACTGGTGCTGTAACACATGTTTTGATAATTTCTAAAATTTGGATCTTAAATTTAATTCTAGGACTTGTTGTATTGAAATAATACTACATTGTATTGAAATATTACTACATTTTAGTAACTGGCACTAAGCACGTTCTTTGAGAATAGACCTGTGACTAGTCAAATGGTGTCAATTGACCCCCTCCAATGACAACCCCATGTAAAAGTGATAGGTCTTATTCATATAAAGTGTTAGAACTAGAACCGGTCTCTACCACCAAAGACCTATCACGGGACTACTTTAGTGTCAGTTCGCTTCCCTCTAGGGACCCTACAAAATTACATTTAAAAGGATTGTTGATGTAAATTTATAAATTACTGGATATGGTGGAACGGTTCCATCAATTAAAATCGTGTACCTGAAAGAGTCTGATTGACTTAAATATTGAAATTTCGATTTCAGAAGAATAAATTAATTTAATTAGCATGATAACATATGCATTGCTTCTTGTAAAATTGCCTGTAGAATCAGTTGCTGACAAGCGATGGCACTCTAAAGATCATACTTGATGAATTTTCTGCAGAAACTGATGCTCTAAGCCGGAAATTAAAATGTCAGTTAATTTTACGACGCACAAATTTTTCGGATGTTATGCAGTTTTTTACATAATCCGTTAGAATTTAGAAATATTCATCTAGAGGATAATTATGATTTATTTAAACTACATAAACCTTATATATATATATGTGTTCCTCTAACTCCCATTGGAGCATAGGGCGCCAAAAACATAAACATAAACCTTCGTTGATAAAAACTGTTGTGACGCATATATGAAGAACGATTAAACATGAGAAATGAAAGTGACTGGACAAATGAGTCATCTGATGATGTCGAAGAAATCCCTAAATTAACCCAGTTAACAATGAAAGACCAAAATAAAATTTCCAACGCATCAGTAACCATTACCACAATTTTAAAAAAGTAATAAATAAGAAATCGGCTTGCATGACGAGAAACAAAAGCGTTGAAAGTATCTGATGATAGCGTCAACAATCTCTTGACCGAAAAGCCGACTAGTGTGGAATCTGAAAGAGCTTTTTCGGCAGCAGGACTAACTTGCACATTGCGAGTATTAAAATATTTATTCAGGCAGATCCATTCATATAATATCTTTAGCTTTTTTAAAGTCTTTGGAATAAGGTTTCCTGACGATCTGTCCTAAGCAACCAGTGAAATGAGCGTATGAACAAGTTTTATCCCATCGACAATAAATTTCAGTATGTTTTTTAAAATTACGAATTGGAAATTTAGCACATTTTAACGATATCTTATTACAGTGTTTAAAAGGATTTTCTTGGTCGTTTACGTATTTTGAGATTTTGATTTTCAAAGTATTCAAGTTTTATGTATTTAAGGTTTTTATCGACCTTTTCATTATTTTATTATTGATTTGGTGTTCTCAGCCTCAAATGGCAAAACTAAAAAAATTTGACGAAAGCCAATTTTAAGGTAAATTAAAAATTTATGAATCCCAAGAAAAACTTTGATAACCAATATGCATGTGGCAGTGTAAATAAAACTTAACTGGCAAAATAATATAAAGTAATTTGTTTTCATTTTTGGTGTCTCTTTATCCACTTACACTCACTGTTAACTGTTGTTGTTTTTGTTAAAGCTTTGTTATTGTTACAAGTAAAACTGGGGCTTATAATTCTTATTCGCTTAACAGTTTTATTTGGTTTAATATCTTTAGTTTTTCTAAAATCTTTAAATGATGTTTCCTGACGATCTGGCCTAAGCAACCAGTGAAATGCGCATAGGAATAGCTTATCCCATCAACAATAAATTTCAGTTTGTCAAAAGTATGAAATGGGAATTTTGCACACTTAAACGAAACCTTGTTAAAAATTTGATTGTTTAGAAGGGATAATATTAAATTTGATGAAGTGTTCATAATGTTAATTAAGTTTACATTGCAAAGCTAATTATTTTCTTGGCAAACTAACAGCATTTTAAATCTAAAAAGTCTCGAAGCAGCTAATCCACCCTCGTTCTTTAATTAATACTTTTTGCTAAAAACTGCATAAAGAACATTAAATTCTTTTAAATATTTCGCTTTAACGGCCAATACTCACACACACCTACCAAAATCTCAATATTTACACACAATTTAATGGGGACAATTAAAATTTGAAATTCGATTTTTTAATGGCAACAGGTTAACGATCATCATTTTTTTCTGATGTTGCCAATAACTCCGACGATTTGCTTTATGGATTTTTTCAAAAAAAAAACTTTTAAAAATTAATTATTGACAATTTGTGAATTTTATGAATGATTTACGATGATTCGTGCTGTTGAAGAGATAAAAAAAAGTATGATTTATTTTTTTAAAGAATTTCATGTCTGTTGTTTGTATTGAAATGAGTTGAAATTGTTTATGTTTGGTTAAATATTTATTATTAGACACTAAAAGTTATGCAAAACTTTGCGCAGACAAATGAACACATACATTTTTAAGGAGAACAATTTTTTTTTTTTTTAAAGGCAAAACGTCAAAAAAAAACCCCCAATAAAACAGAAGCGTTTTACAATAAGGCGGCATAAATTTTGTAATAATTTGAAATAAAAATAATATAAATCTATATTTTACACATACCGAATAGAAGATTTAGCTTTAGATCTTTAATTGTTCTTAACAAAATCATGCAAATACAAAAATCTACAAATCTAATATTGAAATAGATATTAATAATGAAAAAGTACTTAAGTTTTATTAAAGATTTTTGCAATAGCACTTATGTGAACAGAAAAATCCACTTAAGTCCTTCACTTAAGCATAATTAAAGTGTTCTTTTGTTTTGATTTCCCCATATACATATAAAACTTAATACACTACAGTAAAAAATCATTGAAATCTTTTAAAAAGTATGGCCAAATAAATAGCCTTGACCCAACCAACCAGCAATATTCAGACCCAAGCGAAACACATCATCATTTATACGGACCGTATCAAAAAGAGAATAAAAAAAAAAAAAAACACAAGAAACACTTCAAAACAACTAAAACGCTACTTAAGTTTCTTTCTTAAAATAATTAACCATCATTGTGCGCGTTCGTTTGTGACTGTGCTGCTGGTGGCGTGAACGCTTTTGATTCTGGACCACTCCAAAGTTTAATTTACATAGATATTTGTATTGATTGTGTGTGTGGTGGTTTCGTTTCATGTAATCACTTCAAGACATCTGTAATTTGCATGGAATGGAATTTTGAAGTTTCGTTTTCACTTTCCATTTATTTTGTGCATTTCTAACATTATTTTCGTTGTCCATGATAAAATCTTTTTGGAAAATCTTTGAATTTATTAGATTTTTGATTTTAAACAATTATCTTGCTGTTTGTTTTCTTTTTTGATTCTGCTGTGTACCACTGTACTGTGTACAGCTTTTGTAATTTTGCACATTGTTCACTCGTTTAAGTTCTGTAGATTGGCTATTGTTTAAAGTGTTTTGTTCTAATTAAATTCTTTTAAAAAAATCTATAAATTACAGGTGCGTAGAAAAACAAAACTACAAACAAGGATATTTTCTTTGGTTATAGCCAAAAATTGTATTTTATTATTGAATAATTGTTATTTTTTAGTTACTTCCAATTTAACAGCTAATTCACAAGAATGTGCATCATGTGGCATGAAAACTTTCTCCAAGTGGTTTGCAAAGGCGTTTACGTTTATTTTTTCATTTGTGTTTTTGGCACAGGAGCGGCTTTTCGGCCTAAGTGGAGATTCGTGGGTTAAAAGGCATTGCATATAGGCATTTCCATGTCATCGTACGTGTCACTTGTAATTATATGTAAACAAATTTATCACATTCGGAACCCTGTTGTCCAAAACATCGAGCAAAATAGGTGAATATTAGGGGTATAACTTATTCCCATTTTTTGCAAACATCAAAATGGCACTAGCATAGTCCAATATCCATTGAAAACTATTAAAAAAATTATATTTATTTTTCGCGGTTTTCAAAAAAGGTCATTCACAAAAAGCGGTAAAGTAGAACATTTTTTTTTTATTTTTATTTGTACTTCTGCGTACCTACATTTAATCAAAAACTTTAGCAAAACAACACGCACATAAAATTTTAACTTCATGTCCTTTAATACTTAAGAAACTTTTTAACTTCTTTTCATTTATTAATAAAATATTTAAAATTTTTTTCTAGGGATTCTAGAAAATCGCTTTAGTGATTTATATTTAAACTTTTGCAAATTTACATTATTCAGACTTTTTTCATATGTTACATACTTCGAACTTAGTTCTAAAAATTGTTTTGAACATTAATGTTTAAAAATAAAGCTTGTAATTCAGTGTTTTAACATAAAGCAAATTTACTTTTAAAGATCATAAGAAATATTATAACTACAACAGCAACTACCAGTTAATTTTAATAGATCTTTAGTTTTTTTTTTAGCAAACGTGAAAGAGTTTCTACGTGTAATCGATTTCTTCCTTTGCTTTTTACATCATTTTGCATTTGAAAATGTGCGTTCAATTGATGCTCAGAAATGTGGTATCGATAAAATACCAAAAGCAATTTGTGAAATGTCAGCAGACATTTCTCTTAATATTGGCTATATTTTTACGAGAGATTTAAATATATTCAGTTCTGAACTCCTTTATTTCTGAAAGATCCGCTAGAACACGGAATTGAGAATTGATATTATTATAGTTTTTTTTTATCGTTTGTAAGTAACTAATATGTATTTTCTTCGACCTTTATTATTTTAATATATAAATTAAAGTCTCCTCGAGCTTAAGGTCTTATTTTTTATATAAAAAACTTTTTTTATAAATTTATTAAAAACCAATATTTCGGCACTTCTTTGAGTGCCTTCTTCAGGGTTCTTTTTCTTTATAACAAAAAATTATAAAAAGAGTTCTTTAAATAAGTGATTCAGAATTTCATAGAGAAAATAAAAGGAAGATTTCAAACATTTTAACAGAGAATAGTTTTCCTAAACAATTAATAACAGATTTATTAATACAACATAATAATTGTAGATTAAACAACCAGGATTTTATTACAGAACAGAAAATTTATAAATCAGTAACATATATTCCAAAATTTTCAGAAAGATTGGCAAAATCAGATATATATGATAACAAAATATATAATATAGCTTATAAATCTTTCAACACAGTAGGTAAACTATTTACTAAAACAAAAGACAAAATAAAGAGGATGGAAATGTCTAATATTGTTTATCAGATACCTTGTAAGGGTAATGATAGTGGACAGTGTAATAAGGTATATATAGGTACAACAAAGAATAAACTAAAAACTAGGATAGCAGGACATAAGTCAGATCAGAAGTATAGAAATATTTCACAAAAAACAGCTTTATCAACTCATTGTGCCAATCTAAACCATTATCCAGATTTTGATAATACAAAAGTTTTAAACATGGAAAATAATTACAAGCGTAGATTTATGTTGGAAATGTTACAAATTATAAGAGTACCGACAGTTTCTAGAATTAGTTTTAAGTCAGATGCTGAAAATGTAGCACAAAATGATAGACATTTAATTTATAAAAATATAAACGGAAGGTAAAAATTTTTGTATATTGTAATAGATCAAGTTTGTATTGAAAAATATTTTTTAAAAATTTTTTTAATTTTGTCAATTTTTTGTTAAATTTGCTTTATATTAAAAAATTGTTAATTTTTTGTTATAAAGAAAAAGAACCCTGAAGAAGGCACTCAAAGAAGTGCCGAAATATTGGTTTTTAATAAATTTATAAAAAAAGTTTTTTATATAAAAAATAAGACCTTAAGCTCGAGAATTTAATTTATATGTAAATAACATTAATAAAATCAGTATTATGCTATTGGTTTTTCCGGAAACAATATTTTCTGGAGTGAAGCTGATTATCACTTTTAAGGTTTTACGTCCAAAACTAAATTTAGTTCTTAATGTTTTGCAAAGTGTCGAATAAAACGATTTCGCAGTTTCTTTTACTTTATAAACCATTTCCTTAACATTGCATGTTTCTATAAATATGGTTTTCATTTAAATTTTGCTCTAACATAAAATTTTTATACATTTTCTTGCCAATTGTAAGAACAAATATCCCATTCTGGAAAGCAAAATATGAATCCTGGAGTCCATGCTTTCCATTTCAATATTAACGTCGTTAATTATTTTTAATATACAACAATATAAATTTTGGAACAAACACATGATGACCTAAGCCTGCTATCGAAATCACAGTTAAAAAGCTTAAACGATAAAAAAGTACTAAAAACATGCGGCATTTTTAATATGAAAAAGTACTGAAAAAATTACCAAAGTACTGAATTTTTCAACACTGGTTGACATTCCCATAAGTCTGGGTTCACACTATGAAAGTTTTCTTTCAGAAAGTCTGAGTTTACGGGTGAGAGAGGAGAAAAGAAAAGCATGTTCTCTTTCATAGTGTGATCCCAGACTAAGCTGCAATTTGAGTTTTTTTGTGACATCTAGGCTATTTAAATAGCTTTCTATTGCAGAGTCGTGTTTCTGTCGCAATCAGCGTTACCACAACCAAAAAAAAAAAATTTTGTAACCAAAATGTTTAAATAAAGTCACCAAAAGCGAAAATAAGTAACCAAAATTATTTTATCCGCACTAAAGTTGAAAAATATGTACAAAGAAGGAATTGTGTTTGTTTGTATCTTGTTGGCTTATTAACCGCTGGGCCGATTTTTATACGATGGTCTGGATGGAACACCTCCTATACAGACGGGACGGGCACCTCCTATACAGAGTTATCACTTGAACATTTTTATATAAAGAGCTCTTGCTAGTAAATCTTTTTAAGTCTTTCCGTGTTATCAAAGTGCAAAATTTAACTAAATTATGCAGTAAATCTTTAATATAAGGTATATGTATGTAAATGCTTTTTGCCCGATGGAAATAGAATCCTATTAAAAGGGATGGGTTCGGAAGAGCTTTTGCCCTTATCGTTTGTCTAGAAAAGTGTTTCAGTTCGACCTATGACGAATTAAAATAGCAGATAATGGCCATCTACACTTCAAAGTGTATACATATGGTTAAGTTGATACTGTGTTAAAGTTTAAGCTTTTTTAAATAGATGAAAAAAGTATTGGTGGTATTGGTTGCACAAATACAACACACAATTTGTAAGAGTCAAAAAAGCGGAGCGGTAATTCTTCTTCCAAAACAAAAAATTGGTTATTTTTGTGTAGTAGCCAAAGCGGCAACACAGGTCTCAATTTGTTGCGTAGGGTTGCCTAACCGTAGTTGGGCCATGCTGTTTGTGGAACGATTATTTTACCATACCGATGTGTTGTGCAAAGCACGCTTAATAGCCTATTTACACTTGAGCACATATTAGAGGAATGCGTGGAAGATGTTGAAAATGAAAAAAACTTGTTTACATTTGTAACATCTTTCATCATAAAAATATTTATTTTCACGTGTAAGAGCGAATAAAAACTAAATTAATGATATTACTATCCTGCTCTTTTGTATTTTTTTCTAGTGATGGTAAAAAATTATTTGTTTTTTCTAGTGATGACACTAAAATAATCTAAAGATGTTGAATGAAACAACATGAGATAGTGCTGGTTCACACACGTCAAGTTTGACTCGTCCAGTCTTGAGCATTTAGGAGAGTAGGGAAAAGAGAAGAGAAGGCCATTTCTTTTCCCCTCTCTCCTAAAAACTCAAGACTTGATGAAACAAACTAGACGTGTGTGAACCGGCACATAGGAATATCTTTTACAGATGTTGATATTTAGCCCTGTAGAATTCTTATGGGAAGATGTTATCATCTTTGCGATAAGATGAAAGATGTAAGATATGAGCAAGTATAAAAAGCATATAATTGTCCGATTGATTTGGGTTGTATTTCTTGCCGCGTTAATTTCTTTCCGTTAATCGTTCGACATAATTTATTTATAAAAAAGCAGTTGAAAACATGTTTTAATACTTGTTCGCAAATAAACTTAGTTTAAAGAAGATCGTGTAAGAAAAGTTGCTGTCTGCAAATTGAAATCAAATGAAACTTAAATCCTCTTTTTACTCTATTTTACCTACGTTTTTGCTTTATTTCTTTGGTTAGTGCTACTAGTATTTTTCCATTTTCGCATGAGGTCTGGTCTCAGTAAATATTTTCTTTTTTACATTTATTATTTAATTTTCTTTATAAATAATACACATATTTATTATTTCGATTGCTTCATAATACTTGGCTAATAGTAGATACAAGTACAATAATAATAATTCAATTCATTGTACATACAACAAACAAATAACATCATACAATACAAGTGTTTGAAAAACTTTTTAGTACTTGTACTCGCAATTAATTGAAAATTAAAATAACAAAAAAAAAAAAAAAAAATGTTTATTGAAATTTTCATTATAATTGCAAATAATACGAGTTGTATGGCACTGGTGGAAATTAAAAACCTCTTTTAACTATAAATCTTGAAAAGAAAAACAGGCAACTAAAATTTCAATTAAAATAAATTACATACTGAAATGCGTAATATTAGCAATTAACCTTTCAAAAAAATTTGTTATTTTTTTAAGAAAAAAAAACTTTTTCTAAATTCCTTTTTAAATCTGAAAAATAGACCACCCAATTTTTTTTAAATTCCATTTTATGCAAAGTTTCGCTCTGTGCTATTGAGTGTTTTTGACTTTTGTCCAGTGACATTTAATGTCTGCCTAATGACACTTGAATATGTCAGATAAGTCTGTAACCATCTTGTTCTTTTATGTATGTAGTTCATCAATAATGTTACAAAATATTGCTGCACATGTTCTTGAATCAATTTCCAACACACATTCTCTGACAAGGGCCGTTAAAAATTAATAACACAAAATTTTCTATGTTAAAGTCCTTTGTGCCAACAGCGGGAGTGTGGTGACACTAAAATATTTTGCCAAAGTGTCAAGTAGTTAGTTGTGGTCTTGTGGATAAATAGACTTTTCGTTAAATTGTTTTGAAAACTAATTTTTGTGTGTTTTTAAACAAGAAAATTTAGAGTGTTAAGCGTAAGATTAAGGCTTTTTAAGTAAAAAGTAAAAGGATTCTACCAACATTGTTAAGGCAACTAAAAGAAACATGCAAGGATACTCTTGCAGACCAATTACTTTTAATATTGCTTATTATTATTATCATCCAAGTTCTTAAGTGGAACAAAGGACCAAAGTGAAAGTTCAAACATTGTCCGAATATTCCCAATAGTGTTCTAGTTTTCATGCCAAAGGGGTGAACGATTGTGATGTTATAAATCGTAGTTTTTAAGGCGATCAGGAGATCGGCACTTCTGATTCTGGGCTGGGACTGCCATCTGTGCTGCCAGACTAGGAAATTGATTTCAGCCGCTTCTCAGGAATCAGACGCTGTTTGAGCCGGTGCTAACATGCAGAAACAGAGGCTCTGTATACCTGTTGGTCCGCGGGAAGTATTTGATTTCACTCCTTCCACCCATAACGGGGAGGCATTCCTCTATTCGCCATCTGGGGACGTGTTACTTAGGCGTTAATTAGGTTTTAATCGATAAAATTTCGAATTAACTTATGATTTATCAAATGGTAATTGTGAGAAATTCAAAGTAAATTTTAATGGAAATAATGATGGGCAACTTCTTTATCTATCTTCTTATGTGTTGCATATGTCGTTTATATTTTGTTTTTGTATTATAACGTTTTTCTCTCATGAAACCGATGTATTCAATATAAGTTTTAAGTCTGAAACCAAAATAAAATATACATTTTTAATTAACATCTTTTTTTATCGTTGACTGCAGGCCTGGAGTCTGGATCTAGGACGCTTGGGAGCATACCAATTTTATTTTTGTGCAAATGTGCTAATTTTCTAAAAAAAATTTCTGACAACACAAAAAACTTCTGGCAGCACTGTAAAAAGTCTGAATTTGTTTACAATTATACACAAGCAATTTAAAATAAATTTTTTATTTTTAAATAATTTAAATTATATTTTGTTTTTTATATTAAAACCCACAAAAATTTACGTTTTATAAGTTTCCTTAAATAACAATATGGCGCTGAATATGTCAAATGTTATTTTTTACATTTATTTGCAAGTGAGCAAATATGCACTACTAAGTTTGCTCATGGGTTTTTTTTAGTACAAACGAAGTAAATAGAGCAAATTGCGAATACGTACATTTTGTTGTTGTGTTGAGGAAATTTGTGTATTTTTGCACGCATTTGAATCGTTTGCACGCTTTGCACTACCCATCTTGATTTCCCTTATTATTGCAAACTCGCCTCTAAAATGCCTTCGAGGCGCTGAGGCGCTGAACAATAAATTAATTTAAAAAAAAGTACAGTTACCTTCCTACCAGCAAAATTTCAGCGAAAATTTTATAAAAATTTGTTTACGAACCTTTAAAGAAAACACAGGCGCTTAAATAAGGAACAAATATTTTAAATTGCCCCATGTTTTGTAAACAAAACACATTTAAAACACTTTACGAACACATTTAAAAACACTTACACCGCCAAATTCACATGCAGATAAACGAAAGTATTTTAAAAAGGAGCTCCATACTCCAAAAATTTAATTCATTTTACTCCCTTCCCATACAAATACCTCGTTCACTTACTTGTATTTTCGTATAAACAATCACTTATGATGATGTTGCATGCACGTTTGACTTTTTAAAACTCTTTTACGGTTTTCGGTTTGGCTCTAAGGAGCGGCAACAGGCTTAATTTGATATGAAGTTGCACCGGGTACTCCAATAGAATAAATGAATTAACTTTATATTCAAATTTGCTATGGAAACATTACATATGTATGTAGACAGCAAGTACTTGTTGTTTTTGTTGCTAATGAGAAGATGTATGAGTGAGTATGTGATTTTATTACAATATAACCGTGTGTTTACGTAAACAAAAACTGTGATATAAAGGGTGATTTCTTAAACGTTTGGCTTTAAAAATTAAAAAAAAAAACGCAAAAAATTGGCAAAAAGGAATGAAATATTTATTTGGGGGCAATTAATGAATGCCTGTCATTTACTTTTTAAAGATTATTTTAAGTAAATTTTGTCCGTGGCTACGCCATAAATCGGGCATCCATGAGTTGCAATTTTATATCACTTTTTCCAGCATCTTGGCCGGTGAAACCAATGGCGTCCAGGGCTGGAATTGTGGCTGGTTTGTCCCTGTACACGAGAGACCTAACATATCTCCACAATATTTAGTCTGGTGGGGTTAAATCGCATAAATTTGGCGGCCAATTGAATGCTCCGTAACATTATGTTAATTGCTCCCAATAGAATCATGGTATCGCTCACCGTGTAGTATGTGACGCCGCCTAGCTAAAACCACATTGTGAAACAAGTCCAATTCTTCCATTTTGTACAAAAAAGTCGGCTTATATCGCACACAGTGTTGCCAGTGGATTTTTCGAAAAAATACTTACACATGCTAAAAAAAATCCGATTTTTCCCAACACGTTGAAAAAATTTCCCCTACAAAAACTCTACACATTTTTGTGATTAAAATAGAAGAAAAAAGTTTCGCACTTTGCTTAAGCAAATGGTAGTTTCGTAAAACTTAACAAAAAGTTTCCTCAAGTTCAATATGGTTTGACGCATATGATGTACATGCTTTCGCACAATTGCCTAAGTCACGTTATTCACATTCTGGTTGGGCCTTTAGAAAAAACAAATACATACATATTGGTGTCGCAAACTTTTTAGACCTTACAGAACTCTGGAAATAAATTTTTAAGCGATTTTAGGAAAAACAAATTTTTTTTTGGACAAGAATATATCACTAAAGAAACGTTTTCTTTTGCATTTATTTTATAAACAATGAGATATAGCAAAAATCCCTACATTTTAGATACTATACAAAATCTGTCCGATTTTCCCTACGCTACTATTTTAGTATCAAAAGTACCTACATATAAGGATTTTTCCCTACTTCTGGCAATACTGATCGCACATCACCTTGCTCCATTAACTGTAACGTTGCGATTTTCATCGTTATTGAGGAAATACGGTCCAATAATTCTGCATTTCCACAAACAGCACCAAACAGTGCATCTTTTTGGGTATATTAGCAGCTCTTGAACTACATACCTCTGGCTGTTCTTCACACAAAATTCGGCAATTCTCTTTGCTGTCGTACGTGAAGACGCAACACATTTCTCACAGAGCACGAATTTTGACAATAAAATTCAATGTTTTATGGGCGTTGTTTGTTCTTTAGTCTATTTATGATGAAATGACAAACCCTACTAACCATTTTTGCCACGAATCTTTATTTTACACTGAAAAACCAAATAGCAGAAAAAATCACCCTTTACATGATGCTGACGATGTAGGGTTAAAGGAAACAAACAAGAGCATACGGTATTTGAATATTAAATTGTTTGTTGTTGTTTCACATGTTTATAACTAACTAGTCATTTGTTTATCATTTTATGCTACTTAAACGAATACCGTTTTACTCTAGAAAAAAGAGTTGTCATGTAGCCACTTAAAATGAAATTAAATTTTACAAATTAAGTGTTTTATACCAAATAGAAACTGGGAATTATTTCCTTTCGAAGGTTAATTTTATATTATAAAAAAAAAGTAATTTCTGAAAAATTGAAGGAATAGGACTATTACAAAAAAGCTTTATAAAATACATAACTGAAATTTAGGTCATAGAATAAATTCGAAAAATAAAAAATGTTGTTTTATATAAAATTTAAAATTTACAGAAAATTGGCCATTTTTTAGTTTGCAAAGCTAATTTTAAGATTTTTCTCTAAAAAAAAAAATACTTTATTCATAACGTATGGTGTTTTCTTTTCTACACAACAAATATTGCCTTCTAAAACGGTGCATGTATAAAATGTCTTGCCAGCCCTGAAATAATGCTATTTGATATTTGACGAGAATAAAACACAAGATATGAAAAAGTGAAATGCGCTGTTTTTAACACATGACGAAAATTGTTCTTCTTCATTATAGCTAATTTTTTAACGCATTTTTTCAATATTCTGACATTTTGAGGGATTACAAATAAATTTTTGGGTTTGTTTCCAATATTGCAATTTTTCGCTAATTTTAGCCATTTTCGCGATAAACGTGGTTTTTACTTTAAGTTTTATGATTTTTTGATTTTTTAGAGCTTTAATGATTTTTAAAAATTACAAAACTTTGCTATTTTGCCGCTGTTAGCAAATTTTTTGCAAATTTCCGCTAATTTAGCAATTTTTGACATTCCTAATAGTCTAAGGGCCTTTAAATCAATTTTATGGGATCTTTGAAAAATTACAATTTTTCGCGAATTTAAATAAAATACATTTTTGCAAACTTTTCCGAGTTTGTGCAATTTTTGCGTAGCTTTGTTGCTCTTTAAGGCAATCGTCGCCGTTATTAAAAAAACCCCATATATAAACATCATATATCACCTTTTTTACAGGGCACTAACAACACTCTCTATTTATTCGCGGCGAAAAGTGCAATCAATGCCTTATGCCATAGGTGAGGGTGAATGTTTTAGAATAAAACATGTTTTCCTTTAAGAGAGCAAACCTTTTTTTAAAAATCGAACACAAAATTCCATTTTTTCAATAAAATATTACATTTTTTTATAGAAAAGAAAACACCATTAAATAAGGTCCCCATTTAAAAAAGCCCCTTGGCACGGAGAATTCATATAAACGGTGGTGGCGATACTACACCAAGTACAACGCCAAAAACACAACATTGTATTTAATTTTTTGCTTGATCTGAAAAATAAATTTGCCTTGCCCCTTGGCAACCCTAACACAACTCTGCAATATGAACCAACAATTATTTTTAGTGAACCTGCAACTAGGGGCGATGTCATGTCTACAGAGCTGTCTGCACTACAATCAAATAAAATCGAAAAATATTTGTTTATGGGCTGGATAATATAAACAAATATTTAGACGAGTATTTTCTAACAAGAGAAAAAAAAACACAAGAACTACAAATTATTTTTAAAGAATTTTTATGGGAAAAAAATAAAATTTCTCCTGGGGAGCTCATTAAGCTAAATTAGTAATTGAAATAATTTTGTTTAAAACAGTTTTTTTATTTTTTATTATAAATAAAGTGTTGATTTTTCTAAAGTATTAAACATTTGGAGTAGAGTAGGAAGTAAATTTCATTAACACTTGACTAATAAAAGTTTTTATTTAAATTGAAAATTATTTTTATTTTTTAACAAAAATCCGGAAACCAAAAAATTTCTTCTTTTTTTAGGGTTAATTTTATAAAATTTGTAAAGAAATTTTAAAGGTTTTTTTTTTTAAAATTGTTTATTTGAAAAAAAGAACTCATTACAAATTCTAATCATTTACTAAAGAATTCATTCACTTTGGACAAAAAGTCATTAAAGAAAGAAATTCCCTTTCTTTTCTTTCACATCTTTTTTTCCTTCTTATTCTGCTCCTAACAAATTATAACGTTCGTAAGCACAATATACGAGTAATAATAAGTTATCTCTAAATTGTGTCCTTGTGTCCTTTTATCAGGAATAAACAATTTTTTTCAACATTTTCTTTTTTTCTTTCAAAAAGATTAAATATTTGAAAAAAAAAATTAGAAACTTCTTCAATGAAAAGAAGGCCAATCAACACAATTTTTTACGATTTTTTTCACTCCCAATTATTTTCTTACTTCGAGACATGTAATTTGCTCTTGCAATGTGCTTCATCAGAAAGGAAATTGGAAATTGCTGTTAAACGTTCCAGAGTAAAAAAAAAATATACGAAGAAAAAGGTGGAGAAATGATTACACTTGTTAAGTTATTTTAGATATAAAAGAACTATAAAGTCTTTATAAAGATGTTGACTTAAGAAAAAAAAGATGTAAAAGAAGAAAAAAGTAGGTGGAATTTTTTATCAGGTATAAAATGAAAAGAAATATAAGAATTCTATAAACTGCCATGAAATTGTTAAGAATTACTGTATTTTGTAAGAAAAAAAATAAGAAAAAAACTCAGTTTTGTAATAATTTATAAGTCTTTTTTTCTGCCATCTATGAATAACGTATAATTTTTTTTTATTATTGAAAAAGAAAAATTAGGAAAATTACCACTTGAGTTAATAAATGTATGATAGAGTTATGAAAATTAGGATGCCAGCCAGAGTTGGGCAAAATACACGCATTGATGTATTTGAAATACAAAATGCTTTTTTTTAATTAAGAAAATCACTTGGTAGCTAACGAGTCATAAGTCGTAAAGTCATAATATGTGAGTAGCATGTTGTATTTTCTCAATCGTAAGTCATAAAATCAACATCAGAGCAAAAAAATAATACTATTAAAAAATGCCGGCAAGAAGCGAAAAAGATAAACATTTTTATAGTTTTGGGGAAAAATTTGCATCCGAAATCCCCTTCCATACAGCCAGCGCTTATTGAACCTGTTGTTGTAGTAAAATATATTAACATGCAGAATACCAACAACATATTTACAACTGTGTTATAGTTTTAGCACATGTGATAAATATTTTTGGGGGATGGGGCTTTTCACAGAGGTGCACTTGTGCGGAAAGCTTTATGTCTGTCATCCACTTGGGGATGACAAGAAGCGATTCCTTTGTCTGAAATTCCCAAGCAGCTCACTACTTCCGGTTTTACACCAAGTATCCCCTGGTAATGCCGTTTGGTCGCTCGTCTGACGGCAGCTAAAGTGAGAAGGCGTACAGCTGAGTAACCTGAATGGCATGTCAGATTATTGCGTCTCAGGTAAGTAGGTGTAATCCACTGAAACTCAACTGTTTCCCACCTGCCTAGAGGTTGTTGGCATCCCCAACGCTAGGATCGGCTAAGGTGACCCAATCAGTCGCTTTGCCTTAAATTCACTGTATTAACGAAACCACAACTAATAAAGATTATTACCAACCGATCCCCCCGATGACGACCTTCAGCATGAAAAAAATCTTTCGAATTGCAACATGGAACGTGCGCACACTCTTAGATCCATCTAAACTGGCCCAAGTATGCAGAGAGTTTGCGAACTACAACCTGCTTCTTTAAGGTTTGTGCGAAACAAGATGGCCAGAATCAGGAGAACTCAATACCTCCGAAAACCTAAAATTTATTTATTCCGGAAAGCCGGACGACCAGCCAAGGTCAAGCGGTGTCGGATTTCTGTTGTCGAAAGAAGCATACGATGCAATGATTAATTGGAAGCCATATGGAGACAGAACAAAAACTGCAAGATTTCGTTCAAGAGCTCGAAATCTTACCTGTGTGCAATGCTATGCACCGACTGAAACGTCAGAATCAACACTGAAGGAAAGTTTTTACAGCCATTTAAATCGTGTGCTATCCGCAATTCCCCGCGGTGACATCGTTCTAATGATGGGCGATTTCAATGCACAGGTTGGCCCCGATAATATAGGACGAGAACATATAATGGGCAAACACGCAATTGGAAGGCTTACTGAAAATGGTAGGCTCTTTGCTGAGGCACGTGGCAACGCCAATCTTGTAATAGGGGGCACCTTATTTCCTCACAGAAGAGTACACAAGGCGACATGGGTATCGCCCGACAATGAGACAGAAAACCAAATCGACCACATAGCTATTAGCAAAACCTGGCGAAGTAGCCTCGTGCATGTGCGATCTAGGCGCGGTGCCGATTGCAATTCAGATCACCATCTCGTTGTTGGTAGCTTACGTATAAAAGTTGCTGCTATTTGTAAACCTGAGGCTGTAGCACGTAAATACGACGTAGTAAAGTTAAAAAATCCACATACTCTTAACAGCTACGTACAAGAGCTGAGAAATGGATTAGCTGTGCAACAACCCCATCCTACCTCTGAGTGGCCCTTAATTAAAAAAAGTTTTGTTGATGCTGCAAAGAAACATATTAGTCCCAAAGTACCTAAGAAACCCCATTGGATGTCTGATTTAACCTGGAACCTCATTCTTGAAAGGAAAGACCTAAAAGACGAACTTAATGTAGCCAGAACTCTCGGTGAAAAGTCGTCGCGTAAAAAGGCATACACACAACATGATAAGCTGGTCAAACGTAGCGCCAGAAACGACAAAAGAATGTGGTATAATAAGCTTGCATCGGATGCACAAAAAGCCTCAGCCGAGCATAGATCGAAGGACCTTTATAGCATCACAAAAAACTCACTGGGAAAAACATCTCAAACACAAGGCCGCTAAGAAACTCCCAAGGTGACCTCACAACATCCGCGCAAGATCAGCTAGAAATATGAAAGCAACATTATTCCAATATGCTTTCCACTACAACTCCCACCCACCCAAATATGTGTACCTGCGACTCTCACTTAATACGGCATGATATTTCCATTGAATGCCCAGATATAGCAGAAGTTGTTGATGCAGTTGATTCCTTAAAAGCGAATAAGGCCCCTGGGGCCGACAATATATCGCCCGAAATGCTTAAAGCCGACTCTCAAACCACAGCCAACATATTGCTTCCCCTTATCCAGAATTTCTGGCGCACACAAGAACTTGACTCGAAGCTAAAAGAAGGCCTTATCGTAAATATTCCAAAAAAAGGTGACCTGAAAAACTGTAAGAACTGGCGGGGCATCACCATCCTTAGCGCAACCAATAAAGTTATTGCACAAATCATTAACAAGAGAATATCTGACACTGTACTAAAGGACCTAAGACCCGAACAAGCTGGCTTCCGACCCCAAAAATCTTGTATTGACCACATCAATAGTCTCCGAATAATCATAGAACAATCGAAAGAACTTCGTTCTCCGCTCTACCTGTTGTTTATAGATTTTGAAAAAGCTTTTGATACCCTGAATCAAAACGCAATATGGAGTGCTCTAGCTTGCAAAGGGGTCCCACCCACATAGTTCTAGATGTTATAGTTCGCAATGCTACTAAAGCAAATAGAGGTATCAACTGGGGTCTTAACCAACAGCTCGAGAGCCTAGAATATGCTGATGATATCTGCCTGCTCGCACACAGTTATAAAGATATGACATCTAAGTTGAAATGCATCGAAACAGAAGCTGCAAAAGCTGGCTTAAAAATAAACAAAGGCAAGAGCAAAGTGATGCGCTGCACTACAACAAACACCAACAAATTCTGCATAGGAAATACCGACCTGGAAGAAGTTACGTCTTTTTGCTACCTCGGCAGCATCATTATAAACACAGGTGGTTCTAGTAATGATGTCACGTACCGAATCTCTAAAGCTAACCAAGCATTTGGTACCCTTCGGTCAGTATGAAAATCTTCAGCCATATCCAAGGACACTAAGATTCGTATTTTTAACTCTTGTGTTAAGTCTGTGCTCCTTTATGCATGTGAGACATGGAATACAACAGATCACGACGTAAACACTCTACAAGTGTTTGTTAATCGATGTCTTCGACGCATCCTAAAGGTTTTTTGGCCCAACACCATCTCCAATATGGAACTTTGGAGTCAAACAAATCAGCAGCTAATCCATACTGACATACTTAACCGCAAATGGCGCTGGATTGTCGATACGCTACGTAGGCCTCCAAATGATACAGCAAAAATTGCCATCGATTGGAATCCACATGGTACATCCCGCAGATTAGGCAGACCATCTCACACCTGGCGTCGACAATTGAACATCGAAATTAGACGCATCGATCTCAGCTGGGGAGAAATAAAACGTATATCATCAAACCGGACCGAATGGAATAGATTCGTTGTGGCCCTTTGTTCCGAAAAGGAACCACAGGACATTATATATATATATATATATATATATAAATATAACACAATAGTACACTATGTGAATCCCCTAAATCTATGTATGTGTCGATGTAAATATATAATAAACAATTTTAAAATGTAAATGTTGATTTTTAAGCCCGATTTAAATTTCGAAGGGGATAGCTGTCAAGCGAACTGTCATACTGCGCTCTGTTCTTGACATATAGCAAACCCTTACCACAAAAAACCGTAAGCGGCAATAGTACAATTTTACCGGAGAAGGTTGCTTTTAATTATATTTCTTAAAAATTTTGTATGAAAGTAAGGGGGCGACGAATATATCATTTCGGAGGAAAGAATCCAATGGGCGATCGAAAGTTTTGCCCCATATAAATCCCCGGGACCTGATGGCATTTTCCCTAGGATGCTGCAGAGCGCACGGAAGTATGTCACTTCCTGGTTGAGGTTAATGTATAGACTCTGCCTATCCCTCAATTATGTGCCGGCTAATTGGAGGAGGGTAAAGGTGGTTTTTATACCCAAAATCGGAAAGAGTAGTCATGAGACTGCGGGGGACTTTCGTCCAATCAGTCTATCATCTTTTCTGCTCAAAACTCTGGAGAGACTTCTGGACTCACATATAAGACATCGACTGGAGGGTACATCACAACTCTCACGCAGTCAACATGCCTACCTCAAGGGTCGGTCTACGGAGACGGCGCTACACGAAGTAGTAGGGGTCATAGAACGATCACTGGAATATAAACAATTTACCATGGCCGCCTTCCTGGATATTGAGGGCGCTTTTAACAACGTCACGATCACTGCGATCGAACAGGCTCTAACTGATCTGGATGTCCAGGAGTACATCATTAGATGGTTGGTGAGCATGCTGAGGTCAAGGATCGTTACATCATGTCTTGGCAACAGTGTGAGGTCAAAGAATGTTAGCAGGGGTACACCCCAAGGTGGGGTGATCTCTCCTCTGCTCTGGCTCATCGTTGTTAACTCGATTCTTACTGGCCTGGATAACAGGGGCATCAAGACGGTGGCCTATGCGGATGATGTGGTGTTACTAGTATCTGGTGCGTTTCTGGATGTGATGAGTGACATTATGTCCAGTGCGTTGGGGGCGCTCAGCAACTGGGCTGCTGAGTGCGGACTGGGAGTGAACCCAAACAAAACGGAACTGGTACTATTCACCAGAAGGACAAAAATTCCGGCTTTTAAACTACCGCGGCTGGGGGTTGCGAACTTCCCCTGTCGAATCACGCGAAATATCTGGGAATCATCCTGGACTCGAAACTATCATGGAGATTGAATACTCAACACAGGGTTAGAAAGGCTACGGTGGCTTACTACGCCTGCCGTAGAATGTTTGGCACCAGGTGGGGCCTTAATCCTAGACTGGTCAAATGGCTATACACAGCAATAGTACGGCCCATTCTTACATATGGATCTCTGGTATGGTGGACCGCGACGAGCAAGAAATACATCGTGGTTCAGCTGGGCAGAGTACAAAGATCAGCCTGCATTGGAGCAACAGGCGCTCTACGCACTAGTCCTTCAGAGGCTCTGAACACTATGCTGCACCTTGTTCCAATTGAAATACACCTTATGGCCATATCCGTCAATAGCGCGGTCAGGCTCTCTTCATCGGGATGTTGGAGGGCGAGGACGTACGGTCATGCAGGGATCTTACGGAAGCAACCCACATCTCTGAAACGACCAACGGACTACATGATACCCCGCATGGACTTTGATAGGAAATTCAAGGTCATATTCCCGTCAAGACGGGAATGGAGCAGGGGTATTCTGGACGAGGAATACCGCACGAGGGTTTACACAGATGGGTCAAAGATGACTTGTGGTGTCGGCTCTGGGGTCTTCTCGGAGGAACTACATGTGAACCTCTCTTTTCGTCTGCCGGATTGGGCTAGCGTATTTCAGGCTGAAATATTGGCGATCAGGGAGGCATGCAGAACGCTATACGATAGGAACATCAGCGGCAAAATTGGCATCTTCGTCGATAGCCAGGCAGCTTTGATGTCACTGGAGTCATATAAAACAACATCCATACTCGTCAACCAGTGTAGGGAAGAACTGTCCAGACTGGGCAGTCTATCTGACATTACCTTAATTTGGATCCCTGCGCATAGGGACCATTATGGCAATGAACAAGCGGATGGGCTGGCCAAAACTGGAGCCGCTCTTGATATTTCACAGGCTGTGCCAGTCGCAACACCCTTGGGAACTATCAGGAGAGAAATCTTCAGGCACTATCTGGATATGGCTGACGATAAATGGAGGAAACTGGATGGCTGTAGGGCTACCAAGGAAACGTGGCCCGCTATGAGACTCGGCCTCCCTTTCAATGAATGCTGCCGCAGCTGCAGGGAACCTGGAACTGAGGAGACAGTATTTCATCTTCTATGTGATTGCCCGGCGTTTAACTCTATACGACATGGACTGTTCGGGAATTACGTTCTACAAGGACTCTCGGAGATATCGCTGGTGGGACTCAACAGCCTGCTGAAATATCTCAACGCAACGGGCTGGCTCTAGCCACCTCAGCATTGCCCCTGGGTCAAGTTTTGATCGGGGGGCTCCGATTTCTTGACGAGTTGTGTGGTGTCAAAACGGAGCCACCTTCGGCTCTACTTGTTGCGCGCCGGGACCTGTGCGTGCTACCACGTTAACCAACCAACCAACCAACCAACCAACCAACCAACCAACCAACCAAGGGGGCGACGCTGTATGCTTGACACACTTTACTTCTTGCCTCTCTCGTCAACAAACTTTTTCTGTTCAACTTAAAATTAACATTTCAAGCTTAAAATATTAAAAGTGTTACTGAATCAGCGGCTTATGGGCAATTCAGCGATTTAACGCTTTTTGTTTTTAGGTTTCTCTTAAACAAAAAGTTGGCAACATTTAATAAAATAACAGAACAGGGATAACTAACTTGTTTCAATTGTACTTTTTTGTTGATAATTTTTAAACTAAGTGCCGGTTCACACACGTCAAGTTTGACTCGTCAAGTCTTGAGTTTTTAGGAGAGACGGGAAAAGAAATGGTCTTCTCTTTTCCCTTCTCTCCTAAAATCTGAAGACTTGACGAGTCAAACTTGACGTGTGTGAACCGGCACTTTGATTTATATGTAATACCTTTTTGTGGTATTTTTTAAATACATAAATAAAATGAATTTCATTAAAAAAAATCTTTTAGTACAATTAGAGTAAAAAAGTACAATTTTTAAAGGTTGTTGGTACAATTTTAAAAATTATCAACGCCATCCCTGAAACAAAACCATATTGTCAAATAAACTCACGAATTAAAATGGGTCGAGAAAAAATTTTGACACTAAAAACAATTAAAAATGCAAAGTGCGAACAATAATAATAATAATATTTTGTTCTTGGCACATTATTCACTTTTTAATTATTTTACTTTTAACATTCTTATGAAATAATACGAATTTTTTCAAACTCGTTTGCAAACAACAAAAATTTTGGTAAGGCCGACGGTCGTATTTTCGCCACCGTCGTTGAAAATGTTTAAATTTTAGTGAATTTTGGTAGCCGTCAGCGACTTTAATGCTAAAAGTTCTCACTAAAGTTACAGAACATGGGAACTGATTCTCGTTTTTCCCAATCTGTAAAAGAATTACGTATTTTGTTTTATATTAATTAATTATTACTTAACTATAAACTGTCAAAAACCGTTGTTTTACAATGCAACTTAAAATAAATTTCAATTAACAAGGTTTCGTATAAGTGTGCTTAATTCCCATTCCATACTATTGATAAACTGAGATTAATTGTTGATGGGATTAGCTATTCCTATGCGCATTTCACTGGTTGCTTAGGCCAGATCAGGAAAGTTTATCCTTAAAGAGTAAAAAATTAATTAACAAGGTTTCGTTTAAATGAGCTAAATTTCCATTTCATACTTTTGATATGAACTGTTTATAATTCTTATTCGCTTAACCTCTAAAAATGGTAGAAATGTGAAAAACAATTGCTGCAAAAACAATTGCCCGTAAAAAACTCAACTCTTCAAAAAATCAGCATGCGTTTCGCGCCGACCTGCTAATTGGACCAGGCTAATCCGTTATTAAAAAATAATTCCATTAAATTATTGACGATTTTTCTATTATTTATTTTAATTTACTCCCGCAAAATAAGCTAAATCAAATATTTAAATAGTAAAAACATTTGGGATATTTTCAAATCTTGTTATTTTTATTTGAATATAAACCAACCATTAAATTAAATGGAATTTCCTTTTTTCTAGCGAATGAAATCTTTTTTTAATTAGTTCCCACCAACATTTCAAGAACATTTTATTGGCTACCAAGAATAATAATTATTTTAATCGATTCTCTCAAAATAATATTATTGTGTGTTTATTCCCAAAAAATAAGAGGGAAAAGACGAGAAACTAAATGTTTTTGTTCTTTGAAAATATTAATGAAAAATAAATCGTTTTATAATAAACAAAACAAAACAAAAAAAAAAAAAAAATACGGTTACACAGGCCAACAAATTTGTAGTTAATGGACCAGAGTATATTTGTCTTAAGGTTTGAGCTGAATCCGAATCTGTTCTCAGAACACATCAGGTTTTCGCGATATCTTCGCTTAAATTTAAAAAAACTCGTTTTTTTTCCATATTCGAGGCGTTATAACTGCAGGAATTAATCTTTATTTACTTTAAGGACTACTAATCACCATTCAAATAAATGTTATACCTTTAAAATATCTCGTTCCTTCTCTGAGATATCTTAACCTTTAGTTTGAATATTTCGATTTTTCGTTACAATCGTGGTATTTGGCTATTTTTTTAAAATTTTTTTTTTTATTTTTACTTAATTTTTGTATATTTTTAATTAAAAAAAATGAGTAGTGATTCGAATTCAGCGCAAATTAAACCTTTGGAAAAAGTAAGACCCAGGGTTTCGACTTTTTCCAAATTTTGCAGGCCTGTGTTATTTTTCCATGATACGAGATTTATTTACTTTTACAGTAAAAAATTTTCAAACACCTACTTTTCAAAATTGTTTATAATATTTGACTTTTTTTTAAATATAATTTACCTACAACGATGCCATTCATTCATCCTATTCATCTTTCCATTTAGACAAACAATAAAACACTGATTCGGTTCTTCGGTTAAAAATGAACAAAAATGGCACCTAAACAATTAGTCTCAAAGTTTTTCAATAATAAACAACAAATTAAAAAGAGCCATTTTAAATGCTTTTTTTTTAACAAAAAAAAAAGTGAAACTGTTTAATTTCTGTTTTGTTTAAATGGATTTTATTTAATGAATTTTTATAATTTGTTTACATTAAGATTGGGTCACATGAACAACCCCTTCCTTCACTTCTCGCACTCTCTTCCTCTACACATTCTGATCGTTTTTCACTTTAATTTTCCCCCACCGTTTTTGGTAAAATACTCGAATATTTTTAATTGTTAAAAAAATATACAAATCGATCATAGCGAATACATACCGATTTTATGTCATTGATTTAGTGATTACACTTTGACCAAACTTTTAAAAAGATGTATATTGAAAAAAAGTATGTACGTATCTTTGTATAATTTACCGAAAACCTTTTTTAAAAATAAGACATTTTTTTAGAAACGCAAAATTTTCTTAAAAAAATATTTATAATACATATGTGACCTTCTCCGAGAAAAGGGACTTAGTGTGTCAAAAACGGGTCTTAAGAGTGGATTCTGGTACCTAAAAGGTACACAAGGTCCCATATATGAAGTAATTTCCAGCTAGAATTTTTTGAAATTTTAAGTCTTTGTTGACTCTTCTGCGCGATTAAGATACCAGAATATGAGCTTGTTTTTATGAATAGAAAATTTTTAGGAAAAACGGTCGCTAAGGTCAATTGGGTTATTTTGTAACACACACAAACGCAATAGAACAATTGCAATTGAATAGAGGCATTCAAATTTGATTACATATTTTAAGGATATAACTTGTATTTTTTATAAATGGTTCCATTATTTAAAAGAATTTATTCTTTTAAACAAGCATGAAAGCATTTTCTTACCGAGTATTGACAATTTGTTTTCATGTGTGTATGTATGCATGTATGTATGTCAGGCGCGGATTCAGGGGGGGGGGGGAAATAAGGAAATTTCCCCCCCCTAAATTATAAAAATATGTTTGGTTTATCTCGATAATACAAGAATTCCCAATAATAATATTTTTTATATGCACAAAATTTTAGGAAATCCCAGCAAAGTTTTTTTTTTGTTTTTTTATTGAATCTAACGAAATTTTCAATAAGTATCCAAAACTTAATTCTAATAGTTATTTATTAGATATTTCCAATGAAACATCTAGTTAACTGTATTCAAATACTTATTATTCTAAATTCAATCCCAGTAGGTGCCATCAATTTATATCCAAAGAATAAACGTTTGACTTGAAAATGCGTGCGCTCAAATTTTTAATAAGCCTTAGTATGTATGTATATGCAATATTTATGTATATATGTGTTATATGAATCAAAATTCTATTCGATAATTTTTGATGAAAACAGAGATTTTTCGGGGAAAACCCAGATTTCCTTATCTTAAAGATATTTCAAGATACAACAAAAAATTATTAGGAAAGCATTTATTGGCTTTGTTGTAAACGCATTTGAAGAGGCTTCAAAGGATATTGATAATGACGTTGATGTGTCAATTGATGCGAAAATTGTGTAGGAAATGCAACAGATGGGTGTCCTCTGATGTCAGCAGAAAATGGCGGTGTTATAAAATTCTGGACAAATGCAAAACAAAAGCCTTGCTATTCCCATAAATCAAACAACTCAATTTTAAAAAGCAACAAAGTGCCATTAATACAATAAGTTGTATCATTTGTTAAAGAAACGACAAATTTTTTTTAATATAATCATCCCAACCGAAAAGCAGTTTTAGCAAAGTATTTGGGAGCCAAACTTTCTACATTATGCTAGACAAGATGGTTGGACCGTCACGACTCAATTTTATACTTTGCAACAAGTGTACATCATATAGTAGAAGCTTTGGAAAAAATATCTGAGTGGAAAGGTAGATTTACTTCATCAAAAGCCTTATGTTTAGGAACTCGCTTAGTACTTTTGAATTAATTTGAGGAATAGTATCATTTTATAAAAGCACGATCTAGATCTTCAAAAAGGATCAAGCCTTATCAAAACTTAAATCATGTGCCTTGAAGAGAAAAGAAATAAGACCGAAGAACTATTTAAAGCGATTTTTGAAAAAGTTAAAGTTATCTGCGTTCAAATCGAGGTTCCAATCTTATTCAAAATGTTAAAGATTACTACCGAGTTGTAGGTTACATTCTTTTTTGTGAATTTATTTTAGAAGATCTAAAAACATGTTTCCCAATAGACATCTTAAATGTATTGAACATACCTTCTACCTCAAAGTGTAATCAATTCAAATACAGACACAAAACTTTTAAAATCACAACTAGCTGATGAGCTGATTATGTTTGATAAAAGATATAGATAGATAAACACCTACTAATATCTAAACTTGAGTCTGAACTGTTGCATTGGCAACAAGCATGGAAAATATCTAAAAATCTATCAGATAACGTTGTAGATGCTTTAATAAACTGTGATGAAGAAATCTACTGAAAGCTAAGAAAAATATTTCAAATTTTCGTTTCAATGCTCGTCAGAAGGGCAAGTTTAAAAGGGCACGAAAAATTGTTAAAAACGGCTGGCAAAATGGCACGAAAATGTATAAAAAATGGCACGAAAAATGTCAAAAACAAACATGTTATTTAAGAAACAATTATGTATTTTATTAAGTTTTTATTGTATGTACAATAGTATGTTTCTTTAAATTGTCAAAAAAAAAAAATACTGGGGAGCAAAACGCAAGAATTTGGAAGTTGTTTTTAATACACTTTTAATCTAATTTTTGTTATAAAATTCTGTTTAATTGTATAATATTTTTCATAAAATTTTTTTATCAGGGAAATCTTATTAAAGATCGACGTTTAAAATTTTTACGTTTTGAGTCTTCGATTTCTAGAACACCCCTGATAATCTCCTGTTATCACATAAAATAGTTCCATAAATGAAAAACACTCTTTTAACATCGCAAGATGTAACTGGACCATATTTGAACACTAAAAGTTCAGATGGAGAAAGGTTGTCAATTTATTCATCCGTCTCACTTTCATTTAAACAAAATTGTGAGAAAATCGATTAAAACACTTTTTTAAAATTTAAATGCCAAGCCATATAGATTTTTCAGGAGTATTGAATAATTTACTACACGTAAAACGTAAAACGTTTTTTAAACTTTTTAACAAAATCTTTTTTACTGACATCTTTTATTATTTTCCTTAGCACTGTCAATTTAGCCAAAGCTTTCATTCATAGAAATCCCTTTCGTTTGTAACTTCAAGAGGCTTGAGCAGATGCATTGAAAGTACTTTTTACGTCCGATTTTTGCATTATTCAGTAAGCATTTCGAATAGATTCTGCCGCATATTCGCTAAACTTATTTAAAAATTTGTTTCTATGCTGCAAAAAGGTATTCTTTGGCAAGCTGGACCAAAAATTGCTTAAAAAAAAAATAATTGAAGAAATGGCATATGCCATAAAAAACTTGCCCTACTCGTCAGTAATGCTATGAGAGAGAGGTCATTTCCTACCCGTCGTCTAATAAAAACATGGCTCAGGTCAACGATGACAGAAGAAAGACTGTACTATCTAAATTTGCCTCACAAGGAAATCATAAATTGCCTATTTAAAAAAATTAATTTATATTCAACTGATCTTACATTTCATTTAACCTTATTGTTGAGTGTTTTTAATATAATATACACATATTAATTTTAATACACTTTTAAAAACAAATTTTTTACTTTTTGTATCAAAAAAAATTTTCCCCCCCCTAAGGCTCGAGCTGGATCCGCGCCTGATGTATGTATAGTGACTGGCAAAGGCTTAAGCCCCAGTCAGCTGACAAAAACAGTAATGTAACCGAACTGTAAACAAGTAAGAAAAATCAATTGTCTACAGATTTAAGGCTCAGTTAGCCGGGAGTAACAGTAACGTTGCAATCAGCTGATTAATTTTGTTGTATGTAAAGCAATTAAAACGATTAAAGTTAGCAGTAAGATGTTACGTCCCAATCTGTAAGAAATAGATTGGTGTTACTTTTTTACGGTAAGGTTACTGTTACTCCCGGCTAACTGAGCCTTTAGACGTTACGGTTTAGTTACATCTTACTGCTAATTATAATCGTTCTACGTACAAAAAAATGAAGCAGCTGATTTGCAACGTTACTGTTACTGTCAACTAACTGGGGCTTTAACATAAGGTTTGGAGAAATACATATCGCACATGATCATAAAGAGGGTGTGCTGGGAAACTATTGATGGAACTATCGATACTAACGACAGTCTTTATATATCGAAAATATCGATAGGAAAAATATCGATATTATTATTTATAATACAGCTATGAAAACATGTCAAGCTCTTTTTTAAATAAGCGAAACCATTAAAACTATCATAAACGACAGGTGATATGATCTATTAAATCTCAGCATGCTCTTAAAAACAATCG
Organism: Pollenia labialis; assembly: GCA_949318255.1. Lineage (NCBI taxonomy): Eukaryota > Metazoa > Arthropoda > Insecta > Diptera > Polleniidae > Pollenia > Pollenia labialis. Next base: position 205,954,615 of record OX439139.1, read on the forward strand.
AATGCGCTATTAAAATTTTAAAAATAAATAAAAACCCTCCCCTGTTAAATTTGGCTTTTGTCGCTTACGATATAATCGCAAAAAGGACTCGATGTAACAGCAGCTAAAATCACAGAAATGTCAAATGTTGTAAAATCAATACCATCTGTATAAAAACGCCTTAATGTAGAAACTTATTCATTTAAACACTTCAAACTTTGCAATAGCCAAATTTTTAAAATTTAAAATAAAAGTTTGAAAGTTTAAAATATTTACAAATTTTAGCAATTTTTAGTAAACATTGGAGTAGAAAGTTTCTGAAACAGAAATGCAAATGAAAAAGCGAGCATAAAGGCCCAAATACACGTATCAAAATACTCATCAAGCATTGTGGCAGTATTAGTAAAAATGTGTTTGTATGTGTTTGTGTGGCACCGACGATACTGGATGGAAAATCCAAAAATTTAGATCAGACGGCGAATGTTAATTCCAGCACACGTACACAAGTGAATTCGTCAGCATTTGACAAGTGTATTTGGCCTATAAGGGAATACAATGAACGACCATTAGAGGAAAAGTCCTCTTGAACGATTTTAGGTGGAGAATTAAAACCAATTTAGAAAATTATCTAAACATTTTTTTTTTTTTTTTATTTTTCGAATTTATTCTATGAGCTAAATTTCAGTTATGTATTTTATAGAGCTAAGGTAAAATGTAACAAGAAAATACAATATAATAGTCTGGTAGTGTATAAAGTCATTTCTGAAAAATTGAAGGAATATGACTATTACAAAAAAGCTTTATAAAATACATAACTGAAATTTAGCTCATAGAATAAATTCGAAAAATAAAAAAAAAAAAAAAATGTTGAATATAATATAAAGTAACTTTTGGAAGGAAATAATTCCCAGTTTCTAAAATTATCTAAAGTAACAAACAAATATCTTATGGTCTCTGCTACTTCGATTCCTTCTGAAATGGCTTTTCAGCTGCCAATAAATTTAAATACCAAAAGAAACCGCCTGAAACCAAATAAGGTTGACATGCTTGTGTTTTTACAAAAAATCAAATTTTTATCAAATACTTGATGGTAGTTTGAATTTTATAAAAATTTAATACTAGAAAAACATTATTTTTAACTGACACCAGCACAATTTTTCCAAAAATCGGTTATCTAAAATAACGTGCGTACATAGATACATACAAGTCTCTTACATACCTAAAAAATATAGGATAATAGTTTCAGTAAAGTGATAAAAACAGCGAACTGTAGCCTGATGAAAAATTAGTTAAAGTTTTCCTACTCAAATACAAACATTCAGTCGATAGTAATATCGATAGTAGAAAATATCGACAGTATCCCAGCACTAATAGGAACATACATACATATTAACAATAGACTCGTCGTCGTTGTTAACTTCCCTGCAAATAATATTGGACCACCTGATCCAATTTGATTAAATGGACTACTCCATAGACTGGTCCGATGTAATGCATGCATGGACCATGTCATTGTTAAAAAGTGTTTGTAGTGAGATGACATGACTTCGTTTTTTAACGACATGTTTTCGTTACGAAGTTAAAACTAATCCTATTGTGTATACAATGGAGTAGTTTTAAGACTACTCCTTTGCAATCCAAAGCTGGGTTATATGGTCCTGCCCTAGAACATCGTAATGTTAAATAGACCATGTTTTTTTTTTTTACGTTTGGGTTACATTTGGAGTAATCCTAGTCCCTTGTGGGCTATTATTTGCAGGGCGGAGGCCACACGATCAAGTTTTGCCTTTCAATTCCTTTCAATTTGCAATACTTTCTGAATTTTTTGCTAACACACTCACACTTTTTAAATTACCCTGTAAATATTATTGGACCACCTGATCCTATTTCATAAAATGTACTACTCCATGGACTGGTCCGATGTAATGCAAGCATGGACCATGTCATTGTTAAAAAGTGTTTGTAGTGAGACGACATGTCTTCGTTTTTTAACGACATGTTTTCGTTTTTAAACGAAGTTAAAACTAATCCTCTTGTGTACACAATGGAGTAGTTTTAAAACTACTCCTTTGTAGTCCAAAGATGGGTTATATGGTCCTGTCCTAGGACATCGTAATGTTAAATAGATCATGTTTTTTCCATACGTTTGGGTAACTTTTGGACTAGTCCTAGTCCCTTGTGGGTTACTCTTTACACGCTTGTTTGGACTGGTCCTCTTATTTGAAGGGTAACCACGAGATTGCTTTCAATTTCACCTTTCCATTTGTTTGGCAATTTTACTTTCAATTTAAAGTAAATTGCTTACAAATTGATGGCAGGCTACGTCACAGCTTTCAATTTATGTAAATTTTGACAGGCATTACATGTAAAAGACTATCAAGAAAATTTTAATCGTGTGGCAGCAGGGTAAGCAAGAAATCAATTCCTTTAAAGTTCATTAAAACTCTCTCAGAAAAATCTAAAAGAAAATTAAGAAAACAAAACGCGTTTTTATAGTGAAGTTCAACTCTTAAAATCAATTTCACCGAAATTTATAAAATAACTTTTCTTTCCTTTTTGTCTTGCAGATGATGATGGCTTTTCTTATTTTCTTGTTATTCTTTTTACACAATTTAAGAGCAATTTAAAGTCATTACAAAAACATATGGTCAACAGATTTTAAGTTCTTTTTTCGTTTTTCTTCAATTTCTGTGTATTTGTTGTTGTTGGTCCAAAACGCTCACAGCCGTGAGTGACTGAGTGAGCAAGTGAATCTGGCACAAGAGTTCTAGTTTTTTTGTATACATTTTTCTTTATTTATTTAAAAGGCAATTTGTGTCTAATTTAACAAGAACAACAACAGCAACAACACGTTTTTTTTTTCTCGTTATATAAACAAAATATTTAGTTAATGGGAAAATGAATTAGAATAGATTTTGTTTTGTTTAATTTTATTTTATTTTTGTGCACTCAATAAAACACTTTTTTTTTTCTATTAAATTAATTTAAAATTAATTTTAAAATTTATTTTAAATGTATTTTTTTTTCTTAACTTTTTCAGCGTTATTTTCTTTTTTTGTTGTTTCTTTATTTTTAATTTGTTTATACTTTAAAAGTTTTTGAAAAGCTGACAGTTGCAGCAATTGCACTTTTCGAGTGCTGCACGCAACAAAAACAACAACAACAAATATACTTTAGCAATATTGTGCACCATTAATACACTCTCAATATTTCGATGACTGTTTAATAGGTCTGCTGCTTGCCTGCGCCTCCAAATGCACCGCTGCTGCTGTTTTTCGCTTCGCATTCTACATTTTTGCAATGTTTACATTCCATTTTCAGTTTAACTGCAAATGACAGCGGAAATTGCTTATATGCCGTTTATGTCAAACAACATTAAATGGAAGAAGAGGGTTTATTGAGTGAGTGTTTGGAATTGTTTTTAAGATTTAACATGTTTTTTTTGTTGTTCCTTGTAATATTTAGTGTACTTTAAAATGGATAAATTGTAAATTTTGTTTAGTTTAAAATTAAAAACTTAAAAATTATTTACTGAAATCACCGGATGTTGAGTTGAATGAAAGGAAATGATTAGCATTCAAGTATCCGGACTACACCAAAATTTGTAATTTGCAATAGTTGCAAAAGACTTTATAAATGAGTGTATTTCTACTTTTAAAAATATATTTTAAACTTTTATTTAGTTTTATTGGAACTTTTTTAAAAATATTATGATCGCATATTTATTTAAACTCTATTTCTTTTTTATTATTTAACTTTATTTACTAAATAAATTATTTTCAATATTTCGCTAACCGTTCATTAGCACCACAAGAAAATGAAAAATTATGTTGCATAATAATTTTGAATTTTATCCTAAAAGTATATAAATCTAAACAGGAGGCCCTTACTGTAATACGCTTCATGTTTGAGAGGGGAATCCAAAATTGGCTTGACTCGCTCTTCGCCTTAAAAAATTAGTATTTCTTTTGGCGTGGAATCTCCATGTGTTGCCAAAAAAGTGGGGAAAAGGTAACGATGGCCAATAACTTTAAATGAAATGAACCCTGAACATTTTTCAAAAAATCTTACGGTAAAGTTAAGAAATTGGACTTCTAGAATTTGTGTCCCAATATCGAGATGCCTCCTCAACATTAATTAATCAAATAAAAAGTAAAACGAAAACGTTTTTGTGTATGTATGACCCATTAATACCCTACTTTGATGTCACTGGTCGCTATACGTATGCCCTTTAGTCTTAATTTACACGTTTCATCTATTGATGCTCAACTTCTTTTCAATTCCCTTTTAAAGATGCAGCAATCGGTTTCAACTTTTTTCGGTACAAAACAACAACAATTTTATTAATAGCGAATCAAAGAGAAAAAGAAAAGAAAAAAAATTACATGCAGCCATCGTTGTGCATATACCAACGAATAAAAACACAAAGCGTACTGACCGAGTACAGGCATCTCCGTACTAACCCCATTTCTTCTTTCTTCTCTCACATAAAAACATAAGAGTTGGTCATCAAAAGATGAAACGTGTGAAAGCAGACTTAACAATATTAAGCCGAGCTTATTTTTTTTTAATTTCCTAAGCTAATCCCGCGAAGCTTTTTTTATGCTTGTCTGCAGGAAAGAAACCAGAGTCTCTGGCGGGATTCGAACCCGCAATCCCGGCGCTGATAGACCAGCTCGCTACCAGCTAGCCTACCGGGGCGCTCACAACAGGTAGACCGAGTTAGAGGTATCACCAATGTCTAGTTGGTTCAAATTATTGTGGAAATCAATTTCGGACTTCAAATATTTGGTAACTATGGCACGGTAGTTAAGAAGCGCATCCCCTACAAATAATATTGGACCACCTGATTCATTTTGATTAAATGGACTACTCCATAGACTGGCACAATGTAATGCAAGCATGGACCATGTCATTGTTAAAAAGTGTTTGTAGTGAGACGACATGTCTTCGTTTTTTAACGACATGCTTTCGTTTTTAAACGATGTTAAAACTAATTCTCTTGTGTATACAATGGAGTAGTTTTAAGACTACTCCTTTTTAATCTCAAGCTGGGTTATATGGTCCTGCCCTAGGACATCGTAATGTTAAACAGACCATGTTTTTTCCATACGTTTGGGTTACTTTTGGACTAGTCCTAGTCCCTTGTGGGCTACATTTTACACGCGTGTTTGGACTAGTCCTATTATTTGCAGGGTTACTACACTGATTGAAAAATTCATCTTCATATTGATGATGCCCTAACATCAGAATTGTGACATTATTGTTACTACAAATGGCATCAATGATAAAAAAAGCCACATCAATCCAATGACTAACGTCTTCGTACGATTTTGTAATTTTTTACGTGTCATCTATTTTATGACTATAGTGACATCAATTCGATGCCAAATTTTGTGTATTATTAACATTATTTTCATGATAACAATGTATTATAAGAAGCAAAAATTCCTATATTCTATTTTTTTAAATTATGTGGTTAAATACAACAAATTTTTAAGGTATAATGATTTCGAAAACCATGTGGGGCATGGTGCTGGTGTCTTATAATTGAGTGTTCTGCTGTAAACAAAGGTCGAAATTCAACAAACGTGAAACGAACATCTGTAATGGGTAAGTAAATAATAATATTCTCACACTTTGACTTAAGTCAATTCCAACGACTTTGACTTAATGACAAACTGTCATTAAATGGATCCTCATGTATCCTTTTTCCGACGTTACTGCGTCATCGCACTGAGGACATTTTCGTCATTTCTGTGTTGCCGATGTGCCATCCCATCGATGACATAATTTCATTTTGATTCTGATGTCACTTTGGCCAAGTGATGTTAAGGTTGACATCACAATGATGAAAAGTGTCATGGGGTCAAAAACGAAGACACTTGTTATAGTACTGATGTCAAAATACATCAGCGTTATTACGCCTTTTCTATCAGTGTACAACTGTGTGGTAGCGTTGGTAAACTATCGATACTATTGATTTTATCGATAGTCTTAAAATATCAAAATATGTTACTTGATTTTTTTATGTTATTAAAAAAGTATTTAAAAAAATAAAAGTGTTTTTTTGTAAAAAATGGTGAAATTTTTTATTGAACGCGTATTTCACATTTTCAACATCTTCCGAAATGCATGCAAGTGTACAAAGGGTTTTAGTTTTCGGTTCGGTAGATTTGTGAAAAACACAATTAGCGTTTGTGTATAAAATCATTTAAGAAATAACATTTCCCTCATTGTCATCTTTCGAACACAAGAGTAAGTCAACTCAACAAAATGATGAGAACATTTAATTCCACAGGAAAGTCTACTTTTTGTCACTTTAAACCTCCAAGCATTTTAAATTGTTTCTTAAAGTGTAATTAACATATTTTGTCGTATTTTTAACAGCCTAAAATACAAGAAAAATTGCTTGGTGGCAGTGTTCGATAATAAACACTAAATATCGCTCCTTAGTGTTCGGCTCAGTAGATTTCTGGAAAACACAATTAGCGTTTGTGTTGGAAATCATTAAAGAAATAACGTTTGTCATCTTTCGAACACAAAAATAACTCAACTCAACACACAAGCTGTTCGTGGTGCGGTCGTTGCTAAAATTTTTTGTTTGTTAATTTTTTATTTTAATGTAAAAAAAGAAACATTATAGGTAGAACATTAAAATATAAAGTGTTTTTTTTAACGAAGAGCAGAACACTATATAATGTTGAGCTCTTTCTTGAAAATAGTTACGAACGATGTAAAGTGTTGTTTTTGTCTACACAAACACTAAAAAATGGACATCGTTTTTGATGGTGTGTGAGCCGAACGCTAAATAATGTTCTGTTTTTTTTTTCGAACACTGCTTGGTGCCGTAACATGACACTTCTGTGGAAGTGCCCATATACCCTTCCACCTTTGGTGAAGAGTATAATAAAGCACTTTTTTTGAGTTTAAATTTTATTACGTCTTAACAGCCCAGGTGTTCTTCACTTAATTTTTGAAAAGTGTTTAAAAAAAATCTGTTTACAATATAATTAAAATTAAAAGTAGTTTTATTATTCCCTAAAACTAGAAGCTTTGCTCGTAAAATTTTGACTTTCTTAAATTTGTTTTAAATTTCGATAGAGTGAAACATATTTTTTTTGTTTTGCTAAAGAACACTTGTAAAACAAGTGTATCGCTTTTAAAATTTTTTAAGTGGATTGGAAATTTTATCAGTAGTTGGCTTCTTATAACACTGATACAAGCGGAAAGTAATAAATAAAATCATTCAAATGGCTAAATGTGTTAGATTTTTGTTAATTAAAACGTTTATGAGAAAATTATGAAATATTTATTAATTGAAATTTCATTAGTTTTTATTTAGGGAAAATTATTATGTTGTGTTGTGTACACTGAAAAACTTTTTTTTAAAATATGCGAAATAGAAAAAGTTTTGAAATTAATAAAAACATCGTTAAAATTATTTATTTAAACAACTTTAAAAACTACTCGATACTTTAGGTTTGCCGAAATAGTGGTGTCGGCGTTATTTTACTGTCGATACGACGATAGTTTTCCAAGAGTTGCTTTGTACAAACAAGTTAATTTTCAATGCTTATTTTTTGCATGACAGCTTTGAAAATAGCACATTAAAAGCAGATGATATAATCAAAACAGAATAATAAATATTGTTTCTTTAAATTCTTAAGTTGGGAAGTCCACACCACGCGTTTGATACTCTCTTTACGTTTTTTTCCAGACTCGCGCGACGCATGTAGAAAGTAAAATTTAATCCTACTTCATACGCAATTGCTGTGTTACTTATGAATACAATTTGACACTGATTCTTCTTTTTAAGTCAGATGCATCAACGCATTAAACTCGTGGTGTGGACCTCTAGCTTTAGCCCTTTTGTTTTGTACCGTAGAAGTAAAACGTTCTCTTATTGATTAATATTGATTTCTTAAAAAAAGCGCTAAAAAAACATGGGCTTAATCTAGCGCCATAAGCACTAAATTGGCAACTCTGGTTGAAACACTAATTTCAGTTTACACGACATACTTTTTACATTTGACTTTTAAACTTTTCAAGTCATATGCAATTAATTGTGCATATCTGTCAAAATTGTTGTTATTTTACAAAAGGTTTATAATATTCGATCTCAAAAGCACATCTAAATAATTTGCTTCTGACATAGTCTTTGTCAATTTTCGCATAGATTTTGCAGAAAACAAAGTAGTTTTCACACAAATATTTATTTTCGCCGTAAAAGATTCGAAGATACCAATTTAGGATGATATAAAGAAAGGCTTTTTAATAAATTATGTTCAGAATTGTTACTGTAAAGTATTAACTTTAACTGCAGCTGGCTAATGATTCCGTCAAAAGTGGTCCGCCGCTCTTTGTTTTTTCTCGCCATAGACTACTGACACAGCTGACGTCGGATGGTTTGTCAAAAAAAAAAAAAAAAAAAAAAAATGGAGCACGCTTAAAGGAACGTTAACACAAGGTAGACTCATATGGGAGTGTAGACATGCTGCTTTATAAAAATACCCGACTTGCCAAAATTGTCTTTATATAAAATAAAATCAATTTAACGCATACGTGTACACATTTAGTCAGATAACTTTGCATCTGACTTTTACAGAATGTTATAAAGGTAACACACTACATGCATGTGTTTTGCAGTGGGAAATTTGACACGTCAGATGTAAAAAACATGTCGTGTACATAAAATACCTTAACATTGTTTACATCTAACATCAACCATCACTCAAAAATTTTAACAAATCTAAAAAAAATTGTTAAAAAAAAAAGAAAACAAAAATGTATTCGATATTCAATTTTAATAAGAATATAAAAAAATGAATAAGAACTTTTCTTTTAAATTTTACTACACGAGCAATCGCTTGTATTGTAGAAACCGCGTGCAGGAGACGGCGAAGTTCTCATCAATGACAATAGGATATCCAATTCTATTGACTCCCTGGAGCACCGTCGCAACGTTGACTGCCTTTCCCTGTTTCATCGTTACTACAGAAGAGTGTGTCTATAACTCATGTCGACAACTATCAAGAAATATTACGTCATACTGTTATAAATGTCATACCATTGCACTCGAAGCCGATGTGACATCGCAGACGTTGAGAACGCCAGTCACACATATCGTTGACGGCGACCAAAATTTACAAAAATTTAAAAATTTTTAACAACGGCGGCGAAAATACAACCGTTTGCTATACCAAATAAAGTAAAGTGCGACTTAAATGTTTGTTGATTGCAAACGAGCTATGAAAACATTCGTATATTTTATAAAAATGTTAAAAGAAAAATAACACTGTACTAGAAAATTACACTTTTTTTTAGACAACCTGGGCCATTTTCGTTTAAACCTCATTCTGTCGCGTTCGCTGAATCCAGTAATGCAAGCCGTTTTTTTTTTAGGTTAACTCTCGTTTTCGAGATATACCGTTATTTTGAAAATGGAAAAGGCTGCACATTTGTTTGCAAGACCGGCGTAAGTCAAAAAACCCATTTCGAGATAAGCGCGTTTAAAGTTTTTGATTTGCTCTTATCACATAGAACAAATAACGAAACATTATCTTCAAATGGGGAAAGTATAAAATATATAAAGATGAATTTTATACACAATATAAAGAAAAACATAGCGAACAATTCTGCATCAATAACTCCAAAATTGTATTTTTTGATTTATGCCGGTCTTGCAGCAAATGAGCGATATGTTCGAGTAACTCAAAAACACTTTAGCTTATTGAAAAAACTAAAAAAATTCCGCAATAAAATTTTCTTTAACGACTGCGCGTTTTAGAAACATGGGGCATACTTGCCCCTTATCCAACTTCTTAGGGGGTTCCCATATAAATATTGCATTTTATGAAATTCTTAAATTAATTAAACATTTTCGAAAGATTTTAATCATTTATGGCTTGTTGTGTTTGCAATTTCTACGTCTGGAAAAAAATTAGAAGCCTAACTGTATTTCCAATTTTTTATGAATTTTTAAAAAACAAAAATTTCGAAATTTTGATAAAAAAATTATTTGTTTTTTCAAAAAAAAAAATTTTGTTTCTAAAACGACTGCGCATATTAGGAAGAAGGTTTATATTTCTTAAAGAAAATTTTATTGCGGAATTTCGCTTTTTTTTAACAATTTTAATAAACTAAACCGTTTTTGAGTTACGCGAACAAATGTTGTGCAACCTCCTCCATTTTCGAAATATGGGAAATTATCTCGAAAAGAAAAGCTAACCTAAAAAAACGGTTAGCACCATTGGATTCCGCGTTCCCGAATTATTTTAAAACGCCATGTGTCTGGCTTGTCTGTTTTTCAACTACAGAGTGGCCCAAAATTAACGAAGGGGTTTGCATTCGTTATAACTTTTTATTTAAGAAATAATTACTAATGTTTTTTTTTATGCAGTATATAAATGGGGAATATTTTTAGTTTAGTTATGAAAAATAATATCTCCGAAGTGGAGGCCATTTTCTGCTTCGCAAATTCGTGCTCTTTCCAACACATTTTCCATAATCTTTCGCAAAACTTCAGCTGTTATCTGGTTTATTTCGTCACGTATGTTGCTTTTTAATTGCTGGATGGTTCTAGGCTTATTAATGTAGACTTTTCCTTTGAAATAACTCCAAAGAAAACAGTCTGGGGCGGTTAAATCCGGTGAACGCGGAGGCAAATTTAAATCACTTGTACGCGAAATAATTCGTTCACCAAAGATGTCCCGTAAAAGAGCCATTGTGTCCATTTCAGTGTGCGCTGTGGCACCATCTTGTTGGAACCATACTTGCGGATGGTTTTCCACGGCTGGCCTTATAAAATGTTCCAAAATTGTCTGATATCTGACACCATTGACGGAAACGGCGACTCCGTGCTAATTTTCAAAAAAACAAGGACCGATTATCCTTTTCGATGAAACACCGCCCCAAACCGTACACTTAGGTGGGTGTAATTCTCGCTGTTGAACTACTTTCAGATTTTCCGAAGCCAATATCCTGCAGTTTTGCTTATTAACTAACCCACTTAATTGGAAATGGGCTTCGTTGCTCATAATTAAATTATGATTTTCTTGAAAAATAAAGCTCAACAATTTGGGCACGTTGTTCAATTGAGTACTACTCCATTTTAAATTCCCCAAGTCTTCTTTACAAAATACCCTTCGGTAAGTTTGGGCCACCCTGTAGCACAGTGTAATTATACAGTGAAAAAATGTGTCAAGAACAAAATTGTATTATTATTATTCTTTGCATTTTGAATTTTTAATATGTTTTTAGTGTTAAAATTTTTTCTTGTCTCGTTTTTCTTCTTGAGTTTATTTGAGAAAAAAAAACAATCGTTTGTTACAATTTATGAAATTTTTGCTGCATTTCCCACATTTCAATCGAAAAGTTTCTCGACACGAGAGTTACAGAACATGGGCACTGGTTCTCGAAACTCGTACGTTTGTTCGTAATACACGCTTTTTCCTTGAGAGCCTATGAATTTATGGCTGATTGGCATTACAGCAAAATTCGTACTTTTGCCGGACTGTTTGTTTGTGAAATAACCTTCCTGCGGAAGCCTTTCCTATCACTTTCAACATAAATAAGTTTTAGTCGAATATCAACTGGCACTACTCCCTCTATTCTCCTTCCCATAACCTATTTTCCTAGTTTTAACACAATGTATTGCATTAGTAGGGATGTGAGTTTTTAATCCCTGAAAGTTTTTAAAAAATATTTAGTTTTAAATAGAAATTTTTATAAAAAATTGTATCAGTTTCCCAAGTTTCTTTGAAAAATTGAATTTTAAAAGAACATTTTGGGTACATTTAATTTTGAAACTAGGAGCTTTTTTTTCTTGGAAAAGGACGTTAACCTCTATTTATAAAATTCTCTGGCAAAATATACAATATTTTAAAGAAGTATCTTTTTGTCTGATTTTTACTTACTGAAACTATAAAAACTTCTTCTGCGTGTAAAACACTTTTAAAATCAAGGTCCTCCACTCTTTAAGTTAAAATTTGTATAAACACAACACATGTCGTCGTAAAAAGTTGATTTTGTTTTAATTGTGAATATTGTTTTGTGGTGTTTTCCTAATCTAAACACATTTATTTTGGAATGTTGTTAAATTCTACATCACAATTGATGAATAAATTGTATTTTGGCCCTTTTGTATGTAGAAGGGGAAGAACATTAAACAATAAATGCTCTATAAAACATCATTTAAAATCATTTTAATGAAAATATTTTCCATTTAAAATGATATAAAAAAAAAATAACTTTAGGATCTAAATATCAGCAACATTTCACAATAATAAACACATATAAAAAAATTTGCTGAAGGTGTAAAAAAGCTGGTTATAAGCGATTTCATAGGCGTTTTGCGACATTTAAATAGAATAGAATTTTATTTGAAATATTTTTATTTTGTAATCCTATTGAAAACTTAAAGGATCTATCTTGGAAAGAAATAAAGACTAACTTTAAAAATCGGATAATATTTTATGAGGTCCTACGAGGAATGTGTTGCATGTGCTTAAATTAACGTACAGTTATACGCAATCGATCTGCTTAATTGCAATGTTGATAGTCAAAATAATCACATTTTGGGCGGAAAAGATGCTTAAGAGCTTTCAGTCGCACAAATAATATGGATTTAATACGATTTAAAGGCAGTTCGCTATTGCTATTGCATTTCGCACTAGTCCTGGACAACATTTTAAGGCACAAAGAAAAGCGATATTATTGGGGTCTTTAAATGCAGCTGGAGGATTTGGATTATGCTGGCGATATTTGTTTCCAATCTCATAAGATTTCGGATATGCAGGACAAAATTGAGGAACTTATCCAAATAGCCAGACTCCTTGGACTTGAAGTGAAGGAAGGCTTTCGCAACGCGTCTTAACTACATTTCCGACAGACTTTTTTATTACTTTGACAGCATTATGTATGCCATTGGAGGAATAGAAGCAGACTTAAACGATAGGCTTTTGGTCGAATCCGAAGAACATGGAGAAGATTTCAAATCACCAGAGCCATAGAAATGAAAATATTTCATGGGTCATGGCTATTTACTCATGCGGCAAAACAAAACCTACAGTCGCTTATGAACAAATGCCTCCGTCATATCTATGGCATATTTTGGCCAACAACTATTACTACAATTCCACGGATAATTACCAGTATTTTTGGGCAATTATGCGGGGAAAGCATTTAAACGAATACGATTAACAACCTCGTTGAGGTAATTACAAGAAAACATTTAACTACCCCATTGAGGTAATTAAGCGAATACGTTTAAATACCGTAAATATGCAATCGCTTGTTTTTTCTTGTGCAACCAATGAATGCAGAAACAATCGGGCATCTTCTACAAATTGAAATGAAGTGGATTTAGAATCGATAAAAGACTATTATAGTCTTTCCTGTTTTTTAGAGTTGTTCTTGTAAATATAATTGGTACTCATAGTATGGAGTTTAAAAAAAGCAACATTCTTATGAACTTTCACAGGATCCACTTCATTTCGTTTTACAGAACATACGCGAATATATTTATCTGCTTTAGAGAAAATATTTAAATTTGTGCTGATACATAGAAATCAAGACGCAACTTTTAGTATACCGATCGACTCAGAAACACTTTTTAAAGATATTTTATAATGTCCGTCCGTCCATCTGGCTGGGGCCTGTCCATGTAAGGCTTCTGCGCAAAGTACAAGTTGCAATTTTTAGATAATTTGTAACAATTTGGTAAATTCGTTCAGATTTAAAAATACAGCATTCATATATTAATTCCTTGATTATTCAAGCTATTTTATCCTTCAAAGCCTAGTACTCTGTTTAAATTTGTGAAAAATGTTGAGCAATATTGATTATTTCACACGAAAACTTTGCCGCGTATCAATGTTTCCTATCTTGCGAGTTTGTTCAATTTGACGTTTTTGTTCCTTTAAAGTATACGACATTGTTTTGCGTAACTATGTAAACAAATCCTACATGTATTTTACTAAAAATATTTTTTTAATACAAAATCACAAGATTTTGTCATATGAGATTTGACAGCATTTCACGTGAAATGTTGAACAGAGTACCAAATGTCAAAATAATTTAAAATTTAGCAACCTTTCCTTTAATCCCTTTATGACAAAATATCTCATACATTTATTCGGTATATCTAGATAATATTGAGCACAAATAACTCTTGTATGAGTCATAATCTGGTCAGCCCGGAATAAAGTTTATTTTAATGCAAACATTAAATTGTGGAATATTTTGCTTTCAAATAATCCATATTTGGTTTTTTGGGCATTTTTTTTTTTAAATTTTTAGGGCATATTTTCAAATTATTAACGTGTAAACTTGGTTGCATTACTTGCTGTTGGGTAATCATGCAATCATAAAGTTCAGAGCCTACCTAAATTACAAAGTTTTGATTGAGCAACTGAACCCTAATAATCATCTCGGTTTTTGAAAAATACCTTTTGAAGTGCTCCCACGCATACTTAAAGTCCGATGTAACTAAAAATGGAAAAAATAACATAAAAAATTGAATTTTATTAAAAAAAATCAATTTGAGCACCGACGCACATTGGTTGAAAATAGAAAATAGAAGAAGTTGTCGAAGGACAATGAAACTTGGCACATAGGCATTTTTTGTTTGAATCAAGAAAAAATGGAAAAATCAAAATGATCCGCCCACTTTTACGCCCACCTCCCATACAACTTGTATTGAAAAAGTGGCATAACTCCCTTGATTTTGATTGTATCAACCCAATTTTCACTAAAAATAAATATTATAATTGAAGAATGGGCTTCTGAAAATATATACCTGATCCGCCCACTTTTACGCCCACCTCCCACAGAAAAAACATGAATATAAATTTTAAGCATAGTCTTTTAATAATTTTTTGACATCATTATCGTACTCCAATTTTTTGATTTGCAGCTTTGAGCGAAATGTGTTTATAAATGGGTCTGAAGACAATAAAAGATTATGCATTACGTCTTCATTAGTGGCTACACGTCCAGTTCTTCGTGAGTGATGTAATCTATAGGCTCTATAGTCTTTATTCCTTGCTTCCTGAGCTTTTTCGGACAGCATACCTGAGTTAATTAAAATGTAAAAAATCAAAATCAAATCATTGAATAAGGGCCTTTAGAAAGAGACATACCTATTGACTAGTATGTAAATTACATTTTGTAATAATTTTAAACAGTTAAGAAATAATGGCAACAACAACAAGCATGAACGAAAATTCATGTTTTGTTAATTCATCACTTTATAGTTTTTACTGTTTTTTTTTGAAAAGTGCAAATATGTGCAGCTGAATTTTATTTAACTTTTAGCTGAGACTTCAAGCTGTAATTTGACATCATTCGTTAAACAGCGCTAAAAAGATACAGCCTATTGAAGTTGATGAACATTGAAATTTTGATGTTGTTTATATTTTGTTCTACGAAATTTTTTATATGGCACTTTTTCCAACTTTTTTTAATGCAAATCCCATCTTTGACAATTGTCATTTACGAAAATATACAACAAAGTCAAATGATAAGTTTACTGTGATTTTACCAAAAAATTGAACATACAGTAAATTTGCATGCCATTTTAAACAAGCGAACATATTAAACTTCGAGCGTTTCTATCCAAACAAATAATAAATATATCCGCCTAATATTGCGGAATCATAATATTCAGATATCTGCCAACAAAATACCAAAAAATTATCCAAATCGGCGAACATGAAAAAAATGAATTTTGGCCACTCTTCAACCAATGTGCGACGCCTCGCGACGTCTAGTTTTTTGGTCAATGTCACTAATAATACGAACATTTTTGGCCTCCAAGGTGTAAATTTTTTTATCAGCATAAACCAGTGAAATGCGCATAGGAATAACTTAACCCATCAACAAAAAATTTCAGTGTTTTTATCAAGAATACAAATTGGGAATTAAGCACGACAAATAAAAACTTGTTAATTCAAACTCAAAATATTTTCGAATTTTCTTTTTTGACTTGCTTCGTTTCATCTCTGAACCCAGCATATTTGAGTCAGTGACAGTCGGTTATCTAAATCTGAAAGATCACTGTCCATTTCAAGACATTTACGCCCGCCTGAGGGAGTAGGGGTCTTATGAGCTTTAAAAGTGACCAATCATAATTTTCTCACATTCAAAGTTTTTCTATCATTTGATTTGTTGGTAAAACATTTGCATGAAATTGTTGTTGGTTTTTTCTTGTTGTTTTATTTAAAGAAAAATAATCACACGGTCAGAGAAATATTTTCGTTTCATTCCATATTGTGTTGTTCTCATTCTTATTGCTGTTGTTGTTATTTTTTTGTTTACCAAAAAATTAATTATTTTTTTTTCTCATTTATTGTTTTGTGGATTTAATTTTAATGTTTTTGCTTCTTGTATTTTTAATGAACAAAAAGATGTTCGTAATGTTTTTCTAAAGCTCTAGAATGGAAGTATATAAAACCATTAAACTAAACATTGTAAGGTGGGTGGCCAATTTTTTATCTGCTTCGGCTTCCAAATTCCATCATCCTCAACTGAACTGATTGTGCAGTAAAATTAACCACCTCATATGAAAATGATTAAAGCGATAAATAATGAAAATGATGGTGATGATTATGATACTTGTATAAGTTGCCGGGAGTGTTGGAGGAATAAAAAAAATTTTAAGGCGGATACAACATAGTTGGGCGATTAATTTGGTACTCGTAGTATTCTGAACTTAAATATCTAATCATTTTTCTGGAAAAGCACAAAATAATAAACAAATACAAAATAAAAAATGAACACAAAACATTTTGTTGTTCTAAAGTGTACTAAAATGTTTCTTAAACAAATAAATAAATTTCTTGTTCTTTTCAATATTAAAGAAAGAAAAAAATTAACAAATACTCGTGGTATTTTTGAGTGAATGCGTTTGCAACTATTTACGAAAATACCACATCAATAACCGCATCATTTTAACGTCAATAGTCAGGTTTATTACTTGGAGATGTTGCAAGATGATGAAATTTGTATGTGTTTTGGAACTGTTGCACAAATCAGTTTTGTTTGTGTGTGGTCCTTAATCTCGTCAGAGTAAGTGGTATTATAGGCGACAATTAGTTTATTTTAAATCAAAACATACTACTTGAGGCTTTTATACAATATTTAAAGAATATTGCTGCAATTTATAAGTGGCCCCTGTGGTCAGTGAAGTGCCGACCACCAATAAGTGTCTAGACTTAAAATGTCCTTAAGTGTTGCCTCAATATGCCAATTTTTTCGAAATCATGTCACACAATTATTTAAATTTTTAAAAAAATTAGTCTTTCTTCCTGGCTTTACAATACTGATCGATAGCACTGTGCACGAATTTGACACTTTCTTTTAACAAGCTGGACATCCTACCAGTAAAGCTATTTTTAGTATGTTGAATTTAATGGTGGAAGTAATTTTTTGGGGAAAAAGGTTTAATTCGCTAACCTCATATCTCCTAAACTTAAAGCGATGAAAAATGTATTGCTGATTCATTAAAAAATAGGCTGACAGGTGTCTGGTACTTTTTTTAAAACGTTTGTTGCTCAGCAAAAGCGTGAAGTTGAAATTTGGACCGGAGGCTGGTCTTTCGCCAAATCGATCCACTAAGATGGTATTTTCGTAAATAAGAATCCTTAGAGCACAAAAAGGGCAACACGGGCAACTCATATCTCTTAAACTAAGAGAAACATAGAAAATTTCAATCAAAAATTAATAGGCAGGTACACTCAAAAGAAAAATCAATCCAACCGTACTCAAATCAATCCGGAGCGGTATTTAAAGTACGGTGACTACGGATTTTCTTGAATCAAGTTCAGAAAGATTGATTCAAGTACGGGTTTTTAATAGCTTAATAATTAACTTCACCAAATTCAATCCCGAACTCGGACTTGAAGTAATCCGTAAATCAGATTGATTTACGTAAAATTTAAGTATTAAAAATTTTATTCAATCCCGAATTCGTACTTTAAAAAACCAAAAGTAAAATAAGATGGAGAATTTTATTATCAGGCCTGTTCTGCAAATCACTTTAATTCGAATCATATGTGCCTGCTAAAATCACACGTATGATATTTTAGTGTCCCGCTTTTGAGTGTTTTGGTGCGATCTTCAATTGCCGAAAGCACACAGAGAAACACAAAAATGGTATGTCTTTCAGAACACCACAAAATCACATGTGTGATTTCAAAAACTTTCAATTACTAAACACCGGCATCATCCCCGATATGGTTTTTACTTTGAAAACTTAATGTTCATATACATACATATAACTGAAAATATAAACTAAATGAGAAGCAAGAGTTCTCAATTTTACTTTTTACACTACAATACAAGGTATATTTACACAAGGTAAACTCGTTGGCTCATATGTCAGCTGTTTACCTAAGTTGGAACCCAATCGTCAAATTTCGTGTATATGAGCCAAAATTTGTACATGAGTGCGTTAAATTTATATGGGGACAATTTCGACAACTCGGTTCCACTCGGTTATTTTTATAGAGCAGCATGTCTAAACTCCCAAATGAGTCTACCTTGTGTTAATGTACCTTGCTACAATATTTTAATTTTTGATATTTTCAATGGGGAGAAAAACAGTACCAAAAAGGGGGAAATGGGATATTTTCTTTCTTTCTTGTGCTTTTATGATCTACATGTATTTTTTGAATTTTTTTAAAATATTGTACTAAGAAACATAAAATTATAGGTGCAGAGTCCCTAAGCGAATGAGAACAAATAAGATGAAAAATGTTGGTACTTTTTGTTAAAACATAGAAACATATACTATGGCATATAAATATGTCCACAATAGAAAATGAGACGCTAACGAAGTAGCGGGTTAAATGCTAGTGTACCATTACACGATATTTTTAATACTTTTGGTATCATTGTTCAACTTAAATTTGTTAGTAAAATGTAGTGTTATATAATCCTTTAAATGCGCACTAAATATGACATAAGTCTAAAGCAGACCGACATTCGAAAACTGAAACACAAGACTAGAGTGTCTTGAAATCCAATTTGGTCCTTCAGCGTTGACGCAAATTCCTATGTGAACTATCGACCTAAACGGATACCGAGGGGCAATATTTCTATCTGAAATCTATGCTAAAGGATAATCTCATTCTTGATAACCTAGACTTAGGACTTAGTTTTCGACAAGAAGATTATTAATTCTGCTAAAATTGAATCAGACCGCTGGTAGACAAGTCTAATAGGTGTTGTTTAAAACAATCGTTACGATTTATATTTTAACGCCCCGCTTTATAGATATGCAGAAAGGATCAGCTCTCCTTATATAATTTCGAGCTTACACAATTGATCGTCAATTTCAACATAGACAACACGCAAAGCTAATTCACTACAGGTGGCAGCGTGAAACATGCAGACTTTAAAAGTTCTAAAAATTTGCTTTGGTTAAGCTGGCCACACACTAGTGATTTGTGCTTGTGATTTGTACGCTTACCTAACTAACAAATCACAATTACCTTGAACTTCAAAAAGACAACATGATTTGTGAAGCGGACGATGCACAACAAAAAAAGAAATTAAAAAAAAGAAGAAAATCGTAGAAGAAGAAAAAAAGAAATGTTTGTAGGTTAAACAATTACGCAATATTTACAATCCGACGATTTTTTGTATACTAAAATTTTAAAATGTTCACGGGCAAGCCCACTAAAACATCGAACAAATCACAAGAAATTGAACAGCGTTTTGTGCGCGTACAGCCCCATAAACAAGTAACAAGACATCGTGCTCGCACAAATCATTTGCACAAATCACTTGTTTGAGGCCAGCTTAAAGAATGTTTTGTTTAAAAATGGTTGACATTTCGAGCAGTGAGCATTAATTTAATTCAAAATTAATTTACTACCGTATTTTTAAAAATGCAATACGTTTTATCTAAATTGTAACGGGTGGTTTAATTTTATTGGCCGATGTTCAATGTGAACCACACCTAAACGTCAAGTTTTTTTTTCTGCATTTCATTTGAAATTTCTTAATTTCCGACGCACTCAATTTGAACCACCGAAAGATACACAATCGAGAAACGCGTTAAAGTTATTCAGGCTTATTATGAAAATGGGCGTTAAATCAAAATGCATATCGTGCACTTCATCTTCAGTGATGAGGCACATTTTCAGCTCAGTGCATTCGTTAATAAGTAGAACTGCTGCATTTGGGCGAATGATAATGATATTTGTCGAAAAACCAATGCACCCACAAAGAGTGACTGTTTGGTGAGGTTTATGGACTGGCGGCATCATCGGGCCGTATTTTTTCCAATGAGGCCAGTCAGGCAGTTACTGTGAATGGTGTTCGCTATCATGAGATGATAACGAACTTTTTATGGCCCGAATCGAAGGATATGGATGTGGACGATATGCCACACAGCTAACGAAACAATGACTCTTCTGCACGACAACTTCAATGGCCGTGTTATCTCACGTGGTGGCGATGTCAATTGGCCGCCTAGATCATGTTATTTGACACCGTTTGACTTCTTTCTTTGGGGTAATTTAAAAGAAAATGTGTACGTCGATAAACCAGCAACAATTCAAGAGCTAAAGGATGAGATAATTCGGCACATTAACGGTATAGAACCTCAATTATGCCTCAGCGTTATCAAGGAGGTGTGCAGCCGAGGTCGCCTGTACGTTTACCCTTCGGCTTACGCATGTTTTGATTTTCTATACAAAAAACCAGACTCATTTTAAGTTGGGGTGTGCTCTGTACACGTAGCATACAAAACTATTTTTATGAAACCATTTTTAAACATATTATGGTTACTTTAACCATATTATTGTCAGCGGCAACCATAGTTTGCTAAAAGAAGTCCTCTATCAAGAAGGCACAAGCATATGACTATTGCCTCCAAACATGTTATGGTTAATAATAACAATAATATGTTTACTTCATGTTTGGTTGTTTATCAACCATAAGATGTTTTTTTGGTAAGAATATTTTTGTTTTGTGTGAGGCTCGGATTGATAAGGAGTGGGAACATTAATTTGTGTAATCGTACTTTAAAATTTTCAAAGTCGAAGAAAAAAAATCACATTAAAATAAAAAGTTATAAATAAGTTAAATCCTTTCGTTGCGTTTTCTTTGACAATATATTTCTTTAATAATTGAACCCTTTTCAATATCTGAAATAAAAATGTATCTCTTTGGAAATATCTTAATACCAACATCTGTTTACTTTAAGAATATTTTCCAATTTTTAAAGAATTTGGCGCTTTTCATCAATTTTTTATTCTTAAGACTTGACAAATTTAGGGCGCCAATTAAACAAAATTGACATTTAAAATTATTTAACTAAACAACAGATCCAACAAACAACAACAACATACATAATTGTCACAATTGTTAAAATGTACTAAAAATAATTTAAAAACATTTAACGAAAAAACAACAAAAGATTTTAACAAAAATAAACAACAAATACAAGCAAACTCTAGAAAGTCTGTTCTTCTTGGATAACAACAAAAAAAAATTAGGGTTAAATTTAGAATGAAGAAACAACAACAATTGTTGTTGTTGGGAAGTTCAAATTTAATAGCACTAACAAGATCAGGAGTACAGTAAAGATCGCACTCTTGTTGGTTCATTGCTTCGGGAGTACGTTAAAGTTGGAGGAAATTTTAGTACTTTTCTTGGTCTTCAATAATGGAGTCATAAAACAATCTCAGCGCGCAAACTAACACATGTTGTGTGCGTGTGGGTTAGTTGAGAGTGGAGGAGGCATGCGTTTGTTAGATGATCCTTTTTTTGTTTATCTAATTTGCATTTTATTGCTGTATTTGTTTATGTTCAGAAACTTCGTTTATGGCTGAATTGCTGCTTCTTCAGGGGAGTGAGTTTAGAAGTGCGAGGCTTTGAAGGAGTTGAGTTTATTGTTGGTTTTATAAGAGGATTTTTTTTTATCTCTTTTTGATTATTTTTGATGCCTAGCGGCAGTTCATTTTATGATTTATTCTCTGGCTTCTGGCTTTTGCTTTGACATCAAGATGTGGAGTTATGGTTCCCGTGTTTTTAGTTGTTTTTAAAATGATTTAATTTCTATTTGAAAATGACGTGTGGGTGCTGTTTTAGTATTAAATTACAAAATGTACTTTGTTTTTTTTTATAATTTTTTTCACTGGTTTTGTTTTTTTGTTTTTGATTAGTAAAAGTGTTAAAACGTTTCATAATTAAAATATTAAGAACTTGGGAGGTCTTCTTTAAGTGCTAATATAATCAAACAGTTTAAGAATCTAATTCAAACCGATTTTGAATGTAACCATGTGTAACGTGTGTTTTTAAGGTACACAGAGCAAAAAAGACGGTATAAAATTGTACAACAACATTTGTTGTCAAATGTTTACAAAATGTTGTAAAATTGGGCCGAAAGATAAAATCGCTCCATACCATTGTTGTCAAATTGACAACAATATGTTGTTAAATTGGTACCGCCCTGTTATCGATATTAAAAGTGTATACCTATATGACATCCAACAAACAACTGTTGTATTTGCAACAAGTAAGTGAATTAAAATTTAGTGAAAAATAAAATTATAAAACATGGAAAATGAAAAGATACAAAAGAGATTTTCTTCTTGAAGAAAATTAAAATAATACTAAGAATGCAACTGCAAATTAATTATGACGACGAAGATGACAAGGAATTTACTGTTCTTTTTATTTAAAACTAGTGTTTTTCATACGGGAATTCCTGGGACAAAAATCCCGGGATCCCACACATTCTTCGGGAAATAAATCCCGGGAAATTTTTACGGGAATACCCGGGATTTTTTTAAATTTAATTATAGCAACTTTTACCCTTCAGGCAAAAAGGACTTAGGTCAAAAAACTTACTTTGATTTTTTGATTAGCTTTTATGCAATCTTTTTAATTCTCTTTCGTTTGGCTTAAGTCACTATAGTCTATCGCAACTCCAATCGTTATCATCGGCTCTTAGAAAAAAGTGAATGAAATACACCAAATAAATATTTTTCAATTTAACGTAACGAAAAACCACAGTTTTTGACTTAAGACAGTTTTGCCAAACGCCAAAGAGATGTCAATTCATAACCGATAAGTTAGGTAATGTTTGATGCTCTGAAATTACGAAAGAAAAAGAGTAAAAATGTACAGAATTTTTTATTTGTTTAAAGACCGAGAAATTTATAAAAACGAAAAAAGTTGTTTCCACTTGCTTCCAAAAATTAAATGAGCAGCTGCATAAAAGATTTTCGGATTAGATTCTGCAAGAGATGATGACAAAAGTTATTAATAAAGAAAACGCTTTTTCGAAAAAGAAATTACAAGTTTTAAAGGAAGTGCTAAGAAAACTGAAAGAGTCTTTAGAAAGGAAACGTGTTATCTCATTGAAATCTTCTTGATAAAAATTAGAAAAAGGCTTTCAAACGATTTTTTAAATGCTTGTTGTGAACTTAAATCCTATTTTAAAATAAATTATTTTTTAAAATAATTTAACTTTTTTGGACAGCTTATCCGAATTTGATATAATCATCCGTTCTCTGCGGTTATAGTTTTTTAAGGTTTTTTCCTAAACGTTACTAATGTCAGAGATCGGAAGTTTTTATTGTTCCAAACGTTACATTGAAAAAAGATAACCAAAAAGTCATTTTGTAATAAGCTTTCCAAAAATCCTACAAAATAATTGAAATTTTGCTCATTAAGTCTTAAGGTGCCATTTTGTTTCCTTTTTGCCACAGAAATTTGAGAAAGTTGAATGCATTTATAAACTTATTTAATTGATCCCAGGTAATGTTATTTGTTCAAAAAAAATAAATTAAATAATAAATTGCATAGATTTGTATTGAGCGGGATTTCCCGGGATCTCTGGAAATTGAAAAATAAATCCCGCTTTCCCGGGAAATGAAAAAGTCCGGGAAAAGAAAAACTCTATTTAAAACTTAACATGTAAATTTTTATTTTAAAAACGTGAAATGAATTAATAAATATACATCATACATTTTACTGTTTGGGTTCAGAATGGGTTATTATTACTGCACTCAGAATAAAGTGTTATTGAAATGACAACCGACTGTTGTCAATATACCAACAAAAACATGTTGTCGGAGTGATAATAATAGGATAACATATTGTTGTCAGAATGAGACAAAATGGTGACAAACTGACATCGAGGTGATTAAGAAATATTGAAATTGAACACAAACGTAGTTGGCTAACTTTTAACAACGAATGTTGCCAATTTTGTTATTTTCATACCGTATTTTGTCCTCTGTGTAGAATCTAAAGAACGTAAAGCAGAGAATACACATTCTTCATTCATCACACCGCTATAAAAAATTTTAGATAGCGTTGTTTTCTTAAATCATACCACACTGAATGCGCACAGCGGTTCAGGCATGTAAAATTCAGTACCATTGTACTTTTATCAGTATTTTGAATCATAGAAAATACTTTGGTACCCCTCTTTTTTTACACTTTTTAACAAGAAGTCAAAAAAAAAATATTTTTAAAAAGTAATATGAGAAAGCGTTATAGTGTGAATGCAATGTGTCATGAAAATGACAAATATTACTAAAAAAATTGACATCCCATACGACTTCATCGTTTTTCGAACATTTTCAAAACAATAATACTTTTCGTTTGATCAGGGTTGCATTTTACCAATAGTGATAACGTGACTACAAACTGTTATGTTACATTCGATTCTTTGAAAACCGCAACAAAGCTCACAAATTGTTATGGAATAGGTAAGACTTGGGTGACAGTATAAACTAGCCTTAATAGATAATTGAAAACGTTAAAGAGCTTACGCAAAACAAAAGCACACAGACATTTTTGGTGTAAATAGAGAGCTTTTATTTTTTTAACTGCTTTTAACAATCATGTTATTTTTGTAGAAGATTATTTTAGTAAGTTTTTAATTATCAAGAATTCTTTTCAAAATCAAGACTTTTTTCAGTGAATGTCAAGAATTTTAAGAATTAAAATCTGGCAAGCCTAGTCAAGATTTTTAATTTTCTAATATAAATATGCATAATTTTATTTTTCAAAATAAACTCTTTTGATTCGGTATTCCAGTCCTGCTGTTGTCACAGAACCAGAGAAGAAACAATTAAAACAAAGTTACAAAGAGTCGAGGAGAGTGAATCGTTTCGACTCAGTCTTAACAGAGAATAGACTACAATACCCATTAAATTTGTAGCAAATTAAATTTTTAACAAATATTGGGCTGATGAAAACTCACTGCATTTGTCCTATAGTAAGTTTTAATGATGCCATAGTTTAAATAAAAAGCCGTTCGAAAGTGTATCACATCTGATGTGCATCTGTGATTAGTTTGCGAGATTCTCGGGCAAATTAGTTGATACCACTGCTTTTTGGTTGCGCAGTTTGAACACAATATGTACTTATAGGCCCTTTTTGTGATGCGTATATTAGATATGTTTGCGCATTCTCTGCTTTAATTACGTACTTTAAAACAGCTGACATTTCCAGTGATGCCAGAAGATGCTTTAAAAAACTGCGCATTAGATGCAGCGCAGTGATGTATTTCCAAGCAGGACCATATTCTTCAAATTCGGAAAAAAATCGATAAAGTGAACTGTACCCATGTTCTGTAACTATAGTGAGAACTTCCCGCATCGAAAAGATGTGAAACAAAATATTCCATCGTTTCTCGAAAAGTGAGAAAAAAGTGTGTCTGTAACACATGTTGAAAACTATCAAAAGAGATTACGTCGTTACGTTATAAATGTCATAGCATTGCACTCGAAGCCGATGTGACATTGCAGACGGTGAGAACGCCAGTAACACATATCGTTAACGGCGACTAAAATTTACTAAAGTTAAAAGTTTTTCAACGACGGCGGTGAAAATACAACCGTCGGCTATACCAAGTAATGTAAAGTGCGACTTAAATGTTTGTTGTTTGCAAAAGAGCTTTGAAAATATTCGTATATTTTATAAAAATGTTAAAAGTAAAAGAATTAAGCAATAAAAAATGTGCCAAGAACAAAATATTATTTTTAATTTTTTTTTAGTGTTAAATTTTTTTCTCGCCCCATTTTTATTCGTGAGTTTGTTTGACAGTTCAAAGCGGGAACTTTTTTTACAAAAATGTTACAGACACACTTTTTCTGTAAATTGGCGAGAAATTTCCTTACGTGACAAATAGAACTCGCCAATAAACTTACAGACATAGTTTAGTGAGAAAAACAGCTGTTTGTTTCAACCACAGAAAAAAATTACGACAAATCAATTGTCATATTAAATACCATTTTCGTCAATTCAATTAACTTTTTAATTGAAAAGGCACCAACAACTAAATTTGTAAATACAAAAAATTATTTTGTTAACTAAAATTGTTAAAACTCAACAAATATTTTTAACAATGCGTTTGTAATATTGAATGAAATATTTGTTAACAGTTGAATATAATTTTTAATTGTGAGTTTGTCATATTAACAAAATAATTTGTAAGTAAAAAAAAGATGCAATTAAAATTTCCCTGCAAACAAATGGAAGATATCACCTAAGGCAATAGTTAAGCAATATCCCAAAATTGTCATCTAGAAGAAAATAATTAAAGTAAATTTTCATTTTCTTTCATTTATAGTTTTTAAAAAAATTAAAAAACATAGACAGAAAAAAATTTATATTATTTATAATTATAAATCCATTTACATTTTTGGTACATCAAAAAATATATGTACATATGTATGTATGTATAAAAAAGGCGTAATTTCCACGAAAACAAATATTACAGATATTGGAGAACTAATCAAGAGAAAAGCTGCTAAATTTATGGTCGAAAAACGGGTAAATAAACATTATGTTCTCTATTCTTTCTCAATTTTTGTTATAATACTTTATTTTATTTATAAATTGTATTATTTTTAACTACATATATGTAATATAATAAACATTTTAATTTAAAATAAAAATGTGTGTAAATTAATATTTTTGATATGCAAAATCTTCTTTTTATCATCCTAATAATATTTTGGCGATATCTTCCTATTTTCTTATAAGTGGTTATCTGGCAATATTGCTAGTTTATCATCTAGAAGAATCGCTTTCGTATTGCTATCGAGACACGTTTCTTCCCGAAGGAAGTATCTTCCGCAATACGAAATCGATTATTGCCGCAATAATATTTTTCATCCAGGCAATACGTTTGGCAATACATATGGAGTATTTCTGTGTTTGCTGGGTTGTTTTAATTATTTTTTTTAGTAAAATACATATGCATATTAAATAAAATCACTGGCAACATTATAATCTATTTAAGTCACAAATGCACTGGGAGGATCATACATCACCGCAAAACGGAATCTTGGCACCATTATCAGTAATATTCCAGAATCTATAATTTATAAAAGAATGGTTAAAATGTATTTATAAATCATTAGACTATAACGTTACTTACCGTATAGATTGATTAAATTTAGCAATAATCATCATATCGTTGAATCTTTTAAAGATTTTAGATCGAAATTCCAGATTTTTTTTATTTTTTATTTCTAATTTTTTGACACAAAATTATTTGTTTTCTTATTAATTTTCTACATATGAAAGAAATTGTTAATATGACAATTTACAAACATGTTAATTAAGAAAATTGTTAAAAATATACGAAAAGTTTTAACAAATTTTCTTTAATTACTAAATAACTTTTGATATTTGTTTCTGTGAACATATGGCATTTTTGTTTCATTTCACACATTTCAATCGAAAAGTTTCTCGACGCGAGAGTTACAGAACACGGGCACTGGTTACAAAAATCTTGAAAATGATCCTGCCAGTAGAAATATCTTAGACAACAATATTTTTATATTGGTGTTGTTGGCTAAAGAGAGAGAGAGAGAGGGATTATAAAAGAAGTATTTAATTATGAAAACCAACTTGCGGGTTGGGGAATCACGAGAATTTCGTTTATATAGTACCATTACACTCAAAAGAAAAATCATTCCGAAGTGATATTATTAGTATGGATTTTAAATCGTGAAATAATTAACTTATCCATATTCAATCCCGAATTCGTTTTAGCAATAATCCGAAAATGAGGCTGATTTAAGTAAAACTAAATTTAAACCAATCTCAAAATGCGCTTGATTTAAGAATTATCAAGTTGCTTCAATCCCGAATTCCTTCTTGAAATAAACCAAAAGTGAAATTAGATGGAGAATTTTATTATGATTGATTTACTTACCGGTTTTACAACTTACAGAATTTCAATTAAAAAATACCAGCATCATTCCCGATATGGTTTTTACTTGAAAAACTTAATGTACGATATACAACTAAAAATATAAAAAGCAAGAGTTCTCAATTTTACTTTTTAAACATGAAAATAATGTTTTTTCGTATTTTTCTGTTGTTTTTGTTGTTTCTACACACGACAAGCAAATCGTTTTTTAATTACTTGTTTGGTGTTGTTGTAGTGTCTGCCACAAACTTTGATAAGTAAAATGAGTTTAAAACGTTCACTTTGTAATTTTACTCTCAGAGTGGCACTACCAACGAAAAGTAAATTTTTTTTTATTTGGTTTAAAAAGTTTGTACTTTTTAAGAAATACCGGGATGGATTTTCGAAAGTTATCCCATTTAGGATTGTGTTAATTCTGTTTTAGTGTTATTCGTACTTGTATTTTTGAATACGTCTCGTACTTAAAGTAAGCAAAAAAAAAAAAAATCAAAAGATCTCAGTCTTTTAAATGAGTGAATACTCCTTTGGCGCGACTAGGCTGGCAAAATATAAATAGCAAAAAAAAAAAACTTTTGTATTTTAAAAGATTTTTTTTGTTTACTCAGTTGTAGTACGAAAATAAAAATGCTAAACTAAACCTAAAGGATTTGTTTACATGCCCAACTCATTGACACTTTAAACAAATAAATAACCAACACTGGAAATATTCAAATATTTTAGACAAAATAGTTTAAGTTATGAGTTTTAGATGGCTAGACATTAACACCCTCGAGTGTACAAAAATCATCAAATAAATTTAAAATGTAACCAAACCACCTCTGGTTCTTGTACTGCCATGTAATTTGAACTCTAAAACTGCTACTATTTTAAGGATTTGTTTACATTTGGGAGGTCCACCGTTTCGCCACTGATCAGTGAGTGTTTGTAAATATTTGTACGAATGTAAACCAACCTTTTCCTTGTCGCGTTTAGCTACTTGAGGTGACGCCTTTGACCACTTGAATGTGTGGGTTTTCAATGTTTAAAAATTACACGTAATTTTCGTGTGCCTCTCTAACTACCGTTACGAATATTTATTTGTTTATTTATTTTATAAACAAACAACTAAATGACATTTACATACATTTTACAAAGTCATACATACATACATACAAACAGTTATCCACAGCACATCAACACAGACTGTGTTAGATTTTAAGGCATTAACAACAACAAATCATCTAATAATCCTTAATAATCGGTTATTTTAATTTTTAAAATATTTCCTCTCAGACACCAAATAACACTCGACAATGTCGTCACCACATAGTGCGTTTGCTTGTACTGCATTGCCAAAGGACCAAATTGCCTTCAATAATTGTCCAATCCACTTGTTGTAAGTCCAGTTCATTTGAATGTGTTGTTTGTGGGAGTTGTGAGAAATTTTGCTGCTGAGTTGAATGTGTGGTCTTTGGTTTGTCCTTGTTCCTGTGTTTTATTATGTATTTTGACAATTCCGGTTAATTCTCACGGTGGTTTAAAATTATTTAGTACTGTATGGATTTTTAAATGAAAACTTTTAAATATTTAATTATAAATTGAAAAGTTTTAGGGTTCTAAAGGGTGGTTAAATTTTAAGGTCCGAAGTTGATTTTAAATAAAACAAAAATTATTTAGGAAATTATTGTCATTTCTTTTTATTGTGATAATATTGGTATGGTTCAATTGCGTATGGAACAAAATATCGGCCAAAGGGCCGCCGCGAACTCGTCGGCACACCTCTATCCGATGGTCCAAATTTTTGATTACGCTGAGGCATACTTGAGGTTCTATGCCGTTAATGTGACGAATTATCTCATCCCTTAGCTCTTGAATTGAATTCCAATTCATGCCATAAAAAGTTCGTTATCAGCTGACGATAGCGAACACCATTCACAGAAATGCCTGACCGGCCTCAATTTGAAAAAAATACGGCCCGATGAGGACGCCAGCCTATAAACCGCACCAAACAGTCACTCTTTGTTGGTGCATTGGTCTTTCGACAATCACTCTTGGATTATCATTCGCCCAAATGCGGCAATTCTGCTTATTGACGAATCCACTGAGGTCAAAATGTGCCTCATCTCTGAAGATGATTTTCTTCGAAAATTGATCATCCACTGTTGACATTTCTTGCCACTATTCTGACCATTGACGACGTTTGGAATGGTCAAGAGGCTTTAGTTCTTGAGTCATTTGCACCTTGTCAGCGTGCAAATGCAAGTCTTTATGCATAATTAAACTATTTATCAAAAGTATAATCAGTTTTAATAAAAAATTTAATTACGTGAATTAAACGTTAACGTCAAAAATTTATAATTGATATCAGTTTACTCGTGCAAATTTAATTAACTTTCAAATTAATCACCTTTGAGCAGTTAATTTTATATTTTACTTTAATTTTAAGTTCCCTTAAGATATTTCTATCAACTTTGTCAATTGATTTTAAAAAAGGATTATACTTTAAAAGAGCTATTTATTAGCTATAGTTTTTCTATGACATAAAATCAATAAAAAAAACGATTAAGAGTGTTAGTAATCACTTGATTGAAATTCCCCTTAAATATTTATTAACTCACTCACTCAATTTCCCATTCATTTTCAATAATCTCACTCACTCATTCAATTCTCCACAAAATAAACAAAAACACACATCTAATTTCTTCTCAACAGAGATTTATGCTCTCTCGTTGCAAACATGTGTCCTTAAAGTTGATGATTTTAAAATAATTCTAAATAAACATTCGAACGCGGCATTTAAAATTCCGTTATAAATATTTAAATATTAAATTTTCGGGTACGTGGAACTTAATTATCTATTTCTGCATAATTTAATGTTCCCCATCCTACATTTTCTCATGACTCTTATAATGTATTTATTTAAATCTTAAAACATCAGATTTTCCTTTGCAGCTGATCAGGTGTGTGTGGTTTGCCATTATTTACAATCGGGCTTATGCGCAATGTGGGTGGCCCCGTCAAATAAAAACACATAGAAGACGACCTCAAATAACATAAAGTTGTTCATAAACATAAAAAAAAACATATTCTCCACCAAACAGTCTAACACGAGTATTTTCCGTGTGAATGAATGTACTCCAAAATCTGAAAGCAAAAGAATACAACACATGTGAATGAATGATTAAATGGATAATAGATGGATGGATGGATGGATGGATGGTTTATTATGTAAATGGTTATTTTATTGTTCTTGTGGTGAACTGACAATGTATACAATGCCATAAAGTTTACTTTATTAGTTGGTTGTTTGGTTGGTACACGTTGCATTTAAATGAATTATAATGCCGAATGAATGGAATTTCCACACAAAAAAAAGGGGGAAAAGTTTGTTTGTAATTATCATTGTTAAAAATCCTAATGATCACCTCTTCAAGAGCACTCGTGTATAAATAATTTTCACTATTACGAGAAAAGGATTTTAGTAATAAACTTTGGTTGTTTCTGAAGAATAAAGTTCAAGAATAAAATTGCATAAAAGTGTGTCAAAGAATTTGCTTTACTGACTTGATACGATTGTAACTGGTTGAAAAAAACGAGGGTTGAAGAAAAACTATGTAGATATTTTAGACTTAAGTCGAAAAATATATAGACTTCCAGTTGGCCTCACTTTCCGAATATGACATCTCTTTAATTAAGCAACATTTTCTTTAGAGATTTTTCTTCTTTCTTTTTTTCTAAGAATCTCCAACACATTATGTTCATAGTCAGTTGTAATCTGTGATGATGTCAAAATTATTGCTTTACAGAAGGTTTATAATATTCAGTCACAAACGAACATTTTAATTGCTTCTTAAATAGTCCTAGGGAAAGGGAACGAACCAACACCAAACTTGTCACTTGACAGTTCTAAAGTGGTAGGGACCGGTTCTATTTCTAACACTTTTTATGAAGGGAACTTGTCACTTTAACATGGCGATGTCAAAGGAGGAATTTAATTGGCACCTTTTTAAAGCTTTGTAACAGGTCACTGAAATAACCTTAATGGACACATTCGATTTCGGTTAAAATAATGCATGTCGCATATATTGTCCCGAGTAAACTTTGATTGTTAATATGACTAGTTTTGTGTCCATTACCTTTCCGCTGGAGTAACTTAATTTAAGTTACACTCTATTACCAGTTAAATGATATGTCTTGCTTTCACCTTTTACAATTCGTTTCTTTTTTTATTGTGTTCACTGGTCACGGGAAAAGTGCTTTAAGAACAATCGACACAAATTTTTCGCAGACACCAAAGTCGTTTTCGGTTTCAAGATGGCGTGCAGCCGCCACAAAAATGTTTGCTTGCGTCGTAAAAGAGTTTTTTTTAAATTCGATGATACCAATTTAAGATAAAATGAGGAAGCATAATTTATAGATGGTTTTACATAAATGCTATTAAAGGGTTGAAAGCAACATTTAAAAAACTGCAGTCAAAGTAGAAAAACTGCAATTTCTTCCACTTCTTAGTTTTTTATTGGCCAAAAAAACAAAACGTTTCTTTTACATCTGATTTATTAAATAAAAACAGTCGCTGTCAAACCAACTCAAAAAGCGTAAAGTTGTACACAAATTTTCGTTTTTTTGTTCGACAGTTTTTGGCTTCGACTGCAGTTTTTACACCCTGGTTGAAAGAGCATAAATATAACGGTCCATATTGTAAAATATAAATTACAGCCCAATTATGGTTCCATTAACAGTGTACCGTGCTGCCCTTGATTAGACAGAAGAAAATAGAGTACGTTCTATTTTAAACGTCATCAGACGATTTGGCATCTGAATCCTACAGAAGTAATGTTTTAATTAGGGACGTAACGATGCCGATACGATACTGATACGCAAAACGAAATATCGGCAACACCGATATAAAATTTAAATTCAAGGTTAAATTAACAAAACTGAAGCAGAGTTATTCTTTTATTATACAAAATTTCTGTGTAAGAGATTGTTAATATTTAAAATTGATATTAATTAGATTTAAAAAAAATGAATTGAATTTGAATTCATGGCTAAATTACCAAAAGTTAAATTAGTTTTTAAACAAAAAAATGTGGAAGCGATTACTAATTAAAATTAATATTAAAAAGATTTCTGTTTTCGTATTTTGCAAATCTGTTTTAAGCAGGCCTGCTATATCTTTATCTCTAGACTTCTTCTTTAGCTGAACTTAAGTGTTGGATGGACGGAGGATAATCCTTCCAGATATTCCCAGACGCTTGATTTTAACATTTTCGGAATGCAGAGTCATGTTATGTAGCACATTCTATTCACGCAGAGAAAATGGTATGGTTGAAGTATCGTTAAAAATACATTTTATGGTCCCTGCAATGGCAACAACAAAACTTTTGTTGTTTTTAACATACATTTTTTTACGATCGATAATAAATTATTTCTATTTAACAATAAAGTGTTTACCTACCTTTAAACTTCAAATATTGTTGAATTTAACAATAAAATGTTTTAATAAACTAAAGCTACAACCATACACTTAAATATAGTATTGTTACCCTAACCATATTATTGTCATGGTAAACATATTCTGGGAAAAGTCATCCAGAAGCTATAACCATATTATGGTTGTCTTCAAATATGTTATGTTTACTTATAACAATAATATGTTTAAAATTAGAATATTTTAAAACATTGCATGTTTAAATTGAAAATAATATGTAAATTTTCATATTATTCGAATGTGTATTCGAAGTCAAATTACAATCCTCAAAAACTTTTATACTTTAATAATCTTATTCCTTCAATATTTTCCAGGAATATTTTCTATGCACTATCAGAATTTTCGTTTGTATATTTCTGTTACGAGGCTTACTTTAGCTATCCTTTGGCTAGCAATGAAGTAAATTGTAAAGAAAATTTATACAACTATTTTAACAAAAAGAATCTGGGAATTTATTTCTCATGGTGAGTAACATTTATTATATAAATTTTCATATTATTCGAATGAAGGAAGACTATTAAAGTTTTCAAGTTTTTGAGGATTGTAATTTGACTTAGAACACACATTCGAATTTAATGAAAATTTATATAATAAATGTTACTCACCATGAGAAATAAATTTCCAGATTCTATTTGTTAAAATAATATGTTTAAAAATTATTGTAATTGTAAAATTAAAATTAAAATTATTGTATTGTAACTTAATTTGAACAAAGTAAGCAAATTGAAAAAATCGAAGAAATAAATAACCAAGTTATGATTAACATTGACCATAATATTGTAATTTTTTGATCATAATATGGTTACTTTTGTCCAAACTTTTCCCATATTATGGTTAATTTAAAACATAGTGTGGTAAATTTTGAACATGTATATGATTAATATTGACCGAAATATGGTTAATTTTGACCATATAATAATTGATTTCGGGAAATTTTTTGTTGATTTTAACCATATTATGGTCATATTTATTTAATATGGTAAACTACAAACAAAACCATTGTTAAAATTCAACCATAGTATGCTGGTCTTAGAATATGGTTACCTCCAACCATATTTTTTTCTAAGTGTTGTGTCTTTGAAACATCTCAACTCTGTCATTCATTGAAATTGGCGACTAAACTATTCTACATCTCAGTTTATTCATTAATTGTATTTTCTTAAAATGTTCGAAGACTGTCAACTTGCGGAATAGCGTCACACAATCACCCTTATCGTGGTTGGCGAATTTAAAATATGCCTGCGACTGTTAACTTATTTTCTTTAATCTATTACCAAATAATCGCAGGCGTATTTTAAATTTTCCAAACACGATAAGGATGATTGTAACAGTGGCCTTGCTTATAATTTTGTGGCCTCTTCGAAGTTACCCACAATTTGTAGACAAAATTAAAAAAAATTAATTAATTAAAATAAGCAAGAAATTTTAAAACGTTCAAATACATATTTACATACCCAAAATTGAGCTTCCGAGAAGCAGGTTTGTAAGAGAGAAATGTAAGAGTTTCGCTTACCATCTCGCTTACCGAAGGCCTGCATTTAATATGGTGAGTTCCCTTTTCCACTTCAAGACAATGAGGAATTTCATATTAAGGGATTTTAAGAAAAATCCACATTTAGTGCTTTATTTGAACTCCAACACAAACCTAACCCACCCTCGTTCAATAACATGATAAAAAAAATCCTTGTGGGAAATAAAACTCGTGCAAAGTCAGAGCATTAAGAGTTCAGGCAAAAAATACAAAACATTTCATGTACACCCCACACAATCACAACTCAAATGTTCAAACATTTTCATTTTTCTAATAACACAATCATACTTGTAATTAGTTCGTAATTGTGTCATTATTGTACAATAAAATCT
The DNA here is from genome assembly GCA_949318255.1 of Pollenia labialis. Lineage (NCBI taxonomy): Eukaryota > Metazoa > Arthropoda > Insecta > Diptera > Polleniidae > Pollenia > Pollenia labialis. The sequence continues at coordinate 205,990,125 of OX439139.1, forward strand.
TGTCAATGGATTTCAAGTCAAGTGGTTTTTGGAAGCGCAGTAAATGAATCTGAATCAAGAAAACGCGGATAAAAAACACTTAAGCCTTAAACTTAATTATGTCTGGCTACCACGAAGAGGAGTAAGTGATCTTTGGATCCCTCTTCACAAATATGAACAAGATTACAAAAGGTTAAAGACCTTTTAAACACTTCATTGATCTAATGACATGTTTGGTAATTGAAAGTTTTTCATCGAGTAAGAAAAGTAATACAAAAAATAGTTTTTTTGTTCATTAATATATAAAATTTCCAAAAAGGCGCTGCACCGAAATCCACTAGCTTGAAATATCTTAAATATTGGCGGCCACATTTGCTTAAGGAGAAGAGGACTACTCCAATCAGGAGACCGTTTACACTTATGTAAGCGGGAACTGTGACTAGGAGAATTTTCATGCGGCCGTGGCATGACGTAATCTTGAGGATTAGAATACGATTTGATTAATAATTGTTAGTTCATATTTTAGTAGGTGAAGAAAAATTTGTTTATTAATAATCGAATCATTCATTGACTGTTAATTATGGTTGAATATTTTTTTTTTGGTAAATATCTAAAAATTAATTGATTGCTTCAGTTTATTGATTTAGTTGTGATTTTGAAAACATGTCGAAATTTTGTTTTTAAACCAAAAAATATTTTCATTAATTTTTTTTTTTTTTTGGAAATATTTCTGTTCTTTTTTTTCAGTTTAATCTGTAACGAAATAATCAGCCTTTAAATGGTTTTGAATTAAAAACTTATACACGAGTACATTATTTTTTTTTTATCTTCCAATTTTTAAAATTTATTGTTTGTTTAATTTGTTGATCTTTGGAAAATAATCAATAATTTTGTTTGTTGCTTTTAAACAACCAAAATGATAAATTGGAAATGGGAATATATACAAATGTACTATAAATATCGTTGGTCTTATGTAGAAAGGTCCCAACTAGTTTTTTTAATGGTTTCCATACACTTCACACAAATCCACCTTATCAAAAATATTTAATCAAACATAAAGGGTTTTCAATGCAATTAATTGTACAAGTAATTTTATATTATGATACCTACAGTTTCTATCATGTTTTTACCAGTGTTTGAAAAACTGCCATTTCTTCCACTTCTTCATTTGTCATTTGCCAAGAAAAAACGTTTGCTTTTACTTCTGTTTCATGAAATGTAAACAGTCGCTGTTAAACCATCTAAAAAGCGAAAAGTTGCACACACCCTGGTTTTTCCCATCTCCTGTAAAGTTGCAATTCTGCGAATTAAGGCCTTTCTACATGAGACCACCGATATGCAGACATGTAAATTATAAATATTTGAAAAATTAATATTTCAAACTGTTGAGCAATTTTCACCTAAAGACTTTTTTATAGGTTAATTTTCAATGCTGGACGTTTAGATTTGAAAATGGATATTAAGCGAAATTTAATTGGTGTTTTTTAATGGAATTTGTTTGTGAATTTAATTCTGACGCGCTTGAAGAGTAAAATCAACCAAATTATGAAAAAAAAAATTCTGCTAATTTGTACTCTATTTCGATATTTACAACTGAATTTGAATGAAAAAAAAATTGTAGAAGGAAAAAAATTTCCTCGAGGTTTTTTTTTTTTTTTTTAAATGTGTTGCTAAAATAAAAAAGTGCAAATTTTTAAAAGCTCTATAAAGTTGGTTATTTGAATTTTCCAGTTCGTTTGTCCAAAGATTTAAAATGATTTAAAATTATTAAAATTATTGCGTTGAAACGGTGTGGAAATACAAACCGAATCGACTCTCGATTAGCGTTGCCATTGTGACACTAAAGTATCACTTTTGACCCTTTTTTTTATGCCAATGACACTTTTTGTGACCCTTTTTTTTTATTTATCCCTTTGTACCATTTTAACAAAATTTATGACACTTTTTGAACCTTTTTACAACGTTCCATATTTCTTACGAAAGTTGTCACAAGTTTTGTGAAAATACATATATAAATTGGTAGCATGTCATAACGCCCAGCGTCATAGTGTCCACAGACACTATTTTCAAACAAACTTAAAATATAGAAACTTGTGAGTCCATGCTTTCCTCTCTCAATTTGCTCGAATCGGAGCTGGAAGAATGGACTCCAAGTGAAGAACAAATTACAAAATGAAGAATACAAAGTATTTCTAAAAAAATTATAAGCATTCAGGGTTGTTCTGAAAATCGAAAACGTAAAACGCAAGAATTTTAAATAAGATTTCTGTAGTTCAATAATTTTATGACAAATATTATACAATTATTTCTCTATTAAACAGAATTTTATAACAAAAATTATAAAAATTAAATTTAAAGTGCATTAAAAACAACTTCCAAATTCTTGCGTATTATCAAAGGAATGTACCAGTGAATTGTTTCTTAGTTTTAAGATTGATTTATAATTGAAGGATGTATAATTACTTTTATTTAAGTCTTATGTGTTTATTTATTACATACTTATAAACTTGACCCTATTTTACTTTAAAATAACCCTTTTTTGACCCTTTATTTTCTTAAATACCCTTTTTATGAAACTTTTTCGAAATTGTCAACGGCAACCCTGATGAGACGAAAACTTCTTACAGTGCTGTCTGGGTAGAGTGAACTAATTCTTGCAGAGCGATTTCACTATACCCAGGTTGTTCACTAAATCAAGGTTAAATTTTTTTTTAATTGAAAAAACTAATTTATTTATTTTAAATGCCGATTTTCTTTTTATTTATGGCAGAAATTGTCGATTTTGCAGCGCCATAACGCTGTACCAAAAAAGTAACACCAGCACCTTTTTCAATTTCTTTTATAATGTCTCTTTTTTGTTTTAAGGATAAATGCTTTCTTTTTTCCGAATCCATTTTTATGTAACAATTATATAACACCAATTATTCAGAAATTAACTTTGAGACACGGCCTTAATGGAACATGCGCGCAGACTTAAATAAATTAACACTTCATAGATTGCATATTTGTGAGAGTAACTTGCCAACTAGAGTAAGTTGAATCGGTTCTTTACCGTTATTTTATGTTCTCTTTAATTTTTACACCCTTTTTCATTATTTTTCTTCTTCGCCAAACCTAAAAACTCCCTATAAAGTATGTTCACTCTATAGAGGTTCATCAGTGTTCACTCTACAGAGTAGTCAATGTAAACATTCTGGTGTTCACTCTAACGAGGTATTCATAGCATCGGGGTTTCACTCTACCCAGACAGCACTGTATTTTGTTTCTTAATTAAATTAGTAAAGTTGAAAAAAGAACACAAACTGAACCCTTAAAATTATAATCATCCATAAAGCAATCGATGCAAAAGAATTTAGCAAATGATTATTTCTGAGAGATAAAAATTAACGAGTTTAAAATTATCGAGAGCAATTTTCAGAGTTTAACTACCAGGCCCACAATGTCGACAAGAACATTTTTTTCGCATATTTATATTGAAAACAAAAAAAAATTAAAATTTGTTTTTGTTTTAAATATAAATATACGATAGAAAAGTTCCTGTCGACATCGTGGGCCAGGCAGTTAATAAAGCCTTTCTATTTTTATCACATATTTTACTTGCACACATTTTATTGTCGGATTAGTCGAGACAAAATCTAAATATGTAACATAAAAATCCCTTAAATTTATCTCTTAAAAAAAGTGTTCCACAACGTGCAGACTTTTTATCGATAATAACGTTATCGATATGCTTAAGTTGTTCCTGTTTTTCATAATAATACATAATAATACACGAAAGGTTTAAAAATTCGCTATGGAATAATAAAACTTAGAGATGACATACAAACAAATTAAATAAAATATGTAGTTTCTAATCGTTTTTCTCAGGCAAGTGGATTTAGTTCAGACATCTACTCAAACGTAAGTGTTAAACATATTTTACCAGCAGATGGCGACAACTTTTTGTGTGGATAACATTTGGATAAAAATTTAAGAAATGAATTTTCTAAAATGCAGTTGTTTTCTTTTTGTAAGAGATATGAAGAAATATACAAAACACCACAAGCTGTAAACTGCAAATTAAAACCGACGATCTTCTTAATATTTAACAAGTAGTTGGAAAAAAGAAATTATTGCATATTAGAAGAAAGTTATGAATTAACTTCAATCTAGGGGTAATAGTAAAATTTACTTTATTCAAAAATTCGAATTTCGATTGCCTTTTGCTATTTCGCTTTGTGAAATCGTTCAATCGCACCTCAAAATCGACTTTTAAATCATTTCAAATGTATCTGATTTGAGAATTTTGTAAAAAAAAATTTCTTGCTAAATGAAATGACTGCTAAGTCTGGGTTCACACTATGAAAGTTTTCTTTCAGAAAATCTGAGTTTATGGGTGAGAGAGGAGAAAATAAAAGCATGTTCTCTTCCCCTCTTACCAATAAACTCAGACTTTCTGAAAGAAAACTTTCATAGTGTGATCCCAGACTAAGCTCGTTTCTTCGCTGATTTACTGTTAATTCAGCTAAAGAAACCAAATATTCCCCAGCAATTTTGTCTGTGTCTCGATAAATTGCTGTGTATTCTTCCGAAACTTTAAGTGAATTCAAATTTCGACCACACATCGATCGTCCTTATTAAATTTTCCCATTTTTTTTTAACAAGAATGTATGTCATTGATTTAATCATGGGATCATTTCGCCTTTTGTGTTCCTGCAATATACGGGCATGTTCTAAAAATCAGAATGAAGTGAAATTGAAATCGAGCGAGTTTTTAAGTTCAATTATTTTCAAATTCAAAAATTACAGTAGATTCTTCTGGTTTCAGAATTGTTATTGTAAAAATAATTGGTACTCAAAGAATGAAGTGGATAAGGGTCCTTTTTGAAATTTGCTCGATTTTAAATCCACTTCATTTCGATTCCAATCCGGAAAATGCCCGATAATCATGAATATTTCTAAAGCCCATTTTGGTTCGAATACGTTTATGACTGATATGTTCACTGTCTATGGACGGGCTTAATTTCTGAAAAACAAGCGCACCTTTCTTACAGTTGGAAAGTACTTAATAACACAGAAATTGACACTTTTTAGACAAGTTTTTGAGTTACGCGAACATATGTTGTGCTACCTCCCCCATTTATGAAATAATTCCTTTCTTCATAAAAATAATTTAATGTAAATTAAATTTGATGAACTTAAGCCTAAAATATCAAAATTTGGATTAAAAACCATGAAACAACTCAACAAAATAACCACAATACTAATTATTGTTAAAGCTAAGGCACGAGCTCTATGTGTACATTTGTCCTTCAAGTTGTGCTGAAAAAGGTCAACAAGAAAAAGAAAGACAAAATAATGTTCTTTGGACTTCAAGAAGTATTCTTGACAAAAAGTACGAAAAAACAGAGGTAAGGGAAGAACATGTAAAATCAATTAAAATAGATAATCATTCAAAAGCAAATTTCGATCTACCAAAAGGTTAAATACAATTTGGTTTAAAGATTGATGTTTGACTATTGACTGCCAGCAGTCGTCGATGGCTGCGAGTGTTAAACGGCAAAATACTCTAAAGAGATGAGTGGTTGCAATCTGAACATGTCTGGGTTCGAGCCTCAGGTCAGTCAAGAATGAAAAATTATCAATAAATTTTAATTAATTTCATGTTATAAAATTCCTTTTTTCATAAAAAAAATTCCAACAATTTAAAGCTGCACGCATTTTTTAAGCAATTTACTTTCAAGATGTCATCAAGAAAACAATTCATATGTAAAGGCAAACGAAAAATTTTTTCCGTTAGCTCGTTTTTTAAAAAAGAGCTAAAAGGGGCTCTTTTTAAACGTGATATAAGACACTTTTTATATCTATCAGTAAATCCTCCTGTTTTTACCCTCTTGTTTCGTCTTTGATTCAATTATATTTGTAAGTGTTCACATGCTTTATGCAAATATTACAATTCAATAATAAAAGCTTAACATTTTCATTAGTACGCCGTTCGGAGACTGAAAAAATAAACAGAAGAAATGTATGGCGCCACTTAACGATGTGGCACTATCTTAAACAGATATATAATTTTCGCCAGATGTCCCGATAGAAACGCAAATTTAACTTTATATACCGCAGTACATACACCATTTTTAGTAATGATTACCCTTTGCGAAGCAGTCATTTTTGTAAAAATAAATTTTGGTTTTTAATTTTAGCACTTTTAAGCTCTTTTTGACTGTTCGGTCGGCACGTTTGGCCATTGAATAGTTAGCATCTCTGCAAGTTCGCTTAAATTTTTAAATGACTCCTCAGTAGTTACGCGCGTTTTTCTCCCCATTTACCCCAAAATTCATTCTCACAGACTTCAATGCGCGTGCGGCGCGGCTATTTTCAACAGATCGAGCTCATATTTATAGAAATTTTATTTTACCCTAAACTAACACAAAACTGGGCTACGAAAATCGAAAATAAAAATTTAAGGACCACCTTAATTAATATACCCATCAGCAGTGCTCATCAGATGATGCATCCAATGACAGTCATGCTTTTACTTCGGATTCAATTTTTATTTTTTGTTTAACAGTTTTTGGTTTCGACTGCATTTTTTTAATACTTGATTTTATGTTCAATTTTAAGAGCTGATCAAAATTAATTTTTGTGCTTCATTTGAAAAAAATTTATTTAAAAATTCTTGTAAATTTTTACAAAATAACTTTTGATAAAAGCTATAATTTTTGCGTCCGGTACGGTGAAATATCTGGAAGGGGTATTCTCATTATTACCGATAGCAAGGCGGCCATAAGATCCCTGGAGAATGTGTTTATCACATCGAGAATTGCCCGAGAATGCCGGATGTCTCTTGAGGAGATAGCGAGACAATCACTGGTCACCCTTAATTGGGTTCCCGGGCACGGGGACATACAGGGAAACTGCATGGCGGATTCGTTGGCGTATGCTGGTACCACCTTGAATCGAGATGGTTCAACAGATAATGTAGGTGCTTCGCTCCCAGGGAGTAAGCAACTAATAGCGCATAAGTTTCACCTTATTGCTAGTCAGAGGTGGCACGATGAAACTACCTGTGGGGAAACCAGGAAAATCTGGCCCATTATAGAGGAAAAAAGAACACGGCGGGCATTGCAGCTGTCCAGAAATCACCTAAGAAACCTAATTGCGGTTAAAACTGGCCACTGGCCCATTTTGAGGAACGCCAAGAGGCTGGGGCTCCCTTATAATGACTTCTGTAGAAATTGCCGCATAGACGAGGAGAAGTCAACGGAACATCTCCTCTGTAACTGTCCTTGGGGACAAGACTTGTCTCTATGATGTTGATTTAAACAGGATCCACTCCTTTGTTGAATCGACCGGGTGGCTGCGTGGGAAACACTAGCAGCCAGATAACATAGGATCCAAGGGAGACGGTGTGACATGGCAGCACAACGGGAACTAATTAGTGGACACACGTGAGCTGTGCTTGATCACGGCTGCCAATGGAACCTAACCAAACCTATAATTTTAGTTGTTTCTTCGATAGGGGGCATTTTTAAAATTAAGTCGACTGCCAATTTGTATGCAGCCTGTGCTACGGCTGTCAATTCAAACGAGTTTTGACAAACAGTTCGTGTGAACAACTTGAAAGTGATTTATTGAACGTGTAGCTGCAGGGTTAAACAAAACTCAAAATATACAGGCCTGTCACAGAAATCATTTCCGATCGACTAGTGAAAGGCATGCGACTGTAAAATTTTTTTACGTACTTTTTTTTTGGCTTTTAATAACAAATTGTTTTCACACTTTTAAACAATTTGAATTTATTTTAGTTTTTGACATGTCGTAATGCTCAGTAAAATAGTGTAAAAGGGCCTTAAGTTCGATGATTTGTTTCAAACGATCATAATTTCAAAGATTTTTATTTAAATTTTTTTTTAAATATTTATTTGACTATTTGCTTAGTGAACTAATAAATTAATTTAATACATACTTCCTATTGCAAAAAGGATTATCACGTACAAAGGATAATTTAAATAATTAATTCAATAAACAAAAATCTAATGCTGAAATTAAAAATTAAGAAAGACAAAATGAAATGGGGAAAATAAAAAAAAAATCACATGTAGATAATCTTGAAAACAGTTTTAAAAATACAACTTAATTTAAAATCTAATAAGGAAATTTAATATTTCTCTAACATCATTAGGAACGCAATACACACATACAAATCTGCTACTGCAGTTAAGTAAGAAAAACCTTCATGTGTGTAACAAAACAAATTGATTATTCAGAATTTCTTTTTTACAAAATAATTTGGCAAATACTATTGCAAAATAATTAAAATTAATTGAACAAGGAGTGTAAAGGAAAGAAGTTAATACTACGATTGTAATAAGAAAATTTGTTTTTTATTCTACACGGTTTCAAGTTACTCGTTAGAATTTTTGTTTTTACAAATTTGAATTCCTTTGCTTTTCTTGGGTGTAATGAATCAATGTAAACATTTTCAATAATTTTATATCCTTTTTATCCTCGACTGTGGTTAATTTGTAGGTTTCGAGATTGTGGCTGCTGCTGGTTTTGTTGTGAATGTTGTTGTTGAGTTTGTATAGATGACTTCTCGTAATTTCCGCTTGAATTACTGCCTTCGTCTCTTCTTTCATTGCACGTGCTTGTTGTTGTTGTTGCTGATGATGATGTGGCTGTAATGTTGAGGTGGTGATGATGTTGTGACAGCTGCTGTACAGTTGAGATGATGCTCCCGGGTTTTGGTGGTGGTGATGGTAGTCTTCCTGTAGCTGTTGCTGTGTAGATTCCCGTAATATGGTTGCCATGTGTATGCGCTGCTGTAAGGACTTCCGCATGGGGATGCTGTGGGGCTGGTGGTGGCTGCTGATGTCGGCTGACTGGTCGTGTCTTTAAAATACTTAAATCATTAACATTTTCTAAAAAACTTTTATGAGCTGACAATTGTTTCACACTTTCAACATCCTTTTTGAGTTCCTCCATGTCCCGCTTTAGTTTGGCACGTCTATTCTGGAACCATGTTATCACCTGGACAAATATTCAATTAATGTCATGTCATTTGGGCATAGAAAGATTAATTAAAAGAAATTAGTTTTTTTTGGGCGTTCGTGCTTAACCAACAGGAGTGAAGTAAAATTATATTTTTATTCTGGTATTTACTTACCTGTGCATTGGAAAGACCTAAACCGGCGGCAATTTCATCTCTATCCGCCGGCGATAAGTACTTTTGATAAAGAAACCGTTTTTCCAGCTCAAATATTTGATGGTTCGTAAAAGCTGTACGACTTTTGCGCTTCTTTTTAGGGTTTGGTCGTGTGGCAAAGATGTTTAAGGTGGCAGGATCTGGAAAAGTAGAAAACAAAAAAGGACTTAATTAAAATGCGGAAGGATGCTTGGTTTATTATTTGTGAAACTATTTAAAGCGCTGTAAAATATTAACTATTATTAACTTCAATAAACGTTTGTTATAGACAATTTTATTGAAAATTTATGTATTTAATTAATAATATTTTTAAGGTAACAGGCATAAGCTTTGATAATTTAGATGTGCGTAGATTGAAAAACATAAAAGTTGTTGTCTTTAGCTTTGCAGAAAATAATCCCGCAAAAAAAGTCCATTTTTGCACAAATCCACATTTGCGTGTGAATTTAGTAAAATCATTGACATTTTCGCAGTGTAAAACAATCTTGTTTGGTAAAAATATATTCCGTAAATTTTTACCAAATGTACCTCTTAGACATGCTCCATAGTGCTTAACCATCTTATTCCATAAGCAAATTTATGCTGATGAAAACAGACAATTTGCACATAAAACGCCTTGTCTTTAACATGAATTTAGCAACGTATAAAATGCACAGAAAGTAGCAAACGCATCAATGCATTGACGCGTGGTGTGGATCTCCAGCTTAGTTAATTTAACGAATTAAAAATGTCCAACTCTTCAAAAAACTAACATGCACATAGCATTCTTGTTCTATTTAAAAAAAATGTACTAAAAATCAATTAAAATGGATAATCATTCAAAAAAGCAAATTTCGATATACCAAAGGTTAAAATACAATTTGGTTTAAGGATTGATGTTTGACTATTGACGTCAGCAGTCGTCGATGGCTGCGAGTGTAAGACGCAAATCCATCTGAGGAGATCAAGTGGTTGTGATCGAAACATGTCATGGTAACCAGCCGCCTGGGTTCGAATCTCAGGTCAGTCAAGAATGAATGATTATCAATAACAATTTTAATTAATTTTCATGTTGTAAAAATTCCTTTCTTCATAAAAATAATTTAATGAAAATTAAATTTGATGAACTTAAGCCTGATTAAAATATTAAAAATTTGGATTAAATCTAAAAATAAAATATCAACTTTAAAAACATACTTAATTGAAAAAACATGAGTTTTTATATAAACTTTTATGTTTGGGTCAAATGTGACCCGAAAAACGTTAACGTCAGCAAATTTGAAAACCTTATGAAAGGTTAAAATTCTCTCTTTACCGTATTCTCCTTAATTAATTACGGTGTATTCATTTAACATACAAAATTGTGTACGTTTGTTTGTTGATGGGTTTGCACTCGTATGTAAACAATGAAGTCGTTTTTCATGTTTTCGGGTCTTCCTTTTTTTATGTTTACATTTGTTGTTGGTTTAATACCAATCGATGTACATACTACATAATTGCACAAACTTATGTATTTAGTACATACATATTTTATTGATAACATTACTTGCTTTGATGCCTTTGGACAATAATGGCGTGTTTTTTTTGTTTGTTTTTTTATTTTTTTCTTGCTGTTAAAAGAGTGAGTACGTGTTTGTGTAAATGTTTTGTTTGTTTTTTCTTTATTTACACAAACAGCTGCGTGTTTATCTTTTTTTTTGTACGAATATTTGTCGAATTTATTGTACGCAACCACAACAACTAACTGGTCCTAAATGTCCTCTTTCCTAAATATATATGTATGTAGGTATTACAAAAACAACTACAAATTACAGAGTATGTATGTAATTTTAGATGTGTTTGCTGCCTTTTGGCTTTTCGTAAAATTTATTTTAACGCGCTTTTTGTGGTTTGTTGTTAATTTTGACAAATTTTGTTTGCTGGTTTTATTTCTTATTTATTGTTGTTTTGTTTCATAAATGATGACACCAGGGCAAAATGACTGATTATAAAATATTTTTGTTGGTTTTTTTTTGTTGTTTTTTGATGTTTATTTTTAACAACCATTGTTTAGCTGCATACAGGGGTTTTAATATTGATAATAAAAGGTTGTAGTCACCATGTTAAGGGTATTTTATAACATATTTTTGTAGTTTTTGGTACTAAAATTTGTGAAGAAGTCATTTCAGGATATTAAAAAGAAGCCATTTTAAAAAATCAACAAGGAAATAAGTAAAACTTTGTAAAAGGATCTGAACAAATATCGATCAGTCTGGTTTACAGTATGAAAGTTTTCTTTCAGAAAAACTAAGTTTATGGTTGAGAGAGGAGAGAAGAATAGTAATTACCCAGCGGTAAAATTCCCATTACTTAATCGCTGATGTCAGTAACATTTAGTAGCAATCAGTACTAATGCTGTCGCTTATATTTCTGCTTACATTTACATACGAGTCTCATAGGCTGCTTAATTAGTGTGCTCTCGCTTAAAATGCAAGCAGCGATGTCAGTAAGTGCCATTTCACTAACGTTATAAACACACTAACTCGTCACTTACATTCTCATCGAAGTTTTAATTAGTAGAAATATTATTCATAAATTTTTAAACATAAACACACTAATTAACACTCCGCTTATATTGTAATCGAAGTTATAATTATTAGGTGATATTTATTAGATTACACATACATACATATACTTATAACATTATAAGTACTTAAATCGCTCGCTTAGAATGTTATGCTAATGTCATCGATTATAATCTAGGTACTTAGTTCCATTAACCGCTGGATACATATTCACTCTCGCCAATAAATTCAGACTTTCTGAAAAAAAAAAATTTCAAAGTGCATAACTACCTACCCCTTTAAGCGTCAACCATCATACAAAATTTGTATGAAATCAAATAAAAAAAAACCTTCTGTAAAATTTTGTTTTTATCGCATAACCCTTTCGGTACGGGAGACGATTAGTTATTTTCAAGCTTTTATAATGGGCTATTTTTTTACAAAGATATTAAACTAATATTTATCTTTTTTTGTGTGCCCCTACCTAGGGAAGAGACTTGGGGTGGGACATACATACACACAGAAAAAAATACCAATGTAAAATTAACATGGAAAAATGTTGATTGAGAATCATGTTAAATTTCTGCAAAAGTATGCCCTTTATTTAAATTTATCATTATTTCATATTAATTTTAAATTAAAAATATTACAATAATCTTTAATTACGCTTATTAAATATTATTCACTGATAAAAAAAATATAAATAAATATGGATTCAATATTGAATCCATAAAAACCTGTTTTATATTAAAATCAAAAGTGTATCTTGTTAAATTAACATGCATACATAGTTAAGTATGTTAATTTTTTTATTTTCATTCTTAAAATATGTTGTACAATGAAGACAATTCCCGTATTCTTTTAATTAAAAATATTTAGTTAAATAGTACACCAAGTTTTCAAAGTATAATGATGACAAAAACCATATCGGGCGATTCTGCTGATGCTTCTGTTGACAAAGGAGAATACAAAATAAGTGAAACATGTGTTACAGTTGTAAGTGTATTGAATTATTCTTAAATAAATGTATATGTTGTCTGTAAAGCTTCTTCACACTGTTATAACACACTTTAACCAATTTGATTCTACATGAAATTCACGTTGTTTCAACTTGAAATAACTTTCATTCAACGTGATTCGGATTTTGATTTCAATATAAATGACATTTTGCTCTAACTTTACTGCAATGTTAAATTAACATGAATTACAGTTATTTTAAAAGAAAAAAATGTTGTTCGCAAGCAATTATAAAATCAGGTTGAATTAACATGAAACACGTATGAAGCAAAATCACCACCGAAAAATTTTAAATCAACCTTGTTTTCGACGTTTTTAACTTGATTTTTTTCTGTGTGTATACATATGTATGTCCCATCAGGAGTTTGGCATGGGACATACATATACAAAATCAAGAAATTGGTTTCTTTTTACGATGGAAATTCATATAAATGATCCACGAATTTACAGCTGACATCACCAATCTATAAAAACTTGATTCCACCATTTCTGTGATTTACGGTCTTGTTGATACATTTTAGATAACTGATCAAAAAACTCCTCCAAACAACACGTGTTATGGTAATAAGCAAGACTTTGTTTAATATTTGTACTGAAACGTCTTAATAAGTAAATGGGATAGTTTTGAATCATTTAAAGTGAAAAACTTTAATGCTAGGACTCTGGGAACATTCAGTGGGATACATATGTATGTCTCAATAGGTGCGTTAAGGTGGGTTAAGATTTTTTTGCGTTAATGACTCGGTATAACGGTGACATTAAGAAGATTTATTACAAATTAGGCCTTCTTTAATATTTTCGAGTATGAAAAATTGTGGTTAGAAAAATGTGTTAAGACCACTTTAAATGTGTACTTAACTCAAGATCAAAAAATTTCATCTACAGCAAAATAAGGCTACATGCCCATAACAAACTATTGTTAATTTAATTAAGAATTAAAAAAAACTTCCAGAACCTTAGAAAAGTGTCTGTTTTCGTTATTCTTGCTATTTGCCAGAATTCAACCCTTTTTTTCTATATTTTTTTTAGTGCTCGTAAGTTAATATAATTCCCTAAGCAGAATTTAAGAAACATGAACAAGCTTTATGTAAATTTTTCACTCAGCTCAAAACTATTCAATTAATTAAAATTAATTTAACTCCAACACGCACATTGAAATCATATAAATTCACTCTAATAGTGCTCAGTTAGTAGTTTTACATGATTTTATAAGCAAACGAGGGAAACATAATCAACGAGGGCCACGCAATCAGTTGCTAAACAAAATTTTAAAAACTATTTAAAATGTTTTCTATTTTGTATATCTAATTTGATAATTCAAATCCCTTATTACCTTGTGTTTTTTTTATTCTAACTTAAAATTAGCAAATTTCAAGAAGCCCAAAAAACTAAGGAGTTTTCCAATAAGGATTTGACAGCTTTTTTTTAACGTGTGCTGTGTGACTTTTGGCACCGTCCTTTTGAAACCACATGTTTTCCAAGTCCATGTTTTCTAATTCGGGCCAAAAATAATCGGTAATCATGGCGCGATCACGATCGCCATTCACAGTAACGTGATGATCGTTACTGCTGACGAAAAAATATGGCCCAACGACCCGCACCAAACAATTATTTTTTTGTGGATGAAGTGGTGATTCCCGAAGTACATGTGGATTTCCACCAAACCAATAACGCATATTTTGCTTTTTGACGAACCCATTGAGCCAAAAAGTAGCGTTATCACTGAAGATGAATTCATTATCTTGGCGCATCTTCTCCACAGCCCAAAGAGCATACGTTTTTCGTTCGTGTAATTTACCATGATGAAAATGAAAAAAGGAAAGTAACAGTTAGATGATCAGTGAAATAGTTCGTTCACATATTAAATTCAAAGTTGTCCAGCACCAATTGCAAAACCCATTATATGAGAACAAACTTCTTAAAACTTATTGCTTTTATCTCTTGACAAAATATCAACATGATTTATTTTTGGACCACAAAATCAACAATGTTTAGAATCAAAATTATCTTTACAGTTTGTAAACGAGTTTGTTCAGTTTGAAAATTTAAAATTTCTGTAGCAGATGTGAAGTCGTTTTTAATTTCGAATATTTATGCTAATGCGTGAAGTTAAATTTTGAAAATTATTCCATTAACAGAGTTCTGTTAAAACGCTAACAAAGCTCTGTTAATCATAAAAAAACATGTTAATTAGAGTTTTACCTCCATTTTAGGACTAAATGAACCAGAAGAAAATCAAAAACTAAAAGGTTTGATTTCAAATTGAAAACGATTTAAGATACAACCGTTTCTTGAACGACAAACAGTTGAAAATGATTTAAAATAGTAACTTGAAACACATTCAGCCCAATTATGAATTAAAATTCCCCGGGAGTTTTCTCCCTTCTTCCATTTTTTCTATGCAAATTCAATTGTAAAGATGGGAAAAGGAAATATAACTCCCGGGCAATTTGTATTCATAGTTGGGCTGATTACATTCTCAACAAAAAGGAAAATTATTTTCTAACTGAAAAATTTTTTTATTTTTAACTTGCTTTCAAAAGTAATTTAAATCCCAAGAACAACTTTGATAACTAATATGTATGTGGGAGTGTAAATAAACTGAACTGGCAAAATAAAATAAAGTAATTTGTTTTTATTTTTGTTTTTTTTTACCCACTTTGCCAATTGTAGTCGGTTTAATTGTTTTTGTTTAAGCTTTGATATTGCTACAAGTAAAACTAGTGTTAATAATTCTTATTCGCTTAACAGTTTTATCTGTATAATATCTTTAGTTTTTCTAAAATCTTTGGATGAAGTTTCCTGATGATCTGGCCTAAGAAACCAGTGAAATGCGCATAGGAATAGCTTATCTAGGGTTGTCAGACGACCTGGAATGGTCTGGATTGTCCAGTTGTTGTCCAGGTTCCAGCTAAAATGCAATTTATCCAGGTAAAAACATTATTTAATTTTAACTATATTTTTTTTATAATTAAATTATTATTTTGTATAGAACAAAATCTGATACTAAGAAAAAATTGTAAGGAAAGCTTTTCTTTTTGCCGACAGAAATTCAAATTAATAAGATACGGTCCATAGAGTTGGGCAAAATCGTTCCGATCGATCCGAAAGATAAATGAATGAACGAGGGACGAGAAAACTTCTCTGTCGTTCGTTAAAACGTCAACAATCAAATATTTGTTATTTTTTGTTTTTATGTTGTGGCGTAACAACTACCTAAATAAGAATTACATACATACATACATATGTACATATGTATTTTTTAAAGTGTTTATTGCTAACATATATTTCTTTGGATCACATTAGTAATTGATTTAATTAGAAATTTTTTATATGTCACAACAAAAATACACAGAAGTCGACAACATTGATCAAACCCACAAAAATACATGTGATCATCCAACTGATTGCAATAGCGGAACGAGGAACGACAAAAAAGGAACTATTGAAAAAGTCCGCATCGTTCCTTTTAGGGAATCGTTCTACGGAACTAGTTCTTTCCGGAACGACACAACTCTAACGGTCCAGGTTTAAAAAATACGATACAAATAACTTACAAAATTTATATAAATTGATCTCGTTTGTTAGTCATGCCATGTCCAAGGACTAAAGGTATTTCTAATAATCTCTACTCCCAAAAATCCATTCCTATGACCGAATAGAGGCTACAATTATAATAAGACTTAATTTTGATGATGTGGCTAAAAAAAAAATTATCAGCCATCTTCTGAAAATCGAATTCGAGTGAAATCAAAATCAAACCAGCTTTAAAAACGATTCAGTGCTTAAAGTTCATTATATAATTTTGTTTATATACTTCATACTATAAGTACAGCCTATCTTCATTAGAAATAATCTTAAAAGAAAATAAAAACAACGGAAATTTCAACAAAGATTTAACTGGAAAATTCCATTGATTACAATTTCACTTGATTTCCATAACATGGCTGCTTATGTACTTTTTTAGTAAACCACAGATGTTTTTCTGCATGGCATTATTAGTGTTTACGGCTCGAAACGCCATTTTTTTTAAATAAAACATTATGAAACCAAAACAAATTGGTTCGGAATGTCAAAGTCAGCAGGCTTTACGCTGCTACTTGTAGTGAATTCACCCTGATAATAATTTTGAAATATGGTAAAAGACTGAATTTAAAGTGTTACGTTTCCTTGCTTTGTACTGCCTCTTCAACGATTTCGAACGTAAACTTTCGTATACAATTTTATATGAAAAATATTTGTTAAACTAAGTGTGTTACATATAAATTTTCTTTGCGAACGTTAACGTTCGAAATCGTTGAACAGGCAGTAAAAAATTTTTTTTATTGCAAAATAAGATCTGAAGTAAAATTTTACTTTTTCTTATAGTTCTTCTTTTCTTGTAGCATTTTTAAATTGTCCAGTTATTTTTTCAAAATCCAGGTGACGTTTTCTATTGTCCAGTGATTTGACTTTTGGTAGCTGGCAGCCCTGGCAGCCCTGCCCTGCGTAGCAACTCGATTATACAACAAACTTTTAATATCTTCACTTTCCCGGTTTTAAATTTTATCTAATTCACATTCACAATCACATTAATTAATTTTTTACTCACAAATTATTTTATAATATTTCTTTAATTGTAAAAGACATTTATTTGACTTTAATCGCCATATTAACATGTTTTTATTTACTTTTCGTAATAGTGTTGCTAAGTTTAATCGCCATATTAACATGTTTTTATTTACTTTTTGAAATAGTGTTGCTAAGTTTATTTTAAATTTTAAAAAGACACTTGATAACAAATTAATATCAAGTGGATTGCTTGTCAATCGTTTATATTTTTAAATTATTATCAATATAAATTCAAATGTTAAAATCCAACCATTGAAAATTGTGTTTGATGTCAAATAAAAAGACATTTTACATTAAAAGTTATGAATGGAACAGTTGATGGAATGGAACAGCTAACACCCCTACAAGAAACGAATGAGCGAGTAGTCACATTTTTCATTTTGGTGTTAAGAAAATGATAGAAAAAAATGACCGATTGTGACCGAACACTTCATTTCGGTAATTTTTTCCTATCATTTTCTTAACACCAAAATGAAAAATGTGACTACTCGCTCATTCGTTTTTTGTAGGGACATTTACCGTTTTGTTAAAAAACATGTTCGTCGTAGATTGTGTATAATCGTAAAATTATGGTTACCATGTTGCATTTTTTTGTTCGTAACTTTTTTTTAAATTAAATTATTTGTGTTAAAATTAATGGAAAAACTATTTATTTTTAATTTTAATTGTAAATATTAATTAAAAGTTATGGGAGGCTGTTCGTACCACAAAGTACTAAAACTATAAATTTACGCACACAAAATTTTAAGATTACACTCATTTCTTTTATAGATTGACATCATCGCTTCATTGTGTTCTGTACCTACACTGTGGCCTTATTTTAAACAAAAAAAAAAAAAATCAATCCAACAATTTTTCAAAAATTTTACTAATTCATTTTTATTACACAAATCTTAAAAAAAGGCAGTAAACTATTTCCGTTTTTAATAATTTTTGTTATATTTATTCAATTATTAAATTTAAGAAACAATAAAAAAATCACCTTCAAACATGCTAAAACAAATACATTTTTAATTCAAAAGAAAAAATAAAATAAAAGAAATAAAATAACAAATTATTTAAGCAGAAAAATTCATTATTACCGGCAAACTTCAACTGATTCGTTTCTAATTTTGGATCGTTTTACATCGAAAAACTCATAAAAATCGCGGCTGCGGTGGTTCTTATTTCTATTTTAGTTTTATCTTTCCTTTTTTTTTATAGATTAAATGCCCATTTAATGCCAAAAATGTTCAAAAATAGTGTATAAAACCCATCAACAAAAATCATCTGTAAGGAGAAAAAAAAAACTAACAAAAATCTTTTGAATTATTTTCGTTTTGCGGCATTTAAATGAATTTTGTTTCTTGTGGGTTGTGTGTGAATTTGATACTTTGGAATTTTTATTCTTTTTATCAGAAATTCTCAACTTGAATAAATAATAATGCTGCAATATATCTTCTAAATGGATCTGATTAAATGTTCGAAATTGAATGTTGTACAAGTGTAACATGTGCGTGTAAAAGTGTTTTATTTCTGGCTGTTTTTGAACTTTGTTTCAATTTAAATTCAATTTAATGTAGTTACAATTATTATGAGCATGAGTGTTATAATGATGGCATGCAATTCTATCATAAACATTAATATGTTAAAGTTTTTGGATTTTTTTTTATAGGAATTGGTAACAGTTTGATTAAAACATATAACTAAAGATTAAAAAAAGAAGTTTTCGTTTATCGCTAGGGGAAAGGGAACTCCCACCAAATTTGTCACGGAACAGTTCTAAAGTGGTTGGGACTGGTTCTAGTACTAACACTTTATATAAAGGGGACTTATCATTTTAACATGGCAATGTCCTAGGAGGCTGTTAATTGACGCCTTTTCGACACTTTGTAACAGGTCATTGAAATATCCTAAGTGCACACATCCAATTTTGGTTAAAATAATGTCTGTCACATATATTGTCCCGAGTGATCCATGTTAACACGATATATCAACTTTATTTAAAGTAATAGAACCAAAGAGAATATGTGAGTTCCCGCACAAAATCCAGTCACATGACTTCTTTTGTACCAATTTTATTTCCTCTGGAGTAACTACACTTTAAACATATTTGCATCAGTTAAGTTATATGTCTAGTTTTCACCTTCCACAATTCGTTCCTCTTTATTATAATATTGTGTTTACAGTTCACGGGATAAGTGCTTCTAGAACAATTGACACAAATTTCCCGCAGGGATAGTAAAGTCGTTTACGAGATGTCTAAAGCAGTCCATTATTGGTTTGACCTACCGGCAAATTTTGAAAAAAATCGAGTTAGGTATGGGGCATTATCATATATTTTAAATGCTTTCTGAATCCAAAATCCGTTTTACGAAATTTGTTATGCTTTCTGATTTATAAAGCATTAATTTTGCTCCACATCAAATATTTTAAAATTTTTTTAAGTATGATTTTGCTCTACACGCCACAGTTTGATGATTGCAGTAAATTTCTTGCAAAAAAACGTACAAAATAATTTTCACTCTTGCTTTGCTTCATTGCTGTAACATACCGTTTTGACTAGCCATCGCTATGTTTAAACAACAAACAATTTCTTGTGAACACAAGAATTTGGATAGTAAAGACTGCTTTTGACGATGTTTTGTTCTTGTTAAAACAATTGTTTACACCACGATGTCCAACATCAATACAGTATTGCCATATAAATACATATTTATATGAGTTTTCTTATAATTTTTACACTTGCTTGGCTTCATAGCCAAAAGAAAAAAAATTGTAAAAGTTAAATTAAATATCAACAACTGAATACACAGCAGTTGGCATACGTATGCAGCACAAAGAGCCAGAAATAAATTTAGAAAAGTGGCGTATGCGGCACAATACAATCATTTTTTACATTCAATAAAATACTATTAACTTCTAAGTTCGTTCATAAACGTTCACAAAAATTTACATTTTTCTTCAGAACATATGCCAGAAGCATTGGTAAAAATTAAAAAAAAAAAAAATCTATCGAGCATATTTTCAGAAAACTTCATGTAAACCTTCATCAGCATTTTTCCCCTTAACGACCTTTTGGCATATGCGCCAAACCAGTAATGAGCTGACGAACTGTAAACTTGCGGGTGTTAGTAGCTACCATCTTAAGGATAATTCAGCTTTTGGTGAGTTTGGGGAAATCAGGTGCAGTCAATACCTGGAATTCGGGAGAGTTAAAAACTGACAGATCTCTTGAGATCGCTGCTGTTCAGAGACGGGAGTCAGGAGATCTTGAGTGTTCGGTTGCAGCCTGATGGGAACGTTGCTGCTCAAAGCTTAAATCGCGGTAAGGGATATCTTAAAAAGTAATTTTTAAGGTTTTTTTCACTTTTGTGGGGGAAGTCTGGCTGTTGGCGGACCTCTTTAGGTGCTATTACTATTAAACAGATGCTGCTTGCCTTAAAATCGCAATGGATCCAATATAGCTTCAGTTGCCAAACAAGGAGCCAATGTTAAATTCGGCAAATTGCTACCTGCTCTCATACATGGGGGAGGTTGTTGGAAAACTATTTCTGTTAGGCCAACGTGCGTTAGTCTTTCGCATCAATCTAGAGAGGGATTAAGGTACAGTACACAAAAGTAGACTACTTGTGAAGTATCCTATAGCAAACTGCACTACAATAGTCTTGAGTAAACTATAAGTCAGTAGGAGAGATTAAACAACTTTACAGTAGTCAAAAGTAGACTGCAATTTAATTATCAAGAGCATTAAATAATTTAGTATTCTGGAGTAGACTGCAGTTTAGCAATCTAGAGCAGTTAAGAGTACAGTGGTTTAGAGAAGACAACAGTTTAATAGTCTATACTTTAGAGTTGACTACAGTACAGTAGTCTGGGGTACTGACGAGAACAAATTAATAATATCTGCAGCAGTATACAAAGTACTTTTATAAGTTCTGGTAGACGGTTTTTATTTTTTTATATATAACGCGTGTCCTTGCTCGAACAGTTAATAATATTCCTATGATTTTAGTGCGTTCTGGCTTAGATGAATGGCCTGTTAGTCTTTGGTCAAGCTGAAAGGCAAAGAGTGACCATTTGGAATAATTTTTTTTTTTAAATATTAACTGCCGTATTCATTTAAAATTAAAATGGAAAAAGAAAAATTTGTATGAAAATTTTGCCTTAAAACACATTTCAAACTTATTTTATTTTTTATGAATACGGCAGTAAATATATAACACATATAATAGATCTACATATGGGCATTTCTCCAGAAATGTCAACCACAGCCAAAAAATTCAAAGTCTATTAAAGTATGTTGTTTTAACATATTTTTATAGGGAATCTGTCAACTTTTAATAATGTTAAAAAGTTTTACATTAAATCATAACACACTTTGAAATATTCAAATGCAAAGTCGAACAAGTGCAAAAGTTCTGTTTTGAACATTTCTATTGCACGTTTTGTTTTGCTAAATGATCTTAATGAAAAACATTATGCATTGACAATTGCTTTTTACGGTAATTTTTTTCTTTGCTTTATCGTATATTTCGATGTAGCGTGCAACATTGAAAAAGAACATTTGTTATCAGTGCGTCGAGGGTATTTGTACAATGCGCGCATCAAATATTAGTAACAAACAGATAATTTTGTTGCAAATTTAATAAAAAAAATTTTGCTGGAAAATAATCAGTGCTTTTCTCTTGGTACTTATTTTACATTTGTAGCGTGCGACATCGTAAGTGTAAAATGCATAAATTAAAAAAAAAAATAAATTCTAAAATATCTTTATTTGCGATTACCAATAACTACAAGCAGCAAGGATAGCTTATTCCATAAAAAAAAACTTTATTTGAGAATAGCAATACTATTTTTTTCAGTTAAGTTAGTTTTTGTTCTATATTTGTATTTTTTTTTATTGAAGATATTTTTTTAAGTTTATAATTTTTGTTCGGAAAAAGTAGAATCATCTTACGGATGTCTTGTCACATAAAAATTAAAGACGTAAACATAAAAGTATGATGGAACATGTAGCGTGCGACAGTAATTAAAATTAAATTAAAAATAAGCTACACAATATTTTTGAATCAAATAAAAAGCATTATTAAGATACATCAATGCATAACATTTTAAAATTAGTCGCATTAAAATATTTCATCAGGTTTCGCTGAAATCAGTGTTTGAACTGTTTGCCGTAAAAGCGACTTCTGTTTTTGTCGCATGCAAATGCCTTATTTTTTTTTTAATTTTCTTGAAAACGAACAATTGCTCAAAACCAACCTTTAGCACAAATTATAGAGCTAATCAAGAGCTATAAGTATATATATAATAAATTAATGTTTTGGTATATGCTTTTTTTCACTTTTAAGTCGTACGAATGTCGCATTCGACATTAGAGAAATGCCCATATGTCCATAGTTGTTATAAAAATAACTTTTCATAAAGATTTTATCGCATAAAAAACGTCTGCCAGTCTATAGAAATATAAAACTGTCTAAAAATTACATCTGTGGTCATATGGTAGAGTAGCTTAAGTCAAAATAAATTTTTTTTTTAACATTTACTTTAAGCATCTATTGAAGTTGTAATTTGTTATATGTATACAGAATTAATACCAAAAACTTTTCGAATAAACTTCAACACAACTGTGGATATCTTAAAACTACAAATTTCGACATAAGCTACTTTTCCATACTGCCATTGGAGTTGTCTTTAAAGTCAACATTTTCGTTTTATAACTAGTTGCTAACTAAATAAATCAAGTACCTTGTGCTTGTTTAAAATAATCTAAAGTAAAAACTTCAAAGAATAGAAGAATAGTGGAATTGCCGAACTATAAAATTTGGCTTCTTTGTAAATCAAACTTTCTTTGTTTTTGTTTTTATTATTTTTTTTTTGTTCAAGAAACTTTAAAATATTATAAAACAATAACAATTTTAAATGATTTCAAAAAACAGCTTAAATAAAAAATAAAAAGCGAATACAAGTTTAACATTTTCTACGAAAATAAAACTCTCTTTTAAATTGATACAATAATCATAAAACTTTAATAAATTAAAAAAAAAGTACGGGCCTAAAAATAATAAAATGTTTTAATTAAATTAGTCTTTACAAATTCCTAAAATATTTAAGAAGAAATTTATGATATCGCTTTTAAAAACTATTAAAAATTTTAATAAAAACAAAACAATAACCAAACGGTTTTGAAAACAAAAATGTAGTTTTTATACCATCCACCACAATTAGTTGTGAAGAGGGTATACTAAGTTTGTCATACCGTGTGAAACCATTTTATTATTCATCTCAGACCCCATAAAGTATATATCGCGCCCTAAAAACGAAAATGATGTAAATTTTGATGAAAATCGATTATTTTTAATAATTTGCATCATCTCTAAAAATCTCATATGTCTGGGCAGTACCGTTACGAAATAAGAGCAAAAGCAATTTCAAACGAAAACCTCGAAGACTCGAGGCAAATATATTTAAAAAAACCTTCTCCTGTAAAATTTTTTTTTTGTTGGTTACATCATTTTTGCTATAAGGGCTCGATATATTCTGGCTCCTTGAGTAATTCTAAGTCGATTTAGCCATTTCCGTCTGTTGAAAACACGCTCACTTTCGAAGAACTCAAAAGGAATAAACAAACTTGGTGTCAAATTGCTTGTAGTTATCATAAGCAGTTTGGTATTGAAATCCAGTAAAATCGGTTCAGTAGGATAAGAGCTATAATTCAAAATGTGGAACCACCACCTTAAAAATTGATAATTTTGTTACAAAAACAAACACAAATGGTGGAACAATGCACGGAATGATAAAAGATTTTGCAAAAATTCGTTTTATTCGATTGGAAATCACGCTGTAAAATTTCGCGAAGATCCGTCCATAATTAACCCTAGGCCCCATATAAACCCTACTACCGGAAAATGGTTTAGTACGCCTAAAATCGTAATTAGTAATGCTATCAGAATAGAATTTGCTACGTCGCAGTTTTATAGGACTAGAAATTATACTGTGCAATTTCGAAATGATCGGTCCATAATTTAGTATAGGCCCCATATAAAGCCCACTCTGGTAAATTAATTAAATACGCATAAAACCTTAGAAGATATCGAGCCCTTACCGCGAAAATAACGTAAGCGCCAAAAATCAAATTTTACAGGAGAGAGTTTTTTTATTTTATTTCATATACATTTTGCATGAAATTTGTCGCTTACGATAAAATTGTTCTTGCTATAAAATCGGAACAGTACCTTATGTGACCATGGCCTTTGAGGATATGATGCAAGTGTTGCCAATAAAGTCATTTATGGAAAAAAACGAAATTTGAAAATTATGTCGCTTACGTTACGTTCGCGGTTATTTTCTTCCATTTCTTCCAACTTAGTTTCATATGACCAGAAAAAATGTCATGCAATTTTGTGATATACGGTCCATAATTTATCTATGATTCAATATTTAGCAGCCTTCTGAAATTCACTGTTAACGGTACAACTTATTTCCCCGCTGTATTAAAATTTATGTTTTTTAATACCAGATATGACTCTGAATAATTTGGGTCCATAGCTTATCATGGCTCCAATATAAATTCCCCTCCTGAAAATCATTTAAGTTCGGCCCAAGCTTGTTAAAATTGCTAAAAATAGCATACAACTTTCTGATGATTGGTCAAAAATTAATAAACATAGATAGGCCTTACCGCAACCAATTTTAATGCTGACGTCTGTTTTTATAAAGAATAACTTATAATAATAAGATATCATTTTGGTATCACTCCTGCAATATACGAACTGACGGTGGAGGGTATCAAAGTTTCGGCACAGCCGAATATAGCACTCTAACTTGTTCAACAATAAATTTATTTCAATCATGTTGTCAGTTTATTGAAACATTTCATCAATTTAATTTGAATAGTGTGTGTGGGTCGTTCGAAATTCAGCAATTTTGATTAAAATTTTTAAAAACGACAGAAATCACACCTTCTTGATGAAATTGATTACCACATCTTAATAGGCCAGTTAAACTACTATTTTCCAAGTAATTTGTTAATAAATTTTTAAAATTTGTATTCAGCAATAAAATCTTAAATTGTTAGTTGTTTTTAAACAATAGATCATTTTTGCTTTGTATTGTAATACTTACTCACGCGTCACTTTTTATGAAGTTGTTTCCTTTTTTTTTTATTTGGGAAATAGAAATCTTTAATAAATTGAATACATTATTTTAGTAGTACATACTAAAAATATTTCATTTCTTAAGACGGTTTGTTTAAAAATTTAATACAATTATGTGATACAGTGGTAGATAAAAGTTATCATCACTACAATTTAGTCAAAGAATAATAAAGCTAAATATTAAATATAAAAGAGGGGCAAGAGTTTTTATTTGATTTTCTAATTCAAAACGAATTGAAAAATGTCTGGTCAGACTCATGAGTAAGTCGGAGGGTATAAATAGTGATTGCAAAATGTTTATAAAAAAAAAAAAAAAAATTTGGGAAATTTTTGAACATAATCTTCTTTTAAGTCTCCTTCACACCAGCACCGAGAGACCAATATGGTCCATTTTGACGCCTTATTTAGAAATAAATATGTAGAGATGGAAAGTAGGTGAAATAAAGAGCGAAAGCTTAAGACAGATAACAAAGATAGATAGGAAAAGAAAAACTTTCGGAAAGTTTCGGACCAAGCCCGTGAGAAATCCTACTCAGCCTGTCGCACAGCCAGGCCATCACCACCACGAATCCTATCAGACCCTCGAGTCCGCTAATTCGCCCAGGAATGTACTGCCCAGCCAATTCAGCCTGCTTCCCTATAGCCTGGGACAGTGGCACAGAATGTGCTCAACTGTCTCCAATTCATCCGGGTCTTCACACAACCCGCATATATCCGACAAGTCGGATCCCATCGTCACCGCCATGCTGCCTCTCATACAGGGGCCCGTAATAATTCCTATGATCAGGGCTGCCAGATTTGACGATTTATCGTCATTTTGACGATTTTTGTTCCGAAATTGGCAAAGTGACGATTTGACGATTTTTTTCTGAAAAGTGACAATTTGTTCAGTCACTAAAGTCTGAATCAAACATTGAATTTTCTGACAATTTCGTTTTTAGATCTTGTTTAACAGCCGTACCTTAACAAGGGCAGAAGGCGGAACGTTTTCTACCGCTTAGCTTTTACGCCGATATGCCATACCAAAGCAAGAAAGTCAACGCTGTGTCACGAACAGTAGTACAGCTTTCTTGTTTAAGTTATGAATAAAAATAGAGATAAAAACGCTAGATTAACCAAAAATAGTTAAATTGCCATTGTTAGTTAACAATAGCGGCAAACTTCATTATTAAACGAGCTGTCAGAATCGGATTTTCCAATTGCAAAGCGTTAACGCTGCCCTATTCAAAAACTACAAAACGAGTGCCGCTTTTGTAAAGGTACGGATGTAATGTGCAAGTCTTAAGAAAATATTTGATTATTTTCAGAGTACAACAACAACAAAGATACTCTTTATCTTTCGTTCAAACCATCATCGAATGAATCTTTTACGACTCTCTGTATAAATTATATTTTCAACAATTATACGGCGAGCATTTCACGAGTTGTAAAATAATATCTACCAGAGTCTCATACAATACTTGACATGCCAGTCTCGTTTGATTATCTTTACCCACGTCTTAAACGATTGAAGAAGCGTCTTTTGCTGCGCTATGCAAGAATCTCACTCGTGTTAAAGTTTTTCCCGTGTGAGGAATCTTCTACGATTAAAAAATGCGGTCGTCGATGATTAACAACGCTCTTCATGAGGGTCCTATTAGCTCTTTCACGATTGAAAATACTAGCTGGGTATAAAGTAAATATAGGGAAATCCTGCGTGACGATCGCTACATTCGTACGCGTTTTCTGATTGATATATACACATTTATATATAGTGCTAAGTGAGATTGATTTGTACTTACGAATGACATATATCATAATTTCTTAGCAGGTATTTTTTGCAAATAATCGATCACAAAGTTTTGTGACGCACGCCACAAAAAGTGGAAGTAACTTTAAAAGTTGTAGTGTGTTTTCCTAATTTTTAGCAAATTTTGTATCATCAGGTATACAACATCTAATTCCTAAAAGAAAGCTGACTGTGACAGAATACTTAAATCACTTGTTCGCAGCCAAACAATTTTGTGAATTTTTGACAAAAGCCGTGAAGCCTTTGTGATGCACGCCCTACAACGCACGCTAAAATTTTTCCAGTAGTGTATAAACCCAATTTTTTTTTTTAACAAAACAAATTATATTTTTATGAATTGCATTTCTTAAACGAATTTTGTGATTATTAATGAATATCAAATTTTTTTTAACGAAATTTATATTTTTATGAGTCTACTATAAGTGTTATTTAAAGCCCATAAAGCACCTAAAATAATGCTTAATTCATGTATAATATTAATAGATCAGGGGTTGGGTAGGATTTGCCAAGAATTATTGTATAATTGATCGTCGAAATACATGTTTTTTAATATATTTTAGATGTATAATTCTAGTCTTATATTTCATAAAAAAAACTGTTTCTGGGATTTGCCCATATGTTTTTGTTTCAATGTTTTTTTTTATAAAAATCGAACAATAATTGTTTTCAAAAAACTAAATTTTGAGTTGTCCGATTTTTTTTGACGATTTTTCGAAACGATAAAGACGATTTTTTTATATTTTCTCAGGAAACTGACGATTTCCTCACAAATTTATCTGGCAGCCCTGCCTATGATGGTCCTAACGCAGACCCTACTCCTGAACAGCAGCGATTCTCTGAATCGGACTTCCTAAGCACCGGCCACAGCGTCCGCGATACCCGGCAGTCCGTTCTTCTTTTAGCTCAATACACATTTTTCATCGATATTCAATATCTTCGATAGCCTGTTTATAGTAAAAACATTCAAAATATTCATCAACATCCGACTCCACCTCACATGTTGGCAAATATTTTTAGGTTTGAAAATAGAAAATAGTCCGAAACAGCTAAACCTGGCAAATAAGGTTTGTGATAAAGCACTTCCAACTTTGATTCATCAATTTTGCCAATGGCAATAGTGGATGTATGAGCTGATGCACTGTCTTGATGGATGACCAAGTGCTGTACCTAACTTGCGCACAGCTTGTTCACCATGCAATGTTTCATAGGACATGTATGGGAATTTTTGGAATGCTCATAATTTTAGCTTTCTTAGGTACCTTCAGTCGACGATTACCCAATACTAGGTTAGGTAGAAATTTTATTAAGTAGTTGCACTTAGACCCACTGATCCATTATGATTCCATGGAATTCTTATTCTCAAGGAGACCCATAACAGTGGCACGACTATCTGTGTAAATATCCACAGTAGACGTTCACATTACAATCAAGCATCTCCGCCTGTAAAACGCTTCAGTGATCCGGAAGTCTTTGCGATAAATTGAAGTTGAGCTTCGTTAAGAGAACTCCGAAGCCCACCCGTTCTCGGAAGTTAGAGCCATCCGTTTAAAAGATCACGCTTCACCTTTTGCCTGAAACAACGTTTCTTCACGCTTTTTGGTTTGGTACTAGCGTTTCATAACGAAGATAATGCACCAAAACGGAGGGGTTTGATCAGCACTCCAGTTTGAAATTTTCATAATCAAAATCCTGCAATATCCGCATGTAACTTTTGGCTACATTTAAGTCGAATTGCCGCGTTCACCGCCATCTCTTTCTTCACCAGATCTCAGGGGTGTTAGGTTAAGGATAATATCCAGCGCATCGGTTGTAGTGGTGTGAAGAGCCCCTGTTATACACAACAAGGCCTTTCTCTGCACCTTCCTCAGTCTTTCCAAGTGGGTATCTTGTACAAAAGAATTGGATGAACTGTGCTCGTATAGAACCAGTGAATTAAATTTGTGGTTAATCTCAAAATTTTGCTAAACGCCATTTTACAAGGAGTACAAGGCAATGGTTGCCTTCATGACTCGCTCCGCAACATTCTGTCCAAAGCTCAACTTGTCGTCCACAATTATCCCCAATTCTACATTGTGGTCGACCACTATGGTGTTCATCTTTCCAACTTAGATAAAATATTACAATGTACATATTGCTCATTTGCTGCAACGTCGTCTTAACTCAAAAAAATTCAACTTTGGAGTTTGTGAGGCAGAATTGTTCGCATTGCTTTCTTTATATTGTGTATAAAATATATATAAACCTATTGATTGAAAATAAACAGCAAGAAAACCTCAAACTTACAAATGTGTTAATTGATTAATTTGTATGTTGGCGTTAAATCAGTACGGAATTTAATTAATAGTACCAATTTCTAACAAATACGTTTATTGAAGTTGGTTTTCAATTTTTTCTGTGTTCGTTTAGTCAAAGAAATTTCATATAGAATTGTAAATTTGTTTTTTAACAAACTAAATCACGTTATTGAAATACTTTCAGTTAAATAAAAAATCCTTTAATTTTAGAGAAAAAAAAAAATTGGATGTCTTACAGGCTTTTTAATCAATTTTACTAAAATTTCATTAAATTAAAAATAGAAATCAATTTAAATATTTGTAAGTTTTAATTAAAAAATTAATTAAATATGCACCAACAAATAAATAGTATCAATTAATCGTTTTATTCACTTGATTAAACGTTTAGTTAACTTGATTAAACGTTCAATTCTATTGATTAAATTTTTGATTAATGCTTTAATTGGTTAACAATTTTGGAAAAATTTTTCTGTGTAATCACCAGAACATCATAATCAATTTGAATAAATTTCTTTAACAAAAAAATTTTCTAAAATATGAATTTTTAACTAAAAATTCTGCTGAAAAAATTTTGTTAATCATACGAAAAAACATTTTTGTTTACGTTTTTAACATTTTGTTTTTTTTAAACGAAATTTTTCTTTAGTTTTGGTTTATTTTATTATTTAATAAAAATGATTTTTTCACCGAGTTTTATTTTTAAACTTTTTTGCTATCTTATCTCGTCTTAAAATGTTTTGTCAAAATGCCACAGAATTGATTCAGTTAATAACATGATGAAGTAAATAACTCCATAAAATATTTGAAATTTCTATAGAATAAAATAAAAATAATTTCAAACAAAAATTTCTTTACACCCGAATAAAACCATAAAACTTCAATTAGTATTGAAATAAATTCCCCAAATTCTGAAAAAACACTTTCTATAAATCAACGGCTTTCTAACGATTATCTCATTTTCAATAAACCGACATCAAAGATTTTTATCTTAAATAAAACCCCTCTCTCTCACTCTGTAGAATTTCTCAAACAAAAAGATCAAAATTGAAAAAGTATTGATTGCTAACAAATTTGATTTTAATACTCGTTTTGTTTTAATCAAAACAACAACAGCAGCAGCGACAAAAAAGATTTAGATTTCAATATTCGTTTTTGCTTTTGTTTTAAATACCTTAAAAAAAAAATTAATTTAAAAGTTTTTTCTTTTCTGTTTTTGCTGTAAACAATGATGACGATCTTGTTTCTTGGTGATTTGTGTTTTGACGCTTCCTTCTTAATCAAGAATCGAAATGAAATGAAGCAGAATCTTTTTTTTATTTTTTATTGTTACTGCTGTTCGATTAAAGATTGCTGTTGGTTGTTGTTGTTATAAACCAGCTACAGCCATTATATTTTATTATTGAGTGTTTGTTTGTTTGTTTGGCTGGTTGGTTGGTCAATCTTTAATTGAATCGTTTTTTAAATGGCCCCATCAAACTCATTGTCTTCCATAATAAATTCTGATCTACTCAACCGTTCATTAATTCATTGAGATTTTTAAGTGATCAGTGATCGCTCATCTTAATTATTCATAATTGACTTCTGCTTATTTTTACCAGTTTCGTTTGCGAGTAAAATGTTCTGTTCTGTTCGTGTCAGGCAAGTTGTTTTTCTTGTGAGAAGATTGAAATCATTATAAAACTGTTTTCTAATTGTACAGGGAACATGACTCTCGTTTAAATAGAAACTTCCTTGAAATGAATGTTCATTTTGTGATCATTTAAAGATGTTAAATTAATGGTTCTTGATTGTCTCCTCTGTTACATGTATAATTGGGCTTAATTGAAAAGTGATCACACAAGATTGGCAAATATTGTTTAATTTTCTAGGGAAACAAAAGTTTAAACTTACATACATAGAATTTGATTACAGATATTTTGCTTAACATTTTGGAAGATAATTTTTGATCAATAAATTAATTACAAGGCGAATTCGTTAAACAGAAACAAAGATAATAAACAAAATTTTGCCCTGTAATGAATTCACCTTGACTAATCAGTTGTTTTTGAAGAAATAAACCTGAAAACTGGGTTTTTGCTTAAAAAATATTATAAATGTGCCTTTTTCACATTTCGTAACTTTAACAAGCGATTTCAAAATAAAAAATATTGCTTTCTACCATTAACGAAAAGATTGGGGTTTTGTAGTAAAACATTAAAAATTTCGGTACATTCTGTTTAAGGCGATTTCATTACAGATAATCTCGGTACTACAATAAGTACAACTCGTACAAAAACCACAAGCAATTTATTTTTGTAAAATCATTGTACAATTTTAAAAAAACAGAAACAAAGATAATAAACGAAATAAAGCTAAACAAAAGTTATCAGCAGGGCTTTTAAGATTACCTCAATGGGAAATTAAATTTTCCCATTTTTCTGGCAACGTATGGATTCTGCACCACAAGACTTTTTGTGGTCTTGAACTAATTAATCAAGCCAATTTTGGAAACCCTGTGCTGGAATCAAGCGTATTCCAGTGATAGAGTTCTGCATCGATCAACCCAAATGGTTTATCAATGGTATGAAATACCAAATGTAAATTAATTTTTTGACTCCAAAGAAACACTTTGAGAATTAATTGCGTTCAGTACATTTTACTGGCCTGATTGCTGTCGCTCAAAGCAGCAACCCTTCTGGCCCCGTTACTTTGGTGCCATGAATATTCTGCATTGGGGTTAATTCGTCTACGATTTTGTGCACTTGGCGTTTCCGTAACAGATTTAATTTTTTATCGCCAGTAATGATTTGCTGCAAAAATTGCTTCGTTTTATGGCGCTCAAACAGCATTTCCAACATTTACAATCGTCATTCAACATCTTTCGTGTGCTACTTTATTCTCATTGGACATTATTGGAAACATGTGGCTGCTAAAAACTTATTTTAACTTTATGAGTATTCGTTGGTTAGACCTAGGCGGGATAATCATATGAGGATCTTATACGAAGTGGGTCTGCTTGATCAGAGAATCATTTTCGAGGGAATTTTGGACCATACGACTATGACTTTAGACTTCTTAGACACAACAAGGGGTCTTCGCCAATAGGGAAGATTGGAGTGGATCGGATCCAATGAGCTGTTTGCAGGGTGGGCAGCATTTACGGACAGGTCCAAGATGGACACTGGAACTAATGCTGGTGTTTATATTGCTGAACCTGACGTAAAAAGTTCACTCACACTCCCAGAAGAGTGGATTGTCTTCCAGGTTGAGATCCTAGTTGAGGGCCTGTGGTAACGATTAAGGTCTATAATAAGGCTGTGCTAAGAGCATTGACATGTAATACGGTGCGATTTTGCCTGGCGCTCGGTGTTGAAATGCTCTGTGGGAGCTCATGGGTATATTGGTAAGGCTCCGTTGGGTACCCGGACACTGCAAGGTCGATGAGGGGGCGGACGACTTTGCGAGACAGGATTCGAACCTGTACCCATGTTTTGTAGCTCTCGCGTCTAGAAACTTTTCGATTGGAATGTGCGAAATAAAACAAAAATGCCATATATTGAAACAAACAGCTGTTTTTATCACTAAACTGTGTCTGTATCTTTTTTATGGCGACTACTATCTGTCACGTAAGGAAATTACTCGCCAATTTACAGAAAAAGTGTGTCTGTAACATTTTTGTGAGAAAAGTTCCCGCTTAGAATTGTCAAATAAAACCACGAATAAAATTGAGACGAGAAACAATTTTAACACTAAAAAACAATTCAAAATGAAAAATACAAAGAATAATAATAATAATATTAATATTAATAATAATAATATTTTGTTCTTGGCAAATGTTTTTATTGTTTAATTATTATGCTTTTAAAAT
The DNA here is from genome assembly GCA_949318255.1 of Pollenia labialis. Taxonomy (NCBI): domain Eukaryota; kingdom Metazoa; phylum Arthropoda; class Insecta; order Diptera; family Polleniidae; genus Pollenia; species Pollenia labialis. Next base: position 206,023,509 of record OX439139.1, read on the forward strand.
TTTTATAAAACATACGAATGTATTCGGAGCTCGTTTGCAAACAACAAACATTAAAATCGCACGTTACATTATTTGGTGTTGCCGACGGTTGTATTTTCGCCGCTGTTGTTTAAAGTTTTTCAATTTTAGTAAATTTTGGTCGCCGTAAACGATATGTGTGACCTGCGATCGCAACGTCTGCAATGTCACATCGCCTTCGAGTGGAATATTATGACATTTATTACGTAACGACGAGATTACGTTCTGATAGTTTTCGAGATGAGTTAAAGACACAATTGTTTCTCACTTTTCAAGAAACGAAGGAATATTTTGTTTCACATATTTTTCATGCGAGAAGTTCTCACAAACCATGGGAACTGGGGCATGTACTGTGCCACTGTCCTAGGACGTAAGGTCTGAGACAGAAATGGCTGGATGTAATCCAGTAGGCCGGTTATTTCTGTTCAATTCATTTTCTTCTCTCGTTCTTCTTCCTCTATATTAAAGGGATTTACAATGAAACGCATTGGTCTTCGAGTGTAGGTGTGTCCTTGGGCGCATAACCCTTCTTAACCTAACCTAACCTACTTCATTTCCTTGATTGATCGGTTAATCTGCAACATGCGAAGATTTTCAAATTGCTGTTTCAGTGGCTCCCAACGGTTGTTCAATTTCTTTTTATGTTTAACAGCACGTTAAAATTAATAGAACAAATTTAGGACAAACTTCGTTGACCAATCGCTGTGCTTTAGATTACTTTAGACGTTTGTGAGGATGTGTGTAACACTGAAAAATATTGGTTAAAGACTAAGAATCACTTTCTGAGTCGTTCTAACGATGTCCGTCCGTCTGTCCGTCCGGCCGTCCGGCTGGGTGGCTGGTTGTCTGTCCATGTTACATTTCTTACAAGGTACTGGTCGCAATTTTAAAGATAATATGATGAGATTTAGTATAAACTTCTTAATTGTGGCATGGAAGAAACCTGCTAAAAAGTGTAAAAATCGATTCATAATTTCATAAAGTCAGGCTCGGGTGATTATACCATCTTACTTGTTTTAAATTGAAGAAATAAACTAAAAACTTTCCGCCAAAAGTGATGGTTTTAAGCAGTGCTCGAAAATAAACAGAAGATTATTTAGCTTTCGGCTCATACACCCAGGAACGACATCTATTTTTTATTGTTTGTGTAGACGAACACAACCCTTAATACCTTTTTCAAGAAAGAGCCGCACATTACATAGTGTTCTGTTCTTCGTTAAAAAACAGGACACTTGGAGTGATACTGTAGACAAACATTAAATTTTAATGTTCTATAATGTTTCTTTTTTTACATTGAAAAATAAATGAGCAAACAAAAATTTTAAGCAACGCCCGCACCAAGAATAGCTTGTGTGTGTATTGTGCATGTTTGGTTTGTGTAACATTATTTTGCTGGCTTTTTGCTTTTCGGATATGTATGTTTTTTTATTTTTGTAAAAAATTTTTGATTTTTTTTACCAGCCAAAAGGGACGAACATTAATCAGCCAAACCGAACACTATGAAGTTTGAGGATTTAAAAAAAAACCGAACGGAATTAAATGTTCTCATCTTTTGTTGAGTTGGATAAAAACAGTATTATTTTTGTGTTTTAAAGATGACAAAGAGGAAACGTTATTTTTTAATGATTTTCTACACAAACCCTATTAGCGTTTGTGTGTTTCACAAATCTACCGAACCTTAAACTAAGGAGCGATTTTTAGTGTTTATTTTCACACACTGGTTTTAAAATTTCAAAATGTTCAAAGCGAATAAATTTAGTTGTTAGCTTTTAAGATAAACACCCAGAGTATTATTAGAAAATATCGATAGTTTGCCACTTTTCAAGAAGTTTTTGTTTCCTTATGTCAGTATTCATAAAAATATGTTAAATTTAAGATTTAAAAACTGCAGTCGAAACAAGAAAAAAGCTGTCGAACAAAAAACCAAAATTTTTGTACAACTTTTCGCTTTTTAAGTTGGTTTAATAACGACTGTTTTAATTTAATGAATTATAAGTAAAAGGAACAGTTTTTTTTTTTTTTGGCGAATGACAAATGCGGAAGTTGAAGAAAACGCAGTTTTTCTACTTTGACTGCAGTTTTTTTTAACGCTGGTTAAATTGCAACAAATATTCTATGAGAATGTTTCATAATAAACGTTAGTTAGGATATTTAATCACCCTTATTGTGTTTGCAAATTTAAAATACGCCAAACACAATAAAGGTGAATAAATATTTAGTCCGTGTTTACATTAGGCAGATTTCATATTCAGCGGTATTTGTGTCGTATTTGTTGTAGATTATTGAACACAGGCTGTGAATTATTTTAATCTATTACAAGAAAAAAAACAAACAGACGTTGATGACAAAGACAACCGTAGTAAGGCTGAATGATAATAATCTTCAATTTTTCTCTTGAAGTTCTTATTCGATTCTATTCTCATTTTGATCACACGGTAAAAAGTCATAGTTTAATTTTAAAACTGAACGGGTTTAATTTTAAACTATTTTGGATTTAAATTTAATTTTAATTCTAATATAGTATAAATGTTAAACCAAAAATGATATTGTGCGATTTTTTTAATGACCACTTGGAATAGAAATTACACCAAAAATTTTTATTTCAATCTCCCTTTAAAAAAATTATTCCTGATAGATTTAATTTAATACCGAAACAAGCATCAATAATTTCTCTCTTTTTAATTTAATGCTTCAAGTTTAATTATTACACCTGAAATGTGTTAGAATTCTCTCTTTTAATAATTTTATTCCCTGAAGTTTAAAAACAACACTCAATAAGGAATTAAGAACATCTGTATGTGAGAGAAAAACAAAAAAGAAACATGAGCATGCTTGATGTTGCTTATTAACAACACCAAAAAATAATTAAAACTATCGCTGTATCTTACAATTAATACCGATAGCGGTGTTAAGCTAATGCATTTTAAAACCATGCGGCTTCAAAGTAAGAAGAAGCTTATTTTAGCAGATAAAGATTGATTTTAATGAGCTCGCGGGAATCATTTGTCAATATAGATGCTGCAGCGGCTTTTTTGTAGAGTTTTGTTTAGATGAAATATCACCCAACAGTACTAAAATTAATAGGGTAAGTAAAAACCTCTTTATTAAAGATTTGTCTTATTATGGAACATACACATATTGCAGGAATTGGAATTGTATCTAAGAGCTGGTGATTATTCTGCAATATTCAATGAGTATGCTGCAAAGCAAACCCTAAGTGATACTTCCCGACGTTGTTTAGTAAGCGAATCAGTTAATTTTTTGCGGCAACGTAGTGGCAATTATCCGAAGCGCGAGGACAAGATTTCTCTAGCGGAGGCTATTATACATCTGTTTCCATCATATAAAGTAGGAAACAGCAATTGTGGTGGCATTGTAAGAATCATATTGTTTTCGCAATTGTTGGTTTTTTACTCTTTATTTAACTATTTTAGGATTTGTTTTTTAACCCTGAAACTAACACTGGTTACTTAGTAGCAAAACTGAAAAATTTAAACGCGAAGAGACGTAAGTTGTCGACGGGTAAACCAGAAATAAAAACAATAGAAACTGATAGCACCAGCGACGACGAAAATATTAGCGAAGAAGATCTACATTTTTTTCAAAATTGTCTAGTTTCTGAGCAATTGGATGTAATAAAGGAGAAATTGCAGCAAACACTGAAATCACGCATTAAATATTGTACTATAGAAGTAAATGTATTACAGGCTTTTCCCATATTCCTGTTTGATTGTTCATTGGTAATGAGTTGCTTAAAAATTAAAAAAAAAAATTCTTATTTAAATTACTCTTTTCCTTACAGATTTTATTTGATTTTAATCTTCGTTATAGTGAAGTGATAGCAAATGAATTATTCAGTAATTGGGAAAAATACAAAAAGTTTGCTAATGAAGTAGTCAGTGAGGCAGGCGGCCAAAATAGTTTGGAAGGCTTAGCCGGTTGGTCTAATGACATCTTACCGTTTTTAAATCTTTTAAAGTTGCTTCCTTCAACTGCTGCTGGGCGAGATACAAAAAGAGCTAACATTCATAAATCAGTCGAAAGCTTTATAACGTTTGAAGATGTAATTTATTAACAAAAATATCGCTTTTGGTTTCTAATTTTCTTTATTTATATTGCAGCTGCACACACCTATAAAAAAGTACAAAGTTGGGTCTAAACAGCCATAAATAATTATAAAAATTTATGCAAGACTCTTGCTAATAGATACCAAACAAAAATTAGTGTCAAATGGGAGCATATGTGTTTTAAAAATAAATTTTTATTTAGTAAATTATCTCTGATTGAACGCAAATATTTGAATTTCGAAGTTAAAAATTATTTTTATAGCACATTGAGCCTATCTGAAACATCAAAAGTATTTACTACTAATAAATTTGAATTCAAGTATGGCTACAATTATAGACCATCATTCGTTTTATATATAAAAAGAGAAAACACATTTTTCATGTTTGGTAAAATTAAAGAAATATATGTAGTCAATGAAGAACCTTATTTCCTCTTAGATATGTATATAAGTAAACAACTAGATATAATCTTAAACTCATATGAAATAACCTCTCAAAATTTTTCAAAAATGTTTAATGTTAAGGAACTTGAATTTTTAAGGCCATATGAACGATATATGATTAACTCAAAAGAATACATATTAACACCCGATGTTCTACCACAATAAGTATAATTCCATTACATAGTTTAAGCTGATATGTAAATAAATGATAAAAAATGAATCAATGCATTTTTATTTAATATACTTTTGGAAGGGAATAGATTTGAGCCCTGGCTAGATTAAAGGCAACACCCGTAAAGCATAAAAGTAATCCAGTGAGGTATTGAAAATTACACCAGTTTAAGAATACAATTTATTCCTCACATTATTAATAGAATTCTAATTTGCATTAAAAATAACTTTATCTTGGTATTTAAGTTATCAAGTGGGTATTAAATTAATTCTTTATTAAGCAAATTTATATGCTTGTTCCTTGTTAAATTTTAATATTTTGGTTTTAGTCTAACACCGAATGTTAATACAAAATAGTATAAATTGGTATAGTTTACGCTCTGGAAAATAAGGTAAAATTATATATATCTCTCTCATTGTCTCTCTTTATAAGTATACCATAGTACGATAAATTTAATTCTTTTTTGTAATTGTTATATATACACACCCGCTCGGTATTAAAATCAGTCTAAAATTTTTTACCGTGCAATTAAGTCAGAATTGAGGTTAAACATTCTGCTAATTCAAATCCAGCCCACTTCTGCTGGTCATTAAATGTGTTAAAATGTTGTTTACAAAAAAAGTGCTTCCTTCGAAAGTCATGTGTCACAGCTAAATGTCATAATTTAAAATGACATCTGTTTAGTTAATTTTTCACACTTAAAAAAAAAAGAAAAGAAAAACGCACATACGCATTAAACATCATGCAAATTTAAAAGACCATTAACCAACAATAGATCTTCTGCCACTAACTTCTTTAGAATACAATTCAAAAAAAAAAAGAAAGGAAAAAAGCCTCAAAAAACACCAAATGTCATCATCAGCATAACTAATTGTGATTATGTAAAAAAAAAATATTAAAGAAATAAACACCCGCTATAGTTTGTTTCACTCAACAGTTGACAACAAAATTGTGTCAAACTGACAGTGTAGAATATTATTAACTGTAACAATGTCAGTGATGGTAGAGGGGGACATAAGGGCAATTCTATATGATAAATAGGCAATGGAGTGCTATTTATGGAGTTGTTTAAAATGAAATTTATTATTAATGAAAATCTTGTTTAGTTAAAGAGCTTCTTTGTTATTAAAACAATTCCATTATGTTTTGTACAATATCGGCTTTGGCATTTGGTTATTTCTTTGCTATTTAATCATATATATGTACATATGTTTATATAAATGTATGTGAGTATTATGCGACCAAAACTAATTGAGTTTTTAAGGACCTACAAATACAAAAATATATGTTGGTTGTTTTGGCTTTTAACAAAATGACTTTGCCCTTTTTTATATTCTGGGTGTGTAATTTTTTGAAAACGTGCTTTATCATAATTTAGTGGTTACATATTCTAATACGTGTTATAGTAATTAGGCAAATTTAAGGCCGTTTAGTTATAAAAATACGGATAGAAGCATTTAATAGGACGCCATTGTTAATTAGAATAATATGTTTTTAGAAACACTGCTCATCTTATTACACCTACTTACATAATTAACGCCCACCTATAATATTCATGAGTTGCTTTAGCTTCTGTCAAAATCAGAATCAAAAATCATTTGATTTTGTACTGAAAGTGCGATCAGTTTCGCCTTTGCTTAAGCAATTGAGAGTTTCATAAAACTAAACAACAAGTTTCCTAAAGTTCATTATGGTTTGAAACATATGTTAATGAAATATTCGCATATTTTGCTTAAACCAGATTATGCATCTTATAGTTGGGCCACTGTTGGCCATTTATAGCGCGCCATGTTGGTCATTGGCGGAAAAATGGATTTCCAGGTCAGGGTTACCGTTGGAAATTTTCGAAAAGGTTCACAAAAAGTGGATTTTCCAAAAAAAGGGTCATAAAAAAGGGGTCAAGTTTTTTAAAAGCTGTATTTTCTATTTTAATAAATATAAGAGGACCAAGTTTTTTATAAACAAACACGTATTTCAGATAGGAATTGCTTAAAAAAGTAAATTGTTTTATGGAAAGCCCTGTCCTGTTTTTAATACCTTACAATAAGTTTTGTCTTCATCATTATAACTTATTTTTTTTAATACTTTTTATGTCATGTTTCGACATTTTCTTTTTTTTTCTCACCGATTCACAGTGGTCCAAGATGCCAATCTAGCTGGAAAAAAGTCATAACTTCTCTTCGGAAGCAGCTAGAAGGATGAAACTTTGGTATTATGTACTTCTTATTGAAAGCATTCCTTGCGCAAAAAGTGGGCGTTGTAGATAAAATGGGCGTGGCAATTTTTAATGGCGTTTTAAGAATATCAAAATGTAACGATTTAGAATGTTATTGTATTAATTAAGAAGAGGAGAAAACTCATTTTGGAAATTTTAAAATTCGACTGCATATGCGCAATCGAACGAGGCTTTCGGGCACAGCTTTTTAATATTAATAATAAATATGAAAAATTACACATTATATAGTTCTCTCCGTGTTATTGGTATGTTATCTATTTATGTATATAAAAAGTTTACCGGTCAATAATTGCAGCTAATTTTTTTATCATCTAAAGTGGACATTACACAGATAAAAACGGCACAATTCATTTCACGGGAATCCACGGGAATCCAGCTAGATTGGCATCTTGGACCACTGTGCGATTTAGCGATTTCAAATAAATTTTTGGGATTGTTTCCAATTTTGCAATCATTCGCGAATTTTAGCAATTTGTACCGAAATTTTTCATTCCTGTTATCTTAAGGGACTTACATTTTTGCGAAGCTTTGTTGCTCTTTGAGGCAATCGTCGCCGTCTTAAAAATAGCCCCATACATAAACCGAAGTCACGTATTTTAGAGGGCACTCTTAACATTGTCGATTTAAAAGGGGGCGAAAAGTTCAATGCCTTATGCCATTATTAGGGTGAATTGATACTCTTTAAGGGAGCAAAACATTTTTAAGAAACGAAAACCTTAATGCATTTTTTAAATAAAATGTCAAATTTGTTTGAAAAGTAACCACAATAAGTTATTCAATAAATAAAAAAATTGCAAATATGCATATGAGTTATGTTTGCTATTAGGGAAATTGTACTTTTATTTATATTTTACTATCGAAAATCTAATCTTGAAGTCATAAAAAATCTGTTAACACAAACTCTTTACGAATACTAATTACTTTTTAGGAATGTGCGTTCTATATTTTGGTATTCAATCTTCACTTGAATTCCATTCCTCCATCTCCGCTTATTTCGAAAACATTTGTTTAGCACTAACGTTCAGCAGTGTTGACAAGTAAAAAAAAATGTGAGTGGTTTTTCTAAAAAGGGTCAAAAGTGTCACAAAATGGATGAAAATGATTCAAAAGTATAATTTTAAGAAAGGGTCATAAAAGACATCAAGACCGTAGAAAAAGGGTCAAATTGATACTTTATAGCCTTTTTACACTGATCAACATCTAACATCTACCATCAATTTTCCCCAATTTGCGAAGATGTTAACATCTTTCCATAAGAAATACATAGGGCTAAAAACCAACATCTTTAAAAGATGTTCCTATCTTATTTTATTCCATTCTACATCTTTCGATTATTTTAGTGTCATCACTTAACAAGTGTCAATAAGTTCTATTATTATTGTGGTATCACTGACAAAAAAAAATTAGTTTTGAAAGCAGCGTTACCATTTGTCAAGTTTTCTCATTTTCTCTTTTATACAAACTGAACTTCAAATATATTTTTGTGTTTTCTTATTAAATTTTGGCACTTTGTAGAAAAAAACATATTTTTATTTTAAAAACATTTTTATTAAAAAATGGCGACATTTTTGTTTGATGGTAGATGTTAGATGTGACCAATGTAAACAAGTGTTTAAAATTTTCTACATCTTTGATGGTAGATGTTAGATGTTGATCAGTGTAAAAAGGCTATTAGTATCACATCGGTAACGATGCTCCAGGGGCCTCGGGCTTCTGCGCTCCTTCTTCAATTTCTAACATTGAGTTTGGGAAGGTTTAACTGTTCTTAGTCTTTCCGATGGATTTTCTTCCCTCCGGATCGTCTTCAGACGGCTTTTTTGCTCGAGCATTGTCATTCATTAGCACAACATGATCAAGCCAGCGTAATCTTTGTAGCTCATACAGATCTTGGTTCGTATGATACCGATATATTCCGCCTACGCAGATTGACCTGTACAACTTGCCAAGTAGTTTTTTCTCGAACTCTCCGAGGACAACTTCATCTGCTTCAGCCAGTACCCATGTCCCTGCGCAGTACAGAAGCATGGGAAGGATAATGGCTCGATTACCCTGGCAACTGAATTAAAGTTGTGTTGCCAGCAGCGCAACAGGCAACGCCGCTCATGTTAAAATATAAAAAAAGAAAAGAATTTTGTATATTTTTACATAAGCGGCGTTGCCATAAGTGCCTTGAATAGTGAAATATTCGTCTGCCGGAGATAGGCCCTGATCTTTAAATGTTTCTAAACTGATGACATTTGTTGTATTTGTGCGGTAAAAATGTTCCTAACATCTTGGATTTTCTATTCGTTGAAACCATCAACTTAGTTTTGCCTTCACTTACTGCAAAAACCAATTTTGCTGATTCTTTCTCTTCACGAGCAAAGGCAGCAGTGACATCTGCACAAACGATATTCACGGTCGGCCTTTACCTACGCAAACATATACGTTTACCACATCTAGCAACGTTCATCCCACAAAGCGGATATCATCGTCATATGCGAGCAGCATGTGATTTTTGGTGAAAATTGTTTTGTTTACAAACATTTACTGTCGCGTCACGTACGAGCTGCTTCAATAAAATATTGAATATGTTGCACGAAATAGTGTCACCTTGCATGAATATCTGTTGGGTAGTAAATGGCTCGGAAAGATTCTTTTATACTGCTTGTATCAGTTAAAGCTTGCAAAATCTGATCAGCTCTGCGGGTATGGCGAATTTAGTTTTTTTTAAATTAAAACAAATGAAACACTCAATCTTGTAAACTAATGGCGATTTCTTTTCTGAGAAATCGCCATAAGAAAGTGCAATACGGGTAAAGGTGTTTGAGGCCATACCTTTTCACGTACCAGACTGCCAAAAACGACCTTGTAATCGACAAATAGATAAATGACGATCTGTTTCTCGTGGGCTTTCTCCAAAATATGTCGAAATGTAAATATCTCGTTCGTTAGTGGATTTTTAAGGTCTAAAGCTTAACTGATAAGGGCCAATTATTTCATTTGTCCAATCATCAGGCATGCGGCATGCGTCCTTTAAGCAAAATTGTGCAGATAAGTTGATGCATGTGCCGTACCAACTCTTCACCCCCGGCCTCAAGGAGCTCCGCTGGATATCCATCAGCCTCTGCTGCTTTATTATTTTTAATTCGGGAAATTGAAATTTGTTTACTGCACTTACCCTCAGTATGGTGTTTTACTCGTTAAAATGATCTTGTCTGCCATATTTTACTCTGTCTGCTTTGTATTACTAGTTGAAATTATCTTTTTAAGTCCACTTATATTCCTGGAAATAACTCATTCTGCTTAGCGGGACCTAATTTAACTAAATTTGTAATGAATAAGTAGAAAAGTACCCTAATCGTCTCAAATTTTGTTTGCCAAATTCCGAGAACTACACTTTTATTTACTTCCGCCCACAGTATTCGTCAGATCTGTCTCCTAGCGATTTTTACCTATTTTCAGACTTAAAAAAATGCTCAATGGCAAGAGATTTGGTTCGAATGAAGACCTGACTGCCGAAACAGAAGCCTATTTTAAGGGCAAAGACAAATCATTCTATAAAAAAGGCGTTGAAATGTTAGAACTGCAATTGAGTGATTTTATCGCTGTTGAAGGTGACTACGTCGATGAATAAAGTCGAATTTTGGCAAAAAAATGTGTTACTTTATAATAATAAAAGAATATTATTAAAAAAAAATAGTTAAATGACATTAAAAATGTTTATATGCATTTACGTTATGGGGAATAACACATTTCAGAGTATTTAAAAAAAAAAAAAAATTTGTCACCTCAAATTTCTTTTGAAATTGCTTTCTCAAATTTTTTGTCTCTCATTTCTCAAAAAAAGATAAATTAACAAATTATTTTCATAAAACGACCTTCATTAATATTTTTCAAAAATGTTCCTTTGGGTGACCGACTCAAAGTGCCCACAGCTAAAGTCAGCTGAACAATAAAAATTTGCTAAAAGGGTTAATTACTTGCCGCCAAACATGAAACTACCGCTTGGATTCTTTTCAATATGAAAAAATCACACTTATTTGCAAACACTCGCTCAAAATTCTCTCACACACTCATTCATATTTGATAAAACCTTCTGAAACTTGAGTATTAAAAAAAAAAAATCATTTAAAAACCACCGAAAATAAAGCCTTAATAAAAAAGCAGCAACTAATCATAAATACCTTCCTTAGGATCCTGCAACAACAACAAAATTAGCAAAGCAAAAAAAAAAAAAAAAGATTAAAGAAGATGATGTTTCATACACAAATTGCGTTTTCCAGAAGCTCGAAAGCATAATCAAAAACTAATTTTAATCCTGTTGCTGTTGGCAGCAAATGCTGAACGATCATCATTTCGAAAACAGGGAAACAAAAAACCCAGTTTAAACTTCAGGCTAAATGTTTCAGGTTGGATTTTAAACTGGCTGGATAAATATTTAGCTCAATTGAGTTTTTTTGATAACATTTTTTCTTAGCTGGCTTCGGTCAAACTGGGGTTTAAAAGTATTTTAATTTTTTTTTTGTTTTAATAAAGTTGGACAATAAAAAAAAACCACAACAAAGTTTCAGTTTTATGCGAAGCCGCCCTGCGTAGTCATGCCTAGACACAGGCTTTTTTAACATCCTGAGATTTTAATATTTTGTCTTATTTTATTTTATTTTAGCGGTAGTTCTTTATAAATGCACAACGTAATTTATTCTAAATTAACTTCATGAAAAAAAATCAACCAAAAGACATCAGCCACATAGTGAATGAATACTGAAAAATTAACTCAGACACATTTTAAGGATCATATGAAGTGGCAAGGAAGTATAACTTGATAACAGTTTTCTTTTTTTAGTAAATTTTAATTCAAATCTTATCAATTGCATGTTGCTCAAAAGAGTTCGCATCAAACCCGTAGTCAAACCTTTGATATGAAATTTCTTTATCATTTGACATCAAACCTTTTTCAATCGTTTAATTTTAATATGACTGTACTCGAAAGGTTTTTCGCCAACACAGCTGCAAAACCGTTTTTGGCCACCACTGATTTAATGCTAGTGAAGTTTTTAGGTATTTTGCTTTTCTTTAGACTCTCAATATTATCTCTAGCTTATCTTTTTCTTGGGCTTAATACTGATTTGGATGCTGGACCAAATTGCAAATGGCATTCGATATCGATCGAAAATTTAAATAGTATAGAAATTTCGGTCGGTATCGAATGCTAATAGTTTGGCCCCGAATTTTTCTCTGATGATTTTATTAGTCCTTTTCTGGTCTTGGTGTGATCCGGTTTAGCAATAGATCATGATGAAGGCTCTCTTGCTCTCGCTCCTAGCTCATTTCTTATTTTAGCTTGATCTTATCTAATAAGTCTTATGGGGCAATTATGGATGGTATCTCAACTTTAGTTCTGCTGCCATCCGCCATCGACCCATTAGTTTTTAAAGGACACATTTTCTCAAGGAAAAACTAAACTGTTAAAAACCAGTTTTAAAAAACCTGATTTTTCATGCTGTTGCTTTGAATTAACAGTTTTTCGTTCAAAAAGTAAACTCTTGCTTTCGCTTCTGTTGTGAAAACAAATATCAACTGTTGAAAAGTCTTTAATTGTCTTTGCGTTCCTAGAGTTTCAGCTTGATGAGTCTTCGTACAAAAGAAGAGTAAAATCAAAGAAACAACTTACATTTTGAACGAAAAACTGTTATTTCAGAGCAACAGCATATTAATTAAAATTTTTTTTATCCTCTTTTTAAAGGCTGTGTGTGAACTGTTGTTGCTTTGATTTCGCTCTCATGTAGAACAAAGTAGAATCAAAATAAAACTGAGCAAAAGCCAAACATTAAAAGAAATTAAAACCCTGCTGAAAACCTTAAAATATGAATGTAAAATTTTCCTGTTGGGAAACCTTCCCTTAATTTATCCGCTTGTTAAAGGCAGTTAGTCTTAACAAAAAAGACCGCTGCCGCATATCAATAAACAAATGAGGCAGAAAATATAAACTACATAACTTTTTAAAAACCCCAAAAATTATTTTTTTTGGCATATAATTCCTAAACGGGTTCTTCAATAATTTTCGGTCATCGTTGCTGGTGTCGCTTATTATTGATGTTGTTGTTTTGTCGCTTAACTTTTAATTAGAAGGTTATAAATTAAAGTATTTGACCGACAATAATGAAACTGAAGATCATCATCGTCGACATTCTCAGGAGCATTATAATTCCTGAGTTATTTAAAGAAAGAAAAAAAATATATACAGGTAGACCACCAACCTTCAAAGATGACTTCTGTTTAGAGAACATTCGCGCAAAAAAAAAAAATATCAAAATTTCTATTTTTTTTTTTTTGTTTAAGAAACTCATAAATGTCTTGAGAGCGCTAGAGAAAAAGCGTTTTAAACTAATTTATTATTGACAATTTCAGAAACAGAAAACGACAGGCTTGCGTGCATTTGATGACTTTATGAAAGTTGAATTTGGTTTTTCGAGTTTGAGTACATGATCCACATCTAGTAAATATACAATATGATGATCATTAATTTGAAATAAGAATTAAACGCACCTACCAAACGCATTTACTAAAAAAGAAAGATCAGTGAAAAACCGCTCGGAAACAAAGGTGTTGCGCAAGTTCTGTCCATTTCGTTCACATCCTTCATTTAAGTGTTTTTTTTTTTTGTAAATTTTTGTGTGTTTGGGCTGTTGTTTATCATAAATACATTTATGGTTTTTATTTTTATTGTGCCTCAGTGTTTCCTTTAAATGCCCAGCCATCCATCCATCTTTCCATTTGAGTTCTTGAGTTTTATTCACATTTAATTTATCATTTTTCTTTTTGTTTGACGGCTTTTAGCACTGCGTTGCGTTCCATTGTCTTGTCAGGTTTTGTTGGTGGCACATTATTCAAATAATTTACAGTCTTTTGTGTCAGCTATTAACTGTTATGTTTTTTTGACACTTCTTCTGTATGTATCTGACGTCGTCTTCCAGTTGTGAGTGGAATACATCAGGAAAAAAATAAAATAAAACAAACGGTTATTACCGATCATGTCTTACAACTGATCTCCAACACCTGATAAGATGGTAGAGGAGAGTTAATAAAACTCATACAGAGAGAAAAATTTTGATAAGAACAAAGTGTTGAAAGGTTTGAAAGAATGAACAATAGTAAATTTAATTGTGTTATGAAGTTTGATGTAAATTTCTTAACGGGAGATTGGTATGGAATGAAGTGGAATTAAAAAAAAGCTAAAGTTGTTGATTAAAAACGTGACAGTTCTCGAATGACGAATTAAATTGAAGATATAGTTTTCCAGTAGTGCTTTAAGTCCCGATTGTGTTAGTGTCGGTTCACACACGTCAATTTTGACTCGTCAAGTCTTGAGCTTTTAGGAGAAAAGGGAAAAGAGAATGCCATTTCTTTTCCGCTCTCTCCAAAAAACTCAAGACTTGAAGAGTCAAACTTGACGTTTGTGAACCGGCACTTAGAGTGGAAATATGTTTGGATGTCTCACCTCTATTTGTCTTCAGTTCGTGAAAAGTCGAAAATATTTTCAATATTGGGTACAAGTGTACGCCTATTATTATCTATGCATTTAAGTTTTTTTCAAAAAATCCAAGCTTTTTTCCAAAATTTCATATTAAATTGTGTGAAAAAGCATCGCTAGTCTTTCGTTCTTACGATTATCCATTAAATTCACCCGATTATCCATCATTATTCCGTCATCATTCCTGGAGCTATTTACGCACCATTGTATCTAAAAAGACCTTTACACCCACTCCTCTATAGTTGAGAGGGTATTGTGCGTTTCTGCTGATGAGGGTATGTACCACGTAAAAATATTGGTCTTAGACTAGGACTGTCATACGTTCTGGTTTTCCAGGGTTTTAGACAAATTGTAAATTGTCCTGGTTTTTTTGATACAGATCAATGCAGACAAAAATTTAGCTTAAGCTGATTTTTGTTATAAACATAGAAGGGTACTCAAACGATTAAACGTTGTTCGATTTATTTTGAGCGATTAACTGTTCGAATAATTTAAAATTGTTTATTTTTGATTAACGAATAATTCGAATAATTTATGTCTAATGGAAATTTTGTTTTTTTTACTTAATTAGATTTTTTTATTTAAAAAACAAGCCGGTTAGTTTTAAATACCCTTTTATTGTTTCTTAACTCAGGATCATTTCCTTCGAGTATCAATATTTTAAAATATAGTGTAGTACAAAGACTGAAACCAAAGAGTTAGGAATAATTATATTTAAGAATGCTTAGTACAGACTTTTACCACAATGATTCAAATGAAAAAGAGTTATTTTTTGAGACGAATGAAAACAACCTTCTACCAGACTTCAACAAGGCTATTAATGTATTAAAAAAAAATATGTTTTACTTTCAATCTCTCCAACGTCAACAATAAATGAAAGAATCTTTTCTATCTCAAGTTCCATCAAAACAAAAGAAAGAAATCGTTGAAACATAAACATTTATGCCTGAATTCATAAGAATATTTTAAATTTAATAAAGGTTTAAAACACAAATTTTCTATGCAAATTTCTCTTAACAAACGTTTGTTAAATTTAATTATCGTGTATGAATACGGGGGTTAAACTGTATACTCTTTTTGAAAGATTATTTTAGAATATTATTTTATTTAAAAAGTTTTCCTCTTTTATTACAAGTAGTACATTTGTTAAATTGTTTTTACCTTTTTAATAAAATTTTTATTTTAAAAAAATGTATAACCCATTTCCGATGTGCTAAAGAATTCCTTCTTTTTTTTAATTTTTAAACTTTTAAACTAAACAAAATTAAAATTATTCGATTAACCGAATAATATGAAATTGTTCGATCACACAACGCGTTACAAAAACCAGTTTTTTTATGTCCTATTAACCAAATATACTTTTTCGGAAAGGGGAGAAAAAATAAAAATACACGTGTATCGGCGATTTTCATGTACACGTAAGAATTTTTTTTGTCCGTCTGTCCGCCTGTGTGAAAGACTTTGGATCGATTTTTATCCCTTTTTCCGTGATCCAATCGAGCTGAATTTTTGCAGGCAGACTCGTGGAAATGTCTGTATTACGTCAAATTTTTTTTAAAAAAGGGGTGTTTATCAATTCTCAGATTTTCCTGAATTTTTTTTTTTTTTTGGAAAAATGGTTATCGGGTTTTTTTGTTCGTTAAAAAAACGATTTTTGTTTTATTAATTTTGTTATATTAAAATATAAAATTGTTACATTAAAAATTTCAATGCTTTTAAAGAAACTTAGGCCTTTTATTTTTGCGTTTGTAAGCATTTGTGTCAGTATCGCGACAAATAGACCAACAGTATTCGTCAAGCATATGCGTAATGTCTTGTCCTTTAAAGTGCTTTTAAATAGCCGCAATGTCCTGATGGAACCTTTCGTCATGCTCATCGCTACAAGCTCCTAAATCATCAGAGGAACAAATCTAAATGATTGTGAAGGAAATGGATCTTTAGCGACATTAATATGCCCATTTCGCCATATGCCGAAATCATTTCTGCGACAATATTTTTTTAATTGTCAGCTCGTTTGCTGCCAAGAAACTGCTCAATAACGGCAACTGTGCCTTTTCATGCACGTTGTTCGATAGCATTCAATTTTGATGAAAATTCATAACTTGCAACTATTTTTTTTATCTGCGGACCATTGAAAACACCTTAAATCATACACATCATTAAAAAAATAAAGTTACTGTATGACTTCTTAAAAAATTACCGGCATGAATCTTTGCGCCGACAATTTCGGAAAAATTTTGCGCAAACTTGCAATCGCCTAGCCCTCACGATCCAGTTTTTTAACAAAATTTGTTACGAGACCGAGCTTAATGTGTAGTGGTGGCAAAATGATTTGAGATGGCTGCACCAATGATAGATTCTCTATACTTTCCACGCCTACTTTGTTCGCGGCTTCCACTTAAATTCAGTGCAATGCGACCTTTCCATGTACACAAAAAGCACTAGTGGGTTGGAAATCCTCTCTTTACACCCAAGAGTAATCCGACCACTTTCAGATCGCAGCATATTTTCCAATTATGCTCTTAGTACTTTATAAGCTGTAATATTAATTGCATGCCTTCGTATGTTTCTTTGAGGTTTGTGGCATATGCGATATGGACAGATGGCTGTTTGTTACCGATATGAAGCAGCACGACTTTAAGGCTGTTGACCGATGAATCGATGAAAAGTCGCCACTCCTCTGAAATATGAGGGTAACTAATTTTTGCAAACATCGAATCAATATCATAGCAATAAGCCAGGGTTTTCCTCGATCTTCGTGGAATTTAAAAAATTCGCCATATGGAATAGTGATAGCTCGATCACGAGGGGCTGTTATTTTAAAATCAGCCGCCACTATATTCCACTGCTTAAAGCGTGATGCAAAGAGCTCCGCTGTTCTCCTCGACAAATTTCCGTATCGTACAAGGTCATTGAAGTCGGCTTGCGTAACTAAATGCGGCACTGCAGTCCCAAGTTCACCGGGTGTTGGTACAAGTTCCGATACTTCTGGACTCTCGCATTCGATGCAAGAAATGTTGATAGCATTGTTGGTAATACTGTTTGTTCTCCATCGCTTATTTCGGGAACATCATCAAAAATCTCCACTGAAGCCGCTGTACGTTCTTCTGGTGAGTACAGAACCGCTGGAATAACCGATTCTACATCAGCGTAACGAATTTTGTTGCGGCGAGAGTATTGGTATCCTTTAGTTTGAGTAAAAGTTACGCAAAATCAGCACAATTCATTGCAGTGCTCCGTACGTGGCAGCCAAATTGTTGGTACAGCGTACTTTATTGTTGACCTTCCATCAGTAAACTTGCACAAATTTCTATAGCAATAGTCGCACACGACTTCCGGCGTATACCACAAGTAAGGAACATAAGCAGTCTTGAATATTTTCTAAAACGAATTGACCACTGTTTTCGTCATATTTTCGAATGCGAATAAGCCACAAACGTAACAAAAGTTATTTCGAGTCGGGCACTTCAATACTATTTACAAAATCCTTAAAACTACCTTGCAGGCATGCGTACGTGACCATGCGCACTTATTATTATCTGTTATTTTTACCTAAGTACAATCTGCTAATGACTTTCCATTATACGTGATACAGACATTTCCACGAGTCTGCCTGCAAAAATTCAGCTCGATTGGATCACGGAAAAAGGGTTAAAAATCGATCCAAAGTCTTTCACACAGGCGGACAGATGGACAAAAAAAATTCTGACGTGTACAGGAAAATCACCGATACACGTATATTTTTATTTTTTCTCCCCTTTCCGAAAACGGATATTTGGTTCATAGTACAGAATGTGTGTAACGCGGTGTTATTATTCGATTAAATTTTTACCTCGAATAATTATTCACGCGATTAATCGATTAATACAAAACATTAATTAATTGAATACCCTAGAACATAGGCTAAAGCTACGGTCACACTTGTCAAATATTTGACGAATAGAACGGGACCAACAATAAACTAAATAATAATTTCTTCTAATTCAAATAATTATTTTAATTTTAATATCACATCTTACAAAAAACAGTTTTTTTCTATGTCTAGTAGTATAATTAGTTTATTTTGTCATATTAAGACCGTGTTAAATCTAACTAAATATTAACAAAAGTAGGGGTTACGCTTATTTGGGCAAATGTTTAATTAGTTTGACCGTAGCTTAAGATTTCTGTTATAACGCTGTTAACATGAAGCAATTTTACCAGCAACTGTTGCCTGGGGAAAACGTCGTTCAATTTATCAATTTCAATATGGTTTATTCAAAGTTTAAATTAATATTTTAGTTTTGTTAAGTTTTTTATCTACTGTTAAATTGTTAGACTTAAATATGAAATGTATGGTTGATAGAACTCGTAAACTCTTACTGGCACATCAAAATATTAGTTTGACAACAAAAGTTGCTTGAAACTCTTTTGAATACCTTTTGTTTTTTTTGTTTTTTTTTGTATTAAGGATCTTTAATCCTACATACATCTTTAATCGTTAATCAAAAAGAATAAGTTCGCTAAAATGGTTCGCTTACACATCTTGGCAATTTTAATTAAACTTAAATGATCGTAATGATATTCGTAAGATTGATTCATATTAGATACTTCTTAAAGAGAATCGATCTGCTAAACAACTTGTAATGAATATAAACGACAAACCAATCTTCCCTAAAGCATCCCCTTAATTTCTGTTAGTGTAACTTAATTTACCATATTACCAGCGGTTAAAGGATTGTGTTAATAAATATTTAATTGATGCTCAAAAGTGACAGTTAACAAGACTTAAAAAACTTGTAATGCCATGTAAGTTTGATGTTCAACATAACACTGATGCCACCACTACAACACACAATTTGCTCTTCAGCTTAATGTGCAACACAACTCATAGAGTGAGTGTGTCATACCGGTGTTTGGGAATACATATTGGTCAAAATACGGCAATAATAACGATAAATGTTATCAATGGCAATAAAACCCACCTTTTTAAATACCCTTCACAGGAACCTTAAACAACACAGACTCACCTGTGACTGACCAACCGGCAAACTTAATTTAACGTTTGTTGTATGCAAACGGAATTGAAATTTAGCAAAAATAATAACAAGTGTTGTCACTTAAAAGATGAGGAGTTTTGACCCCAGGCTGTTTGTAGTTGGTTGGTGTTTGGAACAGTTGAATAAATGCTCATACGCATTTATAAGTTTTTATTTTAGTTTTAATACAGCTTTAAGCGTTACAAAGAACACAAAGAAGAAACAAAAGACATTCATATAAAT
This sequence comes from Pollenia labialis, assembly GCA_949318255.1. Classification (NCBI taxonomy): domain Eukaryota; kingdom Metazoa; phylum Arthropoda; class Insecta; order Diptera; family Polleniidae; genus Pollenia; species Pollenia labialis. Next base: position 206,043,219 of record OX439139.1, read on the forward strand.
TAAATTAATATCGTATATGAACATGTACATCGGAATAAATGTGTTGCAGTTGCTGTGTATAATCAATGGAATTTTTTTAATCAAATGTTATAAAACTAAAATTAAGGCTTAAGGGTTTTATAATGAGTCGAATTGAATGAATGAATTAAAGATGAAATACACATTTTTTTTTTTCAAAAAGAAAATGTTTAATTTATATTTGTTAATGCTGAAATTGTTGTTGTTGTTGTTGTTGTTGTTGTTGTTGTTCTTTTTGTTGAATACAACAATTATTATTTTCCTTTTTCAAATGAACATAAATTGTTTTATTTGATGTTCTTGGTTTTGTTTGTTCTTTAATAATAACAACAAAAAGGTTATTAAGTTAATTTTATGATGTTTTTTAAATCAATTGCCTCAAGTTGTTGCTGGTTGCTGTGGCGTATTCCATGCCACACAACAGCGCAATACAAGACATACAACACAAATGATGACATTGACGAGGACGACACCAACCTTCAAGGCAACTACAAAGATGACGGTGTTGTCGATAATGATGATGATGATGATGATAATGTAGACGATGTTGTTATAGTTATTCATTATGAACGGGTTAGGGATGATTATGTTGTTGGTAAAATGTTCAGAGTCACGACATGATCAATGTTGATTGAATAGAACAAAAGAGAGAATACGTTTCTATATTTGATTGTAGTTAACAAGTCGATTTGTAGATGGTTGGTAGAGAATTTTTCATTGAACTAAAGACAAGTCAACTTGTGCACAATGGGTTTGTTTGGATTAAAAGATTTTAAAATTATTGCAAAACCAAGGAGTTTTCGGACTTGTATAAACTCATCTCCTCTCCCAACGTTCTGAAGGGTCGTAACATTTTAGGCGGCTTTAGAATGCTGAATATTATTTATTAATGTCGAATTTAACCAGAGTAAATCCCTGCATATAATTAAGTGATTGGTAATTTGACCGAATAAAGCTACACCAATATGCAGATGACACACTGTTGGCACTTCGATGTTGAGGAAAAATAACAAACCAAACTCCCAGCGAGATCGTTCTCTCAGTGGACAAACAAATGGTCAATATAAAGGGTGGTCCAATCAAGCAGCACGATTTAAATTGTCATTAAAACAAAAGGTTTTTAGAGAATTATCATAATATTTTTTATTATGATAAAAGGATCTATAAAAATTATGTGTAGAGAAAAATATCGGCCAAAAGCTTCCCACGGCTTTGATGGCGTAAATGGTCCCTATTAATAATGGCCCTGAAACATAATTTTGGTTCAATGTCATTAATGTGTCGAATTATCTCATCCTCTAGCTCTTAAAGGCCGTTTTACACTATCCCACAAAGTCTTTAGTAATATACAAAAATGCAACCCTGTCATGATAAGTTGTTATTGTTTTTTGAAAATGACCAAAGAATAATTAGATCAGGGAAGCATTTTTGAAAAATACGTAAGACTTTGTGGGATAGTGTAAACGGCCTTAAATAGTTCTGGGCTTATTGACGTACTCTTTTTCTTTAAAATATCTCCAAAGAAAGAATTCCAACGGTGTCAAATCACATGATCGTGGCGGATAACTAACAACGCCACGATGTGAGAAACACCGCCATTATATTTTTCGCGAAATAGAGCCTTTGTTTCGTTGGCTGTGTGGCAATTGGCACCTTATCGTCTAGGACCATGTCCATTTCTGGCCTCAAGAAGTCCGTTATTATCTCGCGATAGCAAACACCATTTACGGTAACTGCTTGGCCGACCTTTTTTCGAAGAAGAACGGCCCACAAACCGCGCCAAACAGTCACTCTTTGTGAAAGCATCGGCTTTTCAACAATCACTCGTGGATTCTCATTTGCTCAAATGCGGGAATTCTGTTCGTTAATGAGTCCATTATGTTGACCAAAAAAAGTCACGAGTGCACGAATTGCATTTTGATTTGAACGCCCATTTTCGTAAAAGTCTTCAACAACCTTAACGCGCTGCTCAATTGGGTTCCTCTCCAAACACTGAAACGAAGAAATGTCAAATTAAGTTGGGCAAAAAACTTGACGTTAACATCGTGCGTTATTGAGTTTTATTTTGTATTGCCTCTTTTATTCCAAAGAAATGAAAAACTTTATTGTATTTTATTATAAATAAGATCGATATATTTCGAACACCTTCAGTTCATCTTCAGGATCTGAATTGATTGAAAAATATGGTTGGACCACCGAAGTTGGATTTTGATCTATTAGACGTTTCTTTCGCGAAGGACTTTTATGGAGATACTAATCAAAATTAGAATCATGTCGTCAACTCTTAGAAATTCGTACAGAGAAAAACGGTGAAGTTGTTGGTCAATAAACTTAAGTTTTTGGCTTATTTATTCGTGCGAGTATTTCTTAGACGGGCCAATTTTTACTTTAAATTCTACACTTTTGGTTTTCTATTCTCCGGGGAAATCAGGTGCAATGGAATTTGGCGGAGTTAAAAATTTACAAAAATTCTTTTGGATCTTCCTTGGTGCTGTTCAGCAAATGCTGGTTGCTTGCTTAAAAAATACTGGTTCGGAACAAGGGAATATTGCAAAATTTTTCACTCAAATTGCTGTATGTGTGTGCTGGTAGCGCTTACACACAGAGCGGCTTGTAAACACATTGTTTGTCACACAATGATTAATACCACCATGAGATAAGGCCTACCAGGCAGGTTTAGATAATTTCTCTAAAAGAGTGAAGTCCAGCTTTCGGTTGATAATACATAAATTTTCCTAAAGGTAAAGTATTTTTCATAGCAAAGCTTAATCCGAAGCTTTTGATTTCAATAAATATATATTTATCAAAAAAAAAAAAACTTTAAATTATTCCAAACTGCCTCCAATTCCAACCCACAGTAACTTGCCACAGAAATATCTAACCAAAACACAAAACTCTGTTCATTCTCAAGAATGCTTAATGCCTTTTACAACAAAATTTTATGCGAAATTAATGAATACATATGAGTTAAGACTCCTTCTTTGATTTTGTTAAGGCATTTTGGTTATTTAAAGCTTTTTAAGCCTCAAACTCATTCACACTTTAAAGAAACACCTCACTTAGTTAGTGGCAAAGGGAATTTCTTTAATAACCAAAAAAATTCATAATTATCATCTTCACATCGAACAGCATCATCGTCATCTGCTTCATAACCTCCAACATCATCATCATCATCATCACCATCACCATCAATGTATTCATTGGTGATCGGAAGAGGGAACTTGAAAAAAACTTGTAGCAACATTAGAGCATTGCAGCCGTAAATGCGGCTTAAGAACAAAGTGTCGGCAGCCTTTGATCATGGCATATAAAATACTATAGCCACGCCCCTTAAAAGGTAGATTAAACGAGATGGCGCTCACCATCGAAGCTTTAAATGTGTAAAAGCTACATTTAGTTTTCACTTTTTTTTTGTTTTGTATTTCTGTTGTTTGTGGCGGCCCCATACATTTTGCCACACATCTTTTTGTTTTTTTTGAACAGACACTCAAACGCATGTGATATCTGAGAGACTGCAAGCAAACAAACGGAATAGCCAGGCATCATGCAACAAATGCACTTAAACATCCTTTAATTTTAAGCACTTGCAAAAGTACGAGAAGGGCAATGGAGCTGAGAAGAAACAACAAGAGAATATTAATATGTACTTAAGGCAGACGGACGGACGGACGGTTGAATTTTTAAGTTGAAAGATTGATTTCATAAATGAAATGGAATTCAAAGTGGATCTAGATAATTCACTTAATACTTCAAATGGGAAAAAATGAAAGCCAAATTTTTTTGGAAGGAAAACTTGTGATTTTTACAAAACTTAAGGGCCATGTTGGACCAGATATCTTGACTGCATGAAATTCCAAACTGTCAAATTTCCGTATTATGAAGAGTACAAAAAAATACATTCTTTTTTACTTTAAGTCCAAATCGTTTTTAAACCCAGATTGACTCGATCCTGGGAGCTGATTCTGGCATAAAATACTTCTGCTAATTCTTTCTAATTCTAATTCTTTCCGTCGTTAGCAAACAAATCGAAATTATTTGTTCAGTGTTGCAAAGCACTTATTTGAATTTTAAAAAACTTAAAAAATAATTTCGATTCTTTCAGTAGCGACTGAAATAAAATTGCTTTCGAATCGAAAAAGTATTCGATTACAACTGCCAGAATTAGCCTCCTGGTTAAATTTTTAATAACCTCAGGTAGAATTTTAAAGTTGTTTTCAATTCAGCAGAAACTATAGTTTTTCGCTATCTTAAATTGAAAAATCATTTAATTGCCTTGTTAAATAGACTTATTGCCAGAAAGGTAAATGATTACGTTTGGAAGCAGTTGTTCCAGACTTAAGTTATTGCTTGCAAAACGAATAGAAAAAAATTTAGTTAAGCCCAATCAAAAACTCATAATGCTATTTTATGACTCAATATATTTTTGCTTAACGTCAAAGAATTGTGGAAGAGGTACACAACAATAAACGAAAGCCTTTTAATGCTGGAGTAATCTACATATGTGGAAAAGATTAACTGGTATCTACCGGGTAGGCCTAACCCCATAGTGGCCTTAACCACTAAGGAACAAACGTTGCGTTTACTAACTAGAACACACAGGTGGCAATTTTAGTGTACACCCGCCTCTTGTTTAGGAGCCAGAGCTATTTAACTTATTTTTTTCAAATTCCCTAAGCTAATCCCGCAAAGCTCTACGCTTGTCTGCAGGAAATAAACTCTGGCGGTAATCGATCCTGCAACCCCGGCGCTGATAGATAAGCTCACTACCTGCCAGCCTACCGGGACACTTCTGCTGCTTTTGGCTTTCGTATAGATACAGCACTTAGAGCCAGCTGCCAACAGGATGAACTTTACCACAATTTGTCGAAAATCTACCCTTGAAGCTCACGTTTTAAGATCTCTCTTTCCACGACTAAATTTACAAACCACAACCACCACATAATCCCTAAGGGGTCCACTACCAATAGTCAACTGTTGCCCAGGGGCCAGATACGACTTTGGGTCAGCTGCGATCTCTAGAGATCTGACAATTCTGAACTCTGTCGAATTTTGAGTATTGACTGCACCTACTTTTCCCGGTGAATGTGTAACACTAAAAGGTTGAATATCCTTTAAATGTTTTCCTACATACATCAGGGAGGGGGATAATAAACTTAAGTTGGAAAAATTGGTACAATTGAAATTTTTGTTGGTACTTTTCGACGTTTAAAATGCAATGGTACACCAAACGGATATGTTTATAGCTGAATTAGAGGTACATTCTAATTAAGTATTAGAAAACATATAAAATAATGGCTTTTTTTACAATTAAGATTAAAAAAGTACAATTCAATACGCATGTTTGTACTATTTGTACATGTGATAAATTCATGTGATTTCGTTTAGAAGCGCGAATAGAAAAAGACTAGAAGAAATAATTTATGGATTTTATATAAATCATTCCATTCTTTTCCTGCTCTGCACTCTACTTACTCTTATTGTATGCTGCATAATGCGCCGGGTCACCGCTTGCATGAGTATGAATGAATGGTAGTTAGTTAAAGCGCGTTAAGCATGCTTAACAACAGTATTGAGCCGAAATATTTTAGCCTTTTGTAGATACAAACGTCATAAAAAATTACAAAGCGTTGCAATTTCTTTTTTGCATTGTATTGTTATTGTTGCTGCAACATTGGACAAAAGATCTTAAACATCTTAAAGAAAAAAATTACCGCCACTTCGGCAGCCAAGTTGCAAGACTTTTTTTTCATTTTCGAGGATCCTGTGCCTATGTTCTGTAACTCTTGCGTCGAGAAACTTTTCGATTGAAATGTGTGAAATGAAACAAAAATGCAATTTATTGAAACAAACAGCTCACTAAACGGTGTCTGTAACTTTTTTGGCGAGTACTGGCTGTCACGTAAGAAAATTACTCGCCAATTTACAGAAAAAGTGTGTCAGTAACATTTTTGTAAGAAAAGTTCCCGCTTGGAACTGCCAAATAAACTCACGAAAAAGAATGGGACGAGAAACAATTTAAACACAAAGAAACGATTAAAAATGCAAAAAACATAGAATAATAATAATATTTTGTTGTTGGCTCATTTTTTCATTGTTTAATTATTTTGCTTTTGACATTTTTATAAAACATACGAATTTCTTTAAAGCTCATTTGCAAACAACAAACATTAAAGTCACACTTTACATTATTTGGTATGGCCAAGGGTTGTATTTTCGCCGCCGTAGTTGAAAATGTTTCAATTTTAGTAAATTTTGATCGCCGTCATCGATATATGTGACTGGCGCTATCGACGTCTGCAATTTCATATCGGCTGCGAGTGTAATATTTTGACATTTATAACGTAATGACGACATGAGTTACAGACACACTTTTTTCTGACTTTTCGAGAAACGATGGAATATTTTGTTTCACATCTTTTCGATGCGAGAAGTTCTCACTAAAGTTACAGAACATGGATACTGGTGTGCTTATTTTACTACAAAACTATGGGCCTGTTCGTCGATAACGAATGAAGACTTCGTTCGCTTAAATAACATTTAAAACAAAAACAAATTATAAAATATTGTTTTTGTTTTACATGTAAATTAAGCGGTAAATTAAGCGAACGAAGCCTTCATTCGTTATCGACAAACCGGCCATATATTGTTACCTAAAACGCAAAAGGGACTAACTAGCCAAAAATTAAAAACCGACTTTTTCATTGATTTTGAAGTTTTCGTCAAATGTCCACAACAAATTTGGGAATCCTTCGACTAAAATTAAATAGCGATTTTATTAGCAAAAACTAACGGACCTAAAGCTGAAGGACAACACCATGTGTTTATGCGTCTGTCCTTTTTATGAATCTGACAAAAAAGTAGAATCAGCGTAATTGTATGTAACAAGTTACACAGCAAAATGCTTAGAATGCATACACGTATCAACGCATCAAAGTACGGTTTCTTTCTACTTTTGTATGCGCCGCATGCGTGGTGAAAAAAAGCCAGCTGTTATTGATGGCCATGGATGACAAATCATATCTTATTTTCAATGTTATCGATAAATATGTTTGTGTGGTGGATTACTTTTAGCCATTTTCCTGCATTAAAAAAGGTTTTTAATAAAAGAAAATGCTTTCGTAAAAAAGATTGCATAAACTTTTAAGAATAAAATACATTAAAATTAATGTTTACCACAATTTTACCACGAGCAAAATTTGCCATTCTAGTTATCGTTTACTTTTATGTTTTGAGTATCATCTTTGTTGTGTTTTATATTTTTTTTGAGCAAATGCCATGAACTGGAAAGTTATTAATACCGTGAAAAATCATGAATATTTGGATGATAAAAGCTTGCTCCTCTTTGAATCCTTTTAAATAAATTCTATTATCAAAATAATTTTCGTGGGAATAAAAAATTTAATTTAAATGATTTTGTTATTCGTGCTAAATTCCCAATTTTTATTATTATTTGATAAAAACATTGAAATTTATTGTCTCTTGTAGTGGGGAATGTAAGGAGAGATAAACTGTTTTTTGTTGATGATTTTGTTTAAACTTTGATATTGTTACAAGTAGAACTGTTGCTACAATTCTTATACGCTTAACAGTTTTATTTGGTTTAATATCTTTAGTTTTTCTAAAATCTTTATGGATGAAGTTTCCTGATGATCTGGCCTAAGCAACCAGTGAAATGCACAAAAAGGATCATACGCAGATTAACTAAAAAAGATTATATGATAAACTCCAAGACACTTGGGTTTCTAAAGGTAGAAGTACATATCACGCGTTAGTGCGCGCGCGGTCTGTAGACTTCTATCAAAAAAGTTAAACTTGTGTATTTAAATAGAACAAGCTACATGCAAAATATTTTGACGCGTAAGCGCCAGAATGGTTGTTAACTTTGACTTTTTGACTTTTTAACGCGTTGTGTATTTTTTAAAAAGTAATCAGCTGACAATAAAAAGAAAAATTTAATAAATTTGCGAATCGTGAAAGAAAAACTTATTGAAGAGCTCCAAAAACATACAATATTTACATAAAAAGAATAAATTTAGTAAAATAAAAAATATTTGGATATACTTTCGTATCCGTTTTCAATGCACAAATAAGTAAACAAATAAAAAAATAGCTGACAGGAACGCCTTTTATGACGCGAGTTGTGTAAATTGCAATTTTTTCATGCGCTTAAGTTTTTAAACGCACGACAAACGTGGACGAACTGATGCGTGTTATGTATGTACTTCTACCTTATACGCGTTGAAGCAAAGTTAATCAATGCCGTCCCCATTAGATTTCAAATGATTAAGATGACTGTTGATTAAGAAAAAACACAACAATCAAATTTTTATTAAAAATGTATAAAAAATACTTTAATAAAGTTATCAGAAGATTATTTTAAACATATTCATGACGAGATTTTGAAATTTATGAATTATTAAAGAACAAATCAAAACAATTATAAGAAATTGTGGTCGGTTGTACATGTGAGGGGTACGTTGGTAGTGGTCGATTCTTCATTATACTCTGTTTAAGGTACATATGTTCAGAGGATTCTACACAGATACAATTTTCACCAACATTTTTCCAATTAATTCCATAATGCTATTTCAAACAATTTTTTTAATTGTTCCAATTAATTTGCCTTAAGTGAAAATAAAAATTATAATGCTTATGTGTATATTTGCAAATATAAAAACATACACACAAACATCAAAATATTTTAAAGTTTCAAACAATTTTTAAAAAAATATTTTGATTTGTGTTTACGTTTTTATAGCCGCATTTGCTGGTGGTCACATTTCAATTAAACCTATTGATTGAAACTGAGCACCAAGAAAAGCTCAAACTTACAAATATGTTAATTGAGATGATCAATTTGTTTGCAGGCGGAAAATCAGTACGGAATTTAATTAATAAGTAGTACAAATTTCTAAAAAAATGCGTTACTTGAAGTTGGTTTTTAATTTTTTCTGTGTATGCGATTAATGAAGCTATTAAGTTGAAATCATGTCAATGTAAAGTTATTAACAAACTCACTTTGATGTGATTATTACTAATTAATGTTCGAGGTGCTTGAACGAATTAAAAAACTCTAGTGTGAACATAGTATTACAGTTTGCATAATAAATATGCAAAATTCACAACTGTCAAAACAACTCGGTTTTACAAGAAAAACAGAAGACAAATAAATTATAAACAGCTTAAGGCGATTTATCAATTTATCATTTTAAATACTTTTTTAGAGAGGGCTTTTGCGTTTTAGGTAACGATAAATAAGTTATAAGTTTAATTTTCTATAGAAGTTCGGATGTATTTATTTGCGTTTTACAATATCCGGATTAAAAAAAAATCAAATATGACAATTAATTTTTTTTTTGACAATAATTGCCAACTTTTTGTTTAAATGACAAAAAGTTCAAAAAAATTTCTGGAAAAAATTTTCAAAATTCAAATGCCTGTGTATTAAATCATATACATATATAATCATTTGTATTGCCTGTCTTTAATGGGTTAATACCCAATTATGATTTTTAATATTTCAATTTGACAAAATTAAATTTGCAATACATTGAATACATAATTTTATCAAAAAAAAAAACTCATTAACATAAATTTAATTTATTTTTAAAATTTGCTAATTTGTTAAATCGGATTTGCGTTAATCAAATCAAATTAAATTATTAAAATTTTTATGATGAAGCTTCGCATCATAAAATAAAACATTAAATGAAAAAAGACAAAAGATAAAAAAAATGAATAAAAAAAAAAATTCAACTAACGATATTTTGCCATAACAGTTTACACCGTAACAGCTTACGTCTCTATTTTTTATGAACTTTTTTAAGGTCATCGTAAATGTTAGCCAAGTATTCAAATATGTGATATTTAAAATTTGTCATATTTAATATGCCGTTACGTCATTTTCTGCAGAGTTATTAGAAACAAGTGCCTAAGAATAATATGTCGAATATTTTGGCCATATAAAATAACTCTGGAGGCTAACAATGGAAGAACCAATAGTCCGCCAAATAACAAGACAAAAGGATAGAAAAAGATAAGACATACGTAAACCTATTGGCAGCGTTACGAAAGCCGCCTTAGAATGGAATCCCAATGGAAGTCGGCGCTCTGGTCGTCCAAAAATACATGGCGTAGAACAATTTTAAATGCACTCCAGAAAGTAAACAAATCTTTTGACGAAATTAAAATAATTTGATTACCCGCGTCTTCATGCGCTTTCGATTTGATCCTGACATGACTATAACGCCAACAGAGCAATTTTATTAATTTGCTCACGTTCTTGTATGTGGCGAATACGTGTTGATGTTCATGTTCTGATTGACCACAATTTTTGTAGTTGTGGCGTTTAGTTGTATACAGAAAATAAATTGTATTCCCAACAACATGGCGCACATGGATGTTAAGACGAATGTTTAGGCAACAATGGCAGCACATGGACGAAACATGAACATAAGCAGTCTACACGAGTAGAATTCGTGTGCGACATGCTGTTCTTACCAAGTTGATGAATAGTGGAGACGGGTAGTAATGATAGAATTAGTTGGAATTTGAGAAGTTGGAGGAGTATTTATTATTCATAAAGCCGGTTGAATGGAGGGATCATGATTGCTATTTCGACATGCCCAAATAGCAAGACAAAAAAATGTCTAAGTTATTTATCACGATAAAACATCAGTTACCAAAATTACTCTACATTCATTTGTGTACCCAAACCGAAAACCTCCAGTACAAAAGGAACATCTGATAATGGATAAGATTCAGAACTGACTGAATGAATTATGTCGTGGCATAAACTTTTCAAAAGAGAACACGGAATTTCTTGATTCACGTTTGAAATAAAGAGGATATTTGGACATAGCGACATTCATTTTTTACTATGGCAATCGCTACAAGTTAAATAAAAGTCTTTCCAGAATAAGTAATTCCAAGTATGATGGAAGACTTTCATGATATTGCTTTAAATAAATCTGTATTAAAGTTATTTTTGGGAATAAAAAAATATTATTGATAAGATTTCTCTATGACGTGGTAAATTCCCGATGATTATTTCTGTTCAAAACACTGAAATTTATTGTTGGGGGAAAACCTAGTTCCTATGCGCATTTCACAGCTTGCTTAGGTCAGTTCATCAGCAAACCTTCATCCAAAAACTTTGAAAAAACTGAAGATATGATAAGAATTAAACTGTAAATCGAATGAGAATAACAAACACGCAAGTCACACTTGCAACGATAACTAAGCTTAGACAAATCACAAACAATAAGTGGTGAAAATTATTTAAAGTCTAAATGGGGTTTTTGTAATAACATGAGCACACATGCCATTCAAAATATCGTCGGCTTAATATGCTTAAAATTATCAAAAATTTTAATTAATTTCATGTTGTAAATTCCTTCCTTCGCTTAAAATAATTTAATGAAAATTTAATTTAATAAACTTAAGGCTAATAAAAATATCAAACATTTAAATGATGTTTTGCCTCAACCGAATTTTTAATAAAATATAGCAAAAGTAAATTTTTTTCTCAAATTTTAAGGCCTGTAACTCAGTGATGGTCTATTGTGACGCCTTATGTAGTGAAATAATTCTGTTATGAAAGAAGAGGAGAAGTAAAGGGAAAAAGCACACGAAAAAGAGAAAGTAGTTGAAGATTACAAATCGGACAGCACAAGCAAAAACAATCCTAACAAACATAAAACTGCCGTACATGTGCCCAGCCTCCTGCCGCGCAACCAGGTCATTCCCATTACGAATCCCGTCACAATCTCGAGCCCGCAGCTCCGTTGCCGGTGATGTTGCAGTGACCCCGTACCCAGCACAGCCTCACCACATAATTCCGTAAGATCTCTCCTATAGCCATCCTGCAATCATCCACTAGCCTAGAGTTCACATAGTAGCCCATAAAGACCCTAAGAGCCGCCTGGTTGTCCACATATGCAGTGAAATCCACGCCCCTAACAATGTTGCTACAGAACCTCCACTTGAAACACACTGCAGTTGTCAGGAAGTCTTTATTGCCTTCTGATGTCCAGATCCTCAATGTATACAGCCGCAACCGTGCCCTTCATTCTCGAGCCATCAGTGAAAATAGCAAATCCCCTATAAAATCTGCCCTGACCTGACCAGCTCTCCCTAAACAGCGATATTACTTCTGGCAAGCGCCCAAAATCAAATCTAGTGCCCACATAGTCCGTGAAGCCGGGCGAACGAAGGCAATAACCACTATCGCTAATTTCACCCAAGATCCTCCTCAATGAAATTTTCTATCAGTGTCGCCTTGAATGTCAAGCTGGTGTGGGTCTATTTCCTTGCATACTTGCGCCAAGTGCGATGTTTCTGATAGCCTGGTTGCGTTCCATGAACTTAATGTTCGATAGCCGATATGTTGTGACGTATTATTATGCAGTCTATTTATTATATGTTGTATGGTTTCTTTAATAATATTTTTTATGCTTCGACTTAACTTGCAACCCCCGGTGATGGTGTAGTAACGCATTTCTTTTATTCAGAATAGAATAGTTTGCCCCATTGCCTAAAACCCTCCTCCATAAAGTTTCTTTCTACATGAATTTCTTATAAAATTAAATACCCTTCTCGGCTTATTACCGACTACTTTAACTGGAAAATAGTCATTACATTTATATCCTTTTTACAACGATTTAATTAAATAAAATTTCCTTTAATAAATTACCTCCCACTGTAATTGTAATGGGCTTAAAGACACAATTAAGCGAAACCAGTACTTACAATACGTTGAAATATAATTCTCACCCTGATCGTCAGTCGCTCTCAAGCTCGCAACTAGAAATTAGCAAGATCAATCGGATGTATTTTCTTTGATCTCTGGTGCGTTTTATTGTAACGTTTTTCAGAATCTCATCAGCGTTCACATCACCTCACAGAGCGCAAACTACAGCGCATAAAAAATTAAATTAAATCTAATTTAGTGCTTTGAAATGAATCACTCGAATGAAGAGTAAATAGTATTACGAGTTCGCTGCTTCACAAGCAATTCGATGTATGACTAACTGGCTTCTTTGGATAGATTATTAAAAATACTCTTATTTTGGTTCTACAAACAATTTGATGTCAGTTTTTTATTTTATGAGTTTTTTTTTTGGAAAGGCGTGTTTGATTTAACTTCATAATAGAGATTAAATTGAAAAGTTCCTTTAGAGTGTGGAAAATAAATTAAGCTAGAAGAGAAGGTTCGAGATAAAATCCTAATTCAGCTCTTCAATATTTTGACAGTATATGGGCATTTCCAATTTGACGTGTCGTGATATCTGTACTACAAAATGTAAAAAAAAGTAAATGAAGAAGTCAAATTTGTAAAAAGGGTTTTTATATATACAAAGTAATGAAGTAGCACAATATTCAAAAAAAAATTACTGCAATCGACGCTAACGATTTGCAGATATAAGCAAAAATATGCGCTGGCGTGACGTTAAAAAAACGAAAGTGGATTTTGACTTGCATTACAAATCTGAATAAGACTGCGAATTGAGCAAGACGTTTTGTATTAAACCTTTTTTAGTTAACTTTGGACCTTTAAAGATTTATTTTTCAAGCTTTTAATTTTAAAAATCTTTGCTCGTTTTAAGGTCATATGGGCATTTTCAGCGAAAAGTCTACTTTTTTTAATGTAACGCCAGAATGCAAATAAGGTTGTATTTTAGGACCATGTTGTTCAATCGTAATCCCTTTTGTTACTTAATGTAGAACTGGTTGCGCTTTACACCAACATATAAAAAAAGTAAACTGTACATATAAAATATACATAGAAACAATTTAAATTATTACTGGCGTTACGTTACAAAAAGTAGACTTTTCGCTGGAACTGCCCATATACTAGTTAGAGTATTAATACAAAAAATAATCGTTTAAAGTTGTTTATTTAAATTAAAAAAAAAACACCTCAAGCTTGTTATAGTATAATAATAAAAGTCGAATAAAATACATGTAATATAAATATTATAAACAAATTACCTTTGTGGCTCTTTCTTCCACTTAGAAACCACAGGACATAAAATGATTTAAATTTTTTATCTTTGCCAGGATATTCTTAAGCTGCTCGTCGCTTACGTGCATATTAGTTTGAATAATTTGTTGTAGTAAATTTTAATACAATACCAAAACATCTAAGCAACGGTGCAATAACAAACGGCCTTGATTTTACAACTTAATATTTTTGATTTAACAACAAGACGTTATAGATTTAAAAAACAGAGTGTCCTTAATTTAAAAACGTGTAGTATATTTTTTACTTTCTCATTGTTGATGGGACAATATTTCGTGCTTGCCTTCGCAAAACATGATCTTTGTTTTCTTTCTGCGTTTTTGATTTAAAAACTTTTTGGTATAAATGCAACAGCTAATGATGTCGAGGATTTAACAGCGTTTCGCTGTCATGTGGATATTATTGCTTGGCAATTTTAGAACGTCTTTGTTTGATGTTTCACTATTCTAGCCGCTTTATAGGCCTGTTCGAATCACTACTCTTCACTATATAACAGTGCAGTGCACACATATACCAGCACATTTATGCTTGTGTGGGAGGCAGCAGAAAACGAATGACGCTCATACCAAACAAGCACGAAGTCAAACCTTGGATATGAAATGACTTTATCATTTGACATCAAACGCAATTCTCAAACGTTTTTCAATTGATTGATTTAACATTTAAATTCAAATTGATAATGATTTGAAAATAAACATTTGATATCAAATGTTTTATCAATTTGATGTCAAATGTTTGTCCAATGTTAAAATCAAATAAAAAATTAACTTGGCAACACTAAAGCGAAAAATAAATGCAAGCATTAAAAATGGCGATTAAAGTTAAATTTTTTTACTTTGTGGTTACATGTGTTTTACTATTAAAAATAAATTTTAATATAAAGTGAACAGTTTATTTCTTGTGAAAAATAGAAATTATTTGTGAGAAATTACATTAAATTAATTAATTATTGATTAAAAATACGAAAAAAAAGAAAAATAATAAAACGGGAAAGTGAAGAAAGTTTGTTGATCGATCGCGTTGCTAAAATCCTCAAAATAGAAGGGAGCCAAGTATTTTGTCTTTCCATGAATTAGAGGACGGAAAGAACACTATTTCATCTTTTAGCTATGGGACCGAATGTTTATCGCAAAGTTTATTTAAATAATTAATAAATTAAAATTAAAAAAATTAAATAGTTTTATTTATATTCCACATTGTATTATAATCCACATTTGAAAAACATTTGAGAATTACGTTTGAAAGCAAGTTGAAAATAAAGGCATTTTTCAATTTGAAAATAATTTCCCCTTTTTGTTGAGAACGCTTTGATTTTCAAATCATTATCAAACGTTTGTCGTTTGAGAAAACGATTGATTTCAAATCATTTTCAATTTGAAATCAAACCTCCGTGTTTGTTGGGTAAATAAGAAATAACAACAAGGCAACAGCCGAACATACATTGTCACATACCACACGAAGAAGTTTATAGTGTACATGTGTCGACGTCACACAAGTAGAATTTTTATTCCTATACACGCGTACAAGGCGAATTCAAATAGGTAAACTCATCTCGTCAGCCGTTCATCAGCTGTTTCCACGGCGAATTAAAAAATATGGTCAAACGTCAAAATATAATTTTGTTTTGAGAAGAAGTTGAATGAAAAGTGTTAAAAATATTATTTTTATAATAAAAAAATTTAAAAATTGCGAATGATTGAAGTGAATTTATTAATTTCTTTTATAAAAAAGTGATAATTTTAAATTGCAATAAAAAATTTTTGACAACCAACCAGAAAATTGTATAAACAAAATACATGGGGCTTTTTGTAGTTGTAGAGATGAGTTTACCTGTTTGAATTCGCCTTGTACGGTTGCTGTACAACCAGACATTACATAACACGGCCAATGCAAGTTTGCTGATCATCTTTTATTTAAGAAGGCATTTCTCTTCTATGTAATTGACACTTATTTGTGCGGCATCTGCTTTAATAAAATATCGTTAAAGACACTTAAATTTCTATTTGCAGCGCAGTGAAGAATTTACTAACATGTTCTATAATAAAACTAATATAGCACGTCATACGGAAATCGTATTAATAATAAATTTTGTATTCCCGAAAATAACTTTGATAATTCATTATGTTTAATTCGAACCTTGCCTTCTAGTTGTCGTCTTCTAATAAACATAGATGCGAAAAAGCATTTGGAATTAAAACATTTTGTTGGGAACAGAACACAAGATCCTAACGATCTACTCTATATTTTGCTTTTTTTTCTCTCTCTCTCTATTTCTATCATTTATTTTTCTGTTGCATGCTGCAGGTATTAGTGTGTGCGTGTGTGTTGTATGCTCTGCAAATACCCAAAGATCAATTTAATTTATATTATTAGGTCGGCATATTAGACTTTGATCTTGTATCTTCTAAGGTGTAAAAGTAGGTAAGTCAATGCGGTGGCAAATGACGAACGATCCGATCTGATCACTTTAATTCTCTAAGCAATGAATTGTTGGTTGAATGGTTTGCTGAATGGCTGGCTGGCTTTGGCTTAAAAGGTTTTGTGCTATTCAGTATTATTGAATGTGTATTGTTGTGTGTAACAATTTTTGTTAACTGGTATCATGAGGCAGTGGTTCTTAAAGGACTACATTTAATATGGGGTGGGGGAAATCGATATTTCTTTATGATTTCTTTCTGTGATTATAAAAAATATATATGTACAGCTACTCGCACTTTAAGTTGGACACATACCTGTAGTTTATCAAAATGTATGGTGGAACTCAAAATGATGTGAAATAAATTATGCAAATTGAATTCATACCTACACAAAATAATTAACATAAAGATGTAAACTAAAAGCCGTATTAATAACAAAAAGTTAGCCACAGTTTGTACGCTACGTTCAACGAGCTGATGAACTCGAATGCCAATTAAGCTAAGCAGCATTTTAGCAAAGAGTTAATTAAAATCAAACTTTTATCCCTCTGCTTAATTTTTACAAATCAAAACTCTTAATTTCAGAGTTGTGACATTATATTGCCCTTAAAGTATATTCTGGGTCCTTGAGTTATTCTAAGTCGATTTAGCCACGTCCGTCTGTCTGTCCGTCTGTTAAAAATACGCACACTTTCGAATAAATCAAGAGAAAATAACAATATTGGTGTAAATTGTGTCTAGTTTTCCTAAGCAGTTTGGGATTGAAATCCAGCAAAATCAGTGTAGTAGGAAACGAGGTATGAATCAAAATGTGAAATAACCAACGAAACAATTTATAATTTTGTTATAGAAACTAATCCAAATAGTGGAATGCACAAATCTGTTCTTTGCCACAAAATTTCGTGAAGCTCGGTCCATAATTTACCACATGCTCCATATAAAGTCCACTCTCGAAAAACACTTTAGTACGCCTACAACCGTAGCGAATAATGCTATTGTAAGATTTTTTGTCTGTAACAGATTTATATGACTAAAGATAACACTCTAAACTTTCGTGACGATCGGTCCAAAATTTACCATTTGCCCCATATATAAAGCCTTCTCCCAGAAAAATCTTTAATACGCGTAAAAACATTAAAAATAACGTTATTATAATAAAATTTGGTCATTCATAGTTTAAAAGACTATAAATAATATTGTCAAGTTTCGTGAAGATCAGCCCATAACTTAGACCCCTTTCACACTCGGAAAGTTACTTGCGCAAGTCTCTTACGCAGCTCTTGGTTCGAAGACGTCAGCGGTAAGGTCGGGGTAAGGAAAAAAATATTTAGTACAGACTTTGTTGTACTCTTGCGCAACTAACTTGCCGATTCTGAAAGGGGTCATACTATAGGTCCCATATAAAGCCCACTCCGGAAATATTCGAAATGCAAAGATTCGGCACAGCCATATGTAGCACTCTAACTTGTTTTTTTGTTTTTCTTCACATATACAAATTTTAAAATGTTCAAATAAATTAAAAAAGACAGCTAGTTAAAAAAGACAGTAGAGTTAAAAAACAAACAAAATTATTTTTTATAAGTTGTCAAACGTCTGGCAGCTCTTTAACAAGGGTTTAGCAAATCGTTAGCCAGATTTAATGAATAAACTTTGTGCTAACTTTAGCAAACCTTTCGTTATGAATAAGGCCGTTAGTATTGTTGAGAGTTGTCCAATTTATACTGGGAGTTGCTGTATGTCTCTAAAATCAACAATTGAGAACTTCTGAACTTAACAAAGAACCCTCATTAAGCCATGACTTTATAGGGATTATACATCAATGAGTGAAAATTCAGTACTATGGTACTATTTTCAGTACTTTTCTCTTTCAAAAATACCACGGTACCACCACGACCGTTTTAGTACTCTTTTTGTTATGCTTCTTCTTTAGAAATTTAGCGTTTGTTTTTTTAACATTGAGTCGTCAACAAAAAGTACTTGCTCAGATTCATACCGCTGAAATTCCATTTCCGACTCATAATCTAACTTTAATGCTAAACGTACATATATGAGACTGGTCCTTATATGACTTTTAAATCTTTTTTTAATGCAGTACCTTTTAAATGGTTTAATAAAGTAAAAAAACGGATCCACTAACAATGTTTTAAAATATTTTATGCCGAACAATTTTGGAGTCGTACTCGCGAATTTTTTGTGGGTACTACGACTACGACTCCGGTACAAAAACCTTAAGTCCGACTCTACAGCTTTGACTTTTGACCCCTGTTTACAACATTGCATACACAAAATTTATTATAATTAAAAGGTTGTGGAAACGTTGCTGATATGTCAGATATTTAGCCAGCTCGGTCATAGATGGCGGAGATATGAGCAAAACCAAAATTTTTTTTAAAAAGTACCAAAATGTTGAAAAAAGTACTATTTTGCTTGGTGGCCAGTACCATCTAAATATTTCAATTTTCCATCACTGTTATACATAGGTCTTATAACTACAAAATTTTGTTTGTCCAAGAGTGTGAATATGGGTACTAAATCTTTAGGATTTTTTTTAGTCCATATTCATTCATGTTTCCATTTAGTTCTTTCTGTTCTGTTCTGCTACTCTTTTTTGTTGGACCATGTTTCCATTCATTTTTAATTAGGTTGCTTTTGTAAGGCATTCGGCACCTGCATCTTTTCTTTTTTTTTTATAACTCTGGTCTACTTGCATTTTTTATATTCTTTTAATCAGGGCTTTTCTAACTAATATTGTTATACCTATCTTCTTTTTTTCTATTATAGATTAAAATTACTATTCATTAATACAAATTGCTTTCAAATCTTAATCATCAACATCGTTATTAAATTTAAAGAGAGAGGGAGAGAGACAGAGACATAAATAAATGGAAAATACCAATTGATGAGTTTTTTAAACGAAGACAAATTAAAAGGTATAAAAACTGAACTAAAGCCTAAAGGCCCAACTATAATATGCATAGTCTTGTTTAACCTACTGTCAAAAATCAACAAAGTCTCTCAAATGTATGTATTTTAAAAATCAAAAATAAAATCAACAAACATTTGATTCCGTACGGAATGTGCGATCAGTTTCGCACTTTGCTTAAGCAAATGACAGTTTTATACCTATACATACATAGGTACATATTTAACAAAAAGTTTCCTTAAGTTCAATATGGTTTGCCTCATATGATTTACATGTATTCGTACATTTGCTTAAGCCAACTTAAGCACATTATGGTTGGGCCTTTAAAATTATAGATCTAAAGTTAAAAAAACGTACCTCAATGCAAGATTTTGTTCCTACAAACAATTATTTTCATTAATAGAAATCAGGCAGAACATTTCGTCAGATATTTTTTCTCTGACTTTTGAAACCTGTTTAGACTAGCATCGTAGTAGGTACAATACATTTATGCATTACTATTGCCTTTGCATGATAAAAATGTCGCTTTCAGGTTGAAGTCGGTGTTTAATTGTGTTACTGTGTATGTATCCATTTTAAATGGTATTGTACATTGTTTTGTTGTTGTTATTAAATATTTCCTTTTTTTTTGTTGATATTGAGCGAACAAACGAAGTATAATTTATAATTTTGACATGTTGTCATAATAACGTCATCATCACAGTTGTTAGTTCTTTTGTTATTGTTGTCATGATTATTACTTATAACGAGGGCAAGTTTTTATTTCGTATACATATACCTATATGTTTATAAATACAAATTTTAAATATGGAAGCAAAAAAGCTCAAGAAAGCAATTTCTATTTTAATTGTGGAATGAAAATATGTACATTCAGTGGCTCATAGTAATAATAGAACAGATTCAAATTTAGGTAAAATATATTTTCTTAAAATAATTCAGAGATTCTCAATAGTTTTTATAAAATGAATTAAAAGATGGTAACACTTGAAAAAAGAGCTCAAAGTTATAATGAAACACCCTGGAACTTCATTTCCAAATTGTTCCTTATATCAATTTAAACATTTAGGATTGATTTTGAACTTAAAATGCAGCCGCGTAGAATTCAGACTTTACCAGAGTTTGGGGAACTGATAAAAAAAATTGTGGAAAAAAGGAAAAACCGTGATTCATGCACCTTCAACAGTTTTTAATGTTATTAAAAGATGCAAACATCACTGAATTTAAAAACAAATTAATGCCTAATAAACAACAAAATCTCAATAGTGACGAGAATCGCTACTACGTCTAATCAAGCTTAATCCTCATTTAAGTGCACCAAAGCTGGCACCCGAATCTCAAAGAAAGTGAACTCAGAAACGGTTTGTATTGTTCTTCAAAAGCACAATTTAAATACTCGACCCGTTTATAAGCAAAGTGCACTTCTTTCATTTAAAGACGTACATTACATCCCCAGAACTTTACTGTTTGGTGCGCATTATGGGCTGGCGGAGTCATTGGCCCACATGTCTTTAAAAACGATAATGGTCAGAATGAACGGTATAGCAACATGATTCGTAATTAATTACGTGGCATTAAACTTGCTGATATGTGGTTCCAACAGGAAGGAGCCACATGTCACACAGCGAGAGCTACAAAAAATAATTTTACGTAATGGCCCAACTAATTGGCCACCAAGATCGTGTGATTTAACCTCAATAACAAAGGATCTAATCGATTTTAACATTAATTAAATGAACAATTACATTAAAATTCAACCTATGTAACGCTTTGTTGGATTTAAGAAGAATTTTTTCATTAGCCCGCAGTTAATGAAATATTTCATAAAATCCATGAACATGTTTGGATTCATATAATGCAAGAAGTTTTACTAAGCCCGTCACTATTTGTCGTTAAATTTAAAAAAGCGTATCATTAGCATAATGATAAAGAGTCATACCTTCCTTTTTTTAATGAAAAGGTTTTTGTATTTCAATAAAATTTTTAATTTGCTCAATTACATAAATCCATTAAGTTTATTATAAAGATACGAAATTTTTATGACAGTCTTTTATTAGTTTTATTTCAGCGATGATTAAAATGAGCATTTTGAGTTGTTGTAAATTTTATTTAGTATTTTTTTAAATCTTTTACAAATCATCAAGTTACGTAAATATCATTTCGTTTTCATATTCCTGTTACGTCATGGTATGCTCCACTTTCATAAGCTGACCTTTTTTAATTCATTTTCCAGCCCGCGACGACCTTTATCAGCATTATTTCCATTTAACTGGTTTGCTTTACAAGGTAAATTTTGTTTATTTAAATTAACAATTAAAGGAAAAAGAACGTGAGAATTTTTTTTCTCTGGGTTTTCTTTATCGTTGTTTGTTTTGAAACCAAATACATACTTACATTTAGTTAAAATAACTATTCCGTTATCGTAATTACAGTACTTTTCGCTTATAGTCCATTCCGCTTAAAGGCCAAAAACGGATATAAGCCAAAACTGTCATATTCACATGCAGATTTTTTCGAATTTCATACAAATTATTTTTCCTAAGGTCCATTTCGCATGTAGTCCATTTTCGTTTAAAAGCCACATTTTCTTAGCATACGAATATAATTCTTTATGCAAAAATGTTCGCTTATAGTCCACTCTGTTTTTAATATTTTTTTAATCAACTTGTAACATGTTTTTATTTACATTTCTGGTAACTATTATAAATACCAAATTTCGCAATTTATATTTCATAACATGGTGTCTTCATCTGACCATTTTTGTTTTTATTGTATTATTTTTTGTTTTAACTATTTATTTAAATTAAATCAAAATTTGGTTATGTTTTAAATAAACTTTTGTTTTGTTTAAAAAAGAGCAGTTTTATTGAAGAAAATAATTTTTATAAAGTCCAAAATGTGGATTATACACTTATAAGCCATTAAATGGCTTATAAAAAAGTCGGATATAGTCCAAATTCGCTTATAGTCCACAAAAGTTGTGCAACTATAGTAGTGGACTATAAGCGAAAAGTACTGTAATTGTTTTCATTGTTATTTTGAAACATTCAAAATTCCTATTTCTTTCACAAATTTCCACTAGAGGGAAGCGAATTGAAACTAAAAAAGTCTCGTGATAGGTTTTTGGTGGTCGAGACCGATTCTAGCTCTAATACTTTATATGAACCAGACCTATAACTTTTACATGGGGTTGTCATTGGAGGGGGTCAAATGACACCTTTTTGACTAGTCACACATCTATTCTTAATGAAGATGTTAAGTTTTAGTTACTACAATGTAGTATTATTTCAATAAAACAAGTCCTAACACTGATATTAAGAACCAAAGCTTAGAAAGTCCCAAAAAAATGTGGCACAACACCGGTGAAGACTGTACTCATTTCTTTTTCTACCTTTTTGTTGTTCGTACATATAAGTTAAATGATTGGTTCTCCTTTCATTGGTCATGAGTAAATTCTTGTTGAACTTGTTCTATTTTCACAAGTCCTAGGACCAGCCCGTTGGCAAAATGGACACAAATTTCCCGCAGGGTCGTGTCTATATTAAAAAAGTTTTGGTATTAAGGCAAAACATATTTTTCTAACAAAAATTTTGAAAAACTTGCCCTGCTTTTTACTAACAATAATTTCCCTCTCTCCTTTACCTTGTACACTCATTAATCTGTTGTTGTAATTTTATTACACTTTTTTGACGTTTGTCACAAATATGAATTTTTACCGTAAGTTTTTTTTTTTTTGTTGGAACAAGCATTTTCCCTTCTTTTGTATTTCATTTAGCTGTGTTTCTCTTGTTAGTTTTGTTGGTTATTTAGTGTGTGATTACATGTTTTTATTAAATAAGTTGTTGTAATTGTTATACTCGTTAAATTTTGAGGTTCTCATGCTTAGCGGTCGATATTTAACACTTGTCTTACCGCATACCGTTCAATTAGGAATTAACAAGAACACCATGGTGGTTTTGCGGTTGTAAGAGGCAGAGGTAACGTTTAGATTACGTTTTACTATTTAGTTTAAAAATACTCTAACTGTAATGGCAAAAGATTTCCAACAGATATTTTGGACAATTGGTATATCTGTAAATTTAGCTGTGCAGTGTCATTCAGACCGAGATAATCACAATTTACACAGCCGTGGGTCACATTCGGTATGGTGAAAAGTTCGCAGGAGAATTTCTTTATCACATCGAAAAAGGTTCCAGGATGCCGGTTGTCTCTGGAGGAGATTGCGAGACATTCAGTGGCTACCCTTAATTGGGTCCCTAAACACAGGAGCACACATGAAAACTGCATGTCTGACTCGGTTTCTAAAACGACTGCGTATCTTAAACAATTTTCACCTTCACTTAAAGGTAATTTCATTGCGGAATTTCGGTTTTTTTTAGTAATTTCAATAAACTAAACCGTTTTTGAGTTACGCGAATATATGTTGTGCAAACTCCTCTATTTTCGAAATAACGGTATATCTCGAAAACAAGACCTAACCTAAACAAAACGGTTAGCACCATTGGATTCAGCGTACCCGAATTATGTATGTTAAAACGCCATGTGCCCGGCTTGTCTGTTTTTCAACTTGCGGGGTGTAAGCGTTAACAACACTGGTTTTCAACAAATAAAGTCAGCAGTTGTTAAAAATTTTGCGCCAAATAAAAATAATTATCAAATAAAAGTAAAACAAATGAAAAACAAAATGTTTTTTATCCATTACAATATATGTAACCATAAATCACAATATAACACAAGTTGTACGCAAACACAAGAAAAATACTTGCTTGCATACAAAAGTACTTAGTGCCGGTTCACACACGTCAAGTTTGACTCGTCAAGTCCTCAGATTTTAGGAGATAGGGGAAAATAAATGGCATTCTCCTCTCCTTAAAGCTCAAGACTTGACGAGTCAAACTTGACGTGTGTGAACCGGCACTTAGCGCAGATACAAACAAGGCTGTTTTCTCACACTCAATTGGAGGCCTCAAAACTGTACCGAACCAAGTCATGAAATATAAATAATATCAAAATTAGTGCCAAATTCTGCGCAAAATTTAACTCTATTTAATTCTGTAACCCGCTAAGACAAAAAGTGTTTCGTTCCTAATGTAGCGGTAAAAACCCCAAGTCAATGGCTCTCATTTTCGATTTTATTCGAAGCTGAAACGAATCAATTCAGTGTGATCAGATAACAGTAAAACTCAATTTTTATTGAATTAACAAAAACATCCTAAATATATACAAACATATATATGTACATGCATTTTTGCCAATTTCTTCCAAATTTCACACGTGCACATTTTAGTTGTTCATAATAATTCAATAAAATCACCGGCTTTTTGCTGATGTTCATGTTGTTCACATACGATTATTTTCTGTTCTCTGATTTACTTTTCATCAATACAGACAGTTGCTTTTTTTAACTTTGACCAATTAACATAAACCAGTAAGAACAAGATCATGCATGCATACAAGAAACAAATAACATAAATTAATTAGTGCAAAACAATTTAAAACACTTCCCCCAACAGTTATTCAGTTTTCATAAATATTTTAAGAAATCAGTGTTAATTCAAAATGGAAAGTAGTAAAAGTAGTGCTAGTGATTTTTCCACTAATGAGGATGAGGAATATTGTCCAGGCTCGGATTAATCGGACAGTAATAGTTTTGTTAGTGCTTGTTAAATTAAATTGTTTTTATTATATTTATTTTTTGTATTTATTATTATAGAAAATGTAGCTGTAGAGTCGGTAGCTGGGTCATCATCTGCAGAACTGGGAAGGAAAAAACAAAAGCAGCTGGCAAAGTGGAAAAAGAATGTGCGCAAGCTTGGCTGCAACATATTGATGCCTTAAACGGGAGATGCTATTTGCTGTGGTTGACGGCCGTGGTGAAAATGAAAAAATAAAATAGACGATAGTGCCGTTATCGCACATATTAAATCATTCCCAGCTTATCAGAGCCATTATAGCAGAAAGGATAATCCGGAACGGAAATATCTGGACTCGCATTTGAGCATTCGTAAAATGTACGGCTTGTATGTGGAAAAGTCTATTGCCGATAAGTTGCCACCTGTTAAACAAAAATTCTTTAATAAAGTTTTCAGCGCGAAATTTAACTTAAATTTTAAGCCTCCGAATAAGGATACCTGCCGAATTTGTGATGAGCTTGAGATGAAAATTAAGTTCGGTGACGGCGGAGACTCTAATTTAATTTTGGAAAAGAAGCTTCTTTTAGAAAAAGCACAGCATGCACGAGACTCGCTGAAAACGGAACTGCCATCTGAAGAGCACTATATGTGTACTTTCGACCTTTAAAAAGCATTGCCTTTTCCAAAGCTATCAACATCAGTTGCTTATTACAAACGGAACATGTACGTTTATAATTTTGGACTTCATTCCATGAACACTAAAACTGCTTATATGCACATGTGGAATGAGACCGCAGGAGAAAGGGGATCACAAGAAATCGCTGCATGCCTAAATAAACATTTACTGACTCATGCTTTGGAGTCTAAGTACATAACAATGTACAGCGATGCTTGTGGAGGACAAAATAGAAATATCAAGTTAAGCATCTCCTTACTACAACTAGTTGGGTCAACTGACTTAAAGTCGAAATAATAGATCTAAAGTTAATGGGGTCTGGCCACTCTTTTGGTGTCAAGTGATAGAAATGGAAAGAACTGAATTTATATCAA
Organism: Pollenia labialis; assembly: GCA_949318255.1. Lineage (NCBI taxonomy): Eukaryota > Metazoa > Arthropoda > Insecta > Diptera > Polleniidae > Pollenia > Pollenia labialis. The sequence continues at coordinate 206,069,280 of OX439139.1, forward strand.
CTAATATTTTAAAAACAAATATTACAAACCGAAAAAAGAAAAAAGTCTATGGTCACAATTTTTCATTGCTCAATATCAAGTGGCTTCGATTTGAACGCAACCTACCTTTTTCGTTTAAATTTAAGGAAACACTCGATAAAGAAGTCCAATTTGATGAAGTTTGTTTTGGAAAAACAAAGAAAGGAAGAAACCTACAATCTCTTCAAAATTTACAACAAACTATCCTGTACCCAACTCGTCGTGCAGTTACGTCAGAAAAAAACGAGATATGATTGATTTGCTAAAATTTATGCCACCCGTGTACCACAGCTTCTATAAAAATCTACCAGTCAAACAAAAGATAACAACGAGAAAACATCAGGACCAGTCCCAAAATGATGAAGATGAAAATGACGAATTTTTTTATGTGTAAACATTTTTTTTAATCTTAAATTTCAATAATTTTTTTCATATTCATTGATTCATATTTTTAATTAATTTTAATTAAATGAATAAATTTGTTTAATTACTTTTGTCAAAAGTTGTACCGACTTTTATTTTACTAAAAAATTACAATAGTTGTCAATAATACCTATTATTCGGAGTAAAAATGAACCAAGTCATTTTTTTTAAATTTGTCGGAAAAGTTTTCAAATGCAGTTTGTAAAATTTATATCATTAAACAATTTTGAGAATTAACTTTAAAACTGTTTTTAGTATAACTGGAATATTCATTCCACGAATTAATGGCAGTTAATTTACTAAACCTCAAAATATTCTCGAATTGTCTTTTTGTGACTTGGTTCGCTTCAGCTCTGAACCCACCATTTATAACTGGGGGGAACAAATTTGCCATTTATTTTTGCAACATATTTACCCTACGTTTCCACATGCATGTAATTTCTTGCAAGAAGTGTATACGTATTATCAACGAAAAATCGAGGAAACAGCCGATTTGCTGAAGGTACAAAAATTGAGTGAATGTTAGAGAAAAAGTGTGAGTGTATTGAATTTTTCGAACTTGCACTTGCATGTGTACGACAACTTCTCATATTTTTTTAGAATAGTTAAAACAAAAACCCGAGCGAATGGTAGCAACATGAAAAATTATTGTCAGAAAAGAAAACACCATTAGAGTTAATTAAATTCTACCAAAACAGCGAAGTGGTCATCAGTTTTAATTCAGAATTCATGGAACTAAAAGATTTGAGTGTTTGACTTAAATTAATTCACCTGTCTTTTTTAAATTATTTCCAATTTGTGTCAAAGTTTCTATCAAAATCCTAAATGACATTTTGTAAAAAAAACTTTCGCAAATTACAAATGATTATTTACATCTATTATCGGGTCTTAAGTTAATATGCATTAATGTCTTTCGGCATCTTAAGCAAGAAAAAACGGCCAACTTAACCCAGCTTAGCACAAGCATAACAATGCCGCCAATTGATAAACATGGCAAAAATTTTTGTTGAAAATAAAACTGCAAACACGTTGTAAGCAACCGGTATTTGTGGCTTCTTAAGCTCAGTTTTACACAAATAAACTAGAAAATTTATGGCATTTAATACAGTAACTGGAACTGCATATGATTCTTAAGCATTTAATTAAAATTATAAACGAAACCACAAACAGTAACTTCAACAACAGCCAAGCAAACACACACACGCACCCGGCAGTAGCGCAAACTAACATCCGCCGCCTCACATGCAACATTAACAAGATCAACGAATTTGTGGAAAATGGATGAAAAACATACTTGTCGTCGCATTTTCAATTTGATCATAAATTTAAAATAAAATTGTTGCTTGGATTAATGTTTTGCAACACACACACACGCGCAAAAAGAGTTGCCACATATTCGTGTGCAAAACAATAAAAGCGAGTCTTGTGGTAAAACCAGATGTTTTAAGCTTGTTATACTCAATAAATCGCCCAGTATTTAAACACAAAAGCTGCCGCCTTTCTAATAGTTTTATTTATTTATGACCACTAAACGTGTATCTTGATTATTTGTGTAGTTGTTAGGGAATTTAGACAGTTTTCTGCTTACTTGATTTTGGAAATTATTTTATGTTTTATTTATTTTTTCGATACAAAAAAGTTTATTATACAAAATCCTACCCAGTGGTATAACGTACGTATGTATATATTCGCAAGCTCTTTAAGAACTACCGCTGCTCCCACCACAATCTTTCTAACATGCATTTAAATGGCGAGTTTAGCATGGTGATGTCATTGGAGGAATTGACCCCTCTCTGCCTTACCCTTACCTACCATAAGGGCTAGCTGCCTTTTTCTATAAAGCGTACCAGCGAAACTGGATATTGGCGTCAAGACAAGGATGTTTGTTTGAAAGGAATACCACATCGGCAGTACAAACTGAGTAAAAATAGTAACTATTTCGCCTGGCATTTATACCATGTTTTTTTCTCTAACGTTTCCGTGAAATCATGCTCCCCTTAACTTGATATTGAGTAATAATTTTTTGACTTTAGCAACATTTTTTATACATTTCTCGAACTTTTTATAATGAGGCGTATTTTATCTGCAGATTTTTTTTACTCAATTTTCGACAGTTTTGCAGCTACGGGCTGAAAGTTTTGAAAAAGATATAAAAAATTTAATTTTTTCGAAATTTTAGCAATTTTGATGCACTAGATGCATTCGTTACGCGTAAGTATGTTCCTCACTTTTTCTCCCCTAATATTTAAATGCAATTGTGCTTAAGACCGGGAGACAAAATTCCAATTGGTTTCCGAGATCTAGTCGAGAGAAACATTTATGTTCAAAAATCAAGTTTTAGAAAAAATAATATACATGAGGTCATCAAATTCGAACAGCAGCTAAAACTATCAAAATACAAAAGATCGTTCTCACGACTATCGGTTCAACGCACCGGAACACCGGTTCCTCAGGTCTCACTACTATAGCTACAACATAAAAATACAAATGAGATTTGGGAGTGACCATTTACGTTATACGATTTTTGTCGTTGCGGTTCTTACCTCATAGACGAGAGAGAAATTAAAAGCGATACACAAGCGAGTGTACACTGTGATTAGTTTTGTACGCTCATTCGTTCTCTGATTTGACGAAAAAGTTGTAACGACAAAAATTTAACAATAATCGTAACGACAAAATCGTATAATGTAAATGGGCACTTAGTGTCGTTAAGTAAAGGGTAGTTAAATTTTAAGGGCCGCTGTTGCATGTGAACCACACCTAAACGTACAGTTTTTTGCTGCACTTCATTTGACATTTTTTAATTTCAGACTAACTCAATTTAAAATATGGAAACATACACAATCCAGCAACGCGTTAAAGTTATTCAGGCTTATTATGAAAATATGAGTTCAAATAAAAATTCATATCGTGCACTTCGTGATTTTTTCGGTCAATTTAATCGACCAAATGTGCGTATAATCGGAAAAATTTGTGCAAACCGGGTCTGAAGGAGTTGTGAAAACACCAGTGCATGATCGTTATGCAGGAAATATTGCTGTTCGCGATAGTGTGGCTGAAGAGCCGACCACCTCAACTCGTCGTCATGCCCAACAATTGCACCTCTCACGCTCGTCGTTGGTGGACAAGGTGCTATTGACCTAATAACTAAAGCCTCTTGACCATTCCAAACGTCGTCAATGGTCAGAGTGGTGACAAGAAATGGCAACAGTGGATGATACATTTTCGAAGAAAATCATCTACAGTGATGCGGAACATTTTCGCCTCAGTAGATTCGTCAATGAGCAGAATTGCCGCATTTGGGCGAATGATAATCCAAGAGAGATTGTCGAAAGATCAATGCACCAACAATGAGTGACTTTTTGGTGCGATTTATAGGCTGGCATCCTCATCGGGCCGTATTTTTTCAAATTGAGGCCGGTTAGGCATTTCTGTGAATGGTGTTCGCTATCGTGAGATGATAACGAACTTTTTATGGCCCGAATTGGAAGATATGGATGTGGACGATATGTGGTTTTAACAGGACGGTGCCACTTGCTACACAGCTAATGAAACAATTGCTCTTTAGCGTGTTATCTCACTTGGTGGCGATGTCAATTGGCCGCCAAGATCATATGACTTGACACCGTTGGACTTCTTTCTTTGGGCTAATTTGAAAGAAACTGTGTACGTCGATAAGCCAGCAACAATTCAAGAGCTAAAGGATGAGATAATTCGTCACATTAACGGCATAGCACCTCAATTATGGCTCTGCGTCATCGAAAATTTGAACCATCGGATGTAGGTGTGCCGCCGAGGTCACCTCAGCCATTTGGCCGCTATTTTGTTCAATACATAATAAAACCATACCAATATTAAAAAGAAATAACATTAATTTCCTTAATAACTTGTATTTTATTCAAAATCAATAACGGCTCTTAAAATGTTCCACACGAGAAGGAGATGGCGCTCGATGACTTCAAAAATATTGCACTGAAGTAATAACAATACATTTTTTGTCTTCTCCTTTGCGAACCTCTTTAAAGGCATTAGCGATTTTCCGATTTGGAAATCTTTCGTCTAAATTATGTACAGTCAACTCCTGATAATTCGTAATCGTAAGATACCAACAATTTTTTACGAATTATTGGGGTTTTCGATTTAACGGGGTTAAAATAAAGTTAATACGAATTAACGGGGGTTTTCAATTTATTTACTAAAACGATGAAAAAAACCAATTGTTAAAAATAAAATACAAAATAAATACATAAAATAAAAAGCAAATTCGAAAAACTAAAAACATTTCAAGCTCTGAATATTCAGGTAGTTTTTCGCGCTTCAGCCCACTGCCTGAAGATTTTTGCATAATAAATTCTCTTTTTTGAAAGATTGATGAAAGTGTTTTTCGAGAGTGCGCTTATATGGGGCCTATGGTAAATTATAGATCGATCTTCACGGATACCAAGATGTGCATTTCGCCAATATTTATGCCAGATTTTGGAACATATTTATTAATTGTTTAGGATGGTTCTTCCACATTTTGATTCATAAGTCTTATCCTACTGAGTGGATGTTGCTGAATTGTAAACCCAAACTGCTTAGGAGAACTAGAAACAATTTGACACTAAAATTGTTCTCTTCTTTTGAGTCGTTTGAGAGTGAGCGGACATGGCTAAATCGGCCTAAAATTACTCAAGGACCCAGAATACATTTTCTTGTGGTCTAAGCTATACGGTCTTAGTTGGATATTACACGGAATGACGAACTTATTATACCCTCTTCACAACTAGTTGACGTGGAGGGTATAACAAGAATAATTTGCAATAAGTAAGAACTATTTTTCTTGGTATGCTATAAAAAAAAAACTAGACCAAAAACATTTGCAAATTCAAGTAGTCGAAAAAAGTTGTAATTTTAACTCCCTTAAAAAACCTTCGCTGGGCTTTAATCATTATGAAATATTTGCGAGTTGCTTTAAGCACTCATAAATACATTTCACTTTTTTCTGCTGTTAAATCAAATTCAACTAGATTTAAGCCAATTGTAAAATATCATGTTACATGCAAATACACATTTTAGATTAAATTAGAGTGTGGGACTCGTAAATTATGGCATTAAAGACGAAAACAAGTAATTTGCAGGCTCACATGGCATACAAAATAGTTGCAACAAATACATACTTACTTTACATTAGCATAACGCAACTAAAAATATAACAAGTAGAAAATATGCAAATAATGGTGGGATAAGAGGGGACAAATATGCATCTTAAATACACAAATAGAATGTCCACACAAAGTCCCTGGCTGGTAATTTAGCATAAATTGTTATTTAAACGCACTGACTTAAAAAAGGTCTCCCAAAAAGCCTCTCAAGTTGGTAGTGGCAGATATAAACATACATATTTAGCATTATTTTAAAAATACTTATGAGATGGTGTTGCAAGCATTCATTTTAAATAAACTCAAGCAATTGTGTTTGTTTTTTTTACATTTTGAGTTTTTAAGTTTTAGAAAAAAAAAATACAGAATCTTGAAAATTTATTTAACTAGCACAGCTTGAAATAATGACAGTCTTTAGCTGTTTTGAGTTGGCAATTACCAGGATTTTTATAGGCCTTTTCTGTATGCCATTTCCTTTTTAAGCCGTTTTCCTAGCAAACCCTGAGAATTTCAGTTTCCCTTCGTTTCGACTTGGCTTATCATGATTTCAATATCGATAAACATAAATTGTTAAAACAAATATTATCTTATAATCGTTTTCTATAGATTTTTTATGTTTTCATGCCGCCAAATATATGCAAGACTTGCATAACTAACAAAAAACGTTACTTCTTGAATATGATCATATCTTAACTGCAACATGATTATGATGCTTATGACAACATGATTAAAAAAAAAAAAAAAATTGAGTTAAGAATGTACTGAATTGAAATTGCTGCTTATGATTTGAATATCCTGCTGTTGCAACAACAAACGTATTACCATTTAAAACATGTTAAGTTGCAACTAATAGAGGGGCCTACAGCAAAAACAAAAAAACAAAAACAAAAAATTATGAAAGATGTAAAAAGCCCAGCACCTGACACAATCAAATCATGTTAAATAAAATGCTGAGATAAAGATCATTAAACAACAAATCGTCAATGATTTTGATATCGATAATCAAGACGACTAAATGGCAGAATGAAAAAAAACATCAAGTCGTTATTATAAACTAGGGCTGATTGAGAATTTGGTTAAGATGGCGGTGAGAGTTCTACATTATAGGCATCCTTGAACACACCTAGAAGCTTCAAAAAGCTTAACAATGTTTAAGATTCAAGTAGGTACGGCCTAACCCTACGGTATCAAAAACACTGCTGAGAATAAAATAAAAATAGGTTTCAATTAAAAAATGTGTGATATTAATTAAATTTGCACCAGTAAACAAATTACACAGTGCAACCAAATTCGGGTCATCGCCGCCAGCCTCTATACTTGCAACGCGAAATGAAAATGGACTATTGGTAGAGCAAATCTGCCAAAGGGGTTTGAAAAGTTGGCTGGGGTTCCCGAAATATTGTTCCCAGACTATTGGTAGAGCAAATCTGCCAAAGGGGTTGGAAAAGTTAGCTCGGGTTCCCAAAATATCGGCCCCTAAAATTTTTTAATTTTTTGAAAAGGAGTTTGGTATAAGTAAAATAAAAATACTAAATGTACTTCTGAGCTAAAATACTATTGCAGATGTCTTCAGTAGAATTTTATGAAGATTCTTTGCTAAGAATATATTAACCCTCTAACACACATATTTTGGCGTAATTTTGTCGTTTTTTGTAACTTCAACACAAAAGTATTCTAAAACGGCACATTAGAGAGTTTAAATCTTCGATGAATATTTTCTGAAAATATTCGTGGAACATTTTAACCCTCTAAAGTGCCGTGTGGTATACTTTTGTGCGAAAATAAAAAAATTACCCATAAAATTGAGTGTAAGAGGGTTAATACATTCTAAGCAAAGCATCGTCATACAATTCTACTGAAGTCATCTCAGAAGTACATGTTGTATATTTTTTTTTTAACTTATACCAAACGCCTTTTCAAAAAATTCAAAAACTTTAGGCTCGATATTTCGGGAACCCGAGCTAACTTTTTAAACCCCTTTGGCAGATTTGCTCTACCAATTGTTTAGTTTCATTTCGCGTTGTAAGTATTGAAGCTGGTTTTTTTTTGTTGCACAGTGTTATTTTTTTTTTTTAACGATAAACCAACACTCAGGGGATGCCCCCTTTATATGCAGTGCATTGTGTTGATCAGGAAAATAAAGTTTGGGAAGGAGGAAAGAGGGAATAAAGTTTGTAGTTTAAATAATGTTTTAATAAAAACCGATTTTATTTTTGATGAATTTTTTAATTGAAAAAAAAAAATTGGCGATAACACCAGAAACCAAGCCAGGAAAGATTCATCAGGGCTACTTTGTCACGTGGGCGGAGCCAGATAACGATCTCAGGGTAAACCTTAATCGCAGAAAAAGGCAACTACCAATTTTGACCCTGCCGAGTACCTTTATTAACCGAGGATGAAACACCGCGAGGTTAATTCTCCCCTAAGGGATGGGGATGGGTGTCAACGAGCTTTAGGAAAGTCTTATAAAAAACGTCTATTTCAAGTTTCTGTTTTTAACGAAGCAGTGTTATTTCCGCTGACAAAAAATAATTTAAATATTTAAGAGGGAAATTGATAATATAACAGTTGCAACCCAGCAGGTCCTTATTGTACAAATTACGTTAAAGAGTCTGCCAGAAAAACATCTGTTCGCCACAACAATGATAGATAGTGTTAGTAAGAAAAAACAATTGCCAAACACTTAAGTGTACTTGAAAAGGAGTATCTTACTAAAACCACTTGTAAAATTTAAACCGATATTGAAAATTTATGAAAATTTTATTAATGACTGTTTAGTGTAACAAATTAGTATAAAGTTCAAACAAAAGTCTAAATATCCATAAAAAAAATAATTGTCAAGTCAACCAGCATAATATAGATTTTATTTGATCTGGAAGTCCTTTCGATCTAGTATTGGGTTAACTTCTTATTGCATTATAAAAAGAGGATTTAACTGTATATGCCTTTCCTACCCTGCAAATAATAGGACCAGTCCAAACACGCGTGTAAAGAGTAGGCCACAAGGGACTAGGACTAGTCCAAAAGTAACCCAAACGCATGGAAAAAACATGGTCTATTTAACATTACGATGTCCTAGGGCAGGACAATATAACCCATCTTTGGACTACAACGGAGTAGTTTCGTTTAAAAACGAAACCATGGCGTTAAAAAACGACGACATGTCGTCTCACTACAAACACTTTTTAACAATGACATGGTCCATGCTTGCATTACATCGGACCAGTCAATGGTGTAGCCCATTTTATCAAAATGGATCAGGTGGTCCAATATTATTTGTGGGGTATTAACACCAAATACTGAACAAATTGAGTTGTAATATGTCTTATAATCATCATCATCATACTTAAATCACTTGTTTCTAACTTAAGTGAATCTGAATGAGCTGCCTTAAGCAACTGTGCGAATTCATGTAAATCATATGTGTCAAACCGTATTTAACTCAATACAACTTTTTATTAAGTTTTACGAAACACCCAAAATGCTTAAGAAAAGTACGAAACTGATCGGACATTTCGCGCGGAATCAGATGTTTTTTTTTTTTGGATTTTTAGGCTTTTCGTTAATTTTGGACAAAAGCTTTAGCTAGCTCATTCACATTCTGGAGAATTCACTGCCCTTAATATTTCGTTAGCCGTGGCTTAATTTAGTAACTTCTCAACCTACCCACGATATCTTATAAACAACAAACATTTAAATGCTTGTAAATTTAAAGTTTTTGCAGAATTTTTCTTTAGTGTGTTTGCTTGCTAAATCTTATTATGTTGTCCCGTTGTGTTGGAACTACCGGGGATTCGTTTTATCCCCGATGAAAAACTATAAAACTTACGTTTTTATAACGAGGCGGCATATGATTACAAATTAAAATGCTTGACTTATGGCTTGTAAGGCTCACGCTTCTACGACAACTTGTTAAGCTGCTGGCCGTAAATTCAATTAAATTGCGCATGCTCGTGTTTTTTATATAACGATCGTGTAGATACGTAAAATATCTTTTGTCTTTTACGATCCTGTTTGTGGGCAAGTTGCTGTTTGATTTTCTTTCGTTGTATTTCAAAAATACTTGGGTGGACATAATATTAATATGTTTATGTTCATATAAAAAGATAAAGATACAATCAAACAAAACACATGTGTTTTTCAAACCAATGTGGTATTAAACCAGAAAACAGAAACAAATTAGAAATTTCTAATGTCTTTTGTGTCTCATTATTTGCTTTTTTCTTCCTGTTTACCTGTCCCCCAGGAAATGTGTTTTGTAAAATATAATAAGTACATATTTAGTCCCACAAGTGACAAAAGATCAGATCATTTAATATTGTAATGCCCTGCAATTTAACCTGGCGTACAAACGCTGTATAAAATTATTACATTAACTAAATATTTATTTAATCTACTTTCTGGCTTGTTTGCTGTCTTGCTCTCCCATCTCGTTTATAAGATACTTAAGTGTGTGGGTTTTTGTTTTCCTATAACCACTTGGTTTTTGTTGGCCTGAATAGGACATTAAACCGCAACAAATTGGGTTGTTTATGTGGCTCTCGACAAGATGAAACAATTGCAGCCAGCCAGCCAAAGCTATAATGTCTTTTCGACTCGACTCTTTAGTTAACCATTGTTAACGAAAATGTCAAAGATCAGAAAAAACACACACTCTCGTCTGTATTTAAAGTATAATTTAATAGCGCGAATTGGTAAGCGTTGCTATTCAATGGTATGAAAAAATACATATTGCGTTATTCATACATTGTTAAGATGAGTATTAAGATAAAAAGATAAATTATATTTATGCAAACATTCAAGATGCATTAAAAATACACATTTGGGATATTCATAGATTTTAAAATAAAATTTAGGGCGGATATTTTTTAAATATTTTATGAATTCCTAACATGGGGTCTTCTTCACCTGACTTTTTTTTGTCATAATAAACGTCAAATTTTATACACAAAACCCTGACAAAAATTTTCGAGTTTTTTTTTTATAGACTTTGACGTTTGGGTTTTAACAGATCGCTAAGTCAGTTTGTTTTATTGAAGATGTATTGGCAATAGAATTTTTATGTTGATAAAACACTTCCCGCTATTGTTTAGGAAGCTCAGTTAATTGACCATCTTTGGATAAGTCATCAGCTCATTATTGGCTTGGCGCATATGCCAAAAATCCGAAGTGCAGAAAAACTACAATGAAAATTTACATGAAGTTTTCTGAAGATACACCCGATAGAACTTTTTTGTACTTTTAGCAGTGCTTCTGGCAAATTTTCAAAAGAAAAATGTAAATTTGTGTGAACGTTTATTAACGAACTAAATATGTTAATAGTATTTAATTGAAAGTGTAAGTTATGGTTTTGTGCTGCTTAAGCCACATTTCTAAATTTATTAAAAGTAGCTTTTTGTGCTGCATAAGTATACCTTGAGCGGTCGGCATAATTTACTTTCCTTTTTCTTCTACTACTTTTTTCTTACGACAATGAAGCGAAGCATCAGAAAAATTTATTATCTTGTAATTTTATTTTGCTTATGCTTTTACTACTTATTTTTTTTTACGACAATGAAAGCAAGACTGAAATTTATTTTGCTCGTTTTTATGAGGAATTAGCAGCATTCGCCAAACAGTGGCGTGTAGCGCAAAGCAAGCAACAAAATTAATGCATAATATCGCAGGAACCATAACAAACTCCGTGAAACCGGTCTTGGATTTAGAAATATATATACCTACCACATACCTAAATAAATTTTGCTTATTTGGTCGGTAGGTCAAACAAATTTTGATCTGCCGAAATGTCTTGACGCTTTGATTGTTTCTGAGCAAAGTAACGATACTATACGTCCAGGCCAAACAAGGTTGTATCTTGGACAACCTGTTTGTTGACGGCCTAATTTTAATTTCGATGTCTCGCTGCAGAACTCTCATTAAACGTGAGTCGCACAGGAAGGCTCAAAAGAGATGCCAGGGTGAGAATACCGGTTTGTTGGATAGGACATGCACCCTACCTATGGCACGGGGAACCTGCGTGCTATTTAGGGTTTGGTAGATATCAGATTGGGACAGAGATAATGACCGGTTATGTGGTTGAAAGTGGTCCATGCGATGAGGATGAGTCTTGGTATGGTTGGCATGACGAGGATAATTTGAAGAAGGAGAAACGGCGTTAAACATTCACTGCTAATTCCCCAATCTCGGGCATGTTACGAAAAATGTCTTATAAGACACCAGAATTGCCATGCTTTAATCTATCTAAGGTAGAAATAACGTCGATACTTCTTTTTTTTTTGCAGGTAGTCATAATAGTTGGAGGCTACATTGATGTCTGGAAGGTAATGTGGTGAAGACTGGCTGGACTAGATTGGGGTTTCACAAAGTGGTACCTGTAAGGATCCAAGTGAGTCGTCCTCATGTCTGCTGCCTATTGAGTATAACCGACCTTTCGTTTACACTGATTTGCAAGATTTATAAAAACTGATTCCTACTGTAATATTTGGTGTTAACAAAATAATTCAAAATCATATTTTAATTCGAAAAAACTATTTCCTTCCGAGTCTCTTTAAGTAAAATTTGCACGAGAAGTACTTAAATTAATATGTCAATATGTTTCTTTAAATTTCTTAGTACAGAACATAACCTCTAGCACATTATCTTAACAGAGATTAATTAAGATATTGTTCTGATAAGAAAATGGCATGATATCCAAACTCCGTTTAAAATTTTTCTACAGTCAAGTATCATCCTTCTTTATTTGTTTGTTGCCCTTTTTAACTTGTTAAGTTTAAGACCTTAAAACGGTCTTTACTTTCCTAATCATTTCCTGAAACAATCCTTTGTTTTTTAAGAGTTCTCAAATCCTTTTTGTCAAGTAATTTTTAAATCTCAGCAAACAGATTTTGTCTCCGAAAACTCTCAAGATCTCAAGTAGTATTATTATGCAATTAGTAAATAAATATTTGTAAATGAACATTAATTATGTTTGGCATGCTGTATTTTATTAAATAATATTTCATAAAATTAATTTTATCGACTGAATGTTTCTTAATTTGAACAAACGACAACAAACCACTTGAAACTGGCGTCTTTTGCCGGATTTTTAAAATCTCGTACTCGTACTTGTGGCATGTTTCTTCGATGGTTGGATGTACTAAGTACTTGGTCGTCTCATACATGCAGTTAATTGTTTAAATGTTTTTTTTTTGCTTTTTCTTTATTTGTGAAAAAAAACGACAAGTAGTCGTCGGTTGGCTGGCGGTTGTTTCGATTTTTTTTTTGTTATGAACAAATTTATATTGGTGAGATTGTTTGCTACTTGTGGCATGTACTGAAACAAGTATTATTTATATGCATGAATGTTCATGTATTGAATATTTATATGGTTAAATAATTGTGGTAATTAGAAGAGACGTAAAACTTTAAACAAGCTACAGAGCCACAGGCAGGGCAGCACCGCATCAGTCAGCAGTAACATGCCACTTGAATATTAGTTTTATATAAATGTTTTCCTAGAGTAACCAGACTCAATTTTTTATTTTTTTGGTGGATTAAAATCTGGGGACAGATAATGAATGTCCTTTCTGTAAGCTGGTCAAAGTCCTTGATAGAAGCTTAAAGTGTAGAATATGGACAACACTGTAAACTGAATTGTAGATTAGACTATAAGCTAAGCTTCACAAAAAATAGACTAAAAAAGAGTTAAGTATAGACTAAATTTAACTTTGTAATAGAATTAAGACTAAACTTCAAATTAACCTATAAAGTATCGACTAAATGGAAGACTAGAGATATTAAAGAATGGTACTAATCGTATACTATATAAAATAAAAACCATGGGTAAGTTCCAAGACGTTTATTTCAAAAAAACTATACAAAAGCCTCGCATTCTAAAATGCAGCCGTAAATTTTACAATGTTAGCTGTCCAAACTGGGACTTTCTACAGAGGCGCACGTACTGGGGGAAGTTTTTGACTGTCATTCACTTGGGAGTGCCGCGAAATGATTCCTAGCAAGAGTGAACAGTTATGTAGCCTGGATGGTCAAAGTGCATAATGAAGTCTCAGGCAAGAAGGTAAACAATTAATAAATGTTTGCTAAAGCATTAGGCCTTATGCTCCAGTGCGAGAGACAGATGACGAAGAATTAAGAAGAAAGCATGGCATAGGTAGAAACTCTATCACCAATCTAGAAAAAGAAAGCCGGCAAACCACCTTTTTGAAATCAACAATGCTAATGAGTTGCTCAATAATAAGGCGCCGTTTGCTCTAGTGAGAGTTGGAGGTATTTACATGAGGCGCCGCAGAACAAAACTTGCTTTTTTGGACATATTGGTGTTTGGTAGTTTTATAATAATTGCGTTGAAATTTAAAATGGGGTGACTTAAGTCAGTTTGATGGATCCAGGTTCATACTAACCTTAATTTTCTAAACATTAAAATGAGCAAAAAACCACATTGTATTTTGCGCAATAAAATGTATATCTGCTCCAAAGTGAATCAAAAAGTTATCGATACGTGCACCGCAAGCAAACTGTGAATCTAAGAACTTGATGAGTAATTTTTGACTTTCACTGCAAAGTATTACGATGTTTTCAAACTCAGTCCACTTACTATAAAGACTAAACCTTAAACTAGACTAAAGACTAAGATATGGAACAAATAGCTCTTTACACAGAATGAAAAACACTCGGGAAATATCAAGTTTTTTATGATTACTTTAAGTACGAGTCGTAGTCAAAAATTCAAGTAGGTACGAGTAACACTAAAACGTATAAAATTCATGAATCCAGTAAAAAAGATTAAACTTTTCGTTGTGTTTAACCCTACGGCTTACGCATGTTTTGATTTTTTATACACATTGAAAAAAGTTCGGGCCAGCCTCATGTGTACTACGAAAAGTTGCAAAGCAAATTTGAACTCTTGCTTCTCATTTAGTATATATTTTTGGTTAAATAAGTACATACGATTTCTAAAGAAAAAACCATATCGGGAATGATGTTGGTATTTTATCATTCATAATAAATTTTTCTTTTTGGGTTTTTTCTAGCACGAATTCAGGATAAAATCAACTTTATAATACTTGAATCAAGCGCATTTTGAGATTGATTTAATCATTGTTTTACCTCAATCAATCTCATTTTTGGATTATTTCCAAAGTTCAAAGTAGGGATTGAATATGGATAATTTAAGTATTTTGCGATTGAAAATCCGTACTTGATTCAAGAAAATTTGTACTAACCTTACTATTAATACCGCTTCGGATTGATTTAAGTACGGATGGATTGATTTTTCTTTTGAGTGTATGCAGACGTTGGTTTCTGACATACCAGGGAGCTGATGTAATCAAACGAAGAATTTTGCTTTGTCGGCTTTGGATTTCCTCTATACCTTATTGGTTTTAACCAACAATATAATATTTTTTCGACAGGTTTTCTTACCACATTAAAAAAGTCAATGCATTTGTAAGAAAGGGCTATGTTGTCTTCTGACCTGGGATGCAACCACTTTCATTACGTAAGGGGGTCTACTAACTAACAAATTTTTGATATATTAGACAATAATATTATAAAACGACAAAAGGCATAATCTGTCACGGACCCCAATTAAAAATTTGTATTTTCTTATTAACAGGTTTAATGAATTTTTGACTATTTAAGGCCGGGGTTTTTAAATGTGGATTAAGCTTAAACTTAGTTTAACGTTATCAACGTTTTTCTTAAGATTCAAAAATTAATTAACAAGGTTTCGTTTAAATGTGCTAAATTCCCATTTCATACTATTGATAAACTGAAATTTTTTGTTGATGAGATAAGTATTTCATCTGCGCATTTCTCTGGTTGCTTAGGCCAGATCGTCAGGAAACTTCATCCAAAGATTTTAGAAAAACTAAAGATATTATACAACTAAAACTGTTAAGCGAATAAGAATTATAAGCCCCAGTTTTACCTGTAACAATATCAAAGCTTAAATAAAAACAACAACAACAGTAAACAGTGAGTTTATCTTTTCTTACAGTCCCGACTACAATTGGTTGATTTTTTGTCAACTCTAAATGTTGTTTAAATTACTGTTTTCTAGCATTAAACCCCCTACTTTATAATCAGGCCTTTTCTTTCATTAACATATTTATAGTCGAAAGTATATATATATATGTTTTAGTAAAACAGTTCCAACATAGAATGCAAAAGCAAATGAAAGAAAGTCCCGTATTATCCTTTTGATACTTTTTTCTCCCCATTTATGTAGGGAATTCAAAACGTACCAGTTAAATAACACAAAAGTACCAAAAAGCACTCTTACAGATTCCATTGATGACATAATTTCATTTCGACCCTCAAGACACTTTGGCTACGTGATGTTAAGGTTGACATCACAATGATGTAAAGTGTCATGGGGTCAAAAACGAGGACACTTCTCATAGTACTGATGTCAAAATACATCAGCGTTATGACACCTTTTCTATCAGTGTAGTGCCAGACCATTATTTAGTACAAATATGTCAATGAATGGAGTAAAATGTTTTGTAAAAAAGTACCAAAAATCGTTACGATTTTCACCCTTTAAGTGTTCGAATTTCGAAAAAGTACCAAATTCGTATTTAGTATTAACTTTGTTTCTATGTTTACTGGTTCAGATAAATGGGATGTAAAAAAAAGTAAGAAAATTCAGGTTTTACCCGTTTACTCCCTACTAGGACCGAATTTCAAAAAAGTACCGGACCACTTTTCTAAAGAACAACGATAAGTATTACATTTTTTTTGTTTATCTTTTAGTTTTGGAGATATAAGATAACCGAATTTTCCCGTTTTTTCTATTTTTCACCCCCTAAATATTTGAATTTCCAAAAACCCCGTCTAAGTGGATCGATTTGGGGAGTGACGAATCTTTGCTCCAAATTTCAAATTCTTATCTTCAGGCGTTAGGCTGTGCGATGATGAATCAGTCAGCAACGTTACAATTTTCTATATATAGATTAATTTAATTTTACGCAAAACTAAGCTACTTCGTCTAAATTTAGTATACAAACTTGGTAATGGCGGCACAAATCTGGTGTCAGATTAACTAAACCTAGTTTAACAACAAGATTGCGCACTCAGCAGTTCACAAAGTCTATTTCTTCGTCACACACAAAAATAACGGACCTGCCCAATGCACAATCTTGTTCCTTTGATTCAGGCATTACAATATTATTATACAAAATACACTGCTAACATTGATCTTTATTCTCATTCATATTAAATACTAACCTATTTTAATGTATGTGTTTGCCGAACTCTGATTTTTGACTTTAGCCTGGTTTTAGGCCTACAAGATAAGACTTTAAACTAAACTATAGCCTTAAGCTGTAGACTGTACTAAAAACTACAATATTTTTTGTTTAGTTATACTACTTTATAATCTGGCAACCCTTTTCTCAATTTATTCAATTGTTGTTATTTATTTGTGGTTAACCACCACCAAAAAAAAAACCGTTTAATACTATTAAATAATCTGTTATCGAGTGTATTTACACAAACGTTTATGACTTTTTACTTCTATCTCTAGTTAAACGAAAGAAAAATATTTTGAAAATCGTAGATAAACACATTCATTCTAGAGGTTGGGTTAATTACTGCTCCATTACCGCAACAACAAACGCCCTGTGTACTCGTATTTATTTAAGATAACGATTTTCTAATTTTAAATTTAAACATGAAACTCAATTGTTTCATGTAACTCCAAATTACACACGATAAATAAAAAAACAATTGTTGAATTTATTTTAAAAAGAACGAGTGTAGATGGGAAAACTTAAAAAATGGCGTTCGTTTGACTGATTATCTAAATACAAACCCATTGACTTGATGGTATTTGAGGCCTAAAAGGTGGAATAAAAAAAAAACTCTTTTAAGAGAAAGCTCTTTTTTTTTGCTAGATCTTAATTAAATTTTCCTTAAAACTATAAATTATTTATGTAAACGAAGTCTTTAAATGTGTTGTAATAAAAAAAAAATTTTGTGTTCAACAGCTTTTCTTTTGAAAATAATTTTTGAAATCTATTTATGCCAACTACTTATCTATTTGAAAATACATAAAAACAATTCAAACATTTTATCTTCTTTACCTCGTTAATAGTTTTGATTCGAAATTGGTTTCAATTAAGACATTTTCATTCAATGACTGCTTTTTGTGTTTCGAAGTCCATTAAGTTTCTAAGTGTCGCATTCAAATGGTAATAAAATCGTTAAAGTAGAAATATTTGTTGTTAAAGTATACAAAATAGGCCTAAGTTTGGCTTAAAATTGTAATTGGATTTTAACAAGTTGTAATTATATTTAGTTTTTCTATTTCCTCTTTTTTTAAGTTTAATGACCAATCGTTAAATTTAAATCCGCATTTGTTAAAAGAGTGTATTAAAGCGAAGTTACAAAGTTTTAACATGTTTTAAGTTATAAATGACAAAAAGTCTTAAAGTTTTTATTTAAAAGCTTTGTTTTCAGACTGCAAAATAAATGTTTGAATTTTCAGGCCAGAGGCCTAATTCTGGCAGTTGTGATCGAGTACTTTCTCTATTCGAAAGCAATTTTATTTCAGTCGATACTTAACGAATCGGAATTATTTTTTTAGTATTGTGAAACTCAAATTAATTAACTGAAAAAATAATTCCGATTCGTTCAGTATTGACTGAAATAATTAGATAATAAATTGCTTTAGAATCGAGAAATTACTCGATCACGACTGCCAGAATCATGCCCCAGGTCTTAAAAGAAAATTAAAGCAATTAAATTTGGCGACTAATTTATCTAAAAGAGCTTTTGTTGCAAAAAGTTCGCTAAAATTATTTGTTTATAAAACTTTATTTTTAAAAAAAAAAGCTTTCACCAGCTTTTACACCAAACAGCCATTAACAAGCTTGACCTTATACCCTTTTTACACTTGCATTAATTTCGGAGGAACGCATGGAAGATGTTTAAAATGTGAAAAACGCGTTCACACTTGAAACATCTAACATTTACTATCAATAAAAAATTGTCACCATTTTTTTAAATTAACTGTATTTTTTTTTTAAATATTTTTTTTTTACAAATAAGTGCCAAAATTTAAAAGATAATACCAAAATGAATTTAGATTAAATTTTGTTTAACAATATAAAAAAAAAAATAAAGCAAAACATGGCTTGCAAAAAGAAAAAAATTGAGAAATGGTTACGCTGCTTTCAAAGCAAATGCCATTCTGTCAGTGATGCCACAATAATAATAGAATTTATTGGCACTTTTGTAGTGATGACACTAAAATCATCGGAAGATGTACAATGAAATAGGAACTTTTTGTAAAGATGTTAAAAAATTTGACATCTTCGAAAATTAATGTTAGATGTTAAATGTTGAAAAGTGTGAAATGGCTTTAATAGGCTTTTCACACTGATCAACATCTCATTTACCATCAAAGATGTAGAAAATGTGAAACACTCGTTTACAGTGCTCACATCTAACATCTACCATCAAACAAAAATGTCACCATTTGTGAAAAAAGAAAGTTTTTAAAATAAAAAAAGGTTTTTTTCTACTAAAAGTTGTTTATTAATATATAAAAAATACTTAACAAAAAAACATTGCAATAAAAGAGGAAACTTGACAAATGGTAACGCTGCTTTCAAAACCAATATTTTTTGTAAGTGATGCCACAATAGTAATATAACTTAATCCCACTTTTCTAGCGATGACACTAAAATAATCGAAAGATTTAGAATGGAATAAAATGATATAGGAACATCTTTTAAAGATGTTGAAAGATGTTAGTTTGTAGCTCTATGTATTTCTTATGGAAAGATGTTAAAATTTTCGCAAATTATGGTAAATTGATGGTAGATGTTAGATGTTGATCAGTGTAAAAAGGCTATAAGCCACATTCTTATTTATGTTCAGTGTTGCCAGATGAGTGGATTTGAACATTAAATCGCGACATATTTTCGTGAAAGGGGATTTTTGCTCCCTATAAATTACAAAAATTGTATATAAAAACAAGTAAGAGTGTCACATTCGGTTGTGCCGAATCTTTAATAATCTTCAACAAGAGTTCGAATTTTTTAATCTTTATAAAACCTAAAGTCTCAGTTTTATAATATTTCTTACCATAGGCCCCACTTAAAGCCAGCTCTCGGAAAAACCGTAAAAAAATATTGCTACTGTAATACAATTTGGAATGCCACAGTTTTATAGAACTAGAAATCACACTGTCAAATTTCGTCTTTCGTGGTATCAAGGCTTCAAATCACAGTAGAAAATGTCGTGAAAATCGGTCAATAATTTATCGTATTCCACATATAATGCCCACTCGGCGAAATTATCTTAAAACGCCTAAAACCGTAGCAGACATATATGTTGTTCTCAAATTTGGTCCAATTTAGCTTCATATGGCCAGAAATAATACCATATCATTTTGTAGTAATTCGTCTTCACTTGTGTCCGTTTAAATGGATTTTGGAGGCTCCAGATATGATTGGGCTTCGTTGCTATATAATTATATCAATTATAGTCCGGAATTGTTTGCTATTAAAGTTCAGTCTGACGGTCCACAAAGGGCTGAGAAATGAACCAAAAACTAAGCCTCATACTATTTTTTTCTTATGCTATTCCCGCGAAGCTCTGCGCTTGCTTGCAGGAGACCAGGGTCGCCGGCGGAAATCAATACCGCAACCCCCGTAATGGTAGACTGGCTCAGCTAGCCTACCGGGGCACTAAATTCGTTAATCCCTTGTTGTTGTTCTTGCTGTTATTTTTCGTTTGTTTTATGTATATCTGAAGGAAAGCAAGAGCAAAAGTTTTCAAATTACGTACAAATATTTTGATTATTGACATATTGTTGGCGGGATTGGAGAATTGGACGTGGCACAAAAGAAAATAATTTGTATCTAAAGATCGGTAAGAGCCAAATTGGTAAAATTTGGTACACATAGTTGTGTTATCAACACACAACCTCGCAAAAAAAAGGTGGGGATGGGAGAAGAGCGAGTGTCATCTCCCGTACGAAGACATAATAGATTTCTATGTATCTTGAGAATGGCAAAATCCAGATTTTTCCAATTAGGTACAAGCATTTTGGTTATCAATACATATACAATATCAACTGAAGTCATCGAGGCACAAAATTGATTTATTTATATCTAAGGAATGGTAATTATACAACTTTCTGCTTTTATTGTGCCATGGTTAAAGGTTTATAAGATTAGGTATAGCCGAATACAGAACTCTAAGTTGTTTTTTTTGTCACAAGAAATAGTTTTCAAAAAGTATGTTATGGCTTTTCCAACATTATACTTAAAGCTTTGAATATAAAAAAGCTTTTTTGCAAAGGTTTGTTAAAGCGTTTTGAAAAAGGAGTGTTTAAAAAAAGCTTAAGAAACCAGAAAATATACTTTTCAACTAATTCTAACTTTTTTTGTTTTGTATAAATTTTTATATAATTCGAGTGTGTATTCTAGGGATGCCAAACGGGAAATCTCGAATCCCGGGATTGATTTTTATGAATCCCGGGATTTTTAATTTTAACAACTTTTTTGTATGAAAAATTTTTATATGCATAAAAATGTTTGTTTTTATTGAATTTTTATACTTTCTAATTATTCATTGTCTTATGGCTGTTTTCTCATTACGCGATTATTTTTTTCCCCGAAGAAAAATTGCACATTAAAGAAATTTGGTTGTCTCATTTGTATTCTATTCTGTTGCAAAGCTAACCAGCACTCATCTGCCAATTATTTATTTTCCTTTTATTTGCCGTACAGATAAATTCAATCAGCTGACTCCCAACTTTTATATGTATTTTGAGAGATGTTGCCAACTGAAAATAATGTGTTTTGTAGGTATATTGAGAAACCCAAAATCGGTAACGGATACTTTA
This sequence comes from Pollenia labialis, assembly GCA_949318255.1. Classification (NCBI taxonomy): domain Eukaryota; kingdom Metazoa; phylum Arthropoda; class Insecta; order Diptera; family Polleniidae; genus Pollenia; species Pollenia labialis. The sequence goes on from OX439139.1 coordinate 206,090,724, forward strand.
TCGGTCCAATAAATTTATGTTGACATTAAGTAAGTCTGAGTTCATACGGCGCCTGTCTTATTGCCATGATTCTTCCTTTTTTTTTCTTTAAACATGAATTGGCGTTCGAAATATTCATGTTATGTTAACGACATGTTTTTTATTTTGTATGGTCATGTATTTTATTTTTTGGTCGATAAAGTATTTATTAACAAATATTGCAGATTTATGACTGTATTCATAAAAATTTTTAAAAGTTAATAAAGGTTTACAAAACAAATTATTTATGAAAATTTCGTTTAATAAACGTTGTTAAATTTAATAATCATTTATGAATACGGGTTACATTTCAAGCGTTTATGCAATTAAGAATTATTAAAGACATAATAAATAATAATTTAACATTTTTACATAAAATGAATTGTTTTGTTAAGTTTTCTTTTTTAAAAATAAAAAAAAATATATATATTAACTTTTGTTTATAAAAAAAAGTTGTTAATGAATTGTTCTGTTAATTTTTCTTTTTTAAAAATTCAAAAATAAATAAAATTAAGTTAATTAAAAAAACAGTTTCTTATGAATTGTTTTGATTTCCAAAATCCCGAATCCCGGGATTTGTTAAAATCGATCTCGTTTGGTATCCCTAGTGTATTCTAAGTCAAAATTACAATTTTTAAAAGCTTTTATACTTTAATAGTCTTATTGCTTCAATATTTTCCGGGAAAAATTTCTATGCACTATCTGCATTTTCCTTTTTATATTTCTGTTACGTAGCGGGATAAGTATTTTAAAGACCTTCCATACAAAAGGTTTTTTGCAAACAAATTCCAAAAATTTATGTTCTGAAAAACTTTTTTTGCGATCTTGTATTCTTTAAAAGTAAAAGGTTTTTGAAAAATCTTAAAAAAACTCTTTTCTTTTATTTTTTTCAAGAAAATCTTTTCGTAGATATGAACATATTTTTATTGCGAAAATTAATCGTTAATTGAATTTTTCTCGCCTTTGACATTAATCCAATCATTAAACAATTGATTGGACTAATTTACCAAACCCATATTTATGGCACTAGATACTCTTTTAATCAAAATTTCACCATAAATATTGCCGTAACTATAAAACACTCAATATCACTTTATCATAAATGCAATTAACTTTGTTGTTGTACAAAATAATGAAGTTGTTGTTGGTCAATCGAACATTTGCCAAAGAAAGTCATTAAGTTTTGTAATGACCCCATAAAAAATGCAGTCATTAAATAAAAAAATTGTTCGTATAAAACACAAATTTTAGTATCAACGTAAACGAAGCAGCAGCTGTAATTACGACTGATTAAAAAAACAATATCTATGAATTGAAATTTGTATCCTTATTGTTACTAATAGACTTTACCACTTGGGAATTGATACGATGTTTTATGGTGGGTTTATGCGTTCTTAAAGAAACGGCACTGGCAGAAAAATCGAAAGTTTATCTTTACTTTTTGAATATGGTTTTATGAGCTAATAGATCAAAATTAATTGCAATTTAAAGCACTAGACCTTTAAGTTAAGAAAATGTATTAGACATTATTATGTCTAGTAAATTTTCTTAAGTAAAAGGTCAGATACTTTTTATATTTTACGATTTATGCCAATTATTTTTAACAGTGTGTTTAACCGTGTTACTACTAGATCTAACATGTTTGTTTCATGCAGCTGTGGCTTTAAATTGGCTGTTTATGGCCGCATACACACTCATGCACACTTTTTAATATTTTGCAACATTTTATACACAAATTTAGATTTAATTAATGCCACAACATTAATGTGATAATTTATTGTTGAATATTAAATACAAAAAAAAAAAAAAAAAAAGCAGAAACAAAGAACAACAACTGCATACAAAATTAAAATTTTTTATTTTTTTTCTATAATTCGTAATATATTTAATGGAGGACTACAAATAAATTTGAACAAATATTTGTGAACTTCCCAGCGGGTAATTAAAATTTATTATCGTTTTTTGATTCAGAGTTAATAACAATTAATTAATTGTTTGGACAAGTTATTAAACTTCGATAAAAATAAAACAAATTGAGAGAAAAAAAGAGTAACAAATTTAAATGCAAATTAACAAAAGCCGAAGAGCTGAGTAGCAAAGCAGAGCAACACTGGCCTAAAAGAAAGACCAGAAGTTGTTTAAGGAAACCAACCAAAAATCCAAAAAACAAAAGAGAGATATTTAATCATCAAAAAAAAAAGCGAAACTTAACTCATTAATTAATGCAAGTTTCTTGTTTCAGTTCCCAAATTTAACTGTTGGCTTTTTGCCGTTTAAAATGCTGCTCCATCTTCATCATTAATTTTATTTCTCTTCTGCCATTTACAAGTTTCGTCGATGCTTTTATTACGAAAAGAAACAATATTGACAAAAAGTTTCCGTAAAATAACAAGTTCTCAACAAGAGTGTAACGAATCCATTTTTACATCACTTCTCTTTCATCCTCTTCTGTTGGGGTTCCTCTCTGTCTTGGAGTTTATATTCCCATTTTGCATGAAAAGCACCAGCAAAAGAAAAACAAACTGAGAAATCACTGACTTGGAAAATACAATTTTCCATTTAACGTACAAATTTCCTTGTGTTTAAACGCCCCCTCCTAAGTGCACACTTTATCATAAAGCTTTTTTTTTTGTAAAGGCTGTTACAATTGGTGGTACTTTTTACTGTTTTATTAAAAAAAATTGGAGAAAAATTCTGAAATTGTATGTTTTAAATATTTCCCGAAACTTCTTTTATTCTGAAAATGCAAATGTTCCCAGCGGAAAATATTGAAACGCAAGTAGCAGGATTTTTTGAAGGCTTCTTACTCCTTTCTTAAAGATTCGTTTCTTATGAATTTCTGCCTTCAGAAATATCGCTATTACGTATTTTCAATAGATACTAACCATTAAAATGCACCGCAGGCTGTTCAAAATATAAACAAGTATGGAATGCGGCGAGAAGTGCTTGTGTCTGGTTAATAAGGCCAATTTTTAGGTCTCTTTACTCATTATTTTTACTGCTGGGTTTCTTAAAAAAAAAAATTTTTAAATAAAATTTAAAAATTTTTTTAAAAGGGTTTTTTTTGACATAAGTATTCAAACAGAACTGCGTCCAGACCACATTTTCTATACAATTTTGTCGTAGAATGCCGAAGTGAAATACATAAAATATATTTTAATTTGAGATCGTTTTTCTAATGCTCTCACATATCGACACTTAGGGCTAAAAAATCAGTGCAAGCTAAACTCACTTTTTGGTTTAAAATGCGTTTAATGAATAAATGATTTATATTATAAACCATCCTTAAACGCATACAATTGGGAGTTTCAACTACCAATACAGACCATATGAATTTGATAAGACTTAAGCCTATTGTACACGGAATGTAGAAAGTCACATGCGCATGTGGTAATTTTGACGACACTACAAAGCCACAATAGCAAGTTCGTATAATGTGCGTTCGTTTACTTTTCCAGTAAAATCCAGCAGGTGAGTAATATGAAAATGTTACAAATTTATGTGTACGCGAACGCATTTCAGTAAAATCCAGTACAAATTTTGGGGTAAACGAACGCAGCTATTGTGTGATGACGACAAAATTACGTCAAAACCACATGCGCATGTAGATTTATACATTCCGTGTACTATAGGCTTTATACATGTTATTTTTTAACAACATATAATAGATGGGACACTGATTTATAGTTATTTAGTTTAAACTACATAAAACATTCAAGTTTAGTTTCAACTCAACCACTGTTTAAACCATCACTGATTTATTAGCCATTATACTCCCGACAATGCTACCACACTTTCATTATATTTTATAAATTTTGTAATCAGAAAATGAAAAACAAAAGAAAATAAATAATTAAAACAAATGAGAGAGAATTAGATGTTACTGCCGACGTTTTTATTAAGGTCTTTAGGACTTTTGAATGAAAATGAGGACTCAATTCTGTTTGAACACTAATCGTTTATTTTCGTTCTTGTAGAAAGCTTTTTTTAGCCAAAGCTTTTTGTTTTTTAAACCAATTAAGAGAATTACTCAAATTTTTTTAAAACAAAATATTTTGAAAAGCTTTTTTTTACAAAAAAGCTCTTTTTATAAAAAGTTTAAAAATATTTTTAAAACATTTCTTTGTTGTTTTCATAAGAAAAATTTTAAAAAGCTTTAAATATATTAAAATGCTGTATTCTTAATTAAAAAAATACACAGAAAAAATTAACCAATTAAAGCATTAATCAAAGATAAAATCAGTTTTAATTAAAAATTTCATCAAGTGAATGAAAAGTTTAATTGATACTATTTATTTGTTTCTTGGTGCAAATTTAATTAATTTTTTAAGTAATATGTATCACAAATTTTTTGATTATTTTTATTTTTTTCGGTGTATATATTTTTTATTAAAATTTATTTATTATTTATTGATTATATCGCATTAAAAATAAATTGTTTCTAATACTGTTAAGTTTTGTTGAATTAATAAATATTTACTTTGACATGATGTAAAATTGCAGTGACTGAAGACTCATCGACAATTTATTAGTATAAGTTTGTGCGTAGTTGAAGAAATATTTCATTAAAATTATTGATAGATTTTTTTAAGTATTAAATTTTTGTAAAAAAAAATTTACCTTATAAAAATTGTAAGAACTTGAATAAATTATTTACCTGAAAATAAAGTAAAAAATAGAATATTAATAGAATTAAATAAAATACCAAAAATTCTTAAATTTATAAAAAAAATCATTAAAAAAACTACAAAATTTGTAAATGACATTCTTTAACTTTTCACATTTCATCAAGATTCCTTTTTTTTAATTATTAAATTAAAATTTATGTTCGGCAACACTGTCAACAAATCATTTAACACCTTCAAGTAATTTACCATTTCTATTATTTTGGAAAATTTCTGGATGAATTCCTCATCTGTTTGTCTTTTAATATCATTCCAACAAAAGAACGAATGTGAACAACACACATTTGGGGAAGAAAAACGATATTTTATGAGGTGCAAAGTTTAATTTGTTGTTTACAGTCATTTCCAGCATTTTCTGGGTGCTGGATGAAAATCGTATGCAAATGTGGTGGAGGGGGGATTTTAGGCAGTCAATCAGACTGACATTTATTTTACCAACCATCTGGTAGTGCATAAGTGTAAGTTTGCTGGTATTTTTTTTTTTAATTTTTATTGTTTGTTGGGTTGTTGACAAGATTAATTAAATATTTTGATTGTGTCTTTTGTTTCTTCTCGATTTTGTTGTGATTTTTATTGTTCTTGTTGTTTAAATGGTTATTCATGTTGTTAATGATTTTGTAATTAAATAAAGACTTTAGACTTAATGACTCGATATTGCTGAAATATTTGTTTGGGTGTATTAATTTATTTAGAAGGTGTTAACTTTTGTTAATATTCAAGATTTGACACCAGATTTTGAGTGTTTATTAGATTTTTGTATGTAAAAAATAGATTTTAGAAAAATGACATGGCTATTCAAAAGTAAAAGGGGAGAAAGATTACGAAACGATTAAAAATCATTAAGTTTTTAAATGATTTTTTGTGATTTGGAAAGCTGCATCCCATAAAAGTTAGAAAATTATATTTCATTGTCTAGTAATCAAATCAAAGCTTAAGATATTTAAAAATGTAATGGAATAATTTGCTATTTTTATCATTCCGTTTGTAATTACTTTTTGGTCATATGTATATCCTTTTATTCTGGATTCTTATAAGTAGCGAACTCTGCCCGTCATTTGGTTCGACTGTTCGTGTCTTGGTTGGAATATTTTTATTAAAGACTCCAATTATGAATGGGACAGGGTTGTTGAATTTTCATGTCCAAAAATTTTGGTACTGAAATTCAACTTGATCTGGCCCAAGATATTAGTCGAAACTTACACCTGTCTCTAATTTTTACCCATAAAACTTCAAATTAGAAAGTCTTCCTTAAGAACTTTCTTTTTTTACTTTTTTCTCAAAGGAGCTTAAAATTTTACGGTCCGATTTTGACCAACCTACTTCAATTTTCATCTCAATCATTTATTTCTAACATACCTACCCGCTTTCTCCATTCTTTAATGGAGCTCTCATACAAAATGTTCAATGCAGACTAGAAATATGTTGAAAAAAAGTCCCATAAATACCCAGGGGTCGCCCCTAGTAAGATAAAATGTATGACCGATCTCAATTAGTTTTTTGTCCTTAACATTTTCTCGAGACATACTTGCCCCTTATCCCACTTTTTAGGGGGGCTCCCATACAAATATTGCATTCTATGAAATTCTTAAATTAATTAAAATTTTTCGACTTTTGTGAATAAAATCAAAAAAGATTTAAATCATTTATGACTTGTGTTGTTTGCAGCTTCGTTTTTCATATGTCTGCAAAAATTTGGTAGCAAAAATTTTGAATTTTTTATAAATTTTTAAAAAACAAAAATTTAGAAATTTTGATAAAAAAAAAAAAATATTTTTTGCAAAAAAATAAATTATGTTTCAAAAACGACTGCTCATATTAGAAAAGTTTTACTTTTCTTAATGGAAATTTGTTTGCGGAATAAACTTAACGGTTTTTCAGTTATGCGAATATATGTAGCGCAACCTCCTCTATTTTCGAAATAACGGCATAACTCGAAAACCAGAGCCAATCTAAAAAAAACAGATTCAGCGTACCCGACTTATGTTAAAACGCCATGTGCTCGACTTGTTTGTTTTTTCAACTAGCATAGTGTTATCAATGGATTTTAATTAGTTTCGTGTTTTAAAATTCCTTTCTTCATAAAAAATAATTTAATGAAAACTAAATTTGATGACCTTTAGCCTAATTAAGGAACATCAAAATTTTTACAAAAAATTTCAATTGAAAAATATGAATTGCAAAATTCGTATCAAGACGAGACATCTTTAAGGTTTTGATTAAAAATGTTCTTAAGAATTCTGTTCGTCCATAAATTTCATTGGCCCTACCTTCCCCTAGAATTTAGATCAATCTTCCATATAATTCCACGTTGAATACATAGTATATAATAATTTTAAATGGTCAACAGTGCTCTGTTAGAGCTTCAACAGAACTCTGTTAATGCAACAGTTTTCCTGAACATACATATTGTATCTGTTTTAAACTTCAATACTATTCCAGGGCTAAAGGCAAAGAATAAAAGCAGCCGACTTGGTTTTTTGCCATAGAGATAATACAGTGTAACTGTGAATAATTTTCTTATATCATTTCAAAGCAACGACTACAATGTGTTAATACAAAACCGAACACTTTCATTTTCATTATTGCCATAAGCAGCCAACAACTAAATACAGTATTCGCTTAAAGTTTTCGAACATGAATGAATGCAATTTTAATAGAGATTAAAACAGAAGTTAGGAAAAACATGTAAAATCAATTAAAATGGATAATCATTCATAAAAGCAAATTTCGATCTACCAAAGGTTAAAATACAATTTGGTTTAAGGATTGATGTTTGACTATTGACGTCAGCAGTCGTCGATGGCTGCGAGTGTAAGACGGCAAATCCATCTGAGGAGATCAAGTGGTTGTGATCGAAACATGTCATGGTAACCAGCCGCCTGGGTTCGAATCTCAGGTCAGTCAAGAATGAATGATTATCAATAACAATTTAAATTAATTTTCATGTTGTAAAATTCCTTTCTTCATAAAAATAATTTAATGAAAATTAAATTTGATGAACTTAAGCCTGATTAAATTATTAAAAATTTGGATTAAAAACCATAAATAGTTCAACAAAATAACCACAATTCTAATTATATTTAAAATATTTTTCTTTGCTTTAAATTACATTTCAATTCCGAAACTCCTAAAAAACACATTGATTATGCATTTTTGACCACTATTTCCACAAATACTTTATGATTTTCTCGGAAATTGTTAATCGATGCTTTTTTGTGTTTGGAACTTACACAGAAAAAATACCAATCTTAAATTAACAGAGTAAATTTCTCCAAGTGTATGTACTTTTTTTAAAATTATCATTGCTTTATAGAAAAATGTTAATACATAAATCCTGTTTTACTCGTTTTGTGGAAAAACAACAATTTTCAACATAAATTTTCTTATTTTCATGTTTTAAAAAAATATAAAATAAGAAGACAAATTCCCGTATTTTCTTTTGGTAAAATAATTTAGGTAAATGCATCAAATTTTCAGAGTATAATGATGACGTTTTAACATTAAAAATTAATTTTATATAAAGTGATTCGAAGTGTTATTTGAATATCAATGTCATTTTGCTCCAACTCTAGTGAAATGTTAAATTAACACATAGAAAGAAAAACCTTTGGAATAAATTAAGTTTTCTTTTACTTACCTTAAGTACGAATCGTACTCAAAATTCACTAATACGTACTTGAAACAATCCTAAATGGGATCACTTTCGAAAATCAATGCCGGAATTTCTTAAACCTGCCACTATGCTAGAAAAAAATACAAATGTTTTGTTCGGGTCATATTTTGACCCCACATTTTGTTATTGAGAAAATTCAAATTTGTACATTTCAAAAATATTTTTAAATATTTGTGATCAATGCAATATGTCATCGTTAGAGTGATTGGCTGACGGTGTGACGAACAAACAGGTTTTTTAAAAGTTATGCACCCAGTAAAGGTCTTTTTTTTCCTTTTTCGACTGGTAAAATTTGCACCCTTTTCGTTCACTAGCGCATTGTCGCTATGGAGAAGCGAATTCGTAGATGGTGATAGATAGAATCTTCTTCTCGAATACTTCGTACCAATGATGCAGAGGCTTCTGAGCGAGGAAGCCGACTATGCCTCTTGATATGTTCTTGAGCTAAAACGAGTTTCTCTAAAATAGGCGCCTTGTGTGCCATGTATTTTTTTTCGTTTCAGAATATACTTCGGTACATATTATAAAAGCGTTGAGAGCAGAAATATCTTATAAATTAGAGAACAGGGAAACTGACCACCAATTGGGTTTTCTTGAGAACGAACGTCTACGAACCATTTGGTCCAATGTTGACTCCTTCTTTTGTCGAGTTGTAGTATTCAATAGTTTCCAGAATATTTTTTTTTATGATTTTCAAAAACGTTGCTGTTATGGTGAAGAGTGCTTAGCAAATAAACCATTCTGTATTTTAAGGCACATACAAAACTGTGCTAACAAATGTAATTTTTTGCTTAAGCAGTTCTTATGCAAGATTATAAAAATAAAAAATGTTTGTCCTTATAATTTTTTATTTTATTTTATCTACAAAACGGTTAAGGCAAAACAGCTTAAAACATTACACAAATCAGTAAAATTTACTGAATACTGATTTTTTATTCAGTAATCAGGACTTTTTACTGAATACTGATTTTTTTTTTCAGTAAGCAGTAAAATTTACTGAATACTAATTATTTTTTTTCAGTAATCAGTCAAAAAAGAAAATACTGAAAAAGTACTGGCACTGAAAAATGCCCATCTATGCTCCTCTGTTTATCAACCGATTTGAACAAAATACACCATTTGAAATATAAATAGGTATTCATTTTCAGAAGTGCACAATATATATTTTAATAAATTCTGAGGGGGTAAAAATTGTTAAAACGGGAAAATTCGGTAACCTCATATCTCCAAATCTAAAAAAGATAAAAAATTAATACTGTCCATTTGAAAATAATCGGACAGGTGTTTGGTCCTTCTTTTTTGGGAATTCAGCCCTTTTAAGGAGTAATCGGATATTACATGTATTTTGGAACTTTTTTGTCACCCCATTTTAAACCAACAAACAAAGAAGTAAAGATTATAGCAAATTCGACACTTGTATGAAAAATGCAAATATTAATTTGGTACTTTTTCGAAATTTTTACGTTAAAGCGGTGACATATAGTACGTTTTAAATTATGGGCTCCCACAACAAAATTGAAATTGTTTATACTTCAATAAACATGCAATCTCCTGAGTGGATAACATTCTATAAAACCAAAAATATTTGATACTAATTAAGCATGAAAAATTAATTTATCGCCATTAATTTCTGAATAACTCCGAAACTGTTAAAAATATAGAGCATAAAAAATACCGGTATTTAAATGGCTGAAAATGAATTATATTTTTTGTTTATTATTTTTTTTTAAATTCCCTTATTTAATCCCGCGAACCTCTACGTTTTTCTGCAGGAAAGAAACCAGAGACCCTGGCGGGAATCTAATCCACAACCCCAGGTCTGATAGACTAGCTCACTACCGGGGAACTCAATTATTTGTTGGGTTCCAAGTAATGATGAAATGCAAAATATTCACCGTATTATTTCCGGCTAAAAATTAGTCAATCCCATAATAATAATCCGAGTCCAATAGAAAAAAACTGAAAACGAATTTGAATTAAGCGCTTTAAAATCTGTTTACTTCATAATTCGTAATTAAAGCGATTTTTGCTTTAGACCAGTGTTACTGTTCTGCTTTTCGCTATAGTGAACTTCCACATATTTTTATGCATAAACGAATATTTTTTTTACTAACTGTTACTTACAGAATGCACAAGGTACGTCTACATTTGGTTACCTTAAAGTACTTTTAATATTTATTTCTGCTATTAAAGCAATATTTATGAGGACAATATTACCCCATTAAATATTCTGTGATCTCTTGTTTGTTAAGCATCGTTGCGAACAGTATTAATACTGCTTTAACAGATTTTTTTACGCGTTTATGTTTGAAGACAAAATTCAAGGAAGAATTTTTATTCGAATTTTAAACACTCTACACTTTTTATATACTTATGACTCTTGTCACAGATTAATTTATGCTAATATCCACCTCTGCAAAGCTAATACGAATTTCCAGCATGACCTTAACTGATACGAGATCCTCAGTTAAAATAGGAAAGAACCTCTCCGTGGCGTTCCGTACCAAACGAGGTTTCATACAAGGAGATAATCTCTCGTGTGACCTTTTTAACATCCGGCTGGAGAAGGTGATACGAGATGCAGATGTGAATAGGACTGGCCCACTATACACAAAGCAACACATGCTACATTGCGAGCTGTAACTACAACCTTTGGAAAAGTCGAAAAGGAATCTACCAAAGTGGGTCTAGCAGTAAACGGAGATAAATCCAAGTTGAAGGTATCTACCACCAAGACTTTTAGCAGACTCGTACGACGAGTGGAAGTTGAAAACCACAACTTTGAGATAGTCAATGATTTTATTTACATCGGCACCAACATAAAGAAAACAAACAACACCAGTTTTGAGATAAAACGAAGAACCATCCAGGCTAATAGATGCTACTTCGGTCTAAGCAAGCAATTTAAGAACAAAGCCACCTCTCTACAAGAATTTGATACTGAATCATGGTACTTGCGAAAGCAGACGAGGCAGTACTTGGAGTATTCGAGAGAAAAGTTCTTCGTATAATCTGTGGACCAATCTGCGTTGACGGAGAAGTTTGGTGTCGTATGAACCAAGAACTATAAGAGCTATATGCTGACATCGACGTAGTTAAGCGTAAGAATGAAGACGCTCCAGATAAAAGGTCATTTGAATACGAGCCTAGTAACGGTTCACGTAGAAGGGGAAGACCAAAACTCCGGTGGAAAGATCAGGTGGAGGAGGACATCTCGAAACTTGGTGTCACAAATAGGAGAAGAAATGCAGAAGATCGCAGAAGAAGAAATGCAGAAGGTCGGAGCGCTTGGAAATCTATTCTACGTTCGGATGCAGGAACAAATGTTCGGTAATAGCCGGTTAAGTTAGTACGTAATCTCCCCCTCTGCGCTAGAAATTAATATTTTAAGGCAGTCATCTTCAGTGGAGGCGCATTCATAATTTTTAAAAAAATCGAACAGTTGTTTTTAATTTGCATACGTTGCAAGTAAATTTTCATCCTCGGAATCAGCATTCAACAGATTAACACTAGCTAATAGAAATCCTGTTTTCCGAAAGCCATTTTGTGGCTATAAAGCATAAAAGCCGAGCTAAAATAATAAATTCCCAAAATAAGCAGCATTTTCTTCGCCATCCCCAACAATGAGTATGAAAGTCACAGAGTTGCAAAGAGAAGAACTACTAATAAAATACAACTCTTGTTGATGTAGTTAAAGCCATCTGTTCGTTTATTCACATTTTGTATGGAAAAAACTAATGATCAGGTGTCCGTTTCTTATGAGAGTCTTCGTGAGTGCGCGAATTTCGTGTTTGATTTAGACATTTTTAATCCACTGGTTCGCGTGCTAATAATAATAAAAGTTATTAGAATAATGAGTGATGCATGCGTCAATTACGAAGGATAAGAAAAATTGACGACACGTGAATAGGGACTGACATCTAAAGGGTGGTTCAACCAAAACGCACGATGCTTTTTGTAAATAAACCAACAATTTTCCGAAAATGAGCTTAATATTTTTTATTATTATAGAAGGAACTATGACATTTATGCACGGCTTCGGTGACATATCTCTAACCCATGGACCATATTTTCAATGATTCTGAGATTTAATTGAGGTTCAATGACGTTAATGTACTGAATTATTTCATGCTTTAGTTCTTGAGTTATTGACGTCTGCTTTTTCTTTTAAATATCCCCAAAGAAAGAAGTCCAACGGTGTCAAATTACTTGGTCTTGACGGCCAATTAACATCGCCACGACGTGAGATAACACGGCCATATCCTCAATTTCTGGCCACATGAAGTCCGTTATCATCTCGCGATTGTTGGGCACGGTGACGAGTCTAGGTTGACGGCTCTTCTGCCACACTATCGCAAACAACAGCAGAACAAACTGGGCAAGCAAGCAAAGGTGTACTGACATTTCCTTCACACGCGGTTTGCTGAAATTCGCACACGACTCTTCCGATTGTATACCTAAATATCACGAAGTGCACGAAATGTATTTTGATTTGAACGCCCATTTCTGTTCCTCTCCATTGTTGAATTTGTCAAACACTGAAACAAAGAAATGTCAAATTAAGTTGGGCAAACAACTTGACGGTAAGATGTGACTCACAATTAACATTGTGCATTAGAAGCTTTATTAGACAACTTGAATGATTAAAAAAAAAAAATCTTCCACTGCGTTACCAAGTCTTGAAAAGAAAAAAAATATTTCGAAATATTTTATGCCTTAATTTAAAATAGTACTTTGTTGTCTTTGATAACAATGTTGCCTACTTCAAGAAAACTTGAATAAATACTGTAGATAAATGATTTTGCTATGCATAATTCAAATTGTTTTGAAACAAAATTATTTTTTAATTTTTAAAAAAATTCTAATGGGTTACAAATAGCAACAACAACGGTCATTTAAAATGTCATTAGTTATGCAGATTTTTTACGAGCATGTGATTAAAATTTTAATAATTTTAATGAAAAATTTGCAACAAAGTATTTCAACATTTTGGCAAAATATCAAGCAAGAAAAATAAAAACGCACAGTGCTGCGTAAACAAAGCAAAACTAGGTAAAACAAAACAAGAAAATGGTTACTGACCTTAAAATTTTTTACAAAAAATACGTTGGCTTAAATCAATAATGATTATATTTGCTTAAACTTAAAAATGCATTTTTGATACACAGACCTGTATTGAAGCGCGCTCGCATTGTCTTCATTTCAATAGTTTTTACTTGATTTTTGTATAATTTAAACATTTAAATGCGTTTCCTATTATTGCGTGTGATTGATGTGACTCTAAAACGCAAAAATTTAAAATGTTTGAATTTTTCCGTTTATATTTTAACTTTTTTTTTTTTTTGTCTTAAACATTCTGACCTGTATTTTTTTTTTATTTTTAAATGAGTGTTTTTGTTTAAATGTTGTTTTGCTCATTTTGCCAAAGGCCTCCCATGTTGCTCATCATTATAATAAAGTCATTATCAAAATGTTTTTGGCTTTTTGGGGTTTTCAAAGCCAAATGCTTTAAGCAATTGAAATATCAAGACATTGGCTAAGTATTTAAGCGGGTTTTAAATGAATTTTACTTACAAAAAGGTTCCCCTTTATATAGACGTATTTTTTACTTAAATTTTATGTACACACAAACACACACTTACATCTCAATTGCCAATTATCTTGGACTGCGTTTTATTTCCATTTTAATTTTTTTTTCTTTTTGCCTGATTGACCAACGCCTCCAGGTTGCTATTTTGACTGTAAATGCGTTTTTAAAATGCAATTCCCCATAAAGTGCCAATACAGGGTTTTTTTCGCATTTTAAAACAAACTTCGTTAAAAGTTGCACTTTTATTTAAAAGTGTTTGTTGAAATATTTAATAATTTTTTTTAGGTAACATTGAGAATTTTGCGATTTCTTCTAAAAAATATGCAAGTTTTTTTTTACAAAGATTTGCTAAAATGCTAACAAAACTCGATTGATGAGATTTAAGCCATATTCGGATTGTACCAACTTTAGTGTTTTAGAAGATGGAAAAGAGATCATGGAAGTCAGTTCTTTTAAGTATTTAGGTATACAACTGCAGAGCAATCTTGCTTGGAGTGAACACATCCAAAATCTGAAGATTAAAACAGGCCAGGCTGTTGGTTTTTTATACAAATTTAAAAAAAATTTGATTAAAAAAAAAAAAATTAAATTATTAATTTATAATGCACTAGTTCAAAGCCATTTTATATGGACATAAGAAAAGTTCTGAATTAAAAATGTTGCAACGTATGAAAAATAAAGCCTTAAAAGTGGTAGCTAATTTTCCCAGCACACATTGAACGTTATCATTATACACCGACGTTTTTAAAACTGAATTTCCTATTTATGGCACCTACAAAATGCAATTACTAATGTTTGTTTTTAAGTGTTTAAACAGCGTTGGTCATCATACCATATATTTTTGGAGTTATCAGCACTCACTAAGTACAAGGAATAATATGAACATGGCAGTAGCATGGTGTAGACTGGAAACTACACAGCAACGTATTGAGTACATGGGTTATCGTGAATACAATGGTTTACCGTCAAATTTGAAATATATAAATAGCATTTCTTTATTCAAAACTAGTTTAAAAAAAATTTTCCTTCAAAATATAGTGGAACTTTTAATGTAATTCTTATTCATATTGAATGTTAAAATATTATCTTTTTTCCTTTTTTTGATTTAAATATTTATTTATATCTTTTTTTCTTTCTGTTTATTATTATTAAGTTATTGTTAACTAGAAATTATTTCACAAGTTATCCAATATTATTGCCAACTTGCCTTTAAAATGCTTTCAAGGCGCTGATGCACTTACATTGTAATGAATTTTTTGAAAATAAATGAATTAACCATGTTTTTTCTGCGTATACGTTCAATATTAATGAAATTAAAAAAAAGTACGAGTTGAAGAGCAAAAAAAGTACCAAAAGGTTCTCTCTTATTGATTCTCATTCATATTGCATGTTTAATTTTTGTGCCAACATTAACAAAACTACCGGTTGTAGGACGAAAAAGTAGCATAAGACTCCTCCTTATTGATTCTTATTCACTCAGAACTATGCATATTTAATTTTATGTTTCTAGTTACGAAAACTCAAAAAAGTACCAGTTAAAGAACGAAAAAGTACCAAAAAGCTCCCGCTTATAGATTCTTATTCACCCAGAACCATGTATGTATATCTAATTTTATGTTTCTAGGTCCGAAAATTCAAAAAAGTACCAGTTGAAGAACGAAAAAGTACCCAAAACTCCCCTTATAGATTCTTATTCACACTGAACCATGCATATTTAATTTTATGTTTCTAGGTCCAATATTAACGCAAATTCCAAAGGTACAAGTTAAAGAACAAAAAAGTTCCAACATTTTTCATCTAATAGTTTCTTAATCACTTAGCATCCTGCTCATATAATTTTATGTTTCTTAGTTTAATTTTACATAAAATGCAGCACATAAAAGTATTAGAAAGAAATTTAATTTCCCGTTATTCCCTTTTTTATATTTTTTCTCCCCATTGGAGTAGCAATATTGTTAATATTGCAGTTGGAGGCCATTTTTTAATACGTCTGTATATGTCAATACATACACACAGAAAAAAATCAAGTTAAAAACGTCGAAAACAAAGTTGATTTAAAATTTTTCGGTGGTGATTTTGGTTCATACGTGTTTCATGTTAATTCAACCTGATTTTATAATTGCTTGCGAACAACATTTTTTTCATTTAAAATAACTATAATTCATGTTAATTTAACATTGCAGTAAAGTTAGAGCAAAATGTCATTTATTTTGAAATAACAATCCGAATCACGTTGAATGAAAGTTATTTCATGTTAAAACAAAGTGAATTTCATGTAGAAACTGATTGGTGTGAAGAAGCTTCAGAGACAACATATACATTTATTTAAGAATAATTCAAAACACTTACCCCTGTAACACATGTTTCACTTATTTTGTAGTCTCCTTTGTTAACAGATCAATCAGCAGAATGGCCCGATATGGTTTTCGTCATCATTCTACTTTGAAAACTTGATGTACTATTTAACTAAATAATTTTAATTAAAAGAATACGGGAATTGTCTTTTTTTTTATAACATGTTTTAGGAATGAAAATAAAAAAATTAACATACTTTACTATGTATGCATGTTAATTTAATAAGATCAACTTTTGATTTTAATATAAAACAGGTTTTTTAATGGATTCAATATTGAATCCATATTTATTTAAATTTTAATATTTTTTTTTATTTATTTTAACAGTGAATAATAATTAATAAGCGTGATTTAGGATTATTTTAATATTTTCAATTTAAAATTAATATGAAAAATTATAAAATTAAATAAAGGGCATACTTTTGCAGAAATTTAACATGATTCTCAATCAACATTTTTCCATGTTAATTTTACATTGGTATTTTTTTCTGTGTGTATGGCCTGTTCGTCGAAAATGAATGAAGACTTCGTTCGCTTAACTTATATGTAAAACAAGAACAATATTTTATAATTTGTCTTTGTTTTAAATGTTATTTAAGCGAACGAAGTCTTCTTTCGTTATCGACGAACAGGCCCATAGAGGAAAATGTTTTGCATAAACAAGGTACCAAAAATGGGTTAAATTGTCCCCACTTAACCACTTAAAAAAGTACCAAATTTATAATAAGATAAGTTACGTATTTAGTATCATCTTTATGATTATTATTATTATTTGAAAAGATAAATGGAAAATTCCAAAATATAGGTTATACCCGTTAACTCCCCAAAAGGACCGAACTTCAAAAAAAGTACCAGACACCTGTTCGATTATTTTTCTAATGAACAACGATAAGTATTGAATTTTTTTCATATCTTTTAGTTTTGGAGATATGAGGTTACGGAATTAACCCGTTTTACCCTTTTACCCCCCTCTTTTTTTAAAAAAATATAAATTGTAAAGCTACGGTCACTTATTAAATATTTGACCAAAGTGTAACCCTAACTTTTGTTAAGAATAAGTGAGATTTAACATGTTCTTAATATCACAAAATAAGTTAATTATACTATAAGACATATGAGTATTTCCACAGAAGTCTACTTTTTGTCACGTTACGACACCAAGTAATTAGTCTTGTATTTTAGAGCGAACCATGTTGTTCAAATTTTCCCCCTCTTTCACTAAATGTAAAGCTAGTTGCGCTTTACACCAAAATGCAAAAAAGTAAATAATATTTTCATTTGTTCAATATTTATTGTTGACCTGTGTCGATTATCTTTGTTGTTGTTTTTTGTTTGGCTTAAGGTCATATATTAAAATTATAAATAAAAAATCCACAAATTTTTGTATTTTTAATTTTGTTTTTTATTTCTAATCCGATATTTCGACCATACATCGATGGTCATCTTCAGGGGATTTAAAACACTGTCAAATTTAAACTACAAAAAAAGTTGACACGTCCTCACTGTTCGTGTTGATGAAAATTTGACGAACAGTGAGGACGTGTCAACTTTTTTTGTAGTTTAAATTTGACAGTGTTTTAAATCCCCTGAAGATGACTATCGATGTATGGTCGAAATATCGGATTAGAAATAAAAAACAAAATTAAAAATACAAAAATTTGTGGATTTTTTATTTATAATTTTAATATATGACCTTAAGCCAAACAAAAAACAACAACAATATTTTCATTTTTCTTCGAGAAACAATTAAAAATGGTTGGTGTCGTAACTTGACAAAAATAGACTTTTCTGGGGAAATACCCATATGAATAAACTGTTTTTTGAAAGATGTGGTACGATAAACAAAATAAATATTGTAATTAAAAGAAATGATTTTTTCGTTTGCTTGTTGGTCCCGTTTTTTCCTCAAATATTTGACAAGTGTGACCTGACCGTAGCTTAAGCAAATGCCTTTAAAATGGTGTTGTTTGTTCAAACAGAGGAGGAAAGTGCTCTTAACTGTTTTGTCTTTGCCAATTTATATATTGATTTGGTTAATTTCGTCATACCAACACAAAGAAAAATGCTTAAAGAAAACTTTTTTTATTAAGTTACAACAGAGATGCTGTTTCAGATGAAGGAGCGACTTGCATTACATTTCCAGTAACTTACATTGAAAAATGTTAGATTATTTTCGAAGAATTTTGTTGGTGATTATAGTTTAAGGGAACGTGTTCGCATGCTCTCTTTATTATCCTATCTTGCGCTATGTAACGTATTAATGGACATAGGAGCACTCGATGTCACTTCCACCGATCTTCACCATGTCGTTCTCTGGCGTCCTATATTGCATCTACCGTAGGGTTTCACTGTGAACTGGCCTTTTATATATCAGTCTTTTCAAAGCGTGTGGTCTATCCGTGCCAATTTACTAACAACGAATATCATGGGCAATGGAAATTTGGTTGCTGCATGCCAACAGGGCGGCGTTTGGGATGTAGTTGGGAATAAATTTTCTTTTGATTTTGCATTTCGCGCAGACATTTATAAACAAACACTTTCCTGTTGTACGATATACAGGGTGGGCAAAAGTCACGCCTGCGTGTAAAAATTGAATAACTTTTTTGTTTATTATTATTTTTTTTTTATTGTTTTCATGTGTAACTGTGCATGCATAATTTAACGACCGAGCAACGAACCAAAGTGGCAGAATTCTACTTTTCCCACGGGCATTCAATTTTACTGATGCAACGAAATTATTTCAACACCAGATATGCACCTAGCCAAACCGCAATTAATCGTTTAATTGTATGGTTCTGACAACAAGGTGCAGTGTCAGACTTGCCACAATCAGGCAGAGCAAGAATAGTACTGAACCAAGTGAACATTGATCGTGTACGAGACAGTGTTGAAGAATATCTAGACACGCAATATGTTCTGGACATCTGTGCATCTTTAGAACATCACGTCGATGCATTTTATCACGTCATTTACACATGCATCCATACAAGGCCCAATTGGCCCAACAACTTTTACCAGTTGACTACCATCAAAGATGCATTTTAATTCAATTTTTACACGCAGGCGTGACTTTTGGCCCACCCTGTAGATTGAGTAACTGTTTATGTTTTGCAGCGATTAAGATGGAATGATTTCCCGCAGGAGTTGAATATATTAACTTTGTCTCTTTGACATTTGCGAAAAGTTCCACTCTTTACCTAAAGTTGCCAATGTGCCTCGTGCGCAGTTTATTCCTTTCGTAATGTTATCACAACGACATAGCCGACTTTTTTTTGTTATTCCACCCACATTAGTAAATTTATCCATATTTTCTATATGTGTACCGCTTAAGGGAACGGGTCTGTGTTTGGGGTGCCGATTCCCATCGATTGTGTTTTTGATATGTTAATCTTAGGACCGACTTGCATGACATGCTGTTGCAGTCTTTCCAGCCTTTGTTGTATGCCGTCCGGCGTATGTGACAGTAAAAATAAGAACTGTGTCCAGACTTAGGAGAAAGAGTTCATGTGATAAAATACAGCCTTGTTTTTATCGCCTGTGTTTATTTCAAGGGGTTAATTTTTTTGCCTATGAAACGTGCTTTGCATGGGGAGTCGGAATATGGCTCCTTTATAGGAGAACTGATGTATTCAGGAATGTCAATATTTGGATGGTTTCAAATGCTTTTTCAAAGTCTTGAAAAATTGGAAAGAGGTGGGAGATGTACTCTGCAGATTGCTCGAGAATAATGCGTAATGAGTAAATTCGGTCCACGCATGATCGATTTGACCTGAATTCATTTTGCTTATTACGAAGAGATTGCTAAATGGTTAGTGGGATGTGGTCTAAAAGGCTTTTAAAAATTCTCTCCAAGCATTGTGGTAGTATTAGTGAAAATGTGTTTGCATGTGTGACACCGACGATGCTGGATGGAAAATCTAAATTTAGATATGCCGGCGAATATTATGTCCAGCACACTTACACGAGTGATTTCGCCTGCATGACAATTGTATTTTGCCCTTAAGATAGCCATTGTGATAATCGTTTGTACTGTATTCAACGGTGTTATTTATACACTTCCAGCTGTCGAATCGCTTTTTTTTTGCAGATTTATTATGACGCCACTCTCTAGGGACCAGCATGACAACCAGGCTGATGATGCCAGGGCATGCCTTAAAAAATTCAGGTGAATCGATTTGTCTTATATCTTCTTTGGCTGAGTAATGGATTTTATTCCTTGGATTTGCATAGGCGGCGGGTTGTGTGTGTTCCTTTCTGGCGGTACAGACTGGAGAAAATCCCTCCATCTTTGAAGCTGATCGCATACGTTGATAAGAATGTTGCCATATCCATTCGTCATATTAAGAATACTTGCGAGTCTGGACCGACTTAGCTGTTTTATGGCTTTATAAGTCTCACGTGCGTTGCTGTTATGACAAAACATATTTAACTCGGCATATTTATCTCTTCACACACATTTATTTTTAATATTTTATAAGCATGTTTTAATATTTGTCCCCTTTTTTAAGTTAATTACTTCTGATACAAAATCTAACAAGTAGTAATTATGAGAACAACAATAATATTTTTCATAAATTCTGATTCAAAAATTGAAATTTCTTGTTACGAATTATTAAAAGCGTTCAGCAGCAGCAAAAATAAAAACAAGAAATCCACAGACATTTTTACAAAATCTCAATTCAGCTCCTTGTAGTTTTTTTAAATTTTTTTTTATATTTTTTTTTGTACAAGTATTTGGTTTTAATTAGTCACGCCATATTTATTTACCCCCCCCCCCCCCCCCTTTTTTTAACAAATATTGTTAGTAAAAATTTATTTGTTAACAATATTTGCATTACACACACACACACACACCCAAACAAGCAAATTTATAGTTTTAAACAAAAAGCACACAGCCACTTACACTCCCATACATTCGATAACTATTCTCTATGGTGTATAATTAAACCACACAATAATAATTGTAATGTTCAAAATTGAAATTGTTCAACAGATAAAATTTTTTAATAAATACCAACAAAAAAAAAACGTCTAAATGACATGATAAATGAGAAATGCCATGACGTGACTACAATTTAGAAAGAAAAGCAGCCAAACAATTCTAAAATTTAATGTCAAATTACAATACAAACAAAACAGATTTGAGTTAATTTCTAATCTAATATTGTAGTAATTTAAAATACAATGTTTTCTTTAAATTAATAGAGTGAGTTAAACAACTACACTGACAGAAAGTCTGTGGTAAGATCTAAGAAGGTAAAACTGAAAGAATTTTTATATCCACACCACTTAAAGCGGTGAGGTTATGCCTGTTAACAGAAGAAGTGTTGCCCCTTTAATTAAGTGGCCTATAAACCACATCTTTATTTTGGCATTTATTTTCAGCTAAGCAATCTCAATCACCTTACGATATTTCGTTTGAATCCGTTCATATTAGACTCTTTTTATGCCATAGCTTCCTTATCAATTTGGGGATGATAACTCCAAAGTTAGCTACTTTGCCGTTTTGAGCTGTTAAGTCTAAAATGGAGCATAAGTCCCATGCGAAATCCGCTCCCTAAAATACTTTTAGATGGAAATCTTCCTTTTATATGTTTCTTTCTAGATAATATTCGGCACAAAGAACTCTCAGACGAGTAAACCTTAGCCTGATAACATAATTTTTTTGTGCTGGTACATGATTGTCCTTGGGACCCAAATAGAGTAGACGTCCAAAAATTTGTCTGCTAATACTTTGGTGTAGGGAATCATTTGTTCGGGCTTTTTCAAGTTTTCAAATCTTTTAATATTTTTTTAAAACTTTTTGAAATTTTTAAGTTATTTTTAACAATTAGGGTTTTGGCGATTTTTTTTATTTATAAATTTTACACTTAAATTACTATAAGATTTTTCATTTCATTTCATTTATTTATTTTTTTTTTATGAAGTTAATATTTTTTTTTACCAATTTTTGTATTCAAGCGAATTTTTTTTTACCAATTTTTGTATTCAAGCGATTTTTTTTTTTTTTACCAATTTTTGTATTCAAGCGATTTTTTTTGTTTCGTCAAAATGCTTGATTTTCATTCCGAAATTTATTTATTTTAAATTAAAATTTTTTTGGCGATTTTTAAAATTTTTTTTTTTTATTTAAATTTTTTATTATTGAGGGTTTTTTTTTGTTAAACTTATAAATTTTAAGTAATTTAATTTTATTCAAGTGGTTAATTTTTGTGATTTTTCCCATTTTAGTAGTTTTTATTATAACATTATTTTTTTGGCGATTTTAATTTTTCTCTCTTCAATTTCTATGATTTAAAATTAGAGCGATTAAATTTCCTTGAAATTTTTAGTTAAAAATTTTTTTTACCCATTTAAGCGTTTTTTTAATGTTATTTATTTGTTGAGGGTTTTTTATACATATTGTTTTTCTTTTAATTTTAGGTTTTTTCTGATTAAAAAATTGTTTAGCAACTTCTGAATTTTTTTTAATTTGGTCTTATTAACAGGAAAGTTTTGCCATTTAGGCGATTTTAATCTAATATTGGTGATTTGTTTGATTACGAACTCGTTTGTAATAATTTTGAAATTTGGTAATTTCATTATTTTTTTTAATTGGATTTTTCCTAAACTAATAATTTTTAAGCTAGTTTTTTTTTTATTAATTTTAAAGTTATATTAACGCATAAAAAGTTTAAGTGGGTTTTTTGAGATATTTTTTTTTAAGTTGCCACATTTTTTTATGATTTTTGTGCAACTATTCTTTTATAAATTTGGTGATTTTATTTATTTTTTTTTTGTTAATTTTAGGCGATTATTTGTCTATACATGGATTTTTCTTCAGGTTCGTCTATTTCTTCGAGTTTTTTTTATTATAATATTCTTATAATTTTTTTGTTTGATTAAGAAGATCTTTATCGATTTTTTTGATAAAAATTATTATGGGCATTTTTTTTATAAGATTATAATTTTTTAATCCGAATTCGTGAAATTTTTATTAAACCCATTTTTTAAGTTAAAGATTTGTGTTTTCCTCGATTTCAACATTTTCTTTTTTTAGACATTTTTTAATTTAAGTGTTTTGAAATCGATTTTTCAAAAGTTTTTCTTTTTTGTCTTAAAATTTTCTTACATCCGAAATGGTTTTTGAAATGTTAATTTCTACATAAGAAACTGGCAAGCCAATTTCTTCGAGCCCCCATTTTTGTTTTTGCTACCATTCCTTTAAAATTATTTGTTTCTTTTCTTTTCAGGTTCCATTAAACACAAATGTAAGTTTAAGATATTTTAAATGATTAAAAGACCCTTAACGGTCTTGGTAACAATTAGCAATTAAATTTCATGTGTTGTTCGTCTGTCTCCCAGTGTATAATTTTAAGCCAGAAAAACCAACAAAATAATTTTTGCTCATTTAAATCAGCCAAACCAACCAACCAACCAACGAACGAACAAATCAAATTAAAATGGTAACACATTTTTCATGTTTTTCCATGTGTTTTCCAAACACAACAACCGGCATTTAAACTTCAATTAAACGTTTTAATTGTCATACGACAACGAACGAGTACACTGACAATAATTTCATTTACAAACTAACAGGGGTGAATGACAATAACGAGAAAAATATGCAGCCATCTACTAAATAAAAAATGACAACAATTGTTGATTTAGATATAAAATATAAATTAAGGAGGAGAAAATAAGATAAATAATCAGATACAATTGTGCACATGCAGACAAATTTTTAGAAAAAAAAACAATACAATAAATGCGAATGCATCCCTAATTACAATTTAATTACGTTAAAAATGTTTAATTAACATAGTTAAAAAAGTAAATACAAAAGTAAAAAAAAAAGCTTAAAGTAGGTAAAAAGAAAATAGGATTTTTATGAAACTATTGTAGTTTGTCGTATTAATAAGATACATGTTTTAATTGTCTTTACAAAACACTAGTTATATAAATTAATTTGGAAGGTTGTCTAATAAATCTAAACAATCTCTGCGTAGAATCTCCTTGTGTATTCAAAAATTTCTATTAAATTCTGTGATCACAAGAAATAACCGCCTAAGTCGAAATAGTTTTTTTGAAAAGGCAATTTATTAAGATTTAAGATTGAGTTTCTGAAAAAATTAATTGCATTAGAAAAAAAGGAATTCAGAAACAAAGATTCTTACAATGCAAAGATAAAAAATTTAGAACGAAAGTTGCATTTTTTTCGGAAATATTTAATAAAAACAAATATAAACTCAATTGTTTCTTAAGTCGACTTGTAATTACAGAATCGTTGATAGTGTTATGCGTTTGTGTTGCTTAGTGTAACAGATTAAAAAATATTGGTGTACTGATCGACTTAAAGTAACATTTCGAATCGATATAATAATGTCCGTCCGCCCGTTCGTCCGGCTAGTTGGTTACCTGTTTATATATGCACGAAGTGCAGGTTAAGAAAATACATGTTTCCATATGGTCACCTACAAAAAATTAATTTTAGCGAACAATATTTCAACATATTATCATTACTCTAATCATATTATTGTTACTGGCAATCTTATTATGGCAAAATTAGTCCTACATCAAAAAACTACCACCATAATATTATTAAATCCGAACGCGTTATAGTTAACAATAACAATAATTTGTTTGCTACTGACAACAGTTTGGTTCCTTTTAACCTTACAATGTTTCTCTTGGAAAACACCTAAACTTCATGGTCAATTTAAAGGCATACAATTGTAAGTGGTTAACATACATGGTACACATTTTCTTTCAAATAACCCCAAAGAAAGAAGTGCAACGGTGTCAAATCACATGATATTGGCAGCCAATTGACATCGCCACCACGTGAGATAACACGTCCATTGAATACTGTCGTGCAAAAGTGCCATTGTTTCGTTAGCTGTGTGGCATATCCTATAAACCGCACCAAACAGTCACTCTTTGAGGAAGCATTGGTTTTTCGACAATCACTCTTGGATTCGACCAATTCTGCGGCAATTCTGCTTATTGACGAATCCACAGAGGTGAAAATGTGAAGATGATTTTCTTCGAAAATTTCTTAATTTTTCACAAAAAACGCATAAAAAAAACTTAAAAAATTTATTTACTACACCAAAATAGCACATAAGAGATTATTTTGTTTCTATTAATATGTTTTTAGTAACAACAAACTAAACATAAGAAAAATCTTTGAATAACGAAAAGTTCTAATTATCGATTAAATTAATTTTTGTTATTTTCAAAGTCATTTACGTTAGGTTAGGTCGAAAGGAGGATGAAGCATCTAGGATGCAACCTCATATCACGAGTGATATACAGCTAGGCCTCCACTGGGCCTGTTGTGCGCTCCCTAAGTACATAGCGATTTAGGCGGGTAGTAACATGTACCTCCACCTATTTGGGGGAGCTATCGCCTGGCGTTAAGTAATTAAAAATAGTTTAACATAACAACATAATAAATGTTGCATTTATACATTTTTTTGTATAAACTTTTTAAAAACTTGTAAAAAATGAGTCCAAATGAAAATGACTCATGGCTAAATTGATGTTTTCATGGCTAAGCGAGATGAAAAATGGCTAAATCTAGCCACTAAATGGCTATATTGGCAACACTAAAAATCTTGCCGGATTAAGCATTCAAATTGCTACCTTTGTGTACTGGTTGCTCGTATACTCAGGGGCAGTCGGCAAACGCATTGTTTGTCACCCAGTGTATAAGATACATCAAGTAGTAGGCCTACGCGGCAGGAACATCTTTTCATTTTAGTCATCGTTTGTAAAGACATTGTCAACGGGGCTACAATTGCCCCGATTATCCTGCATCCAGTGTTTTGCGATGCATCTGCACTAGAGTTTTTCTATTCCCGGACATTTTCATTTCCCGGGAAAGTGGGATGTAGTTTTCAATTTCCCGGCATTCCGGGAATTCCCGTTCAATACAAATCGATTTAAAATATTATTTAACATAATTTATTTAAACAAATAACATATCCTGAAATCAATTAAATACGTTTTCAACTGCATTTATTTATTTTATTTGTGTGGCAAAAAGGAAAAAGTGCTTAATGTCACCTTAAGATCTTTATGTTTAAAAGTAAACATGGGCAAAATTTTAATTATTTTGCGGAATTTTTGACTTTTGATGACTTTTTGGATATCCTCTTTCAATGTGCAATAACCTGTGTAGCAAGGCGAATTGACTTTCAGGTGGCGTTGAAAACACAGCTGTGCTACTTTTTTTTCCTAATTAGAGAGAGGAACGTCAAAAGTTACTTGTGTTTTTGACATATCGGCCAACGAAAGCAACAAAAAAATACATTGTTGTGTTTTTGCTGTTGTTACTTGTTGTAGTATCGACACCATCGTTTACATGAATTCGCCTTGCTGTGTAGTAAACTGTCGATCTGTGACATTAGAAGTGTTTATGAATAAAAACTTAAAAAACTAAAGCCGCAGAGAACTGATGATTTTATATTAAATTCGGATTTAATTTCCAAAAGCCAGTTTTAAAGTTTTAAATTGTTCTCCTATAAAACTAAACAAATGGACTTAAGCATTTATTGCCACAGAATTAAATCAAAGCCAACAGCATTTATATAAAACCAAAAAATTTTAAATTATTACAAAATATTTCTTTTAAATTAGAATTTTAGTTCAGCATTTACAGAATCGATTAGTCAAAGGAACATTATATAATCTCTGGACTGTTTCAGTTTTCTTAGCACTGCATTCAAAACTTGTCAGTCTTTTTTAAAAAAAAAATTATTTTCTTCGAATTGAATAAGCGTTTTCTTTATTAATAACTTTTGTCATCATCTCTTGCAGAATCTAATCCGAAAAACTTTTTATGCAGCTGCTCTGCCTAAAAAATCATTAAATTTTTTGAAGCAAGTGGAAACAACTTTTTTCGTTTTTATAAAATAAATCTGAGTCTTGAAATAAATTAAAAATTCCAAACATTATTGGTATTCTTTCGAAATTTCAGAGCATTAAACATTAAAGCTTGGCTTACTTATCGGATGTACAGCTATTTGGGGTTTAACTTATCGGATGAACAAAAATGTCTGTAGTTCTTCGTTATGTAAAATTGAAAATTAAAGAAGATGTTAACGATAAGAAGCAGTCGTGTTAGACTGAAGTGATTTAAACCAAACAAAAGAGAAACAAAATTAAATTAAAACCAATCAAAAATTCAAAATGCGTTTTTTCGACTTAAGATAATTTTGCTTAACGTCTAAGAACTATTTCTTAATTATATTTATATCAACAGCAAAGTTGCCATAATTTAATTTAAAAAAAATCTCGGGAATTCACCCACAAATTTCCCGGGATTTTTGTCTCGGGAAATCCCGAATGAAAAACACTAATCTGCACCGACTGTACTTCCCTACTTGTTTTGAAACTTTATATGTGTTCATCATGGGGAAGGCTATAACACAAGTTAAATTACTGCGTTTTATGTTGGGCGCTTGATAATAAAACAATTTTTAAATTTGCATTTTGAATTAAAGCAATTGCACCACCAACATTTCATATTAAAAACTTCTTGTGTGTCAATTTAAAAAGCCAGCATTTTTCTTAAATCTTTTTCTACTATTTTAGCGTTTTATTATCGCCCATCAAAATAATCATTATTATTATGATCATTATCAGTCTCTTATTAGTTCTGCTATTTCAACATTTTTTAAATCTCTTTTTGTTTTTACAACAAAGTAAAACTTAAACTTTAATTACACTTTTTAAGTCATAATTTATTTTTGAAATTTTTATTTATTTTTTTGCGTGTAAACGTCTATTTAAGCTACGCTTTTTTAGCTCATTTACAGTGTCTTTAGCCATATTATTAAAATATGCCGACAATAAAAAGAAATATGTATATAAACACACAGTTTGACCCATAATATTTAACGTAACGCAAAGTTTTCAAAAAATATTGTATAAATTTATGATGAAGTTGGTTTTTGAAAATGTTTAGATAGTTGTATCTAACAACCTTAAAATTATCTGTTTTAAAATAACACTTAAACTCAATTACTGTCAGTTAAATGCCAACTCACTGCGAGTACGTCAAAGAGGCACCACCAAATGTTTATTTGGCTCTAAGCATGCTTTTAGTTAATATTTATTTAACCATTTGTTTATATTAACTAATAATTTAAGTTAATATTAAGTTAAGTTCGAATGTTTATTAACACGTTTAAAAAAAAATTTGAAAATAATAAAAATGGCTGCCTTCAATAGACGCTATTATTATAACGCATACACTGGGAGAAATATTTATTATACAGGGTGAGCTATAAAACAGTAAACGTTGTATTTTTGATATGTATTAAACAGAGTGGGGCATAATTCGCTGAAAGTTGAATTTTCGATATCATTTTTTTTATCTAAATCTTAAGCGGTTTAAAAAGTATTGCGCCAAAATTTTATGTACCATTTGTTCGGAAACAGCAATATTTTTTTTTTAAAACTCTCTTAATTTCGTTTGAAATTTGCTTGGCTTCACTTGCAGATCTCTATGACTGAAACCCTGCGACTAGATTGCCTACTTGTTTTTGTGATGGTGCATTTCTGGTGTTACAGAAATTTTCTTGGGGTTTGATTTATTGAATTTTTCCTAGCAAAACAAAGCTCAACAACTTTTGCTGGTTTCCCAATCTTTTTTCTGAATTTTGAATCTTCCAAACGTTGATTTGAATACAGAAAAATTAATAATATCAAAAACACAATGTCCTGTGACTTATGGCCCACCCTGTAGTTAAAGTTTTCTTATAAATCCGATAAGTTGAGAAAATATTTGTTAAGTCTGTTTTTTAAGTTTTAATTTTTGGACAGGCATTTCACTGTCGTACGGGCAATTCTATTTCGTGATAGATTTGGTCATTCAAATTTATTTCGAAAATTGTGATTCAGTTCGAAAATGTCGTTAATTTTTTTTGCCATATTGATTAAACCGCTTACAACTACATTTAATGTTGCACGTCAGGCTAAAAATACTGGCGATAAAAGAGGCATGTAGAACACCGTACAGTAGGAACATCAGCGGCATTTTCATCGATAGCCAGGCGGCTCAGATGTCACTGAGGTCACATAAAACAACGTCCATTCTCGTCAACCAGTAATGGGAAGAACTATCCAGACTGGGCAGCATATCTGACATAACCTTAATTTGGGTCCCTGCGCATAGGGACTATTACGGTAATGCACAAGCAGATGGGCTGGCCAAGACTGGACCCGCTCTTGATATTTCACAGGTGTGCCAGTCCCAACACTCCTGGGAACTATCAGGAGCGCAATCTTCGGACACTATCTGGATATCGCTGGCCATAAATGGAAGAAACTAGATGGCTGTAGGGCTACCAAAGTAACGTGGCCCACATATGACATAGGTCGCTCTGTGCGACATCTCGACTTCAGTCGGAGAGACGTGTCGAGATACGTGCTAACTGGTCACTAGAGATCGGTTAACACGCTTTGACACTCGGCCTCACCTTTAATGAATGCTGCTGCAGCTGCAGGGAACCTGGAATTGAGAGGAAACGAAATGGCATTCTCTTTTCCCTTCCCTCCTAAAAGCTCAAGACTTGACGAGTCAAACTTGTCATGTGTAAGCCGGCACTAACGTTAGAAACGTATTGCCTGTCGACCGACAAGTCAATAGTTAGTGGGCCACTTAACAGAACGATAATGGGCGACTTGTTGTCCTGGGATGTATGTCTAAATTGTTTGTGCAAAACACAGATGTAGGGCGTATTGTAATAACATCATATGTCACAAGAAATTATTTTGAGTTAATCAAAGTTTAAGTTAAAACAACAATATTAAGAATGGATCTTTCATGTGCACCATTTTAAGAACTTTTTAAAACGACTATAATTAAATACCCATCGTTGAACAAGAACAAAATGGCGGAAATCGGCGTTTTCAAAAATGAATGTGGCTTATGATGTTTCTGCACAAAACTTTTGAAAAATTATTTTATATTTGTATTATATTTATATTTACAAGCCTGTTAACCTTACAAGCCTCCAAAACTAATAAAAATCATATCTTCCGGGCTTTTGAGATTAAGTTATCGTTACTTCACACAAGGTCTTTGAATACCCACACTTTGATGCGTGATTTAAAAAAAAAATCACAAATTTCATTCATAAAATTATCGAAATTAATAATTTTGTTCTAAGCTATAAAAATGTATGTAAAAATTTTCAGGATTTATTTCAGATTGTTGTTCACAATATATTTTAGTACTTATGTAGAAATAGTGCATTATTCATGTTTACACTACTCTAGTGATAATGTAACAATACTGCACTATTTATGATGTATTTTAATAGTAACGCAAAGAAGTGAACTGATTGACATACGCTTTAGTGGTTTTAAAAAAATAATGCACTATTTTGATAAGAAAATATTGGAGTCCAAAAAATAGTGCAAGATAATGCAATAAGCTTACATTTATATTGATTTGGTTTAATTTAAAAAAAAAGTTTCTAATGCTTTAGCTTATTTAATTTAATGCACATGCACCAGCCTCTGTACTAGAGCCAACTTAAGTAGCTGAAATGTACATTGAAAAAATCGTAATTCAAACAACGTTTTAGAATTTAAACAACAAATATTTAAAAATTAAAGGAGCTTCTTAAAAGAAAACACAAATGTATATACAAGGTGGGGCAAAAGTAAGCGTGTGTGCAGATAAAAATGAAAAGTTAAATTCATTTTTTAAAAAATTGCATGCGATGAAAAATATATTTAAAAAAAGTTTCGCATGCATTAACAAATATTTTATAAAGAAAATACGACTATTTACACGAAGTTTTAAGACTTTAATGAAAAATGTATCAATTTTATTTAACTTTACAAACTTATTTGATATTTTATTAGTCTTTAAGTATTAAAATCTATGATTGTTGAAAAAATATGAATCTGTGCCCAAATCCTTCGATCTCAGAGAATCAAACCTAATAGAAAATGAAGACTATGGGGACAAGGCTACAATAATCTACAATTACTATATATACTATATATATTCCCTGAGATCGAAGGATTGGGACACAGTGGTCATATCTCTCACAGAGCACTTTCATGAGAATTTTAGTCTATAGCTACGTTCACACTTATCAAATCAAAACTTCGTGTAAATAGTCGAATTTTCTTTTTAAAATATATTTTATTGCATGCTATATTTTTTCAATATATTTTCTATCGCATGCGAAATTTTTACAATATGAAATAAACTTTTTATATTTATCTTAACACACGTCACCTTGGTTCTGCTTTTAAAATTTGTTTATTTTATCCATAAGAATTCGTGCGACAGGTTCTCGTATTCCTGGCGAACATTCTCATTAAGGGCTTCAAGAGGGTGAGGCTTATTGACGTAAGCCCTCGTCTAAAAAAGAAATCACCATAAAAAGTCTGGAACGGTTAAATCGGGTGATCTGGCCTGGCCGGTCAGTGCAATTCAAAAAACGATAGATTAAGCGAAGTAAACCGAGTCATGGCTTTTCGACTTGTATTCTGCGTTGATTTACTTCCCAAATGCCAAAACCGAATTCAAAACATCA
Source organism: Pollenia labialis (assembly GCA_949318255.1). Lineage (NCBI taxonomy): Eukaryota > Metazoa > Arthropoda > Insecta > Diptera > Polleniidae > Pollenia > Pollenia labialis. The sequence continues at coordinate 206,122,592 of OX439139.1, forward strand.
TTTGCAAAAGTTAAAGCGTTTTCCAATAGGATGATTACTTTTGCCCCACCTGTACATATGCAAGTATTTGTTTTAAATATTTAAAAAAAAAATGGTAGGTCTCAAAGAATTTTGGTAGGTTTTGTAGACAAAAGTTTTGTCGTATAGAAATTTCTTCAGTGGCAAAGCTGTTTCCAGTTCGTTAGCAGATTACTTCAAAACGATTTAAAGTTATTTATTTCATTTAAACAATTTTTTCAGAATAATAAAACCACTATTTCAGTATCAGTTACAAAATTGCCTATTAATATGTTAACTTTATTTTTGCTGTAATTAAGACATACGTATGTGTGTTTGCAAATAAAAAATATTTTTATTATTTTATTTATTACGTAGACTGTTATTCCCCCCCTTAGAAGAAATCTTAAACAAATTCCTTTTGGCGAATGATAAAAAATTATTGCATAAATAAAAATATAATTAAAACTTGAATACAAATAAATATTAAATTTTATTAGGCGTTTGGCAAATTCAAAAATGTGCATACGTTTTTTTTTCATTGACAATAAATTTAAAGCAAATATAAAAAAAAAATTAATAAAATTGAAAAATATTGTCTCGTGTCGGCAATTTGAAATTTATGGCTGCAGAGAGGAAAGACACATGAAAAAAATTTTTTTTTGCAAAACTATGAAAAAATATAAATAATTTAATAAATAAAATTCAAACGTTTGTGCAGCTAAATGGTTTTCGAGTAGCACATACGAGGGAGTATTTAAAATTGAGCATGAAAAATCTGTAAATATTTTTTAAAATATTTTAAGGCGATGCGAAATTTATTGACGATAAATTATTTTTTTTTTCAATATAAATTTTCTACTGCCTTATCAATGCTTCCTCGTTAATCTGCTTCTTACAAAGACAGTAAACTTCTAAAAATAGCAACAAAAAAAAGCGTTGTTGGTTGGTTGGGTCTCATAAGACTGTTGACAAAAATATGCGTTAATTATGGGGCTGCACAAATTTTTATTGTCTGTTGAAAATTGGAACTTGTAAATACAAAATACAAAAGTTAACAAATAGTTACGCCTTGTTTTAATAATGAATTCTTGTGGAAGCTGCTACTTTTTATGCAAATTTAAATTAATTAAAAAAAAAAAATTCTTTAATTAAAGTTGAAATATTACAAATTCTAAAGAAAAATCTTTCAAAATTGTAGTTTTTTGAAAAAAAGACAAGATTAACAGAAATTTTATACCCTTCACCGAAGGGTTTATCGATGTCCAAAGAAACGTTTTTTAGAGTCGGGATTTTGTAATCGTGTGCCGCACGTTAAGAAAACATATTTTTCTTTATGGGTCACAACTAACAAAACTATTTAAAACGAAGTAATTTTCCAACATATTTTAGTTATTTTAACAATATTATTGCTACGGCCAACTATATTATGGTTAAATGAAGCCCTACCATATTAAGCTAGCCTTCTACCATGTTCTGACATATGGATTTAAAATACAGAGACAATTTATATGTGACCTTCACCGAGAAAAGGGACCTAGTGTGTCAACAAAAGGGTTTGGACTGAAGAGTGGATTCTGGTACCTTAAAGATGAAATGCGTTTTTCTCAAAACTCCGTTTTCCCATACTTTCTCGGAGAAGGTCACACATATATGTATCTATTTTTTTGTTTTTTTTTTGTTAACTAGATAATAAATTTGTTCTGCAAGTTTAAAGGATTTATCCAGGATATAACTTCGGGTGTTAGGTTCTTGATTTCTTCAGTGCGTCCTTGAAATGACAGGATTGGGCAATTATGAATTATGCGGTCAATTGTTTGTAAAGAATGGTCGCATGGACAGCTGGCGTCATTAGCAAGTCCCCACTTGGTTAGGGAATCCATAGTTCTGGTAGTAGATGTGTGAAAGTGGTTTAAATTATACCAGGTTTTTTGTGGAAGATCAAAATCGGTGGTCCTATCGTCTGGGTTGAATAAGGGACTGCTCGACTCGTTCCACTGCGATGACCGTGCGGAGTGTAAATCAAAATTATCGTCACGTAGTCTTGTAGCCAAGAGCTGGGGTGGGTTTCTAGTTATTAATTTTGCATCGTATTGAGTGGAATAATCATAGGTAGGCGAAAAATGGGTCAAAATGTTATTTTTGATAAACAACTTTACTAATATTTAGTATAATAAACCATAAAATGATCGGAAGCTTCCTTATGATGCACTGCAAATACCAGCTGAAAATTCTTACTCAATAATGAGCTTGACACCAAATATGAGATTAAAATCAGTCCTTAATAAAATCTTTTGCATCTTTCTGCCCATTAAGTAGTCCATTAGAAATCAGTGAAAACCCCTAAGGCCATAGCAGCTAGAAGTGTTTTATTGGAATCTGGTCGATTGGAATCTTTAAACTGTCTTCCAATTCCAAACACTAGAAAGTTTGAGAAACTGGGAGAACCTTAAGTACCTGAAGGTGCAACTCTAAAGCTACGGTCACACAAATATTTGACGAAAAAAACGGGACCAACAATAAAATAAATAATCGTTTCCTTTGATTCCAATATTTATTTCAAATATAATTCTAGATATTACAAAAAACAGTTTTTTGCTATGTCTAATAGTATAATTAGTTTTATTTTGTGATATTAAGACCATTTGAAATCTCACTAACCATTAACAAAAGTAGGGGTTACGCTTATTTAGAAGCGGCGAAGTTAATTCAAAAGATATTTTTAATATATCTTTTTATGAAATTCAAAAATCAAAAAATTGCTTATCTTAAAAGATATTTACGTGTGGCGTAAATCTAAACTTTGCCAGGTTTTGTCTAAATCGTACTAATTTTTAAACTCGTTTCCGAAGTTAAAAGGATCTACATAAGTTTGTCAATCCTTTTTTAATTTCTACAATATTGATCATCGACCCCATAAAGAATATAAGTTATGGGCACTTTTTTTGATTTTTCAATGTCCTTCTGTGCATGTGTATGTTGAAATTGGGTTTTCATTAACCCCAGAAATAATGGGGACTTGGTTGTTTTATACATATTTATGTCACAAAAACTCTGTTAAAGTTTTCTATTTTTTCATTTGGTCCAAACATGACTGCAACATGAGCAAAAAATCTCGAATTTTACCCATAAATCCCTTGTTGTTGTTGCAATTTTTTTCTTTTTTCTAATAAGGATTGTGCTCGTTTCTATAATGTACACAACAAAAAAAAATAAATAAAATTTAAAGTCCAAAACAACAATAACAGATTAATGGCCATAATCAGGTAAACTCCAGTAGCATTTTTAAAATTACATCAGCCAACAAATGGGAAAATAAAACATCATTATTAAATACAGATTACCGATTACTCGCTGGGCTACTGAAGAGATTATTCAGCATTAACATACACAAGCAGACCCTATAAAATAGCAATTTAAAAGCACTGAAATCAATTGATGTTTGCAAACTTTGGAATTGCTGTGATGTCCGAGAACTTATGGAATTTGTGGCAACCTTGAAGGAATTTATTTATTTCTCAGTTTAAGATTTTCAAACCGAATTACACGTACGTGCTGGGTACAAATTCAATTTATTCTTCAACACCATCATCCACATCTTCATCAACAATCGACACACTAACTGGCCAGCTTTGGCAAAAAAGAAATCTTTCAAATCTTCCGTCATCCAAGAAGTTAAATAAGAAGAATACAAAAAACGTCCCAGTAGATGTGAAAATTATACTTTGCAAAATATGAAACCAGTAGCCAACTAACTAAATAAGTAGGTAAATGTGAGGAAAAAGAGTGTGTGATTTTGGCCAGCAAACATTGGGATCAAAAAAGGTCGAAAACAAATGCAAAAAAGCTTAACAAGATCTAGAGCTTATTATATTTGTACAGAGACAGAAGCCAGAGCAGAAGAAGTAGCAAATTGAAACTCGGATTGAAGTGGACTTAATCATCACGCAGTCACAGTCACATACAGTTTGCAATCACAGTCTCAATCATCGTCATCATTTCAGAGCCAACACAAATCGTCATATTCTGCGATCAAGTTGTTTTCTTAGTTAAAGCTCACGTTTTTTGTTATTGATGTTGTGTTTTTTTTCTGCTTTTTGTATAAAACTGTTTTCCCCAACAATATTCACATAATAAGTACAGATACGAGGGTCGTACTTGAGACAGCGTTTTGACTCAAAAAGTTGTGGTTTAAGTTTAGCGGTTGGAAAACTTTCCTATTATTAAGTTTATATGACTTGTTGCATTACGTTATATGAGTGAAATAATGAATGTCATATTTATCTCTACTCTCTCTGGCACTCTCTGTTAAGCTCTTCTTTTGATCGAAATTATTCTCATTTAGGGACTTCCGTACACAGAAAAAATTTGTAACAAAATTTTTTCAATTAATTCAATAATGCTGTTTCAAACAATTTTTTTAATTGTTCCAATTAATTTGCCTTAATTGAAAATAAAAATTATAATGTTTGTGTGTATATTTGCAAATACGAAAACATAAACTTCAAAATATTTTAAAGTCTCAAACAATTTTTTAATTGTTTCAATTAAATGTGTTGATTGAAAAAAAAATTTTGATTTGTGTTTACGTTTTATGTAGCCCATTTTGCTGGATGCCACATTTCAATTAAACCTATTGATTGAAACTGAACAGCAAGAAAAGCTCAAACTTACAAATGTGTTAATTGATATATATGATCAATTTGTTTGCAGGCGGAAAATCAGTAAATAATTTAACTAATAGTACAAATTTCTAACAAATACGTTAATTGAAGTTGGTTTTTAATTTTTTCTGTGTACCAAACTGCATTAATTTTTCTTGAAGACCTCTTTGAACCATCCTCGTAGTAACAAATACACTAAACCGTTCATTGTTTACTTCATTCCCATTCATCTAACCAATTTCTGGGGTGATCATGTCACAATTTTCTTTGTGCCACACAATTTACCAGTTCGAGTTGTCAGAAGAGTTTCTACGCGAAAAAAATTTCGCGGGAAAATATTTTTATTTTTTCCGGAAGTTTTATTTAAAATGAATTGCATTAATTTCAGGGTGTTCTTAAAAAATAACTGACTTCTAAAGAGATATTTATTATTTATTATTGGATGTAAAATTTTGGATTCACAACAGGCGACATTAATTCAACACAAGGTTTGTGTCTTTAATAGATCTTATGGCGTTTTTGAGGTTTAACCTCTCCCTGGCTTAATATTACAAGGTTGTATGTGACCTAGTTTTATTTTAAGGTAGTAATTTTGTAGGGTTGTATTTGACAATTTGCCCTTGGCCACTTTGTTTAACTTAGTTTTCCTGAGTAACTTTATTTGGAAATGAAAATATTAATAAGAAATTATAAACTTGATTTTCTCCAACTGAAGCACATCGACTGCTCACTGAAAATTACCCTAAATTTTGTATACTCGATTTCAAGGACCGAAAGATGGTTTTTGCGGCTTAGAAATTGCAATTTGACACGAAAGACAAAAACTACCAAAATCAGCCATAATAGTTGAGAAGTACTTGCAAAACCATTGGGACCCGCAAAATCAGCATTTTCAAAACGTTTGTACCACTTGGATTAAAGGCCGAGAGACGTTATATATGTGATTTTGCATGTCCAAATTGCTGTCTTAACTCCATATTAAACTAATAATTCGATACTGACGATGCCGAACGGTATGAAATCGTATGTCAAGCCCGGCCAATCATCCAAATGCTTATGGCGTCAAGTTAATGCTCTATATCTGGTCGGACTAGTAGTGCCCCTTTTATTATGGACTACTGAAGCGGGACCTGTACCAAATACAATTGATTCATTCGAAAGTTTTGTCTTATTCTCCATACCTTGTCCCGTTCGACTACCTTTTAAATTACTGTTGCAAAAAGTTTTCATCATCGTTATACGCTTAACTTAAGAGCAGGACACCCGAAATTGGCTTGATTTGTTTAAGTCTGCAAAAAAGAGCAATTCTTTTAGGGCGATATCCACTTGTTGCCAGAAAGATGAAAAAGGGTCAACTCTTTAAATATATTTATGTTGTAGGAATGTTTTAATAATAAAAGCACAAGAATTGCACATTTTGATATCGATTTATGTGAATACCTTCCTTGTGACTTAACTACACGGTGGGTCTCATACACACGGATCTTGAAGCATGATTTGCACACCCAGGTAGCAAGTCGATTGTATAATCCACCAAAAATTATACACATAATACCGGCAGCGACTGTAGAATAGCAACAGCACCTAGGGAACGTCACCCTACGAGCGACTTTGGGTTTAAACCACAACCACATCGTGCTTCGCGATAGTATCTGTTCGTCAAAAAATATTAAGGGAAAGGAAATTATTGTTATTTCTTCTTATTATGATAATATTGGTATGGTTCAATTATGTATGGAACAAAATATCGGTCAAATGGCCGCCGCGACTTCAGCAGCACACCTCCATTCGATGGTCCAAATTTTCGATGACGCTAAGGCATAATTGAGGTTCTATGTCGTGAACGTGCCGAATTATCTCATCCTTTAGCTCTTTAATTTTTGCTGGCTTATCGCCGTATACCTTTTCTTTCAAATTAGCCAAAATAAAGAAGTCCAACAGTGTCAAGTCACATGAACTTGGCGGCCAATTGACATCGCCACCACGTGAGCTAACACGGCCATTGAATTTGTCGCGCAAAAGAGCCATTGTTTCGATCGCTATATGGCAAGTGGCCCCACACCGTCCTGTTCAAACCACATATCGTGCACATCCATATCTTCCAATTCGGGCCATACAAAGTTCGTTACCATCTCACGATAGCGAACACCATTCACAGTAACTGCCTGACCGGTCTCGTTTTGGAAAAAATACGGCCCGATGATGCCGCCAGCCCATAAACCGAACCAAACCGTCACTCTTTGTGGGTGCATTGGTTTTTCGACAATCACTCTTTGATTATCATTCGCCCAATTTTCGCGGCAATTCTGCTTATTTACGAATCCACTAAGGTGAAAATGTGCCTCATCACTGAAGATGAAGGTGTACGCCCATTTTCATAATAAGCCTGAATAACTTTAACGCGTTGCTCGATTGTGCATCTTTCCATGGTTCAAATTTAGTTGTGGTTCACATTCAATATCGGCCCTTAAAATATAAATATAAATCAGTGAAACAGATGTCATATAATCCAAGCAACTTACTAACGCCATTAGTTTCAACAGTGTGTTAGCGACGGGCTCAGAAAGTTCAAAGTCAGAGAGACCTGTGCAAAAAGGTCATATTTATGTCACGGGATATCCCTTCATTTCTGATTTGTAAGTTTATCTTAAATATTATGTTTATTTTCAGTATATGTAGGAGAAAATATATGTATTTGAAGACACTCCAATCATCTTGGTGTAAGACACTAAAATTCATACCACAGCATTGTGGAAATATTACCAGGAGAAAAGCGTCGAACACAATTTTTATCATTAGCCTGTGCTTGCAAGGAAACGATAAGCTTCTTTTGGGGAACTATCTGATGTTTCTGGCACTGAATTAAAGAGACAATTTTTTAAACTTCGCCCAGATTTCGAAACGATTTATCTAAACAGAATGCTGTGGAAACACCACGATCTATAGCTTTAAGTCTGTTAAGATAGGTTGGGTAGAACGGTTCGTGCAAAGTAAATTTTCACACTCTCACCCAGAGATCAGAAAGGTACTTTATGACGCTTTGAATAACAAAAGATGACTAAGAAGAAAAGAAAGAGAAAAAGCATAAGAAATAGTGGAAGATAGTGTCGAACTAGAAAGAAAAACAGCCCCACTAAACAAAATATTCCTACTTTAAACCATTCCAAAGGATTGTGTTATACAGCCAGGTCAGGGCCATTACGTTTCCAGTCGGATTCTCGAGCCCACTGCCGAGACATCTCGAAATTTGCCTATGAATCTCCTACCCAGCCATCTTAACCAACTGATCATGCCTAGGAAAGTGACTCAGATCGTGATCAGCTGTCTCTATCTCCACGAACAGCATAAATAAATCCGATTAGTCAGATCGCATTACCATGCAGGGACCCGTGATAATATCTATTATGATTTTAACGCTGACCTTTCTCCTGCCTAGTAGTGAATTGGAATCGGTCTTTCTTAGCACCGGCCATAACATCCGCGATATAAATTATTCTATTCCTGCAGGCTTCGAACCCATTCTTATCAAATAAAAGACTGTTTGAGGTCTGATTGCCACCACACAGTCAGATTTCCCCAATTTCCGAGCCCAGTCTCGCCAACTTATTGGCCATTTCATTACCGATGATATTGCAGTGACCCGGCACCCAGCATAGCCGCACTACAAACTCCCTTAAGGTTATCCTTAGAACTTTCCAATAATCAGTAAATAACCCAAGGCAGTCAAAAATGGCTAGAATTCTGTGCCTTAATTAACTATTGGGCTGCTTAAGGGTAGTTTACAATATCACACAATTCGTACGAATGTTGAGAAAAATACAACTCTGTCATGATCAGTTGTTATTGTTTTCTGAATTTTTTTTTTAAATGGTCGTTAAAGTAAGCAAGTATTGCCGTCTTGACCCCGTTTTAAGGTTTAAAACCATGCAACTTGAGTCAAAAAAAAAAAAATAAACTTATTCCGAAAATAAAACCGAATTGATGTACTTTCCCTGGAAATAAAAAAAGTCTGAGACATTAGAAACCCTAGAAAGTTAGTCGTATGCAAAACAATTGAGAAATTTTTTTTTCTTCTGAAGACATTCAGTCATTTCTAGTATCTGTTTTAACTCACTCATTCCATAAACAGATTGCGTTAATAATATTATTTTTTTTTTTGAACAACATGATTATTGAAGATGTCTTTCATATCATCTTAATACGTTCGTTCATCCATCAGTTAGTTGAACTGACCTTACTACTACTACTCTTTTTATGCTTTAAGCAGAAACTCATCAGCATATGATGAATTTGATTCGAAATAAACAAAAAAATAATATGAAATTACGTGCTTTATGACAACGAGTGATCAATGTGTTTTGGTGTTTTCTTTTAGAAACATAATGACCGTCATCATCATTATTTGACATTAAAAAAAAGAAAGCTGGTTTGGTTTTTCTAGCTGTGAAAGAAAATGGAACTCTTGATTTGAAAATATTAAAACTGGGCTAGACACTGTGGCAGCAGTAAACTTTAAAAGATACTTGTGTCCACATAAAATTATAGAAGTTATATTTTGATTTAGTAAAGTGGATTATCAAACTTATACTGAGATTATAAAATGTTGGAATATTTAAATTATTCTAAATTTATTTCTCGTATTTCAATAACTCTTCGTTAATAACTGACAACAATATGTAAGAGCAGGACAGTTCAATCAGTTCTTATATTTTCTAGTAAATTTTTTAGGTATTCACTGCAACTTTAATCACTGGGACTGAAGTGTCAAGAGGACGGTGCTCCCGGGTGAAGAATATTCGTGCAGTCTGCAAGGTATTTGTGGCTGTCCAAAAGTCACGTAAAAAAAATTAAGTCTTCTAGAGCGCTTAATAAAAAAAACACATACTCTTTATATTGAGAATTTAGAACAACAAGAATCTGTTTGCACGTAAACTACATGTCCTAAAATCCAGGGCTGTGGAATCGTCCGAAAAAAGTACTAACTCCGACTTCGACTCCAAATGCTGAAATTTTCAAAGTGCGACTCCGACTCCTACTCCGACTCCTACTATAATCTTGATTCTAAATGTATATGAGACTCAGTGATGTTAACTTTTATTTTTTCATTACCGTACGGCCTTCTAAAAATTAGAGTTTTTGAGAAGCAATTACCGTACGCAAACATTAATGTGCTGTTTCCAAATGACAGGCGATTGATTATGTAGCAAAATTTATCAGGGGTGTGCTGGAAATCGCAAACGCAAAACGCAAGAATTTGGAAGTTGTTTTTAATAAACTTTAAACCTAATTCTTATAATTTTTGGTTTAAAATCCTGTTTAATAGGAAAATATTTGTTAAATATTTGTCATAAAATTCTTTTATTACAAAAATCTTATTTAAAAACGACTTTTAAAATTCTTGCGTTTTACGTTTGCGAATTCCAGCACACCCCTGTATATGAAAAGCACTCAGTCCATCGCCTGTCATTTGGAAACAGCACATAAGAGCAGTATTCATAAACCGTTTATTTAAATCTTAAATGTGTTTTAAGAAGATAATTTTTATTTTTTAAATTTTTTTTAAATTTTTTATGCCGAAAAACTTTGGAGTCGGAGTCGCGAGTTTTTGTGGGTACTACGACTCCGTCTCCGACTCCGGCACAAGAACATCAACTCCGACTCTTCAACTCCGACTCCACAGCCCTGCTAAAATCGCTATATATTTATCATATCGACGCTAAATTTTTGTAAGCAAGATATTGAAAAACAATCAAAATTCAATGGACCTTTCCATGTTATCTTATTAACAACATCTCAAAATTGCTTAAGGTGTTTGATTTGATCGTAAGTCGTGTTGAAAAGTACTCCAAATATATGGTTAAAAGGTGGTCTATCGAACATTACGATTTCCTAGGAGTGGACCATATAACCCAGTTTTGTATTAAAACGTTCATACATACTCTAGTGGACTAGTTTGGAAACTACTCCATGGTTAACTTTAGAGGATTAGTTTTAATTTAGTTTATAAACGAACACATTTCGTTTACATATTAAGACATGTCGTTTTACTACAAACTGTTTTTGAGAATGACATGGTCCATGCTTGCATACCATTGGCCCAGTCCAGGGTATATTTGTGTAAATGAAAATATATACGTGTTGTTATTTTGCCAAAAGTCCACAGATATTCCCAGCAAATAATAGGACTAGTCCGAACACGAGTGTAAAATGAAGCCCACAAGGGACTAGGACTAGTCCAAAAGTAAACCAAACGTATGGTATATTTTACATTACGATGTCCTATGGCAGGACCATATAACCCAGCTTTGGAGTACAAAGGAGTAGTCTTAAAACTTCTCCATGGTATACTTAAGAGGATTAGTTTTGAAGTCGTTTAAAAAGGAAAACATTTCGTTAAAAAAACGAAGACATGTCGTCTCACTACAAACACTTTTAAACAATGATATTGTCCATGCTTGGATTACATTCAACCAGTCCAGGGAGTAGTCCATTTGATCAAAATGGATCAGGTAGCCCAATATTATTTGCAGGGAAGTGAGAAAACAGATGAATGTAAGCAGTGTTGCCAAAAGACTTTAATTGTTATACTAATTTGGTAAACAAATCTTTTAAAACCCAAATGGGGGTCTGCCGACCTCCTGTGGTCCGTAGCAGATTTTGTCTTTTATAAAAAAATACAAACAAATCACGTAATGGCAATATTAAATACAATGAACCCAGAAGAAACACTACCCTCCTGTGTGGAAGATAAAAATAAAAACGCAAAATCTAACCACAGCCAATTTACCCTTCAGACTCCAGAGTCTAGAGCGATACGATGTGGATTTAAATTAGGAAAACGTTAAGAGCCTTATAAGGCTGGATTTTCATTTTATCTTTTTTTCTTGAGAACAGGCATCATTTTGAATTCCGTCGACCAAGGAAATAGAGGCTATAGATAATAACCTTCGCCTGTAAAACACAAACTCATGCCTGTTCTCTGAGCAAAACAGTCATCATCATGAAAATTATTCATCATTATGATAAATGTCACCAATTCTATTTAGTTGAATTGAAAAACAGAAAATCTTTCGAAAATTCCTAAATGTAATAAAAAAGGTGTTGAATAAGAATAGGCTTGAAAGCCTTTGGTCTACAAAATAACTTTCCCAGCTGGTGTGATTAACTGTTTTATTGATTTAGTAATAAGAAATCGGTCATCATTTTTTTATCATTTTTTAAGTCTTTGACAGGATTTAGGTCCAATTATTTATTATTTATTAAGAAATATGCTAGTTTTCGACAAAGAGATCATTTGAGATTAATCCACCTTCTTGTTCCGAAGTCTTCATACAACTGGTTTCATGAGTAGTTTGACGATTATCTCACAATTAAAACTTGATTAAAAAAAAAGAGTTTTCCTGAATAATATTGAGTTCTAAACAAATGGGTGAACCCGCTTTTAAGGGCTTGATAAAATTAAAATTCGCTAGATAAACAAAACTCTCGCCACTTTTCTCAAAAAATTATTTGAACAATATTTCCTAACCTCATTCTTTAATAACAAGCAATTAATTTATCAATTGTAAAATAAAAATCACTTTAAATTAATAACAATAAAATAAAAATAAAAAAAAAATTATAATTGTAAAAACCAAACCCATTGAAATTATATTCATATTTCATGGTTAATGGTGATTTCCTTCTTCTTTTCTTTTATAGAATTTCTGTAGCCACTTTCCACTGACTTTCGTCTCGAAACGGGTACAAGAAAAAGAGTTTTAAAGTGTGTTGGGAAGAAGGTTGATTGCAGGTTGCAATGTTTGGTTAGTTAGTTCGTTGGTTTATTGGTTGTTGGTCGTTGCTTGCTGGCATGTTTTGGTGTGGACGCGCTTAAACTTTAACATGCAACATGATTAAAAATATTATGGATTATTTCTTGTTGTTGTTGGGCAATGTTTATCATTTTCATTTTTCATACTTGGCCATAATGAACAAGCCAAGTAATAACAATAACCACTAACAACAAACAATATTATTGTTGTTTGCAATTTTGCCAATATGTAATACTAACAACAAAACCAGCAACAAACATTTAACCATCGACAACAAACAACATTAATACTTTAATGCTCTGGCCAAAGTAAACGAATGTGTATGAGTCTAATTTGCAACTTGTTTTGTGGTTAATTAACAATTGATCAAAGTAAATTCACCGACCGACTGCCACAATGAAAGTAAAATAAATTATAAAGTTTTAATCATTAGACGGAATAGATTCCACCAGCCGACAGACAGACATTCATTAATATATTTATTCTATTACAAAAACGAATAAGTGAAAAACGCTTTTTTACACAAGACTTAAGAACTAAAAAAAAACACCAAACGTTTTAGATCCCTCCACAAGTTAATCCCTTTCTCTTTAATTTAAAAGCATAAACCAGAGAAGGAAAAGCTTAAAAATTGTTTATGTTTTCAAAAGCAATTTAGGACTTAGGAATATTTTCCAATAGTAACTTGTAAATATAGTGAGAAAAACCAGTAAGAGGGCCATATTCGGCTGTACCAAATCTTTAATACCCTTCATCTTACGCAATGCAGCATCTTAGACCACTCAGCGACTAACCCAAATTATACTATGTAGTTAAAAACAAAGTAAGAATTCTAAATTCGGCTATGTTGTAAAAAAAGTTTTAAAAATATAGTTGTTCTCGCTTACAGTCACATCCTTTAGTTGCAGCAAAATCGTGGACTTAACGGACTATAAGCCACACATATAAGACACTATGAGGCATATAACCAAATTCGAATAAAATCAATTTATGAGAACATAGAAAATAATTCTCATTTTGCAACAGAGTTGCATACTGTATAAAAAAATAGTTCAAATAAATAAACCTAATTTTTTTATAGGGTTTGTGGCTTCGAAAACTAAAAAGAACTCATTTGGAAATTTTAGCTTTTGCCGCTCTGCTGGTATACAAAAAAATTTTTTTAAAACAACAACATATCTCAGCTCATATCTCAACCATTTGTAGATCAATCAGGTTGAATTGGTGCCCCGGTAGGCTAGCGGGTAGTGAGGTTCTCTATCAGCGACGGGGTTGCGGTTTCGATTCCCGCCAGAGACTCTGGTTTTCTGCAAACAATTCCAGACAATACGTGACAAAAAACATAAACACCTGGTGCCCATCATATCTGGAGTCTTTGGAAAACTCATTTCAACGGATAGCTACACAGACATCGTTAAATTAACTTCGCTACTCAAAAGGATCAATGTTGTAGAAATTACAACCGGAATGACTAACTTATATATGTATACCTTTTATCTCAGGTGAAGGGTATAAAATGAAAAATATGTATGTACATTTTTCGTTTAAAAAACGTTTCTCTATTTAAGTGTCAATTCATGTATGTATTTGTTATGTTAAAAAACGATAAAAAGAGCAACAACAACAACAGGGGGTTTAATGATAAAAATTAGAGGGTATCCTGGGGCCCGATTCTGGCAGTCGTGATCGAGTACTTTCTCGATTCGAAAGCAATTTAATATCTTATTATTTCAGTCAATACTGAACGAATCGGAATTACTTTTTCAGTGTTATAAGAGTTTCACAATACTGAAAAAATAATTTCGATTCGTTAAGTATCGATAGATATCCGACTGCCAGAATTAGGCCCCTGGTTTTATGTTTATATCTCAGTTATTTTTTGGACCGATCTGACTGAATTTCAATAACAAACATTAGCGGTGTATATGTAACATATGTATATGTTAAACAATCTTGCCCCATAATTTCTGGGTTCGGCGGAAAACCCATTTCAACATACACACTAGAGTGGGGCGATTAGTATGGAAGGAAACAAATCTTAATGGGCGCTTTGCGTTCCTGTCTACTAAATCATACATTTACGGTGAAAATCGAGCTTCCCGATTTTGACTTGTAGTTTTTTCCAACACTTTTGTCACGTTTTTTTTTGGATATTTTGGCCTATAACAGCCAAACCATTGAGATTTTCGATCCAATAGTCAAACAAAAATTGTAGCCAAGACAATTGTTAAGAACTCTCTGGTACATCGCAAAAGTATTGGAACGCTGCTTCAGGGAGTTTTGGACTTGTGAAATTGCAAATTTTTCGTGAAAATATTGATAATTTAATTTGCGCTATGAAAAACTGAATATGGTAAATTATCATTGTTTTCACGAAAATATAGTAGAAACTAAATAATTATATACATTATTTTACTTTATTTTAATTATAAATTATATTATATATGAGAAAAATTTATACGTATACAATCGCAAATTTAATTTAAAAAAAAACGGTGCTTCTTTGTACATAAATGTCAATTTTTTTTAAATGGAAAATCTTCTTTTTATCATCCCAATGATATTTTGGCGATATCTACCTATTTTCTAATAAGTGGTTATCTGGCGATATTGCTAGGTAATAATCTAGAAGTATCGCTTTCGTGTTGCTGAAACGTATTGCCATCGAGACTCGTTTCTTCTCGAAGGAAGCATCGTCCGCAATACGAAATCGATTATTGCCGAAATAATATTTTTCATCCAGGCAATACGTTTGGCAATTCATAAGGTGTATTTCTGTGTTTGCTGGGTAATAAAAAAATAGGGTGATCGATTATTCAACATTTTTTAGAAAACGGTTTTCGAATATTTCGGCTTTATAAATACGGGAAGCTGAATTTCTATTTTTTTTTTAATTTTTCTTGCTGCATGCGATAATTTTTAAATTTTCTATAATATTTAACCTTGCAAATATTCGACATATAAAATTATACATTAAACTGGGGGAATAAGAATATGAAAGTGGGAGATTTTTGGTACTTATTCTTTCAACATCTGGTACTTTTATTAATTTTCGTTAATTGTAGACGCAGAAAAATAAAATTAAACATGCAATGTCCTGAGTGGATGACAATCTATAAAGCAGATTTTTACTGTTTTGTTTTTCAATTGATATTTTCTGATATTTTTTATATTGAACAAAATTAAATTAACTCACGTGGAGATAAAATATGAATCGCAGGCTGGTCCTTCGCCAAATCGATCCACTAAGATAGAAAAATAAATGCTCGAAACATATACATAAATGTACTAGGGTTTCTTCATGTGTACATACAAATTCATGATCGAATTTTGAACATTAGGCGAACACTAGTTGTATTAATTAAATTAATGAATTTGCTGAGTAACTTAACAAAAATATTCATTGTTAAAAATTGTTTACAATTTTACGATTAATAATAATTTGTTTTTATTCAAAATTATAAACAATTTTCTTTATTTAAACACATCGAATTCACAAAGAATATTTTAATTACTATAATCATAATTTATTGAAAATAAACATGCATTTTTTGTAATTATTTTCAAAATTATTGGTTTAAATCTTAAAAGTATTTAATAATGTATTGCCCGTATTTATAACATTTTTTTAAATTTAATAAAGGTTTACAAAACAAATTTGACTTAATAAACGTTTGTTAAATTTAATAATCGTTTATAAATACGGGGGTAAGTGTTTAAAAATTTTAGAAATATTCGTATTAGAAAAAAAGGTTTTTTTTTTTAAGCCGGATAGATCTTGAAAGTGAAAAGGTAACACAAAAAATTAAATTTTTTTAAAACGAATTTCTTTTAGTCGAAAGGACATTAACATGGGCAAATGATTTCCGTCATACTGGCTGTTCTTGACGAAGCGCCTTCTAGATGCCCACTTTTGGGCAGCTATTTCGAGCATTACTGAACGTATGTTACAAATAATTCAAGCAATGTTAACCTTAAAGGCTGCAATTGCTGCTGGCTTATCAGCAAAAAAATAAAAAAAAACAAGAAGAGCCGTATTTTGACGGACTACAAAACATACCCTTTATTATTCAAAAATTTTTATCGCCGGATTTCTTATACCATTAAAGAATTTATATTCTAAAAAAAGTAAAATTTAAAAAAAAAATCGTATTAATAGAAAATTATTCGCAATTTCTTTTTTTATTATTAGTAATATGTTCGAAAAATGTTGTGTAGATAACATAAATCCGACAAACTCTTTCAAAAATAAAAAATTTTAGTACGATTTTTTTTTGTAACAATTTTTCCAAATACAGTGGAAACCCGATTATTCGTAATCGCAAAGGACTAGCCATTTTTAACGAATTGCAGGGATATCGAATTAACGTGTTCTTTCTATTTATTTATTAGAATGAACATAACAATAGAAAACAAAAAGCATTTTTCATTAGAACGTTGATCATTTGTAAATCAAATAATAAACAGATTTTTAATTGAAAACAAAAAAACGAATTTACGAAGGTGGGGACCGCATTGTATGGAATTATTGCGATTTAACTCGATTTTTTAAAGGGCCAAACAGTGCTTTACGAACTATTGATATTTTTTATTTAACGGATTTCCAATTATCGGGTTTTTACTGTACATAAAAAAATGTTATAAAATTTTCTTAAAGTTTGAAATTTTTTTATAATTTTCTTTTGTAAAATTTCCAAAAATTGCACATTAACATTCATAATGTTTATTAAAATAACATATTTTTTAAAATTTCTATCAAAATAGTAAATTTATGTAAAATTTTTTTTTAAACATCATATATTTTTTTTCAAGTGAAAAACTTTACAAAATTTCCTTCAAATATAAAATTTCCTATAAACAGAAAATGTTTTTTAAAATTACTTCAAAACAGTAAATATCCGTTTAATTTCCCTAAAACAGCAAAAATTTTTAAAGTTTCCTCAAAACAGTAAATTTTTCGTAAAATAACAATATTTCTTTATGGTAGCAAATTTTCATAAATAGAATGTGGGAATTATTTCTTTTTCATATGCTTTTTTTTATTATTATTTTTAAGCAAAAAGTGCGTGAAATAGCGAGGGAGAAGGGTTACTGTAAGAAAGCATTATAAATTAGAGTTTGACTCATAGAATATTTTCCTGAAATTTAAAATTGTTTTGTTAAATTTCCTTAAATAGGACATTCACGTAAAACTTCTTTAAAATAACAAATTTTTGCAAGTCTTTCCTTTAACACCAATTTTCTTTCAGAGTAAAACTTAAAAATGAAAAAATGTTGTTAAATTTTCTTGAATTTTTTTTATTTTCTTAAAATAGCAAAATTTTTGTAAAATTTCATTAAACAGCAAGTTTTTGTAAAATTCAAATAAAGAAGGATTTTCGCAATATCATAAAATAGCGAATTTTCTTGAAACTTTGCTCCAAATTTTTATAAAATAGCGAATTTATGAAAAATTTCAAAAAAAAAAAAATTTAGTTGTTTTCGAACAAAAAAACATTTTTGTAACGAATTTTTTTTTTAATATCCAATTTGCGTAAAAGTTCCTAAAAAACAGTATTTCCGAAAATCTTTTATATACAAAATTTTTGTAAAATTTCTAAAAAAGGGAAAATTTGAATACAAATTCTTAAAATAGCAAAAATTTCCTTAATATTACAAATTTTTTTCTAGTTCCTTAAAAAAAAAAACATTTTTCTAATATTTCTTTAAAATAGTCGTTGGAAAGTTTTGTGAAATCACATTAAACAGCATTTTTTTTTTGTAAAATTTCCTTTTAATTGGTATTTAATAGCTAAATTTTCGTAAAACTTCCTAAAACAGAAGATTTTCTTAAAATAGAAAGTTTTCGAAAATTCACGTAAAATAAAAAATTTTTGCAACAAATTTTTAAAATAGCAAATTTTCCATTATAAAATTTTTTGTTGTTGTGCTAAATTCCCAATTTTCATTCTTGATAAATACACTGAAATTTATTGTTGGAATATATTTTTCCCAATTTCTTTGAAATCAATAATTTTCGTAAAATTTCGCAAAATTTAAACTGGTTTTATGCAGCCAAACTTCTGCAATTGCAGTTTGCTTTTAAAAAAAAACTGAAACTGTTTGGTGTATAAGCATTTGCTAGTACGCATATCCCGCATTTATGCATTACAATATTAATAAATTACGTAAAAAAATTCTTATATGAGCATCGCTTCGAACTTGAGTAAAATAAATTGAGCTATGTATATTATCAAAGTTATTTTCGGGAATACAAAATTTATTATTAATACGATTTTCGTATGACGTGCTAAATTCCCAGTTTTTCATATTTGATAAATACACTGAAATTTATTGTTGAGGGAAAGCTAATTTCTATGCGCATTTCACTGGTTGCTTAGGCCAGCTCATCAGGAAACCTTTTCCAAAGATTTTAGAAAAGCCAAAAATATTATACAAATAAAACCCTAAAGCGAATAAGAATTATAAACACTCAAAGTCTTACTTGTAACAATATCAAAGCCAAAACAAAACACCAACAATAAACAGTGAGTTTATCTTTTCTTACATTCCCCTACAATTGGTCGGGTTCTTTCCGACTCGAATTGTAGTTGTAAGTGGGTAAAAAGAAAAAACAAACTGCTACATTCTACTGTCTTCGTAAGAAAACAACAAAAAAAAACCAATTTGCCAATTCAGTTTTCTGCACGGGCACATGCTAGTATGCATATTATCAAAGTTATTTTCAGGAATGATTTAAATTTTAATAAAAAAGAAGTTTATTTGAAATATAAAAAATATTTTTATTTCAGTTTATTACAAATAGGTTCTGGTTAAAAATGAAAAATTATGTCGGTCAAGTTACATCCCTTCCTGGCTCGGAATGTTCCTTTTTTTAATAAAATCCTCAATCACGTTTTTCAATCAAATGTTATCAATGTTTGACATCTGTTCGAGATTATGTTATGTGATTATTACACTGTACACTTTCGATTTTAAAAACCCTACAAAAAAATCCTAAAGGTGTAAAATCGCACGATCTTGGTGGCCAATTCACTCCTCCTCTACGAGAAATAATGTGATTTTCAAACTATTCTTTCAAACGATCCCTTTTTTCTATTGCCGTGTGGCAAGTTGCATCACCACATATTCTAGAACTTTAAATCATAACTTTTCCGTCACAAAAATCGTTATCCATTGATCGATGATACCTAAAATGTGGACGCCCTTTGCAATAAAAAAGGCGCAAAAATTAGTTCATCAAAACTGAATTTGTTAAACTTTTATCAAACTTTGACTTGATACATGCACTTTCCAACATAGTTTGTTATGATGCTGATGAAATTAAGCGTTTTTTTTACAAGCACAGTATATGCATATAAGCAAGTTTTTAAAAAACACATTTCTTGTTTAAAAACACCAAAAATGCTTTAACTAATTTTTGCCAAGTTATTCCTTACTTTGGCAAAAAGCCTCTAAGCCAAATTGATATTTAAAAATTTATAATCACAGAGTTAGAAGAGCCTAAAAATTTATCGTTAAACTTTGGGGTCTTTTTTTTACACAAATACCACCCCAGTAAGAAGATCAAACCTCATCATAATTTTAATGAAATTCTACAGAACTTAAATATCGTAATAAAATCTGCACGCTTGAATGGTTAACAAATTACAGATTAGATCAATAAACGACGGACCAGGGTGTCATACTAAGCTAGTTGGAAGTGTGATGCTAGTCTATCAGTGCGAGGGGTTGCGTGTTTGATACCCGCTAGAGACTCTGGTCTCTTTCACTACTGCGAAAGATTTAAGTAACTATTTCTCGGTTAATTTAGTTAATTAACTCTTAATAATAAATAAATGACTGATCAATGATCAGTGATCATGTTTTAGATATATAATTTATATTCAACGAAAATCGAATTCAAATAACTTACCTTGATCTTCATCGAAATTTTTGGTTGAAAGCTGAAATAGAGCATCCAATGGTGTGTCGCTTGCACTCTTCTTTGTTTTATCATCTGAACATTTTGCATTATCACTTTTATTTCTATTCCCCGTTAAACGTTCACTATTTTTACTACAATTTTCGATACAGTCGTCTTCGCCATCGTCTTCCTCCTTGAAATCAGCCGCTTCATCATCATCATCACCGGCTACATTAACTTCGGGTGAGTAACATTGACTACCAGCTGAACTAGAACGGGAACGTTCTGAACCATCTTCAGAGGGTATAATATTAGGATCCATACTCATTTGCCTCAAAAGTTGGGCTTGTGCTTGGAAATGTTCCTGCAATTGTCTTTGATAATCCCAGGCCAAACGTTGTTCATAGTGCAGCAGGGCAGGTGGAAAAAAATGATGTAGTTGCAAGGAGGCAGGTGGGGTACTTGGATGGCTGTTGGGATCCCAGGTCGAGGGAATAACTTTATGAAGACTAGGTAAGTCAAGCATTAAAAGTGGCGCGGGTGGCGCAAGATGAGGTGGAGGTTGTAAACGTTCCGCTAAGATATGAGGCGGTAGAGCGTGAGTAACAGGAATGCTGCTGGTAATTTGTGTGGCTGGTGCTAATAGTTTTGGTGCTGCTGGTGGTGGTGGTGGTGGAGTGCCGGGCCTTTTGTTTAAATTAGGCTTTTCTGTCGAGGAACCTCGTTCTTCCTGATCTTTCTTACCCAAAATATCAGCTATAGAAAAACTTTTAACACGTTCTGCACTAGATTTTCTACGCTGAGGCAAAGCTATGGTTGCGGGGTATTGGAACGAGGGAGGAGCCGTTACCTCTACACTAGGTCTTAGTCTTTTAATGTTAAGAACATGAAATCCATTCGAGGGGGCATGCAACGGTGGGGGACTAGGAGATCCCACCGATATTTCCGACATAGCAGGACTACTGGAACGTAACATGGTTATTTTGTAATCTTTTATTAAGTTGCTAAAGTTAACTTTAACAAAAATTTTAATAAATTTTGAACATTTCACTTTGCATTTTTATGTAGTTAATTTGAGAAACTTTTTGTGTTTTATTATTGAATTGAATGTAACCAAATGTTTTATTTAAGAATTTGTATTAAAATATTTTTTTTTTTTGGATTTTTTTAACACTTTATTATTGTTTCTTTTTTCCTATTTTTTTTTTGCAAATTCTTGTTGTTATTGCGTCGGCAAAACGTATCCGCACTGATCAACTTCAAAACGTACAAACAAAAACACGCAAAAATGGCTCGTGGCGGCCGTGAATCATGCAAGAGAGAGCGAGCAACTGTAAATGTAAACGAAAAATGCCAAACAATTGGTAACACTGTTCGTTAGCAATTTCTGTTTGCCTGCTTTTTGTAGGCACAACAACATAAAACAAGTTTTTGCTCTCAAATAAAAACCAAAAAAAAATTTAATAAGTAAAATTTTATTCTCTCAGGCTCTACGATGTAAAACATTTAATCTCTCTCTCTCGATTCAATAGTGACGTCACTTCAGTAGTGGCACATAAATGAGAAAACCAGTCTAATTGGAATTAGTAGGGCAACGCCTTAGAAAAGAGAGGGCCCTATAACGGGTTTTCGTATACAACAGAAAGAGTAAACCATATAAATCCACCAATCAAACAGGAGTATAAGTTGTGTTGTGTTTACTTTAACACTGTTTGTTCTTTCTCTTCCCTTTCCCCATTTCCTTTTTGTTAGTATTTCCGCTGTGATGTGAATTCGTGAGAGGCATGTATGTTTTGTGTGTGTGTTTATTTTAGATTGTTGGTTAAAGCTGTCATCAAAAACGTCATCAATTTTAGTAACTTGACGTTTATTTTTTGTGCTGTGTGTGTTTGTTTCGTTTGTAGTTTGGCATCTCTTGGCTGCATTATTTTCCTGCTTCATGAGGCCCTCATCATGTTGTTAAATTCTGGGTCTTGTGTTGTAGTTGTGGCTGTTGTTGTTGTTGTTGGTCTGTCTTTACATGTGTAATATATTAAGTTCTATTCTGTTCCACTTGGTTGCTTACGTTAATTGTCGTAATTGTGCCGCCGTCGCTTATATGCTTCTTTGACTTTTGCCTTCTACGTTTTACTCCCTTATGATTTTGACTCCAATCCCATTAAAAAACATTTCTTTTTATTTTCTTTTCTTTCCTTCTCATTCTTTTGCAAACACAAACAAAAGTAATGCCGTCCTTGTCTCTGAGTTATACGATTCCTTGAGTGTTTGTTGTTTGGGGAACATGTTGGCGTTGGTTCAATTGTCACTAGTAACGATGTCTAGTTTGTTTTGTTGTTGGTGTTGTTGACTGCCAGCCTGCCTGCTTTGTCGGCTATTTGTGTCTTGATGTATTTGCTGACTGCAGCAATTTGCAAAAGTGTTTAATTCCAAAAGGTGTCGTTATACAAATGCCTCCACTAAATCTCTGAATACTCTCTTAACAATTATGCCCCTCTCTAAAGCCCCCCTTATATTCCCAGCAAATCTATTAACAGTGTTTACTTTGTGTATAAGTATATCAAGAGAATTTTTCTATTTTTTTTTTTGGTATTTTGGGAATTTTGTATTGTTTTTGTTGTTGTTGTTGTTGTTGTTGTTTTTGTATGAGTTGTATAAGTTTGCAAAGTTTTTTTTTTAAATTGATTGCAGTAAATCACATTTGTTTAAATAATCTTTTTGAAGTCAAGCGTTCACAAGTCGTTTTTCATGTTAATACAATTTGAAAGCAATATGAATTTATAGTTGTTGTTATTGTTGCTGTTTTATTTAGCAAACATAATATTAACATATAACTACAACAACACTCCCTCTTGTTGTTGGGTATCAGGTCCTGTATGTCTTTGACTTTTAAGACAAAAGAGGAAAAAAATTATACAAAAGCGGTTTCTTTTTATCCCTCTACTTACAGACATCTTGTTTTAGAAACATAAATCAGTAGCGTTTTCAAATATTTTCAAATGGGAACTATATTAAAAATCGCTATGTATTTGAAAATTAAATAAAAGCGTTTTTAGGACTCTCCCCTCTTACAGATATCTTAAATGATCACTATAGAAAAAAAAGGAATTTCATAAAATTCGATCTGAAGAATACATCTGCATTCAGCCAACCTTGCAGCAAAACAGGCCAAAATGCCTGGCGGGAATCAAACCCAAAAACCCTCATAAACTCATAAGCTAGCTCACTATCAGCCCACCGTGGAACCCCACAATTTAAAGATGTTTAAAGGGGTCTATACATGGACAAAATTTCTCATAAAGCGCTATCCCAACAAACACAAAGTCAAACCATTGATATGAAATCATTTGACATCAAACGCAATTCTCAAACGTTTTTCAATTGTTTGATTTAACATTTAAATTCAAATTGATAATGATTTGAAAATAAACATTTGATATCAAATGTTTTATCAATTTGATGTCAAATGTTTGTCAAATGTTAAAAGCAAATCAAAAATAAACTTGGCAATACTAAAGCGAAAAATTAATGTAAGCATTAAAAATGGCGATTAAAGTTACATATTTTTACTTTGTGGTTACATGTGTTTTACTATTAAAAATAAATTTTAATATAAAGTGAACAGTTTATTTCTTGTGAAAAATTAAAATTATTTGTGAGAAATTACAATGATGAAAAATACGAAAAAAAAGAAAAATAATAAAACGGGAAAGTGAAGAAAGTTTGTTGAACGATCGCGGTGCTACAATCCTCAAAATAAAAGGGAGCCAAGTATTTTGTCTTGCCATGAATTAGAGGACAGAAAGAACACTACTTCAAATTTAAGCTATGGTACCGAATGTTTATCTCAAAGTTTATTTAAATAAATAATAAATTTAAATTAAAAAAATTAAATAGTTTTATTTATATTCCACATTGTGTTATAATCCACATTTGAAAAACATTTGAGAATTACGTTTGAAAGCAAGTTGAAAATAAAGGCATTTTTCAATTTGAAAATAATTTCCCCTTTTTGTTGAGAACGCTATGATTTTCAAATCACTATCAAACGTTTGTCGTTTGAGAAAACTTTTGATTTCGCTTCATTTTCAATTTGAAATCAAACCTCCGTGTTTGTTGGGTATGGTGCTTTTATTGAAAATGTGTTTGTATGTTTGACACCGACGGTGCTGGATGGAAAATTAAAAAATGTAGATATGACGGCGAATATAACGTTCAGCACATATACACGAGTGTATTCGCCGTGATGTCAAGCATTTTGATCGTATATAATGTGCGAATACATGTAAATATTATGTGCCAATCCATATTGAACTTAAAGAAAATTTGTTAAAGTTATAAAACTGTCATGATCTCATATTCCGTAAGGAATTCTTTTAAATACATTTGAGAGGCTTTTCGTTGATTTTTTACAGCAGCTTAAGCTTGTTTAGTTATTTTGCCTGTTTAGCCCCAGGTCTACACCAAAGATAAATATGTCAGCAATTTGGTAATAATGGCAGAATAACAGACCAATATTTTTTATGTTAGCTCAAAATTTGAAAGAAAATCAAGGAAGAAAAAATTGTAATTGTTAATACGTGCACTCGCGATAATATGAACTAAATTTCTAAATTTTCTGATTTCTGATTTTTCTTTTGAAAGTTCAAAACTTATGTTTTTTTAAATTCATATTTTAGAACTTTTCACGCTAAAATAATATTTAAAGATATTTATAGAATTCCATGTTAATGTGAGTTCGAACTAAAATGTGCATGTAATACATTTTGACTAACAACTGAACACAATATTAAAGCAGATAGCTATAGCTATAGGGATTTTTTTAATTGAAATTGATTTTTATTTTTCTCTGTGTAGGGAAATCCCCAAGTTATTATGCAGTTGAGTCAAAATTGATTTAACCACTGTGTAGGTAGATAAAAACCGTTAAAAATTCAATTATAAGCTGTTCATATTTTAAAGTTTTGAACAAGTTCATATGTTAGAGTAGTAAATGGAAGAAAATAAGTGTTCATATTTTGGGGTGTTCATATATTAGGGTGTTTTTATTATCGCGACTGCACTGTATACATTTTTCATACCTGTTTGAACTTTGTTATTTAAATGTAAATAAATTTTTTAAGCTTGAAGTCTTTTTATATTAATTTAATTGAATATGTTTTTTTCTTTGTTAAAATAAAATTAATATTTTTTAATTATAATTAGTAT
This sequence comes from Pollenia labialis, assembly GCA_949318255.1. NCBI lineage: Eukaryota > Metazoa > Arthropoda > Insecta > Diptera > Polleniidae > Pollenia > Pollenia labialis. The sequence continues at coordinate 206,148,178 of OX439139.1, forward strand.
TGTGATTAATTTTCTGAACTGTTTATGATTTGAAATCCACATTTTGCTATTTAATAACATCAAATTTAATTTTCCTCAAATTATATTTATATTAAAAAGACCTCAAGTTTAAAAAAATTAATATTAATTTAAATAATAAAGATCGAATAAGAAAAAATGTTTATTAACAAAAATAATTTTGAAATATTATTTTAGTGATTATATTAAAAAAAAATTATTTTAGTGGTAATTTTTAATTATTAAATTCTTTTACTTTAATTATTATTTGCTAACATTTCAAAAACGTTATTTCTTTTCCATACAATTTGCTTTTATTTTTTCATTTTGTTCTTTCTACAATTGACAACCAAATTTGACGTTTTATGTTAGCAATAATTGTCAACGAAAATTGATTAACAGTTATTGCAACATATATTGCCGGCAATAACTACCCTGAAAATTATATTGGACTTCTTGATCCATTTTGATCAAATAGATAACTCCCTGGACTGTTAATGGAATGTTTTTCCACACATGGGCTACATTTTACATGCGTGTATGGCAACTAATGCGACTTTATTTGCAGGGTATGCACCAAAAAGTACTGCCTACATTAAAGATAAAATAATTTTGACATTTACGGCATTATACATATCGCAATATTTATCTCTGGTCTAGACTGGCAGTAAAGACAATTTTTTAATTAACATATGCAAGATTTTGTTACGGTAAAGAATGTGTATTTTTGTAGTAAAAAAGCTACGAATTATAAAAAAAAGTTTCGGGTTGATAGCAAATTTTTGTTTTAAGATTGAGAAATTTCTTTTAAAGTAACGTAGTTGAATAAAAAAATTATCTTTATTATATAAATAAAAATTTTCGGATTTATTCGTCTTAAAATGATTTAAGAGAGGAGGTTTATATGGGATTTATGGTCAGTTTACCAGTTTATACAAGTTATCGCCGTCAAATTTTATAACAGTACCAACATTTATAAGGAAGTTATGTCATTTAAAGCTATTTTCGAGAGTGGTGTTTGTATGGGATGGGTATTATTGCCTTTGCTGCTCAGCCTAGCAGAGGAATAATATGGGCCCTAATTGAACGCCTTGACTAAGCAGACGACATCTGCTTGCTGTCACATAGTCGCAGAGCTATGATATGAAAACTCTAGTCTTTAATGATGGAAGCAAAAAATAAAAAAAGCAAGCAATACAATAAACAACAACAACAATAAAAAAATAATAATTCGTCAGTGATGGCCTTTTTTCAACGATGACCAGATCAGGGCTTTTATGGCCCTTTTTATGGCATCGTCTCTTGTGTTCCCTTTTTAACCGTCCTTTTTATTTTTGTTAGTACAAATGTTCTTGTGTTAATCGTTGTTGAACTGTTTTGGTGATGAAGGTATAACACTGATCACCAAGCAGTTTTTTAACGACTTTTAACATAGCGAATATTGGTACTTTGCGTTTGATTTTAATTTTTTTATGTTGTGATGAGAGGTCGGTTTAGAATCGACTTTTGCAATATACGTGGGCTGAGGACGAATTTTTTCTCTGTGTATGCTCACGTTTGTCTCCACCGGCCGGATGTTTTCGCCTTATGTGAAACTCAGGTATCTGAAAATTCCGATCCACTTGATTTTCAGATTCCTGGGTATCACCTTCTATCCCTCTTTAATCTTCATCGGGGTCTTGCTATATACATACGCAATGAAGTTGTGTATCAATGCCAGCAATCAATGGGCATGCTTGATGCGGAATTTAACTGTCTTTGGGTTAAATTCAAAATCGATGCGCACTATTTGCATTTCGGATTTCTTTATAGAAGTCCAAATGCGGGAAGGGATATTACCTTATCGGGCTTCGACTCCCTTTCCGACTCAATAGCTAAGATCCTTGAGAATTGTCCCGACAGTGAAATCGTTGTTGCTGGTGATTTTAATGTCCACAATTCTTCTTGGCTTCACCACTCGGACCGTACAACTTATGAAGGCCAATATGTTGAGCTTTTTGCTGCGCACAATCACCTCGTGCAACTGGTGAATGAACCAACACATATTCCGTGTGTTGATGGGCACCAACACAATACCCTTGACCTGTTCCTCTCTTCGCACCCCCAAAAGTACGAAGTTGAGGTTCTAGCACCTCTCGGCAACTCGGATCATTGCACCATTTCCGCCTGTTTTCCGTTCTCCGAACTTCGGAACGTTTCACGACGGGCTACGAAACGATCAATATTTGTTTACGGAAAAGCACATTGGGCTGAGCTCAATGACTTTTTTCGGCATTTTAATTGGAAACTCTGTTTCCTAGACAATGACGTCAATGCCACGGCGAAAATGGTTGAAAACGTAATAATGCTGGGAATGAAAATCTTCATCCCAGTTAAAAAAGCTTCGAATAAACCTCGATCCAAATCTTGGTTTAATCAGTCGTGCAAATCAGCAGTCAGATCCAGAGAGGAAGCATTCAGAAATTGGCGTAAAAATAAAAACGCTAATACTGAATTGCTACGCAAAATGGCAAGGTCTTCGTGTGCCAAAGTACTTAGACGGGAAAAAGCTCTTCACGAGCAACGTCTTCGTGCTGAGGTTCTTGCTGCTCCCCGGGGTAGTAAAAGCTTCTGGTCATTCGTTAAAAGAGTAAGGGTTAATGCTAGTTCTTCAATACCAACTCTTTTAAAGGATGGCCGATCATTCACGGACCCGGTTGACAAGGCTAATTGTTTTGCCGAATTATTTGCTAATAATTCTTACCTACCAGCTAGCAGTCAACCACTACCCGAACTCGAAAAAGTATCCGTAACTATGCCTAGAATATTTTTTCGGGGTCGAGTTGTTAAAAGGGTTCTTGCGGATCTCGACATAAACAAGTCTCCTGGGCCGGATGGTATACCTGCACTGGTCTTGAAGCAGTGCTCTTCGACGCTAGCTCGTCCCTTAGCAAATCTTTTCAGCACTTTATACCGTGCCGCGGAATTTCCAATCTGCTGGAAAGTTGCTAACGTAACGCCAATTCCTAAAAAGGGAACCGCTAATAACCCCGAAAATTACCGCCCAATTGCAATTTGTTCGGCACTTTCCAAAGTTATGGAGAGTATGGTAAATTACCATCTTGTCAAATATTTAGAGTCAAACTACCTACTAAGCGACCGCCAGTATGGCTTTCGTAGAGGTCGCTCTACTGGAGACTTACTAGCTCTGTTATCGGAAACATGGTGCCGTTCCATTCACCATTTTGGCGAAAGTAAGGTAATTGCTTTAGATATTTCCAAGGCGTTTGACAGAGTCTGGCATGGTGCACTCTTGTCAAAACTTGCTGCATTTGGTGTCGGTGATAATTTCTCTCGATTTATATCGAGTTTTCTCAGAGATCGCACTATACGAGTTGTTATAGATGGGGTTTCGTCAAACGAGTTCAAGATTCATTCAGGGGTGCCGCAAGGCTCCGTTCTTTCTCCTACTCTATTTCTTATCTTCCTAAACGACCTCCTTGGTCAAACTTCCAACCCTATCTACTCTTTTGCAGATGACAGCAACCTTTGCCACTCGTTCTCATTCGAATGCAGACCAAGCGTATCCGATGTCGCTACTATGCGGCAGAATATGAATGATACGCTTGGCCGTGATCTTGACACGATCTCGGAATGGGGTCGAGCGAATAGGGTCGATTTTAATGCCCGAAAAACACAATGTTGCGTGCTGACGCATAAACGCGCGACAAATCAGGGTGCCTCATCTGTATATATGGGTGGTATAATTATTGAGGAATCAGAATCTCTTGATGTTCTGGGCATGAGGATACAATGTGATGTCCGATGGACTGAACATATATTCAAGGTGTCGAAAGAAGAACCGCGTATGGAATACAACTCTCATGTGTGGGCCGCTGCTTCAAAGTCTATTTTGGAGCTTCTCGGAGCCAATTCTATTGACTCCCTTGAGCACCGTCGCAATGTGGGTTGTATTTGTCTGTTTTATCGTTACTACAATGGGATATGTTCTGACGAAATAAGGGATCTGGTTCCCGAAACCCGTACGTTTGTTCGTAATACACGTTTTTCCTCAAGAGCCCATCCTTATGTGGTCGATTGGCAGGTGAATCGTACAACGCATTACAGAGAGAATTCGTTTTTTTCCCGCACAGTTCGTATGTGGAATAACCTTCCTGCAGAAGTCTTCCCTCTCACTTACAACATGATCAAGTTCAAATCGAATGTTCACAAACACTACTCCCTCTATCCTCCTTCCCACAACCTATTTTCCTAGTTCCAACACAATGCAATGCATTAGTAGGGGTCATCCCCTGAGTGCTGGTCCTAACAGTAAAAAAAAAAAAAAAAAAATGGCCATCAAGATTGAAATACTCAATTGCAAATGGCAATGGATTGGCAATACGTTGCGCAGGCTCACAGGCGATATACGGTTTATGGGTAGTACGCGAAGAAGAGGCCATCCATTGCTTATATGGTGGTGCCAACTTGAATGGAAGATAACGCAAAGTGTTCTTATTTAGAGAGAAATTATGGCTAAATCGTCTAACAGAACGAAATGGAATCAGTTTATGGTGGACTTTTGTTTCTTAAAGAAACCCCAGGACAAAATATATAATTATGTATTAAAATTTTTATTGCTGGAACAATTTTAATATTATTTTGTGCTTTTGTTTTGACTCTCCGTAAACCTTATAACTAAAAAGACGTATATAAAATAAATATAAAATATATTCTTGTATGGGAGTTATAGTTAAATGTGAACCGATTTTCACAAAAAATCTGTAAGATGATAAGGTGGACAATTAGATATTTTTGAACCTAATTTAATCTAAATAACAAAATAGTAAAAGAGTTTACGGGCATAAAGACTCGATTCGGGAAAGAAATTTTTATGGGGGCCATGCAAAATTATGGAACGATTCTCAACATTTTCAATATGCTTCGTCCTTATGACAATTTAAATTTTTCTACTAAATTGTATTAATCAATTGCGAGCTGTACGATTTTTCCATGGACAGACAAAAATACACCCGGCGGACGGGCGTACATTGCCAGATCGAATCAGAAAGTGATTCTGAGTTGATCATAATAAGAAAATTTTAGGGCACAAAATTTTTATGGGGGCCATGTAAAATTATGGAACGATTCTTACCATTTTGAATTGGGTTCGTCCTTATTACAATTAAAATGTATCTACCAAATCACTTTTCAAATAGTGACGTGCAGTGTTTACATGTATAGACAATCAGACAGCTGGAAAAATGTGTCTAGATTCTAGAACCAATCAGACGCATAAAAAACTCACCCGTATTGTGGTGTGAGCATAAAAAATTTACATTTTCACAGAAAAAATTCTCGGAATTTTTTTTTAATTAAAATATTAATTAAAAAAAAATCAGTTTTAATTAAAAACTTTATCAAGTGAATACCTTAATCAACAGCATTACTGCAGAAAATGTTGTTACAGTACTTTTCGCTTATAGTCCATTCCGCTTAAAGGCCAAAAACGGATATAAGCCAAAACTCTCATATTCACATGCAGATTTTTGCGAATTTCATACAAATTATTTGTCCTAAGGTCCATTTCGCATGTAGTCCATTTTCGTTTAAAAGCCACATTTTCTTAGCATACGAATATAATTCTTTATGCAAAAATGTTCGCTTATAGTCCACTCTGTTTTTAATATTTTTTTAATCAACTTGTAACATGTTTTTATTTACATTTCTGGTAACTATTATAAATACCAAATTTCGCAATTTATATTTCATAACATGGTGTCTTCATCTGACCATTTTTGTTTTTATTGTATTATTTTTTGTTTTAACTATTTATTTAAATTAAATCAAAATTTGGTTATGTTTTAAATAAACTTTAGTTTTGTTTAAAAAAGAGCAGTTTTATTGAAGAAAATAATTTTTATAAAGTCCAAAATGTGGATTATACACTTATAAGCCATTAAATGGCTTATAAAAAAAATCGGTTATAGTCCAAATTCACTTATAGTCCACAAAAGTTGTGCAACTATAGTAGTGGACTATAAGCGAAAAGTACTGTAATATCAAAAAAAATTTAATTGATACCATCAATTTGTTAGCTGGTGCAAATTTAATTAAATTTTGACCGAATAAAGGGTGGTTAAATTTTAAGGCCCGCTGTTGATTTTGAATAAAACATAAATTTTCAAAAGATTTTGTTATTCGTGCTTAATTCCCAGTTTTTATTATTGATTAAAACACTTGAAATTTATTGTTGATGGGATAAGCTATTCCTATGCGCATTTCACTGGTTGCTTAGGCCAGATCATCAGGAAACTTCATCCATAAAGATTTTAGAAAAACTAAAGATATTAAACCAAATAAAACTGTTAAACGTATAAGAATTATAGCAACAGTTCTACTTGTAATAATATCAAAGTTTAAACAAAACAACATCAACAATAAACAGTGCGTTCATCTCATCTTACATTCTCCGCTACAATTAGTTGAAATTCTCTCAACATTAATTGTAGTTGTAAGTAGGTTAAGAAAAACAAAATAAAAACAACAACAACTTACAAAAGATGTTGTCAATTAAGTGTTTTGTAGGCCGTGCACCTGCCGTGCACAAACTATTAAGAAAATTATTGTCATTTGTTTTTTTATTATGATAAAATTGCTATTGTTCAATTATATATGGAACAAAATATCGGCCAAATTTAACACCTCCATCCGATGGTCCAAATTTTCGATGACGCTGAGGCATTATTGAGGTTCTATGCCGTTAATATGCCGAATAATCTCATCCTTTAGCCGTGGAATGGTTGCTGGCTTATCGACGTACACCTTTTCCTTCAAATAACACCAAAGAAAGAAGTCCAAGTGTGGCAGTGGCACCGCCCTGTTGAAACCACATATCGTCCACATCCATATCTTACAATTTGGGCCAACAAAAGTACGATAGCGGTCACCATTCACAGAACGGCCTGACCGGCCTAATTTTTCAAAAAAATACGGACCGATGATGCCGCCAGCCCATACACCACACCAAACAGTCATTTTTTGTGGGTGCATTGGTTTTTCGACAATCACTCTTGGATTATCATTCGCCTAAATGTGGCAATTCTGCTTATTGACGAATCCACTGAAGTAAAAATGTGCCTCATCATAATAAGCTTGTATAACTTTAACGCGTTGCTCGATTGTGCATCTTTCCATGGTTTAAATTGAGTTAGTCTGAAATTGAGAAATGTCAAATGAAATGCAAAAAAACTTGACTTTTAGGTGTTCACATTCAAGATCGGCCCTTAAATCACCCTTTAGATATACAATTTTTTTTATTTGGTTAAGATTCATTTAATTATTTTCTGTGTACTGTTGAGGGTTACACTATGAACTCCTTTTTTCGAAAATTTTTGCTACTTCTCTGCAAATGCGCGTATATTTAAAGATATAATTTGAAAGTTTTTGTTGTCTTTTTTTGCGAAACAAAAGAAAAAATAAATAAATAGCAAGTGTGCAAGTGTATGCATGCAGAACATGCAAATATCATTTTAATTTTCCAACTAACTGGCACACAGATATCACACACCTCCTTCTTTCCTTTCTTCTGTCATGATTAATTTTTTTTTATTTTGGTTCTTTAGATTTTCTATCTACTTAATAAAAAAAAAAACCCAAAACAGCGCTCTGTAAGTGGGCTTCGATAAAAATTATGTCATGCCATGCTGGTTAAATAGTGATTCCTGACTGACACATCAACCAACAGAGAGACAAAAAAAGCTAAACCGGAATCGATTAAAAGTTTTCTGTGTCTGAATTATTTAGTATGGATAATTATTAAGTGAATTTTTATATTTTTTGTTTCTTTTTTTTATTTAAGCCATTTAACAATTTAACTTTAGTTGATTTTCCATGTTAAACATTGTAAATTAGTTGCAGAGTTGTATTTATTTATTTAGTATGTCTGTTGTTTTTTCTACAAGATGGTGGTTTGTTTGGCCTTTGCGGCTTGTCATTTGCCGAATGATGTTTTTGCTAAAATATATTGTGGAATTGTTAATTTTTTTTTGTTTCGCTTTTTATAAAATTTGAAAAAAAAAAATTTATAATTGTTGTTTACCCAAGTCAGTAGTTGTCAAGTTGTACGACGTGTAAAGGCCCAACCAGAACATGCATGTATTAGCTTAAGCAACTGTCAAAAATTAACGAAAAGTTTGTCAAATGCATAAGCAAATAAAAAAAGATTTTTAGGTGGCCATAATGTACTTAATATCTATCTAACCATTGTTGCATATTTGTGCAATATTTTGTTTTTTTGCGAGTACTTCAAACTAAAAAGTACCAAAAAGTCCAACCGTGTATTTGTTTATTTTATGCTATTTAATTTGTAAATAATTTAAAAATAAATAGTTTGTGAGTGTCTTAAAAAAATGGAAAATAAATTAAAATATGTAAAAGTCCATTTTAATTTATTTTATTTTTTATTGTTATACATACACAGCTGTTTTCGTACGGAATGTGCGTTCAGTTTGGCACTTTGCTTAAGCAAATGACATTTGACGAAACTTGACGAAAAGCATCATTAAGTGCATTGTAGCTTGCCATATATGTTTTATATGTATTCGCACAGCTACTTAAGTTGACTTAAGCGACCTCATTCATGTTCTGGTTGGGCCTTAACTGCTGTAATTATTCGTATTACTATCAAAGCGCTTTCATTTGTCTGCTGTTGTTTTGCAAAACACACAAACAAATATTGACTCCATATTTAATTTAAGTATCTACACGAATTCTAGTAGAGTTCAACAATGTTTGCGAACTATTTCAAAAATGTATTGCATAAATAAATTTATTCTATTAGATGACTTGAAATTGTAATTTTAATATTCCCGTTTTTTATACACTGTATGAATAGTAAACTCGTGTAATGATAATAATAATCACATTTTATCAGTAAATATTTGTTAATTTGTGTTGAAAGAATAATGGCAATTTCATGTTTAAACAATGTCCCGACTTGTGTTGTCAACTCGAACCAGGGCCATTTTAAAAGGCAATAAAAAGGTAAAACTGTTTAAATTAAGTATATTGTCATGTTTAGTGTTTAAAGTAGTTATTTTAGTTGTCATTCTGTGTTTCATTACAATCATGTTTGCATAAGACCAATTTGAATATGGTGTAATTAACAGTTTTTATAAATTTTCAAAATACACACGTACATAAAACTATTTTAGTTTGAAAAAATGTTGTTAATCATACGAATTTTCATGCAAATAAACGAAATTTTTCATTAATTTTGGTCTATTTTATTATTTAATAAAACTTATTTCTTTACCAATTTTTTTTAAAACGTTTCGACTTAAGATGTTTTGTTAAAATGCCAGATATATGTTCCTCTAACTCACCCAAGGGAATAGAGGCGGCATGAAATAACCCCCTACGAAATAAGTCTCCAAAAAAATTATGAAATAATTCTTATTTTATATGAAATAAATCCCCAATTTTAAAATAAAATGAAATCCCAATAAGGTGTTTAGTTGATTAATTTTTGTTCGATTAATCGAACAATTATTAGTCTAAAATAGTTCGATTAATTTAAAATTGCTTATATCGATTAAAGGATTAATCAAAGAATTTATGCCGATTAATCGAATAATAATAATGTATGGGTTTTCTGTCAAATGTTTAATTTTTTTAAAGTTTAAAAATTGAAAAAATTAAAAGTCATGTTTAGTGAGTAACACAGCATATATTTTTGTTACATCTGTTCGAAACACAATTTAATAATTAATTTCACAAAAGAAAAAGAGATAAATTCATATTGACTTAAAGATATATATCAATATATTTTTAGCAAACTTTGGTTGGAAAATATTTAGCGAAATTATATAATGCTAAACGTAAAGGTTCTCTAACATCTTTACTAATTTACCACTTAAGCAGTAACTATTACATAGCGCTTGAAAAAAGAAGCCGCTCCACCAACAACATCAAAGGAAACTAAAAGTGGTCCAATGAATAAATATTTTAAACAAAATACTTCGATCGATTCTCTTGAGGAAATGAATTGCAGAAGCAAAGCAGAGGATAGAATGTCCGTAAAAAGTTTCAAAAAATCCAGAGTTATATTGATTTTTTTGAAATCTAATGGTGTTTTCTTTTCTACAAAAAATGTGCCTTTTATAAAAAAAAAAATGCAATTTGGTGTCTGTTTCTTAAAAATTTTGCTCCCGAAAAGCATGAGTTTTTTAGAATAAAACAAGCCACCCTTTTCGGGAGCAAAATTTTTAAGAAAAAGACACCAAATTGAATTTTTTTTTAAAAAAAGGCACATTTTTTGTAGAAAAGAAGACACCATAAAATATGCCCGAAGTGAAGCAACAACTTGGAGCTGCATTGACTAGTTTTATTTAAAAAATAATGTTTATTTACTCAAGTACATTATTTGTTCAAAACTAATCGAAAAAAAATATCGTAATTTATAAAATTTCTGGGCTTGGAATTATTCCATTAATCGATTAATTTTAAAATTTTATTCGATTAATTCAAAAATGTCAAATATCAATTTATCGTTTAATCGAACAATAAAATAACCCGATTAATTGAACACCCTAAATCCCAATGAAATGAAATAACTCCCCAAATCAAAATGAAATAAATCCCCAAAAATTGAGCAGTTATTTCATTTGAAATAAACCCCCAATTCCTGAAATTAAATTAATTCCCAAAAAGTATTCGGAACATCCAATCTATTCAAATTATAGATTTTTTGAGGATTTTGAAATAAATTTGAAAATGAAATAAGTCCCCAAAATATTTTTAAGGACTTATTTCATTTCAGATTTTTGGGAAATTATTTCATATGAAATAACTCCCCAATATAAAAATGAAATAAATCCCAAAAAAAAAATGAAATTTTTTTTTTCTTTTTGAGGACTTATTTCGTAGGGAGTTATTTCATGCCCTTAATAACAGCCAATCTCCAGCTACACCCAGAGAAAAAACATTTAAATATGGCCACTTCCAGCAAAACTATTTTTAAAGAATATTTTAAACATATTATGTTTAATTTAACCTATTTCTGTTACTGACAACCATATTATGGTTAAATTATGCGTCCATCAAGAACCTACAACCATATTATGGTTGTCTCGGAACATGTTACGTTTAATATTAAATGAAATTTGTTTAACACTTATAATAGCATGGTTGCTTTTCAACAATAGCATGTTGCCCTTGAATCATAAAATCTTTAAAGACAACCATAATATGGTTTTGGCTTCTTGATGGAGGTCTAATTTGACAATAATATGGTTGTCGGTTACAATAATATGGTTACATTAAACATAATCAGCCGTATTCATACAAACTTATTTATGATTAATTAACCGTTTTTGAGCAAAAACTGCTTAAGTTATATTCATAAACGAAAAATAGTCTATTAAACCTTTAATAAACCATTTATAAACTAAGAAAATTTATTGTTCGATTTGCCCTTCTTTAAACCAAAAATAAAATGTCATTTTGATAAGCGTTTGCATTTTTGGATTTTATTTTTGTGAAATAAAATGAAAAAATGTCATATTTACTAATATGGACATGTTAAATACATTTTACTATAAATGCAGATATTTTCTTTGGTTATTTTTTAAATTATTGCAACTAGTTCTTTTTTTGTTTAAAACAACAAATTATTGTTCAAAAATATTATAAAAAAAAAATAAAATAAACAAATCATAATAAAAGTGATGTTGATAAAAAGCATACAAACTTTTTATTAAAATACTTTCTTATCATATATTAAAAAAAAAGGTTCAAACAAAAGTTTTTAGGATACCTTTCGGCAACATTTTGTTCAGAAAATAAATTATATGTAGTTTTATTTGATAAGAATCATTTTTAAGGTCTACAATTAAAAAAAATTATAAATCATAATTAAATATGGAATATCATATAGAAGTTTTACGCATCACTAGCAAGAAAATTGAAGCAAAATATAAAGAAAGTTGCCATACTTAAACACAAAATCGCTACAAACAGTTAATGTAGGTTTATGAATACAAATTTTTATAAGAGTTTTATAAGACATAAAGCGTTTGATAGTTATTACATACTTTAAGCTTAAAATAAGAACATTTAATGAATATGCACGCAAAGAAAAAACATGGTTGTGGTAAACATATTCTAAGAGCAACATATTATGATAAGATTCATGATTGTAGTCACCATATTACGATTGTTATTAAATCATATTATGACCAAATATGTTCGTAATATTACATCATAATATTTTTCCCTTAATCATATTGTTATCCTGTTAATCATAAAACGTTAAGAAGTTATAATATTACTGTCATGGTAATCATAATAAGTTTAGAAGTTATCATATTATGATGCAAATTGATATGAACTACATAAATTTTTTACATCATAATATGATACAACTTTAAACATAATATTTTTATTGGAAAAAAATACTTATGATAAAATAAAAAACATAATATAGTTACTGTAATCTTTTTGTCGTAGGTCGAAATTATTTATAAATTATTTTATGGAGTTTTCATTATTTTTCTCTTAAAATAACACAAAACTTACCAGTAATGGTTAATATTTTTCACCAATATTTCACAAATTTTTCCACCACTTTAAGATTATTAAAATTTTTAAGCAAAGATATTTTATTTTGTGACACTACAACCCATTTTTAATGTTTTTTTTTTATTTTTTTTTTAATTTCTTGTTTATTTTAATGGTTATTTTGTTATTTCTTTTTTAATATTTTTCTTTATTTTTTTTTAATTTCTTGTTTATTTTAATGGTTATTTTTTTGTTATTTAGCCACTCACTAACAAATAATTCGATATTTTTATGTAAAACACGACACAACTGATACAAAATTATTTTACAAATGGCGATACCAAAATATTATTAGAGTAACGATATTTTGATTGCATCTTAAACTTATTATGATAAATGTATATAAAGTTATCATGTTATGGCTATTAAATATCATGTTATGGCTGTGAGTAATATAATATGTTTTGACAGTTATCATAATTTAGTTGTTAGAAAAATAATTATTTTTCGGTCAACAATACTCAAATTTATAATTGCGATAAACATTAATATGTTTACAGTAACTATAACATTGCTGATATTTAATAAAAATAACAATTATTTGTGTACAACAACAATATATTGTTACAATAAACACAGTGTGGTTGCCGTAACCATGCCCAACCATATTTTTTCTCTGCGTGTGGCTGAATATGTTTAGAATTTTCTTTCAAAATAGTTTTGTTGGAGGTGACCATATTTAAACAGGTTTTTTCTCTGTGTGTATCTAACTCGATTTTGAGAGATAGCGCGTAATTAATTCCAAGATTCTTACAATTGGTTCATTATGGATTCTGTTGAACTTCCTCATGTTGTACGTGGCCTACCGCCTACATATCAAGTTATCTGTCTGTAATACTGAAATTTTAAGTTAGTAGCGAGTCTCTCTCTCCTTAAAGGTTAGAGCTTGTACTAGCGAAAACTTTTCTCTTTGTATAAAGGCCAGTAAGTACTTTGCCTCTGTACCGAGAAATTTCTGTCTGTATAGAGAAAAGAAAGCATTCAGCTTGTCAGAACTTTCCGTCTGCATATAGGAAAGCAAAAATATTTTTTCGTCAAAATTAATTGTTCACTCTAAAAATAATTCTCATGAAATATGACAACAATTGCCCGCAAAATATTTATATTTTAATGTGCATTAATTGTAATAAATCTCCAATGAAACAACTCTTAATCACAAAACTGTTTAGTTCCATCAAACCCCGATATTGTTGTCAATCTTAATTAACTTAAATTTTTCAAAAAAGAAGAATTATGAAAAAAATCCTGCATCAATTAGTGATGCCATTAACTCTCCTTCCCTTTTATGTATGTATGTCTTTTATAATTTTGCAAGATCATTATGTGTTTTTATAGTTTTTCTGTTTCAAAAAATACCGAGCATTTTTTCAACAATCAAAAACGAATTCATTACTTATGAAAAAATAAAAATATCTCTCCATTAACTTACACACAAACACTCATCAGTTGACAGTACATATTGTAAAAATGACAATACTCCGGGGAGTGCGATAGGAAAATACAAGAGAGTAGAGTTCTCGTACTTCATTAAATTGTCATAAATATTGAAAACATTTAAGAGTCGATTACATACAGCTGGCTTTAAGCAGCAAATGGCACATGCAACACAAAGAATCTGGCTGTTGAGTTTTGTGGTTGCTGCATAACGCTTGTGAACAAAGCGTCGAGAGAGAGGAAACATCGGGGTAGATTAGGAGTTTTTGTTGTCAACATTAAGTTGACACTTAATAAAACATTTCTGTTGGTAATAAAGTCATGTATTGCTTATCAAACAAATTTGTCACGCCCCTCAGGCGTTTTTCATTGTATTTTTTTTACAGTTTTCCACACTGTATTTATGGTTGGCAATAGTTTTTCGATTAGTTTTCAATTGAGATGAAAATGGAAATTTGGTAAAATTTTTTTATTTTATAGTTAAGGCATTTGCTGGCAATAACCTGGTATACGAGGGTAGTTGTAAATGTTGGATTTAAAAGCACAAAGCCCAAACGCAGCAAAAAAAAATAGTTATCATTCAATATACCTCTTCATAAATCTTGCAGACGTTGGAATGCTACCAACTATAGAGCTAAAAGTAAATTAAAAAATCGTATTTAAAATACCCAAACAAGTTTTGCGTATTTGCATTTCACTTTTATGCATTTATCGCTTTTATGCACCGTTAGTAATTATTTATTTTGTTGAAATTATACGTAAGAAGTTCTTATATCGGGTGATTAAAGTATAGATACTTTTTTCAATAGCGTTTTTTTGACAGATCACGTGTGAGTCGTGTCATGCTGTCTTGTTATTTTTGTTTAGTATTGCTTGGCATTTCATAATGGAAAGACTTACGCCTGAACAACGTTTACAAATCGTTCAACTTTATTACGAAAATTCACGTTCTGTGAGGAATGTGTTATCGAAGCAAATTTTATTCAGCGATGAGGCCCATTTCTGACTCAATGGGTATGTAAACAAACAAAATTGCCGCATTTGGGACGAATAGCAACCTGAAGAGATTCAAGATCTGCCAATTCATCCAGAAAAAACAACGGTTTTTGGCCCGGCGGAATCGTTGATCCATATTTCTTTTAAAAGATGTCGGTTCGAACGTTACCGTCATTGGCGACCGTTATCGTGCCATGATAACCGACTATTTGATGCCTGAAATTGAACCTCGTGATCTCGGCGACATTTGGTTTCAGCAAGACGCCGCCACTTCCCACACTTCGCATCAATCAATGTATTTGTGGCACTTTTTGAAAATTTTGAGCGGCAACGCTGGTGTAGGGTATCATAAGGTAGGGCTTGACCGACTTTACTTTCATATTTGTTTGTTTTAAGTTTATATATACCTTCATATATTTACAAAAATATATTTCATGCCTTGTAAATACCAGGGCTGTGGAGTCGTCCAAAAAAAGTACTAACTCCGACTCCGACTCCGACTCCAAATGCTGAAATTTTTTAAGTGCGACTCCGACTCCTACTCCGACTCCTACTATAATCTTGATGCTAAACGCAAACATTAATATGCTGTTTCCAATTGATTATGTAGCAAAATTTATCAGGGGTGAGCTGGAAATCGCAAACGCAAAACGCAAGAATTTGGAAGTTGTTTTTAATAAATTTTAAACCTAATTCTTATAATTTTTGGTTTAAAATCCTGTTTAATAGGAAAATACTTGTTAAATATTTGCCACAAAATTCTTTTATTACAAAAATCTTATTTAAAAACGACTTTTAAAATTCATGCGTTTTACGTTTGCGATTTCCAGCACACCCCTGTACATGAAAAGCACTCAGTCCATCGCCTGTTATTTGGAAACAGCACATAAGAGCAGTATTCATAAACCATTTATTTAAATTTTAAATGTGTTTTAAGAAGATAATTTTTATTTTGGAATTTTTTTTTAAATTTTTTATGCCGAAAAACTTTGGAGTCGGAGTCGCGAGTTTTTGTGGGTACTACGAATTCGACTCCGGCACAAAAACATCAACTCCGACTCCACAGCCCTGGTAAATACTATAACAGAAAAATCTGTCACGTACGGTATGTCACGAACGAATTTACAGTTTGTTCATTATAAAACCATCCAAAACAAATTTTTTTCCAATTACGGATTATAAAGGAAAATTATTTGGTTTAATGTAGAAAATTAAAAAAAGGATTTTCGTATCTTTTTACATTCCAAAATCACTTCCATTTTATGTCACGTGCGATATGCACTAACTTGGCTCGATATTTTTGGATAGCAAGGTTCCGAATTTAATAATTTTTTTTTCATATAATAAACCCTCTAAATAAAACATAATGATAAAAAAAAATTCCAATTAATACTATTTTGGCAAAATTTTTATTTCTCTGAAGGCGTACAAATGCCACTCACGTACAATGATATGGAAATGCCCAAATGTTTCTCAACTCAAATGCCAATTGTTAAAAATTTTTTAAGCTCGGTTTTTATTTCTCAGCTTTAACCAAATAAATATCTTTTCGTTGTGGATTAAGAGAAAATATGATCTTTCGTCTAACAGTTTTAGTCTTAAAAATTCCTTTTTTGTAGCTTTGAAATTTGTTAATCCTAGAGTTATTTATCATTACAGACAATAAGTTTGTCATTAGTTTTTAAACACTCGAATCTACTTGAGTTGTTTGCAAGTCCTTTCAGTCAACTTGCGGCTTTTACTGTAATTAAGATCATCATTGTGCTCAAGTGAGGTGTAACGAAATATCAAAATGTGTTTTTAGTTCGAAGTAGATGGATTCAGTTTTAATACCATTTTCTGCAGACACTTAAAACAGGCACACAAACATTCTGTTTTCTATAAGAAATAAAAAAAGGTAAAAATATTATCCTTCAGCTGCCTTGTAAGTGTAACAAATTGGGCTTTTATGTTCTGTTCTCTGCACTGGTCAACTGTGTATTGTGTTCATAAAATTGATAGTTATCATAAGCTGATGATCACATTATTTGTGATCAATTCTTATACTCATCATGTTAAATTTTAACAAACAAAAATGTTTATTATAGTTTTTTGTTTTCTCTTCTTTTTTTTTTTTTGTAGAAAACATGATCATGATCTGATGGATTGTTGTGAGTGATCGTTATATTTCTTGTTTTTCTTTTGTCTTTATTTGGTGTTAAGTGTTACAATCTAAATATTAACTGTGCAAAAGATAAGCGATTTTACGCCAACACGCACCTGTAAATGAAAGTAATTTTAAATGAATATGAGCATTTAAATCAATCACATTTGTAGATTAATGAAGAACCAGAGCGAATAGTATTTATTAGATGTTTAATATCGTTAACGTTATTTGCCAATTCGAATCTAAAAAATACTTTAAGTTTTTAATAATTTGGCCTCGAGCGAAACTTTTTTTCTGATATGAGAAAAGTTTGGGCCATAGAAAACTTTGTCTTTCTTTATAAAAAAGAATTTAAGGGAATACTTTCAGCCAGCGAGAACTTTCTCACTGTCCAGAGAAGAACTTAAGCTCTGCGTATAAAATGGTTTAAGCTACCAGCAACTATCTCTCTGTGTAGAGATTAGTTTAAGCAAGCAAGAACTTCCTTTTCGTATTAATAAGAGTTTGAGCTTACGAGAACTTCCAACTCAGTGTCAAAAACAGTTTTAGCTTGTTCTCTGTGACTTGAGTTTAAACCAATGAAAATCTTCTCTCTGTGTTGGGAATAAGGCCCAGGCCCACGATGTCGACAAGAACATTTCTATCGTATATTTGTATTGAAAACAAAAACAAATTTTAGTTTATTATTATTATTTTCAATATAAATATGCGAAAGAAATGTTTTTGTCGACATCGTGCGTCTGGCAGTAAGTTAAGCTGGCGAAAACTTCCTCACTGAGCAGTAGAGAACAGTTTAAGCTACTGGGAACTTCCTCTCTGTTAGAAAAAAGTTAGTCCCAGTGATCACTTCCTCTCTTTACAAGATGTAATTTATGCCAGCGATAACTTTTTTCGGTCAAGAGAAGAAGCTAGAAGGAATTTCCACTTTGTGTATAGAAAAAATTAAGCTCCAAAAACTTTCTCTCTGTGTAGAGAAGGGATTTCGTTAGCGAAAACCAAGGCGAATTCACTAGTCAACTCTGCAACAACACTGCTTCTGTGGTCGGGTTGTCAAAAATATTGCTAGTAAAAAAAATAAGTTTGTTTACATAAAAAACTAGTTTGTATAAAAACTTTGACAAGTCGACCACCGAAAAAAAACACCATATGTTGACTTGACCCCACCTTCTAGTGAATTCGCCTTGGCGAAAACTTATTTTTGTGTACAGAAGAATTTAAGCTCACGAGAATTTCTGTGGTAACAAAATTTTGAGTTAAAAATTCCTTTTCGTGAAAAAAAATCGGATCAGCGGGAACTATCACTCTGTATTAAAAAAGAGAGTTATCCAGAAACAACATTTTCTCTGTATCGAAAAAAATTTAACATGACTGAAACATCTCTCTGTTGAGAAAAACTTTAGGTAGAAAAAACTTCCACTTTCTGTAGAGAAAAGTTTCAGCTACCCAAAACTTTGTCTCTGCATATAAAAGAAAATCTTTAGAACTTCCTCTTTGTGTAGAGAACTTTTTAATATGTCTCTTTTAATCCTTTTCACGTTTACACTTGTTTCCTAGCCCACCCTGTTTTAGTCCAAAGTTCAATCTCAACACTAAAATCGTAATGAATGATCACCGTCTTGACTATAAAAACTAAACACAATTTTCCTCATAACACCAGCTAAATGGAATTGTAATTGCCCTTAAGATTTTTTGTGAAGTATTTTATTTTTTACCACTATAAAATGACTTGTACTTGTGTGATTTTAAGTAAATCTAAATTAAACATTATTGTTCAACTTCCAACAACGACTCTGCTTTCCTCATATTCATCATCTTGAGGCCTTTTTGCGACCTTTAAATGCATGAATACTTTGTTTTGTGTGTGGTATATTTGCGTTTTTAGAGTCTCTTAAGACAGCGTTATTTTGTTTTTTTTTTGTTCTTTTTAAGTTGCAACTCTCCTTGAAGGCAGTAATTTATGTTTATAATTTATGAATCTTGAATTCAATGACACGTTGACAGTATTCAACATGTTTTCTAATGTCAATCATTTTAATACTACAATCTTCATAGAAAAACGTAAAAATACGTACTTCTAGTTACACAAATGTTTTGGTATTTGAGTGCATCTGTTCATTTGAATATTAAATTTGTAGCCTTTTTGTCTGGTAGTTCGTCCTCGGTACTTGATTAATGCAATAAATAAAAGCGTTTTGCTGGCGGTATTTTTGCAGAAAAAGGGGGAAAACAGTTATGTTTTTATATTGGAGGACAGATTATGAATTCAGGGTTAATGATCACGTGCTTAGGTGATTAAATGGGAAATGAATTTGAATGTTTTTTTTTCATAAATAAAGAATCTGCGATGTATTTGAAGTGGTATACATGAATAACTAAATTTAAATGATATGATCACTGATCATCATACGTTGAATAAGTTCAATCCGTTGACCACGGAAACCAAGAAAACGCATTAGGAAGCTCCCCTAAGCTATCTCATTTAAATCAGAATATATATCGAGCCCTAATAGCGAAAATGATTTGTTTTTGATGAAAATCGATAAGTTTTGATCATTTGCATCTTCTCATAAAACTCATATATCTGGGAAGTACCGTTACGAAATAAGAGCAAAAGTAATTTCAAACAAAAACCTAGACTTGAAGCGAAGATATTTAAAAAAAACCTTCTGTCAAATTTAATTTTTGTTGGTTACATCATTTTTGCTATACATAATTCATAATTTCAGTTTGCGTACTTTTCCAACAATTTCAGAAAATTCTGTTAACGTTCAAATCACTGAGAGCCTAATTCTAAATATCTTGATTGCCTTCAATAGCTTTTTTACTAAAGTCACACTGAACGAAAACTTTCCCAAGCAATTATGTACCTTAATCATCCCCCCTTCTTAATCATTCATTAAATTGCGACAACTTTTATCTATAAAATTAGAACTTAATATCTGACACTTACACGTCAACCATGCTAATCATTATTGCAACAAGAAAAATGGGCTGCGTCAATGGAGCAAAAAAAAAACGTCCACTTCTTACACAATACAACAAACAATTGATGATCATGACATTAACATCGTCTGAATACATGTTGTTGTTGCGATTTTTTCTGCCTTCCACTGTATGGCTGGTGATCTTAAAATAGAACTGAAAGGAAGTAATACTGAGTTTTTGTGACCCTTATTATTTGTGGCATTATTCGCATAATCATGGTCATTTACTAATGTTACTACATACATACATATGTATGTATGTATTATAGGCTTGTATTGCCACAGCTAAATGATGAGTGCTGGGGCTGCCATACAAATGATTACAATAACAATGAATGGAATGAAAAAAAAAACAAATTAAATGTACACATTCGTCGGCTGCATACAAACATACGTTTTCACCGTTCCCCTTGAGCGTTCGAAAAGAAAAAGAAACTGAAAAGTACTTATTCGTTTCTTGCCGTGTTTTTAAGAAGTCTATCATCATCAACGTGTGAGTTGTTGGCATTAGTTCGGTGTGGTCCAAGTCGCTTATTCAGTCACCTCACACACAATATAAGGCCAACAACATCTACCTCTTCAACAAATGCAAAAAAAAAACTAACTAAACTACATCATTTTCTTAAGTCATGATCATCAGTAACAACAGGCATCAAGATGTATTTGCAATTTTACTTGTAGTATGCCTCTTTAGAGTTTTTGTTTGTATTGGTGTTTTTATGGGCCACATTGGCAAAAAACACATACAACAAACAAGAGATTTGTTTGAAAAGATGTTGTTAGGATTCACACAAGGGAACATTTTTACAAAACTAAGTTTGTACATTTACCAATTGTTTAACTAACTCCATAAGTACTCGTGCTTTTAAAGTTTATTATGCAACACAGGCGGCTTACCACCACCAGTCATCTGATTACAATAAAGCACCAGCTTTCCCAAAGAGAGTCCAACACAAACAATAGAACAAATGATGCCAAATGTCGATTAAGGAATTTTTATTTTTCCGCACAACAAAACAGAAAAAAAGGCAACAAAGAATGAGAGAGAGAAAAAAAAATAAAAACAAGATTGAGTACACAAGTTTTATGAATGCGTCGTATGATTATGATCATTGTAGTATTTAGTGTGCTTTGTGGAAGCAGCAGCAGCAATTCCATACACACTCACAGATTGTGGAACAAAGAGTCAAGCCTAAGGTGTCGGCTATAAGCTAATTGGAAGTATGTTCAAAGGTACCGCCAACAAATTAAGAATGAGTTACCAATTTAACGTTTATATCTCTATCGTCACTGAAAGCTTGAAGAATGTTTACATTTCATTTTCTTCTTGGACAAGTTCTCTCTCTCTATCTCTCTCCATTTTAACACTCTTCATTTGAATGATGTTGCGGCAAAAGCTTTTTGGTTGTAGAAATTTTGTTTGTTTAGTTTTTAAGACATTTATGGTCGTTAACAGACAGTATGACTGATGATCGGTCTGACTGACTGAATGAAAGAACGCATAAATGATTGAAGCACATTTTCCTTAAATGTATTTAACATCCACAGTTGCATTGTTATTTTAAGCTTGAGTTGCAATGCTTTTGATCGTCAGAAGCAGCAGCAACAATATCGGCGTCATCATTCTTCACTTTATCATCCGCGTTCGAAGATGCTGAAGTTGTTTTTTTTTACAATTGCCATTATTTGCCCTTTAATTAAATAACTAGCAAAGAACAGTACGCCAAGAGAATTTCTAATCCGTTGAAAGCGTTGGAATATGTATGTTCCCGTCGATCCTTGAGGGAGCATAGATGTCTTAACAAACACTTTCCAACGTGACCTATCATGGAAAATATGTTTAATTTCGCCCCAGCTTTTATTAGTGGAAAAACTTCGATATCGACTTGTCGCCTCCATTCGTGTGGACGTCCTTTGCTGCGTCTGCACTGCGGATTCTATTCTATGGCATTTCTGGTAATATCGTTCTGAGGTCTACTTAAGGTGTGACCGATCCAATTTGATTTCAGACAAGTTCGTAGTAACACCTTAATTCTTTCTTTTCTGTTGCCATGGGAATCAGTGACCCGCCAATAATTCGGCATTGGGCTGAGTTCGTGGGTACACCTATCAGAAGAAAGCTTTTTTTAACACACGAGTGCTGCTGTTGCACGGGGTTTGCATTGGATGAGATAGTCAAAGGAGGGGAGATGATGATGATATTAAGAAGGAAAGGTGATGAGATGTTGAAAGAAGTTGAGACGATGATGCAGAATATGTCTGTACAGGTTGTGTGCTGTATGAAAATGATTGAGAAATTGTATGCCGCACCGACAGCACCCTGCATGATGAAAATAATTGAGTGATTGTATACCTAACCAGAAAGAGCCATGTATGAACGATGGCTCCCGCGAGTGTATGAAGAGTGAATGATTTAATGAATTCTATGTGAAGATGATTGAGATTATGAAAACGAGGCGATGAAGAATGATGATGTTGAGATTGATGTTTGCTGTGGTTTACACTTAAAATCATAGGGAGCGTGGCGTTCACATGGAAATCTGATTTTCCATCCTTACGGAAACGTTCGGCCTGTGGATCTATTCCAAAGTGCTGTTGGTATTCAACCGAAGCTGCTGGGATTGATGAATAGCGGGGTATGTTGTTGTAGCAGCGAGTCCTGAAGAACAGGTGTTGCTGAGTTGACAATCCTTGGTCGGTGTTCGTTGAACTCCGAGTTGTTCCGGTGGTTAGAACCGATTGTCGTGGGAACGTGTAGGTGGCAGTGTATGTTAAATAGCTCCGGCTCCTGAAAGAGGAATGGGTGTATAGTTTTTGATGCACTTTACAATCGAATCACTCACTGTGTGTACAATTGATTCTTAACTCACAATAGGAGCCTTTGGAAAATAATAATATTATTTTTGGTGGACTATACACTCGATAGTGATAGGGAACTCCTGAATTACGTGGTCGGTGTGGCTTGTACCTTAAATCACAGGTACCCTAGCGTTCACATAGCAGACTGATTTTTCACCCTTGTGGAAACGTTCGGAGTGTGGATGGATCCCAAGGTGCTGTTTCTATTCAACCGAAGCTGCTGGGATTGATGAATAGCAGTAGAGTTAAGATAGCTGTGGCTAGAAGGGTGGTTGTATAATTTTTGATGGACTATACGTTCGAATTGTGAACTGTGTGTATAAATGATTCTTAATTAACACAGGAGCCTTTGTGCTTATTATTATGCGACCCTTCATCACGTTGGTGGGGTCGTAAGACAGGTATTGATGGGAAAAGAGAACCTTTAATTTGGAACATTACTGTAAAAACTATTGTCAAATATTGAAAAGCTCGCTATCTTGAGGATTTTGATATTTTTTTTGCAAAACCAAAAATTTGTCTATGATCTACCTACCTCTCTAAGATAATATATCTCTATTCGTACTCCTAAGCTAGTCCATAAGCCCCACTTTATTTGATTGACAAAACATTGTTTCCATAAATACAAAATCTGAAAAATCCTAAATTTATTAAATTATCTATAACGTAAGAGGCAAGCGCCAAGATATGATCAGCGTTACAAAACTATTTTTAATAAAAATTTTAAACATGTTATGTTTAATATTACCATATTATTGTCACCCGACAACTATACTATGGTCACCTCCAAACATAATATGGTTAATAATAACTAAAATATGTTTCAGACTTTTAAAAGCATGTTCGTTTTTCCACCATAGTATGTTGCTCTTAGAAAAGATGAAAATACTATTGTGAATTTGAAAACATATTATTGCCATATGTAACCATAACATAACATAACAATATTCTTTGAATACAAAGGATTCGGATTTAAGGATTTCCAAAAAGGCCATAGAACAATATTGTTGTGACAAGAAAAACCCGATTGTGGTAAATAAAGGTTGTCCAAAATTGAAGTATCATTTTAGTTTATTGCAAATAGTTACCGGTTAAAAATGGCTTGGAAGCCCCCAATATTTTACCAAAATTCTGAATCACGTTTTTCAATCAACTGTTGTCAATGGTTGATATCTGCTAAATAGTATTGCTTTTAAGGTCTTGAACTGTTGTGGGATTATTGCTGTACAATGATTTTAAAAAAACCTTACACAAAATAGTCTAATACTGTTACATCACACAATCACGATGCAATATGTTAAATAATGTGGATCGTTTGATGTCTAGGTGCTGCGAACGACGACGACTGGAAGTTGTTGGATCTTCTTCAATAGTTCAGTTTAGAGCTGCTGCATTCTTGTTTGAACGACCTTTTCGTGGATAAATTCTGCTTCTGTTGTCATGCACAGATCCAGTTTCATTTAATTTTTCAACCATCAGCTTGACGGCAAGCTTTTTTAGAAACCTTTTTTTGAAACCTTTTGCCACATTCAAAAAATGTTTACGTTAACAAACTGGAATGTACATATTTAGAATCTGAAAAAAAATTTTTAATAAAAATTACACTTAGAAAAAAATGGCAGCAAAATTTAAATGATACTTCAATTTTGGACACCCTTTTTCTGTCAGTTCAGCTGTCAAATTTAGTACATAATTATTTGGACAGTGGAAATTCATCCCGCTTAGGATCTGGTACACTGTAACCTGTACTGCTTCTGTGAAAAAAACAGAACAAAAAGATCAGTTTAGGGGCTTCACTCTGCAGATTCCTGCGGGAACAGAGAGGACTTTGGTGAGCCTCGATCTATTTAAAATCTGCCAATTTAAAGTCCTAGACAATCTTTTAGAAATGGCTAATCCCATTTCGCCCGATATTGCAGCATCAACAGGTAGTTAGGTATTTATCCAGACATATGCGCTACCTCCATGGGGATAATTTAAAAGACTACACACACTACTGAGAGAATCGTTATTTATTTTTTAATTTCATTAAAAATAATGTGTACAATTTTTAAACGTTTTTCATCTTCATTAACCATTAATGACTTTGGCATTTAGCGGTATGTTATTTTTATTCTTATATTAATTGCCAGCACTTTTTTTTGAAGTATTTTTATGTTAAAATTGTTCTTTTATGATTGTGTGTATGATTACATCCGTTTCTACTTTTTTCCCACTGTATGGAAGTGTTCACACACTACTTCCATTTGCAAAAGATTGTAAGGCCATCAATAATTTGTATTGTTTTATTTAATATGTGAAAATTATTAGCAATCATATTTTTTTTCTTTTCATTTCTTTTATTTCAGTTTCGTTTTATATCTAAAGCAATTTCTCATCACTTTTCAAAGTATTTAGCAATTGTTTCGGAAAGAGTGTTACTTCTCAAGATGTTTCGTTTCCTGTCCAATTACCGTATGTATTTTTTTTAACAACTCCCTTTTTGCATTGCCGTGTAATTAAACAATTTATATTAAATTCTTACACTGTGTAGCAGAAATGTTAGGCCACCAAGAATGAATTATTGTATAATATCTCTCAAATGGTTTTGTAAAACTTTTTAAAGTGCTTTAAAAGTAAAGTTGGAATCAAAATTACTTACACTTTTGGCGGCTTTGCTTTTCCAATATTTAACTTTTATATGACGTTGGAATTATAAAAACTGAGGACTATACCCTAAATTTGTAGCTAAGTTTTTATATTTCTTGTCCCAGTGTCCACTGAATTGGTTCTGCAGAAGAGATGAAAAGGACTCCTTTTAGCTTCAAAATGTTTGCTGGAGAGTGTTGCAGTATTTAAAAAAAATATATTTCGAATATGGATTTGAATTATATTATAATCCCTTTAAAGCAATTCTCTAATAAATCAAAACCTATATCATAAAATGATATGCTCAAAATTGTGCCATAATTCACACCTAATATAAAACTAATTAAAAGAGAAAAATGGAAAAAAGCATAAAAGGCGGCAGAAATCAAAGAAGAAGCACCATCTCCCACGAATCAACAACGAAAAACGTAAGCGAACTGATTAAAGTAAATTTTCAACACACCCAAGAAAAGGTGAATGAGAATAGAACGAGGTGAGCTGGGTCTAGAACGAGAAAGGAAGCTAATAGTACACATACAGTGAGACCTCGATATAACCAAATTTACCGGTTTATTGACTACAAATTTTGAGCAGTTTTTTTTTGTATTTTGCGTACTTTTTACATAAACAAAATAATTGCAAGATTTTTTATATTGAGCCCAATTATAAATACAAATTCCCCGGGAGTTTTTTCCCTTTTCCCATTTTCACAATTGAATTTACTCAAGAAAAATGGGAGAAGGGAGAAAACTCCCGGGGAATTCTTATTTATTATTGGGCTGATTAACAAGTTTAAAAAATACAAGTGTTTGCTTAGAGATCAAAATTTGACCATGATTTGTTATGCAAATATAAAGAAAGAACTTACATGTTTCAAGCATTTGTTTTTTTTATATTAGCAGATCGATATGAGGAGGGACCAACCTCCGGTACACATGTTATCTTCAATTCAAGCCATCATAAAATTTTGAAATATTTAATTCGTCATCTATGTTATGACTACAGTGATAACCATTCGATGCCAAATATTATGTAATATTAACATTATTTTCATGTTTAAAATTTGAAAAAAGAAGCAAAAATTCCCATATTCTAATTGTGTCAGTTATTAAGTTAAATACATCAATTTTTCAAAGTGGAATCATTACGAAAACCATATCGGGCATGCTGCTGCTTTCTTATAATTGAGAGTTCTTTCTGTAGAAAATGGACTGAATACAACAAAAGTGAATTAAACATGCGTAACGGGTGATTAAATAATAATATTCTCTGACTTTGATGAATTTTTTATTAAACTGACACTGATTCGTCATTTCTGTGGTGCCAATATTGTATCCCATTGATGACATAATTCACTTGATGACAATTTGGCCAAGTGATGTTAAGGCTGAAATCCGAATGATGAAAAGTGTCATGGGGTCAGAAACGAAGACGCTTTTCGAAGTACTCATGTCAAAATACATCAGCGTTATGACGCCTTTTCAATCAATGTAAGGGTAATTTAATAGAAAAAATTAAAAAATTACCACATGCAGTATGGAAAAGTATAAGAAATAAATTTAATTTCCCGTTTTCTCCCTTTTTGATACTTTTTTCTCACCAATTGAAGTATCAACAATTTCACTATTGTAGGGGGAGCCCATAAGCTAATACGTACGTATATGTCAACACATGAACAAAAATGTTTTGTAAAAAAGTACCAAAAATAGGAACGATTTTACCTCCTAAGCGTTTAACTTTCGAAAAAGTACCTAAATAACTTTGTTGACTTATACCCCGGATAATTAATGCTGCCGGGTAATCGAACCACGATTATTCGAGGGCCCACTGTATTAAGATTTATATTTTATTATTTTAAACTGATTTATAATATTAAAACAAAAACCTATAATTATAACAAGTTTTGTAGGGAAAAAATCAAAATATGTTTTTAAAAGAAATCTCTAAAACACAAGAGAGGAAGTCTAATTGCAGAAGATGAGTGGGGGAAAGATTGTTAGAAAACAACAAAAAATAACAACTGCCATTAGCTACAAAAAAAAAAACATGAATAGATACTTTGTTTAAGACGTTTTTAATTGACTGTAAAAACAAGCTTATCACTACCGATGTTGATAATGATGATGGTGCTGATGCCGATGCCAATAATGGCTTTAAGGCTTTAAATTTAAGTTAAGATTTAATAGACTTCTCCACTCTCCAACCAATGACCCCACACACTCTTTCACTGATTTAAAATATCGTCAAACAATCACATTAAATTTAAACGAATTTTCTTTTATCTTTATTAATTGTCTGAAATTAACTAAAAGATACATTAGTAAAACATTAGAAGAATATTGTTTTATTTTTTTTCTCCGACATTTTATCAATTTGTGACAAATCATTTGATTACAATCGCCTCAACATTTTTTAAAGTGATTTTCACCGCCCGCTTCTTTCTTTTCGGCAACGGAAAAGTGTTAATGCCTCTAAAGAAAGGGAAATTAAAAAACGTTTCTTATCACTGATTTGTTATTGGTTTTGTTTTTATACCCTGCACCGCAGGTTGATAGAGTCATTCTGTCATTCTGTTTGTAAATAATTTCTACAATATTGTTCTTAGGCCCTATAAAGTTTACAAGTTATGGGTTCCTTGAAGCCAGAAGCTGATTTAACGATGTCCGTCTGTCCATTTGTACGTTTAAATGGGTATTCCGAAGAATAAGTGATCATATATTTATTTCATACATACATACGTCATTCAAGCTTGCTACCGAAACTCAGCCGAATTGGCCTATAAATGGCTAAGATATGAGCAAAAAATCACGAACTGCTCTAATTTAGAACATACAACTATTGTTGTTCTTATTTCTGTATATTTGGAGACCGTCGAGATCTTCGTTATCAATACACGACATCTTTAGAAAAATAGGCAGGATTAGTGAAGTGGGCGTGGCACTTCCCGTACAAAGACCTTTTAGATTTCTGTTTTTTTGAGAAAAGTAAGAGCACTGGTTTCCACGGTTATCAAAACACAAAATTCTCCAAAATATGGGCGGGATTGTAGAAGTGGGTGTGGTACAAAATAGATTAACATCTAAAGACCAGTTAGTTATAAAACTTTCTGTTCTTAGCGCACCATGGTGAAGGGTACAAAAGATTCGGCATAGCCGAATAAAGCACTCTTACTTGTTTTTTTTTGTTGTATGTTGCCTTTGTTTCCATTGTTTTTTTAATTGTTAATTTTAGTTTTAAATGACATTTTCTGGATTGATATTCAATGTTCGGTGGAAATGTTTGGCGGGCATTAGTAACAAATAAACTGATCGTTTGATTATAATTATTCAAATGATTATCAAATTAAAAATCCAAATTAAATCTAAATTTGAGAAGAAAAAGAAAACGTTGGTGTTTTGATTATTTAAGCTGATGAACAGTGGCACAAAGAAAAAATGAGATATCGAAATTTTGACTTAATTCAAAATTTATTTTGTGTAACTGCTTATTATTTTTTAACTTAAATTAACTTTTGAACAGGCAAGCTCTAGAGAACTTGTGAGATTTCGTGTAAAAAGTGACTTTTCGAAAATATGACTTTAAAGTGAAAAATTACCTTTTTTTGGATAAAACCAGGTTTTAAAAACTGCAGTTGATTTGTGTACACCTTTTGTCTTTTTTTTTGGCTAATGACAAATGAAGAGGAGGCAAAAATTGCAGTTTTTCTACTTTGACTGCAGTTTGTTAAACGCTGTATAAAACAAGCATATAGCACACATTCGGTTTGGCCGAATCTTTGATACCCTCCACCTAGAATACGAATATTTTGGAAGTGGTCGTCTAACGTTGGCGGGGTTAGACTCCAGCCAGAGACACGGGCCTTATGCAGACAAGCGTAGAGC
The DNA here is from genome assembly GCA_949318255.1 of Pollenia labialis. Taxonomy (NCBI): domain Eukaryota; kingdom Metazoa; phylum Arthropoda; class Insecta; order Diptera; family Polleniidae; genus Pollenia; species Pollenia labialis. The sequence goes on from OX439139.1 coordinate 206,177,703, forward strand.
TTCTTGGAATAGCCTTAGGGGAAAATTTTAAATTATATAAAATAACTGAAAATTCATTTGTTTTTACGGAATTTGCAGAAAAAATCAAGTACATATTTCTTAATTCAAGTACGAATTATTCAAGGGCCCGTTATTTAAAATAATCCGAAAACGGAATAGCATTAAGTAAAAGTGAGATAAAAGTTAATCTCAAACCGTGCTTGATTCAAGAATTTCCAAGTTGGTTTCTATACCGAATTCGTACTTAAAAATATGCCGAAAGTTAGATTAGATTTATTCTAATGTGAACACTTACCCCAGAGAATCATAGATAATAGAGAGAATATGATTATGTATTTACTTTTCCCGTTGCACCTGTTAAGGTAGAAGAATAAAATATGCGTTAGTGCGCGCACGCTCTGTAGACTTCTGTCAAAAAATCAGCTGACAATAAAAAGAATAATTTAACATATTTATTTATATTTATCATGAAAAAAAAAGTTATTGAAGAGCTTAAAAAATATACGATATTTACATAAAAAGAATAAATTAAATAAAATAAAAAATCTTGCTATAATTTCGAATCCGTTTTCAATGTACAAATAAGTAAACAAATAAAACAGCTGACAGGAATGGCTTTTGGAACGCGCGTTGTGTAACTTGCAATTTTTCATGCGCTTAAGTTTTTAAACGCACGACACACGTCGACGAACTAACGTGTGTTATGTACTGCAACCTTTAGTTTCACTTTTGTTGTACATATTCCGCACTTTGCTTGCTGAAGAACTCCCAATTGTATTCAACTTAATACTTTCAACAAATAGAATTTGGGAATTTTTGCACGTTTTTCTTCTTGTACTATTTTTGTGGTTTCTACACAAAATAATCAAATTGCTTTTTCATGTTGTTTTTTCTTCAACAAACTTTTACAAACTCTATTCGAAAAAGTCATATAAAACTTATTTGATCCACTTTAAATAAAATATCTTGATTATTTTCAGAAATGCTACCAAACGTTTAAAAGTGATATTCATGAAATTAGACAAAATTTGAAAACTATAATGAAATTTATTAGCTTCAATGCATCTCAAATTGTATTACTATAACATTATTCGTCATGGTTTTAGTCGAACTAAAGTGTTTTCCGATTGTGGGCCTTATATGGGGGTAATAAAGTAAGAAGAAAATTATGAATACAATTATTGTATTTGTATGTTTAAAAAAATCGGAGTTATTAATATTTTTTTTTGGATTTTTGAATTAGAAAGTGCGACGTAAAGCGGGTTAATGCGACCGTAGAAAAAAATATATCTGGAGATATCACGGCCATGGTTGGGAAACGGGCGATTGAAGGTCAACATTCACCTTCTTATGAGTTGGTATTTCAGTTAAAGTAAAAAGCGTATTTCAGTTGTGAAGTTTTTGATTCTTTTTAGTTTTGGTTCTGGCTGCAAGCCAGGGTCAACCACAGGGTTGCGAACATCCCCCTAAGGGGATGGTGCCGCAAAGAGCTACTAGGGTAACTATTGCCCAAGATGAAAAACGAATACAAAACAAATTTGTTCAAAATCTATGATCAATTCCTGTTTTTCGCCACCATTTATGTAAGTTGTGGGTGGTGGTTCTACATTTGAATTCAAAACTCTTATCCTAGTTAAAAAAGTTTTTGGTTAGAAAATAAGTTTTTGGTAAAAAAGTGAGTTCTTAATAGGCTTTTTACACTGATCTGCATCTAACATCTACCATCCAAGATGCAGAAAATGTGAAACACTCGTTTACATTACTCACATCTAACATCTACCTACCATCAAACAAAAATGTCACCATTTTTGGAAACAAATTTTTTAAATAAAAAATTATTTTTTCTACAAGTGCCTAAATTTGAAAAGAAAATTCAAAATTGTATTTAAAGTTCAATTTGTTTAAAAATAAAAAAAAAATACTTAACAAAAAAATATTGCAATACAAGAGAACTTGACAAATGGTAGCGCTGCTTTCAAAAAATATTTCGAAAGATGTAGAATGGAATTAAATGAGATAGGAACATCTTTTAAAGATGTGGGTTTTTAGCCCTATGTAGATCTTATCTTCGGAAATTGTGGCAAATTGATGGTAGATGTTAGATATTGATCAGCGTAAAAAGGCTATAACGATGTTTTTTTCTAACAAGAAGAATTCTTGATCTAGAATATCTCTTCTTGAAAAAATATGTGTCCTTTTCTACCATTTATGTGTAAAAAAAATTCTTTTTGCAGATGTTTTGGTACCAAATAGGTCTATGTTTTTTGCATTTGTCGTTCATGCATCAGATTACGCACTTGGACTTCTTCAAGCTATTTCATCTTATAACAAATTTTAATCTAGCCATTTTCCTCTTCGTAACCCACTGTGTATTATGTGTATTTTAAGTAGCTCTATTCTTAACTAACGATTAAATAGATGGAATAGTAAATCGTTATTTTCCAAGATAAAAAAGATACCCATGCACACAAGTCGTCTGAGTGGCTAAGTATGTGTGCTCCTCTCCCTTTTAAAATTGATCGCCAGTTAAGTGATGAGTGCGTGTGTTAATAACGTAACAAAACTTAACAATCAAATAAAAAATAAAACACAAAAGCAACAAAAAAAAAAAAGAAAAATTAGCTAGATGTAATAGCAATAACAACAAGAAGAAAACAAAAATCAAATGACCTGAGGGTTTTGTGCGGCACTATCAAATTGTTTGAAGTTTCGCCGCCACTACTTACGGTAGCCACTGAAGCTCACCTTAACAGCAGTCGACGGACGGCAGCAGAAGCAACTCCAATCATTACTACTCATCTTGATCCATCAAATACAAATATGTACATCTAATTTTTAAATTGTATTCATTTTCTAACAGGCTTGCCATTGTAGCCCTTTTTCTGAATTAACACAAAATATTTTTTAAAAAAATGCATAGTGCTAGTTAAGTTTTATTTTTAAATTTATAGAATCTGCTTTTTTTAATATTATTTATTTGCAATTTGTTTGTTAATTTATACATACATATAAATTTGTCTTAGCATATAAATTGCAGTCCGGGTAAAATGGAAAAAATTCAAAAGCAGGGGAGCTTTATCAGTAAGCAGATTTGGGATAACAATATGAATTCAACTGACTTCTGGATAAATGTACTTCACTTTATAAATTCAATAATTATAATTTGTATTTGTGTTCAATGTAAATACTGAAATGTTCTTTAAGATCCGGCTATAAATTCCAAAGATATAAAGAACAAATTAAAAATGCGTCCCCTTCGTGCGGCAAATAAAAATTATTTTTTGAAACCTCCTTGCAGATATACTATATGGTACGGTCTAATGTATATGCATGCCTATTATAGAATATGTACTGGATTTTAAAAAACAAACATTACAAGTTATACGATTTTGTATTCGAAAATTTAAAAGAACACAAGGTTCTTTGTAATTGTATTAAAACATAAATTCGGCGGAATAAGTACTGGCCTTTTTGGTGCAAGTTGTAAAATATGCAAAAATATGCACTTAAAAAAGGCCAAATTTTATAAAAAGCTCTAAAACGGATAAATATATTGCTTCTGCATTCAATGGTCGCACAAGGAAAAACATGCAATTGCCTATTTTTGGTTTCCCTGATGATAAATCATCAAAAATGTAAAATTTGTGTCTTTATTATTTTGTTTTTATGAATTTTTAAGAACAAAAAAAACGTTGCGTTCATTCTGCTTTAAAAATTTTTTACCTTCACTCTTTTTTGCTGAATATCTCAAAAACAACTGGAAATATAAAGGACTATAATTAAAATGACTGAAGTGGGGAACAGAATAGCCGCTGAATTACACCGTTAAGAATAGCGCTACAAGCTGTCAAAATTTAAAAGCGGTAATTTTAAAGTAGTGTCAACTAGAGAATCCAATTATTTGAATTTTGGTTTTGTTCGAGGAAGGAATTAATCGATTTTTGAATTTAAAATTTGCTCGATTAATCGAGTAAGGTTTTAAAATTGTTCGAATTACTCAAATAATTCAGATAGTTTTATCCAATGGAAAAAAATAAATCTCTACATGAATTGACACTTTAATTATAATAATAAAAACAAAAAAACTATAATGCAAACATGTAGTTTAACAATAAACATAAAATAAAAATTCATATCGCTCCTTTATTGCAACATGGTCATATCTCATAAAATATAAAATTTCAAGTTACTTTAGCCAAAGGTTTTTATTCATACCTTCTTTATAGGTATGTACAAATAAAATAAGTAGTGTCACACTGACGATGCTCGATGGAAAATCAAAAAAATTAGATAAGACAGGGAATATTACGTCCAGAACACGTACACGAGTGAATTTGCCTGCTGGACAAGCATTTGAAATGTGTATTTGGCCCTTAACAGACTATAAAATGATCTGAAAGCCAAAGTTTAACACAGTTATATTTATCAGCAGGCGGGAACCAATACGTTTGTTTGTATGAAAAATATTTTCTAAACACATACCTTTTGTTTATGAGACGAAACAAATAATTAAAAACACAAAAAAATATGCTATAAAACTACAAAAAATTAAAATTTTTTTTAAGTAGGTTAATCGGTTAATCGACTGAAATTAATCCGGCTAATCGCTTAATCGACTGAAATTAACCGGGTTAATCGTTAATCGAAAAAAGCCAATTTGAAATTAACCGATCAGTTAATCAGGTGATAATTAATCGGTTAACCGAATGAATACCCTATTGTATACTCTAGTGTCAACAGAATACGCAGTTGAGGTAGTCATTGCAGTTCAAGTTAAAGCGCAAAATTCGAAATATTTAACTTTGTTGCGCTACAGAGCATTCGTAAGCTTTAACTACTACTACAACTTCTTTATTCTGTTCCAGGCATTAAAGGTAATTTGATTCCATAAAAAAACTGGACATTATAGAATCAATATGTTAACAGATTTGGAATCAGCACGCTCAAGTCAATTAAATCACATAACAAAGTTTATGCTCCCCACTTTTTTGCCTTCCAGTGCCGATGTTGTGTAAATGCCGCGTCAGGAATCCTTTCGATAGAAACGTGAGAAATGATACAAAAATGCGATAAATTGAAACACTGTTTTTCTTATATACTTAACTGTATCTGTAACATTTTTGGCGAGCAATAGTTGCCAAGTATAGAAATTACTCACCAGTTTACAGAAAAGGGGTCTAAAATTCTGCAATTTCCCAGCGGCTGAGAGTGGACTATTATTAGATTTATAATATTACGACGTAATCTCTTTTGATTGTTCTCGAGATGAGTTGCAGATACATTTTTTTTTAAATTTTCCCGAAACCATGGAATATTTTGTTTCACATTTTCTCGATGCAAGAAGTTCTCACCAAAGCTAAGGAACATGGGTACAGTGTAATTAAATACACAGAAAAAATCAGCACCAGTAAACGCATTAATCCAAAATAAAATCAGTTTTAATTAAAAGTTTAATCAAGTGAATTAAACGTTTAATCAATTGAATTAAACGTTTAATCATGTGAATTAAACGTTTAATTGATATTATTAATTTGTTTACTGGTGCATATTAATATTGTCAATTAAACGTTTAATACATTTGATTAAAAGTTTTATTCACTTGATTAAACGTTTAATTCAGTTGATTTAATTTTTTAATTAAAACTGATTTGATTTTTGATTAATGCGTTTACTGGTGCTTATTTTTTTTTGTGTATGCTTTAAAATTGTTTTGTGTATGCATGCAAATATTTCTGTGTAAATACAATTTTTGTTAACAAAAACTTGAAAAATTAAAAGAATTACAATGTTAATCTGTATTTTAACATTTAATTAAAAATGTAAATACTATCGTTTCTTTTTTATTAAAAAAATGTTATACATTAAATAAATCCATCTCTTTCTTTTTTAGCTGTAGAATGTTTTAGCACTTTGTTTTAAGGCGTTCTAGCAATAATACTCATCAATTTTATGGCAACACTGGCTGCTTACCAACATTCTTCAATTCAGTATCTTTCGTATGCAGTGTATACACTTGTTATTTTGTTTTAAAATTTATAAATATTTTTATAAGGTGCTGCTTTTTTTCTTCTTTTGCTTTTTTCTTCTTTTAAATTTTTAAAAGAAAAAAAGCTTGTGTTTCATTAAGTTTATTAATTTTATTCATACATTTATTTATTAACAAGCTGTATACTTTATACCCCCATGTGTATAATAAATTATTACTCTGTTGTTTTTTTTCGTTATTCAAGCAGTTGAATTGTTTTTGTTATTTGAAGTTTCAGTTCAGTGTTGTTAGCAAATTACATTAAAATATATTTTATAATAATTTCTTAAAAATTTTCATAATTTGAATGCAAATAAGCTGCTTCAAGATGATCGCATTAATTTGAAATCAGTTGTTAGATAAACAAGTCGCTTTTGCTGGCTTTTTGTTTGTGTTATTTAGCGACTAAATTTGAGCGACTTTTACCACTTTGGAACGTGTTATGCTTTTAAAGTTTTTAACTTAAAGTTTAAAGCTACAGTAGGAATTGTGGACTTGAGAATTGGTTTGGGTAATTTTTTTAAAGGCTTTATATGTAAAACATTAAATCCGTCATTCGCAGGGAGTTTATCAATTGCATTTACTTTATAAAAATCACAACTTAATAATATCGGGTAACGCATTTTGTTTTTTAATTAAAAGTCTTGTGCTTTTGAAAGAAAAAAATACAAATTGATATCAATTAAAAAATTTGTGATATTAAAAACAATAATTAAATTGGCACCTGTAAACACATTATTGGTATCAACTAAACGTTTAATTCACCTGATTAAAGCTTTTATTTTTGTTTAATGCTTTAATTGAAAAGAAAAATTAGCGAGAATTTTTTCTGTGTAGTTATAGAAATTATTTTTTCTAATCAAAATTTCCATATTAGTGAACCATACCATATTTTGCCATGAACAGTACACAGAAAAAATATAAAATCGATTTCAATTACACAATTCGTTCAGACAATTAAATATTTAACTAATTTATCCCCTGCAAAGGAATTGATCATATCAATTAACGGATTTGTATTTTCGAGTCATGGGACACAAATTTAGTCAATTAAAAAATTAATTGTATAAACAAAAAATACCCCACATATACACAAACATTTAATATTATGGGTTTTGATTAAAAAAATTAATTGCAGCAAACAAAAAACTAATTGAATAATTAATGTACACCAATTAATTATTTAATTGAATAATTTTTTGCAAAAATTTTTTCTGTGTACACATTTACATTCTTTAAAAGAATACAAAATAATAAAAACATTTTTGTGTTTGTAAATTTGTACGCAACTTTTTGATAAAACAAAAAAACAATTACTATTTATAAAAAAACTTTTTGGCAAAAAGGTGTCTTTTCTCTCTGGTGGAAAAGTGACTTTTTGGAAAAAAGTAACTAGTTGACAGAGTTAAAAAAGCTGAACACTCACGTAGTGTTTGTGTTTGCGAATTTGTACACAAACAAAATATGGTAAACAACAATTGTGAACTGACGATAACTTAGATACCGATCTTGTTTTAGGTTACTTGTTCTGTATTTTTTAGTGAAGGCATAGAGAACTCTTAGCTAACGTGTTCTGTATAAAAACATTAAGAAGAACTCGTGGTCGGTTGTACACGTGAGGGAATTTCTTAATTTTCCGCGAATTTAATGCATTTAGGATTTTTCATTTATTGCATCTGAAAGGGGTTAGCGCTATAATTTTAGCTTGAACGCAAGTTCAAAAAAGAAATAATAAATAAAAAAAATGTACCTAGATTTTATGTATAAATATAATCAAGAAAAACAAGTACCCTAAAAAAACGCTACACGTTCGCTAAAACAAGATTGGTACGTTATCTTAGTGTTTGTGTTCGTCAGCTCATAATCGTGTTGCACCGTATTCAGTATGTTTACAAATACACAAACACAAACACTACGTTAGTGTACAATTTTTTTCGAACTAAGCTATCAAGTAACTTGTTCTCAAAATAGTCGCTTTTTCACCAAAAAAATACCATTTTTTGCCTGAGAGAGTGCCCCGTTAGACTAGCTGGTAGCGAGCAAGTCTATCAGCGCCGGGGTTGCGGGTTCGATTCCCGCCAGAGACTCTGGTTTCTTTCCTGCAGACAAGCATAAAGCTTCGCGGGATAAGCTTAGGAAATCAAAAAAAAAAAAAAAAAATTTAAAAAATTTTTATAAATGGTCCCTATTTAAAAGTTACCGTTTCACCAAAAAGTAATTATATATTTATTTCATTATAACCCCATTTCTTTAACCAAAAAATCAAACAGAAAGCTGTTCACTTCACAATCACTTTTTCACATAAAAATTAAATTTAATAATGAAAATCTACTCCTTCTCTTGTGAAATTTTCGAATTGCTTATCGAACCTAACAAAACATTCGGGTTTTGCTGCTGTTCGGATTTGATGGCTTTATGTATATTGTTGTTAAAACCTAATTTTTTCCGAAGAACATGCAATTTGTCTCACGGCTTTATCTCGGAAACTAAAAAGCTTGTACTCGATGATAGCAAAAATATTGCAGGGTGTAATTATTGCTTTGATATTTGGACCAAATCTTTGATAACGTCTCCTAAGGCTTCAAGTTTTAAATAAGTTGAAAAGTGAGATCTTTGATTAACAATGAATCAATCTTCTTCTTAGAATAAATGTGACATAGGCACCCGGTGGGTTAAACTAATTCGAGTATGCTGAATCCAGTGGTGCTAACCGTTTTTTTTTAGATTAGCTCTTGTTTTTGAGATATGACGTTACTTCGAAAATGGACTAGGTTGCACAACATACACAGAAAAAATAGAAAATCGACTTTAATTAAACAATTCGTTCAGACAATTAAATATTTAACTAATTTTGCTCCTGCAAAGGAATTGATCATATCAATTAACGGATTTGTATTTTCGAGTCATGGGACATAAATTTTGTCAATTATAAAATAAATTGCGTAAACTAAAAAATACACCACATATACACAAACTTTTAATTTTATGGGTTTTGATTAAAAAAATTAATTGCAGCAAACAAAAAATTAATTGAATAATTAATGCACACCAATTAATTATTTAATTGAATAATTGTTTCAAACATTTTTTCTGTGTATATGTATTTGTCTAATTCAAAAACGGTTTAGTTTTTTGCCCCTAAAATTTTCTCAAAACATACCAGCCCCTTATCACCATCCATTAGGGTGGATTTTATACAAATATGGCGGTTTAATAAAATTCTAAAACCCACACTGCCAAAGGTTCCCATATACCGTATATGATATACGGGTCATGAATTAATGACCGGCCTCACTTTGTTTTACATCCCCCTCATTTGTTTCTAGCATACTTATCCGCTATCTCCTTTCCTTAAGGGGGCTCCCATACAATATTTTTAATAGAGACTAGAACTATATTGAAGAAAAAGACCCATAACTGCCTAGAAGTCGCCCCGAGGGGGATAAAATGTATGACCGAACTCAATTAGTTTTTTATTCTTAACATTTGGCGGATGGCATCAGAGATTTAGCACATCCGAATACAGCCCTGTTACTTATTTATTTTTCAAAATGAAAAATATAAGGATCTCCTGCGTACAAAGGAGCAGCAGTTTGATTGTATGGAAAATGTTTCGACCACGCTTCAACATCAGTTGATTGTGCCACGTTTATTCCAAGTCGAATTCACTAGAAGGTGAGGTCAACTCTAAAAATACAATGCTGATTGTAAAAAATATTACTAGAAAAAAGGTTTGTTTACATACAAAACTTGTTTGTATACAAACTTTGACAAGTCCTCACCTTCAAGCGAATTCGCATTGGCTTATTCTATAATTTATTTTAAAAATTTGCACAAAAAAACAAAGCGGCGTTGCGTTAGAATTTAAACGACATAACTCTCTTTAATCATATGTTGCGGATGAGCACAACATGTTGACTTTAGGAGGTTTAATAATTTTTTAATGGATAAAATCGTAACTGCTGAGTTGAGCGGAATTGCTCAACAATGCGTTTCTAATATAAACGCTTAACGGTTGCGCAGTAGTTACATCTTACGAACATGTCCATTATAATTTCTTGTCTTATACACAATAATTGATACACACTTTAACACTCATACGAAAGGAATGGCAAATTTATAACACCCTTCCGAATTAAACATTCGTCGGAGTGCAGGGTATACAAATTATTTGAAAACGGCGTAGTCACCTTCAACATTCGCCTCAAACCAATTAAATAATTTGTGACAAATTTTTTGCATACAAATTATCCAAATTAGTTTATTTTAATTTTTTTAATATTATTTTAATTTTTATTTCGATTACGATCAACATTTCTGCTGTTGTGGTTGTTGGTGCTTCATTTTCAAATTTAAATATTTCGTGATTCCTAAGTAATTAATTAATTTTAAATTTATGTTTTAGCGGTTATAAATAATCATTAATAAAAATTAAATTAATAAATATTCATGCAACATTTTGTGTGTGTGTTTTTTATTATTATTATTGTTAAGTCAGTTATCTGTTTTGTTTTTAACAGCAGGGAAGTTAAAGACACCACTACTGTATTTAAATCTTAAATTTAATAAAAAACAAATTTGTTAAAGAAAAAAATAACAAAATTAAAGCGAAACCGAAAATCGTTACGTTCAATTGTCACCAACAATTTTGAGGAATTTATTAAAAAAAAAAATAATTTCCTTTAAAGTTGCGGCGCAACACCAATCTAAACATGTTTCAATTTATTATCAGCTCGTTTATTCAAAAAACAGTTTTTTATTGGGGGTTATTTTTTTTTGTTTTTTTGAATTTTTGTCATGTCAATGAATTTTTTTTTTGTCAAATTAACAATTTTAGATATTGTCTTGTATTTTTGTTTTCGAAAGTCAAGTAGCAATTGTGGCTAAAATTTACATATTTAATAAAATTTATGAGCAAATTATTAAAAAATAGTTTAACTTTAAAAATTTCTAATTCGTTTTTTTTCCTAATAAACTTTTTAATTTAATCTTTAGACGAAATCTTTTTGTTATTTTTTTATGTGTTTCTTTACGAAATAAAGCCGGTTTTAACGTGTGGGCGTAAAATTGTTGTTTCTTTTTAACATGTGTCTGTTGTTTTAATCCTGCTTGGTATGTGTGGTTAGTTCAATGTTTGCCGAAGGGTTAATAACACTATGCGCCAGAAAATTTAATTTTATTGAATCTAATTAGAAAGAAAAATTGGCTCCCATAACCTTAAAAGTATTTGAAGCGTTGGCAAGAATTTCCATAATACTTTACTTTGGGTGCCTTTCTGAACCCCTCGGGGGTATAGGTATCATCTTAAGACTATTTCACAATTTGATGTTGGGGCATAATCAGGTGCAATCAATACTTGGGATTTGGGAAAAATTAAAAATGCACAGATCACAGGAGATTTTCATTTTATAAGGTACCAGGGGCAGGCAGTAGCCCACGGTGGTACGTCATCGGTCTGATTATTGTTTGAGCTCTTCGTTAGTATGCTTCTAGCGGGAAATGATTTTTTTTTGTTCCAAGAAGATTTTCTGTGCGGAAGTTTTACTTTTTAGATAATAAGCACTTCCAAGGTGGCACTACCATCAGGAATAGTGGAGGATGTACAACGCATAAATGCTTTTTTGGCGAACGGACACTTTGACAAAGTTTGTACAGTTTTGTTTAGGAAAGACATGACATTATTGCTATGCAAGGCAAAATGAGTTAAAGAAGGCAGCCTTTTTTAACGTTTAAATTACTGAGGAGAAAAAGTACGATGCCCAAGTTGGGGCACAATGTAAAACACATCAGTCTTGACAACTTAAAATTATTTGACGTGTGTGAAAATAAAAATGAAAAGTTGAATTAATTTTTTTAAAATATCGCATGCGATAAAAAATATATTAAAAGTTGTAAACCGCTGTTTCTCACAAGTTGGCAAACGTTTGGCAGCTCGTTAACAAGAGTTTCGCAAGTCGTTAGCCAGAGTTTGGTAAGTTTATTATAAATAAACTTTGTGCTAACTTTATTATGAATACGGCTGTTAGTCTTTTTATATTAAAATTTAGGATTTTTTAAAAAGATTAAAATTCTCATGAAAGGGCTCTGTGAGGGATATCCCCATTTTGTCCAAATCGATCTCTGGGAATCAAGCCTACATTTTTGAAAATTTGACCTGAGTTCGAAGGATTTGGATACAGTGGTCATAACCCTCACAGAGCGCTATCATGAGAATTTCTCTCTAAGTCAAATTTTCAAAAATTTATAAAATTTTTCACAAATACAATTTAGATATAGATAGTGCTTATAGATTATGCAGCCTGGTCCATAGTCATCATTTTCTATTATGGTTGGATTCCCTGAGATTGAAGGATTTGGACACAGAGCACTTTCATGAGAAAGTCAGTCTGTCATATTTATTCAAATTTTTATATAAAAAGACTTATAAAATATCAAATTAGTTTTTAATGCTTAAAAAAAATAATTGATATTTCTTTAATACTTTAAAATTTCGTGTAAATAGTAATATTTTTTTAATAATATTTTTTTCGCATGCGATATTTTTTAATATATTTTTTTATCGCATGCGATATTTTTAAGAATTTAATTTAATTATTTGCAATAAAATCCATTTGATTTGATAAAGCCAAAATTTTGCAAAATACAACTTTCAATACATTTTTACAATTTGACTTTGAATGTTCCTTTTCAGAAAGACACGTTAAATTATTTCAATACAATAATTTTCAAAGTATAAGAAGTCCATTTAAAGTTGTCCCTTTAAAAATCAACTGATTTGCTTCTGGCTCTTCCTTATTTCAATAAAAAGCCAGTAGTTTAATTTTCACGCAATATAAAGGGTTTTTTTTAAAGGACCGATGGAACTTGAAATTACTTTTATTCGAGATACAAATACATGACATTATCATCTGAAAATGATTTGAGGCATAAAGACATCGAGGCTGGCCATATGTAACAAATAATACGAACAATGTAGACAGAACTCTCGCCATTTTTTTTTTATAAACCATTGATCAAAAATAAAATCATTTATAATTAAAATTTTAATCAAGTGAATTAAACGTTTACTTATATCAACAACATTATTGCAGAGAATAGTGTTTATATCAAAAAATATTTAATTGATAAATAATTTGTTTACTGGACCGAAATTTATTGATTTTTTGATGAATATCATAAAATTGTTAATTGAAATTAATTAAATTTGCACTAGTTAAGAAATTAATAGCATCAGTTAAATATTTTTATTTTTATATTGTGTTGTTGATACAAGTAAACGATTAATTCACTGATTAATCGTTTAATTAAAAAAAAAAATACAAAAAGTTTTTCTTTTCTGTACGGTTTATTAGCATAAAATAGTGACTTCACGTAGCCGCACAGGAAATAATCGAGAGGTTTGAATTCGAACAACCTTGGTGGCCTACTGACAGGTCCATTTCTCAAAATCAACTTATTGCCAAATTTTGGTTGCAACAAGTCGATTATTGCGGTCCCCGTATGACACTCAGAGCCGTCTTTTTAAAAACATCGCGCTCTGAACAATATAATCCATATTATCACACAAAAAATTTTTGATCATGGTGCAGTTACGATCTCCATTGACCGTAAGAACCCTTTTATATGCATATTTCAAATTGAAAGGCAGACAGGGGAAGTTTGTAGGTGAAAGAGAAAAGTAAAGTGTGTCACGCATACATAGTCACCTCGTTAATCTGATTTGTCACTATCAAAGTTTTCTTTCCGAAAGTCTGAGGGGAAGAGAACATGCCATGATCCTCTCCCCTCTCAATAATAAGCTCAGACCTTCTGAAAGAAATCTTTCACAGTGACCAACAACTTACATTTGTCTGCCTTTAAATTTCCAATATGTAAAAGGGGTCTAAGTTAGACCGTCTAACGCAAGCGCAGGTCTTATTTTTAAAGAAATAAGGTACGATATCCCACCCGCCAGCTTGTAAACCGCACCATTTTTATTTGTATTTTTATTTATTTTTGGTTGTAATGAAGTCTGTACAAAGAGGAAAAAATCCGGTATAAAAGTACCAAAATTGACACTTTTCCTTGTCAAAAGTGAGCCAACTACGTTTGTGTTCAATTTAATAACAGATGGTTTCAATATTTTTTAGTCACCACGTTGTGATTTTGTCACCTTTTGGTCTAATTCTGTCAACAAAATGTTAATATATTATAAACATATTGGTGTCATTTCGACAACTTGCTGTTATCATTTTTGACAACACGCCGTTGGTATATTGACCACATTCGGTTGTCATTTCGATAACACATTGTTCTGAGTATAGTTATAAATAACCCATTCTAAACACAATCAATAAAATTATATGAAGCATTTTTATTAATTTATTTCAAATTTTTAAAATTAAAATTCAAAAAAAATTCACCTGTTTAATTTTAATAAAAGGTACAATAAAAATTTTAAAAATACAGGAACTTCATTGTTAAATATTAGATTTAATATAATTTTTTCAATTGTTTGGCCTCTTCATCGTCATTAATCTTTTGCACTTGCGTTGTTTGTACATCATTTATATTTTTTTCAAGGTTCTCCTGCATATCCAAGGATCATAATGCTTTCTTCACTGTTTATAATGTTTATTTTTCATTTTTTAGTTTTATAATTTTTTATCTCACTTATATTATTTCACTTGAAAAAATTTGCGCTTTATAGTTGCGGCGAAAACAAAAGTTCTTTGTATATACGCTCTTATTAATGACAGTGCGATACATGTTTGATAACAAGATGTTGTCAATTTGACAACAATGGTACGTTTTTTATCTTTCGGCCCAATTTGACAACATTTTGTTGAAAATTTGAGAACAAATGTTGTCAAAATATTGACAACACTTTGTAATCAATTTATTACCATTGGTTGACAATTTTTTAACGCCTTTTGTAGGCCAACAAGTTGTCTGTAGCGTACTTAGAGTATGCTGATCATAAATTAAAATAAGTAAGCGGAGATCTAATTACGGCTAACCAATTCGTAAGTTCTACTGGTTAAAAAGAAACACCCTTTATAAAACCTCAAATACTTTTTTAATGTGACAAAAATGACACCTTCACTTTGATGGTCAAACAGACACAGGCATTTTTAGAAACAATTTAAGGACCTGGAAAGAAAACCGTAAAATTTGTCTTTAAGTTGTTTGAGATTTAAGTGTTTGATACAGACAGCACAACAACAACCAACAGCTGTAGGCAAAAATATGTGTGGTAAGAAAATTAAGTTGCAGTTGTGGTTAATACTGCCCCTGTTGTTGTTGCTGATTCATGTTCCTGGTGCAATGCAGCTACACAAACAACTCTTTTCAAGCCAAATATTTTATGGTCTAAATATGAAAACGAAACTTCTTTTTTAGGCAATAGAATGAATGCATTTAAAAGAGAAAAAGAAAGACAGCAGACAAAAAAGCAATTTGTATATCTTGAAGATAAATCAAAATATTATCAATAATCAAATCGGTAGCTGTTAATTTAAAAGCCGTTAGCTACAATTCAAAACCGTTTTTTGTACATAATCAACTTTGAAATAAAAGAGTTAAGGAAAAAAACATATTATTGTTATTTTTTTTGTATCGGCCACATAATTAATCCCATATGTAAATTACGATTATTTTGGTTTAGATTAGGGCCTACAGGCCATAAATTTCCAGTAGTAAGAGAGACACGCAGACACTTTGTCACATTAAATTATTTTAAACGTAATTTAAATACCTTTGAAAGGGGCACTTTTGGTTTTATGCCCTTGTGATTGTATCTGAGAGATCAAAAATATAATACAAGAACACATACATACACATTTTTTTTATTGTATGACACCGTAATTTTGTGGTATTTCTTTTTGTTTTTAACAAAAGCTGTTTTTGTTAAAATTACCAAGACTAAAGATATTTATTTACATTAATTTTGAAAACAGTTCGTGTAAGATGATGAAGAATTCCGTTAAACGATGTACATGGAGAAAAAAATTAATCTACGAATTAAGTCCTAAATGCAAAAATCAACAATATCCCTAACATTTTTATGCAGATACAGTTCTATGAAAGTTTTTGGGGGATTGTTTCATATGAAATAAGTTTCCAAATATTAAACATTAATTAAATTGTGCTACGAACTAAGTTCCGAAAGCAGAAATGAACAACAACGACTTTAAGGGAGTTTGCTAGGGTGATCGATTATTCGACATTTTTCAATAACCGGTTTTCGAATATTCCGAATAGTTGTTATTTTAAAAAACCCGGTTATCGGTTAAGCATTTTAAAAATAACCGGTTAACTGGTTCTAATTCGAATACATAAAAATACAATAATCAAATTAGTTTTTGTAATAAAAAGTTAATTAGAATAAAAACAAAACAATTCACGAAGGTAAGGAACCAACAAAATATATAGATATGACAAAAGGTATGTTCAAACCTAACAAATATTTGACGATAAAATCAAAAAAAAGCGTGACCAGTAAATTGATTAAATTTAAGCATTATTTTAAACAATTTCTAGTTATTTGCTAAACTTTATGTCTAAGATGATAATTGCATTTATGTATAATGTAGTTAAGAAACCGTTAAATAATGTTTGCTCTAGCCAAACGTTTAGCAAAAGCAAACAATTCTTTAAGAAAACTGTTGGTTACGTTAGGAGTCAAATATTTAATAGGTGTGAATATAGCTTTAGAATTTTTGAAAAACTTTGGTTTTAATAATATAGGAATTTAATAAATTTATTATTTGAGAAATTCTCCCAAATTTATTGCAAGTGAGTTTTAATTTGTTGCTGGTTAAGCAAATTTATTGTAAGTGAGTTTTAATTTGTTGCTGGTTAAGCATGTCTATATGAAGCAGTAAACTTCAGCCATATTTTTGAAACCTCTTATCCAGGATTATATATTTAAATTTTTTTTTTTGTTTCAGCATTATAGAAACAATAGTGATACGAACATGCTTTGTATGTGAAATATCTGTCAATTCGTCGATCACACAATTTAAACCCTTCCAGGACATTTTTGATTCCTTCAATTTTATTTTAAGTTCTTGGTGTTTTAATAAATAAAACTGATGAATTTTCCCATATCGTTGATTCCGCAAATATGTTCTTGTTTTAAGCATGAAGATATGCTAGAACTATTTAAGAGTTTTTAATTCATTATTGGCAGCATATTCGTAAAGTATTATTTGCAGTCTCTTAAAAACTACTTGGAACAGGGTCAAGTTTTACTTGGCGTATATTTATGTCAAGCTTGTAGTCTAATTAAACGTGATTAATAAGTCGTGACGTTAAAGAACCTTTGCAACTTATCATTTTAGGGCCATTGAAGGACAATTTTCATTTAAGTCAGTTCGAAATATCACCAGAGATGGCATCTTTATAAAGATATATATAGTACATATGTATATACTGTCAAATTGCTAATTATTATTAAAGCTGAACTTTTTATGTAGTACTTTAAATTGTTTTTGGTTTTTGTTACAAGAACACACGCTTATATAAGCTCATAATGTTTTTTTGACTTTTGTTTCATTTTGTTTTGACATTTTTTATAAAAAGTTTAAGTTTGCCAAATATTCAATTAGAAAAATACTTAAATTACGGGTACATTTATAACAAAAGTAAGGAAAACGTATATAAATTACACATTAATTAAGTAACCGGTTTGTTTTACTAAAATAACCGGTTTATTCGATATTCGAAAAATGGACATTTTAAAATATTTGACTTGGGAAAAACTAAAATAACCGGTTAAAACCGGTCGAATACTATTCGATCGATCACCCTAGAGTTTGCTAATTTTTTAGCATAAAAATTGAAGTTGAAATGTGGTGGATTTGGAATCGAGGAAATTTTAAAAACGACCCTGCACTAAAAGTTCATACAAATATTCCATTTTATCAATTAAAGGGACCAATTAAATTTACAAGAACAACTCTCTAAACCAGGAAAACTAACGGTAATAAAATCGGGAACTCAAATGTATTTACAGACGAATTTTAGATATGTTACCCTATTTGGAAACGATGGGCAGTAATCGGCTCACATAAACAGAGGTTTAAATTCATATCAGAGTTATTTGGGCCGAATATTATCTTGATATTAACATCCATATGAGGGATTTAAAGGACGGTCGCTAAATTGTTTATTAATGTTAACTTTTTAAAGGAAATTAAAGCTATAAAAGCAATATTTATATATAGTTGGAAACTTTGGGAAATTGTGAACTGATCCAAAAAGAATTTTATTTGCAGTAAAATGTGTTTGGAGCGAATTAAATCTTAACAACAACATATTTAGACGGTTTACGGACACAGAGAGTCTAATTTGAAAAAAAAGTTTTAATGGGTTAAATGTGAAATTATAGATCGATTCTCACTTCATCCTTAGTACAATTAAAATGTGTGTACCAAATTTGATCAAATTACATACCAGACTGCAACTTGTACTTTGAACACAAGGCTAACATGAATAAAGAACCAGCAAATACGGACGGATGGACATGGTTAGATCTCTTTAAAATTTGATTCTGAGTCGATCAGTATACTTAGAGATTTGTCAAGATTTCTATGTATTACACACATCGCCAAAAATTTATATTATTTATATTATTATATTATATTAAAAATCTACCATTTGCAGAAGTGATAAATGACAACTTCGATGATATTATTTTTTATTAATTTTTTTTATGGGGAAAGCACCTTCGCGTGTTTCCGACAATACAGAGAAGTATCTCGATTTCTGACTTCCTCCACAGCCTATAGCAACTAGTTGAGAAACGTTGTTTCAAAGCGATTATGAATTATGCTCAAAACTTAAACAATTCAAAGATCTGGTGGAAGGATTCAACAATGGTGATGTAAAACCAATATAACATTTTACTTTGCCAAATATAAAAGCACAGATAATGTGTGTGTCCTAAAATTATGGAAACTATTGTTGAATTAGAAAAATCTTATCCATGGAGAAAGCATATTAAGACTAAATAAAAATTTGTTAAAAAACATTTTTAAGTACATATTTTTAAATTTTTTGCACACATATTTTTATTTTTAGTGCTTTTTTTATGAGCTTAAAATGTGATTTTTACTGCATAAAAGTCCGGTCACACTAATAAAAATATTTTAACGTAAACTAAGTGTAGATGTAGAAAACTAATATCATTTCTATACATTTTTTAAAAGGAAAACCCTAAGGACAAGAATTTAAAGGTGTCAGCACAAATACATTATACACTCTCTACAATTAACAATGGTTTGTTGTCAAAATAAAAACACTGCATTGTCAAATTGAGTATTTTTTTCTACCAGATTGATTCCTTTCTGTATACCCAGAGAAAAAACATGTTAAAATATGGTCACCGTCTACCAAACTATTTTTAAAGAAAATGTTCAACATTTTATTTTTAATCTAACCATATTTTTGTCATCGAGAACCATATTTTGGTTAAAGTAGTCCTCCATGAAGAATCCACACCATATTATGGTTGCCTCTAAACATGTTATGGCTAAATGTGACAAAAATTTGTTTTTAAATTTACAATAGTATTTTGCTCTTTTCCAAGAGCAGCATGTTATGGTTAAAACATATTTTATTCATAACCATAACATTTTCTGAGGCGTTCATAATACGGTTGTGATATCTTGATTTTACTTACTTTAACCATAATATGGTTGTCGATAACAATAATTTGGTGAAATTAAACATAATGGCCCATATTTATAGTCAAAAATAAAGTCGACTTTAAATAAAAACCGGTTTTAAATGCATGTGAACACCATTGTTTTAAAATATACTTTAAAAAAAGACGACTTTATTTTTGACTATGAATATGGGCCAATATGTTTAAAATCTTCTTAAAAATAGTTTTGTTGGAGGTGTCCATATTTAAACCTCTATAGGGGTTATTTTAAATTTATTTCTGTTTAAAAAACTTGTTTTATTTTTTATTAATGGTTTAATTGAAAAAAAAATTGCTATAATTTTTCTGTGTAATAAATTTGTAATTTCACATGAAATTTGGAGGATTATTAAATACAGTGTTATGAGAATGTCTTATTGATCTAAAGATTCATATTAGACTGTGTACGTTATAGTCTTTGAAAAGATACCTTAATTGTATTATAACCAGAAGCGTTGGCAGTTTACCAAAAGTTGAACGCTTAATTACACAAAGAGTGTCCAATTTCTAAGGAAACGTCTATTAAAATTAGCCTTACTCTTCTGCTGCATCCAGTTCCGATATAAATTAATTCGCATATTAATATCAAAGTTTTTATTTTTTTTGCTCTAATATTTAAACCGTTTAATGAAACTGATCTTTTACTACCGTTACAAAAAAAAAGAAAAAAAAAACATCGAAGTCATTAAGGTTTTTCACAGCAATAAATCAGCAATCTTTTAAGCATAATTTTAATTACAAAAAACCGACATGGCGAATATGTAAATGAATGGGCAGCGGACGTAATTATTCTAAGCGATCAGGTGGTCTCTATAAATTATCGATACAGATTATTATACAAAATTGAAGATAAAAAAAAAAACATTAGATATACTAACATTTGTATGTACGGATGTGTGAATGTGAACGAACGCATAGATACATTTGCCTAATGAGACTGTATTCATTCCCTCAGTCATTTGAACATTCATTCATTTATTATAAATTGTACCTCGTACAACTCCTTACATGATTTTAGGAAAAAAAAAATCAAGTTAACATCAAGTTATAATAAAAAAACAAAATAAACACATTATGATTATAATCTTGGCTAAAGATGATAATGATGAAAAAAGCTGAAAAATTAAAGGTATAAACAGGAATTTCTAGAAGACAAATAAATCTCATTAAAGAGTGGAAGTGATTCTGCAAGAATCATATTTTTATTTAAGAAATGAATAACAAAAAAATAAAAAACAAATGATTCTTTGCCAATAAACTCGACAACAAGATCACAGAATAATGCCGCTATTGCAGATGAATTCTTGAATGAAATTTTTTTTAGATGAATCATGATTAAATCAACTCAACTCAACCCAATAAAACAAAACCACCAAAATCATCATCATCACTTTCAAATAAAACTAATAAAGTTGTAAGTAAGGAAATAAGTTTTTTCTCATAGTTACCATCTATGTGATATTTTATTATCAAGATCATTATTATGATCATGATGCCTTTAAAAGCAAACAAAAATACAAATCTGAATCAGTGTCAACCATTGGCGTAGATAGGGGAGTGCTGGGATGGAGAACAAAAAACTGAGCCTCTGCTTTCTAACTTTAAAACTGTAATAACTTTTTCTTTCTTATTCTGCCTTTTTTGATCAGTTCATAAAAAGAATTTTCAGCTAATTAAAAATATAACAAAATCTTAAAAGAGAATTAATTGTGGTATTGCCAAATATTTATTTTTTTAAATGACGGTATGCGGTGGTGCATATTGGATGGCGTTGGAAAATTTTGTTAAGTGGTCTGTGGAAAACCATTTCACCTTGTGGTTTTAAGTTGAGGTAGCTAAATCGCTTTGGTAAGGAATGTGAAATGCATTATTTCGCGCACAACTGGTCTCCACGTTTCTCGAATTTAACAGCTTCTGACAGTTGTTTTGGGGATATTTGTAGGAAATATGTTTATGTTAACAAGACAAGATCCATCCACCAACTAAAAACTAACATTCAAACTAAAACCATAGACATTGCATCGAAAGTTTACGAAAGGTGATAGATAATATGTTGTTAAAAAGAGCACGTAATTCCCAAGCGAAAAATGGCCACAAACTACACGATATCATTTTCCAAAGCTAATCAAAAATTTTTTTGTTTTAATAAAAAAAAGTATTTATTTCATCTTTTTGAAAAGGCGCTGCATTTGCCCACCCCGTAATAACAGTCTAGCTACGCTTACGTTATAAAACACATTTAAACACAAAAAATCTCTGGCTGAGTTTAAACTTTAAACAGTAACGAATACAAACTTCTTATTGAGAGTTTGTCAGTTTTCAAAGAGCATCTAATGATCAAAGGTGTGTACAGAGAAAAAGTCACTTAGATCGAGAGATTTCAAAGTTTCTTAGTTAAAGTGTAAAATGCTGAATTTTTATTGAGTAATTTTGATTACTACAGGAAATGGATGTAAAAAAACATACGATTTGTTTAGTCATACGTAATATTTCATTAGAAGTTCTTTATCAGATAATAAGAATTTATGGCTTTTGAATGGATCTTAGAAATTGGTGTTTATTTTTGAACGATTAGTTAAGTAAAATCAAAAGAAAACGATAAAAGCAAATGCAAATGCTACGAAATTTTTTGTACATGTTATGTAATTAATACAACACAATAAAAAAATTTCTGGTTGCGCAAAGCACTAATATTTAGTAAGTTTTAAAAAGTAGGTGGACATTTTTGCGCTTCGCAATAAGACATTCAGAGATGCAGTAAAGTAAGTGAACGAATTCCATAACAATTGAAAAGCCACGACATTCCCTTACTACGAAGCAGGCTTGTAAGGGAGCATATTGAAGAATAACGGTAACAACAAATAATTCAGTGTGTAAAGTTGAACGTTACTATCAACAATTTTTATACTCGCTACATAAAGCGCTTTCAGCGTCAAAAATTTATTGCTTGAAAGTTTTATTAATACAAACAACATTGTGTATGACAAAAACCTGACTTCAACAATAATTTAAATTTCGTCCTATTGCGGAATTTCTTACTTACAATGTCTTCTTTGTATCAAAAATAATTAATAAGCTCTACTTGAAAGATATTTAAATAAGAAACTACATCAATAGTTCATGAATACCGAGAGTATTCTAAGAAAGATGTTGCCAAATGTGAAACATTGAGACTTCATGTTAAACCATCTCCCAGTCTTAAAAACAACTACAGTGGCCTCCCGATAATTCGTAATCGCAAGGGACCGGCCATTTCTTACGAATTATAGGGGTTTTCGATTTAGCGGGGTTCCGATTTAACGGGGTTAAAATAACATAAATACGAATCTACGGGGATTTTCAAATTATTTACCAAAACGATAAAAAAAAAACATTAAAAACATCTTAAGACCTTAAGGAAATAAATACACACAGAAAAAAATCAAGTTAAAAACGTCGAAAACAAGGTTGATTTAAAATTGTTCGGTGGTGATTTTGCTTCATACGTGTTTCATCTTAATTCAACCCGATTTTATAATTACTTGCGAACAACATTTTTTTCTTTTAAAATAACTATTATTCATGTTAATTTAACATTGCAGTAAAGTTGGAGCAACATGTCAATTACATTGAAATAACAATCGAATCACGTTGAATGAAAGTTATTTCATGTTGAAACAACGTGAATTTCATGTAGAAACTAATTGGTGTGAAAAAGCTTCAGAGACAACATATGCATTTATTTAAGAATAATTCAAAACACTTACCCCTGTAACACATGTTTCACTTATTTTGTAGTCTCCTTGGTTAACAGATCAATCAGCAGAATGGCCCGATATGGTTTTCGTCATCATTCTACTTTGAAAACTTGATGTACTATTTAACTAAATAATTTTAATTAAAAGAATACGGGAATTGTCTTCTTTTTATAACACATTTTAGGAATGAAAATATAAACATTAACATACTTAACTATGTATGCATGTTAATTTAACAAGATAAACTTTTGATTTTAATATAAAACAGGTTTTTTAATGGATTCAATATTGAATCCATGTTTATTAAAATTTTAATGTTTTTTTTTTATTTATTTTAACAGTGAATAATATTTAATAAGCGTGATTAAAGATTATTTTAATATTTTTCATTTAAAATTAATATGAAATAATGATATATTTAAATAAAGGGCATACTTTTGCAGAAATTTAACATGATTCTCAATCAACATTTTTCCATGTTAATTTTATATTGGTATTTTTTCTGTGTGTACACACACTAGCAAAAAAATAGCGATGAACAAAATATCATTCATTTCTGTTGTTTTTATTACGAATTATAAATGGTAGGTAGAAAACAATTACGATTTATAGGAGGTAAAGAAGATTTTATTTGAAAAAAATACGAGTTAGCGAGGGGACCAAAATGTATGGAAATTTAACGAATTAACGAGATTTTTTCAAGGGACCGACAGTTTATTACGAATTATCGGGAATTACGGTTTATCGGGGTACGAGTTATCGGGATTTGACTGTATATGGTGGATGTTTGTTTTTCCCGAAAAAACTTCCGTCAGTAACCCTTATCACGATGTTGGATTTAAATAACAGCACGTTGTGGCTGTCCTTAGAAGTTAACCTTGATGAAAAAATAATCTTTCTATATACAGTATAACCCGGTTAATTACCCCACGCTTAAATGCCTTTCACGCTTATTTACTTTGAGTTTTAAATCCCCGTTTTTTTTCCTTTTTTCAAACAAAAAACCACGTTTAATTGCCTTACGCTTTATTACCCAATTCGGGTAATTGCCTTAAAAATTAAACTCCCAAAGCAAAATTGCACCTTAATTTCACTCTTTTAATTGCTTCAGTACTATTTGGCAACAACACAGTAAGAAATGCAATCAAGTTTACATGATAATAATTTGAAAATATACACTAAACATTTCAAAAAAATATAGCCACAAAATATTTCACAAATTAATATTTGCATTAAAATAAACTTTCTTCAGGGCTCACCAGAATAAAGTTATGTTATAAGGTAATTTTCATATAAGAGTTATTTGTGCTGAATATTATCTAGATACACCAAATATATGAGATATTTTGTCTTAAAGGGATTAAAGGAAAGGTCGCAAAATTTTAAATTATGTTAACATTTGAAAAGATGAAACAGCTTGAATATTTTCCTCCGACTCCGATAGCTTGAATATTTACCGGCTCAACCATATTTGATTTACAGTAAGATATTTTGGGCCAAATTTAATTTTAATACGAACATACCAAAATGGTTTTTGGAAATAAAGAAAGAAGTTTGTATGGCGACTATGTGATATTATAGAGCAATTCTTACAATTAACATAGGTGTCGTTATTATGACAATTAAATGTATTTACCAAATTTTATCAAATTATCTAAAAACTTTTCTTTCCCTACAAGGTTTACATGGACAGACAACCAGCCAGATGGACGGACGGACACGAAAAATGTATTAAAATATGCTTAAAAAACGTGAAATATGTGCGCAAAAAAAACCAGCAATAGCTAAAATATGCAATTTATCCACAAACCGATACCAATATTCATAAAAAGCTCTAAAACGGACAAACATATGGTTTCCGCCTTTATTTGTCGCACAATAAAAACCATGCAATTGCATATTTACGGTTTCCATGATCATAAGTTTGAATGTATGAGTTAAAGACCTGCACAGATACATCTGTTTATATCTGTTTCTGTGTGTTTTCTAAAGTGGATATGTATGGATGAGTGCTCTTGTGTTTCTGATATAAGTTGATATTGATATGAATTGTAAAAGAGTGGATGTAAGTTGATACAAAAGCGAAAGAGAGTATCATATCTGTTAATATCTGCTTTGCAAAAGCAGATACTAGTTGATACTGATGGAATACAATAAGTTACTTATTGTACGATGCCGTTATTTTCAATTATTTTTCAACGAAAAAGAGCGTGAATGTATTACGAGCGAAAAAAAAGCCAAACAAAAAATTTTACAAAAACAAAATCCACAGGCTGCTTGTACTATGGTCGTACAAATTGCCAAGCAACAACAACACTACAAGTTACGTATTATACCTACGACGAAAATACAAGTGGAAGCGCTTGCAATCTTTCTTGATGAGCAGCACGATTAGCCTTTGTGTCTGCTGCGTACATGATTTGTTCTTGTAAACATGTGTTGCTGCTTTTTTAAAGCAAACATTTTTGAAGATTTTAGTAGCGGTAATATTTTTTTTCTTAAATTCTTTGATGCCTATGGTTATTTTGTTAAAAAGACATGTAGACAAAAATTATTGTAAAAAAAAATTACTGAACACATGTAATTTGTTTTTGTAAAAAAAACTTGGGTTTTTACCAACCAAAACTATTTTTTTCGTTTAAAGCATTTTCTTAAATATTTAAACATTTGAAAATATTAAAAAAGAAGTATGCTACATTTTATGTGGAAATAACCTACATACATAAAGGCAAATGTTACAGTAAGTATAATTGTTGGGTTAGAAAAATTAAAAAACGCACCGAAATTTAAAAAAAAATAGCAATTCATATTAACGTTTTGAAATATTTTTATTTTGAAAAAAATTGTTTGACTAATAGTTGAATTTGAGCCCTAACCGCGAAAATAACGTAAGCGGCATCATTTTAGATTTTTGTTTTTTTCTAAATAAATGACTTTAACGATTTTATGGCAAAAACAATTTTATCCAGGGACCCTATAAAGGAAACGACAAAAAATCATATAAATATAACCATTAATATTGATGAATTATAGGTACCTAAAGGTTAAAAATTACAATTATCATTTAATATATATATTTTATTCTGGTTATCGTAACCAATTAAAGTAAAAAATATTTTTTTTGGTTATACCTTCATAAATAACCATTAATTCAACTAAAAAATTTTTTTGGTTACAAACAACTATTAAACCAAATAATTAATTTTTTGGTTACAAATAACCATTTTAACAAATAATAAATTAATTTGGTTACAAATAACCATTAAAACAAGTAATTTATTTTTTGGTTACAAATATAAATTATACATAAGTAAGAAAGTATAGTCGGTTACTATTTGGGACCCTTGGGCAATAATTTTTCCGGCAAAAGCAAAAAAACTGTTTTTAAGTAAAGACGGTGATTCTAGCGGTTTAGAATTGCCTCTCAAGTCACGCACAACAGTTGACACGTTCACTCCTTCTTCTTAGTCATCGAAATAATAAATGCACGGAAATAATCATACATATAAATACCCTAGAGGGAAGCGAACTGACACTGAAGTAGTCCCTTGATAGGTCTTTGGTGGTAGGGACCGGTTCCAGTTCTAACACTTTATATGAATAAGACCTATCACTTTTACATGGGGTTGTCATTGGAGGGGAAATACTATGTAGTATTATTTCAATAAAACTAGTCTAAGAATTAAATTTAAGAGCCAAATTTTAAAAATTACCAAAAAATGTGTCACATCACCGCTGAAGACTGTTCTGAAATTCATTACTTTTTCTACCTTTTTGTTCTTTATAAACCAGTTAAGGGATTGGATCTTCTTTCACTGGTCATGAGTCCTTTCTTTTTGTACTTGTTCTATTTTCACAAATCCCAGGACCAGTCGCTTGGACCAATTGACACAAATTTTCCGCAGGTTACATATGCACAGAAAAAAATATCTGAAGAAAATTTTTAACCTGTGTCGTTGTTAAAAAAAATCGCTTGTTTTAATGGTTATTTGAAACCAAATAAATTAATTATTTTTTAAAATGGTTATTTGTAACCAAAAAATTAATTATTTGGTTTAATAGTTGTTTGTAACAAAAAAAAATTGTGGTTGAAGTAATGGTTATTTATGTGTAACAAAACAAAAAAATGTTTTTTACTTTAATTGGTTACGATAACTAGTTTAAAATATATGTAACGATAATGGTTAAAAATAACCAAATGAATATAAAAGGAATTTTCCAGTAAACTCAAATAAAATACAATAACCATTATGTTTGTTCCCTGATTTTATCGTGAGCAACAAATTTAATACAAAATTTATATGAATTAGAATAAAAAAAACTCTCACCTATAAAATTTATTTTGGTGCTTACGTTATTTTCGCGGTAAAGGCTCGAATAATAAAAATGTTTCACACGAAATGACAAACTAAGTATACCCAGCTAGTTGTGGCGGAGGGTATACATAATAAAAAGCCAATAAAAAACCACACATGTTACACACAAACATACACTGTGTGTTGTGCTGTGGCAGTACAAATTGCCGAGCAACAACTGCAACACAAGCGAGAATCGTTGTTATCAGGCCATATTTCACGATTTTTGGCGATATTTTCCTCTAAATTATCAAAGTGCCTATTTTTTGAGAAATACTTACAACACGGTAATTTTTGGTTTGTTTTATATATATTACACTACGCTAGTTGGAAAAACAGACAAGCTGGGCACCTGGCGTTTTAACCTAATTCGGATACGTGGAATCCAGTGGTGCTCGCCGTTTTTAAGATTGGCTCTGGTTTTCGAGATATACCGTTATTTCGAAAATGGAGGAGGTTGCACAACATACACCTATTAGCGTAACTCAAAAACGGTTTAGTTTACTGAAATTACTAAAAAAAACCGAAACTCCGCAATTTTTTTTGTTTTGTTTGCAGCTTGGTTTTTTATATGTCTGCAAAAAATTAGAACCCTTGCTGCATTTTTGAATTTTTTATGAATTTTTAAAAAACAAAAATTTCGAAATTAATTTTTTTTTCAATAAAAAAAAATTATGTTTCAAAAACGACTGCTCACATTAGAAAAAAGTTTTACTTTTCTTAAAGGAAATTTTATCGCAAAAGCGTGTTTGAGTTACGCGAACATATGTTATGCAACCTCCTCCATTTTCGAAATAACGGTATATCTCGAAAACCAGAGCCAATCTTAAAAGCGGCGAGCACCGCTGGATTCAACGTATCCGAATTAGGTTAAAACGCCAGGTGCCGAGCTTGTCTCAAAAAAAGTGTAAATTTCTTGCACAGTGTTATTAATTTTGGGCAACTTGTTACATTACAAAGAGACAACTGTTATTAATTCAGCGCTTATATCTACTTAAGGAAAAAATGGTTATATGTATTCCACATATGCAGTATTTGTATTGTATGTCTAACCATGCAAAAACATTTTGAGAAATATACAACTACATATGAGGGGCTTAAGGCACAAGGGGAATCGATCTAAAGAAATCCACCCGTCCGGTTGGCTGTCCGTGTAAGCCTTGTAGGCAAAGTTCAAGTCGCAATTTTGAAGATAAATTGCTGAAATTCGGTACATAGGTTCTTATTGCCCTAAGAATTAAGCCTACGATAAATGGTAATAACATTGACCTGAATCTTAACTTTATAATATTATTTTTTTTCCTGGGTCCATGATTGCCCATTGGTCCCAAATAAGGTACACTCTTGAAAAGTTGTCTAAATGATGTGGTGTTGAGTATCATAGGGTCGGGATTGAAGAACTTTACTTTCTTATTTGTTTAAATTGGATATTTGTACCCAAAAAATAAAAAAATATAACCAGAAAAAAATATATTTTTTCCAATAGATATTTGGTTATCATTAACCAAAAAAAAAATTAATTTTACTTTCATTGGTTACCACCAACAAAATAAAATATATATAACGATAATGGTTAAATATTCCCAATTGAAAATAAAGGAATATTTCTCGTAACCTTTACAAAAAATAATATATGCAGTAATTATTTTCAGTCCCTGAGTTATTTTTTTATTTTAAAAACCAACAAGTCCATATAAAACAGTCATTTTTCAACGTAAAAATAAAAGGTAAAATTTAACTCTTAAAAAGAGAGTTTTATTAAGCCGTCATAAATTAAAACACAGTTGAGGAATAAAATATCGAATAAAACTGTTAAAACGAGAATTTATTCAGCCGTCAAAATATAAAACTCATTTCAGGAGTTTGATTTAAACCAGCATTTTATTCAACTAATTTTTTGTATATTAACAACCAAAGCTTGTCGCTGGTCAGATCACTACAATTTCAACGTAAAAATAAAAAAGAAGAAAAACATAATGAGTATTTTAGACGTAAAAATTAAAATCCTTAAAAGAGTTGTATTTGTTGATGGTGTGAGTTCTATTTTAGGGCGAATATGTTATGATTGCGGAAAAAACTCTGTTTTTAAGAGTTTATCCAAACTTTTATTTTTTCGTTGAAAAATGATTTTTAACTGTTGAGTTGAGATTTTTTTTTCTAGATCACCATAGGTTCTTAAAGAGAACTTTAGAACAAACCTATTGGTTGACTCCGTTTTTAAGCTAACATTTTATGGATAACTCTTATTTACGGTCCTTGCGATTTTTTAATTAACTAAAATTTATTTCTTAAAAGTTTATTTTTATTAATTTTTTTAAAGCATTAGGTAATGGTTAATTGTTTTGCTTTTTTATTTTTGTTAATGTTTTATTGTGTTAAAAATCGTAATAGTAATTTGCCGATTTTTTTATTTAATTTAATTTCTGATTTGTTTTTGAAAATATGCCGATTTCTTACCAAAACGATCTGGCACCCCTGGTTGAGATCGTATACAAGTTTTTATAAACTTTCTTATTTTCATAAACTCGCCAACAATATTTTAAAATACAACATAACACCACAGATATTGTAGAAATACTTATGGTGACAACAGATATTTGTAAGCAAGAAAAAAATGTTATGTCATACTCAATACAAAACCATAAGCAACAGTTTTTGTTTTTAAGATATGGTGAGTGGACAAAAGCAAAACCATACAATATCAGTTACACTCATTCTCTCATTTATATCAGTAGTAACAGATAAATATCTGGTGTATCTGTTTCAACAATACTTACTGATACACTCGTGCAGGTCTTTAGTATGAGTACGCTTTTGTTAGTAGGATATGACAGGATATCCCAAAAAGCATTACAGATAAAATTTAAAGCAGCAAATCCCATTGCTTTTAATTGCTGTCTCTTTAGATTTAGCTGATACATGTAAAAATTCCTTTGTCTACACTTTTTTCATACATCAAAGTTAAGATATCTAGTAAAAAAATACCTAGTAAATAATTACCTCACTGAGATTTTTAAACGTATTTGCTTACTTACCTCAATGAGGTAGTTGAACGTATTCTTATAATTACCTCAACGAGGTAGTTAAGCGTATTCGTTTAAATGCTTACCCCGCATAATTACCCAAAAAGTTTGGCATTTTTGTCGAGGTAATTATCCGTGGAATACTGTACAAAGAAGTGTACACTTTGATGTTACCACAAACTGCGGAAACAGATCGACCGATTTCAACCAAAACTACTGGGTACAAAAACGGCGCAGGGGTTCCGGAGATATGGCATTTAGATTTTCCTATATGTTCCTCCGAAACGACGACCGATTTTTATGAAATTTTTTATGTGTATTTGTTAGGTATGAGAATGTGTCGTAAAGTATATTTTATATCGCTAGAGGGCGCAAAATAGGGCAAGAGGGGCAAAAACTCCCCCTTCCTATATCTTCTTAACTAATCAACCGGCTGTCTTAAAATTTGGCATGCAGGCACTGTGACATTTGAAAAGAAATAGGGAATATGGCGTGAAATAGGGCAAGAGGGGTAAAAGCTCCCCCTTTCTAAATCTTCATAATTAATTAATCGATTTTCTTGAAGTTTTGCAGGCAAATTGTGTAACAGCTGGAAAGAACTTTACCCTATAGTTTTTATTATTTGGGGTGTGAAATGGAGCAAGAGGGGTAATAGCTCCCCTCCCAGGGCTGCCAGATTTGACGATTTATCGTCATTTTGACAGTTTATGGTTCCGGAATAAGCAAAGTGCCGATTTGCTGATTTTTTTCTGAAAAGTTACGATTTTTTCAGTCTCCAAATTCTTAATAAAACTTAAAATTTTCCGACACGTTCGTTTTTAAAACATGGAATGTTTAACAGCCGTACCTTAACAAGAAGGAAAGGCGGCACGTTTTCTTTTGCGAACAGTTGTGATTTTTTCAGTCTCCAAATTCTTAATAAAACTTAAAATTTTCCGACACGTTCGTTTTTAAAACATGGAATGTTTAACAGCCGTACCTTAACAAGAAGGAAAGGCGGCACGTTTTCTTTTGCGAACAGTAGTGATAGCTTTCTTGATTTATAAAACCCACAAATTATAAATAAAAATGAGAAAAAACGCTAGATTGACCAACAATAGCTAAATTGCCATTATTAATTAACAATAGCGGCAAACTTCACTTTTAAACGATATTTTAAAAACGGGTTTTCCATTGAAAAGCGTTGAGCCCGCTCTTTTCAAAAACTAGAAAACGCATGCCGCTTTAGGTACGGGCTGTAATATACAAGTCTTAAGCAAATCTTTAAATAATTATTTACAGAGTACAAACACAACAATGTTACACTTTGTTTATCTTTCGTCAAACCATCATCGAATGAACCATTTACGACTCTCTGTATAAATCATATTTTTAACAATTATATGGCGAACATTTCACGGGTAGTAAGATAATCAGGGGTGTTCTGGAAATGGAAAACGCAAACCGCAAGAATTTGGTAGTAGTTTTTAATACACTTTTATTTCAAATTTTATAATTTTTGTTATAAAATTCTGTTTAATAAAGAAATATTTGTTATAAAACTTTCTTATTACGTTTTCTTGCGTTTTCGATTTTTAGAACACCCCAGAATATCTACATGAGTATCATACGATTCTTTACATAAAAGACTCGTAAGATAATCTTTACCCACGTCTTAAACGATTAAAGAAGCGCCTTTTGCTGTGCTATAGAAGAATCTCAGTCGTGTTACAGTTTTTCCCGTGTGATCTTCCTGAAAGACGGAATAAACTAACGGAGGCCTCAACCAATGGTCAGTCCGGTGCCTGCTCGACGGGGGTTAGGCTAGGTTCCTTAGGCAGCCATCGAGAGACAGCTTACGTGGGTCCTTAAGTGGTCCGTTTGCGATAAATTCCCGTAGTACAAGATATGATATCTGGTCAGCCGCGATCTCAAGATATCGTGAAGAGCTCCTGTGATGTGTCAATTTTGGATTTTTGCCGAAACCCAGTTGGCTGCTTCTGATTATGCACCGGAGAATGAAAAACGAAAAGGAGAAATATTCTTAAGATAATTGCTACAACTGAGGCATGGAAAGGAAACATATTACAAAATCTATTAACAAGGGACTATTTTAAGCTTTATACCCTCTACCACAGGTAAAAAAGGTAAGTTTGCCAATACATTTGCAGCTTCCACAATTTTGATTATAGACCTGATAAAGTAGATATATTTCCGATCTTTATAGAAAGCAGAGTTAAATTAATGATGTCCGTTTGTCCTTTTGATGGTTAAAATCGTTTATCCGAAGGCGCCAGAAGTATTTATTTTCCTGATCCTTATAGAAAGCGGAGTTTATTTTATGATGTCAGTTTGTCCTTCTAATGGTTTGAATCGTTTATCCGAAGACGTCAGTTATGATAGGGATTGCATTGTTATAAAGGGCTGAAATATGTTAAGATAACTGTTAGGTTCGAACACGACCAGCTTTCTTGTTGTAGAAATTACGGGCATAATACGTAGAGAGTATGTGATTTCAACAGGATGATACCACTTTGCCACACAGCAAGAGAAACAATGGTTCTTTTGAAAGAAAAGTTCGGTAATCGCATTATTTCTCGTAGAGGAGAAGGGAATAGGCCACCATGAACGTGCGATTTAACACATGTAGACTATTTTTTTTGGTGTTTTTTGAAACCCCATGACAGTTAAAGAGCTTAGAAACAACATTATGGAGCAGGTATCAGCCATTGGCAGCAGTTTATTGGAAAATGTGATAGAGAACTTTGGTAAAAGATTATGAGCCTGCCCAGATAATAGGGAGGTAGGGGTCACTTGACCGACATAATTTTTAATTTTTAACCGAAATCTATTTGTAATAAAAGGAAATTGAATTTATAGAATTCACATTCAAATATTCGTAATATTTAAAAAAAAACTCGTTTTTGGACACCCTTTATACTTATGTCACATATGTATAACTCGAAAAATTTTGATATTCAATTCAGCTATATACGAGGGCTAATAAGTCCGTAACCTTTTGAATGTCTCATCTTTGAACTAAAAAGGGCAATAGTGCTCATGCCAATAAGCAACTTTGAATCCTTCATATGTGGACTCCTGGAAAAATTTATAAAGGCAGCGTCTTCCTCGAGATTTGAGAAGAAAATGGGAAATAAGAATTTTTAAAATTTATTAATTAAGGTACGAATTGCTGCATAATCCATCTTTTTCTTCGGATTTAGCTTTGATTCACTATTTTTTGTTTCCAAACCTAAAGAAATGCCTCGGTGGAGATTTAAGTCCAACGATGAAGTCATCTCCCAAACAAATACCTATTTTAATGACCTTGTGACTACATTTTTTTTTTTTTGAAAGGGATAAGAAAAAGATTGGGGAAACGAAAGGCAAAATAAAAAAAGGATTTTTTTATCTAAAAATCTGTGTTTCGCATAGAACCTCGCCTGCCTCCAACTTTTACCCAGAAATCTTTACTTTTTGCTGTGTACGTATAATTTATAAGCTATTTTTTTCACTTTCACCTTGAAAGGCTTTATAAAGTACCAGCAAATAGCAACATGGTTGTACCGGAAGTTGAGTTTTTTTTGGTTCTTGTGGGTCTTTTGAAAACTCCATATCATTAAAACTGTGGGATTCTATGACTGAAAAATAGTAAATGGCGAAAAAATTGACCTAAACATTTTGAAATCTCCACAAATTTAATATAATTTTAACTTTATACATTTAAATTGCGCAATTATCTCGTTTGCCCCACTTTCAATTAAAAGAAAAAACTCAGTTATTTTATATTCGTTTTTAATATTTGATTTATTTTTTATTTTTTTTTATTATTTTTGTTATTATTCTTTATATTGTTGTTAAATAACTTGCTTTCTTAAGTATTTACAATTAAATTTATTTAAATTATTTAATTATTAATTAAAAGCTAAATAAAAATTAAATTAATAATACAATTTTTAATAATTTGTTGAGATTATTTTCTATACAGTACATTACAAGAAAATACATACAAACAATTTTTAATTTTATTAAAAATTAATTATAAAAGAAATAAATTAAAATATTTTACAATTATGTACAAAGGTTTTGAAACAATTCCTGCTATTTTTTCAATGGAGTTGTTTGTTAAAAAGAAAATCTCCCTGTGTTTTCTTGAGCTGGTTTTCTATGTTTTGTATAATTCTGATCTCTTTGGTGCTTTATGGGAGTTTTTTTTGATGGTCTTAACCCCTTTTTCGAGGAATGTTTTCTGTTAGGAACCCTGTTCCGAAATTGCATTGTTTCCAGCAACTTCTACGGGTTTAAAGAGTGAGTGCATTTTTGCTGTTTTATTTGTTAATATAATTCTCGGTAATTCTGTGTTCTATGTCTCTTTCTCTCTCTCGCTCTCCCTCTCTTTCTTTCATTCTTTTATATCTTTTTTTAAAAAAAAAATTTTACATTTTTCTTTGTGCTTTACTGTGTACCAACCTTGTTTTGAGCAAAGTTAGTAGACGCTTTCATTTTTGTGGTGACAAAGTTTGCAAGGACGAGGGCGGAGGTGGCCCTCCCATTACCGGCATCATACCAGCAGCTGCCGCTGCCGCTAAGCCTTCCATGACGGCGGCATCTGGATGTAGAGGTTTCTTTTTCAATATACTGAGATCATTGACATTTTCCAGAAAAGATTTGTGCCCAGAAAACACTTTAACACTTTCAAAGTCTTTCTTCAATTCCTCAATGTCACGCTTTTGCTTGGCTCTTCGATTTTGGAACCAGGTTATAACCTGAGCATTCGAAAGACCCAAAGAGGCAGCAATTTCATCACGATCCGCTGGCGACAGGTACTTTTGATACAGGAAACGTTTTTCCAATTCAAAGATTTGATGATTTGTAAAGGCGGTGCGGGACTTGCGTTTCTTTTTCGGTTGTGGACGATTTGAGAAAATGTCCAAATGGGATTTGTCTAAAATGAAAAGAGAGGAAGGGAAATTAGTTTTGTGTTGGATAGTTATTAGATAATAACAATATCTATTAGATAATTTGTTAAATAGTTTTTAATTTATTGTTTTTTATTTTTGTATTTAGTGTCATTAATTTTATGAATTTTATTTTCAAGTCTTGAGGGCGTTACTTGTTCAATAATTTTGTAAAAAGTTTACGAGTTGTCTGAACGTTTGAAATGTTCTTGAAATATTGTCATTGTTAATATAAAATATTAAGTGCGTTCAGTTAACAGATTAATTTTTTTTTACTTTTTTTATTCCTTTTTTAATTGATTATAATATTTCAAATAGTTTTTAAGGCCTCACTTTTACTATTTTGACTTTCGTTTTTGTTTTTAAAGATTTTGCTTGTTTTAGAGAATACCCCTAATCAATTAAATAATTGTTTATATGAGCAATAATTCCTTCTTAATTACATTTCCATTACATTGTTCAATAATTTACACTTGCTTAAGCTGACGCTGAAGCTTCTACAACATTTAGTTGCCATAATTTGTTAATAATTATTTTTTCTCTACATTTATTATTTATCAATTGACAAGTGATTAATGATTATGACACATCGACCAGTTGGTTTTTTGTTGTTGCAGTTAATGTAATTAATTAAGTTTTGATTTGATGTCAAAATTTCTTCGTATTCGATGAATTGGTCGCTTTTGGTTTTGATTAAAGGCTTTGTACGGTCTAAAGCTTAAGGCATTTTTAAAATCTTCCAAAGCAAGTGTCTATCTATCATCTATTCGTAACAATTTGATCATCTCAGATAAATTTTGATTAATTTTGTTAAATACTGATTGGGGTTTTTTAGGCTAAGCAATTAAAAAAGCGTTTTTTTTATTGTTTGAAAAATTAGGAGGGAATTGATTATTTTCTAAGATCATTTAACATATTTTTTGTTTAACTTATTTTTTGTTTTGGTGTTTTTTTTATTATAATTTAATATGGTTCTGTATTTAAGTAGTTAAAAGCGGCATAAGATCAAACAATCGAACGAATTTGCTTAATAAACAGAAGTTTTTGTTCTCTTGCTACCGTTTGATTTGGTTACTCGCTTTGTTGGTGTATGTGTTCAAAGAAAGAGATGATTTCTCTTTATAAAAAAGTTAAAATTTAGACAAGAAAGAAAGTTAAACTCGACCATATCGCTCCTTTATTGCAACATAGTCATATCTCAAAAAAATCCAACTTGGCAAAATGCGATTAAAAATTTAAAAATGTACCCATATAAATACTATACAGATTTAATAAATTATATTTTGCTATAACTTTGGTTCAGTTTCAGATATAATTCTGATTTTTTTTTCCATATAAAGAAGCTATGAAGGCACACTTTTGCTTAGGTAACCTAAAATTTTGGATTTTTTTTTGATATGACTACATATGTTGCAATAAAGGAGCGATATTGTCGAGTTTAACTTTATTTCTTGTTTAAATTTTAACTATTTAATAAAAAGAATTAAGATTTATGTAAAAGTACTTTGTGCCGAATATTATTTGCATATTTTCATAAAAAGGAGCTTTGTATGCCTTTATGTTTTGTTAGGCAGAATCTTGTATGCGGGCCATGTGAATTAATCTTGTGACAATTAGAAGCTATGTCCCTAATGTTATCAAATTACTCGTGCTCATTATAAGGTGGTACTAACAATATCAGCACATATGTATGTGCCTATAATGCCTATAATGTGGTGTTGGTAGAAATATCTACTGATCGTATATGTAAACATTTTAAAACAATTTATCACCAAACGTTAAAAGAGTACAGTATAACTAAATTTTCAAGCTTCAGGTCTTTGTTTAATTTTTTATAAAAAAAAAAAAAAAAAATTTTGTCGTTTATTTTTAACCAATATTTCGGCACTTCTTTGAGTGCCTTCTTCAGGGTTTTTTTTCTTATATATTATATTATAATAATAAAGGTCGAATAAAATACATATAATATAAGTTAAAAGAGTACATTATTTCGAAATATGATAAAAAGAACCTTTATCCATCTTAAATGGTACTATTAAAAAAAGGCACTTTTTTTTAAATATGTACTTTTTTTAAATGATTTTGTTATTCGTGCTTAATTCCCAATTTTCATTATTTGATAAAAACACTGAAATTTATTGTTGATGGGATAACCTATTCCTATGCGCATTTCACTGGTTGCTAAGGCCAGATCATCAGGAAACTTCATCCATAAAGATTTTAGAAAAACTAAAGATATTAAACCAAATAAAACTGTTAAGCGTATTAGAATTACAGAAACAGTTCTATTTGTAACAATATCAAAGTTTAAACAAAATCATCAACAATAAACAGTGAGTGTATCTCTCCTTACATTACCCATTGTTAAAAATGTACTTTTTTTGAAAAGGTACTTTTTGTTAAAAATGTACTTTTTGTTAAAAAGATACTTTTTGTAAAAACGGTTATTTTTGTTAAAACGGTACTTTTAGTTTGAAAGGAACTTTTTGTTTAAAAGGTACTTTTTGTTTAACTGGTACCTTTTTTTAAAATATACTTCTTGTTAAAACTGTACTTTTTGTTAAAAATTTATTTTTTGTTAAAAATTTATTTTTTGCTAAAAATTTATTTTTTGTTAAAAAGGTATTTTTTGTTAAAAAGGTATTTTTTGTTAAAAAGTTAATTCTTGTTAGAAAGGTATGTTTTGTTAAAAAGTACTTTTTGTTAAGAACGTACTTTTTGTTAAAAATTTACTTTTTGTTTAAAAGCATAATATTTTTCTTAAAAAGCATATATTTTCTAAGATAAAAAAAAGTACTAACACCATTTAAAAAAAAATTAAGGCAACAGTATTACTTAATCAAGAGAGCAAACATACTTTTTGGGATTGTGGAAAATAGTTCTTTAAGTACTTTTTCAACAATTTTTATTAAAAACTATTCAATCGTTTTCTACTTTCTTTAATACCAGATTAATCAAGTACCAATAATAAAATTAGTACATACATTTTCAAAGGAACATTTGAAAATAGTATTTTTTCAAAAATTTATTAATATTTTAAAGAAAACGTACCTTTTTAACAAAAATTTCCTTTTTAACATAAGTACGTTTTTAAAAAAAAGTTTGCCTTCTCATAAAAGTACGATTTTATGTAAAGTACATTTTAATGGAGGAAGCGGCATTGCGTGGGGTTTAAAGTGCTTACTTACAAAACCAAGCACTTCAGGTTCGATCCCTGACGGAGGACGAACAATTATCTATATGGTTTCCGAATTTAAAAAAACTCAGTGGCTTCAACCCCCCTCCAAATAATCTATCCAGGAAGTCCTCTGACTAACCCTCCTCCTGGAAAAGAGGATAACCAATTTTTTAAATTTGGAAAAATGTACGTACATCTTTTCTTTGTTTCTTATCTTATTTATTATGTAATTACATTTTGTCATAAACCTCTTAAGTGTGTTTCAATATTTTGTTGTAACTCTTAACTCTTGAACCACTTTTTAAGGACAAAACAAACACTTGTTTTTGTCTTAGTAACCCAAAAACAAAACTCATCTAAACGCCCTTCTAATCACAGTCATTAACTAATTTAAATGATAAGTATTTTTGTAAAGAGAGAGAAAGGAGGTTTGTTTTGGTTTGTATTGTCACATGTCTGCTGTAAAAGCAAATGAAATGTCAATAAAATAAATTATAAGAAATTTGAGAAAGTACTTGAACTTTTAAAAGTACCAACAAAAAAAAAAACAACAAAAAAGAGAAGTATTTTAAATGATATTTAATAATGATAAATATGTATACACAAAATAATAAAATAGATGGTTCCTAAGAAAACACTTGTAGACATTTGTTAAAAAAAAATAGTCCAAATGTTGTAATCTTTTTTTTCTCTTATTTCCAGGAATCTTGTGCATCATTTAAGGAGCCATTAAGTCTGCTGATTTTTATTGTGAGTTTTATAATAATTTTTTGATAATATTTTAAGGGAAACATAAATTTCATAAAGATAATAAAGATTGAAGTAAGAAATTTATTATAATTCCTAGAGGGTTTGTCTCTGTTAAAACATGTTTTATAAAGAAATTCTGTTGACAGATTTTTTGTGTTAAAATAATGATTTGTGTTTTTGTATTTTATTGTTTTTTATTTATCATTTTACAATTT
This sequence comes from Pollenia labialis, assembly GCA_949318255.1. Classification (NCBI taxonomy): domain Eukaryota; kingdom Metazoa; phylum Arthropoda; class Insecta; order Diptera; family Polleniidae; genus Pollenia; species Pollenia labialis. The sequence goes on from OX439139.1 coordinate 206,217,613, forward strand.
TTACTAGGCTTGTCATTATTTTTGTTTAGAAGTATCTACAGCAGTTTTAACTAATTAAGACTTAAATATTCAGTTAAGGTAAAACAAAAAACTCATTAAAAGATAAAAATGTTTTAAAGCTGGCATTTTCTAGAATTGGAATTCCAACAAACTCAATTTGAATTCTTTACAAAAGTTAAATATGTACTTAAAGAAAATGTACTTAAAGAAATTGTTAGATTCTGTTTTATAAAAAAATATTTGTTGCTAAATACTTTTTATACCACCACTACACAGTGATGCCAGTAGATTTTTTCAAAAATCTCTACGCTTATGAAAAAATCCCATTTTTCCCCTACAACTACTTTTCAAAATGTTTCAATAAACAAAATTTTATTTTGAAATTGCAAATTTTTATTTCTGGTACATAACTTTAGGTTTATTTAGAAATGATATTTAATTAACTAAATAAAATAACATAAGAAACCCAAAAGAACAACATCAATTTTGGACAAAAACACTTTAACATCTTTATTTGCTTTTCAAGAACAGTTAAAGTTGGGGTTTATAATGTTTTTAACAATTGTTGACATGCACTGACAACATGAACATCATCCTTATGGCAAACTCACTCTTTAGGCTTTCTTTTTTAATTAAATTAAACAAGTATTTAATTTTTCTTCTTATTAAAGATCCTCCATATTTACTTTCTTTATATTTAGACTAACGAATTTATAATGATACACTAAAATAAAGAATTATTATGCCATTTTGAAAATAACAAATGGAAATTTGAACGAAAAACCCTGCAATTAAGCAAAAAAATAAATCTCTAAAAATGGAAAAAATCTCTACATTTGGCATCACTGACACCACAATAAGGGGGATAATATGGGGTGCGGGGTAATATTGTAACATCTAAAGTTTTGGTCCAAGATCCACCTTTAAGTATAAAGATCGACTTAGAATCTTTTTCGAATCGATCAAACGACGTATGTCCGTTCATTAGAGTGGCTGTCCATTTACACTTTGTGCGCTACCCTGCAAATATTATCAGACTACCTGAACCATTTTGATCAAATGGACTACTCCCTGGACTAGTCCAACGTAATGCAAGCATGGCCCATGTCATTGTTAAAAAGTGTTTGTAGTAAGACGTCATGTCTTCACTCTGCCAAATTCTAAACTGACACAAGTCTAATTAATACAAACTCCAACAATGATTTATTGGATAAAAATTGTCACAATTCGAATTAAGACTATTTAGCACTTTAATGAACAGAAATACATAACTGCCTTTAGATACAGTTAACAACAACAAAATACACTGATGTTTTTTTTTATTGATCAACATGTGTATTGTGCATAGCTTAAGCACAGACATAAGCTCGAAAAATTATAATTTTGAGTTGAGTCACTTTTGAACTATGACAATTTTCCATTAAGAGTTTAGTTTTACTTATTTTTAAGTTCTGATGTTGTATACTCGATTTTTAATTTTGTGGCGGATCGTAACATGGAAAAGAGTGTTCTGTTAGGATTTTGTAAATACATGCATTTAAGTGTTAAGTACTTATTTTTTCAAAAAGTACCATTTAGAATATCCACTGAACTGGTTCCATTTAAATAGTGCGTAACACAAAACAAAATTCTTTAAAAATTTTCATAGTTAAAATTCCTTTATAATTAATTTTATTTAATTTATTTATTTTATATGAGTATCTTCCATTTCAGATTCTTTCGTATAAATATCAAATATTTCATTTTATTTTGTATTCACTTGTTATTTTGAGAAGAAGAAAAATGTGTTTTGGCATCGTGAGACATTTTTTTTATATTTTTTTTTTAAATATCTTAATTTAAGCAATTAAATTAAGTTATTTATCAGTCTTAGTATAATGAAATTTTGCTGTTGCTCTTGTTGAATTTAATTTAATTTTGTTAAATTTAAATTAGCTGTCAAGTAAGCAGCAGTAGGTAAATGGCACTGTGTCGCATTATCTGACATTTCTCATTAATTTTGATAGTCAGTCCGTTTTTAAAAAATAAATTTTTTTCTTCTTATTTTGTGCGTTTGCAAAATTTTAATTAACATTAATTAATTAAAAATTATATTTATTAAGTGTCGAAACATACACAATGGTCAAATATAATAAAAATATGTAGTACCATTTCAAAATATTCGTTATGAGTTGTCCCGGTTTTGTAAAAATAGCTAAAATGTTATTTAATTTTAAAAATTTATGTTTAATTTATCTCAAAATTAAATCAACAAATATTTTTTTTTTTTTTTGAAATCTAATTTTGATTTTTTTTATTTTGAATTGAAGTTTTTTTAATTAACAGGTTTTTATTAAATTTAACTTCTTTTTTTCAGCTGAAATCCTAAAATTCCCAAAAAAACGGTTCAAAGTTTCAAAATTCCAAAATTGCAACATTCAATTCATATAAATAATTTAAAGTCTTTACTGTAGTGTCGCTGGCACAAACAAACACTAAAGAGAAGTGTAGACGACAAATTAACATAAGTGTGAGAATATGAGTAAAGCCAATGCTTTACTATAGTTAAAGCGCGGGTATAAAAAATACTCTCAAAAATTAGCAATGCTATAAAAAATACATGGAGCAATGAGAGTGTATCGAAATATACACACATTCATTAGTTTACACTCTTGGTAGTAAAGCACCCTGGTAGACCTTGTAAATCTGTAAAAACAAAACGTGTTAAACTTAAATTTCCTACAACCAGCGTTGCCGTTGTGACACTTAAGTATTACTTTTGACCATATTTTATGGCAATGACACTTTTAACAACATTTATGACACTTTGAAACTTTTTGGAAATAACTACAAGTTTCCATATTCCTTACGAAAGTTCTAATGGTTTTTGTAAACATACATATTAAAATTGGTAGCATGTCATAACATCCAGTGTTATAGTGTCCACGGACACTATTTACAAACAAACTTAATATAGAAACTTGTGGGTCCATGTATTCATTTTTCAATTTGCTCAAATCGGAGCTGGAAGAATGGACTCCAAGTGAAGAATTAATTACAAAATATAGAATAAGTATTTCTAAAAAGTGATAAACATTATCAAAGGTTTTTGTAAAAGACTTCTTTTTTTGATAATATGACTAATTTTGGAATGTACCTGTGAATTGTTGTTTTAACATTTATTTATAATTCAAGAATGAATAATTACTTTTATTTTAGTCTAATGTATTTAGTTTATACATACTAATAAACCTGACCCTATTTTACTTTAAAATACCCCTTTTTTGACCCGAAATTTTCTTAAATACCCTTTTTATGACAGACGCTCAAATTAACATAGCAAATTCTTTGCATTCATCCGCTGCACACGACAGACAAGTCAACATCACAAATTCCCACAGACTGCACTACGAGTAGATGCCTAAATATTTTAGTGTATTGAAAGGTTTTGAAAAAAGCAGTTCTGTCTGGAGTGTATTTCTTTTAATAATTGTACCCCTACAACACTATTTAAATTGTGCGATTAACAGTAGCATTTGTCATTGTAGTTCTACAAAGACGTTTTGTACACACATTTGATTTGTGTTGGTGCGTGTTTTTTTTTGAGTATCTTTTTTATAAAAAAGCTCTTCAATTCTTTCGGGAGAAATCCTGCATAGAACAAATTAAATTGCTTTATTCGGTTGAGCAGAATCTTTAATACCCTTCATCATAGTATTTTTGAAATGCCAATTGTTTTCTAGCTCATATTCTATATGCGCTCTCATTTCAAAATATTTATCCTGGGACCACAATTGTGTGGGCACTAGATGAAATAATTCGGCAGATTTCGCTGATTAAACGAAATAAATTTTATCAACTGCGCTTGTTTTTTTATGACACTATCACACCAAAATCCCTAAATAGGGAGGACACTTCTATGAAGGCCAACTAAAAAAATTAACCGATTTAGCTCATTTTCTATTCCTTATACAGTTTATATTTAAGAAGTATCTGAGCCAAGGTTGAATCTCCTACTTCATACGGTATGGGCGATATTGTGCCCAACAATTATTTTGCGAAGAAAAAGGTAGTCAATTGTCTTAAACTAGAAGATTTATGGACCAATTTTGTTAGGTTTTATTAAAATTTTAAAAGTCAAGGTTTTTCGGTAAAAACTAGATATTTGTGGATACAAGTTTAAGGCAACAGCGGTTTTTGCTCCTATCTGAGCCATATTTGAAACGATCTAATTTCATTAGAAACATATCACGGAATATGTTTGATTTTAATATAATCCAAGCAAGTGCCTCTCTTATCTGGGGTTTTCGGAAAACCTATTTCAACATTCACACGGATTTCGCTTCTCATTAGGACCCAGAATGTAAACTTTATAGGGTTTTAGATGAATCATGTACTGAAAAACTTATATGCACCATTTCACCTTGTGGTGAAGGTTATAAAAACATGATCAGAAAATGTGCCATTTAAAAAAATGTTGGCCGTTATTAACCGCAAATTCTCTTTTAAAATCCGTTTATCTTAGTTTTCCCAAGTTTTAGCTAATTTTTTTCTAAATCATTCTCAAAACCTACCTTGTTCCTCATCGAAATCTTTGGTGGTCATTTGAAACAAGGCATCCAAGGGAGTGCCGTTTGGTTTCGTTTTGCCGCTACTCGTTGAAGCCGCTGCGTTATTTGATGAATTATTTGCTCCACTGGTCCCACTATTACTACCGTTGTGTTGAGATCTTTCTTGCGCCGATTGAGGAGAATGTCTGGTATGTAAATCTCCCGAAGAACGATTAATTTCAGGTGAACAACAATCACTTGCTGCTGAACTACTGCGCTCACTGCCACTTTCTGAAGGTATGATATCCATGCCATTCATGTGTCTTAACAGTTGGGCCTGGGCATTGAAATGTTCTTGCAATTGCCGGTGATAGTCCAAAGCTAGTCTTTGTTCGTAGTGTAGCAGGGCGGAGGGTATAAATGGTCTAACAGGCATGGGTCCTAGCAAATGATCCCAAGGTCTTACCACATGGGCTGAACCGGGCAATAACATGGCAGCGGGGTGAGAACCTGTTACAATATCCAAAGGTTCTGTGCGGGGATGTAAAAGGCCACTAGAGGATCTATGAGAGGCGGGTGGTGGAGACACAGAAGAACTATCACGTTTTTCATGACCCAATATATCGGCTATGGAAAAACTTTTCACTCCCTCGAGATTTGATTTTGTATTGCTGGTATTTGAATTGGAATTTTGTTGTTGCACTGGACTGGGAGATCTTTCTTTAGTAGTTTCCTCGTCGTTAGACATTCTTAAACGTTTGAGAGGTTGAAAATATTCCTCTGGCATGGCACCGACGGCAGCGGCTCTTGTTAAACCAGCAGCAGCGGCGGCGGCAACAGCATGCTGATGTTGTATAATTAACTGTTGTTGATGATGCAATAAATCAATGGCCGAGCGATTTTGTGTTTGGGGCAAAGGGCTGGGTGCACCGCCCACCGATATTTCAGATTCTGCAGGACTGGCGGGACGCATGGTGGGTGGACAAAGCATAGTATGGAAACTATACTATGCGTAAAAAACCAAAAAAAAGGGGGAAACACTGACACAATTTTTTTTTGAAATATTTTTCTTAAAATTAGTTTTTTATAAATCTTTCAGTTAAAAATTTTTATAAACTTTTTTCTTGTTGTTTTTTTTTATTAAATATTGTTCTTTATTCGTAGGTATTCTTTTTTTTTTAACACACTACCGTTTTAACGTCTTATCTCGTTTACTGTTCACCACATACTAAAATCAATCAAAGCACAATCATTTCTCAATTTGACTCAAGTCTTTTTTCTCTTTGTGTGTTTTTTTTTTCTCACAAATTGAAACAGTTTTGGTTGTTGTTGTTGTTCGATTTTATTTTTTTATGTGTGTATTGGTTGTTATTATTAATGTTATATGATCTTATTTTCTTGTTAACACTATGGCTCGAATATTTTCTCTTTAGAGAAAAAAATGTAAAAAACAAACGACTCTGAACACGATGATGTTTAAAATATTATTGTTAATAATGATGATGTACGACTACACACAAGCAGTTACACATTTTCGGAACGTATAATGAAAAAAAACGAAAAAATCCAATAGAACAGGACCTTTCTACTCGATGTTTCACAGTCAACTGTTCGAAACTAGATTCAAGATTGCTAACTAGACAAGTTGATTTTCTTGTTTTGGTTTTTTTCAGTTTTTAGCTTAATTTGTTGTTAGTGTTGCTGTTGTTTGGCAGAAGGCATATGAATGGGTTTGGTGGTGGTGGTGGTGGTTGTTAGTTTAAAAGGGTATGAGTGTGTATCTGTGTGTGTATAAATAATAAGATAGTTTGAGGTTGTTAGCTGCTGCTGGCTTCTCTGGCACGTTAAGGTTTAAATATTCGTGTCTTGTTTGTCGGTGGTTGCACTTAGGACGTCATTTATGTTGTTCCAACCAACACACATTTAAACCAACTCCGTGCAAAAGCAAAAAGGCAGGCAGTCAAATCAAAACATAACCACCGAACAAAACGAACGATAAGGCAACAAACAAGCCTAAACAAGCATAGCAACAATAAAAAAAATACACCAACACTGGAACACATACTAACAATAAGAAAGAGAGAGCAATAAGTTAACTCTCGATATAAAGAACACAAGCTAGAAACGTACCACCACTATTTCCGTTTCCCCCCACAAATTCAAACAATACTTTTTGATTACTTTTTACTCATACTCTTGTTCTCTCGTTTTTTCTTACTCATTTACTACCACTACACATATTGTTGCTCTTGTCTGGGGCTCGTTTTTAAGGCGTTGAAAAGGCCACCAATCATTGTTGATTGTTAGCACAATGGTGGTTCAAAGTATTGTAACGGTAATTATGGCGATCATCATTAAAGGCATTAAAAACAAATTTTTTTTAAATACAAATTATCTCTGCTGTTGTTGTTGTTATTGCTTTGCGTGTATTTAATTGTAATTCTTGTTTTGTTAAATACAATTTAAAGTTAAATTTTTGTATGTGTTCTCTACAGTTTTTGTATTAAACATTTTACACAGAAAACCAAAAACTCCTTTCGATATTTTGCGTTTAAGCACGAGCGAGAAGACAGACATAAAAAGTTTTTTTTTGGCATTTATTCGTAAAAATTAAGTTTTGTAACGAGACTGTATTTAGGCAAATTTTAGTAATTTATAAATAAGTTTTTTTTATTGTAGTCAAACTGTTTGTCAAATTTTTAATTAGAATGTTCTGTTTTGTTGTTGTCTTTGAAGTCTGTTGTTGATTTTTATTTTTAATAGTTTTCTTTTCTTTTTCGGTATTGATATCAATCAAATTGTCAGAAGTTTTTTTATTATACATAGTAGGTATGTACCTACATATATTGTAATTTATTTTGTTTTTATTAAACATTTATTTATATGTTATGTTAGAAATTCGTGTGTTGTTTAACGTTGAACTTTGGGCTTATTAATTAGTTGGTATTGACATTGAAGAAACAACGTTAAGTAAAGGTACACACAATATGTATTTACATATTGCCCAATAAACATTTTTGCTGAAGCTTGATAGGAAATAAATACATTATCAACAAGTTTAATAATCATGTAAATTATTGCAGCATTTTTTAAAATACAAATTTGTTACAATACCTATAATGAATAAAATAATTAGTTTGCCGTTAAAAATTATTTATAAAAAATATAAATCTGGAAAAGTTTAATTTTTATTTATACCGCCTTTTCATTTCTTTAAAATGTTAAAAGGGATTTGCATTATTTACCGCTTAGAAACTAGCTAATCCTACCAACAACAACTTTCAGTGTATTAATTAAATTTTGACTCCAAAGAAAACATTTCTCTTTTTTTTTTTTTTTTTTTTTTTTTAATTAAACCTTTAATCAAAAATAAAATCAGTTTTAATTAAACGTTTAATCAAGTAAATTAAACATTTACTTACATCAACTACATTACTGCAGAAACAAGATAACTGCTGCTAATATCAAAAGATATTTAATTGATACTATTAATTTGTTTACTTTAGTTTAATTAATTTTTAATTAATATGAACCTTTTTTTTTAATTAAAATACATATTTATTTTTAATCCAAATTTTTAATATTTTAATCAGGCTTAGGTTCATCAAATTTAATTTGCATTAAATTATTTTTATGAAGAAAGGAATTTTACAACATGAAAATTAATTAAAATTGTTATTGATAACCATTCATTCTTGACTGACCTGAGATTCGAACCCAGGCGGCTGGTTACCATAACATGTTTCGATCGCAACCACTCGATCTCCTCAGATGGATTTGCCGTCTTACACTCGCAGCCATCGACGACTGCTGACGTCAATAGTCAAACATCAATCCTTAAACCAAATTGTATTTTACCTTTGGTAGATCGAAATTAACTTTTTTGAATGATTATCCATTTTAATTGATTTAACATGTTTTTCCTAACTTCTGTTCAACAAAATAACCACATTTCTAATTAATACATATTTATATTTTTTTTTTGTTCAATACAGGTGGAAAGGGTTTCTATGTTTGTAATTCCGTTTGTAGTTGCTACTACATTGATCTAAGACCCTATAAAGTCTGTATACACTTAGCCCTTGTGAGTAACAAAGTGGATTAAGTGATGCCCGTCTGTCTGTATGTATGTTAAAATGGGGTTTCCGTAGGCCCCAACAATTATGGAGACTAGGTTTTTATATTCTTATGTCGCACATACTCCTTTAAAGTTTGCTATTGAAACTCAGCCAGATTGGTCTATTAATGGCTGAGATGTAAGATGAAAATCATGATTGCCTCTGATTTTTGTTATAAAATCCTTTGTTGTTATTGTTTTTAATGTTTTTTATTTTATTGTGCAGACTTTTTACCTGTTTTATACATATACGCTTAAATAAAGAAATATTGTTGTTGAGTTGTTTGTGATGGGTTTTATAAATTCGGTACAGCCGAATACAGCACTTTTATTTGTTTTTGTTCATTTTATCCAAGTCGCAAATAGTAAGCAATAATTGCAGAAGCTGGTTTTCCTTCTGGAACAGAAAACTTTATTGGCTAAAGGAATTTGTATTAAAGTTCAGGCTGTTAAAAAGTGGGATAAAATCGCACAAGAGCTAAATTGCCTGGGACGACCCGTAATATTTTTTCTTTAAACGGTTCTTTTACTGGAATTGATCCATTTTAGGCATATACAATTTTTCAAAATTACCAGAACTTCTGACAGCACTACAGATACCGTAAACTGCGCAATGCCAAAAAAATATATTCATTTCCAAGGCTGAGTTGGCACGATCTCTTCCTGTAGCACACAACCGTTGCCAATTTTTATATATGTAGTTGGGAAATATTTACGTAGTGGTGTCCTTTTCCAACCTTCTTCGGCTTCTGCCCTGTACTCGAAAGCGTTCATGGAACCCTAATTCCTTCATGGTTATGTTTTATTATAATTAATTTGTACACAAAAATTGTTTATGTTTAATTTTATTTAATTTGTAAACAAAAATAAATAATATGCATGTCGCAGTGTAAATAAAATTGAACTGGCAAAATAAAATAAAGTATGTAATTTGTTTTTATTTTTATTTTTTCTTTGCCCACTTACAACTTCATTTAGAGTTGACAAAAAATCAACCAATTGTAGTCGGGACTGTAAGAAAAGATAACCTCACTGTTTATTGTTGTTGTTTTTGTTTTAGCTTTGATATTTTTACATGTAAAACTGGGGTTTATAATTCTTATTCGCTTTACAGTTTTATTTGGTTTAATATTTTTAATTTTTCTCAAGTCTTTGGATGAAGTTTCCTGACGATCTGGACTAAGCAACCAGTGAAATGCGCAAAAAATTTCAGTTTATCAATAGTATGAAATGGGAATTTAGCACATTTAAACGAAACATTTTTAAAAAATTTTATTTTTAGTGCCACCTCATAGAAATGTACCACTGTGAACAAACAGAATGTGCCATAATTAAAAATAAAAATTATTTTAATCAGCTTTTTCGAATACAGTCGAAAATCGAATTTACTTTATAATATGCACTTACATATATGCATGTATTTATAAATATTATGTACGAGGGTGGGTCAATAAATTCGTGACTTTTAAAATGAAACACAGTTTTTTAGACAAAAAATATCATTCTAATTTTCAGCGTCGAACAGTGGTCACCATGGAAATTATTTTAATTGGACAAAAGTTCAAGTTTTTGTTATCACTGATTTCGAAAACTTTAATTTCGTTCAATAGTAAACATATTTCAACATATTTCTTTGAGCTCTATACACTTTGTCTAACGTTTTATAGATCAGCAAAATATGCATTTGTTTGACATCGCTGGAGTCAAATCTATTTTCGACAAGCAATTTCTGTTCTAATACATGGGGTTTTGCCATTAAATCCCAATAAAAAATTGATCTTCAAACAAAGCAGGTTTGTAGGGAGAAATGTAAAGGCCTAACTATAATATGCTTAGGCTGGCTTAAGCTACTGTCAAAAATTAACGAAAAGCCTGTCAAATGCTTAAGCAAATTATTATGGGCTTTTGGGTGACTATATTGTACCTTTTGAACTTAAATAACTTTAACGCTTAGTTGCAAACATTTGTACTTTTGCAAAAATAATTTTCTTCTTATTTTTTCTTAAAATATCAATTCTTTGACAACATATTTTTAGTGTCTACAATTAATAAATATACTTCCATGTGCATGTTTATTTTTATTAATTTTAAAACAATTAAACACAAAAATAAAAGAGTACTAAAATATGCAATTGTGTGTGTTTTTTTAAAATATTTTCCAATATGTAACCAAAAACAGCTGATTCCTTAAGCAAAGCACGATAAGTTTCGCTCTTTGCTTAAGCAAATGACACTTGACGAAACTTACCGAAAAGTTGCTTAAGTACATTATAGTTGTGTACATTTGATTATATGTATTTGCACATTTGCGTATGTAAGCTTAAGCACATTATAGTTAGCCCTTAACAGTTTCGCTTACCATCTCGCTTAGGGAAGGCATAAATTTTATATGGTGAGTTCCAACTATAAAAATTCATATTTTTATAGAAGTACCAGTAGTGCTTCGCAAAATTATAAAATTTTTATTGGGATGCTTAATAAGCACACGACACTAGCGTTTTTCCATCTTCCCCTTAAATTACGAGGTAGTTTGTTATCAACACACCATTTTACAGGAGTCGACTTGATGTCTCTAAACAGGAGCATTGTTTTCAGTTACGATTCATAAAACGCAAAAAGTCAAGGATTTATTGAACCGACCTCGTTTCTTATTTATTCTAAGTTGTTTGTATAAAAAAGTAGAGCAAATGAAATGGTTTTTTATTTTATATTTCGATAAAATTTGGTTAACGTATTATTTAAAATTTTGGCCAATAATATCTCTGTCGTTTTCAGACAGCAGATGGATTTTTTATCATCTTTCTATCAAGCAACTTTTTAAATTTTTGATTGAAGTAGAGCGTATTGCGGTCTAATGTAATGAAGATTTATGTCTACGAACGTACCTATAGGTCTTGACACCTACATATATAAAGCTCAAAATTGTCTCGACCATTAACTTTTCCAAGGCTTTGGAGGCTGAACTTTCTTTCAACTACTGTAAAAGAAGATTCTGAAGACGAGCAAGAGCTTCTGGGACATCCGCAGCAGCTATATCTTCGCTTTAAGTTACAAGCAAGTATGAACCTCTAACATGGCATTTGAAACACAGCCCTGTCTAATCTTAATTAAAACGATGTTTATGCAGTTTCCTTAGTTTACAGTTGTAGTTTTACGTCTTTACCTATTAGGACCCTTGGTATACTTTCAATTTTAATATAGGGGCTCTTGCTCTTCAGAAATTAAACAGTCCAAACATATCGTAGCGATCAAAACACTGAAAGTCAGCTTAATGAAAATCAACATATTATAGAAACACAACAGGTGTATTAAACCATGGCACTCCTATGCAAATACGCTAATATTTAAACAGACCAGTGTGCGAGCGATATTTAAATCAAGTTATAAGCAGAGTGCAAACAAAATGTATGTAATTTATACTAACAAATACGATATTAGAAGGAAATAAATCTGCATATTTCCGACATCAATGACATGCAAACATTTGTTGTCTAAAACCAACTTATAGTAACTTTGCAAAGAAACAGTCGCCTTCGATCAGAGCCTGTTGCCATAATCCTTTGAAATGCTATCCCTACATTCAGGCTTGTCACAGAAATCAATTCCGATCAAAAGTGATTTCGTTTTATGTGAAGCAAGATGCTACACAAGAACACAATTCTAATGTGAAATGTACAAACATATCGCACTTGTTCCTCTAAAGGCCATCTCAAAATTGACACATTTTCAATTTTCAATCGTAGTTCAAATTCTCCAGTAGTTTGCCAAAAAAAAAAGGCTGGTGTATCCCCCTTTATGATATAAGGAATAAGTTTGCAAATTTATCTTTAACGATTTTGAAATAAATTTTGAGGTTCGATTTTAAAAACCGAAATAAAAAAAGTCGATCGAAAAATCGAAAATCGATTTTGGAATCCATTTACCATTTCCTACTATGAATATCCTCCGATGTAACTGCACCAAGAGCTGGTCATCTTCAAGATATTCTGAATGGATTGAAATAAAAAATGAGTTATTAAGGCCGAGAGCACAGAAAACAATGTTCACCAATTAAAGCATTTATCAAACATAAAATCAGTTTTTATTTAAAATTTAGTGAAGTACACTAAACGCTTAATCAAGTTAATAAAACGTTTGGTCAAGTGAATTAAACGTTTAATTGATACTATTAATTAATGTACTGGTGCAAATTAAAAATATAATTCACATGAATAAACGTGTAATACACATGATTGAACGTTTTATTCACTTGATTAAATTTTTCATTTAAACCGATTTCAATTAACAAGGTTTCCTTTAAATTTGCTAAATTCCCATTTTATACTATTGATAAACTTAAATTTTTTGTTAATGCAATAATCTATTCCTATGCCCATTTCACTGGTTGCTTAGGCCTGGAAACTTCATCCAAAGATTTTCGAAACTTTAAAGATATTAAACAAATAAAACTGTTAAGCGACTAAGAGTTATAAACCCCAGTTTTACACAGAACAAATAGAAAATCGATTTCAATTAAACAATTCGTTCAGACAATTAAATATTTTACTAATTTTGCCCCTGCAAAGGAATTGATCATATCAATTAACGGATTTGTATTTTCGAGTCATGGGACACAAATTTAATCAATTAAAAAATTAATTGCATAAACAAAAAATACACCCCATATACACAAACATTTAATTTTATGGGTTTTGATTAAAAAAATTAATTGCAGCAAACAAAAAATTAATTGAATAATTAATGTACACCAATTAATTATTTAATTGAATAGTTTTTTGCAAAATTTTTTTCTGTGTACAGACAAGTTTATCTCTTCTTACAGTCCCGACTACAATTGGTTGATTTGTTGTCAACTCTAAATGCAATTGGGCAAAGAATTATTGTTTTATTTATTTTTGATTAATGCTTTAATTGGTAAAAATTTTTTTTCTGTAAAGCCTGGCCTATATAGTGGTTGATGCAAAACTTGAAAAAAGTTTTCTTTAATAAGATTTTTACTGTTTTGGTTGGCTGCTTGTTTTAAGTAAAACACTTATTAAATTGATCACGCTTCAACAGCTGATTAAAAAACTTTCTTCTTATTCTAAAGCAGCAATTACACGTTTGAGTTCAACTGTCAACTGATTCGGTTGTTGTCCAAATCAAAGCGTGTATGGCTTTGTCAATTGATTAGCTTGACGGTTTTTCGAGTTGGTTGAAGAAAAATCAAAAGATTTTGATTTTTCAAGTTGACTGAACTGTGTGTGCACGAGTCTCTCGATCAGCTGCCAAAATTAATGTTTGTAGTTTTCTTTTGCAAAAATAGTTAAGTATTTTAAAAATTGTCTTCTATTTCATTAAATATTGAAATTAATTTCAAATCATTAGTATTGTGGTAATTTTGTTGAACTATTTATGGTTTTTAAACTTGGATTAATTTCTTTCAACTCAGTTTATGAAGAGTGTGGCCGCATCAGTTGACAATTGAATTGAAACGTGTATGGGGCGCATGACAAATAGTAATATCGTATTTAATTTAGTGATTATCTTCACATACAACCCGATTCATATTTCTCATAAATTAGAAATATAAATTAAAAAAGAAAATTAGGAAAAATCAATTGTCAAATTGAATACTACATTCGTCAATACAAATAATTTTTAAATGGAAAAGGCTTCAACAATCGAATTTGTAAATATAAAAAATTTTTGTGTATTTTTAAATCTTAACAAATATTTATAACAATGAGTTTCTTATATTGAATAAAATATTTGTTAATAATTAAATAAACATTTTTAATTGCAACAAAATGCCTCTGTCGACAACCACAACACATTATTTTATACACGGAAAAAATAATTTTCAGATTTGAATACGAAAATCGCATATTTGATTAACCAATACGATTTTTGCGGTATTGGTAAAAAGTTTGTAGTTATTGAATTTTTAGTGAACAACCAAGTTTATTGATTCAATAAAAAAAGTTGTTGCCCAAAATATTTTTTTACAAAAGTTTTACGTGATTTGTTAAAATAAATTGTTGGAACTGTTAAAAATCAAACAAAATGTTTATCGAATCTTTATTTCTTTATTCATTAATTATGATTCTCTAAATTCCCAAATTTTATTCTTTGACAAATACACTAAAATTTATTATTGGCGGATAAGCTAGTTCATATGCGCATTACGATGGTTGCTTAGGTCAGATTATTTGGAATCCTTTTTCCAAAGACTTTGGAAAAACAAACGATTTTATACAATTAAAACTGTGAACCGAATGAGAATTACAAACACTCAAGTCTTATTTGCAACGTAATAAAAGCTAATAAAAAATAGACGAGAGTTGTAAAAATTCTTGGGGGATTCTCATTACACAATTACAAGAAATATATATCACTGCTGTGGGCAACCGCTTATAATTTAGATTTCTACTGTACAGTAATAACAAATTAATGAACACAGCATTAAAATTTGTATTTTACTTAAAACACAACAATATATTTTTTAAACAATTGAAAAATATTATTTAGGACATTCTGATGATGTGGCTTGATAGCACACCTTGTGAATCCCCCAACTTTTTTTACTTTGATTAAAATATTTTTTTTTGTATTGATTATGAAGAAATATTAAATTATTTCATTATTAAATATGTTTTATTGAGTGCTCTTTTGCAAAGTGTAATATTGATAAATATTTTAATTGAATCAAATAAAAAGTTTGTTGACCTAAAATTTTGTGTTTAACAAACTGTGTTGTAAAAAATTTTCTTGAGATTTTTTTTTCTTTTTAGTGGGGAGCAAATTTGTATGTCTTGTCGTGCTGAAAATATAAAGTGGGCGCAAATCAGCTGTTTGTCTTTAAAAATGCAAGCGAACAAAAGCGGCTGACCTTGTGGGCCGGGTTGTGAAAGTAACCCAACAAGCAACTTAAGACCTTTAAAAATCATTCTCTAAAATAAAATATTTATTTTTTAATTTTTTAAAAGTCAAAACTTGTTTAGACTCCTAAAAATGTTATCGTTTTTTTTCTTAACAAATTTATTGTGATTTTTAAGCAATTTTTTTGATATTATTCTTTAATTCATTGAAATTCCAGATATAATAAAAATTTCAGGCGTCAGTAAGTCTGACTCTTAAAAAGCAAAAAAAAAAAAACTCTGAAACACATTGTACCCTAAATAACACCTTTCCAAGAACCAGACACATACAATTTCTCTAAAAGTAAAAGTAAATTCTTAAAGCAACAAAATCTCAAATCGCTGCTACACTAAAAATGTGTGTGATGCACCCCAGAAGAAAAAAAATATTATTTTTCGTGTTGTTCATTTTAATCGAACATCATCAATATTGGAAACATTTAACAGCATCAGTAGCTACCGCTGTGAGACCTTTTAGATTTAAAATAACAAAATGTTTTCAGTTTTTCTCTTTATTATTCTCTAATACAATTTCTATTTGATTCCGTTTTTTTTTTTTTTTTTTTGATTAGTTATTCTGTGTTATTAGCTGGGAATAATACTGATAAGGGCATATCACACAAATATTTTTGTTTGAAATTTTTTTCCGATTTAACCGCGAAACAAACGCATCAAAGCGATGCCGCCAATAAACAATTTGGATTTGTCGTTAGCGCTTCTGTTTTTCTATTATTTTTTTTTTTTTTGTTAATCTTTTGCTTTTTGTATCATTGTAACTGACAATGTGTGTATCCAAATGTGTGCTTCTTGTTCATTAAGATCAGCTCAATTCGAATGCGGATGTTAAAGGTAGAAAAATTAAATAAAAATAGAAAAGAAAAGGTTTTTTGTTTTATAATAATTTTCTTTCTTTTGAGGTTTTCCATATCTCAAGGATTGTTGCGTGGGAAACTTTGTGGCCTCTGTTAAAGGGAAAGTGTTAATTATCTAAAATGTAAAAAGGATTTTTGATTATCCCATATTTAGGAAAATTTCCCGCGCTCCACACGTTTTTCACCTGTGCCACGGTTTAAAGTGGAAACCATTAAGTGGCTGTGAAATAAATAAGAGTCAGTGAAATTCAGTCATTATTTTTCTTATAAAAACCAGAGTGTACAACAAACACAAAGCATTCCTTAAAGAAAATTATTGTTTCCATTTTTCTTAAAAAAAATACAATCCTTGTGTGTGGCTTTCTGCTCCATTCATTCACATGCTGATGATTTGAATTTAAATTAGATTTTGATTAATACAAAAAATAAAAAACAACAACAATAACCACAATACTTGTAACAACAAAAGCAACAAGCGTTGAAAGGTGTATTAAGATCATTTTTAAACGAATACGATTAAAAATAACAAAAATGTAGACTTGAGTGGGGAATTATTAAAAAAAGGTTTCATTAAAATTCACTTATTTGTGTCTGTATGTGGGATTAATTTACAAAAAGAAAAACCCACACACAGAATCATTTGTTAGATACTTGTACTTGTGCTTTTTCTTCCAAGATTAGCGGCACAATTTTAGATGAAAAAAGATTAAAAAAAGTGTTAAATTTAAAATAATTGCCACCATGTCTAATAAACGTAAACATTTTCTGTGGCAGCCAAATGAAGAAACAGGTGAAGAAGAAAGAAGTGTTTTCTCTAGGTGAAAGGTGCTTGAAAGGGTTTACGGTGTTTTGTAATTATTTAAATTTATAACGATTTCAGCTGCTTTGCAAGGATAATTGTTAATATTATCAACCATTGAAGCAACATTTTAACATAAATTAACGACGAAATATTTAAAAATTAAATTATAATAAATGGAAATTTTTAACAAAAAATATAATTCCAAAGAAAAAAGTGTATTATAATGTCGCTTTTGTGTTAAATTATTTATGCCGGTGGGAGATTTGTTGGGGGCAAGGTGAAATTTATGCATTGGAAGTTCATATTTAGACAAAATTGTGCTATTTTAGCTCCTTTGCTTTTGCAAAAAGAACAAAAAGACTAAATTCAATGGACAAGGGAACAAGTTCGTGTTGGGAAAAAACTCTAAACACATACACATTCAATACAAAAATATAGAATAAAAAACATTTGGATCGATAACGGAACCCGTAATTTGCCCCCCTATCTAGTTTTAGCGTACATATAGTGTTCTTTAAGCGTGTACCTTCTGTCTTGTACTGCAATTTCATTCATGAAAAAACCCAAACACGTAAAATAAAAGTTCACTACGTGTTCACTAAAAAATACATAACGCATACGCTAAAAAAGATCGATACTCATGTAAGTATTAATGTTTGTCAGCTTGCAATCGTTGTGTACCGTATTTTGTTTGTTTACAAGTTCGCAAACACTTAAAGAAGTTTAAGAGTTTGTGTTAAAAAAAAACTACGTAAGTAAGTAAGGTTTTTACTCGAGCTCTGGACAATACACAATATTTACAAGGGAATTACAGAGTGGACCAAAAGGGGTTTGAGTTCGTTATAAATTTTAAGAGTGTGAACCACACCTAAACGTCAAGTTTTTTCTGCTTTTCATTTGACATTTCTCAATTTCAGACTAACTTAATTTGAACCATGGAATTCGGGCAACGCGTAAGTATATAAAGTTATTCAGGCTTATTATGAAACTCGGCGTTATCGTGCACTTCGTTATTTTTTCGGTCAATTTAATCGTCCAAATGTGCGTACAATCGGAAAAATCGTGCAAAAATTTGAGCAAACCGAATCTGTAGGGGATTTTAAATCACCAGTGCATGCTCGTACAGCTCGTACTGCAGAAAATATTGCTGCTGTTCGCGATAGTGTGGCTGAAGAGCTGCCCACCTCAACTCGTCGTCGCGAACAACATTTCACCTCTCATGCTCGTCGTTGATGAACATTTGCATAAAGACTTGCATGTACACGCTTACAAGGTGCAATTGACTCGAGAAATTAAGCCTCTTGACCATTCCAAACGACGTCAATGGCGACAAGAAATGGCAACAGTGGATGATAAATTTTCGAAGAAAATCATCTGCAGTGATGCGGAACATTTTCACCGCAGTGGATCGTCAATGTTCTGAATTGCCGCATTTGGGCGAATGATGATTCAAGAGTTATTGCCGAAAAACCAAAGCACCCACAAAGAGTGCATGTTTGGCGCCATCATCGGGCTGTATTTTTTCCAAAATGAGGCCGGTCAGGCAGTTACTGTGAATGGTGTTCGCTATTATGAGATGATAATAAACTTTTTAAAGCCCAAATTGGAAGATATGGATGTCGACGATATGTGGTTTCAACAGGACGGTGTCACTTGCACACAGCTAACGAAACAATGGCTCTTTTGCGCGACAAATTCAATGGCCATGTTATCTCACGTGGTGGCGACGTCAATTGGACGCCAAGATCATGTGATTTCACACTGATGGACTTCTGTCTTTGGGGTTATTTGAAGGTTATTTGAAGGCAGCAACAATTCAAGAGATAAAGGATGAGATAATTCACCACATTAACGGGGAAAAACCTTAATTTTGCCTCAGCGTCCTCGAAAATTTGGACAATCGGATGGAGGTGTGCCGCCGATATTTTGTTCCATACATAATTGAACCATACCAATATTATCATAAATAAAAGAAATGGCAATACTTTCCTAAATAATTCGTGTTTTATTCAATATCAACATCGGCCCTTAAAATTTAAAATCTTTCACGGGAAGAAGCGAAGGCAACTGCAGTTAATCGTGTAAGAACCTCCCAAAGGGGGTAATGGAGAAAAAAATATTTTTATTGGGGGCAGGTGAAATATTGTACGTATTTGTTAAAAAGTCTTCAAAGTAAGAAAATTAACAGGAAAATACTAAAATTAAAAAAAAAATGTATCAAGAATATTGAGATGTTTAATTAAACAATTTTAAATTTATTTGATTTTCAAACCACCAAACTCTTTTCACTATTACTCTTTTTCGGTGGGTGTTGTGATCAAAAGGGCCCGAACCTTTTATCCAAACCGTTATTTAAATACCCCATGTCATAAATTATCAACTCAGAACCATTCAGGTCGTCTGTAATTTGTAAATATTTATTCAGAAGCAATTTAATATTGTTCCAATGCCCTCTGCAGAGGCAGAGGCTGGCTGCTGCATTTCAAGATAAAACCAAAAATTAATAAGAGTCATTGTTATTTTCTATTTGGATACTTTATCGATTGGTTGCTCTTAATAAATATTGATTCCTCATGTGTGTCTTTATTTCTCTTTGATGTTTTGTTTTATCCACTCACACTAAGTAGTGTTGCCACACTTTTTTTGGGCGTTATTAATTGCTAACGCTGATGCGCAACGGTGATTTTGTAAAGAGAGATCACGAATAATGGCAATTCATAATTGCCGAAATATTTACTAAAATCATTAACAAGTTGTCGGAGTTTTTGTTTAAAAATATAGAGGTTGTGACTGAGTTTGAAATAAATATAAATAAAATTGGGAATTGAGTCAATATTTATTTAAATTAGCACTTTACTTGTTTTTTTTTTAACTTAAAGTTGTTTAAATAAAATTGCTAATGTGTACTTAATTCTGTGACAGTTAGTATAAATTATTAGCGCCAATTGCTAATTGAACACACCTCGTTTTACAAAGCGCTTTTTTGTAGTCCAGCTGTGTTGGATTTCATAAATCTTTTAAAACAATTAACGATATTCTAATGAAAATATAAAATGAATTATGTGGACAAGTTTTTTTAAAAAAATAATTAAAATTGCTAAAGACATTGTTAACGAAATATTTATATAAGCGATTTTTTTTAAATTAAAGCTTAGTTAAGTTACATTTTATTTGTTTGCGTGTGTGTGAAGTTAAATTTCGATATAAATTGCTTTAACAGAGTTCTGTTAACATGCTTACATAACTATGTTAAACATTCAAAATTTTAATACACATTTGTATTTAAATTGGAATTATGCCCCGTTAGGCGATTATATAGTGTGCATGTCCATGTTATGATTGCCAACAATTTGTTTACCACTAATAACACTGCCCATGAGGATTTTTGCAACAGAAGAGTGACCATATCATTTTAAAAGGGCTTATGGAAAAAAGTGTTATAAATTAAGGTCGGAAGGAATTCTTACTGTCAGTGTAATATTGCAGAGTTTCATGGATGATATTAACCCTCTAGCTCCTCTCTTCATAGGCCAACTTAAACCTTTGAAAAAAGGACAAGTATGGATTAAAATATTCTACTAAATTTTTTTTCCAAATATGGCAGTGCGGGTCACCAAAACACTGAAGTTGTAAAAAAGCACTGTACGCTTAATTACCAAAATAGCACGCAAAAAATCCAAAAAAAATACTACTTGCAATGTAAATATCGTTTTATTTTCCAAATAATCAATAAATATGGCGCTTAAATGTAAACCAGACATTGTGAAAAACCGGGTTGGATGGATAACTGTAAAATTGTAGAATATTTTAATCGTAAAAGGAAAGGACTTTGTTTTATTTTCTCGAAAGAAGGGTCAAATTGACCCATAACGAGAGCAGCTAGAGCGTTAAGATCTTCCACAAAAATTATCCTTATTCCACAATATTACTCTGCCAATACGAATTCTTATAATTATCGACATAAACTTTTGACATATGTTTCATTAAATGTAATGCTCTCTTCAGCCAAAAATCTAATGTATTTTTTGGTTTGAATGAAAATGGTGTATTTTATATTTAAATTTACATGTACATGATGTGGAAGTATTTTGTGTTTTGTATTTTAAATACCGTAAACAATGTATTTTGCCCAACACTGTAGGCTTGCACATCGAAGTAGTCGTTAAGATTGCCAGGCAGACCCCAAGTTATGCCGCTATTCCCGGTCATAGAGTTTTTCATTACCACTTCAAGCACTATATCAAATAGCAATGCGTATGTTAATGGTAGTGCGCGCTGTTATAAAGCTCTTTGATTTTTGCGCTGTGCTAAAAAATGTCAAAATCGCACTTTAAGCCGTCGTATGTATGTAGTAGGGTGATCGATTATTCGACTTTTTTTCAATAACCGTTTTTCGAATAATTCGAATAGTTGCTATTTTAAGAAAGCCGGTTTTTAATTAAGCATTTTAAAAATAACCGGTTAACCGGTTTTAATTCGAATACATAAAAATAAAAAATCAAATTAGTTTTTGTAATTAAAAGTTAATTAGAATAAAAACAAAACAATTCACGAAGGTAAGGAACCAACAAAATACGTATATATATGTTCCCGTCGATCCTATAAGGAGCAAAGGGCCTCAATGCATAGATATGACTTAAGGTATGTTCAGACCACAAATATTTGACGACAAAATAAAAAAAAAATCGTGACTAGTAAATTGATTAAACTTAAGCATTATTTGTAAAAATTTCTAGTTATTTGCTAAACTTTATGTCTAAGATGATAATATATGTATAATGTAGTTAAGAAACCGTCAAATAATGTTTGCTCTAGCCAAACGTTTTGCAAAAGCAATTAATTGACATATTTTTCCAAATTTATTGTAAATGAGTTTTAATTTGTTGCTGGTTAAGCATGTCTATATGAAGCAGTAAACTTCAGCCATATTTTTGAAAAGTGGCAAACAAAACCTCATATCCGGGATTTTTCAGCATTATAGAAACAATAGTAATATGAACATGCTTTTTGTATGAAATATCTTTTAATTCGTCGATCACACAATTTAAACCCTTCCAGGACATTTTTGTTTTAATAAATAAAACTGATGAATTTTCCCACAACGTTCATTCCGCTGCTATGTCCTTGTTTTAAGCATGAAGATATGCTAGAACTACTTAAGAGTTTTTCATTCATTATTGTCAGCATATTTTAGTAAAGTATTATTTGCAGTCTCTTAAAAACTACTTAGAACAGGGTGAAGTTTTACTTGGCGTATATTTATGTCAAGCTTGTAGACTAATTAAAAATGATTAATAAGTCGTGACGTTAAAGAATCTTTACAACTTATTATTTTAGGGCCGTTTAAGCACAATTTTTTTTAAGTCAGTTCGAAATATCACCAGAGATGGCATCTTTATAAAGATATATATATAGTATTTAGAATACTGTCAAATTGCTAACTACTTTTTAAGCTGAACTTTTTTGACGTACTTTAAATTGTTTTTGGTTTTTGTTACAAGAACACACGCTTATATAAGCGATCTGTATTTACATTGCTCATAACGTTTTTTGACTTTTGTTTCATTTTGTTTTGACATTTTTTATAAAAAGTTTAAGTTTGCCAAATATTCAATTAGAAAAATACTTAAATTACCGGTGCATTTATAACAAAAATAAGGAAAACGTATGTATATAAATTACACATTACTAAAATAACCGGTTTATTTTACTAAAATACCCGGTTTATTCGATATTCGAAAAATGTACATTTTAAAATATTCGACTTGGGCAAAACTAAAATAACCGGTTAAAACCGGTCGAATACTATTCGATCGATCACCCTAGTATGTAGTTAGATTAAATTTGGACCAAAAATATTTACAGTTTTGAGAGCATATTTCCCTGGTTAAAAATTAATCATAGCGTTTTCTCAAAAGCATGTTTTGGCAAAACAGATGAACAACGCTAGAATATTATTGATCCAACAATAAAAATATTTGACCATAATAAACTTTTACTCTTTTCAAGAACAACAACTTTTCGTTAAAACTAGTTTTATTGGAGGTGTCTACTTCGAAAAATGAGTTTTCTCTGCGTGTTGGTGAGAGAAGTAGTTATTTGCTGGCAACATATCAAGCCCTAACCGCGTAAATAACGTAAGCGCCAAAAAGCAAATTTTACAGGAGAGAGTTTTTTTATTTTATTTTATATAAATTTTGTATGAAATTTGTCGCTTACGATAAAATTTTTCTTGCTATAGAATCGTAACGGTACTTATGTGACCATGCAATTCATTTAATAAAAAAAAACAAAATTTAAAATTATGTCGGTAACGTTACTTTCTCGGTTAGGGCTCGGTATGCATAAATAAATCGATGTAATTTCTCCGGGAAATGTGTGTGTGCATGCATATTTAGCCAACTGAGTACTTTAACATCCCAGTTGGCCAGATTGTCAATTTGCAGTTGTCTTATATTTAGCTCTATGTGGGACTGTATGAGCGACATTGTCTTATAAGTTGTCCTCAATAAAACTCTATGTGAGACAGTATGAGCGACACTGTCTTATAAGTTGTCTTGGATGCGCTATTTAATCACTTGCTTGGATTGCTTAAAATTCTCATATTCTTTTTTAATTGTTGATTTAAATACTTGCAAAAACTTTACAAATTAGCTCTGAAGTTATTCGCGGGCTGGAAAATTGATTACATGCAGTCGAATATAAAACAAATGACAGAAATTTAAATTCCAACTATACAAAAGAAACTGCCTGAAATAGATAAGCATATAATAATTTTTGTCGTGGACGTCAAAATAGACGACATTGTCATGCATGTAGTCGCTAACGACAAAGTAGGCGACATTGTCTTTCCTTGTGTCTTGCACGATTTTCGCGACACTTGTCCCTCACATGTCGTGCAGGAATCAACATTGACGTGCATCCGTCTTCTAGGATGTCTAACTGTGATTTGAAAAAAATATGTGTGTATTTGCATATAAATCCCGCCTTTACTAGTTGTAAATTAACAGCTTTAAAAGCCTAAACAAAACAGAATATTGAATAGAGAAACAAATAAATAACATATTCTTTAATTTCATTTGTATTATTTATTATGAAAAATGTATTTAAACATTGACAACTGACTGACAGCACACACTACTACTGAAATCACGAGCCACAAAAAAAAACCCAAAAAAAGTATTAAATGGGTTATAAACCCAAAATTGAAAATAATAAATTTATTAAACTCAACATGATAATGGATTTTTTGTTTTGTTCAAACATTTTTTTTAGTTTATTAAGCTGCAAGTTAATGATTGTGTGTGTGTGTGTGTGTGAGTGTGAGCGGTAAATTTATCATTAACATATCGAAAATTGTTAAACACGTCTTCAATTGTTTGAAATGTGTTTTGATTTTTTTTCTGTTAAAATGTTTTTTTTTTTAATTTTTCTGTTAAGCTTTTTTTCAAAAAAATTTATTAATTACCGTTATATTGTTAAAGTAATCAAGATGTCTGAAAAAATTGTGTAATTATAAAAAAAAACTTGAGATTGAAAACCCAAATTTAGAAAAATTAAAAAAAACGTCTACAAATTAATATGTTTGGCTTAAATGACGTGTGGCTAGGAGGTGTATACTGAGCAACCAAAGTTAACATACGCTTTAGAGTTTGAAAAGATAATAATTTTAACTCTTATAAAAATAATCAAATAAAATTAAAAGCATTTTAGTTTTTAGAAAAAAACATTTTTACAAGCAATTAATATTTAGATGTCAACTTTTGTACGAAAACTTTTAACTTTTACTTTTCCGTAAGTGATTATAGAACAAAAAAAGAAAATTTGTAATATTTAATGACTGTTTTTTTCTCTTGTCAGTAATTTGTTAAGAACAACAAACATTTAGTTAAATAATTACTTTAGGTGTGGCGGAAAAAAAACTATAAGAAACTTTACCCTACAATACAAAATTTTGCAAATTATCTTATGGAACATACTTTTTGAAATGTTTGCTAACCATTTGTGTGTCTGTAAAATTATGATTAAATAAAGTTTTGCAGGGGCACTGTTGTATACAAGCGGTATACGTATAAGTATATCTACCGAATAGTAGCGGTACATTTTAATAAAATATTTTTTTTAAGTTGCGGCTAATTTGAGCTTCTTCAATTTGAAGAGTTCTTTATCAGGTAAGTAGGTAAACCCTAAAGGGAAGAGAAGTGGCCGCCGCTACAATTAATATTGGGCCAACAACATTGCGATGGACGCTTAAGCTGCTGCCGATACACATGTCGTGGGAGATCTTTATCGGGCGGCAAGAAAACTTTCAAACAAGCAAAGTCTACTGGGAACAGCGTTACCGTTGTGCGACTTTAGTTGCAATTTACAACCTTTTTGACACTCTGACACTTTTTGTGCGACTTTTTCAAAATCGTCTAACTTTGCAACTTTTTCCCCCTTTTTTTGTTAGTGAAATACTTTTTTTATACTGCATAGTTTCACATATTTTCCCTTAAAAATATCAATTTTGTTTTTAACATTCCCCGGGATATGTAACCTCATTCGATTGATCAGGTGATTATTTTGTATCCAGACAATTTCAACTACTGACCTGTATTGTATATGCCTTGTTTTGTATCGTGTTTATTGAATTTCCATGCCAATCTAGGATGATCGGCATTATTATTTCAAGCGTTTTAATACCAACTTTTTTACCGCTATTGATCTCTATTGATTTTTTTAATGAAAACAATGTGTTCTGTAAGTCTGCTTTCACACTTTCATCTTTTGAAGCTCAGCTTTTGTGTTTTATGGAGAGGGAAGAAATAAGTAAAGGGGTTGGTACAGAGATGCCTGTACTCGGCCAGTACGCTTTGTGATTTCACTCGTAGGTACATGCACAACGGTAACTGCATGTACATTTTGTTCCTTTCTTTTTCTCTTTTGGATTCGCTGTAAATAAAAAGGTTGTTGTTTTGAACCAAAAAAAGTTGAAACCGATTGCTGCGTGTGATCATATTGGCATCTTTAAAAGGGAATGGAAAAGAAGTTGAGCATCAAAAGATGAAACATGTAAACTCAGATTAAGTAAAAATTTCATTTAAACTGAAACAAATTTAAGAGAATTATTAAAGAAATAAAACCGAAATTGTCACCCAGGTGTTAAAAAAAATGTGAGACTTAAATTTGAAAAACCGACTTTGTTGTGCGACTTCTTGTGCGACTTTTTCAAAATTCTCAACGGTAACCCTGACTGGGAAACCTAAAAGAAACAGATCTGAAGAACTCATTACATCCAAACAAGTCCAGCTGAAACAATGTGGTTCTTTTTGTAATGGATGCTATTTCCCGGCGCATAAAAGTTGACAATGCACAGGAATTATTTGGGAAACCCTTCGAGCTAATAGTCGGCTTGAATCGCTTGGCTATTCTTGACAAGTGTAAACTATTCCTCAGGCTGTGCAGTTTGCAAAACCAGCTAGAACTCATTTTTTTAGAATCCAACAAAGTTGATCTGAGAATAAACGCCTCAAAGTTAAGGGAAATGTTCGTAAATCCCAGATCTTTCGATTGTTTGTATCTAAATGAATTTATCTCACTGAACAAATTACCAATAAATTAAAATACCACAACCTTTTCATTAATATAAAGAAAAATTTCCTTAAACGTTTGACTTTTCATAATTATGTTAATGAATTGTTTCATTAATGTAATAGCAAAAAGTCTCGGACTTAATTAAATTTCTTGCATTAAGTTAATGCGAAATTTTCTTCGATTTAATGAAACATTTCATTAACTGGTGGACTAATCAAACATTCTTTATTAAACAAATAAAGCGTTACATATGTTGTCTTTTAATGTAATTTTTCATTGGATTAATGTCAAAGCTTTGTGGAAGGTAGTGCAATCCAAAATAAAACCAGTTTTAATTAAAAAAGTAATTTATTGAATTTAAAATGTAATGAAGTGAATTAAGCGTTTATGGAGTGAATTAAACGTTTAATTGATATTGTTAATTCGTTTACTGAGGGCAAATTTTATTAATTTGTTGTTAATTAATATCACAAATTTTTTTAATTAAAATACATTCTTTTTTTGTGTACTAAATTTTAGGATAAAATTAGGTATACAAAAATAATGACTTACTTTTCAAGTACCTTTTAGTTAAATGCGAATGCGTTTATTTTGGGACATCCCTTGTTAAATTCATTGGTTCTAATTTGAAATTTTTATATTTAGTTAGGCTTGATTGAGTTCATCGAATTTAATTTACATAAAATTATTTCACCGAAAGAAGGAATTTTACAACATGAAATAAATGAAAACTTATTAATAATTTTTATTTTGGCGAGTTTGATCCCCAGCTCAGCCAAGAACAAAGCTTCCAAAAAAGCACTAAAGTAATGCTTAACTACGTCGTTATTTAATTACAAAATATTTCTCTATATCATTAAAATAAATTTGCAAAAAAAACAAAACTCAAAAATTTACTACAGTATGCACAAATTTATAATTCAATCAATAAATTACTGAAATTTTAAAACAAAAATTTTCCACATTAGAATGTAACGACTTTTTAAAAGCCACCGAATTCCTACCAAGGAACGAAGAAACTACTTATTTGAACCTTTTAGTTAACAGAAGACAAAAATCTGTTCTATACCCTTTTTACTTAAACTCATTCAGTTTTGTGCATTTTTTTTCTCTGGGCTTTTTTCATGAATTTTATTACTGGAATCTTCGGCGTGGAGCTTGAGCGCCATCTCGTTTAATGCCTTTAAGGCGTGACCATGGTATTTTATAATATGAATTGATCAAAGGATGCCGACGTATTTTATGTTGACCGCCACCGATGAGTCAACTAAAGGAAACCGAAAAAAAGGAAAGGAATAAAAAAAAAGTAAAGACTTGCTTGCAAATATTCTCTTCATAGTCAATAACTTTTGGAATTGGTTACGGCTTTAAAAGTACATACAACAATATTTTTCAGATTATGACGATGATGATGATGATGATAATGATAATGATGGTGATGCTGCTAATGGTGCAAGTATTTGTATTCACTGTTCATAACTAGAATACTAAAATTAAAGCGTTTGTTTTTTTTTGTTTCTTCAAAAGCTTGATTTGATGCAGGCATCAGAAAACGACTTTTAAACATATAAAAAAAAAACAAGAAGAGAATTGTGTATAAAAGTGCAAAACTGCAATGCAGCAATAACAAATTGGACAATCGATTAGTTCATTCACTCACATACCAAAGTGTATCGGATCAAGCGACTGTATCTGCCTTTTAATTTTCATACTCCTTTTTTTCAAACTAATAGAAATAATTATTGTGTAGACAATGAAATGAACGTTAATTTTCAAAAATATATTTTTCAAAATTTGTTGCAAGTAATTAATTTATTCTTTTTTTCAACGAGTGAATAGTCAAGTTAATTAAGACTTCGTTATATTATCAAGGGGTTTGTGTACCCATTTTATAATAAATTCATTGCTTTAATAAATTAATAAAAGTAAAATTTGTCACGCCTTTTGATGAAGAGAGAGAATAAACAATCACGGCTCTATTATCACTGCTACAACACAAATAAACAACTTCAGCTGCTTTTGACATATTTTTCTTTTTTTTTTTTGCTAAACTCATCACCATTCAGCATTTAAATGCCTCAAACGTTGCAAGTTTTACTGAATTTTCTGATAAGGGATGAAATTTTAACAAATGGCTAAATAACTAAAAATAAAAATAATCATGAAAATTATTTAAGAGTGAAACCCCCAAATAAATAGTTTTGAATTTATAATTTATTTCGGAATTAAAGTTATTAAGTGCTTATATTTTTACTCTCGGTTATATTCTCAACTTAAGTCCTATTTCCGGCACTATTTTCTATTCAATAAATCATACTATTTCTATAACTCGGGACTGCTCATGGACACTCATAGAAAAATGAATCTTCATATTGATGATGCCCTGCCATCAGAACTGTGACATCAATGCTATTACAAATGGCATCAATGAGGGAAAAATTGGATTCAATCCAATGACGAACGTCGTCATAAAATTTTGTCATATTTTTGCGTCATTTATGCTATGACTACAGTGATATTAATTCGATGCCACATTTTGTGTATTACTAACATTATTTTCATGTTTAAAAAGTAAAATAAGGAGCAAAAATTCCCATATTCTATTTGTTTAAACTATTTATTCAGATACATAAAATTTTCAAAGCATAAAAATTACGAAAATCATATCGGCGATGCTGCTGCTGTCTTATAATTGAGAGTTCTTCTGTAAACAAAGGGCGAAGTATAAAAAACAGTGCTTTAACTGACTCCGAATGGTAATTTCTGTGATTCCCAAATGTCATTCCTTTGATGACATTATTTCACCTGATGACATTTTTGCCGAGTGACCAAGAGACTGACATCACAATGATGAAAAGTGTGATGGGGTCAAAAACGAAGACACTTATCACTTATTATGACGCATGTAGTGACTGTATTGGTCTAGTCAAAGCTATTATCCAGTGTTAAGTATTGTCTTCTTTAAATACTCAATATTATTATCTATTGTAGACTATTGCTTAATCTTTATTCGCGCCTGAAAATGTTCTGTTCATAATATATCCCGATTAAAATCAAGACAATCGCGCTCTCTATAGTCTTTACAACAAAACGAGGCTGTTCCCTAGTCCAGACTATTGTCAAATAATGATAGAAAACTGTTAGGTCTATCCAACTGAGTTCAACAGTTTCCAAATGAGTGTTGTTGATAGATTTTAAGGTGGTTCGTGAAGGAAATTACAAAAAAATTCTCTTAGAAATTTAAAAACTTTTTTTAACCTAAAAAATATCACTTTGGCTGAAAACTCCGTGGTTTTGACGACAATTTTTCTCAAAGCATCAGTAACCAAATCGCGTTTAAAAGTGTGAGGTAAGACAAGTTTGCCGAATCTTTGACATCTTCCGCGGACAGTAACAATAGTTAAGGAGTGAGTTTTATATGGCACTTTTGATAAATGATGGACAGATCTTCCTGAAATTTTGACTGATTTCTTGTCATATGAAATTGTGCCAGGCAAAAATTTCTTTACGGTTAAACACATTCTAAAATGTTTTCCATGAGTGGGCTTTATATGAGGCCTATGGCAAGTTATGGGCTGCTCTTGACAAAAGTTTCTAGTCTAACAAAACTGTGGCAGACCGAATTTTATTAGAAAAGCAATATTATTAACGGTGTTACACTTAAAAACCGGTTTCCGAGAGTGGGCTTTATATTTGGCCTGTTGTAAGTTATGAATCGGTCTTCACGAAATTTTGTGGTATAATTTCTAGTCACATAGAACGAAATTTTTGCAAAATCGCATATCAATTTTCGTATTCCGCCACTATTTACAAGGTTAGTTTTTGTAACAAAACTATCTATTTTTTAGGGTGGTGGTTCATAATTCTCATCCTACTGAACCGCAATAGATTTCAATCCAAACTGCTGAGGATAAGTAGAATTAATTTGACATCAATATGGGGGTTTTGTTGGAGGCGACCATATTGAAAAAGGGGTTTTACTCTTGTCTAATTTATATCCGATAATATTTTCTAGTCCAGCCTAGAGTACAACTGTCAAGCCTATATTATACTATTGTCCTAGTCTATATTGAATCTTAATGGTCGATATTTTTGTCTAGGTTTATCTATAGTCGAAACTATAATCCAGTCCATAATCACGACTATAGTCGGGACTTTTGCCTATTCTAATATAACCGAGACTTGTTAAATCTATACAGATTAGATTGTTTAGTTTATTTGTATAGTCTAAAGAAAAACCAGTATGCGAAAATAAACATTATAAAGTGTTCTATAGTGTTCAATACGGTAGAATTGCTGTGTTATTATGCGTTCAGAGTGTAAGTTTGAGCTAAATTTTGCGGTAGATTTTGTATATCGTTATATACCGGATGGGATCGAAGGGGCCTTTCACCTTATCGTTTATCTAGAAAAGCATTTGAAGTAGCAGTTAATGGTCTGTAAAAGCTGAAGCTTCTAAAAAACTAATTTTTAAGTAGATGAAATGTGTATTGGTTTAGGATGCACAATTGCCACACATCAGTTTTAAGGTTCAAATAAGCGGAGCGCGTAATACTTGTTCCAAAATAAAAGATTGGTTATATTTTTGTGGAAAAAAGTGCCCAAGTTTTGGTTAAAAATAATTAAAACGGTAACGATGCATATGAGGGACAACGAGAACAAATCGTTTGAGACATTTACGAGCAAATGTTCGAAATTGTGCACGGCGCAAAGAAAGACAATGTCGCGACCAGGCGAACTTCGCCTCGCCCCAATTTTAAATGCCAAAATGACACCTGTCAACGTATAACGCCATCTATCGGATTTTGGCTGAGAACTTTCTATTTTTTCTTATTAATACGATTTCCGTATGACGTGCTAAATTCCCAGTTTTTCATATTTGATAAATACACAGAAATTTATGGGAAAGCTAGCTTCTATGCGCATTTTACTGGTTGCTTAGGCCAGCTCATCAGAAACCTTTTCCAAAGATTTTAGAAAAGCCAAAAATATTATACAAATAAAACCCCGAAGCGAATAAGAATTATAAACACTCAAAGTCTTACTTGTAACAATATCAAAGCCAAAACAAAACACCAACAATAAACAGTGAGTTTTCACTTGGAAAGCTATTAAGGAATAATTTAACACATAATTTCTTACAAAAAAATCAATTTTCGATTTTTACAATTTTCCGACTTTTATGGAGAGATTTTCCAATTTTCCGCATTTCGCATTTTCTGCAATTTTCCATGATTTACACTAAGAACTTTCTATTGTTTTATTTGGAAAGCCATTAAGGAATAATTTCACACAAAACTTCTCACAAAAACTTGATTTTCGCTTTTTCCAATTTTCCGACTTTTCCGAAGAGATTTTCCAAAACATTCTCCTCTAAAATACGACCAACTGACAAACAATTTTACAGAAATCGGCCCAGCCGTTCTCATTTTATGAATTACTATACATTTTTTACACCATTTTTATGTACATATTGGATTTTGCCACGCCCCTCCGCCCGCAGACCGAAAATCAAAAATCAGACTTCACAGTGTCAGCCGCCTGAATCTGAAGATTCCGGCCCAGCCGTTTTGGAGTCCATACATTACATACATACATACACACATCCTGTTTTATATATATAGATTGACCGTGAAGTATAAACTGTATGTTTTACATTTGACAGCCCGCGACTACCTTTAGCAGCATTTTTCGTTTTTACTGACTTTTGCTAGTTCGTAAATTTTATGTAGGTTTAAAAATTAACAATGGAAAAAAATGAGAATTTTAAGCAAGCAAAGAAATAACTGAAATCATTTAACTACCACAGCAGAAAACTTTGTCATTAATAGCTTTTATACAAGACAATTTCGCTCATACTGTCCCACGAGGGACCAACCTCCGGCCCTTAAAATTTAATCACCCTTTATAATCTTCCACTTAAGTCCGTGAATGTTTAATTTAGCTTTGCATATTCAATAATATAAAAAAATGAGAAAGTACAAATTGAAAATCAAAAAAGTACCAAAAAAAGGGTCTTCTAAAATTTTCTCGGTCTCTCTGGGCTCTGCATGATAAGCATTATGTTTCGAGGTTCAATCTAAATAAAAATTCTAAGAGTACTAGTTAAATAACGAAAAATAATCAAAATATCCCTCTTAGAGATTCCCGTTTTAGCAGGACCTTGCATGTTTTATTTTATGTGTCTAGGTCTAATACTAACGGATATACAAAAAGTACCAGCTGAAGAATTAAAAAGTTCCAACAAGTTCTCCTTTATAGATTCTCACACACTAAGGACAATGAAAGTTTAATTTTATGTTTCTAGGGCCAATATTAACAAAAATCAAAAAAGTACCACCATAATTTAATAACGGAAATTAAAAAAGTATCAGTTGAATAACAAAAAAGTACCAACAGTTTTCATCTTAAAAGTTCTTATTTACTAAGGACGCTGAATCTATAATTTTATGTTCCTTAATCAAATTTTATTAAAAATTCTAAAACTACCACATGCAGCACCGCAGAAGTAAAGGAAATTAATGTAATATCACGTATTTCCCCTATTTATAAATTTTTTCTCCATTGAAGTATCAAACATTTTAATATTGGAGCTTGAGCCCATAATTTAATACCAGTATGCAATATATGGAGCAAAATGTTTTAAAAAGGACCGAATATACAAAAAAAAATTGTGCACCATTAAAAGCATTAAACAAAAATAAAATCAGTTTTAATTAAAAAAGTTAATTAAGTAGATTAAACGTTTAATCAAGTGAATTAAACTTTTAATTGACATTACTAATTTTCACCAGTAAACAAATTAAACACTTGATTAAACGTTTAATTCACTTGATAAATCGTTTAATCTTTTTAAACAAATTTTTTAATTTAAACTGATTTTATTTTTAATTAATGATTTTACTGGTGCACTTTTTTTTCCTGTGTAGGTATTTTAATCCCTTAAACGTTCGAATTTTAAAAAAAAATTATGTTTTTGTAACGAATGTAGTATTCTCTTAATTTCAAAGTTTATTCGCTTAAAGGATAGATGGGGCGACAAAGATGTCCCTAACGGGCCCAATTTCAAATAGTACTAGACACCTGTCCACTTAGTTATTTCCCTAATGGACAACTGTAAGTACAAAAGTTTTTTATATCTTTTTTTGTTTAGGTTACCAAATTTACTTTCGTAAGTAAATACCTTTCAAATGTTGAATTTTTTTGTTCAAATCGTTTGACAAACAGTGGAAAAAAGTGTTCCTTTGCCGATTTATATATATATATAGATAATTATTTATATAAACATGTTATGGAAATCGAAACCGAACAGATTTTTAACCGACCATAGTTTTTTGTTATTTTAAGAGTGGTTCTTGTAAAAATAAGAGGTACTAAAAGTATGAAGTTAAAAAGGATATATTTTTTAAACTATTTAAAGAGGATCATTTTTAAAATATGTTTTGTTTATAATTTCACTCGAGTTTGATTTCTATAACTTGATCAGTCTAAAGGCTTGACACTCCCAACTTCAGTCATTTGGCTTAAATTTGTGCAGTCTACAGTTTCGACTAAACCCCTTAAACAGCAAATTCCTTCAAATTTGCTAAATAAATCTCCCCCCCCCCCCCATTCCTAGTTGTCGTTATAGCCAATGTTGCATATATTGCAGCGACAACAACTTTGAAATACTCATTTTTCATTGTAACCCAATAAAAAAAAACAGAAAAAAACGTCAAAAATAGAATCACAACAATAAAACTCTCACCCCTAAAAGATAGATGGAAGTTAAGAGGAGATAATTATTTTTTTTTTTTTTTGTTGTTTGTATTTGAAAACTACATACAAGATTTTTATGATGTTTCGGGTGTCAACAAAACCCGAATACAAGTAATAAACTCATAATCACTTCACACTTGGTGACTTTATAGAACAAAATACAGTCGCTGGCATGTCTGCAACGTTAAATAAACAAGAACAAAAAGAGAATTTAATGGATGAGTGTGATTTGGAATGGATTCTTAAAATGTTTTAACAGCATCTGTTTGTTGCGATTTTACGCTGACAATCATCCGTCTGATAATTTTTTTTGGGCCTTCAGTTTAATAGCTAATCGAAATCCAATTCGTTTGATTTTCGATCTAGAAATAAAACAATACATTTGTAATTAGTTTGAGCAAAAGTCATATTTGCTACAGAATAGAACTATTAGGTAAAATAATTACAAATAATTCGTTTTGGTGCTTAAACGTTTTTTTCTTTTTTTGCAAGAAAGAAAACTCGAACGCAACCCTCTTCTTTTCAACTAAACATATGCTTCTCGCTCGGATTGTTTTAAATTTTTTAACCAAAATTTAAATATTCAAACAAAATTCTTCGCCTTAATCCTATTTGTTGCGCACACTTGTTTTTAATTTCAAATAATATAAAAAAAACATACCACAAAGCACTTGTTTCAAATATTTTTGACTCTTAACTTTAGAAGGGGTTGTTTTTTTATTTGCTTTTTTAAGGCCATAAAATATTTTAGCACTTTCCTTTTTTCGGAATTAAACTTCAAAACGCCTTAAAGTATCATTTTACTTGAGTGCATTTTTGGAAATTTTGCTAATTTTGTGAAATCGTCTAGACATCCATTTAAGGGTTGTTGGAGGGCGAGGATTTTTAATTCAACATCAACACCTGCTTGGGCAGAACGAAAAGTGGGCGGTTAAGAGATGTCAAGATAATAGAATTATTTTGTTAGACGTGATTTTTGTTTGTCATTTATCTTTGTTAAAAGTGTTTAAATTAATAAACTTGCTGGAGACATAATGATTTAACGTGTCAGCAATAAAATTGACGTTGAAACAAATATTTTGTTGTTTAACTGGTAATTGTTTCGCAAATTTGATTTATTGCTAAAAGATTATGGGTAAATGATTTTATTCGCTACATTTCAGAAAATTCAAGTAACTAAAGAAAAAATTCTTTTAACTTAACTAGTAAAAAGTCAAACTCTCCACTCTTATTTCTTCAGTTATAATTGCTATATCCCAATAAAAAAAAATGTATCATTTTGCGATGCACTTAAGGTACATTTAAATTTTAAATGATTATTTTTTTAAATTTAAAAAAAATAAGCGCACATTTATGCGCTACGCAATAAGACATATAGAGATGCAGTAAAGTTAATGAATGAACTCTAAAAAAGTTCTATGAATATAAAATAACATTTCAAATGCCACGCCATTCCCTTACTACGAAGCAGGTTTGTCAGGGAGCATTCTAAAAAATAACTAACAAAACATTCAGTGTGTAAAGCTGATAGCTACACTCACCTATTTTTATATGCGTTAAACAAAGCGCTTTTTGTGTCAAAAATTTATTGCTTCAAAGTTTTAACTCACCATATAAGATTCAGGCCTTCCATATGCGAGATGTTAAGCGAAACTCTTACATTTCTCCCTTACAAACCTGTTTCGTTGGAAGCTCCATTTTTTATTGGGATATTATTTCTTTTAGACTTTTGTCCAATTTAAATTTAAGTCGTTTTTGTCACAACTATCGAGAAATTAAGTGTCACAACTATCGAGCAATTTAAGACCACACCTATAAAGCTATAAAATGATATCGAGTATCCTTAATTAACTTACATTTAAAACGAAAACAAATTATACAATATTGTTTTTGTTAAACATGTAATTTAAGCGAACGAAATCTTCGTTCGAAATCGATCAACAGGCTATAAGCTTTCCAACAGTTTCAGTCATGGCATGAGCGCCGTTTGTTGCCAATCCGATCAAATTTTTTATAGGAATATTGTTTGTTGATAAAACTTTCTAATAAAAAGAAAAATTTTAACGGCATATGACTTGGTAAGCTGGAATAAGATGACAAAACGATCCTTTATAAAACTAACACCGTCAAAGTAACTTGCTACTAACGTAATGCAGTTTCATCAACATTAAAATAAACATTTTTTGTATGTTAAAAAATCTATGAGATTTGCAATTGTCTGCTTTCCGCCCAATGTTCTTAATTTTTTAAAATAAGTATATGTTGCTCATTTTCTAAAACCGACCAAAATAAGGTTTGGCTTACCATCCGACCAAACCAAAAATATCCGACCAAATTTGGTCGGAAAATACCATGTTCGGCAACCCTAATGTGTATATGCTTGAACAACTCTGGGAAATATTGCGACATTACTTTAAAAAACAATGTGTGCGAAAATTGCATACGGATTTTGGATGTAGCTCATTTTGATATTGGCGGGTATGTAAACATGCAAAATTGTCACATTTTGGGCACAGAAAACCCGCACGCAAACATTGAAAAGCCGATGCACCCAAAACGAGTCACTGTTTGGTGCGGATTTTGGTCCAGAGGCATAATTGGGCCAGTTTTCTTCGAAAATGGGCAAGAAGTGGCCGTTACAGTCAATGGCGATCGTTGTCGGGCCATGTTGAACGAATTTTTGTTCACAAAAATTGAAGAGGAGGATATTGGCAACATTTGGTTTCAACAGGACGGCGCTACGTGCCGCACAGCCGAAGCTACACTTGATGTTTTGCGCCCTGTTTTTGAAGATCGCATTATCAGCCGCAGAGCTGATTTTGCTTGTCCACCTCGGAGCTGCGATTTGACACCGTTGGACGATTATTTGTGGGGCGCCGTCAAAGATAAGTGTTACGCCGACAAGCCAGAGACAATTGACGCTTTAAAGGACAATATTCGTGAAGCCATTGGTGAAATACAGCTGCACACAATCGATAATGTGCTTAAAAATTGGACTGATCGTGTAGGCTACTGCATGGCCAGCCGAGGCAGCCATTTGAATGAACATTTTCCATTATTAACCGGAAAGATTATACTTTCAAATAAAAAACCACTTAAGTTTTGTTAAAAAAAAAGAAGAACAATTCCCGAACTCTATTTGTTAAAAATGCTTTTCATTTTAACTCCTGCTGGGTGCGGTCGATGTCGTGCCTTGGGGGTGTTTTTAGTTTTTTTTTCAAATAATTTTAATTTTTTTTATAGATTCAACGAAAATTTTGTTAGAAATTGGCGTACACACAAATAATTCAAACTTGTGAAATTGTTGTTGGAAATTGTCAAAATCAATAAACACATTGTTAGAAACGACAAAGTTTTTTGATCATTTTTTTAATTAAAATTAAAAATATAATTTATTGAAAAAAAAAATATTCAATATACAAAACTTAAACAATTTGTATTAATCAATATAATCATTTTGGTAATAGGTGCAAAATCTACAAATGGGTTGCTTGATTCTATGAATTTGGTATGAATTTGGTGATTAGCAGAAATTTTTAATTTTTTCTGTGCAAATTTAATAAACAATTTGTTTGTTTCAGTTTACACATTTGTTTAAAGCTTCGTTCACAATAGGCAGCAACATTTTCACTGCTGTTCACAATAGAGAAACAATTTTTCTTCGTAACAACACACATTTGCAACTAAGAAACTAAGAAATTTTTCCCACAACAAATTTATTATTATTTTTAAAACATTTCGTAAAAATTTTCATTCAAAACTATATAAAATAATTATTAACGACAATTTCAATTTCATACAAATTGTTGCTGAAGTAGAAGTAGACTCAACTTTAGTTCCATTTTTAAAAAAATTTTAGTTACATTTTTGTTCTCAAACTGAATGGAAAATATATGAAAAACTTTGGGAAGAAAAACGATAGAAGAAAAAACGAAATTGTTTCTCTTATCACAGAAAAAATTTTTCCAAAAAATTTTTCAATTAAATAATTAATTGGTGTACATTAATTATTCAATTATTTTTTGTTTGCTGCAATTAATTTTTTTAATCAAAACCCATAAAATTAAATGTTTGTGTATATGTGGTGTATTTTTTGTTTATACAATTAATTTTTTAATTGACTAAATTTGTGTCCAATGACTCGAAAATACAAATCCGTTAATTGATATGATCAATTCCTTTGCAGGGGCAAAATTAGTTAAATATTTAATTGTCTGAACGAATTGTTTAATTGAAGTCGATTTTCTATTTTTTTTGTGATTATGAACAATTTTCAAAACTATAATCAAGTTTTGATCAAATTTTTTGTATGATAGCATAACAATTATATTAAAATAAATTGTTTTCTTTTTTTTAATTAAATTTTTACAAATATTTGTGTTTGAATTCACAATTCTATAAATAGGAAATGTTTTAAAAAAATATGTGTTTTTATTCTTTGCCATTCTTTACTGAATCTGAAATTTCTTTTTCTCTTGGTAATTTATAACCTTAAATATTTAACTGACTATAATCTCGACGACCAAACTATAAACTTGACTGTATACCAATCTTTAATCGCGGCTATAACCCATTCTAAAATCTCGACTAGAAAATAATCTAAAATCTCGACTACAGACGAATTAAAGACCAATTCATAGTCTTGACTTTAGAACAATCTACAATTCCGACTATCACCAATCTATCATTTTGACTATACCCCAATCGATCTATAGGATCAAATATAAACTATTCTGGTTAAAACCTGTCCTTAGTCATTACTGTACACCAATCTATAATCTAGACTAAAGACTATCTCGACTACAGACCGATTTAAAGTTTTTACAAAGGCCATTGTTTATTATCGAGTTCAGAAAAATTTAAAGAACCCGCTAATCTTAAGTCTCTACTCTAGAGCGATTTATATTCTTAACTATTGACTAATCTTTATTCACTTAACATCCGGCTTAAATGCTCGCAGTCCATGGTCACAGCTATAATCGAGTTCATTGACCGATCTTATCTTCAATATCGGGCTAATAGTTTTGTCTTTATTATTGTCAATAGCTACTACCTCTTCTATTTTCTTTGTATTTCTGTTGGAAGTAGGTTAAATTTGAAATAAAAAAAAAACTATTTATTTTCGTTTACTTTAACTCATTAAATGACTGACTGCATCTCTAAAATTGTAACAGAAATTTTAGCAAATTAATAGTGCTGTAAATTTCTCATTAGTCAACATAACGAACGAACAACAAATAATCTGAATTCGTTTGCAGACACACAGATACAAATTAAAATGTTTATTCGTACAACAATTACAATTTTATTTTGTTTTTTTAAGCATAAAATGCTTATAATTGAATCAGCAAATAAATACGGGCTGAGAAATAATCGTACAAATTATAATTGCAGAGCAATTGTTGGGTACTGCACTCATGGTGCGAAGGCAGCATTAATTTTTGCGGAAAATTTAACGTGACGCAGCTTCTCTGCTCTCTGTGCCACTCAGTGTCTACTCATTTATTAAGTGGTGGACCGGCCGACTCCCTTTTGCTTTCCTTGCAAACCAAACCAGCCTACACACTAAAAAGTCGTTTTGAATCAAATGCCGATTATCGGTCTAAATACTCACAAAAAATACGAAAAAAGCGCAAAATAATGAAAATTTATAAAATGGTCAAAATGAAAGGGGGGAAATTTGGTCAATACCACTAAACAGTGAGCGAATAATAAATGGCAAAGTGTGTATTTGTGTGTCGGCGTATGTTACAATGATGAGTGTTTACCAGACTTTGACGCCTGCCTGTGTATTGTGTTGGTTGGCTGTGTAAGTCTTACAGCCGTGCCATGGCCTCTTGTGGTCTGGCCTGTGGTGGTGGTACTGGTTTGGGATTTGGCGTTGTCTTGATGTTGGGTGTTGTTTTTAGCTGCTTATTTTCGTTCGGTATGTTTAACTTTGCCGTAGTTTGTGTAGTTTTTCCTTTTTGCTATTTTGCGGTATTTTTATGCTGTTTGCATTTATTAATTAGCTGACATGACCATTAATTTAAATCAATGAATAAACCACAGCGGAAAAATTAAGAAACAGAAAGAAAATCAAATAGACAAGCAACCAGATTTTTATGTTTTCACATTGATTGCATTAAATGTTGCAACTGCTAAGTTGGCAATTAACATGGCTGTTTGAGATTTTAGTAGTATTTTTTTTTCATTTCTTGGAAAGACTTTTAATGCGAGGGTAGTTTTTATTTGGATTACATTATTGCGTATAGTCGCGACGTCTATAGTTTGTTCATAAGTGTGTGTGTATACACGTAGAGAAAAAAAATGTTTTAATATGATCACCTCCAACACAACTATTTTTAAGGGCCGATGTTGATTTTGAAAAAAAACTCAAATTATTTAGGAATTTATTATCATATCTTTTTATTATGATAATAATGGTGTTGTTCAGTTATGTATGGAACAAATTATCGGCCAAATGGCCTTCGCGACCACGGCGGAACACCCCCATCCGATGGTCCAAATTTTCGATGACGCTGAGGCATATTTGAGGTTCAATGCCGTTAATGTTCGAAATTATCTCATCTTAAGCTCTTGAATTGTTGTTGGCTTATCGACGTACACCTTTTCTTTCAAATAACCCCAAAGAAAGAAGTCTAACGGTGTCAAATCGCATGATATTGGCGGCCAATTGACATCGCCACCACGTGAGATAACACGGCAGCCCATAAACCGCTCTAAAAAGTCACTAAGCTATTCCTATGCGCATTGCACTGGTTCACAGATTATCAGGAAATTTCATCCAAAGATCTAAGAAAAACTAAAGATATTAAACCAAATAAAACTGTTAAGCGTATAAGAATTATAAGCAACAGTTCTACTTGTAACAATATCAAAGTTTAAACAAAGTCATTAACAATAAACAGTGAGTTTATCTCTTCTTACATTCCCCATCACAATTGATTGGAATTCTTCTTCTTGCTTTATTGTTTTAGGCCGTGCAGTTTATTATCAAAATAGTTTTCGTGGGAATGCAAAATTTAATTTAAATGATTTTGTTATTCGTGCTTAATTCTCTATTTTTATTCTTGATAAAAACACTGAAATTTATTTAATAACAACTACAATTAATGTTGGAAGAATTCCAATCAATTGCAGTGGGGAAGAATGTAAGAAGAGATAAACTCACTGTAAAATAGCGGTAAACAAAAAATCTTTCATTCCATGTTTCTGTTGCTTTTATTACGAATTATAAAGTGGTAGTTAGCAAACAATTACGATTTTTAAGATGTAAAGAAGATTTTATTTGGGAAAAATTACGAATTAGCGAGGGGACCAAAATGTATGGAAATTTTACGAATTAACGGGATTTTTTCAAAGGGCCGACAGTTTATTACGAATTATCGGGAATTACGATTTTTCGTGGTACGAATTATCGGGATTTGACTGTATTAACAAATAACTCATTAAGCCAACAAAAATTATTTTAATAAATGTTGTTCGGTTATATTATAATCAGTATTCGAAAACAAACACTAAATATCACTCCTTGGTGAACGGTTCGTTAAAAAAATTATTAAAAAAATAACTTTTGCCTGTATGACATCTTTCGACCACAATAATAATACTGTTCTTATCTAACTCTACAAAAGATGAGATCATTTGATTCTGTTCGGTTTTTTTTAAGCCACAAACTTCATTGTGTACGGCTCAGCTCATAAATGTTCGGTCGTTTCTGTTGTGCTTAGCGCCCTTTTGCCGTTAGAGTTTATTTTTGAACTGTGATTATAAAATTAACGAACACCAAAAACAAAAAAGAGTTTATATATGAGAACTTTTTGG
The DNA here is from genome assembly GCA_949318255.1 of Pollenia labialis. Lineage (NCBI taxonomy): Eukaryota > Metazoa > Arthropoda > Insecta > Diptera > Polleniidae > Pollenia > Pollenia labialis. The sequence continues at coordinate 206,259,993 of OX439139.1, forward strand.
GCAGTGTTTTATAGGCTATTTATAGACTATTGAATCTTATCTGAGTGCCCCAGTAGGCTAGCTGGTAGCGAGCTAGTTTATCAGCGCCGGGGTTACGGGTTCGATTCCCGCCAGATACTCTTCGCGGGATTAGCTTAGGAAATTAAGAAAAAAAATCTTGTCAATAGTCTTGACTATTACTTGTTCAATAGTCTCCACTTTAGTCAATTTATTAGTCTTTAACATGGAATATCATATACATTTGGGGGATTTACAAGATGTCATAAAATCATATGTCTTAAAATAATAACATGAAAAATACGACCCTCATGATTCAGTGTGCTATTTTGAATTTACATCAGCTTATTTAAAACAAATAAAAAATAATTATTTACCAAAAATAAAAATATTTTTTAATTCTAATTCATGAATTAATAAATTAAGTTGGCTCTTACCAGTGTTGTAAAGCATTAACTTGAGTTTCTCAATAATGAAAAATAATTTCGATTCGTTCAGTATCGACTGAAATAAAATTGCTTTCGAATCTCGAAAGTATTCGATCACGGCTATTTTCCATTTTTACGACGCAAATCAGAAATAAATTTTTTTTTGTTTGTTTACCAAACAACAGAGTCCTTAGCCGATCTAATTTGACGCCGCAAGTGATTTGTTGCAAAAATTGCTAGCCACAGGTTAAATTCGGATGTTAGCCGGATACGATTTTACCATCAACGGCGACGGCTTACAAAAACTAATCCGGCTCGGCTCAGCCGTTCAGCGCAGGTCTCTTCGGATTAATTACGACAGCACAATAAACATAGCAAGCAAAGTTCTATTTATTTAAGACACTTTTTTTTACAACAACAATATTTTTAAACCATTGTCAAATGTTAGAACATTATGACAATATAACATGATAGCACACCTTGTGAATACCCCAATTGTATATTCTATAGTTTATTTCAAATTGTTGACAGTATCTTTTTGTCGATTTATAGTCTCGACTTTATTGGCAACCCTCCTACTTCTGTTTTGAAAACGATTTGTTCACTTTAAATCAGTTTGGTTTTCTCTTAAAATAAAAGCTTTTTCAATTGCTGTTGTTTGTTAAATGTTTAATGTAATATTTCTACAGAAATTAAGAAATTTTGTTATAAAAATTATTTTCCTGTATAAATATAATTTTTTTTTAAGAAAAATTATGGCATTTATTTGGCTAATATCATGTATTTAGTTTAATGTGTGTATAATTTTACTCTTAACAGAAAATATTAATTAATTAAATTTATTAGGCGGTTGTTGCTATTGGTCAATACGAGGAGTGGGTTAACTTTAGAATCATTTAATATTTTTCATTTATAATCAACTGACCGAACGACCACTCGCTGTGCTAAAATTATTTCCACTGTAAATTTCAGGGTGGCATTTCGTTGTGCTTCCCTCTTTCCTCTAATTCTCTTAGAAATTTCAGTAGATTTTTTTTTTTTTTTGCTCATAAACTTATTTTGAAATATTGTCTCGTATTTAATTAAATTGAAATTCATTGCCTTGCAATTTTTCAAAGTCTCTGTCGGAAACCCCGCACCAAAAACTCATACACATTAACAACTGCCTGCTTCTGTTTTTCTTTCGGTTTGTTCGAATGGTGATTTTGCTTTGATTTAAATTTTTGTGGCAATAAAAATTAAAATAAAATGCAAAATTATGTTAAAATCAATAAAACAATACTAAACCGAGTTTAGTGATTTAGTGTTTTAAATAAATTGAAACGTTAATTAAGACATTTTATGGGGGTTTTTCTAATTAATAACAATTAAGTCATCTCAGGTAGACAGTCAGTTGCTGCGGTAGCAGTTGTAATAAATAGCAGCTACAACAGAAGCATCATCCGCTACAGGCTACTGTATTTAAATGAGCTCCACAGATCTAAAAAAAAATATATAAATCTCCGCGTTTGTTGAGTTTAACTAAATGTAATATAATTAATTTAATTTGTTTTTACGATTTATCTATCTACTATTTATTTTTTTCCTGTATTCGTTTTCCCCTTTAGATTTATTTCATTTTACCAACAGCACACTGACGGCCACGAGAAGTTGTTTGTTGTAGTGCTGTTTGATTCATGGAAACGTTTCATTTTATGTGACCTGTTCGAAGATGAAATTTTAATGATTTTAAAAACTGTGCTTCTGTTTGAATAATTAGATTTTTTTGAGCTAATGAGTTATGGTTTATGACAATTGTTTTTAAACGAGCATGAAAGTAGGCAGATGTGTCTTGGATTAACGTGGGTGGCTGCCTGGTCGGCCTAACCCCACAGTGCTTCAAACACCGGGTGGATTCAATGCGTCTACTAAAGTCGCTATGTATGAGTTTTATGAATTTTAAGCGTTTGGATTAAGTTGCCACTTGCTTAGGAGCTGCCGCTATATAATCTCCACTGCTGCAACAGAACGTTTTCTTGATTTCAGCCCTCAATGCTGACTTTTTTATATTTCTCATCCCATGCGTTTGGGAAAAAACCACAGCCACCACGTGATTCAAAAAGATGCCTTATTTAATTAACCGTCCACGACCAAAGTCCCAGGAACTAACTGGTTCCCGTGGTTTCACAAAGGATCTTTGGTAAGCCGCGATCTCAAAAGAAGTAAAATCTGCCAAAATCACGCTGCCATCCCTGGTAATGGCTGCTGTAACATCAATCGGTGAAATATCTCCAAAATGTTTCCCTACAGGTTGCAAGTGAGTATTGCAAGAAATGCTATACAAATTAGCGAAAAAATTTCTCTTAAATTTTTACTTTCAATTTGATGTTTTCTTTAAGCTTTGATATTGTTACGAGTAAGACTTTTTGTGTTTATAATTCTTATTCGCTTAACAGTTTTATTTGAATAAAATCTTTAGCTTTTCTAAAATCTTTGGATGAAGTTCCCTTACGATCTGGCCTAAGCAACCAGTGAAATGCGCATAGGAATAGCTCATCCCACCAACAATAAATATCAGTTTATCAATATTAAGAATTGGGAATTTAGCATATTAAAACTAAATCTTGTTAATAAAAATAATGTTAAAGTAAAATATCGACAGCACAATTTAAATATTCATTTCCTTTTAGAACATTTTTTGTTTAGTTCTTTTCTTATCTCACTTTTGTCATCATTGTCGGTCCTTCCTTTAAAGGAAACATGCTTTTTGATCGAGCATCAATTTTTGCCATCAGCACCTGATTATTGACTGATTACAGTCCATGTAGATTTTAATCATGCAAAATAAATTCTTCTTTCTCTGATGGTTTTCGTTTAAGGGTTTCTTATTTTTCTCCATCGTTACATTTTTCTTAAACCACATAAAATACCATTCAAACAAAATCATTAGTTACGTTTAATTAAATTTTTCTTGTTTCCATGTGTTTAACCCGTCTCTGCTTGGAGTATTAAATTACACCTGTCGCTTAAAAAAAAATTATGTATTTCGGTTTTGTTTCTTTCGTTATGTGTCTTCACATTAGAGTTTAATTCGCTACAAACACCATCATTATTATATTCATTATTTTTAATTTTATTATAATTATTTTTTATTTTTATTTAATATGGGAATTTATTTTAAAATTTTTGTTAAAGTCTAATTTGAGTTTGCTGATGTGGAGTGTAAGAAATCACATCCGAATAAAATGTTGTGTTAATTGTTACATTTTCATGCCCCTTTAAATGTTATGAGCATTTTGCATATGAAACAAGAAATTGTTAAAACAATGACTTTATTTTAAAAAATAAGGTCACTTCAATATATCCTTTTTTATGGACCGTTCTTAATGCACAACAAACTTTGCAAGTCAAAACAGACTTACGAAACTCTCAATAAATTCTGGAGATCGCAAGATATCTCAATGAACCTTGCATTCGCTATATTTGCGAAACATGAAATATATGGAGTCGTGAAATGAGCAGTATTTAAGGCTTTCTTTATCGCTGCCTCAGGCGGATATTCAGAATAGTCTGCCCAACCATGATTTCAAATCAGGATCTGTGGAACCGAACACATAAAATTCCTATGGCCATACGTTTCCTTATATTTGATTGGTTGGGACATAAATTACAAAAGCCTGCAGACAATATAAAAGGCAAGCTGTCGAATTCATATCCCCAAGGTTCCAGAAGACCAGGCAGGCCTACCAACACATGGTGACGCCAGACTGAGAGCGAACTGCATGAACATAAAATACTTTATATATCGCACTGGTTTCTCTAAAGTGAGTCAACTCAAAATTTTTAAATATTCATTTTTTGTAAGAAATCGATGGACAGTGTACATCTTAGATTAATTTTGAAATCGATGTGCTCCGATCGGACATCCGATTCCCGATTGCACCAAGGCTCTATTGGATAGTAGTTTGGACACAATTTTTCAACAAGATCGGTCAAGAACTTTAAAATATAACTTATACTGAGAAACTAGGCAAATTAACCTTTCCGACGGTATGTTACATACCCAACTATCATTTCATACCTTCAGTACTGTAATACCCACAATGTGTTAACCTCAGGAATAAAATCACTTTGTTCTATAGAAATATAGAAATTTTGACAAATTAATTTTTTTTTTAATTTATTTATAATAAATTGACTTTTATTCAACCTTTACAAAATTTATTATTATTATTATTATTTAATTTAGCTTGCGGTCTCTTTTTTTATAAAAAATATTAAATTTATTAAACCAATATTTCGGCATTCCGTTGTGTGTGCATTCTTCAGGGTTTTTTGTCTTGATTTAATTTTTAACAAATTAAATAAATTTAACAAAAAGTCATAAAACAATTTTCAATTAAATACAAAAAAGGTTTTCTAATTCAAAAACTAATCTGTTACATTAAAAATAAATTTTCAACTTCCGTTTATATTTTTATAAACTAAATGCCTATAATTTTGTGCAAAACTTTCAGTAACTGGCTTAAAATTAATGCTCGATATTGTCGGTGCATTTATAATTTGCAGCATTTCTAACATAAACCTACGTTTATAATTATTTTCCGTATTTAAAACTGTTGTATTTTCAAAATCAAGATAATGGTTTAAATTTAAATTAAAATTAACTCAAATGTACATAAATGTTAATAAAATGTTCGTGGAGCTAATAAAACATTTATTTATAGTGTTTGTAACATGAACGCGCGCCAATTCTACGAACTGTTCGCTATCGTAACAAACTTGTACGTTAAAATTAATAAAGTGTACTTTCATTTAAAATTATCCCCACGCATAAAAGTTACAATTGATTTGTTCGCTTAACGAATTAGAACGTTGAAGTCAAAAAAGTTTCATGAGGGTAACGTAACGTTTGTTAAGTTGATTTTTAAAACAGTGTTAGTTTAACATTTTTTGGCATTTCGTGTTTTACTTTTATTCAAATTAAATAAAAGTGAAAAAGAAAGTTAATAAATAAAATTATTTTCTATCTGTGCAAAATAAAATTAATTTCGGTGGATTTACTAATAGTTAAAAAAAAAAAAACATAAATTAATGACGAACACTACTTTAAGATGTATTGAAGATTCTTGTGTTCAAGTGTTTTAAAATTTAGGAAGCTTTAAAAAACATTTAATCCACAAGCATTTTGGTAGAGTACTACATCTATATTGGACAACTGGGATTCAGTACATAAAAAATGGCTGAACTTTTTATTTTACCGATTTAAGTGAAAGTAATTCAAAAAACTTAACTAAAATATTCAAACTATTATCGCTTACTATTAAATTATACTCTTGTATTAAACATTGCAACAAAAACTTTTATTTTTAATACCAAAAAAAAAATTTAACATAAAATATTAGCATTCAATTAATGACAGATTCTTATATTATTTTTGCAGATGCGGCAATGCTTTGGGCTTGCATGATTACCTGATTCCTAAGATAGATTTGTGCGCAAAGATTTAAGCGGAAAAAAACCAACTGCAAAATTTACAATTAAGGATTCACAGGAATCGTTTAATTACGTAGCAGCATACGTTGGAGTACTTGAAGACAATATAGAATTTTTAAAAAAGAGGTCGGAAAATGTACAACCGTTTATAGCAAAATTTGGTCCAAAAATTTAAGAATTTAGTGACAATAATTAGAATTGTGGTATATTTTAGTGACATTTTTATTTATTTTAATGGGATTACATTTCCGCTTAAAACTTTTGTCCAAGCAGTAGACATTTGCTTTAAAATCTTTTATTTACTTAACTTGAAATAGCCACCTGCTAGATCCATTTTTTTGAACTTTATTCAAAACTATTTTTATCAATTAAAAACAAAAAATCATTTCCCCAGAGTTCAACTTTTAATTGACGAATTAAAAAATTTATAATAACAATTATATAAAGCTAATCGTCACACAATACCATGAATTACCTTTTATTTGTCATAATTATTATATTTTTTGAAATATTATTATCAAACCCGCATTAAGGCTTTGCCACATGTATTACCATGCTATAAAGTTTCAAAAGTTGGAATTTGTCAACTTTTAAAGCCCCAAAGCGTGGCTTTAGTTTGCTAAAACTTTATAAAAATTATAAATAAACTTTATACAATGATATAAATATCATATACCAAATAAATTTGCAAAATGTTTGCAAAAATATATATGCACATTTCAAGTATGAGTTTTTTTTTTGGATTTTATAGAGTGTTACAGAAGGGAATTGTGAGGGGGGGTGGGGGGTAGGTGGTATAATGTTTCGAGGGAAAATTTAAAAAAATAATTCACTGAGACAATGTACTGTGTTAGTTGAGCCAACCAATTTTGAAAACAAAATTATTCGTTAAATTAACGAAAAGGTTTACTGAATTAACGAATATGTTCATTCGTTATAATTTTGAACTTTTTCGTTATATTATCGAACAGTACATTAAATTTTTTAAATAAAATCTTTTAAAGAACAGTTGTTCGTTGTCACAACGAACAAATACATTGTTTTGTAAATTTTAGAAAGAAATCGAATTGAGTGGAGGCAAAACAACCTTTTCAACTTGAGTATTCCAGCGACAAGCGGAATAAAATCATTGTATAGAGCAGTGCTCTTCAATGTGCTTTTCAGTGTTTTCAATATATCCTTATGATCCTTTTTGCTACTAAAAATTATTAAAGTTTCTTTGCCATAATTCTTTGCCCAATGGAATAAAGCAGTAAACTTCGCTGCATTTCTTTTGAGGTTTGCTCCAACACCATCATATGCTGCTTAACCATTAGCAGAGGGATAAAAGTGCCACTCAGCTGGCATTCCAAAATCTTTTTCATGAGCTATAAGATTTGCCAAGCTACTTTCGTTTTTAAAATGTTGACGACCTTCGTCCGAAACGTAGTATACCTTCAGTACTATAAATTTAGATTTAAGATAATTTAGTATTATGTTTTAAATGGTCGGATATGATCGCCGTACCATGACTTCAAAGTCAAAGAGCAATGGGCGCAATTCAAGGATATACTTTAATATACTTTTTTTTTAAATAAACTTGTTTTTTTCTAGTAACAGCCTCCCCCACGATTTCGATCGACAATTGAAGCGAGCGACAAAAAGTCACTCAATATCGTTTTTATAAGCGCCCTACTAACTATCGACTTGCCGGTCATCAGGTTTCACGTTTTTAACGTTTCATTTATTCATTGTCAAATTACTACAAATCACAATTACTATTGCCACATTCATTTGTCCACATAATAAACGCTAGTTTGAAAATAAAAATCGGCAAAAGACATCAATTAATCCACAAAATACTGCTCTGTGCTAGTTGATTACCTACAAATGACAACAAAGCAGTAAACAAAAAAACATCTGTCCTACAAATGACAACAAAGCAGTAAACAAAAAAACATCTGTTTACAACAGAATTTTTTGAAAAATATTTTATAACTCTGCCTTTACACATGAAAGTAATTACTTGCAAGTAGAGTATACGTATTAATATCGAAAATGTAGGCGAAAAAGTCAAATGTCATACAAAGTGCATGAATGTTTTCGCATTCAAGTTGAATGTTGAAAGAATCAGAGTTACAAAGTGCGAAACAGAGCTTTATGTTAAACATTTACATAAATCAATTGTCTTCTTTTTTATATTTGCAAAAACCAAACAAGAAATATTTGTATATATTCTTAAAAAAAAGTTATAATTTCTATATAACAGGGGCATTTTGACAGATAATACATTACTATCGGTCAACTTAATTTTAATTTTAGCTAACTTCAAGTTGTAAAAATGGTTCTTGAAGTACAAGGCATAAAAAAGTAAATATATTTTTGAACTAATAGTGTATAAAGTCATTTCTGAAAAATTGAAGGAATATGACTATTACAAAAAAAGCTTTATAAAATGCATAACTGAAATTTAGCTCATAGAATAAATTCGAAAAAATAAAAAAAAAAAAAAAAATATATATTTTTGAACTTTCAACACGAAAAGTTTAAAAAATTTGTTCGATTTTAATATCACTCGAATGCGATTTTTAGAACATTGCTGATAATTTTTGAAATTCAAATATACTCAGGCTGAGTAAGGATTTATCACATCTTTGTTATTTTAAACAACATATTTTAAGTTAATTGCTCGACTTGTTATTTAAACTGTCAGAGGTCTTATTAATAATTTAGAAGTGATCAAATATTTAAACTATAAAAGATATTTATACATAAGTACATAGAGATGAGCGATATTTCCGTACCTGTGATTTAATCACTGTTACTGAAAAATCACGAATCACAGTTGTGACCAAATCTGTTAAGTAACAGGTACTTGCTAAGTTGTTATTTTCTTATTTTGTTTCATACACAAATTTATGATATTTCACTGTTTGTGTGGGTAATAGCGTTTTTTGCACTTATGAATGTAATTGTTGCTATTTTTTCTTTTGTTCTCTCTTCTTCCTTTTTAGAATTTTTTTTACAGCCAATGTTTATTTGTTCAAGTATGTCCAACTAAACAGGTGATCGTTTTTGTTGCCTTATTTCTTTGTCAAACTCCATAACAAAAAATTTTCAAATATCCTAGAGCAAAAATAAAAGTTGTGATCACAATCACAGTTTTAAATAACAGTGATTTTAAAATCACGTTCACTAATCACGATGTTCCTTAAAAATCACGGGATCGCTCATCTCTATAAGTACATATGAATATATACGTCCATATGCATATTATTCTACTAATGATTATATTTCCACACGGTTCTTTCATGAATGGTTGATATATTTCGTTTATAAATTAAAGAAGTGGAAATAGTGCAAACATAAGTGACAATGTAAAGAAGTTTCCACCGAACTAAAAAATCTGCATTTTTAAACCAAAAATCTTCAAATCTGCATTTTGGCAATTTTGGGGTATGAAATCTGCAAAATGCAGATAAATCTGCACTTCTGGCATCACTGGCTATAACTCTACCAGATAAGAGATTTTCTTAAAAGAGAAAAGATTGTTGGGTACCTGTCTCTTCTAAAAGAACACTTTATGGTGCTTTTTTTAAATAAGATTATTTTAAAGTTTTGTTTATAAAAATTTTTCTAAAAAATAACTTTTTTATTTAACTTAAAAATTAAATTTTTATCAAAATGAATGAATGAATTTTACTTACGATGTGAAATTCCCTTTTTGTTCTCTTAAATAAGCAAATAATTTATGCATTCAAAAAAATCCCTAATAATATTATTATGATTTTTAAATTCCCAAGAATATTTTTTGGAGAAAAATCAAACGTTTCAACGTCAAAATATTTATTTGCTTTTAAACATGTGAAATTGATTTTATAATACTGTTGCTGCAGCCACAACACCACCAAGCAAGCCAGCATCATCAAATTGTATAAACGATCATAAAAATTTCTACTTCTGCATTTAGCAGTGATCAACATCTGTACGGGAATTAGTACGCGGCGATTTATAACCAATTTTTTCCCATTAAATGGCAGGCGATCAAACATTTTGTAGCCGCTAATGTTCCACGGAAATTTCGTTGTTTGTTAAAGATCAAAACATTAAAATGCCACATTAAAGTAACCGCATTAACAGATACTTTTCATATTTGGAGTTTTACTGTTTTTGGGTTTTAACTAGCTACTGTTTAAGCCAAATAGAAGAAGAAAAGGCTGAAGATTTTATGACCAGCAGCCAGAAACAAAGAAAATTATATTAAAAACAAATAATCGAATCATATAAAGATCGCATTGATGGCCACAATTAAACTCTTTTTTTTTTATTCCAAAAAAATATTTTATGAGCTTAAAAATTTACTTTTCCTACGCCTTGAAAACGGCAGAAAGACAAAGAATTCTTAATAAATTTCACGAAACGAAGAAACTGTTTTATTTGCGTTTAATATTCACACATTTTTGACAAGTAAAAGAGCGCAAGTAAGTCTAAATCGTTTTCGTGGCGGTAAATTTTTTGAGAACTTTTAAGAGTTGTTCTTTTTTTTAACGATCACTCCAGATTTGTTATTGATGTTGTGTTGTTTTAAATTTTGACGTCAATAAAAATGTCAGAGAAATTTGTTAGATTTACTTGATGTTTTTTCTCTCTGTTCTGCTTAAAAATTGATGGGAATATTTGTTATTCTTCCTCAAAAAAAAATTGTTCTTTTTAAATTATGAACTCTCGAATTTGTCCGTTTGTCTGTCCGTCTGATGTTTGTTTATTTGTTTTGCTTTCTGTATCTCCATATCGAAGTGAAGGAAAAATATTTTCGTAGTGCTGATGGACAAAGGCTTCTTTTCTTCACATACTCACACACACTTAAAAAATCATGTTATTTACATGTGCATTTGTGTAGTTTGTCAAAATCAGATTCTTTTTTTTTTTTTTGTCAGTGTATTGTATTGGAATGTGGGATGATGTTGCACTGATGTTGATTACTTTATTTGTTGTTTTAAGTTGAAATATTAGCTGCCTAAAATAGGAGGTACATGCATACACACTCGTACACAAATCGTTGTTACACACTTGTCGTTTGATTGTGCTCGTTTGGTCAGATTCTGAACAAAACAAAACAAAAATCTTTAAAATACCAAATTATAACCAAGTGTGATTTAATGATTGTGTTTTTGTTTTAATACCCTTGTAATTGCTGGTAGGCGTTTTAACTTTTGACTCTTAGTCATTGTCAGCCAAAGTCGCATATGGGCAAAAACGGCCGAGCGGCCGACAACTACTTCGGTGGTAGGTAGTGCTCTCATGTTGCACGTTCTCGTAGTATGTGTGGGAAAATTTGTATTTAATCGTTTTCAATTGATGAAAATGACTTCCGTTTAATAGTTTTTATTTATTTATTATCAATATATAAAGAATGGAAGTTGGCGGTGTTTAACAAATATTCTTAGTTGTATTTTAATTTACGTTCTATTTTATGTTCTGCTAAAAACCATTTCCTTTTTTTTAATATTTTTCAGTCATGTAGAAAGACTTAAAGTATTTTGATACATTTATACTGACTGATAGCAGAGATTAAAATATAAAATGATTCCATATAAAGTTTGGTGCCGACTGAAAAAGAAAAGTCATGGCGAAAATCGATTGAAAATTTGAATAGTGAAGGCAAAAAAAAACCCCTTTTTTGTCAAATTTTTTAAATATCCTTAAAGTGTGTATTCTTATGCTAAATTAATCACAACATTGATAAGATTATGTTTTCAAAGAGGTATAAAAACCCAAAATTGGCTAAAAACTAAGCTCAGTTATAAATAATGCCCCAGACCTCTAATGCGCCAATTATTACTTGACCCAGAAAAAATTCAGCACACACCTTAAAATTTTTGAAATTGGTTCCTGATATATAATTTTTTTCATTCAAAAGATACGAAATTGTAAGACATTGAACATGTGTGTTTTTTTTTTATGGCGTTAACCTGTCCTTAGGTGATGTGTTTTCTAATCTTCAATTTTAAATTTTAAAAATTTTTTTGTAACAAAATCGAAAAGAAAATCTTAGCGAATGAAAATTAAACACTTCTAAAATGATTCCCTCGTTACACTTGGGTAGGGCAAATGTGTTGAATTTGTATTAAAATTAAGTAAAATGTCAAAGATATCAAGTTTAATACAAGGGCGGATCCGCCAGCTAGCTAAAGGTAGAAGTAGTTATATGGCACGCGTTAAATCGTCGACATGTGTCGTGCGTTTAAGAACTTTAGTGCATGAAAAATTGCAAGTTGCACAACGCGCGTTACAAAAGCCATTCCTGTCAGCTGTTTTTTCTTTGTTTACTTTTTTATAAATTCAAAATGGATTCGAAAATATATCCAGATTTGTTTTATTTTATTGAATTTGTTCTATATATTTTATGTCTTTAACCCTCTCCAATACGTTTTTCTTTCATGATTCACAAATTTGTTAAATTATTCTTTTTTTATTGTCCGCTGATTACTTGTCAAAAATACACAACGCGTTAAAAAGTTCAAAGTTTACTTACTTTCTGGCGCAAACGCTTCAAAATATTTTGCAATGTAGCTTGTTCTATTAAAATTCACTAGTTTAACTTTTTTTGACAGAAGACTACAGAGTGCGCGCGCACTAACGCGTGTTATGTATTTCTACCTAAAAAGACAAAATAAAGCTTCTATCAACAGGCATCTGCCAGTTTACTCATGTCTACATTTAAATAAACTGGACCATTAATTTTGTGTTTCAAAGCCAATGGCAGAATACTACGTAAAAAATGGAAAAAGGTGAATTTCGTGTGCTCATTAAGCATTCCACTGCAAAAATCCATGAATTTCGAATTATTCTCTCATCCATCCTTCATTCTTCAGATTTAGTCCCGAGACTAAATTTCTTGTTTCTAAACCTAAATAAAGAAAATAAAGAAGAAGAAATCATCTAACAAACAAAAACTTATTTTGATAACCTGACAAATCTAATTTTTGGAAGGGTTGGCAAAAAATTAGATAAACTTTGGACAAAGTTTATATGGCTCTTAATGTTATCTCCTTAATTACAAATAAAATAACACTGTGCTCAAATTTGAAAAACAATTTTGCCGCAAAGTGGGGCACTTGACGGGTAATTGACTACGCTGAATCCTTTTAGGTTAGTGGATTTTTTTTAGGGAAGTTTTTTTTCATAGTATACCGTTATTTCTAAAATGGAGGAGGCTGCACAACGTATATTCGCGTAGCTCAAAAACGGCTTATTGTATTGAATAAACTAAAGAAACCGAAACTCCGCCATAAAATTATTCTGCGCAAACGTTTTAGAAAAAAAAAATTTTTTTGGCAAAATTATTTTTTAACTCCATAAAATATTGCACAACTGTTATTTAAAACAAAGTTCGTAACAAAACTAGGGCTTGTTTTGTTACGAACAAATGATTAAAAACTTTTGATTTTATTTTCGAAAGATAAAAAATCACCAGACGAAACTTCAAAAAAGTGCAATTACAAATGAATTATACACCTGGCAAAGCCACTGAAAAATACATATCGTGTTAAAAGCCTTTAAATCAACTTAAGCAACTGTGCGAACTATAATTAACTTATTCAAACTTTTCTTTAAGTTTCGTCAAATGTCATTTCCTTAATTACGGAATCAGTTCTTGTTTGATTTTGTTTAAACAAAATAATATAAAATTACTTTTAGATATTTTAATTTATAACTGCAACAACCCCAAATTTTTGTTTTTTAAAAATTCTGCTTGCAAATTAAAAAAAGCACAATTTTATGAATAAAAATTCCCCGGGAGTTTTATCCCTTCTCCCATTTTTCCTCTGTAAATTAATTGCTTAAAAGGGGGAAAGGGAAAAAACTTCCGGGAAATCTGTAATTGTTATTTGGCTAAAAAGAAATAAATATTGGGCTGTAATTTTTGGTCCTTTTTAATTTGAAGTACTCAAAAAAAAACCCCCAAAATATTTAGGCAATATGCAGCGAAGGTAACATGGATCTTAAGTTGATTAGAACGACTCAACAATTAAAAAAAATTATTTTTAAATGATTTTTTTGGGGTGTACTCAACCTTATGTACTGACCTTATATGCATGAAAATTTTCAGAAAATTGTTTTTTAATGCAAAGTGTTTTTCAGCAATTCTTATTCTGCCAACGAGCTCTTATATGGCAAAAAAAAGCACCGCAGATGGTTTTGTAGTTTGGTAGGCTGGTGTCCATCCCCATCTTGGGATTAATCTGCAAACATTGACCCAGACGTTTCTCAAACTTTTAAGATCAACTTACAGATCTAGTAAAAACTTGTAAAAAAACACTATTATTTCGTGCAGTACAATTCAACTACTTCAACAAATTTTTAACAACTCATGAACCAAATGTATCAGAAGATTCCACATGCGATTTTTCGGAGTACAAATCTAACTGGCTGCAATTAGCCTGTAGCATTAGCGGCACCCCAGTTTTTGAAGCCGAATCGAACTGGCTTTCCTTGAATGACATAGTAGCCAAAAGGTTTTACGCTTGAACCGTCTTAAGGAATATTATGTTCACCATCCCCCTTAGCATTTACTCGATTCGCCATCAAGAATTGGAGGATATAAGGTCACAGACATTGTGATCAAAAATATTTCAAATATTTCTTCACATACACAATTTCATCTTATACAAAGTTCAGAGTTCCGCTGAGGGGCCGAGCTCTGTGATGGAAAGTATTTGCGCCAAATAGGATTTATTTGCTTTGCGAAGTCTTGCCGAGTTTTCTTTGGTGCCAACGGTTCATTATCACAATCGTCACTGACGTCGTTGTCAATGATTTCCAGATTTACAAAAACTTTAATTGTACCAGGTTGGTCTTTTGATAGGCTTAAAACCGTTATTCGTTCCTAAACACCTCTTCACCACATGATATGCTTCTTGAAGGCGTTTGAATCACTTTTAAAAAATCTTATATTTTACATATGCATGTTGTCAGTGTACTCAAAGCAGTACAGCCAATTTTATACTGCTCTACGTTTATTATTTTTTTTATGTAAGACCATATTTACACTATGCAATTAACGCCGCAACTTTCGCATGCAACTTTTTGTTTGTTAGCAAGAGGTGTAAACGTAGAAAAAATATGGTTGGAGGTAACCATATTCTAAGAGCAACATACTATGGTTGGATTTTAACAATGATAATGTTTGCAGTTCACCAAATTATGTTCGACTATGACCATAGTATGGTTAAACTCAACAAAAATGTTCCCGAAATCAACCATAATATGGTCACAATTAACGATATTTTGGTTAATATCAACCATAATAACGATCAAAACTAACCATATAATGTTTAAAATTTACCATAATATGGTCAAAATTTCCCTGAATTTTGACAAAAGTAACAATATTATGGTCACAATTAACAATAATATGGCCAATGTTAATCATATTATGGTTATTTATTTGATCCATTTCTTATTTTTTTTTTTAGTGTCAAATTATAATTTTAATTAATTTTTTATTTCTGATAGGTGTATTGTTCCACTTTTATAAAAAATCCCCTTTTATTCATATTCCAGCCTGAGACGACCTTCGTTACCATTTTTTCTTTTCTACTATTTTATTCTACGTAAACTTATGCATTTTAATCAATAATAAAAATAAAATGAATGAGAATTTTAAGCAAACCAAGTGAAATGCAAACGACTAGAATGTTGTTGCTTTTTAAACATATTATTTAAAATTCAAAGTGATACATACAATGTTTTAAAATAATATAATTTCAAACATATTATTGTTATTAAAAATTAACCATAACATGTTTGGAAGCAACCATAACATGGTTATAGCTTTTCGATGGATGAATTTAACCATAATATGGTTGCCGTGATAGTAATAAGGTTAAGGCTACCATAATATATTTAAGCAAATAGTTGTAGCTTTATTTTATTCAAACAATGTATTGTTGAATTCAACCATATTTGAAGTTTCAATGGAGGTAAACACTTTATTGTTAAATAGAAACAAAATATTATTAATCGTGAAAAAAGTTTTGTTTAAAACAACAAAAGTTTGTTTGTTGCCATTGCAGGGACCATAATATGTTTTTTTAACCATACTCCAATCATGTTTTGCTCTGCGTGTAGGGAAGAAAACGGGATTGAAACAGTTGAAAAAATGCTTGAAGAAAATTTAAATATAAATGTGAAAAGAGTTTCGTAGCAACTGCTTTAAAAGAAAATAGAAAAAAAAAACTCGGCGTTAATTGCATAGTCTAAACGCGGTGTAAGTAATTTTTTTTGTCTGTGAGTTATTTTGATACGATTTTAATTATAATAATTTAAAATTAACAATAAAAAATTGAATATCGTTTTCAATTTTATTAAAATAGTCTTCATACCTTCACACTGCTTTGGTAACACAAATCAGACTTAACCATTTTTGGTCCGATTTTCATTTCCAATACGTCGTTAGGAAAGAGTTGACCACCGCTTATTTATAACATTTATTAAAACATCACTTAAAACAACAAAAAGTATATATTTGTCCAGGAAACACGTGTTATATACATATATATATATATACATATATATTAATATTATATTAAATTAACCCGTTCAGAGGATTGTTTAGAAAAAAAACATTTTTTTTTTTGAAAAGTTAATATAATTGCTATCACGAAAACTTAATTGCTTCGACTTGAAACATTGCCTACTAAACTGTATAATTTATTGTAATTCATTGGAAAACGGATCCAGTCTAAAAGCTGTTGCATTAAAATTTTGCAATCTTAAATTTCCCATAAGAAAGATAAATTAAAATGTATGTAACTTAAATTGTAAGTATAAATCTTATTCCTTACTTTAAAATTTCTCTGCATATTTCCAAAAAAAAAAAAAAATTTGTTTTAAAGTTTATTATAATTTGTCAACGGGGCGTTAAAGTGAATCAAGTGTGTCGTCAGTCGTTGTCGGCATGAGATCGATCTGTAAACTGCGCCTTAAAACAAATTGCAGAACAAAGAGAGAAGCAAAAACACACAAATTAATTTTTGGCTGGGTTTTTTTAAATGCTTTTTTCAAGAAGCGACACGTTAATGATGGTGTCACAGAATTGTCAAATAAATGTAATTATGGATGGTTAATAACACTTTAAAAATACTCTACAACCAAGTTTTAAATTAAAAAAAAACTTATAATTTTACTAGCCGTTCCCGGTCCCGGCGCTGCTCGGGATTTTCTAAATAAAAACAAAGTATTAAATACTGGAGAATTTTGTTAATAACTTGACCCCAGCGCTATCTACCATCAATAAAAAAATTGGAATATCACAACAACAGCGCCACCTATCGGGAGTTTTTTATAAACCATCAGTGAAAGTAAAATGACGAACATAGGACAACTTATTTTTATTTATTTAGAAGATGTGTTACAAACGAAAATTTTTCAAAATTATTCGTATGTAAATTTTTTTTATATAAACGATTAATCCGAAACGAAATTAAAAACGATCCTCGATCCCTCTAACTGATTTTAGTTTTTTCTATATTTTCGACTTATCCGTATCTTGTCTTCTGAGACATCACAAGCTTTCCGATAAACAACGTAGAACAACATTAAGAACCCGACAATAACAATGACATTAATTTGACATATTTTTTGCATGTCATTTATTAATTTTTATGACATACATTTTTTTTGTTGCTGTTCTCTTAGATGTTTTTTTTCGTATACCCAGAATCTTAAGCAAAAAAGTTTTTTATGTGATTATTGTTATTTCTTCCAGTATGATTAACATTGTCATTAAAATGCCTAAAAAAGCGGCAGTTTTTTAACGCCACTTATTTGACACTTCCGTTGGCGCTCATACATTTCAACGTTGTTACCACAGGAAACTTATAACGATAATGAGTAGTAGAAATACAGTTGAAAATCAAATCGAAAATTGTCGCATATATTTAGCTTTAATGAGAAAGAGCGAAAGAGAGAGAGAGAGAGAGAGAGGGAACAAATTAACATGGGAACTTATTTTGCAAACTAACTCAATATCCGTTTTCTAAACGCATCATCAAAGACATATTTACGTAAGTATGTATGTACGTATGTACATATATCACTGGGAAGAATTCAAATTATACAATAAAATATTGTATATCAAAATATTACTTACACTGAGAAACAAGTATTGAAGCAGGTTATATTTTGCTCTAATAAAATGGTAAAATTTTAACTTGGGTGCCCCAATATGCCAGTTGGTAGTGAGCGAAGGTTGCGGGTTCCATTTACGCTAGAGACTATTCTGTTTTACAACAACGGGCTGAAGATTTAATTTATTATTTGTATAATTTTTGCACCATAATATTTTTGTGTAACTTTTGTGTTACATATTTCTAAAAATAAATAATCAATAAAATTTAAAGTTTCCAAAATGCATATTCTTAAATTATCATACCCAATTCAGTGAGGGTTTTTTTGGGGATATCTGATCCAATTTGTGTGCAGATAAATTCGAATTAAACTAGCAACCATATTTTTTAACATTGCTCAATTGCAGTTAACAGAGCAATGTTAACAACTTAACAGTCATAGCAATATATGGAGTTGCACACATATAACACCATATAGGAATGCTAGTCCAGGCGGTCCTAAATACGATTTTAAAAGTCACATTTCTGAAATAATTTTGGAATTTAGAAAAATTAATTATGAAAAAGTCATATACATTTGAAATTTCTAGAGAAGATCAATGACTATTTTGGACAAATATGGAGTTGCAAAAGTCTGTTCGGGGTATCATGTTGTTCGTTGGTCGTTTCAGTAATGTGGGTTGTTTTTGTTAGATCCTTGCATGACCGTAGGTCCTTGCCTTCCAACATTGCGATGCCGAGAGCCTAACCGCACTGTTGACGGATATGACCATCAGTGCAATTCTATTCAAAAATTAATGCAATTTAGTATTAAACGCCCCTGAAGGACTAGTCCGTCCCTAGAGCGCCTGTTGTTTCAGTACAAGCTGCCCTTTGTACCCACGACATATTTCCTGCCTCTCGCGGTCCAACATACCAAAGATCCATAGTTAAGAAGAGGCCGTACCTACAATTGCCGTGTGCAGCCATTTGACCAGTCTACGATAAAGGCCAAACATTCTACGGCTGGAATAGTAAGCAACCATAGCTTTCGTGACCCTGTGTTGAGTATTAAAACTCAATTTTAACTCTGATATCTTGAAGACCTTGATTTTCATCCTATTGGTAAAAAGCAGTAGTAAGTATGCTCTGAAGTTTTGTTCTCATTTCTTCGGTAACTAATCACAAATCTAAGGCGTAGAGAAGCACAGACTTCACACAGGCATTACAAATTCGTCGTTCAGTTGCAGTGATAATGTTATTTGCACGCTTTACATTTCACAGCTTGGCAAAAGCTGGTCGAGCCTTCTATATGCGACTTAAGATATCCTGCTGAGATTTTCTGTTGGATAAAAGGACACTTCTCAAATTTCTAAAGCTGTGGACGCCTGCTTTGTATTTGCCATTTATGGTGAGGGTTATATCGTGCATAATTAAATTCGCGACGACTCTTGATTATATAAGTTTTAAGACCATACTTTTTCGTCTAGTTTTGCAGGTGCGAGTGCAAAACAATGTTCCCCGTACTCATACGGCAGTTGATTCCCCGTTTGTTGGTAGTGTTGCAAAAAATTGCAGCATTCGATCCAGCATAGTGATTAACAAATAGTAGCGATTAATGAAAACATCCCAGAAGGCATGCTAAAACACTATTGATATTTGTCAACTCTCGTCTTTTTTCATTGAAGGGATTCACAATGGATCGCATTAGTCTCCGAGTGGAAGTGTGCCCTTGGGCACATAACGCTTCTTCACCTTACCTAACTCTGGTCACTATCGATTATTGCGTATCAATATGGTCACCCATGCGTATCAATATGGTCACCCATACCCAAAAATATTTTCAGTAAGATATTTTGAGCCAAATTTAATCTCAATACGAACAGTAAAAATAATTTGATGACCGTTGCGGCTAGCAATTTTTCCAACAAAACACTTGCGGCGTCAAATTAGATCGGCTTAGGACTCTGATGTTTGGTAAACAAGCAAAACAAAATTTCTGAAAAATGGAAAATAGTCAGGGAAGGAGTAATTTAATTTATTAATTCATGAATTAGAATTAAAAAATATTTTTATTGTTGGAAAATATTTATTATTTATATTTGTTTTAAATCAGCTGATTTTAATTCAAAATAGCACACTAAATTATGAGGGGTTGTTCGCAACAATCGTATGTTTTCATATTATTAGTTTAAGACTTATGACTTTATGACACCTTGTGAATCCCCCAAATATAATATGAAATTGTATTTGTATCCCTTAACCTTCGCTTTACCAAAGGTTTTTATGTTCATCGTTTACCAATACCCTCCTGAATGGTACTGCACAATGTTGTATATATGTTGTGCAACTCCGCCATTTTTTAAAATTTTTGTATGGGGACACCCTAATGAGTTAAGATGGAGACTAGGTATGTTTTGCAAAAATCTTGGGAGTCCGTCTTATATTTGCCTCCTCTAGGGGCACTCTGGGGCTAGTTAGGGCGGGGGCGGGTAATTTTATTAAAAATATTATTTAGTATGGAAGCCTCCTTAAGGAGCACAGATAGGGGGGGAAATATTTGTGGGAGTCAGTCTTACATTTTACCCTTCTAGGAGCGACTCTGAGACATTTGTGAAGCCTTTTTGGCTTTTGTATCATTTTTCCCTAGCTTTGACCCCGATGAGTAGCCATTTACAAACATTTTTTTACAAACCTCCCAAAATTTGGGGTTCTAGCGTATCGAAATCTTGTTGCTAAGGATTTCCATTTCGTTGAAAAAATTTTCGTCATACAAAACAAATTTTTTTTTAATGTTTTTTTAAAGAACTTAACAATTTGTTCAGTGATTAAAAGATTTATTTTTAACTGAAACAAACTTAATGAAGTTATTAAAGAAATAAATCCAAACAAGTTACCCGGGTGGGTATTGGTAAAGCGAGAAAATTAAAAGTAATATACAATTTTTTCATAACCTCAATAGAGGAATAGAATCCATTTGATAATTTAAATTATATTCCAAATTCGATATTCCAAATTATTTTCTCTTAAGCTACGGCAGGATCAAGATCTCTTAGATCGGATATACAAATCCGTTAAAGTGAAATTATTAAGTCTCCAAATTTAGAAAAACTTACTTCGATAATTTGAGACTTCTATGTGATAAAATCTAACTGAACTTTTTTTTAAGTGCATCATAAAATGAATGAGACCAAATTCAAATTAAGATCTCCTAAAGCTTTTTTTTATTCTCATTACGGTGAGCATATAATTTTCATTTATTTGTTGCTGTTATGCTTTTTCATTTTTCATTTTTCTTATATACTTTTCATTATTATTCTTAATTTTTGTAAAGTTATTTTCTTCATATATTCTTTAGATTCCTGGTGTTAAGTTCTTGTGGCCAGTATGAGTGAGTATCAGTTGATGTTTAATTTTTTCAGGTTTTTTTGGCGACCTACCTCATCGTTGAAGACAATGACTGGAATTCTTTTTACTGTATGTTATGCCGTTTGATGTTCGCCGTCCATTAATGGCCTACGTTGGCTTTATATGAACAAAAAAACAAAGACCCAAGCCCAATATCTGGTATGCATCTTTTTATACGATAAACAACAAAAACAACAGCACACAACCCCAACCATTTTGGCCAATGGCTGACTGAGGCTGATGCTGACTGAAGCTGTAGCTGATGTGTGATGTGATTAAGCTTTTTTCTGCTTCCTTCACATCTTTTTTTTTTTTTGAGACACATCTTCTCTGGCTTTGTTTTCTTTTTGAGCCATATGTTGTAAGTAGGCAATTTTAACAGTGTCTGTATAAAATAAGATCGTCAACATTCCCCAGCGTAAAGAAAAATCTTTAAAACAGGGTCTTTTATCGAACCATAAAAAGCCAATGGACTGCCTACATTAAATGGAAACTTGCGTTTCTTATCGAAAATTAATATATCACCAACAATGAGATTTTCCTCCGATAACTTTGTTTGCCAAAAACACCACTTTTTAATAAAAATTTATTGATTCTTATTGAAAAAACGGACAAGCGGGGCACCTGGCGTTTTAATTTAATTCGGGTTAGTTGAATCCAGTAGTGCTAACTGTTTTTGTTTAGGTTAAATCTTGTTTCGAAATACACCATTATTTCGAAATGGTTTATTTAAAAACGGTTTATTTCAGGATACTCGAAAAATGCAAAAGCGTTATTAGGAAAGGTGGGAGTCTCACATGATGGCAGACTACTGCTAATTTTTACTGAAATTTGTATTTTGCACCGTAAATTTAACTGCAGTTTCAACCAAAAGTTTGAAATAATAAATGGAAAATTTAATTCTGCATCAAAATTTTGGCGGCATGAAATAACCCCCCACGAAATAAGTCCCCATAACATTATGAAATAATTCCCCAATTTGTGGGGTCTTATTTCATATGAAATAAACCCCCAATTTTAAAATAAAATGAAACCCCAACGAAATGAAATAACTCCCCAAATCACAATGATTGAAATAAATCCACAATTCCTGAAATGAAATAAATCCCCTACAAGTTCAATATAAAAATGAAATAGGTCCTCAAAAAATGAAATAAATCCCCAAAAAACGTTGTTGTTGCCTCTCATCAGTGATGCCAACTTAGCTATTAAGGGGCCATATTTTTTCTTTATGCAGGAAAGAAACCGACAGCGGCGTACAATATTGACGGAATCATTAGTAGGCTGAAGTTAATATTTTACAACACCGATTTATGTATGTATGATGATCTACCATTAAATATAAATTATTAAAATATATGTACAAAAAACGTTTCATAATAATATCCTAAATTGGTATCTTTGAATTAAAAGAAAAAAATGTTAAGATGGCTAAACTATTTTACGGCGCAAATAAAAATGCACAAGCAAACCTTGCTTTATATACCGCTGGACATACACAATTTTTAGCAATGAATAAATTCAATTCAAACATATAAAAAGTCAAAATTTTATATAAAATAAAACATATGGCCAGAAGAAGAAAACAATTTAACACTTTTTGAAAATGGCTTTTCATATTTTTAATTCTATTTATTAAAATGTTACATATCGTTAGCTAAAATGCAAAAAGGCGTAACTAGCAAAAAATTCAAAATCGTGTTTTTGATTGGTTATTATAAACGCCATTGAACTACATGTCTTTACAAAATTTTACACTCTTGCGATCAAAAATTACGCCTTTATTAACAAAAAACAAAGGGAAGTGTTTTTGTTTTATAAAAGCAAAATTGCGTAATAACCCATTTTTATTTCTAACAAAATATAATGAAATGAGTTATTTTTAAAATTGTTTGAAGAATTCCATGCATGTTTTTTGGATGTATATAGTTTTCATTTTATAACGTTTTTTGCTTCTCCTGTAAAATTATATTTTTGTTAGTTACGCCTTTTTGCATTTTAGCTAACGATATTGTAATGGCTATTCGTATGAAATTGTTATGTAATCATATTATTAAACATTAAAATGTATATTACATTTTATTAAAATAATTGAGTTTGAAGAACAAAAATTAATAGAAAATGGATTTAAAACAGAACAATCTTTGATTTTTAAATTTAGCACTTTTAAGCTCTTTTTGACAGCTCGGTCGGCATGTTTTGCCATTGAATAGTTGGCATCTCTCATATATTTTTTTGGGGAGTTATTTCATTTCCGTTTTTGGTTCTTATTTGCTGGGGGTTTATTTCATGCCGCCAAAAATTTTATTTTTTACTGAATGCAGCAAAAAATTAAATGTTGTCATTAAAATGATTTTTTTGGGAACAATTTAATATCTGTTAAATGAAGAGCAATTCGCAATAAAAACAAAAATTAAACGTTTTTCTAAAACTTACAGAAAATTGTATTTGTATAACTTATTACACTTATAAGGTGCCCTTACTTACTTAACTGCCAAAGAAAGGCTGCCAAGGATGGGTACTATTCTTAAAAGCGCGCTCCACAACGGCAAGGGAATTGCATAAGGGCTGCAAGGCCGTCGAAATGATTTTGACTATGCAGATTATAGCTGCCTTTTAGCTAACAGCTTCTCAGACCCTGAATCAAATCTGCAGAATATATAACAGCAAAAACAAATGCGGCTGTCCTCAAAGTAAATACTGCCATAAACAAAACACTCCAAGTTAATGCGACGTCTCAGAGATAAATTAACAGCGGTTACAATGATATAGAAAGTATGAGCCATTTCTGTTATCTGGGAAAAATAATTTTTTAAAAGGGCGGGTCTGGTGAGGACATTGACAACTTTCACAACGCACATAGCTTACCATATTTGACACTAATGTGAAATCCACTCTCCTTTACGGTTGTGAAACGTGGTACGCTGCTCTCCGTGACATGGAGAAGATCCAGGTTTTTATCTTCGCAGGATCTTGCAAATATTCTGGCCGATGGTAACAACAATAACAGGCTTTGGGAGCAATCCAGTCCGTAAATGGCAGTGAATGGGACACACTTTGAGAAGGTCATGGAACGACATTGCAAAAAATGCCAAAGAGTGGAACCCGTAGGGCAACAGAGGAAAAGAATACCCAGCTAATACGTAAAAAAGGTGAAAATAGCTGTAATGGATAAAAGCTGGAGTGAAGTGGAAACGTTCACACACAGGACAGGAATGTATTCAACAAATTTATTGAGGCTCTATGCTCCTTATAGGATCGAAGGGTACGCATTTATACATTTATAACTACGAGGCTGCATCATAAGAAGGCCAAATAAACGACACAAGCAGTTTGACAACAACAAGATGTTTGCGTGAATATTTTTTTTTTTTGACTTTAGTATTTTTTGACTACGCATGGAAACAAATCCAGAAATCAAAGAACGCATTACTCAAAAAAAAAAATTTTAATTTACTATAAATTATAGTTTTAGCAATTCATTCTTGATATTTAAAGACTTTTCATACTGCTTTCGCTTTTTGAGCCTGAAACGCATTCCTTGTTATATTGTTTGTTGCTAAAGCTGCTACAGTTGTTGTTGCTGTTATTGCCTTTTTTTAATCATTTATCAAGTTTAAAAGTGTCTGTTGGCCTGGCAACCATGTTAAAGTGTTTTCAAGTTAACATTTGTTATTGTTTGTCTCCTAATACCTCTTCCACTGACTGACTGACTGACCACTAGTAAGAAAGTATTCCTCATGCCTGCCTTACGATAGCCGCTCACACATTTAACCATTTTCAATCATATCCCCTCATTATGACATTGTTTGTATGTATATGTATGCGTGTTAAGCTGGCCGGTTTTTTTTCGGTGTGATTTGGTTTCGGGTATTGTGGTCTGTTGCCGGATCTCATTATGACTTTGAAGTTTAGCGCAATTGCGTGATTGGCTAAAGCGCATCTAAAGTACTTAACTGAACGTTATTTTTATTGTTGTTGTTCCTTCTAATCTCCTTTCGAAGTCAAGACAAAATTATCTTGTTTAAAAAACTTTTAATATTTTTTTTTTGGAATTTGTGAGTGTTGTGTTGCCAACTTGTTACATTAATAAAGGCAAAATTCTTTATGTGATGGCTGCCATTTTAATAATGATTGTTTCTCTTAATTTTCTGTGTGATAATTATCGGGAATGTAAAATAATGTTAGATGGTTACGACTTAAGAAACTTTTCAGTACCATAAAGTGTTTCGACTGGAGCAACCAAATACCTTTCCTACGGTAGTTTGGTGGGCTGAATTCGGATCTGTGATGGGGTTTTCTTTTTTGAAAAAATAAATATTTGGGCTTAGAGATTTTCAACCGTATCCTTTTTTTTAAAATAAAAACAGCACATTTTATTTGTTAAATCAACGTCTACCAATTCAATTTAAATTAAAAATATTTTAAGCTAAATAAGTACTCGTTCACATACATCAAGTTTCATCCGTCAAAACCTTGGGTTTTTGGAAGAGAGGGTAAAAGAGACCGTACTCGTCAATTTGCCCACTCCTTGTGAAACTTATTTAATACTCCTGTAAGACCCCATAAAGTATATATATTCCGGGTCCTTGAGTAGTTCTTAGTGGATTTAGCCATGCCCGTCTTGTTTCATACGATAAGAAATCACTCTGCCAAATTTCGCAAAGACCGGCTCCATATAAAACCCACTATTGGGAACCTTCCAAGAAGCATTAAATTTAAAAAAAGGCGTTGTTTCTGTACTAAAAATAAAATTAAGACTGTCATAGTTTCAAAAGATTAAAAAAGCTCTACCGAATTTCGTGAATATCGGTCTATAAATATCCATATGCCCCATATAAAGGCCCCTTCTCGGAAATCATTTAAATAGGACCGTATCAAATAAAGATGTTATGGTTAAATATGGTTCAATTTATCATTCATTTTATTGATAGAAAAAACACCATTTAAATTTATAATAACCGGTCCATAATTAACCATAAGCCCCATTAAAAGCGGACTTCACTGTGGGGTATTCCACCACTTAAACTTCATTGAGCCACAAATTATCTGCAATTATAAAAATTGCTTCCAAGAAGCATTAACATTTAAAAAAGTCGGTGTTTCTGAACTAAAAATGGATCCAATTTCGGTTTTTCTTATACTTGAAATCACTCCACCGAATTTCTTGATAACCGATCCAGAATTTTCGATAGCTCCAATATAAAATCTCCTTCTGAAAATCACTTACTTACGCTTAATAATCACCCTTGTCTTGGATGCCGTAGACGTATTTAAACAAAAATTTCTACATGATTGACAAACTTAACGACTTTTGTAATAGATTTGTAAAAAGTGTCGTATTGGTTGTCGTTTTTGCTTACCACAATACCATTTTTTAAAAAAGCTTAACACAATAACGGCAAAGACAAGGAGGGTAAATATTTCTGAAACAAATCATGATATTTTATTTAAATGACGAGCTCTTAGGTCATGTTTTATAAAAATTGGTTTATAATTTATTGTGCGGATTTAAAACCCACACACATTCTCAGTGGAGAATATTAAAGATTTGGCACAGCCGAATTTAGGACTCTTAATTTGTATTTTCATTTTAACGCAAATTTATTGAATTGGTCGACATCATTCTTAGACTATCGACAAAAAACATGCATTCGCATGGTTGTCTTTGATAAATTCACATTGCCATTCTCAACTCAACAGGCAGTTGGCTATTCAGTTGTGTATCTGTTTTTTTCGTGGTATTGCCGTTTTCAACTTTGCAAAAGTTTGGTCGACAAAAATGTTAAATACAGACAACTGCTAAAAAGTAGTTGTGTTATTGGCAGTTAAAGTTTATTTTTTTTAAATTCGGTGAAACTCGAAAACAAAATGGAGAAATCGTAAGTATAAATTTTTGTAATAACTTTTTCGATATTTTTAAAAACTTTTATTAGTGTGAAAATAAAAACAAAAGCTCAATTTGAGCGACTTAGAAATTGCTCGCGGAAAACACCAAAGTTTGGTATGACGAAAAATTGATATAAGGAGTTATGGAAAGATATTATAGTGGAGTTAAATAGTTTGGTGCCACGACAAGAACTTCTCTTTAACACTTATAATCTTCTTAATCGAATTATAATATTCTTGGCACAGGTTTGTGTACACTATAAGACAAGTATAAAGAAAAATTTTGCCAACAATAAAAAAAACCCTCAAGCGGCATGGGGAGTTCTTTCACAAGAAGTTCCATTAAATAGCCTTGAGGATACTGTTTCGCAGCTGTTGTATTGCAAGTCCGGCCAAGTATTTGGTGTTGAAAATATTCCACCATCAAGTGGCAATTTTACTGAGTCAGTTGAACTAATAATTCAACCAGCAGATTGGCCAACAGCTACCCCAACAAGAAGAACTCATCAGGCACAAGAAAGTTTCGTTACTTATTAGTTCTTACTTGGCACTGGGAAGTTCCAGAGGGTTGGAATCATCACGAATTTGTCTTCTTGTGCTTAGCGCATCTATACAAGAGTTTTCCATTTCATCATCATAAAATAAGTCGACACTAATATCCATTATAAATACATTTTATTCAACACAACAATTACAAATACTTTTAGTTTAAAAAATTATTTAATTTTATAAAATTTTCACTTGTCAAACGTTATATTTGAAGTTGGCAAATCGATATTTTAAGTTGGCAAATTTATAGCAAACTCAACTAAAAACAGTTGGGTATCACAATAACTAAAATGAGTTTGGTTGTGCACAAGTTGGGTTGACTCTCACACGACCAAACTGAGTTGAGTGGAGAACCGCAATAGGGGCATTAAATAAAAACAACATCACTTAAATATAAACAGCCATTTCACAGAATAAAACTCCGAATTTGGGATGAGAACCATTTTTGTTTTCATGAACGGAATGGGATTTTTTGTATCTGAAATGGCAAACAACTTTAAAAATACACTTTTTTCAATGAACAAATATGTTTTCTTCGATTCCGCACGGCATTGTACTCTGTGACATGGCTGATAAATTTAAAATTTTTCTAGTTACGTTGCTGTTCAAGATAATCTTAAATATTGGGTGTATAACTTAAAAAGGCGAAACACTTGTCAAATTTAGAGCGTTTGTTGTAACACCATTCCCCTCTATTTGGCAATAATCTGTGCCAAAAGCAATGCTCATTCTGCAACGCCAAGAAAAAATCAAACCAATTTCGAATACCCTGCTCTGGTGTGTAGCGTATTTCAGCAAGTTTATTCTGCAGAAGAGGCAAGGTTTGAAATATAATGGGGATAAGATTACACTTACTAAAGACTATTTTCTAAATAATTTTAAAGCGGTGTTGCAACATGTGGCCGAGTTTTGTCATGATGGCAAATTATGGCTGTATAACTGTTTGCATATTCTGGGTGTTCTTCGAACAAAGTTCGCTTGAATCGAATCAATTGGGTATAACGTTTCAGATCCTCAGATGTTAATAGATGGGGCTCTTCTCGTCCTACCAGGTACAGAGTATTACTTGCTTGTTGCTTGGAGTTTTTTATACGATTCCTCGTACTTCGGATTGTTTGAATGAAATTATTCGATCGATTTAAAAATTAAATCAGGGGCCTGATTCTGACAGTCGTGATCGAGTAATTTCTCGATTCGAAAGCAATTTATTATCTAATTATTTCAGTCCATACTCCATATAAAGCATTAATATGAGTTTCACAATACTGAAAAAATAATTTCGATTCGTTAAGTATCGACTGAAATAAAATTGCTTTCGAATCGAGAAAGTACTCGATCACGACTGCCATAATTAGGCCCCAGATTATGGCGTAATCAAATAAAATTATTCGATAAAAATAAAAATTAGATAAGATTATGGCTTTAGCAGTATTTGAGTCATTAATATCGGCTATCGGCTTCAAACCGTGTGATACATAATTTCCCTGATTTTTGGGGAATCTGGTGCTGGTAAACCTTTCGAAATTGCTTCTTCAGTCTCTGTTAATGGTTTTAAAAGTTCTTCGTTAGTTTGTCAATAATCTTTTCGTTGAGTAATTTCTCCAATTCATTTTCTTCCAAGTTTTTTTTGGCAGACACAATTACACCACATCAGAGCTGTATAAACAACCTTTCACACTTCGAAATCGTTGCAATATATTGAGAATAAGCTTTGGTATGCAATTCATGTGCATTCGTTGTATTTTTTCTTTTAACAGAAGAAAAGCAGAGATTTTCATAAATAATGCCTTTTCTTGGCGCAAAATTCGACATTTTCAAAGCAAAAAAAAAACAGTGTTCACTATTGTGTAAACTTTAAATATAATCCATTTTCCAACGCTGATCTACAAAATTAATAAAAATCCAAAACTAGAACACCAACGCAGTTTTCTTTTATAAATAATCAGTCCTCTAACAAGAGACCACCAATCAACACTTACGGATTACCCATTATAAAAGTAGATTTGATTTGAAATTTTAAATTATATTTTGGTTTTATAAGACAAAGGCTCCTCTCACAAATGCAACAAACTACAATTTATCTTGAAAGAATAAAAAATTGTTGTTTAATTCAATTTAAATTTAATTTTACTCAAAGAATAATCTGAAAGACAAAGAACTTTAACAAAATCATTGACCAAGGGAGACAATTAGTCTAGTTTGGCTTAAAAGGCCGACAAAAGACAGACGGAGGAAAACAAGTTGAAGAAACAATTGTTTAAAACCAATTAGGGCTTGTGAAATACAAGAAAATCCTTTATTTCCAAATATCCTTTATAGTTTCTCCGTAAGCAGTCGAAACGAAAATGCTCATAACAATTACGAAAACAATGGAGTAAAGGAAAACAAATTGGCACAGGTTTATTGTAAGTATGTGAATAGTAAAATAAATCGAAAATAAAGAATCCTGTGGACTTGTATTGTTTTCGATGGTTAGAAAAATCACACTTACAAAACTAATTAAGATTCGCTTACAAAACCGATTGCAACAAAGAGAGTAGTGTTCAGAGAAGAAAGAGCATGGTGTGATAATTGACACTGTTTGCTACAAAAGGAATGTTTCTTAAATTCGCCACACATTGTTAAGACAGATCTGGCGAAGGTCATTGTTAGGCGTAGGATCATTTTCGTAATGAAATACAATTCGCATTTCTGGACGAAATTTGAATTGTTTTCGTTTTACCTGTTGCTCTAAACAAATTAATCCAATTTCATGAGTTCAGGAGAGCACACAGAGTATGTGTGAGAGTAGGTGTAAAAGGGTGTTTTTTTCTTCCAACATTTATAAAGTGCTAAGTCCTTTTTGCTTTGTTGCATGCTACTCCTGGTGTGAATGTGAATAGCTGGCTTAAATGTTTTTTTTCAAGATACGATCTGCACAGTGGTGTTTAAATGAAAGTGCCAAGATTGGTTTTAACATTTAAGACACCCTCTTCTCTCTTCCTTTTTCCCCGCCATTCACACTTTTCCTAGCCGTGTGTGTTTGTGAGTGTGACCTTCTCTTTCCCGGCTTTTCTTTATGATGCATATTTAACTTTATTTTTTGGGCCTGTGAGTAGCGTAGAGAATCGTAAACGAGATGCAATCAAAATGTTCTGTTAAATCTTTTTGAACTTCTACCGCTTACAGGTGTCTATTTTTTTACGTAGTTTTTTTTTTAATTTGGGATTTATTTTAATACAGAAATTTATCTTGAGAAATCTTTTGGTTTTTAATTTTGTTAATAATAATGAACAAAAAAAAATAAAATGTTAGTTAATTTAATCAATAAACCGTGGCTCAATTAGCTGAATTTAAAGGATATTAATTTTTGATCATGGCTATTGTTAAATGTGTGTGTGTGTGTGTGTGTGTGTGTGTGACGAAGCATTTTTAAGAAGATTTATAATTGTGTTAAAAGGTTTTTTTCTTCCTGTATTTAAGTTGGTGGGAAATAATTTTCTTAATCATAATGTAATAAAAAGAAAAAGTAGTTTTTTTAAATAAATTTTGGGCGTTTATTTGTTGATCCGTTTCAAATATTAAATATTTCACACTCTTTACTAACAAAAGTTATGAGTTCAATGATCTTGCTATTTTTTGGGAAAAGGTACTTAAGCAAAGGCAACTTTTGATTTTAAAAGATAAAAATCGACTCCTTTTAAAAACTTGCTACAAATCCAAATACTTTAATTGAAACAAACATTAAGGGGACCACACCCATAAATTTAAGGCGTAGATATGGGCAATCTACGCTGTCATCTCTAATCAAAGAAGGCCCAGAACATGAATGCCGTAATTTGCTATTTAAAGAGTAGTGGAGTTCACTGTTTGGTGCAAAATCAAAATGTTGTACCTCTTTTGGAAAATTCAAGAACAAAATACACAGAGTTTCCGTTAAATTGTATTAAAGATTATAATGCATTTGCCACTTGTTTAGGGGCTAGAGGTATCTATTTTCATGGTTATTCCTGCTCGCGACTTTGGGCTTAAACCCCAACTACCACGTGATCCATAAATGTTTCTCTTCCTCAAAAATACGTCTTTCCGTTAAACCTCATCCATTATGCCGGCGGCCTCAACCGATTTACAGTGCAGTGCCTGCGTCCATAGAATTCTGGTACCAGACTAGTAGGAAAACATCACTCATTATCGTTCTCGAAACCGCCCTACTGCCTATCGAGTAGTCGTCGGTCATCAGGTTTTTTGTTTCTAACGTAGTCCATTTATTCATTGTCCAATGAATATATTGCCTCATCAACTTTTCCCCACACTGAATCATTATGAATCGCTTATAAATAATCGCTGTTTTGAAAATTAAAGTCGACAAAACACGTAAATTAACAGCCTTTTACCGATGACCGACAGTGTTCTTTCTTTCGAACAATTACATTTAAAACAAATACAAATTCTAAAAACTTTGTAGTTCTACGAAAGAAAGAATTCTTTCGCACATTGGAAATAGGCAGTAAGCGATAAAAATACAAATCTGTGCAATTTTATTCTAAAGTTTTTTTTTTTGTTAAAAAAGAATAAAAAATATTTAGTGTTGCTGTTTCAAGAAATAATTTAGTTTAATATTACAACAAAATGCTTTTGTCGACAATTACAGCTCAAGAGACTGATTCTCTTAAATTGTCGATCGACGTGTCGTACTGAAAATTTTAAGTGGGGCGCAAATCAGCTGTTTATCGTTGAAAATGTAAGCGAGCGGTGGAGACTAACATCGTGGGCAAGTTCAGAACCGCCCATAAATGCGGTTTAAATAAGATAAAGTCTCAGCGCAAACACAATGGCAAGCAGTGTTTGCTTTAACGGGACAATTTCGGTAATCGTAATTATTCATCTGCATTCGCTGAATTGAACCGATTCCGAATTTTTCCTTTTGAGATATTTACAAGAGCGTGTAAAATATTCCCTAACTAAAAAAATGTTTATGAAGAAGTTTGTTTAAGTGATTGCTTAGGAAATAAACAAGTCATTGAAAACATCTTAGGAAGAGGGCGACTGTGTGAAGCTGACAATAGGCGACACTCACCCGGCGTTTGTTTTCATATCTTATGGTGTTTTCTTTTCTACAAAAAAATGTGCCTTTTTTTTAAAAATTCAATTTGGTGTCTTTTTCTTAAAAATTTTGCTCCCGAAAAGCATGAGTTTTTTACAATAAACCAAGCCACCCTTTTCGGGAGCAACATTTTTAAGAAAAAGACACCAAATTGAATTTTTTTAAAAAAAGGCACATTTTTTTGTAGAAAAGAAAACACCATTAATTAACTTAATTCCCCATTTACTAATAAAGTGTTAAATAAGAAAATTTTTTTTTGAGTTAGTTACCCAGTATATATAATTTTCGATGACATTTTATTGACTCTCCGATACAAATTTGTATCATTTTGGCTATGAAACGCCTAGTTCTGGGATACTATCGATGTTTTCCACTATCGATATGTATCGCTAGTTAAGATTTCACTATCGATAGTATCGATATTATTATCGACTGAATGTTTGTACTTGAGTAGGAAAACTTTAAAAAATGTATATACAGTTCGTTGTTTTATCACTTTATTGACAATAAAGTACCTCAGCGAACACTTTAAGATCATTGAAAGCTGCGTTTTTAGATGTTAAAAGTTTTACAAATTTTCGATGAGTGAGGGCATTGTGTCCTCCTCTTATTTTATTTTATTTATAATGCGCTCTGCGGTCTTCATAGAATAAATTAGAAGTAAAATCAACATTAATGGAGTTAATTTTGATTCTAAGCGTTTCGATGTAAAATCCTAAAATTGAGATTGAACTACGATGTGTTTGTAATTAATCATGTATGACCTGTATGACTGTTAATTAACACTTAGCGCAATTTTTTAAAATCATTAAGAAATACCGCACTTTTTGTTACAAATACAATTATAAATTATATTCTTATCTAATTTACCGAGACCTTCCAGTCCATTGTATCGCACCTGCAACTCTCCTAACTACCAACTAGCCTACCGGTGTACATAATCAGATAAACTTAATGCCAGTACGTTAGAGAATGGAATTTTAATTTTATTTTGAAGGTATAATTCTTAAATTAAATTTGACTCTGCTATTTAGAAAATAATAAAAGGTGGTCAAAACAAACCGCACGATGATAATTGTAAA
Organism: Pollenia labialis; assembly: GCA_949318255.1. NCBI lineage: Eukaryota > Metazoa > Arthropoda > Insecta > Diptera > Polleniidae > Pollenia > Pollenia labialis. Next base: position 206,293,996 of record OX439139.1, read on the forward strand.
TAAAACAAAAGGGGTTTTAATTATGATTGAAGGCTCTATGAAAATTATGTGTGAAACAAAATACAAGGGAAATATTCGCCACGGCTTCGGTGGCAAACCTCTATCCGATGGTCCATATTTTTTTATGGCTCTGAGATATAATTGTGGTTCAATGACGTTTTTGTGCCGAATTATCTCATCCTTTAAGTCTTGAGTGGATCTTGGCTTATTGACGTGCCTTTTTTCTTTTAAATATCTACAAAGAAAGAATCCCATGGTGTCAAATCACATGATCGTGGAGGCCAATTAACATTGCCACTACGTGAGCGCAAAAGAGCCATTGTTTCGTTGGTTGTGAGGCAAGTGGCACCATCCTGTTTGAACCACATATCGTCCAAGTCCATATCCTCAATTTCTGGCCCCAAAAATTCCGTTATAATCTCGCGATAGCAGCTTGTCCGACCTCATTTGCGAAGAAGTACGGTCCGATGACGCCGCCTGCCCCCAAACAGCACTAAACAGTTCCTCCTTTTGGATGGAATATTTTCACATTTCCTACAGATCCAGTTTGCTGAAATTTGTGCGCAACTAAAAGCGTGCATTATGGTTCGGTATTCTAAACGTTTATCCTGTATCACCCCATCTTGACTAGATCAGATTTTTTTTTTTTTTTTTATAAAATAAAGTTTAAACGGTTCAATAGATACAAATAAATTTATAATGAAAAACTTAAATCAATTTATGGTCAAAATCTTATTAATTAAGTTAATAGAAAATCTAGTAATGTACCTACCAACATTTTCTTCTTCCTTTAAATTTTTGTGATAAAAATACATATTTTTAAATAGTCCCTTTTTCAGATTTTGATAATGTTTTACCCCGAAACCAACGCAACCCCAATTTCATGCAAAGTTTACTTTGCAAAGTCTTGAGTTCTAAGAAGAGATAGAAAAAGAAATGCCATTCCTTTTTCCCTTCTCTCCGTTTAACTTAAGACTTAGCAAAGTAAACTTTGCATGTGAGAAAGCGGTCTTAAACGGTACTTAAGCGGAGGTTATAAAACAAAAATCAATTCCTTCTAAATGCCATTCGCTAATTGTTGATTTTTTTCCATTAAAACACACAAACCAATCTCTCCTTTTTTCTTCGATTTCGATTAAATGCTTTTAATTGCCTAAATATATTAAAACACTGCAGAAGACAAATTTATATTAAAAATTTCCTTTTTTGGAAGTTTTGGCATCCTTGGGGATCGATTAATTTGTCTAACAAAACGTGTTTTTGCTTGCTGTCTACCCATTTGGAAAATGACAAAAACAAAAAAAAAACGATAACAAATTACAAGCCATCATTATCACTTTAGCTTAATTCCCATTATTCATCTGTCAACCTTTTTTCGTTGTTTTTTTTTTCTTATGCCTTTCGATACATTCTCTAATAGACTCAAATTTAGTTTAAATCCCTTTTCTTACATCTCGTACTGTAGAAATGAGCAAACTACAGAAAGAAGAATTGACATTAAGAAAGTCAGCGTAACTAATTTTGTTAAAAGTTAAACTTTCGCCACCACAATTTATACATTTGTTCTCTTAAGTAAAATTCCTTTTTTCCTCTCTGTTTGTGCTGTTTTGCAGTGTTCAGAGTAAATAAACACTTGTCATGGTAACTGTTTGTGTATGCGGGTTTCTAACTTTTCGCCTTTTATATCCTGTGTGTGCTTTAATGTGTGTTTGCTTGTTTTTCTTGTATGTTATTGTCTCATGTTGTTGTGATTTATTACTCTTACACTGACACAAATAAATTTTCGCACTCCAGGTGATAAACGTATAAATCAATCCATTAGTTTATTTTGTCTCAATATGCCTGATTGTTTGCTTTTCTTCTGTTACTCACAGCTTTTATCGAAGGTATTTTTTCTATTTCTTCTACATTGGGGTCAGTTTTTTTTTCTTTTTTGTAGCTGACAGATACAATTTGTATTGACTTCCAAATACAAACAAATAGACGAAGAATGGTACGTGTTTGTTTGAATGTGAGTGTTGAAGTTTGTCCTTCTATACCCTGCAAATAATAGGACCAGTCTAAACACGCGTGTAAGGAGTAGTCCACAAGGGACTAGGACTAGCCCAAAAGTAACCCAAACGTATGGAAAAAACGTGGTCTATTTAACATTACGATGTCCTAGGGCAGGACCATATAACCCATCTTTGGACTACAACGGAGTAGTTTTAAAACTACTCCATTGTGTACACAAGAGGATTAGTTTTAACTTCGTTTAAAAACGAAAACATGTCGTTTAAAAACGAAGACATGTCGTCTCACTACAAACACTTTTTAACAATGACCTGGTCCATGCTTGCATTACATCGGACCAGTCCATGGAGTAGTCCATTTTAACAAAATGGATCAGGTGGTCCAATATTATTTGTTGGGTAGTTTCAAAAGTCAATATAAACTTTTGTTTCGAAAAAAGCTTTAGAGGGCTAAATTAATAAAACAAAAATGCATTTAAGTTTTAAATAATATTAAATTATTGTTTATCTATAAATATAAAATTGTAACGGTACTGACTGATTCATCCCCGCACTGCCTAAACACTTGAAGCAAATTAAATTTGGACCGGAGGTTGGCCTCTCCCCCAATTTCATCCAATTAGACTGAATTTCTTTACAAAAATAAACCCTTTTAAACCTGAATTTTTGTACTTTTTTTGTCACCACATCTATTTTTATAATAAACATATAAACTAAGATAATATCACATTCGTAACTTATCTAAATAATACATTTGCGAATTTCGTCCTTTTTCGAAATTCGAAGTTTGATAGGGCGAAAATCGGTCTAATTTTTGGTACTTTTTTACAAAACATTTTTCTCCATTCATTGAATTATACGTTTTACATAAATTAAAGGCTCCCTCTACAATATTGAAATTTTGTCACTTCAGGGAAGCAGCAGGGAAGAAGTGTCAAAAAGGGGAAATACGGGAAATTAAATTTCTTTATTTACTTTTACGTGCTGCATGTGGTATATTTTTATTTTTTTTTTAATAATGAACTTAGAATCTTAGAATTATATATGCAGGGTCCTAAATAAATGCGAACCTATCAGATGAAAAATTTTGGTACTTTTTTTGATTTTCAACTAGTACTTTTTGTGTTTTTGTCAATACTAGACATAGAAACATAAAATTAAACATGCACGGTCCTATGTGAATTAAAATCTGTAAGGGGGAGCATTTTGGTACTATTTCGTTCTAAAACTGGTACTTTTTTTGTTTTAGTTCATATTGGACCTAGGAAGATAAAATGTCCTGAGTGCATGAGAATCTATAAGAAGAATTTTTTTGGTACTTTTTTTCTTAAGCTTGAAGAAAAAGAGAGGTGAGAGGTGCCAGACAGCTATAAAAAACATTTAAACCAATTTATTATTTCCTAAAATCGAGTGAAATTTAATTCGATGGAAATTCTCCGTTAAATTTGTTTAAAAATCACCGCAGTTTTTCCTGGTTTTAAGAAAAATTCTGTTTAAGATTAAAATTCAATGCTTTAAATAAATCCTGTAAAATAAGATCTTTGTTCTTAAATCCCCTTTTAATTTCCTTTATTTTAAAACTCTACTCTATAGGTTTGGTTAAATTATTTTTTAACGTATTACTATTTCACGACAACAACCAGAAACGTCGTCTTTAAACAAGGACACCGATTAGGTTAATAACACACGTAGAGAAAAAACATGGTTGAAGAATGGTTAAAAAAACATATAATGGTCCCTGCAATGGCAACAAACAAACTTTTGTTGCTTTTTAAAAAACTTTTTTCACTATTGATAATATTTTGTTTCTATTTAAAAATAAAGTGTTTACCTCCCTTAAAACTTCAAATATGGTTGATTTTAACAATATAATGTTTAAATAAAATAAAACTACAACCATACACTTAAACTTATTATGGTTACCTTAGCCATATTATTATCACCATATTATTAAATGCATCCATCCAAAAGCTATAACCATATTATGGTTGCGTCCAAACATGTTATGGTTAACATTTAATAACAATAATATGTTCGAAATTATAATATTTTAAAACATTGTATGATTAATTTTTAATTTAATATAATATGTTTAAAAAGCAACATCATTCTGGTCGTTTGAATTTTACTTCGTTTGCTTAAACTTCTCATTCATAAAGATTTAGAAATAAATTTACGTAGAAAAAACTAGTAGGTAATATGAAGGTCGTCACAGTCTAGAAAATGAACCAAAGGGGATTTTTTATAAAAGTGGAACGTAACACCTATCAAGAATATAAAATTAAATAAAATTATAATTTGACACTAAGCAAAAAAATTGAAAAATGGATTGACCATATTATGATAGCATGCACCATATTATTGTTAATCCTGACCATAATATGGTTACTTTTGTCAAAATTCTGAACATAATATGTTTAGTTTTGAACATTCCTATGGTTAGTATTAACTAAAATATGGTTAATTTTGACCATATTATAGTTGATTTAGGGACAAATTTTGCTGATTTTAAACATAATATGATCATATTTAAACATAATATGGTAACCGGCAAACATAAACATTGTTAAAAACCAACCATGGTTTGTTGGTCTTAGAATATGGTTACCTCCAACCATATTTTTTTTCTACGTGCAGGTAACCCATTGTCTGGCGGTACATGGTTCACAAATTTATAACTGCTGATGAATTTTTTTTTAACGAATTTTACGTTTATAGTCCAGCGTTTAAAAAACTGCAGCCAAAGAAGAAAACAGCTATTTCTTCCACTTCTTCATTTATCATTGGCCAAAAAAAGCTTTTGCTTTTTCTTCTGATTCATTAAATGTAAACAGTCGCTATCACACCCACTCAAAAAGCGAAAAGTTGTATACAAATTTTGGTTTTTTGTTCGACAGTTTTCGGTTTCGACTGCAGTTTTTTAAACCCTGTTAACAGTGATTTACATAATTTGTCACACACGCTCAAATCTAAAAATGGACTAAAATATGTTTAAAACGAAAATAAATGCAAAAGGTTATAACATGTAACATAGTTTTAAGGTTAGAAATCTAAACAAAATATTTTTACATTAATAAAGTAGAATTTTCTAAGAAATTAAATTTAATCGTTTAATTGCCATAAATTGTTCGAGTTATTCGTTATACGAAATTGGCTATTTTAATTATTCGATCAAATAATGGCGGAAAAATTCCTGGAAACTCTAGTACATAGCACAAACAAATTTACTCATGTCTTTAGAAATACCACAAAACTAACATATTATTTTCCTTAATATTACACAAGTTTTTTTTCTTAAAAAAGAGGCTTTTTATTCTCTTAATATTTATGAAAAACTAGATTTTGAAGAAATTTGTCAGTTTTGAAAAACTTTAAAACATAAAAGTATTTATTTATTTTTTTTTTTTGCATTATAAACGAATTTTTTTTAATCAAATCATATGTTTTTCTTTTAATTTAATTATTAATTAACAACTAAAAATAACAGCGTGCCCGATTTCTGTTTAATTATCTAAAACTGTGATAACGAATTGTTTCTTTGACTATTTTTGAATCATAAAATTTTTATTCAAGCAATCCTTTTCATTTAATTTAAACAGCATTTCATCTTGAGGCGCAGAATAAGCTTTATACAACAGTGTTACCTCGGTGAAGGCAACCAATAGAAATTTTGGGCTGTTGCGATAACTGAGTTGATGCGCAAACCAAGTCAGAGATTTCTAGTCATATTTTTCTATTTAAAAGCTTACTTTAAGCCAATCAAGAATTTTATAAAAAAAAACTAAGCTTTTAATAATCGCATTTATTTGATTGAAATCAAGAATAAAAACCGAAAAACAAAATATACATTTAATAAAAAATTTATAAAATACACATTCAAATGTATAGTAATTTGTACTGATGGTTGTTATCGAGTTTTAAGAGAAAAATTCTGAAATTTTCGACTGATTTTTTGTGTTTGTCATATTTTTTGAACTGCAATTTCACCAACATTTTGCAATACCATTATATCCTCTAAAGAACACCTATTCTCCTGTGCCCATTGTAGACAAACGTTGAAGTACATAATACGCACAAAATATTTGTCATTTTTAGAATAACGGAAGCATAAGATTTTACATACACACGTTTTAGTTTTGTTTTTATTTATAAAAAACCAAACTAAAAAAAACAAAAAATGCTTGTAACTTGTTTTGCAAAGTTGCGTTAATTGAGGCTTTGTTTTTTGAAAAGTTGCGTTTACAGAGTCACCAATGTTACGAAATTGTGTGTTGCGTTTAGCGAGGGTTGCGTTGAACGAGGCTACACTGTAGTTTAAATACTTTATTGTTTTTTTTTTTTTAATTATAACTTTTTTGAACACTGTTTTAACAATTTGATAATGAGCGATAAAGCCCATTCCTATTATATGGCTACGTCAACAAGCAAAATTGCGGGATTTGAGCTACAAAGAATCAAAGAACAGCATAACAGCGACAATTACACCTAATTAAGTAATCCTAAGGATAATTCGCCCATATTTTTGAAAACGACATTGTTGTTTTAATCGCTGTCCATTTCTGGTGGTGCATATCGGACGATGTTGGAAAATTTTAGCCAGCTATGGAAAACCATTCAACCTTGTGGGTTTATAGCGTATCCTGCAGGCTTCTTGCATGCATAGAACACATTATTTTTCGCACAATCGATTTTTACTTTGCTTCACGTTCACAGTTTTCTTTGCAGATATTTGAAACACAAAGTATTTATAAACAAGCAACAAAAAAAAAACATTTTCCGACTAATAACCAACATTCGAAAGAAATCATGGCCATTCCGTTTTCTGTTTGTGAACTTCGTACACAAAAATAATACTGTACTGAACAAACTCAACATAAAGCTCAGAATATGTCATTGCGTTTTTTTTTGTTTCGTAAAAACCCACAAAATTCGTTGTGTTCGGTTCAGCACATTAATTGTAGCTTGTTTTAGTTGTGCTCAGCGCTCTTTTGGCTGGTAAAGGCAACAAACATTTTTTACAAAAACAAAATGGCTGGTAAAGAACAAAAAGATTTTACAAAACCAAAACATGTACCTATGCAATACACAAACTGTCTATAGTTATATGGTCGTGCAAATTGGCAAGCAACAACAACAGTGCTTGTTAGAAGCGTTGCTAAAATTGTTTAGTTGTGCATTCCTTCATAAATGTAAAAAATACACAATAGAACAATTAAATATAATTTATGTCTACAGCATCTTTACAATTGTTTTGTTTTATAACGAAAAACAGAACACTACATAACGTTTGTTACTTTGTTGAAAATAGTTATGAACGCTATTAATGGTTGTGTCCTCGTTCCTGGGTTTGTGTACCTACGCTAAGTAATGTTCGCTTTATTTTCGAACACTGCTCAAAAGTGAAAAATTTATTTTTTTTGTGGCACAGTGTAATTAAAATTATTTTCTCACATAATAATTAAATACCTTTTTTATCGGCTTTGATCGATTGGTTTCCTTTAAATAATTTATACAATTCCTTTGTTGTATTTATAACTTACAAGTTGCAATTAAAGATTTTGAAAAGTAATTAAAATATTTTTGTTTAATTTAAATAATGATTATAACACACACACACACACATGTAAAATTTTTAAATACGGAAATCTTCATACACACAACTTCAAACGAAATGAAAATCGTTTTAATATCGAAACAAAAAAGATAATAAAAACAATAAATTTTTTTTTTGATTTATAATATAAAATTATAGATTTTATAACTTCCTATTTCCATAAAATTTAGCACAAAGTACTTTCAATATTCTAACAATTTATTATTTGAAATTAAAAGAAGAAAAAAAAACTTAAAAAAAACAAAGAAAACAATAAATTAATAAAACAAACAACTACTAAAATAAAAACAATAAACAACTTAACTAATAACAAATTTTAATAAAACAATAGAAAAGTTGTTCGTTCAGACTTAGGAAATTAAAAATAAATCTTTAATTTAATACAAGTATGAACTAAGCCAACGCAGCCAACCGCATTTAGTATGAGTTTGAACTGACTACACGCTGTTTTCGGAAGGTTGCAAGTTAGTGTTTGATGTTTTCAAAACAACTTTAATGTTGCAAGTAAACATAACAAACATACACACTCAAATGCAACATAATTTATGTTTCTCCACCATACAAAACTGAAAGCAAAAAAATGTTCATGATGTTATCTCATTCTAACATACTCTTTTAACTTTAAACAATTCTCTTATTTAACTTGTTCCTCTTGACTAGATTTTTCTCTTTTACTCTTATGACGTCATTTTTGATTTTAAGCCAATAAGAGGATGTTTCATGTTTAATTTTTTTTTAAGAAAAGGAATAACAATTCTAGCAGTTTTTGTTCTGTTGTTAAAAATAAGGAGAATCGAGTGGTAGTGTCAGAATTGTAGACACTATTGTAGGTATTTATAAAATTTACTGCTGTTTTGTTGTAGTGCAATAAATTTTTATTTTTGGGGTCCTGTCATTAACATCGCCGCACATACCAAATAAATGTACCTATTTTAACAACAATTCCTAATTGGTTTTGGAATAGTACACTCGAGGAAAGTTTTAAAATAAAAAAAAAACTGATGTGTTTTATTAATAAAGTCCATGGATTTCATGTTATAACAAAATTAAGATAGGTAAATTGATTGTTTTTTGAACAAAAATAAAAAAATTCGTTTGGGTATTTACATTAAAAAAAACTCAAATATTATTTTGTTTTCAATAAATATTAAATTTCTAATCGAAAATGTTTTATTTTAATTTCAAAAAACAGATACTGATCATTAAAATTTCGGCGAAAAGAGTCAGCATTAGCATACCTATAACGTGTATGACATTAAGGATCGTTAATATATAAACTGCTCAGGTTGATTAGAAATATCACGTACAACATTATTTGGCGGTTTTTTATCCTGGGGCTTAAACAGTCCAATGCAGTTTCGAAAAACTCAATACACTCACACATTTTTACTAACCCCATCACATTTTTCGTACTTGCAGCCAGAATTTTTATAGGTAAAATCTCATTATTTTTCATCAAAAAATTTTCAAAATCCGGTTCAAGATTTGAAAAATTTTCAATAAATCTTCAAAACACATTTTTTATGTAGTTTATTTTTTAGAGAAAGATAAACCTTACAATTCATTTCAAAATATACGGCAATGTTCTGGAATTTGAAATCGATGATAGTTTTAAAATTAGTTCTGGTAAAAAGCTGGAAGAGGTCCGCGAAGTACGAGGTAGGTAGGTACCTATAACAAAGAAAATATTTTTTTTGAACTTTCAACACAGAAAAGTTTTAATAATTTGTTCGATTTTAATTTCACTCGATTGCGATTTTCAGAACATGGACGATAATTTTTGCATAGTTTTACATTAAAAATATCTATCCAAATTTAATAACTCAGGATGGGTAAGGATTAATCACATCTTTGCTATTTCAAACAACAAATTAAAAGAAAATTGCCTGACATGTTATTAAAACTATCAAGGGTGTTATTAAAAACTTACAAGAGATCTAATATTGAAACTCTTAAAGATATTTAAACATATCGTCGTTCGCAAGTTATTTTGTTCTGTACCGCAAAATATAAACAATTAAGATAATATTGATTTATAGGTAAACTTTTAGAGATCTGTCGATCTGTGTCATCATTTATAGTTTTCGAAATATTTCGAAACTTTGTTCTACACAACACTTCAGTGACAAGCTGCGTAACCTCTTGTGTTCTATAAGCAAAAAATCGTCCATATAGAACATAAACGGAGCAAAAATACTAAATAAAAATAAATAATTTCTTATTTTGTTCTACTATATGAAAGTGTAAATAAAGTTTGTACTGCTTTGGAACTCTTTGCATTGTCTATTTTTGTTTTACATATTTCCTTAATGTGACTTCACATTGCAGTTGGCAAATGAAATAAAACAAAAAAGAAAAACAAGCAAACAGTATGCAAAAGCCGTTAATTTTTAATTAAATCCGCGTGTTTTCTAATCGATGATATCAATGAAATGTCATTGTTACTTGTTGTGTTGCAAAATAATAAATTAACCTTCGCTTAATAGCCTTTTCACACTTGTCAACATTTAACATCTAACATTAATTTTCGAAGATGTTGAAATTTTCCCATAAGAAATACATTGGGCTAAAAATCAAAACTTTTCAACATCTTTACAAAATGTTCCTATCTCATTGTATTTCATACTTAATCTTCCGATTATTTTAGTGAAATAACTAGAAAAGTGGCACTAAACTCTACTATTATTGTGGCATAACTGACAAAATAAAATGGCATTTGGTTTGAAAGCAGCGCTACCATTTTTAAGTTTTTTCTTTTTTGCAAGCCTTATGTTACTTGATTTGTTTTTTATTATTAAACAAATTGAGTTCTAAATACATTTTGGTGTTATCTTTTAAAATTTTGGCTCTTTTGTAGAAAAAAGTATTTAAAAAAATAAAAGATTTTTTTTCAGAAATGGTGACACTTTTTTATTGATAGCAGGGGCCTAATTCTGGCACTCGTGATCGAGAACTTTCTCGATTCGAAAGCAATTTTATTTCAGTCGATACTGAACGAATCGAAATTATTTTGTCAGTATTGTAAAACTCAAATTAATGCTTTACAACACTGGAAAAATAATTCCGATTCGTTCAGTATTGACTGAAATATTTAGATATTAAATTGCTTTCAAATCAAGAAAGTTCACGATCACGAGTGCCAGAATACGGCCCCAGATGTTAGATGTTTCAAGTGTGAACGCGTATTTCACATTTTCAACATCTTCCATTCGTTCCTCCGAAATGTATGTAAAAGTATATAAAATGTTAAATGAAGAAGCAGTTTTACCGTAGATGACTTTTGTATCAATTTACTAGTATTTTGTGTAAACTATTTTGTAACAATTTATTAAAAAAAAAAACAATTACCGAAAGTTTTCTTAAAATCCAACCAACAAATCGAGTGTCGACTGAATCGATAATTTTATATTCAAGGGAGAAGAGAAAAATGAAAGGTTTCGTTAATGTAATAACAAATAGTAACAGACTTAAGAAAATATTCATAGATTTTATAAAACATTTCATTAACTAGAGCCTAACGAAACATTCTTTATTAAGCCAATGAAGTGTTATATAGGTTTAATTTTAATGTCATTTTTCATTGGATTAACGTCAAAATTCTTTCAGTGTAAATATTTGTGTTGTTATGGTCGACTGGACTTTTAATATCTAATTTGCTGGAGTTTGTTATAACATTTCGGTACGTTATTTCATCTTGGCCACATACAAGCGTGCTTCCGAATTTAGAGTTTTAGCCCAAAACACGTCTGGCTGATAAAATTAAGCTCAATTATTCCCTATATGTTACCTTCTCCAAGAAAAGGGAACTAGTGTGTGAAAATTAAGTTTTGAGAAAAACGCATTTAAAGTTATTCTACACTCTTTTGGGTACCAGAATCCACTCTTAAGTCCAAACCCTTTTTTTGACACACTTGGTCCCTTTTCTCGGAGAAGGTCACACATGTCTATAAAATTGGTTTGGCTTTAAAAAGCTTCGAAATCGACCAACTGAACCACACAAACGGTTACACAAACATATGGGTATTTCCACAGAAAAGTCTAGTTCTTGTCACGTTACGACATCAACCATTTTTAATTGTTTCTCAAAATGTAATTTTTTGCATTTTGGTGTAAAGCGAAACTAGTTTTACATTTAGTGAAAAAGAGGAACAATTTCAAAAACATGGGTCTAAAATACAAGACTAATTGCCTGGTGTCGTAACGTTACAATGAGTAGACTTTTCTGTGGAAATACCCATATGAAAAATATATGGAGAATGTTTGCTAGAATTTTAAGAATTTTTTTTATTCACATAAACATTTTGTTCTTGTTGTTAAACAGCTTGTGTCCTATATTTGGTCCTTAATCCTTATACAAATACGCTGACGGAATGCAAGCACAGGGTGGGCCAAAAGTCACCATGGGGTTTAAAATCTTTATGACTTTTTCGAAAAGAACAAATGGGCTTTTTCAGTACCATGAAGAAGGGTATAACAAATTCGCCACAGCCGAATAGAGCAATTTTACTTGTTTTCAGCTAAAACTTTTTATTTTAGTACCAGAATCGATTTTTCAAGCCAAATGCAATCCAACACCAACTGTAAAGAAGAAAATTGCATTTCATTTGTAATTGGATTGTAATTCAATTTTAAAATAATTGTTTGCTATAATTTCAGACTTAAAACGTTTCTGTTCCTGTTTGTTCTTGTTCGTATTCCTCATCTGCTCTGGAATTCTTTTTCTGCATAAAAACAATCAATATTGAAGAGTTACAACAGAAATTCTGTCATTAAACAAAAACAAAGTGCTGCGGTAAAATTCAGTTTTGGTTTTGTAAAATGAAAATAAAATTGAAACTTAAATTAATGAATTGTGTGTTGCGGTTATTTTTTATTTTATTTCAAATTAAAAAAAAAAAAAACAAAATAATAACCAACAATAAAAATTATATCATTTTCATTTAATGACAGTGTTCATTAAAAATTGTCTTCTTTTAAATAACAAAAAAAAAAGGAAAAGAGGGGAGTGGTATAATTTTCCTTTTCTGATGGTCTGAAGGTTCTTTTTAAACATTCATTTTAATTTTGTGTATTTCCAACCATCGATTTGTGTTTCTGTCAAACTATTTGTCTATAATTTGTATTTAATGTCAATAATTGTTAATTGTTTTTTTTTTTTATTCCATAAAATAGACGAGTCTACAACTAATTAAGGAACGTTTTAAGGGTGACAGGGTGGAAGAGAAGTATGGAAACATAAAAATGGTAGTGGGAATGAGAGGGTTTTTAAATTTTTATTTGAGTTATTTAAGTTTACAAATGTCAGTCAGCATGATTTCAAATTATATTGTTTGTGTGTCTTATAAAAATTAGAAAGAATTTTAAGTATATTTTTATTCAAATCATTAATATCTATTAAAATTTTATTGAATTAATACTGTACTAAATGTTTGATTAAACAGACAGCAAAGTATTTTTTTTATTTTAATTGTTATTTCATAGGAAATTAATTGACAATTAGAAGTTTCGGAAAATATTCGCTATCATAGTTAGTTGTAAGTAACGAAATGCCAATTACAATTACAATTACAAATTATCGAAATTGCTGTGAAGAGCAGCCAGAGTCAGTCAAGAGCTGCCAAGCCACTCCTAAAGATGCACTGCTTGGTGCAGTTTGCAGGCCGGCGTAATTCTCCAAGAACGATGATGTAACACAGAAAATATTGTTCACCAATTGCAGCATAAATCCGAAATAAAATAAGTTTTAATTAAAAATTTAATCAAGTGAATTAAACGCTTAATCAAGTAACTTAAACGTTTCATTGATACTATTAATAAATTTTTTAAATTATTTCTTAAATTTTTTAATTAAAACATTTTAACGAAACCTTGTTAATTAATTTTTTGAATCCCATTGATAACTAATATGGATGTGGCAGTTTAAATAAAGCTGAACTGGCAAAATAAAATAAAGTAATTTGTTTTTATTTTTATTTTACCCACTTACATTAAGAGTTGAAAAAAACCAACCAATTGTAGACGCGACTGTTAGAAAAGATAAACTCACTGTTTATTGTTGTGGTTTTGTTTAAGCTTTTATATTGTTACCAGTAAAACTGGGCTTTTTAATTCTTATTCGCTTAACAGTTGTATTTGAATAAAATCTTTAGTTTTTCTAAAATCTTTGGACGAAGTTTCCTGATGATCTGGCCTAAGCAACCAGTGAAATGCGCATAGGAATAGCTTATCCCATCAATAATACATTTAAGATTATAAGTTTTTTGAATCCCAAGAAAAACTTTGATGAAATCAATTTTTATTTTATTCTGTGTACAGGCAATGGACCAAGGTACCGTGCGACGATTAACGATTTTTCTTCTCCAAAATGAAAGAATTGAACTTGGTTGACATGTGGCCTTAATAAGTTGGTGCTACATGCCGCGAGGCACGCGATTCCTTGTACCTATTGATACACGAAGTCAAACCATTATATCATTATATTATTTAAGCTGTGGTGCTAAGTATTTATCTCACAGTTTATGTTAATAAATAATGAATTTAAATTAAAAAAAAATATTTTGATTTAGCCACTGTTCTCCTACATGGTGGGGGGGGGGGCCTTTTTATTTTTGACCAAATAATTTCAATGGGGTTAACCATCGGTGAATATGGAATATAGATTTCCGTGCAGAGTATTTCCCACAGTTGTGATCGAAACTTATTTATTACACTGCGAATTTATTTTTCGGCAATTTCACGAAGGGTAAGTGCTGGTCTTTCCCCTACCCAAGTTAGAATAGTATTCACTTCTTCGTAATCTTAGGACCGTGGCTTTTTACCACCTCTTTGGGTAGGTATTACATTTCCTTGGGTAATCCAAAAGATGGTCAGTTGTATAACAAATATTCAAAGATAAAGCCAGTTCGACCCAGTCCATTCCTTTATTAGCTGCATCGATAATACGATAACGATCCGTATTGGAATAAATTGTGTACTTTTTCATGTAATGCGTTCCGATTTTACGAAGATTAGTATATACCTTTAGCTATTGGTAAGTTGTGATAACGGTCTAAAGACATGTATAACTACTGGAGATTGCAGTAGAGTCATACAACATACTACAACGTTTTACCAATCAGATCTGGATCTGGAAGATATGCCTGTTTGTCAATAATACTGCGATATGAATTTAGTTTAATTTTTTTCTATCTTTATGTTAGTTATGTATGTTTGTTGAATGAATATAATAAAAATTATATACATAATTCGATTTTATCAATGAAAAATTTAAAATTTCTCAATTTCATTTGAAATTTTCTCAATTTCATTTGGAAGTTTCTTTATTTCAAAGAGAAATTCTCAATTTCATTTGGAATTTTCTCAATATCAAATTGAATTTCTCATTTTCAATTGGAATTTTCTCAATTTCAAAATTTTACTAATTCTAGTAAATTTTTCGAAATTTACTATTTTTAGCAGGGGCCGTAACAGTTATTCTCTTTTTCATAAAAATCAGATGAAAACAGTTATTTTTTGACTTTCGTTTTTTCGATCAAAATTAACCGTTATTTTTAGATTTTTATTTTTTTGAACAAAAATAACAGTTATTTTTGATTTTTATTGCTGTTGATCAAAAATACCAGTTATTATTTGATTTTTATATTTTCGAGCAAAAATAAAAGTTATTCTATAAAGAAATGTATGTGGTTTAATAATTTAGTTGACTTTTAGATATTTATTTTAATGCGCATACGAAATCCCAATGATGATAGCTAACACTTTAAAAAAAACATTTAAAGAAAACTAAATTATTATTACTTAATTTGATTATTATTAAATTTGATCGAAAAAATAAAAATAAAAATTGAAAAAATCAGTATATTTTATCATAGACGTGTTCATAAGAATCATTATGGTATACTATTATCAGTTTTTCGACATTTACATCCATATGCTTTTTTTTGTTATTTTCGGTCCCTGATTTTTAGGCGATTTTGTCAAAAATACACTATTTTGAGTAAATTTTTCGAAATTTTAGTAATTTAAGAAATTTTTCAATAATACTCTATTTCTAGTACAATATTTTTCGAAATTGTACTATTTTAAATAAGTTTTTCGAAAATTTACTATATTTTGTAAATTTTTAGAAATATTACTTTTTAGTAAATCTTTCGAAATTTTTAGTAAATTTTTCAAAAATACTCTGTTTTTAGTACAATTTTTTTTGAAATTGTACTATTTTAAATAAATTTTTCTTTAAAGGAAATTTTAAAATTTTTAGAAAATTTTTCGAAATTTTTAGTAGTACTTTTTATTGTTTAATTTCCTTCAGTGCAAAATTGTTTTAAGTTAAGAAATCATTAAACATTTTGTCTCCAATTTGTGTGATTTAAAAAAAACCTCAAATAATTTAAACTCATTATTCGATTAAACTCTACTTAAAATTTGGGTTAAAACCGCAAAAATAAAAACATTTTTGTGGGATGCAATGCCAAATTATACTTCAAACAGAGATTTACAGAGTACATACAGAACAGGGTGTACAAGACAGTAGCCACAAAAGTGACATACACATTTGACACATGAATTATGTATTATTATGTTTTTTAAGAATACCCCTTGAGAAAAAAGAAGAAAACAAAATTTAAATAATAAAATTACAAGAGAAAGGCAAATACTTCATTAAAAAGACACAATCACACCACACCTTGACATTAATTATCCTACCAGGTATTTTTGATGGTGATGTTGTTGAAGTAAATTTTTTTAAACTCTGTAACAGAAATTGTGTCAAGTTGTAGGGAGAAATATTTAATTGTTGCCTGCAGGATGTAGTTTTTTAAATGGACTTTATTTTACATATAAACAAGTGTGACTTCCTTATATAGACATGTAAGTCTGTAATATGGCTTATCTGGTTTGTTTTTAATAGGTATTTGTACACTAAAATAAATCACTTAAATAAACTTTCAATATCTCTAACAAATCTGCTTTTATCTTATTAGAAAAAATTGGAAACAAGAATATTTGAAATAATCAGCTACAAACTACAACACAACCAGGTATAAACTGTCTCTTGCACTCGTAGTAACCACAAGAAAAAAATAACTTAAATAGCTTCTTAATCAACTTTAAGGCAATTATAAAAACTCTGCCTTCCTGGTCGTTCCACAAGGCAGCAGCAACAATTTCCAAAATACAAACAACTTTTTAAACTTTAAATCCAAATTGAGAAAACAACAGCAAAAAGAGCATCTAACTGTTAGCTGCAACGATACGCAAAGTCTTGGGTATAAAAAGATATTAAGACGATCGCCAGAACTAACAAATTCAAACTTAAGAACTGGAGAACCGATGACGTCGACTTTGTACTACAACAACGACAAAGAACTTTGAAATGAGATGCTGATGAAGAAAACAGGAGGGGGGAAAACTACAATAGCGACTTAGACGACGACGAGAGACATAATTACCACCTTAAAGAAGATGATTGTGGTTTTTCGCGTTCTTTTGATGTTTTGCCGACAATCAGTATAAATAGTTACATACTACATACATATACTTACTGACTCACACATAAACACGAGTGTGTTCTTACTTTCTGTATCTATCTATGTACATGTGTGTAGTTGTTGGTTTTATTAAACACAAAAAATAAAGTATCTTTTGTTGTACTAAATGTACAAGATCGCAGTTATAATGTACTACATCAACAACATTAACAGCAGTAGTTAAAGCGGCCAACAACAACTACTTACATACATGCATCATGCAGAATACACGCCAATAACAATATATTTTTATTTGTTGGTGGTATAGACATCAACAACAACAGCAGCAGCAAATTATTGCCAACATCCAACCAATCTATCGATTTTTAACATGAAGCTGACATTAATGGCTTTAAAGTCAGTAATGAGTAAAATGCAAAACTTTAACATAAGAATTAAATAAACGACGGTATTAGGGGCATTCGATAGAAAAGGAAAATGTGTAAAAACTAATTAAACCGCAGAATAAATTTTGAATAATTTTTGCCTACACAAAAAAAAATAATATCTTATTTCAAATCGTTGGATTAAAACTTTGGGAAAATTGATTAAATAATTTAATATATTTAATTAAAAACAAGTTAGAGTGCTACATTCGGCTGTTCCGAATCTTTGATACGCTCCACCTACAGTAAGAATATTTTCGAAGAGATCCTTGCATAAGAAATATGGTGAGTTATATGCCGATCTGCACGAAATTTCACAATGTGATTTACGGCCTTATAAGATTATGACTGATGCAAATTTTTTATTTCCATGCAAATGCATGTTTTTGTCGATAGTCTAAGAACAATGTCGACCAACTGTCTTGCTGAATCATTAAATTTGCGTTAAAATGCATTGATTTGTTTTTGCATGTTTGGTGAAAATACATATTTTTGCATATTTATGTTTTCGATGCATATTTTTGCACATTTTGACATTTTCGAATGATTTTTTTCCATTTTCATAATATAAAAAAAGTTCAAAAAAAAGTTTTAAATTCACAAAAAACCTTCCAAAAAAATTTTAAATCAATTAATAAATTATATTGGAACTTTGCTTTAAACTCAAGATTTCTACAAAAGATCAATCTTATTTAAAACTTGGTTAAGGCTTCCAATGTGTTTACATGGGTTATACCACGTTGCAGAGGAAATTAAAAGTCAATTTGATAATTTTGCCATTTTTAATAAAATGTTACCGCTGATTTCCCTTCCACTGCAGCCAGAAGTAATAAGATGGGGGCCTGGCTAGATGCCCCCTAGATGGAGGTGCTTGTTGAAGAATAGCCCGACAAATAAAAAAAAACCCAAAACATTTTGCAAAAATAAAATTAAGGATTTCAAAAAATAAAATTAAAACATAAAATATATTTCATATGATCTGAAATTAAAGTGGGATCTAAAAATAAATTTTTTTTTTTAAAACGCATTGGCATTCTTCAAGTACAAGACAAATTTTTACTTTTAATGAAACAGTACTTATTTATTAAAACAAACAACAAATTAAATTAGTTATTTAATTTTTTTTTTCAAAGATATTTGAATAACAATAGACTTATGTGCTGTTTCCAAATGACAGGCAAGTGATTGTGTTGTCAAATTTATATGAAAAATTGTACTGCACAATCACTTGTCTGTTCTTTGAGGTGGATTAACTTACTTTTCTCTTAAATAATACAATTTCTAATAACATATCTCCAGCCCTGACAAAAACTACCAAAAATTTAATTTATGTTCATGATGTTATGCTAACATATTAAGTACATACATACATAAGTCTGGGTTCACAATATGAAAGTTTTCTTGCAGAAAGTCTGAGTTTATTGGTGAGAGGGGAGAGGGAGAGAATAATAGCATGTTCTCTTCCCCTCTCACCTATAAACTCAGACTTTTTAGAAAGAAAACTTTCATAGTGCGATCCCAGACTAAATTTGTGAATTCGTATCCCTGTAGAAAGCCGAAATCGCCAATTTTGTTGATTGTTTTGGTGACACCGTCACCCAAGCATCTACATTTTTGTCTGCCTTTGATAAAAAATTTTAATAGATACATTTTCCGTTCTTCTTTATTTTTTATACCCACACCACAATAGTGGAATATTACGCGTTCTTCTTTCCGGAACAGTGTTTGTGCCCAAAAATTATCTTATTACTTTGGTATTTAGATTAAATTTGTACCAGACTTATTTTATTGCAATCTAAATCATCTTACCAAATTTTATTGGATTCGGTCCATATTTGACGATACCTCCCATACAAATACTACTCCCCAAATAGCTTTTAATGGCACAACTTCCTTATAAATGTTGGTATGTTTGTGGTGGTAGGTCAAACATTTATCATAGATCCCATAAAAGCCCCCTTCCTAAAATCACTTAAGAGCAAACAAATCTCATATATTTAAATGAAGATATCTAAATAATATTTGACACAACGAACTTTCACATGAACCTTAAGCCCCTAACATAATTTTTTCCTGCCGGGTTCATGATTGCCCATGGATCCCAAATGGGTGGTGTAGGGTATTAAATGCTTGGGCTTGACCGACTTTACCAAGGCCCATCTATCAGGTCTGCTTACTTGTACAAAAACAAAAAACGATTCTTTTTAGTTGTCAAAAATTTACTACCACATATACAAAGCAAAAGGAAAAAACGTGTATATGTGGCATACCATAAACGTAAACAAACGTATACATGCAAATGTCAGCAAAATGTAAACAACTTTTGACAACTAAAAGTAACATAAACAATGATCATCAGGCTTCTTGCGCAGACCTTTTCAATGGGCCTTGGACTTTACCTTCTTACTTGTTTTGTTTTTGTTATTTTTGAATAAAAAGTGTTAAGAATTCATACAATGTATGCTCTTTTAATGTTTAGCGAAATTTTAGTACAATTTATGTCAATTTGGTACAATTTTGCCATTGAGACGGTACAATTAAGGAATTTCCAGATCGCAACAGTGATAAGTATTAGGGAATCTGTATGGGCATGACAATTTAGAAAACGCAAGCTGCTTCTGTTTTTTGCTGATATACGATAAAATCATTCTCATTATTTTGTCCTTGTTTTACTCACTGCACCAAACAAAGCAAAACAATTTGACACATTTCGCTTTGTTTATTATCGTAGTCTGATTAGATTTGAAATTGATGGTAAAATTTTGGAAATCTTAAGCAAATTTAAAAAAGAATTTAACAATTAATTAAATTTTTAATATGCTTGCTTGTTGAATACCCTTAATATTTATGTATAAAGAATAATTGTTAAAGAAATCCTTTGATTCTTATACATAAATCTTCACTATACTATTTTTTACTCGAGTATTACTTGAGTTTTAACTTGAGAGTCATGCACATTAAACTCTTTACCACTCATGCTCATTTTACAAAATTTGCGCTACAAATGCAGATGAGGTATACAAAGTTAACGAAATTTAATGAGAAGTTAAAATCCCTCTGACTCTGAAGTATGTAAAATAGCAAATTTAATTTTTAAAAATAAAAGTTATTTCGAAAATACTTTAAGTTCTTAGAGTTCTAGAAGACACAGTACATACATTAGTAAATTATAGGGTATGTTTTAGGTCTTCAATCCCCTAATCTTAATTTTGTTTGCTATTTTTTCGTTGCTTAATGTTTTTTTTTATGTTGTAATTGCATACTCCGTGTTCTTCTTCTTCTTCTTATTCGGTCGGTCATTTGTTTGTTGGCAACGTTCTTCAGTTTTTTTACATCGATTTATTTGCATTTGACTTGGCGAAATGCTGCAGCAGTTGTAGCATGTAATCTGCTGCAATTAGTCGTGTATGTATTGTAGGTTAAACGCGTGCTTAATATGATTTGAATACATTACGAAAATATGTACACTTAAGAGTCAGTAATCATTTTGTATCGATCATGTTCCTAAAATGCCACATACTACGTTCAACTACATAATAATTTACATTTACATACATTACGTTAAATTTACATTCTTAAACGTCAACTAGTTGATGCCATTTTTTATTTTTTTGCCAAGCATCTGTTGAAGTTGTTGGTACTACGTACACATGCATTATGCGGCATAATAAACATGTTTGTTTGCTTTACAGCCTAATTACAATAACGTGTAATATTCATCCAGATACCGAGTGCCGCATGTTAGTGGCCACAATATTACAGGATCACAGTTCATAATGTTAATACAAGAGTATTTTGCAAAACTATAATTTTAAAATTTTTTAATTTGTGATTAATGGATGGTTGAGAATTGATGGTTGATGCCACACAAATAAAATTTGGTTAATAAACAGTTGTTTGCTTTGACTAACTTGGCGTTTTTTTTTTAACCACTTGCAAAACAAATTTAATTAATGTTGAGTTATTTCTTAATAAAAACTCAAGTTTTGTTGCACATTTTTATGGCGGAATAAAAAAGAAAATGCAGAAATAATTTTGTAACAATTATACGAGTATTGTAAATGTCATAAAAAGAAACTTGACAGCCGGAGGATATTTAATTTGTAAAATATGATAAAAAAAAAAATGGGAATTTGTTAAAATAACAGAAATTATTACGTGTCAATTAAGTAATCTGTAATTTGGTAAGGGGTATCATTTTGGAAGAAAAGGGAGTTTTTTTTTTAAATTTAGTAAATATAGCAAATAAGGAAGTTTCGCATTAAGCAATTAAAGAAACTGCGGTGTTTTATCTTTATCTTATAGAAAATTGTAAAGCATACATCAGCAATATTATAAACTCGCCCCTTGTTTAGAAGCTGGAGCTATCTTACCTCTGCTGGCATAACTCAGCAGCCTGTCAACGTAGAAAGTAGCCTGTCAACGCACAGACGAATCTTTCGCAAACAAATCCTTTCTGAAGGACAAAAAGCTTTTCCTGAAATATGCATACTAACGGAGACTACTGACTCCCTTTATACCAGATAGGATCTCTGATTAGACGCGATCGCAAGAAATCGCGAAGATCTCTTGAGATCTGTTCATTTTGAATTTTTTTTTATCGAATCCTTGGTATGAACTGCACCCGATTATGCCTCGAGGTATCTTAGACTTAAAGATGAAATATCCTTGAGATAAGCCCGGCGGAGAAAATTCGCCACAATAGCTTTTAAAACATTCCCAATTCTGGCTACTAAGCAACCTAAACAAGAGCGCCAAACGTCTTTTGCCAACACATTTTCAATAAAACACATCTTCTTTCGGTCTTTCAAATAAGATTTGCGGTGCGGTGCGATTTCTTGTTGTGGGAGAGAAAAATAGACATAATACAACGGAAGACGGCGACGGCAATTGTTCTCAGTGCTTGTTTACATTTTTATTCATTTATTTGTGCATACATATTTATCATGTTTTTTGTTTACAATTATGTTGTGAACATCGCCAATTATTCAAAAACTATGGCAACATCAGAGAGAGAACGATTATCAAAAATTGAGAGAGAAAGAAAGTGAAAATGAAAATAAAAAAGATTTTAATTTTATGCCGTTCCGCAATGCGGTTTTTTGCTTCAAAATCGTATAAAAAACCGCACCGCAATAAATTATCGTTACATTGCGTTCAAGCTCCCAACCAGTGTTCGAAAATAAACAGAACATTATTTAGCGTTTGGCTCACATACCCAGAAACGATATATATTTTTGTTAGTGTTTGCGTAGACAAACACAACCCTACTATTTTCAGGAAAGAGCCGAAAATTAAATAGTTTAAAAAAAACGAACAATCCATGTGATACTGTAGACAAACATTATATTAAATGTTCTCTAATGTTTCTTTTTTACATTGATAAAGAAATGAACAAACAAAAAATTTAAGCAACGACCGCAGCACGAACAGCTTGTGTGTGTATTGTGTATATGTTTCGTTTGTGTAAAATTATTTTGCTGGCTTTTTGTTTTTGTTTAAAGTAATGTGTTTTATTAGTTTTAGTAAAAAATGTTTGTTTTTTTTACCAGTCAAAAGAACGCTACGCACAACAGAATCGAACGAACATGAATGTGCTAAACAGAACACAATGAAGTTTGTGGTTTAAAAAAAACCGAATCATCTTTTGTTGAGTTGGATAAGAACAGTATTCGTTTTGTCCTCGAAAGATGAAATACAAGCAAACGATATTTTTTCAATGATTTCCTACACAAGCACTACTAGCGTTTGTGTTTTCCACAAAGTTGGCTAACCGAACACTAAGGGGCGATATTAAGTGCTTATGTTCCAACACTGGTATAACCTGTATTAAAGTGAGGAGTTCTCACATAAAAAACGCTTGCCGCTTGCGGGAACAATTTTTATTCTGGTCCGGGGAAATATGAATCCCTGACGTTTTATATCCAGGGAGCGCAAAAAATTGTTCTTTCTAAAATGTTTTCCCCTGGAATGTTTAACCTAAAAGTAAAGTGGTTAAGCCGTTAATTTCATAACAAAAACAATTAAAACACCCAACTTTCACAGTAAATTAAACGACATATCTCTTTGTATTTTTTTTTTAAACCAACTGTGTATAAAATTGTTTTACCATAAACACAAATATTGGTAAAGTAAACTTTCTGAATCGATCTAACAATGTCCTTCCGGCTGGCTGGTACAGGTTTAAAAAGATAATGTGATCAAATTTGGTACATAAATAGGTTATAATTGGCACAAGGACCAAGCCTATTGATAAGGGAAAATCGGTCTATAATTTTACATAGCCCCCATACAAGCTGCTTTCCAGAATAGGGTCTATGTGCCCACTATCAAACCAATTTTATTGAAATTTAAAACATATATAGATCCATATTTAAATGAACGCAGATGCCATGCATTTTTTTAAAAAATAGGACCACGTGGGGAAATATGGGGCTTTTTCTGCTTCTCAGAAACTATTGAACCGATTTTTATGAAATTTAAAACGCTGTTAGATCCATATACATATAATTATATGGACACATAAGCTATATAAACACTATGGTGTAGGGTATCATATGGTTAGGCTTGACCTTTCTTACTTGTTTTTTAATTATTATGTATAATTTTTCTTTTCTTTATTTTAATAACCACTTGTCACTTTGAAATAAATATAAAACATAAATTAAAAAACAGAAACAGAAACACAGAAAACACAATTCCTGTCTTTATTTTAATAAGCTTTTATCTCTACACCGCTCCCTAACAAACGAATAAAGACAGGATTAAAAAATAGGGGAAAACTCATCGTAAAAATTAGGTAGAAGAAATTATAGTTGGTCAAGCCCGACCATATGCTGCTATACGCCACAGTTTTTAGATACAAATTTTGAGGCCAATCATGGACTTGCCAGAATAAATTTATTTAATCCGGCTGAGATTAATATAAAATTTCTTTTCGCCGAATATGATTAAGGAATCTTTCTCTACATGAGGTCTTAGGCTGCCAGAGATAAAAACAAGAAATATGTATCATAATGGTTCTTTAAAGGGGCTAGCGGCACTTTCTCATTAGGCGATTATATTTTTTCCCAACCAAAAGCTGCTTCTATTCTGTCGCAAAGCTAACCAGCACTGATCTGCCAATTATTTATTTACCGTACCGAAAAATTTAATCATCTGATTCCCAACTTTTATATGTATATTAAGACGTGTTGCCAACTGAAAACAATGTTTTCTGACGGTATATTGAGAAACCCAAACTCGTTGACGAACAGTTTATTTTTCTGACAAATTTATGTCGACGTTAAGGAACAGGCAGTTTGTTAGGTTAGGTTAGGTTCCATGAGCAGCAATCGAGAGATACCTTACTTGGGTCCTTTATTGGTCTCTTTGTGATAACCAGCGCCAATGCCCATCCTATAAAGTAGGCCATAGTGTCCTGGATATCTAGCAGGTGGACTGACAGGTCCTCCGCGCCTGTGCAACTCGATAAGACTCGCGCTTGATTAGTGACTTACAGTGAGCCATTGGAAGGCCAACGAATTCATCAATGAATACGTCATCCATGCGACCACCTTGTTTGGTCAGCCCATCTGCTACCTGATTGCCTGGGCACTCTGAGTGCAGGACACTGCATCCATCCGGCAGACAAAAGGAAACTTTCACACTAAGTTCCTCTGTGAAGAAACCTTTGCCAACTCTTTCACCTTTCCTAGAACCATCACTATCAAATTGCCGTGCGGCAGTTTTGTCACGAACCCCGCGCCAAAGTAAGGCCCCGGGGTGCAATAGACCACTCCATCAGGGATAATTGAGCATTTTGTTATCCCGGCGTGACCATAATCACGGGCCTTCCATCGGTGTGCTGCGTTTAGCCGTGTTGCTGACCAAAGAGCCATCTGTCTGGCCGTGATTTCCATCGGGAGCCAGTTTAATATCGTAAACAGCGCCCTCAGAGTAGATCGCATTGATCCCGTGATCATCAACGCGACCAGTCTATGCACCTTCTCAAGAATCGCGCGAAGCCTTCTCTTATCCAGTGCAGCCCAACATACAACGACCCCGTAATACAGAGTCGGCTTAACTACATCCTCAAAGATCCAACTGACACATCTCAGGCCCATGTCCCATTTCCTGCCGATTGCACCACTACACGCATATATTGCAACTATTACCCTTTCCACTCTCATCCGGACATTTAATCCCCATGACAGCTTGCTATCCAGCACCACGCCCAGATACTTGGCACTGTGAAAAATCTGAAGCTCAGTGCAATTTTACCTCGGAAGCTTGAAGTCTTTGATCCTGTACTTCCTCGTAAAGAGTACCAGTTCCGTCTTAGACGGATTGACAGCCAGCCTTCATGATGCGCTTCAGGTGTTGAGAACCTTCAAAGCAACCTTCATACACTGAGACATTATGTTTACTTGTCTCCCTGTGATAGACACCGCCCATCTTCGTCAACATGGTGTTCATAGTCAATTTCCACAAAAGTGGGGATAGATATTCCCCTTGAGGAATACCCTGTTCACCAGTCTCTGAACACTGGTCTCACTTTTCGTAGAGCTAATGACCATATTACTGAGAAGATTGTCCACAAATCTACATATGCCAACGTCGATCCCAAGGCTCTTCATGGACTCCACAATAGAGTCCGGCCTGACATTGTTGAATGCCCCTCAATATCGAGAAAGGCCACGAGTGTGTACTGCTTTAATTCGAGCGATCTCTCAATAGTTCCAACTAGAGAGTGGAGAGCCGTCTCAACAGACTTGCCCTTCGTGTAGGCATGTTGAGAGGCAGAGAGTAAACCTCTTGCGATGGTCATCTTCAACTGTATATCGATAACTCTTTCAAGAGTCTTAAGAAGAAAGGATGCAAGACTAATCGGCCTGTAGTCCTTTGGTTCAGTGTGAGAAGCATTACCCCCGGGCAGTTTGTCGATACTTTGAGAAAATGGCCATAGGTGTATTTGCTATTTATAAGGACTACGTATTTAAAGTACTTTATTAAGAATCCATTACCCGATACGATAAGGTAATGATAGCGTATTAAACCTTATAATTTATTATTTAATTTTCCACCTTAAATGATTTTATCATTTCGTCATCATCTATAAACATGACATGACTTTTTATTTGTTTTTTTTCCAATTTCTCTGTTTAAAAATGTAATTTTGAATAAATAATTGAAATAAATTACATTTTCAGTATCTAAAAGCACAAAATATTAATTTAAAACAGAAAAATTGTCATTTATTCTCCCGCCTCTCTACTGCAGTGCATGATTTCGAATAAATGCGAGAGGGTGTTAAAGAAAGGCGGGCTGTTATAATGAATAATAAAACCAGCCAAATAAAAATAATCGCATTTGTCACGCGCACTTGTGTGACATCAAGCCAAAAGAAGAAAAAAAAACATTAAAAGGACTATAAAATACCAGGATGTCGGTTTAGATGCTCTTAATCATTTTACATGAAATAACCTGAGTGTGTGTATGTGTCCCTTTACTAACGTGTAGATGTATTAGAAAAATCTCTACACTTGTGTATAATAAAATTAAGAAATGAGAGGGAGTGAGAGATGAGTTTTCAAAAGGAATTTAGTAACGCTTTAATCTAAACGGAAGCGGAAAAACACTTGTAACTTTTCGAATAACTTATTAAGGTTTACGTTTGTGTGTTAGTTCCTTTTTTATGATGGGACTATAACAAAAAGCAACAGTAACGAATGCATAATAGAGGTGATAATAAAACGTTAGAGATTCATTGGTAAAAATTAACTTTCTGTCTTTTATGACACTTAAATGATGTTAATGCTGTCATTTGCCTCAACATATTTACAAACAATATGTGTGTGTGTGTATATGCTACTTGATACTTGCTACTGCCACTGCTACGTCTCGTCTTTAATGGCCATTCATGACTTGATAGAATCACAATTTTTTTTCGTCACACCGAGTCATTGTAGTTGGTGCGAGTATGTACTGGCAACACAGCAGTATATTAATTT
The DNA here is from genome assembly GCA_949318255.1 of Pollenia labialis. Lineage (NCBI taxonomy): Eukaryota > Metazoa > Arthropoda > Insecta > Diptera > Polleniidae > Pollenia > Pollenia labialis. Next base: position 206,321,530 of record OX439139.1, read on the forward strand.
GTACTCGTACCACAGTATCAGTTTTAAATGAATGAGTGAGTTTATGAACTCTTAAGGTTGAACGCACATAATGATGATGAGTTGACATTCCCTAAAATTAATATGAAATCAAGTTGCTTCAGTGTGTATGACACATTTCGTACTCGTTGGTGGTAGCAACACATCCCCACTAGTGATTCTATCAGATATATTTAACATATAAAACTTTTTGAGCCTGCCTGGCATCAACCAGCAGGGAAATTTTAGGACTTTAATGAAATTTTTCTAAATGGTTGACTGTTTTTTTTCGTTTTTCATTTTATACCGAATCAATTTGTCAATCCGTTTCCACTGCCCCCCACCAAAAGTATCGTGTGTGTTGGCGATGATTATGATGATGAACAGCTACATGGCAGAATTGAATGGGTGTGTTTAAAACTTTAAGGTTTTTTTTTGAGGGTCTTTCGTTGTTGGCCATTTATGGTCTTTACCTTGCCTTCTTCTTGTGATTTCTGTGTCGTTTTTTGTTTGCCTTAAAGATGCATCATGCATGTCGAATATCGTGTTTTTTATAATTTTGTTATATTTTTTTCCTATTTCTTTTAACAAATACTTAAAATATTTAATTTGATTAATAATAAGGGAAATAAAAAAGTTAAAATTATAAAGAAGGCGTTTATTGATCATGTCATATCATGATTTTTGTCTCTTTTCAATTATACATTTGTTAAAAGCAGTTAAACTTAATGGTTATTGGTTGATGGCACGAGAAAATTATTTTTCTTATATTAAATTTTATTTGAATTATTGTCTTAATGTAGAAACCAAAATGGGCGTGTTAAACAATTGTGTGGTACATACTTTTCTTTAAGAAGCCAATTTAAAAAAATATCAAAATTAAGCTTTTCCTTCAAATCAAATTATTTTTAAAAGAGTACCTTTTCTAAAAAAAGTTTTGTTTTTATTTTGAATATTTGGATTTTCCAAGAAAATGAATTTTTAAAAAAAATGTTTTTTTTTTAAAATTACTTTTTTGATTAACCTGAAAACGTTTCCTAAAAATGTTCCCCAAAAACATTTGTTTTCCTTAAAAATAAAATTTCCCCAAAATCTCCTTTTTCCTACTTAAAGGAGTTTCTCTCAAAAAAGTAATTTTTAACTAAATGTGTTGTTAAATCCCAGCAAACAAGAAAACGAATGTATTTTTTGCAAAAAGAATAAAGTGCATTTTCTTAATAAGGATTTGAATTACTTCATCCAAATGGGAATTTAGTTTTTTGGTGGAGCTAAAGCTCTTTTCTCTTACTTAAGGAGAGAAATGTTCAAAGATGATTGTGTTTTTGACGTATCGTTAAACAAAGGCAATGATAAAAATACAATGTTTATTTATTTCAGTTTTCGAAAATAAACCGACACAATTTGCTGTACGGTACAGTACGTATACACACCCAGAAATGATTTTTTTAGTGTTTGTGTATTAGTAAACAAATCTTTATAGCGTTCATAACGATTTTAACGCAAGTAACAAACATGTAGTGTTCCGTTTTTCGTTCTAAATAATTTCAGTTGTAGTGGTTCTGTACACATACATTATATTTTAATGTTCAGTAGTGTTTTTTTACATTGATGAAGAAATGAGCTCCTCACTAGTATTGTTGTTGTTGCTTGGCAACTTGCAAGACCACAGCACGAATAGCCTGTGTGTGTATTGTGTACATGTTGTGTTTTTTTTTTGGAAAAATTGTTGTTGTCTTTTTGTTTTTTGTTTCTTCTATTCGGTAACAACATACATATTTGTGTTTTGTTTTTGCAAAAAAAAATTGTTTTCTTTACCAGCTAAAAGCGCGCTGAGCACAACTAAAACGAACGAACATTAATGTGCTGAACCGAACACAACGAACGCAACGAAATATTTTTATCTCTACGTGAAGTGGGTTTAGAACAGTAATATTATTGTGTACGATACTCATAAACAGAGAAACGTTTCTTAGCTATTTACTATACAAACACTATTTTCGTTCGTGTTTTCGATTTTTCTACCGTACAGAACACTAAAGTACAGTATATAATGTTTATTTTCAAACACTGTTTTATTTATTTGGAATATTAAACAAATTGCTTTTTTCAATAAATATAATTTGTTTCCGCAAACTCCTTTTAAAACTACTTCTTAGCAAATGGCTCTTTTTTCATATTTAAAAAATTGTATTTATTATTATTTCAAAAAAATACCTAAAGCGAAAAATTAAAGAAAATGTTGCCTAAAAGTACCTTTGTTTATCAAAAATAACTCTCTTTCTGTAAAAGAGTATTATTTTCTAAAAAAAAGACTTCTCAAAATAAGTATTTTATTTTGTAAAATCTCATCTTTCAAAAAAAAGCTTTTTTTAAAATCTCATCTAACATCATTATGAATTCTAGATCTCCCCCAATTCTTAAAATCTCGGTGTGTGTTCAAATCCTAAATGTGTGTAAGAAAAACGCCTTCGTATAAAACTGATTGAATGCAACTCCCTTAAATTAGTTTATTAAATAAAGAAATCTTCTTAATAAAGTCATTAGTCTTTAACTCAAACCCTAAAAGGCATTGAAAAGTATAAAAAAAATTTAAAACCGAAAAATTAATTGCATTTCATTGGCCATCATTAGACAGACAGACAGACAGACAGACAGGCAGATTCATGCTCTAACAGAAATCCATCAAATAAATTTGTGGCCACTTTAAAGAGTAAAACAGCATGTGCAACAAATTTATTTTTCTTATTATTCTTTTAAAATGCAATACGAAATTTGATGGCGGTCGTTGGAGGTAGAGAGTTGAATCCTTTAACTTAAATGATTTTCAAAAAGAATCTTACCATTATAATTAAGCCGTTCACCGCCGCCGTCGTCGTCGTCTTCTTGTGAAAAGAATAAAGAAATCAAATTCCAATAAAAACAAAAATCACACTCTTACAAATCTTTAAAAGGTTTTAAATATTTTTCAAACCAGCCAACATTTCTGTTATTGCTGGTTGTAGATTATCGTCATCGTCATCAGTATCATCTTCATTTTTTTTTCTTTATTTTCGTAAATTTTAACACAACATTTGTGTGCATTTTTGTTTTGTGTCTTTTGTTGTGTTAAAGGCGTGAAATAAATTGATAATTTTTTTAATATTGGGTTTTTTGTTGTTGTTGTTGATTACTCAATGGCTTGATTTGTTATAGTGTGTGTTTTAATACTTCGGTTTCATAAAACAAGTCTGCTGTAGGTCGTCACATTAATTAATACTATTAAAATGAAAAAAATATTCAACACCCAGAGGGAGAATAATCAAGGATTAAATCATTTCTGATGTTTTAAATACTTTTTTGGTGCTATTTCATTTAACAAAATTAATTTGTGTTCATCTTCTTATAATTTTTTTATTTTTAATTTTTCGTTTTGTTATTTGTTTCATGGTAAACATATGGGGGATTTTCTTTTAGATAATAATTTACATATTTTAAATCAATTTTTATCAGCTTATTTTCGGTTTTTATCAATTCTGTTTTTTAATGAGTTTTTATGGAACTATACGAGGGCTGATCAATTAATTTATCATTAAATACTGGCGTTTTTTAGGTTCATTAAATTTAACATTCTCTACACAACAAAAAATTCTCTAACATTTTTCACCACTTAAAGCATTAATTTTATTCAGGTGAATTAGACGTTTTATCAATTGAATTAAATGTTTAATCAAGTGAATTAAACTTTTAATTGATACTATGAATTTGTTAACTAGTGCAAATTTAAATAATTTTTTAATTAAGATTACAAACTTTTTAATTGAAATCAATTTTTATTTTTTTGTCTGTGTAGTTCAAAATTCAAAGTCGAACTGTTTTGAAGGCATGTACTGTTTTTAGCGTATAAAACAATAAAAGTATTGTATTTTACTAAAAAACTTAAAAAATAGTAAATGAGATTTATTGCTTCTTATTTTACTTCCCAATAAAAAATTGAGCTTCACACGAAGATTGCTTTATAAGGGAGAAATGTAAGAGTTTCGCTTACCATACCGCTTACGGAAGGCACGAATGTTATATGGCGAGTTCCCACTTTGAAGCAATACATTTTTGACACAAAATTCGCTTAATTCAACAAATATAAAAACTGGTGAACGTAGCGTAGCGTTCAGCTTTACACACTGAATGTTTTTTTACAGTTAATTTTGATGTTCTCCTTTACAAACCTGCTTCGTAGTAAGGGAATACCGTGGCACTTGAAATATTATTTTTTCTTTAATGAAACTTGTTAACCGTTCCTTCACTTACATACATACTTTACTGCATCTCTGTATGTCTTATTGCGTAGCGAATAATTGTGCGCTTAAGTTTTTAAATGTACCATTAGTGCTTCGCAAAATGATAGAATTTTTTATTGTTCGAAAATATGCACTAATTCCCGTAATTTCTACAAAAAGAAAGTAGGTCGTGTTCGTACCTAACAGTTATTTTTACCTATTTCAACGTTTATTTTGCCTACGTGTTTTTGCCTTCAGTTTTCGCTTTTACACCATAGATTTCTATGCACAGCTAGATTTTATTTTTGTAGAAATACCGGGCATAAATATCGCTCATTAGTGTTCGGTTCGGTAGATTTGTGGAAAACACAAAAGCTAATAGTGTAGAAAATCATTAAAAAATAACGTTTCCCTGTTAGTCATCTTTCGAACACAAAAATAAGACTGTTTCTATTAACCTCAACAAAAGATGAGGACAATTAATTCCGTTCGGATTTTTTTAAGTCCACAAATTTCATTTTGTTCGGTTCGGCTCATTAATGTTCGTCCCTTTGACAGGAAAAAAGACCAAACATATTTTACAAAAACAAAATACACATACGAAAACAAACAAAAAGCCAGCAAAATAATTTTACACTTTTCTTTATCAATGTGAAAAAAGAAACATTATAGAACATTAATATATAATGTTTGTCTCCAGTATCACAGCAAGTGTTCGGTTTTTTGACGAAGAACAGAACGTTATATAATGTTTATTTTCGAACACTGATTTTAACAATCGATATTTTTCTTCTTGTTGTGTTGTTGTTGTTTTTACAACAAGCTTTTACAAACACACGCGTATGCACGCATTAGTTTTCGAAAATTATTTTTGAGTATGACTCGTACTTAAGTAGGTAGAAAGAAATTAAATTTGGTACGTATTTTTTCTTTCAGTGTAGTCATTGTAATTTAGTTCAAGTTTCATTGCATGGGTCCCAACCCAGTTAAAAAAAATTTGAAGCACTTAAGAGAAAAAGCGAATAATCGAGCGCTTCATTAAGAGAACTCTTATTGGAATTAAACTGTCAGCAGAAAGAAGTCCTCCAAACCGGCAACACCCCATACAAAAGCAGGCATCCCTTTAAAAAATTTGATGCTCTTTTTGGGGTATTGACCACTGAAACGCTTTAATCAATGTCACTGCTCTAATTTGGTGCTTACCAAATCTGAGTAGCACGCAGGTCTTCCTTGCATCACATTTAGGTCATAAAATTCTGGCCAATGAACAGAAGTTCTCACCTTGGCATTTCAATTAAGCCACCCTGTATGACTTACGTTGGACATGTTCCTGTACAAAAAACAATATGACAATCTAAATAAAACCCGCAAAAAGCCTCATCTAAGTTTTCAGAAAAACTTTCAACTGAATTATCTTACCACCCTCGTTTTTAACCTGAAAAGATAATTAATTAGTTATTAAGTATTTAAAAGTTTTAAATACCATGTACAAGCAGTTTGTTTCACTTTATTATTCCACTTTAAAGACATGAAACCATTAACACATAAATCATACTTTATGTTTCTTCGCCAAACACATGCAAACATAAAAAAAAAATATTTATGAATATTTTGGATAAAACCATAACACGCATTATTTTCAAACAAATATAAACTACAAAAACCATCAATAATTTACAACAAAATATGTTCATAATGCTTAACAGCGAGTAGAGAGGAGGTCTGTCAGTCATAAAGACTCACAATATTAAAGTGCAACAAAGTCATAATCGCATCGGCTTAAAAATAAATAAAAAGTTCATTGAATATACAAAATTATTTCAATTAAAAGCAAAAAAAAAAGGATTTTAAATGATTTTTTTAAGCTTAAAATTTTTTGTTTATGGCTGAAAGTTGTTTTTATTTATACATATTTAAATTTAGTATTAAGTGATGTTATTTTGTTTATAATCTCTTAATTCTTTAAGTTTTTAAAGTTAATGATTTATTTAAAGGAAAATCACCGAAAGTATATCTTTATTTTATTTATTGATAAAATGTTTGCATATTTTGGATTTAAGATGTTTTTTTTTTTTAATTTAATTCACATTAATTTAATTCTAATTAATTTTATTTTTAGGGCATTTTTGTTTATTATAATGATTCGAATTTAATGGGGCCTAAAAAGGTTTGAATTCCTTTAGCAACAAGTTATATGCGAACCGACTCTGAATCATATTTTGAGTAGATTTGACGATACCAGTCGTGATTGTAAGGATTGTTTTTTATCGGCTAGAACATTCGCCAAAGAAAAGAGCTTATTAAATTAGTAAAAATAAGCCCACGATTTTGCCGAAATAGACTTTCATTGACATTTGAGAACCAAAGTTTTTCAAATTAACACTTTAAAATGTTTGATTAAATCGATTAAACCCAAACAAATCTAAATAATGACAGTGAAGAAAAAAATCGGCGCACGTTTTGTTGATGCAAATACAAAAAAAAAAAATTCAACAAAGTTTGGTTTGTCCAGAACCATAAAACACAGAGTAGATTTAAAGTTTAAACTGTTTTATTATGCCACCACTATAATGCCACATTGAAAATTACAGCTTTTCCAACTTTTACTTTTTTTACTTACACACAGAAAAACAACACACTTGCCAACTCATATTCTGGAATTAAAACTGATATGTCAGTTTATTATGACATTTAAGAACGCTATTGTGAATTCCCTAATTGTTCTCATTTTTTTACATTCAGTTTCAGTTGTTATCGCTTATATGCACTTCATTATGTGATCGATTTTCGATTCTATTAAACGAGAAATGCATCTAAAGGGTGTCCAAAATTTAAGTATCATTTTTATTTTGCTGCTATTATTTTCTACCTGGAATTTTTATGCTTAATTTTTATTTTCAGATTCTAAATACATTCCGGTTAGTAAATGTGGCACGTTACACGGAGAAACAAAGTGTATTCTTTATTAATTATTATTAAGGAAATTAAGAACAAACCAATTGTACTCGGGATTGTAAGAAAAGATAAACTCTCAGTTTGTTGTTGGTGTTTTGTTTAAGCTTTGATATTTTTACGGGTATGACTTTTGAGTGTTTATAATTTATTTGAATAATATCTCTAGCTTTTCTTAAATCTTTGGATGAAGTTTCCTGATGATCTGGCGTAAGCAACCAGTGAAATGCGCATAGGAATAGCTTATCCCACCAACAATAAATTTCAGTTTATCAAAAGTAAAAATTGGGAATTTAGCACATTAAAACTTAATCTTATTAATAAAACTTTTTTTATTAATATTAAAATTATACTTCAATTTAATTTTTTTTATTTTTTCAATTTCCTAAGCTAATCCCGCGAAGCTCTTCGCTTGTCTGCAGGAAAGAAACCGGAGTCTCTGGCGGGAAACAAACCCGCAACCCCTGCGATGATAGACTAACTCACTATCAGCTAGCCTTCCGCGGCGCCCTATATAAAAACTCGCTTAATTGCATACACAGTGCTTAAAAGAAAAAACTGTTTAATATTGTGGTATTTGTTTATTTTCCTCAGATTTTATAGTTACTGTAAGGCATAAATGTGGAATATTCCAATAAGCGAAATGCTTATACACAAACCCATTTCGCTTGGGATGCAAAAAAGCGGTGAGCATACAAGCGATACAAACTATTATACCCTTATTCCACATTTATACATTGTAATGCACAAATGCGGAATATTCGAATAAACGAAATGCTTATACCTACACAAAACAATTTCGATAAGAATGCAAAAAAGCCTTAAATGCTTATAACATGTGTGCATATAAACGATAAATACTGTAATACCCTCAAGTAGTGTTAGTTAAATGTTCGAATCTTCCCGACTATACTTTTCTACTTGTTTCCACTTAAGTTTCTTAACTGTAGCTGTCGAATTCCCAACTCCCTCCAACTCTTGTAGGTTACTTTTAAGCTTTTAAATTAAATAAATTCATTTTCAATACCAAATAGCAATCAATACAAACAAGTAATTTTACAACTTTGGAGGTCTAATAAACTTTACACAACAAACAAATATGGCAAATATGTTGCTTAATGGCCTTTTCAGGTGTTTAAAGAACAGGGACGCGGTATACAAAGTCACTCTATAAACGAAACAAATAATGATCATAAAACAAGCAAAAAAAAAAAAAAAAAAAAAAAACAATCGTGTGCCAGCTAAAAGGAAATACAAAAATAACAACACAAAAACACCAATAAAATGGCACAGTTTGAAATTAGCTGCGCTCCACATTATTAACCCAAAACGATGATCAAAATAAAACAACAACAATAATGATGAGGCTGAAGCTGAAAACATCGTAAAGAAAGACAAATTTAAAGAAGTGGAGCCGAGCCACCAGCAACTTTGCAAAAGCAACAGCCCCAGCCAGCATCACGTTTCCAATGTTGATGTTGAAACGCTGCTGTAGGTAATCGCTGGCTGTTGGTCGAAGAACAAGATGAAGTGGTAGAAACAAATTTGTTATGTTGTTTTTGTTTTTCTTTTTAGCCAAAAGAAATGATAAAATAATGCAGCGTTTAAATGAAGTTTGAGATAGAAGGTGGTGTTTATAGTATTCGGCGTTTCTTCTGCTGAATATTATGATTTGATTTGTTAGTTAAAGTTAGTAAATATGACATACACTGTAAGTAAAAAAAAGCTAGTTACTTGGGAATTAGAAACTAAAGCAGCGATAAAAAAACAGATAATACTTTAAATTAAATAAATACTATTGCACAAATGGTCTCCAACATACATACATTCCTAAAGCTTTAAATGATTTTCGTAATAAAAAGTTTGTTTTATTTTTTTCGATCGCTTGTTAAAGAATATTTTTTATTCTATGCAGCCCAATTATGAATAAAATTGTCTAGGGTGATTTCTCCCTTCTTCCATTTTTCCTATGTAAATTCGATTGTAAAAATGGGAAATGGGAAAAAACTCACGGGAATTTTTATTCATAATTGGGCTGAGGATATTTGTTCATATAAAAGAATAAGAACATTAAAATTGTATGCTTTAAAAGGTTTTGAAAATGAAAAATTATTAACAACAAACATATTATTTTTTTTCGACAACATAATTTTTTTATTTCATTAACACCCGTTATTATATTGACAGTATGTTGCTGCCATTTTCACAACGTGGTGCTGTCATTCTAGAAGCAAAAAAAAACTTTGCGATCTCAAATAACATTAAAAAACTAATAATTAGTATTGTGTTTATTTTGTTGAACTGTTTATTGTTTTTAATCTAAATTTTGATATTTTAATCCGGCTAAAGTTCATTGAATTTAACATGAAATTCATCAAAATTTACTGATAATTTTTCATTCTTGACTGAACTGGGAAATTAATTTTAATAATTATTAACAAATTCGTAGATCAATTATCGAAAAACTCTTACTAAGTTTAAAAATATAAAGATCTTTAGTTGTTAGTGAGATATAAAGCCAGCACAAATCGTGTTCATTGTTTTTTATCAATCGCCATTCATTTCATCTCGTTTCAGGATACACCATAATCTAGCGCCTACAGTTATGAGCAGGTTTGCCTGGTCTCCTGGTTATATCGCCTGAAAAGCTTTTGCAATTTATGTCTCAACAAATCAAATTTGCGGAAACGTATGGTAACATGCAATGAAATTTGATTAGTTCGGTTCCACAGATGCTGATTCGAAATCGGGGTTAGTCAAAATATTCCGAGTATCCGCTTGCGGTTCAAAATCATTTCGCGACTCGATATATTCACTGAACAACGAAGATACGTGGAGACAGTAAAAATTTACGTTAAGCAAACGAGAAATTCATTTATTTTCGTCCGATGATAAGGAATAGCTTATAAAATTTACGCGCTTTTGTTTAAATAAGGCTTAATTCATGTTTCTGAACATTTTATTTATTAAGGCGTATGCATATTTTAGTTGTGGCAAAAAAGGGTTATGGTAATTTCAAAGAACTTTTTCCTTGTCAAATAAAAGTTTTATTAATTTTATCAAAATAATTTTGTATTCCCACGAAAATTATTTTGATAATAAACCGGCAGGTGCACGGCCTAGAAAAACTGACTGGCAACCCGCTTTTTAAATAAAGCGAGTTGTTTTTGTTTTTATTTTGTTTTTTCTTAACCTACTTACAACTACAATTAATGTTGGAAGAATTCCAATCAATTGTAGTGGGGAATGTAAGGAGAGATTAACTCACTGTTTATTGTTGATGATTTTGTTTAAACTTTGATATTATTTCAAATAGAACTGTTGCGGTAATTCGTATACGCTTAACAGTTTTATTTGGTTTAATATCTTTAGTTTTTCTAACATCTTTATGGATGAAGTTACCTGATGATCTGGCCTAAGCAACCAGTGAAATGCGCATAGGAATAGCTTATCCCATCAACAATAAATTTCAGTGTTTTTATCAAATAATGAAAATTGGGAATTAAGCACGAATAACAAAATCATTTAAATTAAGTTTTATTAATTTTTAACATAAAACCAAGTCAACGAAATATTAATTAAATACATTTTAATTGAGTCAATGAAGGATACGTAAATTTGAATAACCGGAAAATGAAATTTGTTTCATAATAAAAAAAAGAATAACTCATTGATCCAACGAATACTATTTTAAACAAGTTATAGTGATATCTTCTGCTGTGCCGAATCTTTGATGCCCTCCACAACTTTCTGTCCAAATTTAATACTCGATCATTGATGGAATCAACCAATTTAAGTAAAGAAGCATTCATAGTATATAGGCCATTATTTGGTAACTTTCTTGAGAAAATCATACATTTACATTTTTTTCCATTTAGTTACACTAAGTAATCAGTACACCAAGATGCCAGGTAATTAATACACTTCATCTTGCAGAAGTATTTGTTGATCAATGTTGTTAAATGTAATAAACATTTTCACATCGTCTGCATACATCAGTGTGTTGGAATTTTTCACAACAGAAGGAAGATCATTTATAAATAGAGTAAAAAGGAGCGGCCCAAGATGACTGCCCTGAGGCACTCCAGATAATGCATCTACATATATCAGGGATGATAAATGACATTTTCTAAATTGTACTTAATTAAGTAAAGAATTGTACTTTTTCAACCCTAATTGTACTAAAATTATTTTTTAATAGTTTTATTATTGAAATAACAGAAAATGTACGAACATATGTACTTTAAAATTCACTTGTACTATACACTTATACATGCATACGTATTTGCAATACACCTTTGGCAATTAACAAAAAAAAATATTAGTTAATACGTAATAAGGAATTTAGACGATGCGTTTTTATCTGGCATTTTTAAAATTTATAGTATAACAGGGTATTTTTTATATTCCTCTAACTCCCACTGGAGCTTATGACGCCAAAGTGAAACAGAGTATAAATACTTTTAGTGCAGTAAAAAGCCCAAAATATATTGTCTAAGGGCCCTTATGCGGCCCCTATACGTTGTGACTGGTCGTACAATTGACTTGAATACACCAGTTGATCGTTCCCAGCTCATGCTACAATTTTTTAACCTACTTTTATTAAAGCTTTATTAAGAAATTATGAGTACCGATTTTTTAGCACTAGTGGCGATAAATGAAGTGCAGTAAGCAGAGAAGCAAGAAAGAAAATAAATAATAGTTGCGGTAGTTTTTATATTCTTTCGTTTTAGTTTTCTGAGATATTGCTTACTTCGCACGCTGTTTCTTTCAAAGTGTCAGAACGAAAATTCAAAACGAAAGAAAAAATCGCCATCACACGTACCAATTTGAAAGCTCAAATTTAATTGATTGTTTATTCAACCGATGACCAACCACACCTCTAACGTAACAAATGATTATTCAACTTTTTTTTTTTTTTTAGCGATAAACCAACACTCAGGGGATGCCCCCTATATATGCAGTGCATTGTGTTGATCAGGAAAATAAGGTTTGGGAAGGAGGAAAGAGGGAATAGTGTTTGTGGACATTTGACTTGAATCTTAATAAATTATAAGTACCGGGGAAGACCTCTGCGGGAAGTTTATTCCACAAACGGATAGTTCGACTGAAAAACGAATTTTCTCTATAATGCGTTGTGCAAAACACAGGACAATCGACTACAAACGGATGTGATCCTCTGGATGAGCGAGTATTACGAAGAAATACTCGGGCGGGTGGAATAAGTTCACTTATCTCAGTGGAACACCTCCCATGGTAATATCGATAGAAAAGTGCCGCACAACCCACATTCCGACGATGCTCCAATGAGTCAATAGAGTTGGATACCCTACTGTCATTGATGAGCTTCACCGCCCTCCTTTGTACACTTGATCGAATTGTACAACAAGTCGCAACTTGTGGGGCCGCACTATCAAATTAAAAAGTTTTTGTTTATTTATATCAACAAGATTCATTAGACTGTAGTAAATCTTTTGTCTGAATTAAATTCGATGCAATATTCACAAAAAGGTGGTTTATACGCTTTGTTTTAATCATATTTTGCTACGAAAAAATGCTTCCCATATTCGCCAACATGTAAATAAGCCATTTACAATTCATCTGATATTTGGAAATTTTTAAATTGTACTAAATATGTCATTGGAGTACTTCAGTACTTTTGCAATGCAAATAGTACTGAAAAAAGTACAATTGTACTGACTTTATCATCCCTGATCTATATAGTTAGAATACGTGTCGCTCCATCCATTTCATTAGCGAAGTGATAAATCCTAATAGATTAAGCTTATGGACGAGAAAGTTATGATTTACTTTGTCGAACACTTTGCTGAAATTACGTCGTTTTGTTTGCCAGCTATAAATCCTTCGGTAGCTAAAGTTGTAAATTCTAGAAGATTTGTGATTTTTGATCGTGATTAATAGAATCCATGTTGGAAGGGAGATAATACAGATAATGCCTGATGTGAAAGTGTATCATATTAAAGTTGTTCAAACAGTTTTGGTATAAAACTTATTTTAGCAATTCCACTGTAATTTGAGATATTCCTTCCAAAAAGTTGGAATTGACCGACAATCAGAAAGTTTTATGATTTTTTTTTTAGCAATTTTAACTAGCACGAGTAAAATATCATGATTCGTAATAGTTTAAGCGGAACTTAAACGATTTTCAGGATGGAGATTTATATTGGAGCCATGGTAAGTTATGAACCAAGCATCCCAAAATTCTACAGAGTGAATTCTGGTATTAAAAAACATAAATTAGTGAAATGATTTTTATCGTTTGTAGTGTATTTCAGAAGGCTGCTAAATATGCGATCTAAGGTAAATTATTGATCGTAAACTACAAAAATGCCATATGAAGCTAAGTTGGAAGAACTTTTACCGCAATATCTATATCTGCTACGGTTTTAGGAGTATTTAATTAATTTACCAGAGTGGGCTTTAATTGGGGCCTATAGTAAATTATGGACCGATCATCACGAAATTTATTAGTGTGATTTCTAGTCCTATGAAACTGTATTAAAGTATTAAATTGCATTCTAATAGCATTACTTATTACGGTTGTAGGCGTACTAAATTGTTTTCCGGGAGAACAGAACCCTACTCCCGGAAAACAAGATAGTACGCCTTGTGCTGCCTCCACTTTTGATATGATAGTTCACATATAGCAAAAGCTTTTAATGTATACAATGGGTAGCTCTGATATCTGGCAGTTCGTAGTGTAGGATGTGCTTAAGCGCATTGACTTTGTTCTGTCGATGTAAATTTCCTTTAGCCGCGCGAGTTGCAAAGGTTCTTCATTGGATTGGACTCTTTAAAGAAGTGGGAGGATTAAATTTATAAACACAGAAAAAAATACCAATGTTAAATTAACATGGCAAAATGTTGATTTAGAATCATAGTTAATTTATGCCAAAGAATGCCCTTTATTTAAATTTCTCATTATTTCATATTATTTTCAAATGAAAAATATTAATCACGTTTATTTAATATTATTCACTGTTAAAATAACATTGTTCAATATTGAATCCATAAAAACTTGTTTTATATTAAAATCAAAAGTTTATCTCGTTGAATTAACATGCATATATACTTAAGTATGTAATTTTTTTTAGTTTCATGTTTAAAATATGTTATAAAAAGAAGACAATTCCCGTATTCTTTTAATTAAAATTATTTAGTTAAAAAGTACATCAAGTTTTCAAAGTAGAATGATGACGAAAACCATGTCGGGCGATTCTGCTGATGCTTCTGTTGACAAAGGAGAATACAAAATAAGTGAAACATGTGTTACAGGGGTAAGTGTTTTGAATTATTCTTAAATAAATGCATATGTTGTCTTTGAAGCTTCTTCACACTGTTCTATCACACCCAAACCAATTTGATTCTAAATGAAATTCACGTTGTTTCAAAAACTTTCATTCAACGTGATTCGGATTGTTATTTCAATATAAATGACATTTTGCTAAATTAACATGAATTATAGTTATTTTAAAAGCAAAAAATGTTGTTTGCAAGTTGTTGTAAAATCAGGTTGAATTAACATGAACAACGAAAGAAGCAAAGTCACCAACGACAAATTTGAAATCAACCTTGTTTTCTACATTTTTACCTTGATTTTTTTCTGTATGCATATGCCTAGTAGAAAATTAAAACTTTAAAATTAGATATTTGGTCGACAACATGGTGTTCTGATATTGACAATAGGGAAGTGTTGAACTAACAACTCGTAACAGATCGTTGTCGCTTTTATTAATCCGCAATTGCAGATGGCACTTTCCAGGCGTGGCTACAACAGTAGATGGAAATCATAACGATATGGTTTTAGAGGTTATCTTTTATTCGAGTACTTCACGTAATAAAGAGAGGTAACTGACTAATTCACCTCTAAGCAAAGAATTAGGCAGATTGAATTTAAAAAAAAATTGCTCAAGAACATTTCTATACATCTCTTTGTAAAAATACCAGTGGTTCTCAATTACAACAAATAAATCATTGAGGCTTCTGTTGAGCACAACCCAATTTGTCTTGTCTGAATTATAAGATAAATTTGTTTGAAAAATTTTGAAATTTCTTTAACAATTTGTCTTTTCTGTCAGTGTAACTCTTTACGATTCTATTACCTAGATTCTAAAATTATGGTGCAGCTGATTGCAGTTATACATTCATTCATGAATTACTTTATTATTAAAGTAAGAACAAATGCCAAATAAAGCAGACACATAAGAAGGAGGAGGTACAGAACACGCTTGTACGTGCGTTTTATTTGCCTGATCTTTAAAGTAAATAAAATAATAATCATGATGCTGTGGCGCCTAATATTATGCAATTATTTATGAAAAAGATCAGTCGTTCAGTTGATCGGTGGCGGCAACACAGCAACACCAAGTATCCCTGGATATATTTATAGCATGAATTAAAGTTTGCAACACCATTGTTAAAGACCACCTCTGGCGATTTGAGTTAGGGGAATATCTGCTTTAAAATGTTCTATTGTTATGTCATTTGTCAAAATAAATTGAATCTTGCAAACACACACACACACACAAGTTGCACAAAATCGAAAAGAGGTGATTTTTTGTAAGGCAATTAAATTATAGTTTAGATGCTCTGCAATTTTATTTTTCTATTATTGTCTATGATTTAATGCTTGGAAACTCCTACGTATTTCGTTGGTTCGTTGTTTCTTTGTTGGCTGATGATTGTGATCAACACGTGTTCTAATCTTGCGCTCTTCTATCAATTTAACCTCAAACGATTAGAAGGCATTTAAGGCAAATATTGCAGTTTTTCTTTAATTTTTTGCGTGGTCGGTTGCCTTTGGCGGCTTCATCAAACTCTTACGCACAAATATTTTATTGGCAAAAATAAAAAAGAAAACATTACTACTTTCATTCATTATCCCCAGCTTGACCTTAGACGGGCCAAAAGTAAGAGCAAAGTAACCCATTTCTTTGCACCACCAACACAAAGATGAATTAGCCAAGACAAAAGAAAAATAATACTGTGTAAATTGTTTTAAAAGATTTGTAGGTTTTATCTCTCCTCTGGTTTTTATTGCCGATATTGAATTTCATTTCATATAATTTTTCAATACTCACACCGGCAGGCTTAATGGAGTACAAAAGGAAGAACAAAGAAAACGACATCACACAAAGGCATCAAGCTGCGGCTTTCTCGTTTATTGGATAAGGTGTAATTATCCTTTGAAGCAAAGGCGCTAAAGAACAACACCTTCTTAGCACCTCAGATTAAACGTACAAGAACAACAACAACAACAAAAACCGTCTGCTGTATACTCAGCATTTCAATGCACGCAAAAATTTTGTATAAAAAATCACACAGTAGATTTAAGAGGTGTAAGGAAAAGTGTACGTCCAATACTGTTATTCCAAAGTAGGCAGGTAAACATTAATTTTTATGCAGGATTGATTTTTTTTCTCTTTCAAATAAAAATTAAATAGTTTTAAGTCGACGGCTTAGCTTTGCTTATAATTTTAATTGAGGTTGGCAAGCAAAAAATAAAAATAATGTCATTGGAACCAAAGAAAAACGCCGCTATTTTGATTTCAATGTCGGGGTGTATCTTTTTTATAGAGAAATTAGATCTTAAGACATAATTGAAACTGCTTTCTAAGTAAGTTATCTATTATTTATTTGAATCTAAGATATTTCAAATACTTTTTGCATTGTAAAAAAAAAATAAATTCGCTTAAGTCATCTTTTCGAAAACCCTAAATAAATCTCAAGCTACGATCACGCCAAATATTTGTCGAAAAATATGACCAATAGGCAAACTCAAACTATATTTCCTTCTATTCCAATATTTTTTATACGTTTGTTATTCCATTTGTAATATCTAAAATGTTTATAGGTAATATTCATATGTATCTATATTCTGGGTCCTTGTGAGTAGCGGAGTTTATTTAACGATGTCCGTCTGTCCGTGTATATGTTGAAATGGGGTTTCTGAAGACCCCAGAAAGAATGGGGACTAGGTTGTTATATTATTATATTATATTTATGTCACATATACTTCCTTAAAGTTTTCTAATGAAATTCAACCCGATCGGTTTATAAATGGCTGAGTTATGAGCAAAACACCACGACTGCCTCTTCTTTTACCCATAAATCCTTTGTTGTTTTTTAGTTTTTTTTGTTCTACATATACACATATCTTAAGAACTGCAAGCACCAAAGTTTCCAAACTAAAAACAAGCATTTTTGTTATCAATACACAACCTCTTTTAAAAAATGGGCGGGATAGCAGAAGTGAGCGTGGCACTTCCCATACAAAGATTTTTTAAATTTCTGTATATCTGGAGAACGAAAAGTACCAGATGTTCCAAATTAGGTACAAATATCTTGGCTATCAAAGCACAAAATGTGGGCGGAATAATAGAAGTGGGCGTAGCAAATACTATAATTTTTAATATCAAAAAAAAAATTTTCGAATGTGGTGCACATAACTGAGTTATTAATACACAACTTCTTTAAAAACATGGGCGAGATTGGATAAGTGGGAATGGCATCTACCGTAGAAAGACATTATTAATTTCTGTATGTACACAGAACAAATTATTAGTAGTTTTTTATCAATTAAAAAATTTATTTAAAAAGCATTTAAATTTAAATTAATGTGAGAATTGAATCAATTATTTTTATTTTTTTTTTGTTGAAAGAAAATTAAAAATATAATTTTGATTTAATTAACATTTTAGTTGTTTTGAAATAAATTTTGAATTAAAATGTTAATTAAATAACAAAAAATGTTTTCGTATAAAACAAAATAATTCAAACTTGTGAAATTGTTGTTGGAAATTGTCAAAATCAATCAACACTAGGAATGGGCAAAAAATATCGATATATCAAAATATCGATATTTAAAAAAGACAATCGATATACATTGGCGATATTTAAAATACCGATATATCAATATATCGATATTGAAATACGACTGTGTTCAAAAGTATATTTAATTTTTTAATTTGGTAATACAAAGTTTCAGCAAAATACTTTCGATATATCGATATTTTTGAAATAATAAATATCGATACTCTAAAAAAATATCGAGTCAATATATATCGATATATTTTTTCAATTTGCCCATCCCTAATCAACACACACCCCTATCGTGAATAATTTTTCCCTCGTAATTATTCTCCTTTTCTCATAGTAGCGATCATGAAAAACTCCCATGAAAAAAGGTAATTCAAATGAGAATAATAACGTAAAAAATGTTCACGGGAAAAATTCCCCTTTTCCCTCGTAATTTGTTCACATTTCCCTTATATTTTCTCACTTTATTTTTCCTAGGGAACAGAACATGTATGGAAGTAGTTCCTCCTACAAATCGAATATAAAGGGTTAGATCCGTTAAAAGGCAAAAATCGATATATTGTTCAACAAAATGCAAAACAACAGGTCGATTGCCTGCGGATTTGTGAAGCTTTCGAGAGACGCGGTGGCAGTATTTTGCTTAGTATTTTACTACATAAAATTAAAAAATGCAACAACATAACGTTGTAATCAAACTATCCCTCTAATACTAAATATTTTGTTTTTTTTATTTTAACTTTTCTTTAAAATACATATGTGTATATTTTTGAGTAAAATTTCATTACATTCACTGGAACCGATGATCCCATGAGATTCACTATTGCTTTTTTCCTTCGAGGGGAATGAAAATTTCATGGGAACAAACATTCCACTTGTAATTCCCGATAGGGGTGATTGTTTGAAACGGCAAAGTTTTTTTAACATTTGTATATCCTCCACCACAATTAGTTGTCAAAAGGGTATACTAAGTTTGTCATGCCGTGTGAAACTTTGTTATTATTCATCTCCGATCCATTAAGTATATATATTCTGGCTCCTTGAGTAACTCTAAGTCGATTTAGCCCTGTCCGTCTGCTAAAAACACGCTCACTTTTAAAAAACTCAAAAGAAATAAACAAACTTGATGTCAAATTGCTTGTAGTTTTCCTAAGTTATATGATTGGTCCATAATTTACTATAGGCCCCAAATAAAGCCCACTCTGGTAAATTAATTAAATACGCCTAAAACCGTAGCAGATATATTTGTTGTGGTAACATTTCTCACAACTTAGTTTCATATGTCCAAAAAAAAATATCATGCAATTTTGTGATATACGGGCCATAATTTACCTTTGATTCAATATTTAGCAGCCTTCTGAAATTCACTGTTATCGCTAAAACTTATTTCACCGCTGTATTGAAATTCATGTTTTTTATCACTCTGCAGAATTTGGGCTCATAACTTAACATGGCTTCAATATAAATTCCCCTCCTGAAAATCATTTAAGTTCGGCTCAAGCCGTTTAAAATTGTTATAAATAGCATAACACTTTCTGATTGTTGGTCAATAATTTAATACGGGTCTAAACCGCAACTTATTATAATGCTGACGTCTGTTTTTATAAAGTAAAACTAATAATAAGTAGACATTATCTAGATACCACTCCTGAAAAATTCGAACTGTCGGTGGAGGGTATAAAAGATTCGACTCTGCCGAATATAGTACATTTACTTGTTTTTATTAAAATCAAAAATATCATTTATTGAAAAAAAAATACTCCAAATATTAAATTTTTACAATTTTTAGTAATCAGTATAATCATTTTGGTAATACGTGCAAAATCAACAAATGGGTTGCTTGATTCTATGAATTTGGTATAAAATTGGCGAATAGAGATATTTTTTAATTATTTTTTGTGTATCTGGAGAACGACAAAAGCCAAAGCTTCCAAACAAGATACAAGAATCTTGGTTATCAATACGCAACATCCGGAAAATTGTGGGTGGGATTGGAATAGTGGGCGTGATATCAAAATACGATCTTCTGCAAAGCGTTGACGCCGCGTTTTTTGGGTTTTGCTTTATACTTTTTAAATGAGTATAGAAATTTTGTCAAATAGAAAATGCGTAGTGCGCTAAATAAAAACTGAATTATATTCTACTTAAATTTTAACGTTTATGTCTTTTTATTGCAATTTTGATAAAAAAAATATTGAAAAATTCTGTTTAATAACTCCACTCGATTTGAAGATATTTAAAATTTTTTACTCGTTTTCACTCCGCTGTACTATCGGTACAACTATTTTTTTTGTATTTTGATATAAATTCAACTAATTTTGCATATTTTCCTGCAATTACCATTTAAAAGCTCTTGATGAAATATAGAACCAAAGGTCAAGTATGGATTTGGCAGAATATTATCTAATTACAATCGAAATTTTTCCAAAATGTTGTAATAAACGTAATGTTATAAAAATTAATGAAATATTAATGATTTTTCTCAAAGTCTTATTATAATCAATATAACTGCACACCATCATCACTTTATTTTATCATCATCATCATGGGAAATCGCCTCCAGTAATCAACCACAAATTATACTTTTTTATCAATTATATTCTTATTAAATGTAATCAATTGTTGTTACACTGGTTTAATAATTCCACGATTAAATTAACTAAAAAATAATAACAGAAAAAAAAATTTTTATTTCTTTGATAAAGAAAAAACAACTTAATCAAACCCAAAAATGCAATTATAGGTGAGTCAATTTAATAGAACCTTAACGGCAACGCCACACCGCACTGCACCACACCAATCAAACAAAATGGAAAGAAACAACGACCTCCAACAAATCGTTGGCAATTAAGTAACCATTTTTTTTATAACACAAACCGAGTAACTCCATTTTTTTTTATAAATTGGTACCAAAAACACAAAATAAAAAGAAACATTTACAAATGAGAAATTAATTTATCAAAAAATGTGAGTTTGTGTGGCTGGTAGAAATAAAAATGTACATTAGGAACAATTAAAATTAAGGAGCGTTAGTTGGCCTGGTGGCTGCATTTAATTGTAAATTAAACAGGGTGATTTGCTAAGAGAAGTTCATTTTCAAAAATTCATTTTTTAGAACAAAAAATCAGTTTGGTAAATTTACGTGAAGGCGTGGAGGTATCGATAGTTCAGATTCCACTGAGTGGGAAAACTTTGATTAATTTTTTATTGGGCTACAGCATGTTGTTTTTATCACTTAATTGAAAGCATATAATCTAATATTTTTAAAGAATGTAAGTGATTTGTTATATGAATGCACATTATTTGATATGACAGTTTTTGAAAAATTTAGCTGGGGGCCAATTCTGGCAGTCGTGATCGAATACCTTTTTTTGGTTCGAAAACAATTTTATTTATAATTGTTTTAGTCGATACTGCACGAATCGAAATAATTTGTTCAGAGTTTGAAAGCTCAAATAAATGTAGCATGTAGGTTCCAAAAAAATCCTTAAGATTTTTTAGAAAAGAAAACCATAAACATAAAATTTTATTCAAAAAAAATAAGTAATCAAAAAGAAATGATTTTTATTTTAGGAAAGAGGTTTTCACCGATAGATGCAACACCAGCAGCCAGCGACCGTTTGACAACATTCAGTTTCTGGGTATATTTTCGCAAATAATATCGAACAATATTGCGTAAAAACTCAAGCAAGTCCATTTGAGATCTGTTTGCAACATGATCTGAAGGGTTAGGAACGTTGTCCAAGAAATCAAGCACGACTCGAGATCCAAGAGGGAGTTTTGATATTTCTACACTTATAGCTTTGGGGCCACAGTAGGTATCGGAGCTCCTCGTTAACATCCTATTTTTGAAACCAAATCTCACTGGTTTAACTCATGAATTATTTTGAAGAGCGGCTACCAAAAAATTTGGTTTGATGCATTCGAATATCAAAAGGTCTCTTGTCCACTTAGGAGCTATTTTGCTTGATTTTAAAAACTTTATTGTCTGTCGCAACTGCTCAAGTGGGATATAATCTTAGCTATCACTATCACAAAATACTTGGACTGCACCTGGTACATCATTTGGCATGCGATCAAAAAGAATATTCTCAGCATTCCCCTCCTCTTCATCTGTGTTATAGTCCGGATCTGGTTGAATTATAGCTACATCGAAAATTTTTTGATCATCTTCATGTAGCTTTTTAATTTTGTAGAAGCTTTAGCATAAGAACTGGAAGGTTTGATGGCTTGAAATTTCATTTTTGTCCAAGAAAAATTTAAAAAAAATAATACATATCGAGCCGTTGTACTAGATTAGGTACAGCGATTTTGCTACTCACATAACGTTGTCGGGAAAAATACAAATTTTCTTGTAACTTTTAATGAAATGTACACACAATCACTCTTCTTCAGAAATCTATTAGAAACTTTTGTTTCAACAAAACAGTATTTACTGTATGCAGCTCAATTGTTACTGGCCGAGCTAAAAATCACAAAAATGCTAAAGCGTTACAAAAACCAAAAAAAAAAAACTATAACGGTATATCTTTCTTAAATTTTTTTTTGTGTGTCCTTAAAGCACATTGTGTTGAATGCAAAAGCACAACAAACGTTGCCTAATTTCTTTTGTTAAAAATTTTATGCGTATTTAAATATTGCCTTTTTCTGTACCCAAGCGAGTACAATGGCTGGGAATATGTTAAGGCGTATTTATACACTGGTGCACAAATAATTTTTGATTTTCGGATAGATATTAAGATTATTAGAAAAAATTCTCTCTAGTAAAATTCGTGTTTTCGGTCTTACGATTTTTTCCCCCAAAAAAGTAGATTTTGATCTTTTTTGTTACTTAACCCCTTTTAGATTTTAGCTGACGATATGTAATATGACGTGAAACTGGTTTTTTTTTGTTACGTTTCCTCGTTTTTTAATGTTATGGTAAAAAAAATTATATCAAATATTATTTTTTTGAACGTTTTAGACAAAATCCAGGTGAATTTTTTAAATTGTCCATTTATTTGAATTTTGATTTCTGGCAAACCTAACTAGAACTATAGTTATGCCAAATATAAAGGAATTATTAAAAAAAATTTTTATTGACATACACATACAACCTGTTCGTGCTGCGGTCGTTGCTAAAAATGTTTGTTTGTTTGTTTCTTTATCAATGTAAAAAAAGAAACATTAAAGAACATTCAAATAAAATGTTTGTGTACAGTTTCACTACAATTGTTCTGTTTTTTTTAACGAAGAACAGAACACTATATAATGTTCGGCTCTTTTTTAAAAATACGTACAAACGGTTTTAGGTATTGTTTTCGTCTACACAAACACTACAAAAATAGATATCATTCTTTAGTGTGTAAGCCAAACGCTAAATAATCTTCTTAAATGTTATCATCTTTTTTTGAGTTAGATAAGTACAGTAGTATTTTTTTATTTGAAGACCACAAACAGAGAAACGTTTTTTTTACTACACAAACACTACTTTAGATTGTGTTTTCCACATATCTACCGAACCGAACACTATATAAGAACGATATTTAATGATTATGTGCTGTTTTCACAACACAACTTATTCAGTCACTTGTGATGTGAAAACAGCACATTAGTTTTAAATATTCTTTAAATACGTAACTTATTATTAGTACAGTCAAACTACATGAACAACGATATGCGGCATGATGAGATCGGACTTTAAAGGGCAGCGCTATATATAAAAAAACAAAAAGGGCTGTATATGGAGGCATGGCAATAACAATTTCATTGTTTTAGAAACATCATTAACATAACTTTCATTCAACGCAGTCCGAACTCGCACAAAGTTGCCCAATAGCGTTCCACATAACAATTTTTGTGCAATTAAGAGAGTAATTGAGAGAGTTAGTTTTTTCATTTCCTGTACAAAATTTGCTAGAACTTTTTCTCTGGGTAAGTTCGGACAAAAAAAAACAATCACCTGTTTTTGTTTACATATGAAACTGATAAATAATTCAGGAAATTTACAAGCAAAAGAAAAAAAGCATTAGTATTTGAAAAAGTCCAAAAATGGTTTTTTGCGTTGCAGCAAATTTGGGTAAATAATATTCATGTTTTAAATTTACCATAAACAAATTTGTAGTTTAGCATATATATTTTTAGCAAACAAGGTTTTGACACCATATAAAGCCGTTTATATGTTTCACATTTCCAGTGTGTATGTGTATGTATTTGCCCTGCAAATATTATTGGACCACCTGATCCAATTTCATTAAATGGACTACTCCATGGACTGGTCCGATGTAATGCAAGCATGGACCATGTCATTGTTAAAAACTGTTTGTAGTGAGACGACATGTCTTCGTTTTTTAACGACATGTTTTCGTTTTTAAATGAAGTAAAACTAATCCTCTTGTGTACACAATGAAGTAGTTTTAAAACTACTCCTTTGTAGTCCAAATATGGGTTATATGGTCCTGCCCTAGGACATCGTAATGTTAAATAGACCATGTTTTTTCCAAACGTTTGGGTTACTTTTGGACAAGTCCTGGTCCCTTGTGGACTACATTTTACTCGCGTGTTTGGACTAGTCCTATTATTTGCAGGGTATTTATTTTATACATCTTAACATATGTACATATATTTGTATATATGAAAAAATGTTGTACTGTAAGTTGTTTTGACACAATTCCATAGCTTTACTGAAAAAAGTACCAAAAAAAGAGCAAAAATACCCGCATTCCAAGAAACATACAAGTCACCCATCACTGTTTTACAAATGTCGTAAACAACGGTATGAAATTCTATTTTGTACAGAATGGTACGTTGCAACTACGGTACATTACATTTCGGTGAGCTTTTGTATTGCTTTTCATATAACAAAAAGCGAACAGCTGATTGATACAGTACAGCAACGTTCGCCTAACTGAGCCTTTAGCTCTTTAGGTTTCCTTCTTTAAAATATGGCAGATATTTTCCATTTGTTGGTGATTTGTTTTTTGCCTTTCACTTGTCGTCTTCTTATCACTTTTGTTTTCATTTATTCCGAAGATGTTAATTTTATAAGAACCAAAAATATGTAAAAAAAAAATTAAAGCTCTTTTTTTCACTCAACGAAAATGTTTTTTAATTTTATGAAAACCTAAATCTTATTTGGTTCGATTTTTTTAAGAACGAACAAACATTTTCATTTTCTAAAAACAGGCTGTAACTCTCAAAGGAAATTTGTTTTACATTTGCTGCTTAGACACCCTTTCACTGTATAAAATTTGTTGTAATAAATTTGGTTTATATTTCGTATGTTGTATTATTTTCCTAATTGTTAACGCTAATTACAATAAATTGTTTTTTTTTCTTCTTTATTTAATAATATATTTCTTTATTATAAAGAAATTCCCTTCTAAATGCATAAAATTATTCTTTGTCGAATTGTCCGCCGAATAATGAATGGCGTATAATTTCCTTATTTTCATTCTGCCCGCCAAGACGAAAGAAAGAATGCGACTAAAATCTATTTTTTTTTGTAAAAAGAATAGAAAATATTTGAAAAAAGGACTTAGTTAATGGTTTTAAAAATGAAGTTAATTTATTTATAATCGCAGACGTGTGCTTTTGTTTGGTTTGGGTTTTTTTTTTGTAATTAAACTCCATTTAATATCGCTACGTAGTCAAACAAAAGACGACTCTTGCATTATTAGTTTTACCAACTTAATAAAATTGCTTTAAATTCTTTGTTAAATGATTTCTTTTTTTTTTTTCTTTATTGTGGCGAAGAGTGAAAATAATAATTCATGTGAAAAATTTGTTACAAATTTTTTACCCTAAAACTCTAATTTTTCTTTTGTTGTTTTGTTTTGTATTGTTTTGTTTTGTTGGATTTTAATAGAAATAAAGACACAACAGCCAACACCTCTCGTCACACTCATGGCGAATTCAGCTTCTGGGTGGTTCCTTTAATTTGATATTGAATTCGAGTATAGAAATATGTATTTCTTTCTTTTCTGTGTTTTTTTTTCTATTTTTAATTAAGATATTATACAGACAATTCATTCAATTCACCACAACAAATATTGAAACTCGTAGAAGGAGTACATATGAGTAAAATAGTTTTGAAATTCATATTTACCACAAAGAGATATTTGTTGTAATGACTGAATGAGTTAAATGTGTTTTTTTTCTTTCTTGGATTTGTAATAAGTGCCTTGTGGCTCTACCGGTCTGTTTGGTAGAATTGGCAGCACCATCTGACTTCAAATTGTTTTTAATCATTACAGTCATACTTTGTTTAATGGTCTTAATAGTTTTCATTTAAAGTTGTTTGATGTAATTTTACAATGTTTGTGGTTGATGTGTTTTTTTTTTTTTGTTACAAATTTATTATGAAAAATAAAACATCAACTATTTGTAGACATTTAGACTTATGATTGTCAGTTTAGCTGTTGGTTGTTTTACGGTTGTTATTTCGATCTAACACGCAGTTTTAATAACGTTTTTATTAAAATTTAAAAAAAAAGGAAAAACTATGATGGTTCTTCAAAACGATTTCAAACACGAAAACTACACCAATTTTAAGATAACTTAAAACCGAATTAAAAAATTACTAAATTCATAAGTTTAATTATCAAAAGCACTGGTTCGCTAACCCCTTCTGTTAGACTCGAATGTTTGATTAGATCTTCTTCTAATCTTCTATATATATTTATGTTTATGTCATTTCTCTTTTTATATTTATCTGGCCACAAAAATACATAGCAAAAGTATATGTTGAACATAGGGCAACAACCTTAACTCCGCCTGTGCGTATTTTGTACGCCAAGCCCGGATAAAGGAGGAGTGTGAACTCTGAATTGCCGGTGTGCATCTCAGGAATAAGGAGGATGACCGTTAACATATTTCCTTTGAAACACTGGACCCAAAATAAACGGTACCTTAATCTAGAAAAGCATGTTTTGCTGTAGGTCAATAACCCACAAAATTAAAAAGAAATTTATTACAGAAACGTTTCTTCTGATAATGGACAATTAAAGAAACTTTCTTATTTACTTGACCAAACAAACACAACAAGATGAAAAACATGTTTGCAATATTACAAAACTATAGAAAACTAAGGCTCAGTAAGCCGGGAGTAACAGTAACGTTGCAAATCAGCTGATTCGTTTTGTTGTGCGTAAAGCAATTAGAACGATTATAGTTAGCAGTAAGATGTTACGTCTCAATCTGTAAGAAATAGATTGTTCTTACTTTTTTACGGTAACGTTACTGTTACTCCTGGCTAACTGAGCCTTTAAACACCTCAATCAGTGCGTCAAGCATTTTCTATTTTTCAAAATATCTTCATTTCATTCAAAATGTGTAAAGCAAACCCAAATGCAGCTTTATTGACGCGTTTTTATTTGAAAATCAGATTTTGACAGCTCGTCACGTAGCAAAAATGGCTGCTATTGCGGACAAGTAATGGCAATTTAGCTATTTTTAGGTCAGCCTAACGGTTTTTGTCTCCATTTCTAAATGCTATTTTGTGGGTGTTTTTTTTTTAAAGAGGAAAAGTTTTTATAACTGTTCATAACAAAACGTTGACGTTCTTATTTAAGTATTTTTATACGTTAAACAGCGGGGAAGCGATCGCGCGTCGTTATTTTTTTAAGGTAATAAAGTCGCCTTTATTTGCCTGCTTTTTGTTTTCATTAGAAACCATATGCAATCGTTTTCAATCCCACTTTTGTAACCATATAAATAACTCAATGTGCCTTGGTAAAGAATCGTATAAAACTTAAAACGATGTACTGATCGAGAATTATTTCAACGTCAGATTGATTACTGGTGGAGACCAAAATACTTTTTAGCGGATTCGGATTCTGAAAGTTATCGCCTTCCTATGCCGTTATTTGGCCCCAGTGTTTGAAAATACACAGAAAATTTTTTAGCGTACGAAAACCACACAACCATAAATACCGTTCTTAACTTTTTCACGAAAATAACAAGGGTTTTTGTTTTTCGTTATAAAACAGAACTATTAAAATGATTATATTTTAATGTTCCTTAATGTTTTTTTACATTGATAAAGGATTGTACAAACAAATAATATGTTGCTTGGCAGTTTGCACGAATAGCTTGTGTGTGTATTGCATACATGTTTTGAACTCAAAAAAAAACGAACGAACATTAATGTGCTGAGCCAAACACAATGAATTTTGTTGTATGTTGAGTTGGATTAGTACAGTATTTTTATTGTGTACGAAGATCACGAACAGACAAACTTTTTTTTAAAGATATTTACTACACAAACACTATAAGCGGTTGTGTTCTTCATATTCCTACCGTAAGGAACACTAAGCAACAATATATATGTAATATTTATTTTCGAACACTGATCCTAAGACAGCAAATTAAATTTAGGTTGGTTGATTGTTGGTAAAACATGTTTCATTATCTTTGATTCGCTCATTCGTCTTTTCTGGTAATTTCCAGCGTTTTTGCTGTTATTGATATGTAGAAGTGAGATTGCTTCATTTTGCCATGACTTTGAAATAAAACCAATAAATGCAATTGAACCTTAAAGGATTCCAAAATTTAAAAATCCCAAAGTCTTTACAACTTTAATCAAATCAAAACAATAACAGTTTAACTTTAAGACCTAAATTAACCCTTAAATGCCTTCTGGACTTTTATAAACTTTAATACAGAAAGTATATTGCGGCACACAATAGTCTACTTTGATAGGAAAAATATTGAAAAAAAAACCTTTTGATTTTTTTTTTTGGCCTCCAATTTCAGGTTATACACGTCTCTAAGAAGAGTAATTTTAAAAAATCCCCACCGGGAGATAAGTCCCGGGTGCAATAAGTCCCAGCGCAATAAATCCCAATAAAATAAATACAATTAGCAAGGTTCCGTTTAAAAGTGCTTAGTTCCCAATTCCTACTTTTGATAAACTGAAACTAAACGCAATAAGTCCCAAACAGAAAAAGAGAAATAAGTCCCAACAAAAATATAATAATTCCCAAATTGTAATTTAACTCCCCAAAATTAAACACTTTCCTACTTTTGGGCGTTATTTCATAATGAAATAACTCCAAAAAATTGTCCATCGAAAAGGAATGAAATAAGACAAAAAAATTAAAAAACTCCCAGAAAACTGCCCGAAAACTGCCCAAAACTAATAAAAAATGTTATTAAAACATTTTTTTTAATAATTCGTACAGAGTAATTTTTACAATACATACATACTTATTTTGTTATTATCATAAACCCAAAACCTTAAATCCCGAATTTCGAAATCTCAAATTTTAAAATGTAAAAAAAATGTCTATGCTTAGCCAGTTTTCTCTATGGCATAACAAGCACCGGCTTCGGTCGGGTGCAAGGATTTTCAACTGAATGGTATAACAAACACTCGGGATAAATCAAGTTTTTTGTGATTATTTTAAGTACGAGTTGTACTCAAAAATGCAAACAGGAATCCTAAATGGGATCACTTCCGAAAATCAGTCCCGGAATTTCTTGAAATACGTATAAAATTCTTAAATCAAGTTAAAAAAAGATTAAACTTTTCGTTGTCTTTAACCCTCCGGCTTATGCATGTTTTGATTTTCTATGCACATTGAAAAGGGTTTAAAAGTAAATCTGAACTCTTGCTTCTCATTTAGTTTATATTTTTGGTTAAATATGTACATAAGATTTCTAAAGTAGAAACCATATCGGGCATGATGTTGGTGTTTTATAAATCTGTAAGGTGTAATACGGGTTAGTGAATCAATCAAAATAATTTTTTCTTTCTTATTCGGGATAAAATTAACTTTTTAATACTTGAATCAAGCGCATTTTGAGATTGGGGCAATCTTAGTTTTAATAAAATCAATCTCATTTTCGGATTTTTTCAAGTACGAAATAGGAATTGAATATGGATAATTTAAGAATTTTGCGATTGAAAATGCGTACTTGAATCAATCTCTCTGTACTTGATGCAAGAAAATCCGTACTTACCGTACTATTAATACCGCTTCGGATTTATTTGAATACGGATGGATTGATTTATTTTTTGAGTGCACCGCTCTCGGTTTTGTACTAATAAAATTTCCATTCTCTTTACTTTATTAATGCTTAAGTACTTTCAATTTGTTTTTACAATTTTATGTAACAGTCGGAAAAAAACTTAACCCCTTTTTACCTATCGAATCTTTTTATTTTTCTCCATGTAAAACGTTTCCCTTAATGATGACTTCTTTGTATGTATGTTTGATGATGACTTCCTTTATTTAAGTTTTTTTTTTACACAAAAATGAAAAAATACCAAAAAATCTAAAGGAATCTAAATTAAAGGATTTTCCGCAATATAAAATGTAATTTTCATATATTTTATGGTTGTTTTTTCTTTTTTAATATGATCCTAAAATGTTGACTACGAATGCAAGTATTTGTCTTTAAACCGCAAATTTTCATACTTTCACGGAAGATATCATGTGTTGGACATTTAGGAGCGTTTAAAATTGTTTGTTTTACCAAATGGTTCATTAACAGGAAACATAATGATGATGACGATTATATCCATTAGTGTTTTGTGGTTTTTACACCAAATGCTGTTTTTCTTTATAAATTTTGTATAACGAAATATTTTTAAATTAAACATTTTAAGAAAATAAAAAAACGGCCAGTTTCAGTTATAACTATCAAAAATTTATTGTTAACTGGAAGTTAAAGTGATAGTTAGTACTTTCTGAACTTGGTGAAATTGGCCGTGAAAGATGTTTAACTTTTACAGTTATTTAATAATAATTTCCTAAACTCTCATTTAACTGTTAAACTGTTTTTTTAAAATAGTTAATAAAATAAAATAATTATATTTTGACTTCATTGTCTTGTTATTAATGATTTCATTTTGGTTAAAAAACAATTTTTTATTCCCCAATTACAAGTTTTATTCGTATTAATTTTTGGGGTTTTTTGAACGTTTAAAAAATTTGTGAGTTCAATAATTTGACTGCTAAAAAATTTATTTAAATATGACGATTATAAAAGACTCGACACAAGTCAACAGCGATACCAAAAAACAAAAATAAAAAACCAAAAATCATTCGTACAGCAACGAAGCGTTACAATTTCAGTCACCAGCCCAAAACACCCAGACGGACAAAGAGACAGACTGAAACTACGGTACAAAAGAAACAACCAAATCTGAGGACAAAGTATTCATCCAAAAATTTTGTAGTGGGGGAATTCTAAGAAATGTGTCAGAAGTTTTTATTAAAAATTGACAGATAAACAAATATTTAACACTCATCATACAATACAATTATTTTTGAGTGATACAATAATAATAAAAAGTTTTTTTTTTCAAGAAACATAAGAAATTACAGTGAAGACTGGATATGAAGATAGATCTGTTAGTGCCCATTTACATTATACGATTTTTGTCGTTGCGATTATTGCGATATCTTTTCGAAGTCGATACAACTAAGCAGCTAACTTCATGTTTCAAACTACAAATGAATGGTCAAACCGGAGCGAAGAGTGCACTCTGGGTGGTCGTTAACTGAATGGAGCATAGTTGTTTTCCATTTTTGCATGCTCTCACGCTCCAACTCGTTGGACTTTTATGCCTCATAACTTAGAAAATATTAATTTTACATAAAAATAGTTTAGTAAGAAATTCTTCCTAGATAAGTTTCCAACCATATCTGTCTCTACTCATTATTTACTCATGCATTCCCTTGAAAAACAAGAGCTAACCTAAAATAACGGTTAGCACCACTGGATCCAGAGTACCCGAATTAGGTTCAAACGCCAGGTGCACGGCTGGTCAATTTTTCAACTAGAGCCATGTTATTAAAAATACAAACAACTTTTCAATAAAATTAATTTTTTATAAGTTATGAAACATAAAAGTCAGATTTCATGTAAAAATATAATTTTTCTTTAATTTTGGTGGCCGATTGTCCTAAATTTTTTTTTGGACATCCAACTTTTGATTTTAAGGGTCACCCTAGTGCACTCGCTTGTGTACCCCTGTTAATTCCTTTCTTCCCGCTCGCCGGTAAAGTAAGAATCGCATCGACAAAACTCGTTTGAAGTAAATGGGCACTTATGTAGTTTTCTCTGTAAATAAAGTTTTAATTCCAATCTTTATTATCTCCAGGGGCCGAAGATAATATACACTTAATTTGACATCGCAATGTGGGATATTTTTAGACAAAAGGTGGAGATACCCTTGGTTGGTTGGTTGGAGATACACTTACTTAATAAAAATACCTCTTTCTTCAACCGTAGTATTGTCACGAGCCACCATATTTTGGCTAAATTTATCCATGAGGAAGATTTCGCAAGAGATCTTTACGATCAAATAGTTGAACTCTAAAAGAAATTTCGTTTTTTTTCCAAAAAAAAAAAAAAAATTTAACATTAAGGGAATCTTAAGTGGTTAATACAATTGCAATATAATTGTTAAATTTTTCATATTGAACACTGATAGAAAAGGCGTCATAACGCTGATGTATTTTTACATCAAAATTATGAAAAATGTCTTCGTGTTTAACCCCATGACACTTTTCATCAATGTGATGTCGGCCTAAATATCACTTGGCCAAATTGACATCAGGGTTAAACATTGAAATTATTATTGGGATGACACATCGGCATCACAGAAATTATGAATTGGAGTCAGCTAAATAAAAAATGGCATTAGTCATAAGGCCTAATTGACAAACTGCAGTAAATCGAGTCATTGGGATTAAGCCAAAGTGAGAGAATATTATTATTTACTTACCCGTTACACATGTTTGTTTCACTTTCTTTGTACCCTTCCTTTGTTAACAGAATTACTCTCAATCATAAGACACCAGCAGCATGCCCAATATGTTTTTCGTAATCATTCTACTTTGAAAATTTGATGCATTTATAATTAAAATATGACAAAATTTTTTAGCGGCGTTTGTCACTGGATTAATTTTACTATTTGCCCCATTGATGCCATTTTTAATAACATTGATGTCACAAATCTCAGAATATCACTTTCGAATCTACAATTGCTTTCAAACAATTTTACTTTCAAATCGAAATACGAGGTAGCCCCTCAGTATTGGCGCATAAAACAAATTTCTTATAAAAAATATATATTGGGTGACTTTTTATTGTTGGTGTATGTCAAAATACGTGTTGTATCCGTTTGTTTTTTATTTTATAAGGATTTTTCTTATACCGAATACTTTTTATATTGACAATTATTTAAGAAGACACGGTGCTTTTTCCAAACTTTCCTAACAACGTTTTGTTCTCATATATGAGATGGTCTTACCCAACAAACATTTTAATTTGAAATCAAACCTTTTCAAACAAACTTTTATTTTCTTCATTTTCCCGTTTTTTTTTATTAATTAACTTCACGTGATTGTAACTTTTCTGTAATTGTGTAACACGTCAAACTTTAATCGCCATTTTTTAGTGTTCACACTAATTTTCTCTTCAGTGCTGCCAAGTTATTTTTTGATTTGAAAATAACATTGAATAACAATTTGACATCAAATTAAATAAAAATATTGTATGTTAAATGTTTATATCAAATCATTATCAAATTGAATCAAAAAACTGAAAAACATTTGAAAATTGTGTTTGATGTCAAATGATAAATTGATTTCATATCAACTGTGACTTTGTGATTGTTGGGTATATCCGTAATCTACGGTATGACTTTTGATGAAATATTAGAAATATTAGATACGCAGGTACCAGTATGTTCTACATTTTTGGGCAAAGAACTTTTCGCTGGAATTTCCTGACGGAAAATCGAGTTTTAAATTTGTTTCTTAAATTGTAAAATACAACGCACCTTTCTTCTGTCTTTAAAATATTAAGTTTTGAACTAAGAGAGAGTAAGTAACAGAGATTCAAATGATAAAGATAAAGAACGTAGCAGAGAAAAGTTCCTTTTTGTGACCTCCACTTATTAATTCTTCTCTAAGGCTGTCGATGATTTCATAATTTTTTGCTTAAGTTTTAAATGCTTTTTAAAGTATCTCACATTCAATTGAAATTTATGTTTTTTAGAATAATAAAAATTAAAAAAAAACCAACAAAAACCTTAATATGAAACGTTCCATTTGAGATGACAAACCAATTAGTAGAAATTTAAAATTCCCATAAATTTTTCCCGGATGTGTAAAAAAAACCAAAAACTCCAAAAATACAAAAAATTGTATGCTGCATGTACGAATAAATTCATTGTTGTTTGTTGGCGATCATGCCAAAGATAAATGAATGATGATGATTTAAATAATCAGACAAAAAGAAAACAATCACCGCCCATGTCTGTGCGGTTTTTGTGCGAATGTCATGCTTAACTGATAATTTTCAAGAATTTTATGATCTGTTAAATTTTATTAGGGTTTCCTATAAATTAAAATCATTTCGCCTTGAAGCACATGACCATTTAAACAAATTTTTTTTTTAAGATAAAATTTAATTTAGAAATGATCTTAATATTGTATACGAGTATTTTCTAAATGGCTCTAGTTAGTTAAATTTGGCTTTAACAAGTTTTTATTTGTTTTTAATTAATTTTTATAAAATTTCTAATTGATGTTAATTGTTTATGGACTTGTTTACTAGTTAAAATACGTTCCAAGAGGTACCAAGATGTTAAATTGGAATTTTATAATTTTTTTTTTTGGGATTTTTGAATTGCTAGAATTTTATGAGAGATCGTGCCTACAAAAAAGGTGGTATCTTAATTATAGAGCTCATGTTAATTAAACTCATATGAAAAATATTGTTAACTTAACTAAACAATTAGTATTTATTAGTTATTTTCGGTTTGCCCTTAATTGAACTTTTTGGTTTTGAATGGTGACCAAATTGACCTATTTTTAGTTAAAACTAGTAAAAAATCTAATTTTTATTAAGTGAAATTTTTTTTGTAAATTTATATAACGGGTGATATTTTTTCCAATTTTAAACAAAAAAAAATTTTTTTTTAAATAAATGCCTTAAATTATTAGTATTGTGGTTATTTTTTTGAACTGTTCTATGGTTTTTAATCCAAATTTTGATATTTTAATTAGGCTTAGTTCATCAAATTTAATTTTAATTAAAATAATTAGATGAAAATTAACTTAAGCCTAATTAAAATATCTAAATGCCTTAAACATTAAAATAATTATCCCCAACATACGAAGAGTTATTAAAGGGTACTTTACACAATTCCAACGTACTTTTCTTAAAGAAAATTTTATTGCGGAATTTCGGCTTTTAAACTTTTTTTAATAAACAAAAACGTTTTTGAGTTACGCGAATATATATTTTGTGCAACTTCCTCCATTTTCGAAATAACGGTATACCTCGAAAACCAGAGCTAACCTAAAAAAACTACCACTGGATTCAGCGTACCCAAATTACGTTATAACGCCAGGTCCGCCAGGTCCTCAGAATGTCTGCTTTTTCGACTAGCACAGTGTTATTAGGTCAGGGGTGCATTTTCGTCAAAATACATAGGACTTGTGTGATAGTGTAAAGTACCCCTAAGAGTTGTGTGATGGTGTAAAGTACCCTTAAGAAACAATTCTTTCGGCTTGCAGCATCCTATATACACTTCACCATTGTATTACGGCAAAGCCAACTATTTTCTAGCTCATATGGTGAAAATCCTTATTACGGATTCACATTCGTATGGGCGCAAGGTGAAAAAATTGCCCGATTTCGCTAATTCTGCAAACCAAACTAATCAATTATACAAAAAGAGAATGTATGTAATCAATTAGAAACAATTACATACTTATATGTACTCAATTACAAACAAAATGGCAAACTTATATTTACCCTTTCCACCTTTTGTGTAGGGTGTAATTATTACAACATATAAGTATCATAACTCTTGCATATCGCCCCAATTGTGTTTTACTGCCACAACATAATCAATCTGTTTAATTATTTTTTTTTCTCCAGCGAAAATAAATTAAATTCCTTTCGATTAAATACAGAAACATTTAAATTTTAAATACCTAATTAAAAGTCATCAACTCAAGGATGTAAAGACAATTAGCGCCCAACATTTTAACGCACACAAATTTTGAATACTGAAATGAAAATTTTCTAGAAAATTAAAAATATTTTTAGTTTTTCAGTTACAAAATTAATTTATGTCTCTTTGTTTGTGTGTGTATGTGTGTGTCATTGCTGATGGAGCGAAGCCTTTAAAACAAATATTGCTAATTATTCAACATGTTTGCTCAGAGTTGCAAATGAAAATGATTTAGTTTGACTAAAAGTGAAAATTTCTTCTCGATTGACACTAAAAACGGAGTCTCATTAAATTGTCACGCATGTTGTAGTTGCCAGCGATGGCTGGCGTTTCTGGTGTATTGCACATTTACAATACAGTGAACACTTTGAAGTAACAAAAATACTTAAAGAAATTTTATACGCATATTCCAATTTTTCTTATACATACTCGGGTTTTTGGCTAGTTCCCGCGAAAGCGGGAAATAAAAATCATATTCCCGGGATAGCGGGATTTCCACTCAAAATATTTCATTTATGTATTAACGCAATTCGCCAATTTCTCACTGGATATTATGCTTAATATAGTAAAATCTACCTTGTCATTCATAAACGATTATTTTTAATTTAACAGACTTTTATTAAGAAAATTTTTTTATTAATACAGGCAGTAGTTGTAACAAAAATTACAAAATTAAAAATTATAGTTATTTTACGGCTGTTAAGAAATTATTTTTGATTAGAGAAATTTATATAAATATAAAAATTGTTAAATTCAAAGATCATTCTGTTAGGGCGGACAAGAACTAAAAACTCAACATTAGAAGTAGGAATTATAAATCAATTTCACCATTTAATAAATTCAGCATTAAGAAGAAATTCAGGTAAACGTGTAAAATAACAAATTTAATTACAGTTGTATTGCGAATCTTTTTTAGTATTCATCTTAGACCCCATTAAGAATATATAGTCTGGGTATTTCAGTAATTCTAAGTCGATTTTGCCGTTTCCGTCCGTTACAATTATCCTTACAAGTGTGAACATAGCATTATTCACTCCAATATTTTTAAAAACGTTTCAACAAAATGTTGATTTAGCTAGTCAAAGCCGTTCACATTATATTTGAGATGATTAAGATGACAGTTGATTAAGAAAAAAAAACTAACAAATTTATATTTCTTTAGAGTATTAAAAACAGGGATCGAAAATAACAGTTATTATCAAAATTTCAGTCCAAAAATTCAGACAGAAAGAATTTGTCCATTCGTTATTTGTGATGGTTATTAGCCTAGGAATGAAATCCTTTAAATACTTTTATTCTTTTACTTTTTTCAAAAAAAAAATCCTAAAATAACAGTAATTTTTTGAGTCAAAAATAAAAGTTAAAATTTGACTTGTATTATTTTAGTCAAAAATAAAAGTTAAAATTTGATAGATTTCAGTAAAAAATAAAAGTTAAATTTTGACCGATATCCTTTGGTCAAATGTTATAATAAAACCAAGTTTAAAGTTAAAATATGTGCTGCATTAATTTTTTTAGTAACGAAAAATTTATCTATCTATAGAAAAATAAATTAAAAAGAAAATTCAAAAATATAAAATTAAATGTTGAAATTCGTGATTAATATACCGTCGTCAAAAATCCAAAAGTACGTAGCAAGGAATGAAGTTTCAATACTTACAATAAAAGTAATAATTTTATTATTTAAATAATACAAAACACAATTATGTATGAAATTCAAGTTCATAAAAAATTAGTTAACAGAAAGGAAAAGAATTAAATTTTCGAATGGGATATTTTCATAAAAATAATGACAGTCCGAAGGAAGCAAAAATTTCAGTTCCTTTAAATGTTGCCTTTTCTTTTTGGAAATTTTTATTTGGTTGCTTAGGACAGATCATCAGGAAACTTCATCCAAAAATTTTAGAAAAGCTAAAGATATTAATCAAATAAAACTGTTAAGCGAATCGCAACTATAAACACTCAAAAGTCATACCCGTAATACTAAAAAAAAGAGAGAGTTTACCTTTTCTTACAATACCGACTAAAATTGGTTGATTTTTTGTCAACTCTAATTGTAGTTGTAAAGGAAAAACAAAATGAAAACAATTTACTTTATTTCATCGTTGCCTGTTCAGTTTTTTTGCACTGCCACTTGAATATTTGGTTTCTTGCAATAATCTGAACTGACAATTTTCTCTTGGTGACAATTTTTCTTTGGCAGTATATTTTCAGCACTTTGCCAAACGTAACTTTATTGTAAGATCTGACCACCGTCTGTACAAAGCTTTATATAAGCAGTACAGCAGTGCTGACAAAAATCAATATGTATTTAAGTGCTATTTCAAAAAAATGTCAAAAAGTGGCACGAAAAAGTTAAAATTATACAAAAAGTATTATAAAAAATGGGTCATAAAATTTATCAAGTGCGTCGAAAAAGGCTCACATTAGTAACAAAGCGGTAACGCTGCTCCCAAGCTCCAGACATCGTCGATAAGAAGCGCTCATTTCTTGTAAGAGTTTCCTATGTTTTAAAACATCACTATGCTTAAAATTAATAACAGTTTTCAAATTTCAAACACTACGTAATTATTTATTGCATTTACTTCAGTGTAACAATTTTTTCATAAAAAGATATTCATTAATAATCGTTACTTGTTTTAAACTGCAGTTAAAAAATTGGCAGAGCCATTTCTGAACTTTGCCTTGTAAAAAGTTTTTGCAATTTTAGAAATATTTTAGATTGTCTAGTGTTAGGCTTTCTAAGACCTTCATTTAAACGCATGTTTTCCATAACCTAAAACTACCCATCTACATGTTTTGTAAAAACTTTGTGGTAAAACCACGTTTTCAAAAAGTTTCCATTAAAAAATTGACGATTATGTTCATTTTTTTTTTTGTTGATGACTATTTTGACAATCTAAATTACCAGATAAATCATTTACAACTTCGTATATATTTTTATATAAATCCATGATTGAAATTAAAAAAAAAAAAAAAAACAATTTAAAATTGAACTGTTATTCAGTATTTTCACATCTGTCTTAGAGGTGTTAAAGCGCTTAACAAAAATAAATGCGTGTAATTTAATTTCAATGTTTATTTGTCAGTGTTAAATGTTGACACAAACGTAATTGTCAGATCATTTATTCGCATTAAACGCTTTCAAGCGCAAGGATAATAGACAGCACACAAGGTATTAAAAAACGAAAAACATCCTTGTGAACATACACTGCGAAAGATTTTAAGCTATAAAAAAAAGAATAACGAATAACAGTAAAAAA
This sequence comes from Pollenia labialis, assembly GCA_949318255.1. Taxonomy (NCBI): domain Eukaryota; kingdom Metazoa; phylum Arthropoda; class Insecta; order Diptera; family Polleniidae; genus Pollenia; species Pollenia labialis. The sequence goes on from OX439139.1 coordinate 206,360,796, forward strand.
ATAAAATCTATTAAATTTAAAACGAAATCATCATCATCCCCGAGCAAAACATTATGTTTGCGGTTGTTTTCCACTTGGCTTTATTTAAGAGAATGACACACATCTCTTTTTGCTACTGCTCGATAAAGAAAAACGAATAAGTAGATGTAAAAGAATTAATTCGATTTTTTTTAATACATAAGAAATTTTAAATTTTTTGTATGCAGCTTTAAAAGCTTTCTAAGTTTGTGATTTCCATGCAAATGCATGTTTTTTGTCGAAATTCCAAGAACGATATCGACCAAATATCTTGCCGAATCATTAAATTTGCGTTAAAATGGTATCGATTTGTTTTTGCATATTGTTGCATATTTTGGTGAAAGTTCATATGTTTGCATATTAAGGTTTTGAATGCATATTTTTGCATATTTTGACATTTTTGAGTGTTTGTTTTTGTTTTCATAATATAAAAAAGTTTTTAAAAAAAAAATTTTTAAATACACAAAAAAAAAATGTTAAAATCAATAAATAAATTCTTTTGGAACTTTCCTTTAAATACAAGATTTAAGCAAGAGATGCATTAACTTACATGGTTAAGGCTTCCAATGGGCTTAAAATATTTTATCCAAACTGTTACTGTTACAGAGGAAGCCAATTCGATCATATTGAAATTTTTAATGAAATGTATCCCTTCATTCCCCTTCAACCGTAACCATTAGTAATAAGGAGGTGGCCTGCCTATATGCTTCAGAATTCTTTTGAAAAAAAACTTCGACTAATTTAAGAATGTTAGAAGAGCTTGCTGATACCGAAGTTTATGCAATTAATAAAGTAAAATAAGTATTAAATTTATATAACTGTGGAAGAGGTATTAATTTCACTTTATACTCAACTCAAATTAATTGATACTGCAGAAGGAAAAATTAATAATGCAGAAGAAAAAATAGCCCGACAAATTAAAAAAATCTGAAACGTTTTGCGCAAAAAATTAAGTATTTCAAAAAAAAAATAAATTTCAAATATTTTTGATCTGATCTGGAATCAAAGAGGGTTGTGACAATCAATTTTTTCAAAATGCATTGGCATTCTTCAAGTACAAGACAAAGTTTTACTTTTAACAAAAGAATACTTATTTATTTAAACAAATAAAAATTTAAATTAGTTATTTAAATTTTTTAAAGGTATTTCAATAACAATAGACTAAATTTTATATATTTTTGTTTTTAGTAAAATTAAAAAACGATTTTTATGGAAATTTTTCAAGTTTTTAGTGCATATTTTTAATATTTTTAGTGCATATTTTAGATTTTTTAGTGCATTTTTAATGCGCATATTTTCGATTTTTTAGCGCATGAAAATGGCTAGAACAATTTATTTAAAGATTTTTCCTTTAGCAACCAATACTTTTACATCTCTTGCAACAGTTTATTTTATAAAAAGGAATAAAAAGCATATGATGTTTTAAAATGCCAGTCAGGTTTTCACAATGTCGTTAATTCGTTGTTTCGGGTGCTGGTGTTGGTGTTAAAAAATTATGTCAAATGACAACAACAGGAAACGCCATTTCTATTTTTGTTAATGTGTTGATGACTACTCTACAATAGTGTCAGTTGAGTGGTGGTAAACACAATTTTAAGGACATCAACCGCTCGAATAAATTTTATTACAAAAACACACACACCAACACACAATAAAAATTGTCACAAATTCATGGTCTATAAAACCAACTGAAATTGTTGTTAGAGGGGTTTTTTTTTAATATTATTGTTATTGGTGGTAGTTTTAAATGAAAATTTTGGATTGTTTGCATAAAATAAAAAAAAAAAACAAATTTAAATTGGATCGCAATGAATAAAAGACGTGTAAATAAACATGGCTGAAAGTTTTAATGGTGTCAAGACAAATGTTTGTAAAAGCAAAATGGGTAAAATGGATTTAAATTAAGTGAAATGATATTTATTAAAAAAAAAAGTACAGAATATTTTCATAAAAAGATATATTTCGGGGTTTTGAGATGTCCCAAAAACTTTCAATCAGCGTTCGAAAATAAACAAAGCCTTATTTAGCGTACGGCTTACACACTCAGAAACGATATATATATTTTAGTGTTTGTGTATTAATTTTCAAGAAAGTATTAAACATTACATAGTGTTCTGTTCTTTGTTATAAAACAGAATGATTGTAGTGTTTCTGCAGACTTACAGTATATTTTAATGTTCTAAAGTGTTTCTTTTTAACATTGCTAAAGGAATAAAGTACACAAATTTTAGCAACCACCACAGTACGAATATCTTGGGTGTGTATTGTCTACATGTTTTGTGTGTGTAAATTTTTTTTGTGGTTTTTTGTTTTATTTTGTTTTTCTAAAAAAAAAAACGAGCGAACATTAATGTGCTGAATCAAACATATCGTAGTTAGTAGTTTTTTTTGATAAGAATCAGAACACAATTAAATATTCTTATCTTTTCTTATTTTCATATTTGATAAATAAACTGAAATTTATTGTTGAGGAAAAGCAAGATTCTATGCGCATTTCACTGGTTGCTTAGGCCAGATCGTCACCCTAGGTCTACACTAAAGATTATTATCTCAGCAAGTCGGCAATAACGTCGGCAGAATAACAGGGCAATATTTCTTATTACTCAGCTTATGTTAAAGGCATGGGAAAACGTATTTATGTTAACTCATAGTTTGAAAAAAATAAAGAAAGAAGGTGCAGTGTAAAAAATGGCGGTATCTTACAAGAATTATTATTATTAATATAAATTCTTTCTTATTTGACTTTATTATTTAAATTTATATTAATTTGTTTAAGCTTGAGGTCATTTTTAATACAAAAATATTAATTTTATTAATTTTTTTATTTTTGTTAATGTAAAATTATTATTTTTTTATAAAAAAGAACTCGAACTTAAACGAATTAATAATAATTTTAACAATAAAGATCGAATAAGAAAAAATTATAATTTTTGCAATTTAATTTTAGTGTTTATTTAATTTTTTAATTTAATTATTTTACTACAATTATAATTTGCTGCAATTTCAAAAACTTAATTTCCTTCTCACACAATTTGCTTCTATTTTTTTTCTTTTTTGCTACTTTCTTTCAACTGACAACCAAATTGACTTTTTTGTAGCAATAATCGTCAACGAAAATTGACTAACAATTATTGCAACATAAATTGTTAGCAATAAATATGTACAAAAAATTGCTGTCTACATTAAAGATAACATAATTTTGACAATTACTGCAATATATGTCGCAATAATTATCTCTGGTATAGACGGGCAGTCAGGAAACCTTTTCCAAAGATTAGAATTATAAACGCTCACAGTCCTACTTTTAACAACATTAAAGTACAGTTGGAAAAGTACAGTATTATTTTTTTGTTCGAAGATCGCAAACAGAGAAACGTTAATCTGTTTTCAAATAATTTACTACACAGCAAAAATTAAAAACCAACTTCAATTAACGTATTTGTTAGAAATTCGTACTATTAATTAAATTCCGTACTGAGTTTCCGCCTGCAAACAAATTGATCATATCAATTAGCACATTTGTAAGTTTGAGCTTTTCTTGCCGTTCAGTTTAAATTGAAATGTGACCACCAGCAAAAGAGGCTTAATAAAACGTAGACACAAATCAAACTATTTTTTTCATTCAACACAATTCAAACAATTAAAAAATAGTTTGAAACTTTAAAAAAACTTTTGAAGTTTGTGTGCATGTTTTCATATTTGCAAATATACACACAAACTTTATAATTTTTATTTTCAATTAAGGCAAATTAATTGGAACAATTGAAAAATTGTTTGAAACACCATTCTTGAGTTAATTGAAACAAGTGTAGTGAAATTTTTTTTTGTGTACACAAACTCTATCAGCGTTTGCGCAAAAGATAATGTGGCAATACTTCGATTGAAAATTTAAATGCTTAAGAAATCATTGTAATAATCCAGTAAATCAGTAAATATTATGTTACTGCCGAATTCAATAAAATATTTTTTATTTAATAGAGCTTTACAAAACAAATATTCTATTAAAATTTGACTTAATAAACGTTTATTAAATTTAATAATCGTTTATGAATACGGCGGTTAGTCTTTGTTTGATATTGTTACAAGTAGAACTGTTGCTATAATTCTTATACGCTTAACATTTTAATTTGGTTTAATGTCTTTAGTTTTTTTTTGTTTCCAAAAAAAGTAATAGTGATGTATTCGGCAGTGCCGAATCTTTGATACCCTACAAGTAATTTATAGTCTTATAAAACTATGGCTGACCAAATTTTATTATAAAAGAACACAGATGGAGCGCGTAACAGTAAGTTATAGACCGACCGGCACGAAAGTTGACGGTGTAGCTTATTGTCATATAAAACTGTGGCAGACCAAAATTTATTACAATAGCGATATTTGTTACCGTCTTAGGCGTACTAAAGTGTTCTTCGAGAGTGAGCTTTTTATGGGGCCTATGGTAAATTATGATCTGATCTTCACGAAAGTTGAGAGTGTGATTTCTAGTCATATAAACTGGAACATACCAAAACTTAAAAAGCATTATTTGTTCCGGGCTTAGGCATACTTAGCTGTTTTCCGAGAATTGCCTGTATATGGGACCAATGGTTAATTATGGACTGATAATCACGGACATTTTAAGTGTGATTTTTAGTCATATAAAGCTGTTTTTTGAGAGTGGGCTTTATATTGGGCCTATCGCTAATTATGGACCGATCTCCACGAAATTTAACGGTATAAGTTTTAGTCATATACAAAATCTTACATGAATATGTGCATTCCGCCACTAGTAACAAAATTATTTTAACGGTGGTTGTAACACATTTTGCTTCATCTCTTTTGCTACTGAATCGATGAGCAATGCTTTATGGTTTAGTTTAGTTTTCCATCTATTTTTGGTCCTTCGAGCCGGATAGATAATAATCATTTTCTTTTGACAGTTTAAAAATATGAGTAATCAATATCTTATATTAATTGTGCTGTTCAACCTTTAAACATTTTGTCAAAAGTCTTTAAGTCAGGAAATAAACTAAATACATTTTAATTCAAAAAAAATGTTTGCAAATTATTTAGAGCATTTTATTATTTATAATATTATTTAATTTTCCAAAAAAAAAAATGGTAAAAATGAGCATAAACATTTTAGATGAAACAACAAAAACAAAAAGTTTTCATATAAATTATTATGATGATTGAAGACAGCCACATGCCGCGATGATTTCAATAATTGACATTGATTTATTAGAAACACATGCAAACAAATTTAATACTAATCACAATTCCATACCAGCACATTAATTCACTTTTTATGTACATATAAATTAAAAACAAAAAGTTTTAAAACAAACCAGTTTTTTACATTGAATTACTTAAATATTGGAAGCAAATATTGAAAAAATATATTAAATATGAATCAAACCGATACTTGTGTACAAAGTGTTAAATGATGAAATCAAATTAATTGCAATTAATTACAGGTTTCTTATAAATTGTTTTTTTTTAACAACAATGTCTATAAATATTATAAAATAAATGTCAATTAATTTGTTATTTTGAGCTGTTGTTTTAACGTCAATAGAATTAGTTTCAATACAGTCATTAAGATAAGTCTGTTAACAGAAAAAAATGATTTCAATTAAAAAATTTGTGATAATAATTTAAAAAAATCAATTTAATTTTTTTTGAAATGAACAACCTTTTTTGTTGTAATGTTTTTGATATAAGCAAACTTTTATTTCAATTGATTAAATTTTTAATCAAAACTGATATTATATTTGATTAAAGGCTTGATTGAAAAAATTGGCGAGAATATGTTCTTTGTTTCATTTCCGTTTGAACAAAAAATACAACTGTGTGAAAGATTTTCATTTTCTTTTGTGAATGTGTTGCATGCAAAATATGTAAACATGTTCTATAGTTCATCCTCACTTTTATTTAGTGGAGAGGGTATTATACCGTTCGTCTTACAATCACGTTCTGAGTCGATCTTACGATGTCCGTTCGTCCGGCTGGCTGGCTGGTTTTCTGTCCATGTAACTTTTTGCGCAAAGCACTGGTCTCAATTATAAAGATATGGTCTTTGTGCCCATAAGATATCTTATTATGTTGGTATTAAGATTTAATTTGGCTCAAAAATAATTTTTTGCAGCATGAACTGTATTACAAATTTGTTTTATAATCGCTCCATACTTGACCTTAGTTTCCATACAAATACCACTCCCGAAAATAGCTTTAAGGCCCATTTTCACAACTTACCAATAACTAAGGAAAGGTAAGAATTCCATTATTGCAGCTTTGCCGGAAAATTAAAGTAAAATTAATTTCTACTTAGACACTTTTGATTAATAAAAAATAAGTGATTGCTTTTTTTTAACTGCACTGTACAAGTCATTGAAATATAGTAAAAAAATTTCATAATTGTTACTTTTCAATAAAATTAACACACACACACACATTCTATCAAGTCATATATCTACCCGTGTCACATGGGACTCTTAAATATTTAATTTTTCCAATGCTGTTAATAATTTCAAATTATTAGCACACAATTTAAAGTTTAAAGTAAAAACAAAACCTACACAAGTGCGTATAAACTGACGTACATACATGCATAAAAAATATGTGTTGAAAATAATTAAAATGTTTATTAAAGAAGCACCTGACATCATGTGGATAATTGTGATACCGATACACAATATTTAATTAACACTTCATCAGACACATTCAATTAATAAGTTAATGTGTATATCTGGAGAGTTATTCGCAGCTTGTATGTTGTCACGTCTTTAATATTGTTAATATCTCTCTATCGTCTAATAGTTTGTTAGTATATAGACATTTTCAATAAAAATGTGTTAAACTTGTATTGCAATTGATTTAATTAACGAAGGCTTTAATTAAGTTTTCATTAAGTAATTTTAAAACTGTGTAAACAATCATGTTAACATGCCATCGAAGCAAATCTTAACAAAATGGCTGCCAATAAAATAACTTTCCAACACTTAAAAAACTGTTTTTTTTTAAATGTGTTTAATGCTGTGCAAGAGCATGCAGCTGCATAATCTTTTGATATTGTGTTTTTAAACTTTTTTTTAAAACTCTTAATAGTTTAAAGAAATTCCTCATATATTTTAAGTTGTGTTTTTTAGCCTGTTTAGTACTATAGTTATTTACAACAACCACCTTTCTAAAGACAGACAAGCTCAAACATGGCGTTGCATGGCCAACTTCACTTTATTTACACCATAACGAATAGGTACCAACTCTTTTTTTCCACTTCTTGGAGTTGTTGTTATTTTTGGTGGCTTACAGCATTATTTGAAGCAGTTATCTTTGATCTTTCGCCGAGATATTTCACTAACCAGTCTTGGTTTTTCTTCCGACCAATCACAGTCGTACTTAAAGGTAAAAAAAACAAGATTGGAGAAGAAAAAACAGTGACTGTTGAAATTAAAGCAACAAAAAATCATCATCTTAAAACCTTTTCAATTTGTTTTGTTAAGTTTGCGAACTACAGTGAACTTGAAAAATATAAGAAGGAAATATTGTAAAACGGTATGTAGAATTGAAGAAAATTGGAATAAAAATTAACAAATAAAGTTTTTGTTCAATTAAACTAAAATGTGTTATTAACAGTTTTATAATTTTATCATTTTATTTTTTAAAGAAAGCAAAATATTTAATAAATATGTATGTCTTTTTAGATGGAGATTATTTGATTACAATAATATCCTCAATCTTTTCGATATCAAAACATTTATTAAAATTAAGTTTGAATTAATGTGCTGTTTCCAAGTAACAAACAATTGACTCAAAAAACTGAGTGATTTTCATGTAAACTTTTGTACACAATCAATTGCTTGTCACCTGGAAACAACACATAAGTTTTTTTTAAGAGTGTTTTTTTAGAGTGTCACAACTCTCAGTTGGCATCACTACTTTATTTGAGCACCTATTGAACAGCTGATAGTTGATTTTTATTAATGTTCTGTTTCCACAACACAAGTGACTGAACGTGTAGTAAAATTTATATGAAAAAAACACTCAAAAAACTGAGTGCTTTTCATATAAATTTTAATACACGTTCAGTTACTTGTATTGTAAAAACAGCACATAAGTTTGCTTTGAAATTTCATTATGAATCGACTTAAACCAGAGCAATGCGTGCAAATTGTTGAAATTTTTAATTAAAATAATTCGCTGAATGGGCTAAGCACAAATTGATATTGATTTTGTGGATTTCCATTCAAATAAATAAGCACAATTGTCGCATTTGGAGTGAGGAGACTCCACAAGCTTTTGTCCACACAAATTACTGTTTAGTGCGCTTTATGGCCTGGCGGAGTCATTGGCCGATATGTCTTCAAAAACGATAATGGTTAGAGTGCGAAAAGTTGTTGAAAATTGGTGTTCCAGATTACGCCTTCTACGCGCCAGCCGTGGCGGCAAAATGGAAGAAATAACATTTTAACATTCATTTCATAACATTTTCTTTCCAATAAAGCCCGATTCATTGATATTAAAATTATATTTTTTTGTTTTATTATAATTATGACACAAGACACTCTATACACAACCTTTATTAAAATTTCTTCATTTCCTCATTTTCATTTGATTTTAGTCAATTAACTACAGAAAAGTTGAGTTAATGTTTTCACAATTTTCTTTTATATCAACGAAACGTCAACAAATTTTTTTAGCTTTAATAAAATTTCTTTAATTGTTGATTAAGAATTTATTAAAATGTTTCGTTATTATTACCTTTGATATTTTGCTACGAAAGTCGCAACTTGAGAACAACTCGCAACCATATAAAAGTCGTGGCATTAAGTATGTTTTGACGATTAGTGTTTTAATTGTTAAAGGCGTAAAGAATTGGGTATGCCAAAGTCACGTAACCTTATGTTAATGTTTGATGCAGTTTTATTATTATGGTCATACCACTCTAAATTATTATTGAATATAACACCAAGATTTTTCGCCGAGCGTACACATTCAATTTGTTCATTTTTAGCATATTGTCAATGTTGATATTAAAACGGATCGTTTTACGGTGAATGATAATGCATTTGGATTTGGAAGTCCATTAGCGGTTGCCCATCTGTAAACACTATCTTAGTCCTTACCTATTTAATTTATGTACGTTATCTGCAATATCTTCTACTGAACTGCCAATGTAAATTTGTACATCATCAGCATATAAGTGTAACTTAGAATATGATAAAGTTCTAGGAAGATCGTTGACATACAATGAAAAAAATGTGGTCCCAAAATTGATCCCTGCACTGAAAGAATACCCAACTTTTTCTACGAGAACACACACCCGGGATACGTTTGTACCTACTAGCTTATGTTGCCTTTTTCTTATGTTTAAATGGTCCAATTTCATTTTTATTTTTTTTTAAAGCGTAAATCAATATTATAAAAATGTTTTAGTTCTGTTTCATGCAAATATTCTACATGGTTCAAAAGATATAAGCAAAAGAGTGCATGCAGGAAACTCTTATTCAAGTTATGCTCAAGATTTGTTCACTCTCTAGTCGGAACTATTGAGAGATCGCTCGAATTCAAGGTGCACACACTCGTGGCCTTTCTCGATTTTGAGGGGGCCTTCAACATGAGGAGTCTGGGGATCGACGATGACATATGTAGATTTGTGGACAATCTACTCAGGAATAGGGTTATATTCTCAACGATAGGTGAAACTAGTGTTCAGAGGCTGGTGAACAGGGGAACTCCCCAAGGGGGAGTTCTATCCCCACTCTTGTGGAACTTGACTATGAACACCATGTTGATGAGGATGGTCGACATGAGGATTAAAACAGTGGCGTATGCTGATGATGTTGCGCTGGCCATCACAGGGAGACATTTGAACGTAATGTCTCAGTGTATTGAGGCTGCTTTGGGAGTACTCAGCACCTGTAGCGCATCATGCGGGCCGGATGTTAATCCTTCAAAGACGGAATTGGTACTCTTTACGAGGAAGTACAAGACCGAAGACTTTAGTCTTCCGAGATTTAACGGAATTCAGCTTCAGATTTCTCACAGTGCCAAGTATCTGGGAGTGGTTCTGGATAGCAAGCTGTCATGGGGACTTAATTTCCGGATGAGAGTGGAAGGGCAATAGTTGCCATATATTCGTGTAGGGGTGCAATCGGTAGAAACTGTGGCATGGGCCCGAGGTGTGCAAATTGGATCTTTGAGGCTGTAGTAAAGCCGACTCTGTATTACGGGGTCGTTGTATGGTGGACTGCATTGGATAAGACCAGGAACCGCGCGATGCTTGAGAAAGTATATAGACTTGTCGCATTGATGATCACGGGATCAATGCGATCTACTCCCACGAGCGCACTGTTTATGATATTAAACTGGCTCCCGGTGGACATCATGGCCAAACTGATGGCTCTTTGCTCAGCGACACGGCTGCACGCAGATGGGCTGGCCAAACAAGGTGGTCGAATGGATGTCGTATTCATTGGCCAATTCATTGGACTTCAAATGGCTCACTGTAAGTCACTTATCGGGAGCGAGTCTTACAGAGTTGCGCAGATGAGGTGGACCTGTGAGTCCTCCTGCTCGATATCCAGGATCCTATGGCCTGGATATGATGAACGAAGAACTAACTCTCTACTTAAGTTCAGCAGGGATCAGACTAGGACAGTGATACCGGTAGGGACTCATGCTGGAAGAATGGGTCTGGAATTTAACGACTAATGTAGAAGTTCTTCTCTTCACTAGGAAGACGAATTGGTTGAACTTTGCAGTGACGCCATCTGAGTAATTGCTCTATAGGATGAGCATTGGCGCTGGATATCACAAAGGGACCACTAAGGAACCCAAGTGAGCTGTATCTCGATGGCTGCCCATGGAACCTAACCTACCTTATACTCAAGAAACAAAACGACGTAGAAAACCCAAAAAGTGTGGCAAATGTTAGAAGCCAATGTGTCTTGAACATTCGATCACCAATATCGAGTGCACAATATGTAACAATAATGCATTATTTTCATTTTTCAAATAAAATAATGTAATTTAAACACACTATAAAATGGTTTGTTGCCTTTTATTTTGATATAAGCTGGTGTGGTACAAACGTATCCCGGGTGTGTGTTTACGCAGGTGTCGGCTTTGGAAGCGCGTAGCTTCTGAACCACTGATCCGAATTGCATAAAATAACCTTTAAACAATTAGAAATTACTTATGTTTCCTAGATCCGAAATCTATATTCCTAAAGTTAAGCCGTTCCTGAGTTACAGCACTGCAAAGTTGCAAGTGGATACATTTGTACCCGGGTGTGTGTTCTAGTGTTAATGAATCATTTTCATAAAAAAATTTTCATTGGAATTTCACAGTTATAATGAAGTATTTTCGTTAAAATTGCTTCATTGAATTTCGTAATTTCGTTAAAAATTTTCATTGGATTTATTAAAACTTAAGTTTGTCCAAGTTAAACAAAAAAATTTAATTGGGAACATAAAAAAACAATATACAAACATAAATAATTATATTTATTAATTAACACAAATTTATAGTTTCCTTAAAAAATGTTAAATTGTTAATTAAAAAATGTAAGATGAAATTATTTTGCACATCTAATGTAATATGCCATTAAATTTATGAAATCAAAATTTTTTTTATAAAAGCAACATATTTCAATAATTGAAAAAAAAAATTATTTTTAACATTCAAATAACTCAATAGTCTCAATAATTAAAAGCATAAAAATATTTCAAAAAAGGATGCCTTCATAAATTAAAATTTTCATTATAACAATGAAAAATGTCATTATAGATAGTAATGAAAAAAAACTTTCAATCCATCAATATGTATGTTTTTAGTTTTCTTAATTATGTACACACGCTAGCAAAAAAACGTTGCTATTGTTGTTATGGACAATTTAATCTCATATTTACGCTCTTAATTGAGCAATGGCAATAAACATAGTGTTTTTTATTCAAAAACTACACTGCCCCGGTAGGCTAGCTGGTAGTGAGCTAGTCTATCAGCGCCGGGGTTGCGGGATCGATTCCCGTCAGAGACTTGCTCTGCTTTCTGCAGACAAGCGTGAAAATTCGCTTAGGGTATTAATAAAAAAACAAAAAATAATAAAAAAAAATAAGTTTTCAACAAATAGAAACTGGGAATTATTTCCTTTCGAAGGTTATATTATATTCAACATTTTTTTATTTTTCGAATTTATTCTATGAGCTTAATTTCAGTTATGTATTTTATAAAGCTTTTTTGTAATAGTCCTATTCCTTCAATTTTTCAGAAATGAATTTTTTTGTACACTACCAGACTATTATATTGTATCTTCTTGTTACATTTTACCTTAGCTTTCCTTTGGACAGCAATGAAGTATATTGTATGTACAGAAAAATTTACAATTATCAGACACCAGCAGAATGTAATGCATTTTCTAATACATAACTGAAATTTAGATCATAGAATAAATTTGGAAAAATAATAAAAGTTAAAAATAAGTTTTCTTTAAAATAGTGATAAAAATATTATTTTTAATGAAATTGTGTCATTAAAGTCTTGTATATTTATCATTAAATAATGAATATTTTCATTGAATCTAATAGAAATATATTTATTCATCCAATGAATAATATATATACATCTAATGTAATGTTTCATTAAATACATTTTAATAAAACAGGTTTCATTGATCCAACTAAACGCTGAATGGGTTCCTTTTTAATGCAATTTTTCATGGGAATAATGTCAAAATTCATTATAACACCTTTGGTAACAGGGTGTGCAGACGAGTAACTACCGTTAATAAATACTGATTGGTAAGAGATTACTAAAATATGATTTAAGTAGATTATTTGAGGTCCCTGATAGACCAAATAACTTTTTAATTTTGATGTAAAGCAGAGAATGGTCAATTGCATCGAAAGCTTTGGAGTGATGTATAACCACTAGTATATTAACTTTCCCGATATCTTTATCATTTCGAATATCCGCACTTATATTTTTTAATGCTGTAACACAGATATGCTTAGCTCGAAAGCCAGATTGTTGTGGCGTGAGCAAATTATGCTGATCAATAAATTCATTTCCGAGTTATTTCTAGGGACCGGAATAATCTTAGCATGTTTCCAGCTACTTGGAAAGATATTAATAGTAAATATTGTGTTAAAATTGTGGATTAAATAAGGTAGTAATCTTGGCAAAAATATTCTTACAAATCAGGGGTCTAAATTGTCATATCCGATTGCATTTGATTTTAGCAAGTGAAGACTTCATCATTATAGACACATCGAAAATTCAATTGGATATTTATTATACTATCTTCTGATGAGTTTATATAGTCATTCATCGTGTGAATCATCATTTGATGGTATTGACGAAAAAATAACGTTGTGGTCGTCCGCTGATAAATTGCTGTCAATATTTTTGGTATGATTACCGATTCCACTATCGCGTATAGATCGCCACGTTGTTTAACTGTCAATAGCACTTTTAAATCGTTCAGCATAGAAAGTCGTTTTTGTTTTTTTTTATTTCTCGATTAATTTCCATTCTTATTCTACGAAATTCATCGTATAAAATTGGGATTTTGAAACGCTTCCAGCGAGAATGCGCAACATCTCTTTTCTTAATTAAATTGCTTATGACTGGATTGAACCAGGGCCTAGTATTATCTTTGACAGTTTTTGTTTTGATTGGAACAAAGCATTCATATAAATCAGAAATGTTATTCTCAAGAAAAGTGGTTTGCTGATTGGAAGATATCATATAAAATATATTATCCCAATTGATGGCTGAGACATGCTCATCTAGAGTTACAAAGTTAATGTTTCTGAAGTCACGATATGAAAAGGTTTGGACCACAACGTTTTAAATCAAAATCATATGAAGTGAAAATTAGGTCATGTTTGGAAAAACCAGGAGCAGAAAGTTGCTCATAAACTTGAACTTTTAAGATGCTGCAAACTAGAAATAGATCTAGGAGAGTGTTGCATGTAGTAGTATAATGAGTTGGTGAATAGCGGTTGACAGATTCAATGGAAATCGAGAAGAGATTAGCTGAGAGTGTGGTTTCAGTTAATAAATTTGAGTTAAAATCTCCAGAAATAACACAGACCGCCTATAATAACGAAAGTTGTTCAAAATAATTAAAAATGGTGTCAGTGGAAATATTTCGATTAGGCCGAAACACACAACCAACAAGCAATTTTCTGTTAGCGGATACAATTTCAACGAACATTCCATTTTTGTTTTTACATTGGTGTTTGAAAGGTTTGAGGATATAAAATTACATTTTATGTTATTTTTTATAAAAATTCAGTAGTTTTTAACATTTAAAAAGGGCCCTGACTATACGTATTTTCCTTGTGTTGGAAGGGAAATCTTGTAAAGGGCGCAGGTTGGCAAAGGTCGACACACAATATACGGAGAGATGGACGGAATTTTTACGATGTCTTATCGGACATGTCTAACAAACACGTTTGTTTAGTTTGTATGTAATCGGGCTAGAGAAGAAAGATTGCCAAACAGATACGAAATAAGTTTTATGTTTGTTAATGTGTAGTAGCCAATTTAACATAAGACAGACATTTTTGGAAAGACATGTTGAAAATGCAATAGGTTTTCGGAAGCATGTTCAAAAGAGAATGAATAAAACACACAAATAAACAGGCTGAAAAGACATCGTATAAAAGCATCCATGTTCTGAGTCAGAAAAAGTCATAGAGCTGTAGTCAAAGCGCTTCTTTAGCAATCAGTGGTTCATATTTATCTAATCTATGTCGCAATGACTTTCCAATGAGATATTTATACAACCGCAGCAAGTTTTGACATGTACAAACAAAAAAAAAACCAAAATAACATTTCCAAAATTTTTGCGACATCCGAGTATGCAATTTTAGTAAACATTAAAAAATTGTTTGCCCACTGTTAAGGGAGTGCAAAAGTTATTTTCAAAACCTTGTAAACTTTATTAATATTTCCTTTTACACAATAAAATTCGGAATCTACTTTTATTCAAAACCAATAATAAGTGTGTTAACTAAAATTTTTTTCAAAAAGAAATTCGCATTTTTAACAACAACAGAAAATTTATTCATAATCACCATATAATTTTCTTTTTTCATCCTCAAACGCCGCCATATTATGTCATTATGCATAATGATGCACAAAAAAAGCGCAAAAACAAACAATAAAAATAAATGAGAGAAACATATTTATGTTGTTGTGGTTTTTGTATTAGCATAATTTTTAAAACAACTTTTGCCGCCTTGTGTCGTTGTTGTCAAAACGACATTCATCATCGCGCATAAATCGTTATCGTAAAAGGATTAACAAACGACTAAGCGCACACACAATGCCTCCGACACGACAAAGTCGATCATTGACGGTATCAAAAGACGATATATTTTGTTTTGCTTTAGTTTCTTGATTTTTTCGACTTGAGCCGAACTGAACATCAGACTGAAAGTCGTACACATGCATATGACTTAGAAAACAATGATGTTGATTTCGTTGATTAAGCCAAATTAATGTTACAAGTACATACAACAATAATAATAAAACAATAAAAAATAAATAAAAAAAAATTAAATTCGTATGTATTTTGACAATTACAATGATGACAGACTGATTGTAATTTATTTACAAATCAACAAACAAAGGAATGACAAAAAAAAGCTTCAATCTTGACATGATAACGACGGCATTCAGAAGACAAGACTTTGATTTACAAAGAAAATTTAAATCAGTATGAATGAATGAATGTAAACAAAACATTAACAGAAATTAAGGAGAGTCTATTTAGCACATTTTTTTTTGAAGGAAGTGTTTTGACATGAGGTTTTTTCTTTACTTTTCTGGTTAAGTGAGAATAAAATAAATTTGTACGCACTTAAGACATTTTACACCAACACGCAAGTCTTAAGTAAAGGGTCCGCCAAATAACTTTTTTTTTTGAAAATGCTATAAAAAAAACTACTGAATATTTTCTCAAATTTCTTTTTTTATTTGAAAGTACAATCCTTCCGGTTAATAATGGAAAATAATTTTATTCAAATGGCTGCCTCGGCTAGCCATGCAGTAGCCTACACGATCGGTCCAATTTTTAAGCACATTATCGATTGTCCTTTAAAGCGTCAATTGTCTCTGGTTTGTCGGCGTAACACTTATCTTTGACAGCACCCTACAAATAACAGTCCAACGGTGTCAAATCGCAGCTCCGAGGTGTCCAAACGACATCAGCTCAGCGGCTGATAATGCGATCTTCAAAAACAGGGCGCAAAACATCGAGTGTTGCTTCGGCTATGTGGCACGTAGCGCCGTCCTGTTGAAACCAAATGTTGCCAATATCCTCCTCTTCAATTTTGTGAACAAAAATTCGTTCAACATGGCCCGAATACGATCGTCATTGACTGTAACGGCCATTCCTTGCTCATTTTCAAAGCAAATTGGCCCAATTATGCCTCTGGACCAAAATCCGCACCAAACAGTGACTCGTTTTGGGTGCAACGGCTTTTCAATGTATGCGTGCGGGTTTTCTGTGCCCCAAACAATTTTGCTTGTTTACATACCCGCCAAGATCAAAATGAGCTTCATCTGAAAAGATGATTTTTTTGGCAAAATCGGCATCTTCTGTAAGTCGATCGCAGGCCCACTTAGCGAAGCAAAAACGCATATTTCCCAGCGTTGGTCAAACGTATACACAACCAAATTCGTTCAGCGGAAGAATAAAACTAATTATCTGTCAAATCTGACATGAGCTACATAAGTGCTACCATTCGCGAAATAAGCACTAGTTGAAAACAAAACGTTAGATGGCGGACCCGTTATTTTAAAGAAAATGTTTGTTGATCTAATTTTTTAATGAAGTATTTAAAAACAATATCCATTTATCATTTATTTTTTAATGTAAAATTTTCCTCGAAAAAGGTTATACTTGTCTGAAAGTGTAAAGTACCCTTTAGAGCAGTGGTGTCCCAAAACACGAAATCACACTTACATGCATGTGGTAGAAGCAGCAAAACGGCGAGATTTTTTTAACGGTATCTGAATCACTGTTGGGATCTGCCAATTTTTAAATTGTACCGTCTCAATCGCAATATTGTACCAAATTAACATAAATTGTACCGAAATTTCGCTATAAAATAAAAAATCATACAAAGTAATTACTAACACTTTCTTATTCAATAAAAATACAAGTAAAAAGGAACACCACAGTACACTGATAGAAAAATGCATCTTCATATTGATGATGCCCTAACATCAAAATTGTGACATCAATGTTACTACAAATGGCATCAATGATGCAAAAAGTGACATCAATCCAATGACAAACGTCTCCGAACAATTTTGTAATTTTTTACGTGTCATCTATTTTATGACTATATTGACATCAATTCGATGCCACATTTTGTGTATTATTAACATTATTATCATGATAACAATGTATTACAGGAAGCAAAAATTCCTATATTCTATTGTTTTAAATTATTTGGTTAAATACAACAAATTTTTAAAGTATAATGATTACGAAAACCATATGGGGCATGGTGCTGGTGTCTTGTTATTGAGAGTTCTGCTGTAAACAAAGGTCGCAATTCAACAAACGTGAAACAAACATATGTAACGGGTAAGTAAATAATAATATTCTCTCACTTTGACTTAAGTCAATTCCAATGACTTTGACTTGATGGCAAACTGTCATTAAATTGATGCTAATGTGTCATTTCTCCGATGTTACTTTGTCATCGCACTGAGGACATGTTCGTCAAAAGTGCCACCAAAACAATCGTCAAAAATGGCGATTTGGAGACACTTGATCCCAGGATACCTACAGGAATACGAGTTCAAATACTTATGTACGTATGTACTTAATATGTTAGTAATATATCATGAACACAAATTAACAATAATGCAATGCTAGAGATTTGTTATTAAATATTTTATTATTGAAAAGAAAAGTAAGTTAATGCACCTCAAAGAAATTATAAAATTGTACCAAAAGATGATGAATTGTACCAGTGTACCGATAAAATTTCGATTGTACCAAATTTGGTACAATTGTACCACAAATCCCATCAGTGATCTGAATGGGAATTAATTTTATACTCTCTGTTGGGATGTAGACAAAACAGCAACCGAATTTTCTTTAAAGCTTGGTACTCTGTTCAACATTTCACGTGAAATGCTGTCAAAACGCATATGAAAAAATCTTGTGCGGAATATCTAGGAAATAATGTTGATAGAGTTCTACTCTGTTCAATTTGTGAAATGTTCCGAAATGTTTTTGGCAATATTTTTTTACTACTGCGAAATAATGTACATAAGCTGCACTTATTTCACGTGGAATTTAAAGCAAAAAAGTATGAACTGATTATTAAATAAGAAATAAAAAATTAAAATAACACAAACTGTAACAGTTTTTTTTATCAATATTTACTTTCTTTTTTTATTAAATTTTTTACATACGCAAAACAATGTCGCATACTGTGCAGGTATAAAAACGTCAAATTGTACAAACTCGCATAATAGGTAATGCTATGTTCATACGACGATAGAAACGACTAGTTTCGCTCTCTGAAACTAGATTGCCAAACATGCTGTTCATACGATTTATTCCTGTTTCATTTTGACATTTTTTTCGTGTTGTTACTGTGATTTTTTTAAATAGATAAAAAAGTAAATAAAACTTAAGAATATATTATTTAATACTTTTATTTATATTAAGGTATTATAATTATCATTTTATTTTATTAAAAATCATTTTTTATTTTCTTTTTTTCTTTGCTTTGATATTTTTTGAGAACTAGTTCAGATAAACTAACGATAACTGTTATCAAAGTTGGAGATGATAGTACATTTTTCCTGTTTCGTAGCCTGTTTCAAAATGAAACGACCTGTTTCGCTCTCAAAATTTTGTATGGGAAAACAAGTCGTTTCAATCATGTTTGGGGCGCTAAACAGGAAAAAGAGAGCGAAACACGAATATTGATGTCCGTGTGAACATGGTATAAGGTTGATACATGTCAAAATTTTCGTGTGAAATACTTATTTTATACGTTATATAACTGCATGTAGTGTCAGTTTAACGGTTTACCAGATCTGACGTATGAGCTTGTTTTTAACCTCATTCGTTTAAACTGTTTGCCTGGTGGAGAACCAACCATTTAAAGCGTGGTTAAATTTTAAGGGCCGATGTTTATTTTGAATAAAACACAAATTATTTAGGAAACTATGGTCATTTCTTTTTATTGTGATAATTTTGATATGGTTCAATTATGTATGGGACAAAGTATCGGCCAAATGGACACCACGACCTCCAACCGATGGTTCAAATTTTCGATGACGGTGAGGCATAATTAAGGTTCCATGCCGTTAATGTGCCGAATTATCTCATCCATTTGAATTGTTGCTGGCGTTTCGACGTACACCTTTTCTTTCAAATAACCCCAAAAAAAGTAGTTCAACGGTGTCAAATCACATGATCTTGGCGGCAGTGTTGCCAAAGTTGGTGACTAAAAATGGCTAAATTTACCGAAAAAATGGCTAAAAAAATGTTAGAGTAAAAACGCTTTAAAATTCAATAAAAGAACAGAAAAAAATTAATTACAATAAAATTGTTAGTTGAGATAATTTTTTTACAAAAGAATAAACAGAAATTATTTTTTGAACATTTAAAAATCAATAAATTCAATGCCATTATTGATCATCTCATAGGAATCACTAGTGCCAATTAGTTTTAAATATTTTGAAGGTAAAAAATAATCATGACAATATTTACAAGACCTTTTGAGTCAAAATCTAAAAATAATAAAACAATTAAAAAGTAAAGTCGGTCAAACCCGACTATATTTTACCCTACACCACATTAAAGTTTTTTTTTCAAATTATCTCCAAAATTGCGACCAGCCACAGCCAGACAGTTAGCCTGACGGACATCGTTAATTGGACTCGGAAGGTGATTCTGAGTTGATCGGTGTACTTTTTTTTAAGGTATTACAAACATCAGCGCAAATGCATAGAACCCTCTTCACTATTGTGGTTATGGCAGCGAAAAACTGTTATTTCTTCCACTTCTTCATATGTTTTTGGCCAAAAAAAAACTGTTGTTTTTACTTCTGTTTTATTAAATGGGAACAATCGCTGTCAAACCAACTCAAAAAGCGCAAAGTTGTACACAAATTTTCGTTTTTGTTCAACAGTTTTTGGTTTCGACTGCAGTTTTTTATAACCTGGCTGTGGGTATAAATATTTTATTATTATGGTAAAAATATTTTCCTAATCGATTAAATCAAATTAACGGTTGCTAAATGTAATCTAATTCTCAAATTATTTTCAACGTTGCAACGCGTTGTTTACTGGGCTAATCACCCTCTCTACTTCAGCATTTTACCATGGAAGTGAGAGCAACTTTTGAGTAAATTCTGTGTTGATCCATTTTATAAATTTAATATTGGCATACTTTTTCTTTATTTTGAACGACGTTTTATCGACATCCTTTATAGCAGTTTTCAACATTTGTACAAGTTGTGATTTAAATGCGTTTAAATTGTTAGAAAGGTTTATTTTACTTTTAAAAATGTCTATAAGAAAATTAAAGTTATTAATTTAAGAGAAAAAACGGCAAAAAAAACTTCAAAATTTATTAAAAGTTTCAGACAGTCAAACCAAAACATCCGGACATGTCGTCTGCCGAAGTTCTTTGGTGTGTACAACTTTTCGTTGTTTGCATTAACTTTGCCTTCGACTGTTTACATTAAATAAATCAGAAGTCAAAGCAACAATTTATTTTTGTCTTGTGAAAAATTATAAAGTTGATGTTACAGCATAAACTTATGCCTTTGCTATTTTAACTGCAGTGTTTTTAAACACTGAATTTTACATCTAACACAGCCACTATATACAGTAGGGATGCCAATTGGGACTGGTTTTCGCAAATCCCGGGATTCGGGATTACAAAAAATCAAATCCCGGGATTTTACGGGATTTTACGGGATATCGGAATTTTTCGGGATTCGGGATTTTTGAAAATTTAGAGATAAATGCTTTTTATAGATATTTATTTAAATAAAACGTCTTTAAAAAAAGTTTACAAACGAAGGTTTTATAATTAATTTATTATTTTAAAGTTAAATATTACTTAAATTTGTAAAAACTTTAAATTGTGACTTTTCTTATTTAATGACTTAGTTAATAATAAATATGATAAAAAAAACAACGTACGATTTTAAACAATGTGTTACTTGATTCAATAAAAAAAAATAATTACCATAAAAGCTATATTTGATTCAATTATCTCAGTTCATTCAAGCTAAATAAAAAAAATAATTAATATTCTAATTGAACAACGCAACATAAAAGTTGATTTATTTGTAAGATTCTATTAAAATTTAATTAAAGGAATTAAAATAAATAATTGAAATTTGAATTCGAAATTAACTAAAAAAATCAATTTATTTAGTTAACCATTAAAATCTTATTTTAACAAAAACACATTTTTATAACCACCACTACTTGCCGTAGGAATTATGCAGTGTATAAATTATATACATTACTTAATATTGTGAAATCGCTCCATTAATTACCGTAGGTTCGATGCCAACTCTCGGAAAACACTTTAATAATCTTAACCCTGTAAAGAGTAAAGTTTAAATTTTGTATTTGGTGCACCAGTGAATTGTTTTGTGCATTTCAAAAACATTTTTTTCTTCAATAAATTTTCTTGTTTAATTATTTTCAGCACTTCTCACGTTAAAAGTTCTTTATAATTATTGGAAACGCTTGAAAATAATAACAAAGTGTAACAATTTTCTATCGTTTTCAATGACAGTATTAACAGAATTAATCAAATAAATATTAAAGATCAATATTTTGTTCCCTATCCTCTCATGGGGAATGTCATAATGAATTTCTTTTTATAAAAAAAGGTTAAACAAAAAAATTAAGTTAACAATTTCGGGATTGACAAAATCCCGGGTTTAAAGAAATTTAAATCCCGGGATTCGGGATTCGCTAAATCCCGGGATTTTCGGGATCGGGATTTCGGGATTGGCATCCCTAATATATAGTATTGTTTGAAACCTTAGCAACTTGTCTTGATAAAGTAATCAAAGCCTCATATTATTATTATAATTATTTTGAAGAAATTTCAGATTGGATATTAAAAAAAGCTTACTCGCATTGGACTGTCGCAAAATGGAAAACTGTTTAATTTAGCGACAAGACTAAATTAAACTTGTTAAATTAAGATGGAGTATACCACTCAAAAACTAAAGGGAATGGTAATCATGTAATCGTAACCATAGAAAAGAAAATGTATTGGCGTGAACCCGTTTTTCTAAGAGTGCAGTTAGCACTTTTGTCCTTTCTAGGGACTTGCTAGCCAACTTCGTTCTTCAATTGGCTAAATGGGAAATGCCACTTCTATTGGTGTTTCAATATGACAATGACAAAAAACACTCGGCAAAACTAATCAAATATTAATTGTCTGGTAAAAGGATTCGAGTCTTAAATTGGCCAGCTTTATTACCAAGCTTAAATCCCATAGAGAACATTTTCGGCATTCTAAAGCGCCGTTGGGAGCTGGTCGTTTTAAAAATAAGGAGGATCTGTCTAAAATTAGTGTGGGAATCAATGTCATGAACAATTTCAACAAATCTTAATGCATCTAATTAAGGGTTGGAGTATATATGTTTTGAATAACGCCTTCCTCAACTTTAAACCTGTTGCAAGAACTTTGAGCTATTAAGCATAAATTTTGCTCCATATCAACTATTTCAAAACCTATCAAGTATGGATTTGCTCTAAACGCCACTGTTTGGCGAATGCTGCAAATGCCTCATACAAAAACGTACACAAAAAATTGCACTCTTGCATTGCTTCGTTGCCGCAAGAAAAAAAGAAGTAAAGTAACTAAATAAACAAAATTAAATATCAACAACTCAATTCATAGCAGTATTTATACGTATGCAGCACAAAAACCTACGTTTTAAAAATATGTTTATAAAAATGGTGTATGCGGCACAAAACAATACTTTTTTACTTTCAATGAAATACTATTAAATTTTTAGTTCGTTAAAGTCAAGATAGAAAAACTGCCATTTCCACTTCTTCATTTGTAATGGGCCAAAATAAACTGTTTCTTTCACTTCTGATTCATTAAATGTAAACGGTCGCTATCAAACCAACCCAAAAAGCGAAAAGTTGTACAAACATTTTTGTTTTTTGTTCGACAGTTCTTGGCTTCGACTGCAGCTTTTTAAACCCTACTGAAAATACAAAAAAATTCTTTCGGTTAAATTTTTAGAAAACTTTATGTTAACTTACTTTGTTGTTTTTCTCCACTATGACTTTTTGGCATATGCGTCAAACCATATTGAAATTATAAAAAAATTTTGGATGAAGTTTCCTGGCGATCTGGCATCTGTGCATAGGAATATCTTATCCCATCAACAATAAATTTCAGTGTTTTTATCAAGAATAAAAATTGGGAATTAAGTACGAATAACAAATTCATTTAAATAATTAAAAACTCTCTGAAACTGTCATTTGCTATTGTTAAGTGCAAAAATTATTGCACATTCTGTCAATCCAATGTTTTTTTTTTAATTTAGTTTCGTTTAGCTTAAACTACATTTAGCATATCGTGGTTGCGGCCTTTATAGTTAGAAAATGACGCGTTTCAATTGCCTTAACTTAAAGAAAAATCTGTATTTTTATTCAAACGTTCAAACATAAAATCTACATTCATTAAAGATCATTTCGAACTGCAAAAAGTCTACAGCAAATGGCTGGCTGTCTTCTCATTATTAGTTTATTCTTAAATAAATTAAACGTTTACAAATGCAACGCATAAATTAAGACGATAATGGTAATGTAGTGAGAAACAACACCCTTTTCGATTACTCAAAACTTTTATGAAGTTTTTCATTTATGGAAAATATTACATTAAAAAAAGCTTAAGGAGACCCCATTTTAATTACTATTGTAAGAAACGTAAAACTTTCATTAGAATTGTTTTCGTTTTGTGTTCCATTTTCTTTAAGTTAAAATTAAAGTGCGTGTTATTGACGGCCAATTAAAATTATAATTTCTAACTATTATGACTACAGTCCTTAATTAATGTTAAATACATACTGCTACTTGCAATGGTTGTTAGTGCTTTGAGTACTAAATTAAGCTGCGATAGACATCGCACTGTGCTGCTTTAGTATTTTCCCTTCTTTTCATTTTCCATTTTAGGTTCCTTAATATTTAAGACAGTTTTTTCTTTTTTTTTTTTATTAAATTTGCTTATTGCATGCATGTGATTTAAGAACATAATTTTAAGGTGTTGGATATTTTAAAACGAATTGCATGCTTGCATTGTCTGATATCAATCAAATAATTTTATTTCAAGTTATCTTAAACTGGGGAACTTGTGTGCAGAAATATGGTTTTCTTTTAAAACAGATTTGCCTGATATTATTCGAATGGCTCCGCGATACAAAATTATCTCAATCACTCAAGTATATTTCAATGGAACTTTGTTCAAAATTTTTAATTTTGTCAACTTTTCAACTCACATGTACTATTGCAAGGTAACCAACCCTTCGTCGAATCAACGAACTATTAAAAAAATAGCAAAATGCTTTTTAAAGTAAAAATCAACAAAAAAAAAAGTTTTACTGCCAGGCCTACGATGTCGACAAGAACATTTTATTCATATATATATATTGACAACAATAATAAAACAATTTAAATTTGTTTTTGTTTTCAATACAAATATACGAAGGAAATATTCTTGTCGACATCGTGGGCCTGGGCCTTAGTTAAGCATATTATTAAAAAATAAAATTAACGGCCAATTGCACCAAGTTCAGTTATAACTAACTATCGGTTAAGGCTAGTTTACACGGTAATAAAATGTATTAAGACTTTGTAGAATCAAAATATTATGGAATTCTCTCCTTGTTAAAAATTGCCTGTTGTATTTGTAATATTGTGATATTAAGGCTATTTTGTCATGTAAATACACAATTGAACTTGGAGAATCCACGTCCTACCCACGGAAGTAAAAATTACAACCAATTCGGGTACTTACTAATAAAGTGGCAGCACTGGTTGGCAGCGTAGAAATCAATCTTAAGTTAAAGACCTGTAGTGCGATTCGCTATGCTTTTTAAACCACAATTGTTTCGTTTAAAAATGTTAACCACAAAATTAACCATTTTGCTATTCACTAACACTTTTAACGACATCTGCTGGTGTTAAAAGACAGCTGTTTCAGTCAGCTGTTAGGGTATTTTATCCTCCCTACAAGAAATGAATGAGCGAGTAGTCATATTTTTCATTTTGGTGTTAAGAAAATGATAGAAAGAAGTGATCGAAATGAAGTTATCGGTCACATTCGGTCATTTCTTTCTATCATTTTCTTTACACCAAAATGAAAAATGTGACTGCTCGCTCATTCATTTCTTGTAGGGTTATTTTGATGTTTCTCTTGGCAGAGTTGCCATGATAAGTCAATTTGGATAGAGAAAAATATAAAACTGTTTACCGTGGTTGGAAATAAGTAATGGCGTTTTCTTTTCTGAGTAAAATTCTGCATTTATTCTGCCTTTTACATTTTCTTATGTTCTTTTCTGAAATACATGTGTTATTCTAAAAGTGTAAAGCGTTCTTTTCTGATGATGTTTCCTTTAAAATTGAAAAAAAATGCTACATGTTCAACACTCAACTAGATTAAGGCGAATTCAATACAAGGTGGTGGCAAGTTTCGAGCCGTCAACACTAACAATGCAATACAAAAAACATGTGTTGTTTCTGCTGGCTTTGGATTATTGTAGTCTTGCACACAGAAAAAAATACCAATGTAAAATTAACATGGAAAAATGTTGATTGAGAATCATGTTAAATTTCTGCAAAAGTATGCCCTTTATTTAAATGTACCATTATTTCATATTAATTTTCAATGAAAAATATTAAAATAATCTTTAATCACGCTAATTAAA
This sequence comes from Pollenia labialis, assembly GCA_949318255.1. Lineage (NCBI taxonomy): Eukaryota > Metazoa > Arthropoda > Insecta > Diptera > Polleniidae > Pollenia > Pollenia labialis. The sequence continues at coordinate 206,386,766 of OX439139.1, forward strand.
TATTATTCACTGATAAAAAAATGAAAAAAAATATTAAAATATAAATAAATATGGATTCAATATTGAATCTATAAAAACCTGCTTTATATTAAAATCAAAAGTCTATCTTGTTAAATTAACATGCATACATAGTTAAGTATGTTAATTTTTTTATTTTCATTCCTAAAATATGTTATAAAAAGAAGACAATTCCCGTATTCTTTTAATTATAATTATTTGGTTAAATAGTACATCAAGTTTTCAAAGTAGAATAATGACGCAAACCATATCGGGCCATTCTGCTGATTGATCTGTTAACAAAGGAGACTACAAAATAAGTGAAACATGTGTTACAGGAGTAAGTGTTTTGAATTATTCTTAAATAAATGTAAATGTTGTCTCTGAAGCTTCTTCACACCAATTAGGTTCTACATGAAATGTTCGCAAGCAATTATAAAATCAGGTTGAATTAACATGAAACACGTATGAAGCAAAATCACCACCGAAAAATTTTAAATCAACCTTGTTTTCGACGTTTTTAACTTGATTTTTTTCTGTGTGTGCCACCACCTGTAATTGAATTTACCTTGCGCTAGTTGTACTTTATTGTTTAACGCTAAAATTTGTGTTCTTTTGTAAACGTAAAATATGAAGCACTTCTTAACAATTTGGGAAGCATTTAAAAATGTTGCCAAGTCACATGTTACACTTATGCAACACTTTTTTTAGAAAAGAAAACGCCATAAGTGAATCACATAGTGGTGAGGGCAAATATCAAAATGTGTGGTTAAAGTAAAAACTTTTAAAGTGTTAAAAGTTAGTGAATTGCACTACTGGAATTTGTATTATAGTATAGTTGTATAGTACACTATGAGAAAAAACGTGCTAAAATCAAGATTTTTCGTTCAAATTCAAATCATTTCAAACATCATAATTTTTTTTTATCTCATTCAAGATTGTTATGTGAACGAATTCAAGATTTTGTTCTTATTAGAAATCTTAAATCAAGAATTGATTCTTAATGAAATTCTACTTTTAAGATCGATTTTAAGAATGTATTATTGAAAATAGTCTTATTGGTTTGTATCCGAATTCAAATCTTGAAATAAAACACAGGTTTTTATTTATTTAAATATTTATTTATTTAAATATTAACATATGTATACTTTTATATTAAAAAAAGGAAACCGCAATGATAATTTAATACTTACAAGTTCATTAATATGTACTTATCTAAACTTAGGTCCAACATATGTCTTTCCATTATTTATTGGATATAAAAATCCGAAATTTTAATTATATCTATTTCATTAAGTAAAGAACTAATTTCATAAGACTGGAAGTGCATTTACTTGGAATCTCTGGAACTCCATTCTTAGCTCCAGAGAAGGAATCGCTTCTTTTATGACTTTAAAAAGTCACTTTTGAGCCTGAAACAAATTAATTGAATGTCAAATAAGAGGTTGTGATATAAATCTATGAATCTATGAATTTAAAAAAATTTTTTTATTTGCACATATAAATAGGAAGGAGTACTTACTTACCCCTTCGATACAGACTTCATTTGAAACTCTTGAAGAAAGTTTTTTAGCAATGCGTTGTCTCTAAACTCCGATGCAATTTCCTACGGCATGCTGATTGCATCATATTGTCCATTGGCCAGCGGCTATAAATCGTCACTCATTGGTATGGTTATAAACCACATTTCATCTGTGTTCTGATTTTCCATTTTTAGTTGCCTTTCACAATACTTTTATTTCTCTTTTTAACTTTTTTTTCTAAATAAGTCTTCTTCGTTCAGGGTCTTACAATTTATTACACAACACGCTTTCATTGATGTTTAACTTTGAAAAAAAAACAAGAATTAAATCTTAACTTTAAAAATATATTTTTAATTTTAAAAAAATGATCTTAAAATTAAGATTACGTTCTTGATATTTAGAATTCAATATAAAAATTGAGAATGCCAATCTTACTGACCAAATTTCAAGATTGAAATCTGAAGATTTCTGCAATCTTAATTCAAGAATTTTACTCTTAAATTTAGATCGTAATTTTTCTCTAAGTGTAGTTGGTTTTTTAAAAAGAAATCTGTATTGAAGAACATTTAAGAATTACCTGCCAGATTTTTGTTGTATTATGATGCCAATATTTATATATGTACATATGTATAGATAAATTCTTAAATATAATTATAATTTAGTTTTATTAGTCACAGAAATGGATTTGAATAAATTACCAACATACATACATACATACGATCATTATCAAACAGACAAAATTATTTCCTAATTAAAAAAAAAATCATTTAAAAATTTTAATAAAATACCATTTAAACATGTTAGAATTAGTAAGCATTAGTTCCCCTAGATTAAACAAATAATTAATTATGATAAACAAAAAATTATATTTGAACAAATTGTGTACATAAAAATATCTCAAATTAAATCAAATAGAAATATTTGTTTAGTTTTTTTTTAATGAAATTTAGAAAATTATGAATTAAATGTTCAAAAGTCACAAACCATATAAAATGTCAAATTATTTAGACACCTGCAATAAACTGACTTAAAAATGGAAAAGAACTAAATGCTTTGGCACAATGCCACTGCCAAAGAATAGCAAATATTAAAATACTATTACGAAATGTTGTTATTCTTCTTCTACATCTTGAAGGAAGACCAACAAAAAAAAACACTCTAACGCCCTCATAATTGACCATTAAATTATGGTTACAAAATTTTTTACGTGGTACCCCGATATTGTGGTTTCATCTATTTCTCTCTGTCATGTCATGTTTTTGAGTTGCTGGCCTTTCATTATTTTTGATGCCGACGCTTTAAATTTTTGTATATTTTTTTTTTTTTTTTGTTTTTCAAAATGTGTTAGAGACATAAAATTTAAAAGAGATCATGTTCAAACACCATCATATCGACTTTAAACTGTTGGTTTTACATTTTATGTTTGTTGCAAACGGCAAATCTACGTAATTGCCTGCAATTATCCAAACGTTTACAAACTACCCAATATATATAAACTGCCATAAAGTTTTTGTTTTATAATAAAATACAGTAGAAAATAAAACAAACTACTTGTAATTTGAATTTAGAGCAAAAACAGTAAAATACGCTGGTAAAATTATCTGGATGAAGCTTCAGTAATAAGACAGAGGCTTAAAAGAACTAAATTGAAAGAGAATTTTTATGCAGTCATACACGATTAATATTTGACAAAGTTTAATTTCTTCGAAATAAAAAACAAATATAATTAATAAAATTAATGAAAAACTGCGATTTTAATTAAAGAAATTAGATACCATTGTTCCACCCTTCGTTTATAATTTTTCGAATACTCTGACCTGACATCATCACAAATAAAATCACAGGATAATGTAACAAGAAAAGGTTTCGATTGGTCACCTCAAGCAAGCCGAAAAATGGGCCTTGAATCCAAAACCTGGCGTAGGTTAGTGGAAATTCATGGCTAACGTAAAACCCAGATTGAAAACCTTTGTTGTCGCCCTATGCTCCTTAAAGGAACTACGGGATTAAATATTTTTAAAACCCCACGCTTCCTATCGGCTACCCTGTATGTATTCTAGTGGTTTTAAAACGGTTCACTGTTGGTCGGCATTGATGCTTCTCTCTGTTTCTCTCCGGCATTCCAACGCTCCAGAGCGAATTGTCTAGACGATCATTACTTCTAAGATCTAGGGTAATTCTTTGGAATTGGACAACTGAGACTCCTTGCATTCGCCAAGATGGTGTGGACTACTCTGGGTATCATCACATCGAACTTACCTTTTCAATTGAAGGTTATTATACATCGTGGTAACGCTAGGCACCAACAGCGTCTATGCGAGGTCTTTATGATCAGCAACCTTACCTAATCTTACCCTGTATAAAGGACTACACTAACACACTAGTTTCATCGGAATAAGATTAGTTCAAAATTAGTAAATATTATGGCAGATCACATCCACAAAAGATCACAATTTATTTAACTTTATGGGGCGATGGTTCCTCCATGACGAACCTTATTAACAATTACTTGATGCAATAATTGGTAGGATTTTGCTTTCCTGTGGGGTAATAATGTAAAGTCAATGGCTGATTTGAACATTTTTAGATAACATTGTGAACACAAATGCCGCTATATGACCTAAAAAATTAAAAGAATTGTTATAAATTTACAAGATACTGTTAGTCGAGCTTAATTCCCAATTTGAAATTTATTGTTAAAGGGATAAGCTATTCCTATGCGCATTTCACTGGTTGCTTAGGCCAGATCGTCAGGAAACTTCATCCAAAGATTTTAGAAACACTAAAGATATTAAAACAAATAAAACTGTTAAGCGAATAAGAATTAAAGGCAACAGTCTTACTTGTATCAATATCAAAGTTTAAACAAAAACAATAACAATAAACAATAAGTTTATCCTTTCTTACATTACCCACTGCAATTGGTTGGAATTCTTCCAACATTAATTGTAGTTGTAAGTAGGATAAGAAAAAACAAACAAAATTAAAACAAAAACAAATTGCTTCATTGTTTTCGCAAAAAACAAAGCATGCTGCCGGTGCACTTTCCAGTTTTCTATCAAAGAAATTTGTTATAAATATTATTAAAAAAATAAATTAAATTTGCACCCGTAAATAAATTAATAGTATCAATTAAATAATTTTCGATATCAACAAATTATTTTGTAGATATGTTGCTGATATAAGTAAATTTATAATTAACTTGATCAAATTTTTAATAAAAAACGGATTTTATTTTTAATTAATGGTTATATTAAAAAAAATTGGTTAGAATTTGTTATGGGTAAGTACTGGGGTATTCATTGAATCGGGCTTTTGCTTTATTCGGTCAACCGCTCGATTAAATAACCGAGGTTTTGGTTTAATCGGTTAATTTTGTTATTGATCGGTTAACCGATTAATAAAGTTTTGTTATAAATTAAATCAATAAATAAAAATGCAAAAATTCTGCAAAAAATTTATTTCCGAATTCCTTAGTTACTGATTATGTACTGTATTTTAAGAATTAATTGCTGAAAGGAAATATATTGCATGAAAAAATATTTTCTAAAATACTTATTTTCAAAATTTTGTAACATCGGTTAATCGATTAATCGACTGAAACTAACCGGTTTAATCGTTAATCGAAAATAGCCAATTTAAAATTAACCGGTCAGTTAATCGGGTAGTACTTAATCGGTTAACCGATTAACCAATTGAATACCCTAGTAAGTACATTTTATTATGAAATTCGACTTTTCATTATTTTTTAACCAACAAACTTCTGCTGTCTTTTCGTCATTCTATTCTACTAATACTTTTAAAGGTCTGATTTTGGCACAAGTTTCGCTTTGAACAATTCTTTGTTAGACTTAATATAATTATATATAAAATATCCTTAAATAATATAAATATTTGTTATTTTCCTGTACCTGCAAGTTTACGCCTTTTTCAGTTCATCCTTGTATTCACAAATTGTGACTTCAAATCGACTGCCTGCACACATCAGCACAAGGTGTTAGTTCGACTGACACCTAATGAACCAAACCATACCAAACAAACATATTCAAACTCTCGAACACACGATATGGCGACCCGCATTCTTCAAGATCCTTTTTCTCTGTTATCATTAAGTTGTTTTTAAATTTATTTATTTAGTTATTTAAATGTTTACTCATAAAGCGAACATTTGATTACTCATATTAGAGAGGATGTTAACATTTATTCGTTTGTAATTCGTGCTTTAATATCCTTTCATTATCATTATTATTTGTGTTAGTGATGCGTACAACAGGTGTTGCACGTTCGCTGAGATGAGAACGTTTGAATGAATGGATGGATGATGGCTTAAAAAGGATTGGAAAGAAGGGGTAATTATTCGTAACGCCATTAGACAGGTGCGCCAACATTAAAGATGCTTAAAATTAATTCCGGTTCTTAAACGAATTAGAAAATTAAACAAAGAAATTCAATGGTTTTCAGTTTTAATTGATTTTAAAATATTTTAATGATGTCTTTTGTCTTCAATTTAAATTACAGTTTATTTACCAGAAGAGCACTTACTAATAATTGGTAAGTTTCTTCAATTGATATTTATTAAGAGTATTTTTTTAAGTAAATTCTTTACATAAATACTTCTTTACAAAGAAGTAAAGTTTCTTTTGTACAATAATTCAGAGAAGGTTATTTTTTACTTCCCTCGATTTTAAACGAAAACTTCACTTCGTTCGCCTAGTTTACATTAAAAAGAAAACACGTTTTTAAAATATTGTATTTATCTCAAATTAAGGTTACGTATTCCTAAAACACAATTAAGAAGCAAGAAAGTTTAGTCTGTCAAGCCCGACCATTTGGTCTTCACTAGATTTCACCATTTGGGACCCATGAAAACAAAATAATGTTTTGAGGTTAAGATTATTGTAGAAGATCCTTCATCTCTATCAGATTTATTTGCCTTTAGAGATTTTATCAACGGGGTTCATATTTCCAAAAAAGGTATCTTTTCTACAAAAAGTACCTTTTCCAAAAAAGGTATTTTTTCTACAAAAAGTACGTTTTCCAAAATAGCAGTATTTTCCACAAAGAGTACCTTTTGTGTAAAAAATCCTTTTTCCACAAAAAAATCTTTTAAACAAAGTACCTATTACACAAACATGAACTTTTTTTAAAATAGTTACTTCTACAAAAAATACTTTTTAACAAAAAGCATCTTTTTACAACAACTACATTTAACGAAAAGTTACATTTTACTAATTTGTTTTATTTGGCAAAGAAAATTCTCTAAAAAATACTTTTTCTTATAGGACCTTTTTACACAAAGTAGCTCTTTACAAAAAGCATATGTATTTTTCCAAATAAAAGTATCTTCGTACAAAAATTGCCTGCTGCATTTTCAATTAACAAATCCTTTTTCCTTTATTAATAAAAACGGATATAAATAATTTAAAATTTATTGATTTTAGAAACACAATTTCCCATAATTAATTTCATGCATATAATCGTGCAAACTGTTTTCTTCTATTGCAAAAAGCCAACAAGAGTATAAAGCTAAATTGAAAATTCAACCACAATATTCTTATATTTTTTAATATGCAATTGAAGATGGCTGCAATTTCAAAATGATTCTTTTTCTAATTTACAAAATGCACAGTCGAGGCAAATAAATACAATAAATATTTAAATGTCAATATACGTTCGATGTGGTTAACAACCATTTGTTGTGTTTACAAACAACAAACAAAACTCAATTTAATTCCATACAATTTACCAAATACGAGGTCAGATCGAAAATTAGTGTAAATAAGATTTTATGTCACCTTAAATAAAATCTGCTTGCGCTTTTTGTTTTTAATAAGTCTTAAGGTCCGGAAGAGAGTTTCCAGAAAACTTTTAAAAAAAAAACTTATTCAGTTAATACAAAATTTGGCTTTTTTCTACATTCAAAAAAAAAAAAAAAAAAATAATTTAGTTAAAATAAAATTATTTGTGATATTGTGAAACTTTTTATTTTATAGCAGTTTTTTTTCTAGAATAAAAATGTAAATAAAAATAATCATCTACAATTTAAGAAATTAAAAAAAGCTCTCATACCTATTTTACCTTTACTAAGTATTTGTAATAAAAAAATCTACACGTACGGATTTCCCCGTTTCTAATAAAAATTGTTTTTAGTTGTTGGTGTGCAATGCAAAATACCAACACTGTACAATGATGTAATAACGTGAATATACATAGTTTTACATGATTACCTGCCATGACGATCTTATATCATGGTTAAAGTTAACACGTGCGTGAGAACTAAGTGCTTACCAACCGCACCCGTGTGTGAAAGGGGTCATCACACACAGATAGACAATTTAAGTGTATTATCCGGTAACACTAAGAAAGTACCCTGTCAGCTGACAGGCAAAACCACCGCTAAAACAATCTTCCTGAAAAACAGGAAACATTTTACGGAAGATACAAACTAAGTGAGGTCTTTTGACTCCCGTGGTACCAGATAGGAACTGAGACTTCTACATAGGTGCACGTAAAGCGAACATTTTCTAACTATCATTCACTTTGGAGTAACCAGAAATGATTCCTCTGCCTGACCGTCCAAGCAGCTCACTACTTTCCATCATAGACAAACTTGTTTCCGAGCAATGATTTACCGGCGTCTGATGAAAGCAAGCATTAAGTGAAAAAGCAAATATTCATGTATCCTGAATGGTAAGTAGGAAACCGATTTGTAAATGTTTGCTGAAGAAAGAAGGGCCACCCAACCACCTTTCTGAAATCAACAATACTAATGAATCGCTCAATAATCAGCCTCTTAGTAGAAACGATAGGATCTCTGGACAGGCGCGATCTCAAGATATCGTATGATGTTAAGAAATCTTTCACCAGATTTCCCCAAAAGGTTTAATATACTTGACATGATCCCTACAACTCCCGTCGTAAGGATGATATTCAGTGGAATAATATTAACTTATTATTGCTAATTTATTTTTTGGCGTTCTTACTTTTTTGTGGCTTAGTACTGGTTCACACTTTTTCTAAGTTTAAGTTTTAGCCAGCAAGTCTTAAGTTTTTCGGAGGGAGAGGAAAATAATTCCCTCCTCGTTCATTCTCTTTTTCCTTGTCTCTTAAAAGCTCAAGACTTGAAGGCTAAAACTTTAAGAGTGTGAACCAGCGCTTACCGAGCAACACTTTTTAATGACTTTTAAGATAATCCTCGCTTAACAAATGAATGGCAGACAGATATATTAAAATTTATTATGTATAACAAACTACAAACAATGTTTGTCATTAACAAATAAATTCACACACAAACAAAAAAAGCAGTAGAGAAGAAAAAAGTCTTTACAACAAAAAGAAAAAAGTTAATGGAAGTGGAAATGAAAATAAAAATGGAAACGTCAATGGCATTAAAGAAATAGTAAATATGTACACAACAACGGTAAATATGGAAATTTCTGCTATTGGTTTCCGGGAATTTTTTTAATAAAAACAAATTTCATTCCATGTAGATGAAATTGGTTGAGCGAGTGTCTGTCTCAACGACAAACACCTTTTTAAGCCAAGTTGCTGTTATAAATATGTTTTAATTTTTTGTTTCTTCATGTATTTAACTGTATAACTGACTGACTGGCAATTTGATAATGATTTTCTATAATACTACTTTTGCAAATACTACAACAATTCACCTAAATAGTTTTAGCAGAAAACTGTTTAAAGGCCCTTTAGATTTCTTTTCCAGAAGTATCTAGGAATATATCAACCTGCCTTTCTTAAAACAACTCTCACAAATATATTCGCTTAATTAAATTTTAATTAAAAAACCAAAATCGATTCTCATCAATTACTTTCTGCATTACTTTATTGCTTCTAATGTAAGTTTCGACCAGTGTTGTCAGTGGATTTTTGAAAAAAATTCTATTTTTCCTGCACGTTGAAAAAATTTCCTCTGCAAAAATCCCTATAGAAGAAAAAACATTAGTTATAATGTACTTATGTACTTTAAATTATTAGTGATATTAATTTTTGTTTACTCTCGTTTTACCGAACTTTCCCAAAAAAGTACGAAATCACACCTATTGAATGATAACTTGGAAAAAGCATTAAACGTATATATTAGTGTCGCCAACTTTTTAAACCACAAACAACTCTGGAAATATATTTTGAAGCTTTTTAAGGGGAAAACATTTGTTCAACCATTTTGGAGAATAAAATATCATTAAAAAAAACTTAGTTTTCAGCATTTATTTTATAAGTAATACGATATGACGAAAAATCCCTAAATTTTAAAGATTATGAAAAGTCTGTCTGATTTTCCCAACGCTTCTTTTTAAGTATCAAAAATACTTACATGTATGGATTTTCTCCAAATAATGCAAAGTGATATTCAGCAGAGTTATAAAGCTAAACTCCGACTACAAAATCTATATATATAAAAGAGTTGCGTGAGTGACTGACTGACTGACTGACTCATTCATCATAGCCCAGCCCAAGCTGCTGACCCTACACTCAAAGAAAAACGCTTCGTTGCTGGAATGAAACCATTTCATTGGCCTCTATTAGTTTATGCAATGACAATCTTCATTACTGGTACTAAACTGTTCATTGCAGCTATGCGATTTTCATTAATACTATGTAACTTCCAAAACATGAATTTTCCTTAATTTCCTTGCATCATTAATGATACGAAATACGTTTCATTCGGGCTACGTAAAACTTTGATGTATGATTTCTGTCATAAATCCGTTTAGTAAAATATTACAAATGAATATTCCCATTAAGAAAGTTATTAATTTATATTTTTAAATATAATTTTTATTTATCATTGAATATTTGTAGAAATTACAGCACCCTTCAAAGTTAAATTATATTTTTACGAAGCCCGAATGAAAAGAAATGACAAAGTTTCCTACTATTTACGAAAACTTTCATTCTGAATTTTAACACACCACCAAATAACAAAAACAAAAACATAGCATAGAAACAAAGAGAATACCTAAAATTAAAAAATAGTATATTTAATGATTTTGTAATTAATGCAACGAAACTTATCATTACATCAACGAAATTTTTCATTAATATTATCTAACGGGACTTAGCTTAATATGAGCACACAAAAATTTATAAACTCATATAATTTAAGTTAAAAAAAAACAATGACAGAGAAAAACAAGAGAAAACACAAGAGAAAAAAAGAAGTACAAACCCAAACTTGAAATGTAGTAAATGGTATGTATTCATCATAAGTGCAACGTAATGTTTCATTATATTAACGTAAGTTTCAGAAGTTTCTATAGAAACTTGAAAATTGGATAAGCGATTGGTCACTCCCCAAATCGATCCACTAAGACGGGATTTTTCGAAATTTGAATATTAAGGGGGTAAAAAAAGTAAAAACAGGAAAATTCGGTATCCTTATAACTCCAAAACTTAAAGAGATGCAAAATAAATGTAATACTTATTGTTGTTCTTTAGAAAAATAAGCATTAGGGAGTAAACTTGTAAAATCTGAATTTTAGAACTTTTTTACCACCCCATCTATCTTTTGAACCAATAAACATAGAAACAAATCAAATACCTGAATCGAAACTTGTCAAACAAAATACGTATACGAATTTGGTACTTTTTTGAAATTTTAACATTTAAGGGGTGAAAATCGTAACTATTTTGTAAAACAAAAACATTTTCATCCATTCATTGGCATATTCGTACTTATTTATGGGATGACACTACAATACTGAAATTTTTAATACTTTAATGGGGGGGAAAAATATAGTACCGAAAAAAGGAAATACCAGAAATTTGATATTTTTCTTTAGCTTTTTGGTTCTACTAAAGTAGCGGTTTAAATAATGGAATTTAAACAAGTTTAAACCTAGAAAAATAAGCTTTGGCATATGAATATGTCCACGAAGAAAAAGGAGATGCTAACGAAGTAGCGGGTATATGCTAGGAAAGAGGTATTTTCGGTTTTCCTTTTTTTTTAGAAAAACTTAATTAATTTGTCGCACTGTGAGATTTAATTGGTGTATTCACAAGGTAGTCATAACGTTGTAAAGTCATATGTCATATGTCTTAAAATAATTACAAGCTACCGCTTATAATTTTGATTTCTACCGTACAGTTATGACGTATCAATGGACACAGCATTAAAATTTTTTTTGTTTGAAACACAACAACATTTATTTTAAACAATTGTAAAAATTCATTTAGGACATTATGACGATATGACTTGATAGCACACCTTGTGAATCCCCCATATATGTATATTGATTCAAACCTTAACTTAACTTTATTGAATCTATCACTTTCTTACTCTATCCCTATTTTCTTTGTTTGAGAAAATATAAACAATGTAACACATTTTGAGGCTGAAAAAAAGTAGTAAGGCCTTCTTAAAGGCCTCTTTTTCCCTGCCGTACTTGAATTTAAAGTATTTAATACATTCATTTTCATAACACCAGTCAAAAAGTCAATTTATAATTTAATATGTCGTTATTATTGCCGACACCATACTCTTTTGTATGTCTGCACGATGCAGTGGGAAATTAAGAAAGGGAAAATACATTTAAAAAGTAAAATGATATGGAGGGGAATATATGAATGTAAAAATGTGTGTGAGTATGATTGTCCCAACTAACTTAAATACACGAGTTGAATTTCATACAATGTATTAAGAAATGTAATAAATACTGGTACAACTGAACCACCAAAGTTTCACATTTCACTGAAATACATACAACAATAATAACAATAGTATAGTGCCATACAATAATAATTATGATAATTGGCCGCCATATTTAATGTCAGAGCTGTATACAGACAATAAAATTATGGGTTGTTGTTTTGTTATCAAACAAAAATTATTTTTTTTTTATTTTAATATTCATTTGATACTTATAATGATTTGAATATGTATCATGATGTACGTAGTCCATATAGAATTTTTACACACCAGGGACAACTAATGTGTAATTTTTATAAGTGTATTGGAATTTACTTCATTACTTGTGCTAATTTAAAATAATTTAAAATGACTATACAATGGAGTTAAGGTAAAAGGATTTTAATTTATAGATATGAATAATAAAAAATACCAATTCAGTTTTAAATTTATATAAATTTAAAATTTGTATATCTGTTCGAATCTTAATTGTTCTAATGTTGTGCTTAATGCGTTAAATTTGCAACTTGTAATGCCAAATAAGAAATTTTTTAAAAACAAGAAATTTTTAAATTTTAAGATTCATTTATGTTATGGAAAAAAATCCCGCGAAATTTGTGAGGCAATTCCCGGTATTTTTACTTAAGTTTTGCAACTCTACTGCTGAATTAATTGAAAATAAGAAAAAGATGGAAATTCGATAAGTAACATTCTGAAAATGCAGTTAATATTATTTATTGATGAGATGATGGCACAAGTGAAAAATTAACTTTTAATGAAGTAATTAGTTAAGAAAACACTAATGCGATTGAAAGATAATAATTTTCAATATTATCAAAATAATTTTCGTGGGAATACAAAATTTAATTTAAATGATTTTGTTATTCGTGCTTAATTCCCAATTGTTATTTTTGATAAAAACACTGAATTTTATTGTTGATGGGATAAGCTATTCCTATGCGCATTTCAATGGTTGCTTAGGCCAGATCATTTACTTTAAAAAAAGAATAACAACTTTTTTAAGGAATTGGTGTCAAGACTCCAGAGATTATAAAATATTCTTTCGACTATAAACTTGCGTGAAAAGAGAACTTGTTTTCTCATTGACAGGGCTCCTCTTGATTAAAATTAAAAGTAGGCTGTCAAACGATTCTGTAAATGCTTATTCTGTACTAAGATTATATTTTCAAAGATATATTTTGAAAAATTTGGCTTTATAATTTAACTATTTTGCTTTTATGTCCAAGTCGATTTATATTTTACTAACGTTCAATGGATTGATAAACCTACTTAATAGACCTAATGCATTGTTATTTGTTTTTTGTTAAAATAAATAAAATTGTAGTTTGCACCGATTTATATAAAGCGGGAAATTTGCCCGGGAAATTGAAAAATAAATTCCTCTTTCTCGGGAAATGAAAAAGTCTGGAAAAAGAAAAACTAGAGTTCAAAGTAAAGGCTGGTCTAAAGTACACGGAAAAAATAAAAACTGATTTCAATTAAAAAATTTGTGACATTAATTAAAAATTTTTTTGATTAAACGTTTAATTATCTTGATTAAATTTTTAGTTAAAACAGATTTTATTTTTAATTAATGTTTTAGTTGGTGAAAAATGTTATAGAACTTTTTCTGTGTATATAAACACAACACATCCTTCATAGTCGAATGAAAACAACTACCTACATATGTACAAACGATTCGGGCGTAGTCTTAAGATAGCTGGGATTTCCGGTCGCCAAAGGTCGGCAGATGTTTTCTTGGCGTATATGAAATAAAAAAAAAATACTAAAATTATTATTAAATACTATTATGCTGTGCTAGGATTTAACATTTATTTTTGTGTCAAGCGGGGCGCCCCATTCACAGTTAAGCGTTTTCTTATATGCACAGTCGTTTTAGAAAACATTTTTTTTTTTTTTAGGAAATCTTTTAGCAAAATTTTGAAATTTTTGTTAATACAGCTTTGGTTAAAATTTTTTCTACACATATCGCTTCTTTATTTAGAAGGTCGGTCATACATTTTATCACCCAAGGGGCGACTCCTTGGCAGTTATGGGACTTTTTCATCAGTATACATTTATTATATTTTTAATATTTATTTAAGTTCCATCCCAATAAAAAATGGAGCTTCCAACGAAGCAGGTTTGTATGGGAGAAACATAAAAGTTTCGCTTGCCATTGCGCTTACAGAAGACACGAATTTTATATGGCCAGTTCCCACTTTGAAGCAATGCATTTTTGACACATAAAGCGCATTATTCAGCGCATAAAAACTAATTAAATAACAAAAAATTATTTCATTTAAAATAAAATAATTTTACCTAGTGAAATTGTTGTTGGAAATTGTAAAATTAATCAACACTTTGTTTGAAACGGCAAAGTTTTTTTAAACATTTTTTTAATTAAAATTAAAAATATCATTTATTGAAAGAAAAAAAATTCTTCAAAATATTCAATTTTACAATTTTTAGTAATCAATATAATCATTTGGATTAAAGGTGCAAAATCAACAAATGGGTTGCTTGATTCTTTGAATTTGGTGATTAGAGACAATTTTTTCTGTGTACTGAACCGATTTTGCTGGATTTCAATCTTAATCTGCTTAGGAGAACTAAACAGAATGTTACACAAATATTGTTTTTTTTTCTCTTGGTCTTTCGAAAGTGGGCGTGATTGGACAGACATGGCCAAATCAACTTAGAATTTATGATGCATATAAAAAAAGTTTTACACGGAATGACAAACTTAGTATACCCTGTGTACAAGTAGTTTTGGGGGCAGGGTTGTCAGATTTTTTTGAGCTCCATCGCCAAACCTGATGACAGTAATCGCCAACGTTAATTTAAGAAAATAACTTTGATAATATATATACATACTTGCATGTGCCCGTGCAAAAAACTGAATTGTCAAATTGGTTTTTTTTTTGTTGTTTTCTTACGAAGGCAGTAGAATGAAGCAGTTTGTTTATTAATTTTGTTTTTTCTTTTTACCCACTTACAACTACAATTCTAGTCGGAAAGATCCCAACCAATTGTAGGGGAATGTAAGAAAAGATAAACTCACTGTTTATTGTTGGTATTTTGTTTTGGCTTTGATATTGTTACAAGTAAGACTTTGAGTGTTTATAATTCTTATTCGCTTAAGGGTTGTATTTGTATAATATTTTTGGCTTTTCTAAAATCTTTGGAAAAGGTTTCCTGATGAGCTGGCCTAAGCAACCAGTGAAATGCGCATAGAAGCTAGCTTTCCCTCAACAATAAATTTCAGTGTATTTATCAAATATGAAAAACTGGGAATTTAGCACGTCATACGGAAATCGTATTAATAATAAATTTTGTATTCCCGAAAATAACTTTTATTAATTTTTTCAGTTTGCGTAAATTTTTTTTCTTTTTTGTAGTTTAATTAAATTTTGCGAATAAAAATCGTTAAATCGGAGAAAAAATACAAAAAAGTCGCTGAAAGCATATTTTGTTTAGTTTCTGTTATATAGATTACATTTCTGGTGTTCTAACCTGCATACATACTTTTAGAATTAAATAGTGACTGAATATAAAATTCACTTAAACTGTAAAATCATGCAAAAAAAAATTAAGCTATGTTCACATTATGTGTATTTGTCATATGGAATGTCACTTTTCTACCCACATGTGTTTTCATGTGTATGTCAAAATTTGAGTTTTACATAAGGTTTGTAATTTACATGTTCACATAATGGTATGTAACGTACATTTGACATAACCTATCAAAAATAAAAAAAACATTTTTAATAATTAATTTGTGTATTTTTTATCTGTTTTATTATTTATTTGCTATTTTAATATATATGTATTACAATTTCAATTAATTTTTGCCGCCACAAACAATTTTGTTAGTAAAAAACAGCTGATGTCAGATGCTTTGTCACTTGAAAATAGAACACGTTCTAAATCAAAATTGTCATGTGTACTGTACACAGAGAAATAACACACGATATTGTTTGAAGGGGTTCAGACGATATGTACAAATTTAACATGTGAAAAAGTGACAATCCACATGACAAATACACATAATGTGAACACAGCTTTAGTAATGATAATAAAAAATGACAAACTGTTAGAAAAAAAATCGCTGAAATAATATACATGGTAAAAATAGAACATTAAATCGCAAGTTATATCAAAAATCGCCACAAAAAATGTCGCTAAATGGAAAATCCCACCGCCAAAGACGTTTCAAAATCGCCAAGTTTGGTGAGAAATCGCCATATCTGACAGCCCTGGTGGTGGGGAGTATAGCAATATGGTGCAAAGATTCCACTGAAAGCAATGAAGATTCCACTGAAAGCAATGAAAATAAAATATTTTTTTAATTCTTTATGAAATTTTAAGATTTAAGAGAATACGCCAGCTTTATTTTATTGGATAGATAACATTAATTCTCAAAATACTGGCTTAAACACCTCAACGAAAATTGAACCTTGTCAATAATAGAGTTGATTCTTATTATTATGTATGTTTTCTAATCAAAATTTATTTCACCACTGACAAATATTTCAAATTTACATAAAACTAAAAATACAAATCAATGAAGATATGTTTAATAAAAATATGTATACAACCAGTAAACTTAACAAAGTAAATATACATCACTTATTGTCACAAGAATTAAATTTTCAAGTGTAGTATCATTTTGATTCCCTACAGCAATAATAAAAAATAATTTTCTGAAACGTTGTTAATAATAAATCCGCATTTATTTGCCACAAAAATCTGTCAACATAAATATTGTAAATTATGAGTTTTGTGGTTTTGCCGTTAATATTGTGTTTCTGAAAAGGAATTATGTAAATTAGTTTTCAACATCTTTAAAGTCATCTTTCCTTAAATATTCTTTTCAAAGAGAAGCTTTTATCTTAAGAAAATAGTAGTAGTCTTCTGAACCATCTCACACTTGTTTACGGTTCAGGGCTGATAATTAACAATATCGGATAAACAGCAACAATGACGTTTAATAATGACATGCAAACTTCTATAGGAACTTCATTTTAGTAGAACAATATTTAACGAATGAATTTAAGTTGGTTGTATGTTGTTTGTGATGAAAAGGCGTCGAAAAAAACTAAAAAAAAAACGTGTGATGTTGACAACATTTGCAACAAGCTAGTAATTTGCGGTTTTCTTAACATGATTACATTTTCTTTGCCCTACAACTGAGTTTGTCGGCAATTACGGTCGCAGATAAAGTTTAACGACCTTATTTATAAAAAAATAAAACAGGTTTATAAAAGCTTTATGAAACGGATTTTCTATGTTAAGTTGTTTAATGAACCGTTTATGAAACGGATTTTCTATGAAAATTTGTTTAATAAACCCTTTATAAACCTGTTTTATAATTTTTTATAAATATGGCGGTAAAAATATAATTTTTATTTGTAAAACGCCGAGTAAATTATTTCGAAATTGATTTTAAAAAGAAGGCAAAGTAAAGTTAAAAACATAAAATAACTTAATAAAAATATTGATTTAGGCAGAAAATCTTTCGCGATGTAACAATTTTAGTTGTCATAGGACCTAACCACACGAGAATAATTTTTAGTAAACAATTTTTGTTCTTTCAATCACACACTGACAAAAAGTGTCTACGCACGCAAAGAAAAAACATGGTTGTGGTAAACATATTCTAAGAGCAACATATTATGATAAGATTCATGATTGTAGTCACCATATTACGATTGTTATTAAATCATATTATGACCAAATATGTTCGTAATATATCATCATAATATTTTTCCCTTAATCATATTGTTATCCTGTTAATCATAAAACGTTAAGAAGTTATAATATTACTGTCATGGCAATCATAATAAGTTTAGAAGTAATCATATTATTGTCATGGCTATCATAATTAGTTTAGATGTAATCATATTATTGTTATGGCAATCATAATAAGTTTAGAAGTAATCATATTATTGTCATGACAATTATAATTAGTTTAGAAGTAATCATATTATTGTTATGGCAATCATAATAAGTTTAGAAGTAATCATATTATTGTCATGACAATCATAATAAGTTTAGAAGTAATCATATTATGATGCAAAGTGATATGAACTGTTATACATAAAATTTTTACATCATAATATGATACAACTTTAAACATAATATTTTTATTGGAAAAAAATACTTATGATAAAATAAAAAACATAATATAGTTACTGTAATCTTTTTGTCGTAGGTCGTAATTATTTATAAATTATTTTATGGAGTTTTCATTATTTTTCTCTTAAAATAACACAAAACTTACCAGTAATGGTGAATATTTTGCACCAATATTTCACAAATTTTTCCACCACTTTAAGATTATTAAAATTTTTTAGCAAAGATATTTTATTTTGTGACACTACAACCCTTTTTTAATGTTTTTTCTTTATTTTTTTTAATTTCTTGTTTATTTTAATGGTTATTTTGTTATTTCTTTTTAATATTTTTTTTTTAATTTCTTGTTTATTTTAATGGTTATTTTTTTATTATTTAGCCACTCACTAACAAATAATTCGATATGTTTATGTAAAACACGACACAACTGATACAAAATTATTTTACAAATGGCGATACCAAAATATTATTAGAGTAACGATATTTTGATTGCATCTTAAACTTATTATGATTAATGTATATAAAGTTATCATGTTATGGCTATTAAATATCATGTTATGGCTGTGAGTAATATAATATGTTTTGAAAGTTATCTTAATTTAGTTGTTAGAAAAATAATTATTTTTCGGTCAACAATACTCAAATTTATAATTGCGATAAACATTAATATGTTTACAGTAACTATAATATTGCTGATATTTAATAAAAATAACAATTATTTGTGTACAACAACAATATATTGTTACAATAAACACAGTGTGGTTGCCGTAACCATGCCCAACCATATTTTTTCTCTGCGTGCGTGTAAACAGCTTTGTACGGATAAGTCGCAATTTACACTATGGACATTTCTTGCCGGACAAAAAAAGTTTGTAGGCGAGAGAGAAAGTAAAGTATGTTACGCAAACAGCTTCGCCGCTTTACCAACAAACTTTTTCTGTCTGGCAAGAAATGTCCATAGTGTAAATTGCGACTTAGTGTGTTTTGCATTAATTTGTTTATTTTCTTAATAAGCATGTTTAAGTTCTGTGCTGCTTGTACGGTGTAGAAGCCGGTTAAAACTTTATGCCAACGAAAAACCATTCCCATCAACTCACCAAAACCATTCCCATCAATGACCGGTTGTAATAAGACTCGTGTGTTCAGGGCCATAGAGAACACATTTTCTTTATGGGATCTCTTAAGTTGGTATTACTAGACCTGAATCTCTAAATCATCATACTGCTGGTTCATTTTATATCGCTATTTCCACCACAATCAGCCAAGAACTCAGCCTGCTTAAAGTAACAAGACTGCTTCTTTTCTCTATCTTTTTTTTTTTTTTGTTAATTCTATACAACAACAACAACACCAAAAATGCAAAAAATAAAACAACGACCGCTTTTTATGTATCCAAATTTTTCTGTAACGTTCTTTTTATGTTCTGGTGCACACGAGTTTTTTAAAAAGTTTTATTTTTGTTGTTTTGGCCTTAAAATTAAGTGTCGTCGTGCATTTTAATGGATTTTCCATTGTGAAACTCATTAGCACTTATTAAATTAAATGTTGCATGCACCGCATTGTAAAAATAATGCAACAACAAGAGAATAAATTGCACTACTTGCCGGTATTTATGGTTTTTGGTTGTTTCTTTAAAAAACTTCTTTTTTTTTTTTTTTGTTCAACTGTTTTTTTTTTTTTTTTTTTTTTGTTCTTTCGCGGTTTTTGCCAATTCATTGGAAGTATTTCATGTATCACCTAAATAGTGTTCCTGAAGACCTTTGAAAAAAATAAAAAAAATTAATTGAAAACAACAATGTTGTCAAAATATTGTCAAATAAGGTGTTTTGAGATTATCATTATAATTTAAATGAAAGAAGGAATACGAGGGTAACATTTTACACCCAAGGAAGAAATATGGTTCGATATGGTCGAAGACTACCCATTGGAAATTTAGCTATATACCAAAGGTAGGATTTTATCGGCCGTATAAAAGGTGTGTCATTATTACAACTTTACTTTAACCTAAATCAAGCTATAAATAAAAGGAATGTTAAAAAATTGTATCACTTTGCGAAGCACTAATGGAACATTTAAAAACTTACGCGCACAATTATGCGCTACATAATAAGACATACAGCGATGCAGTAAAGTAAGTGAAGGAACCCTTAACAAGTTTCATAAAAGAAAAAATAATATTTCAAGTGCCACGGCATTCCCTTACTACGAAGCAGGTTTGTAACGGAGAACATCAAAAATAACTGTAAAAAACATTCAGCGTGTAAAGCTGAACGCTACGTTCACCAGTTATTATATGCGATGAATAAAGCGCATTTTTATTGCTTCAAAGTAGGACTCGTCATATAAAATGCATGCCTTTCGTAAGCGATATGGTAAGAGAAACTCTTACATTTCTCCCTTACAAACCTGCTTCGTTTGAAGCTTTTTAACTCAACTAAAGTTCGGTTGCCAGATATAATCCACCCATTAATTTCAAATTGATATTTTGTAATTTTTTTGTAAATTTTATCTACCAAATCTTAAATATGTTGTTTCTAATACAATATTCATTAGAAAATGGCAACCATACCTTTTTTTAAACAAAACTCATTAAACCCAATTAATAGAAAAAAAAACTAAAATGAATGGAAATAGGAATGATAATAAACACAAAAACCATTTGATAATTAGTTGCGGCTCATGAAACTCATGTCACATAACGAAACAAATTGACAACCATATTAAAACATAAAAACAAATAATGTACATACTTAAATGCCTACAGAGACAACAAATACCTACAACAAAATTTAATTAAATAAACTAAAAATATAAATTTATATAAATATAAATACATAAACAAAAGACAAGTAAACACAAATTGTTACCGACTCATACTTTCAGCCATTTGGTATCAGCGTTGCCGTTTTGGTTACTTTTAACCAAAATTGGTAACTTAGTTTTCCATTGTTTACTTGTGTACTTTTTTTCTTACTTTGGTTACTTTTGAAACAAGAACTACCCGCTCCGCTTTTTTGACCCTTAAAATTGTGTGTGGTATTTGTGTATCTAAACCCAATACTTTTTCATCTTGAACATTATTTTTTTCGAAGCTTAAACTTTAACATTGAAGTACAGATGGCCATTGTCTGATACTCTTAATGCTTCATAGTTCTAACTGAAACACTTTTCTACCATCCCGTTTAATATAATTATATTTACACTGAGCAAAAAGCATCGATATATAGAAGATCTACCGCATAATTAAGCTTAATTTTGCACTTTGATATCATAACACACAGCAAGACGGTTAAAAGCATAACCTCATAAAGTTTTAAAATTGGCGAAAACTAGTATTAACTTTGGATTGTAAAGCCTATTCTTCTTTTCGGACCATCGGTAAAATACTGTCAAAACTTTAAAAAAAATCAGTCCAGCGGCTTATGAGCTTACAAGATATAAACAAACAATTGACGAATTCACAAAACACCTTGTATCGTTGTATCAATTGTATGTTTTATTAAAGAACATAGTTCAGTATTGGTTGTGAATACGGCAAATATTTCTTCTTTGGATACACAATTTTTAAACTGAAGTGCGAATTAAGTAGTACTTTGGATACAAAATAATTTTGGTTACTTTTTTCGCTTTTGGTTACTTTATTTTTACATTTTGGTTAAAAATTTTTTTTGGTCGTGGCAACATTGTTCGTAATACAGTAAATTTTATCGTTACATGAAAAGAGAGCGAGAGGGAGTAAATTAAAAGTTTAATTAAATTATATTACAAAGTGGCACAGAAAACTCTACATACCCTCTGATATTTTTTTTATTTATTTAACAAAATTTAGTAAAATATGTACAAAACGCTGGCTGAATATTACAAGGTTGTAAGTGCAACAGCAAAAATAATGAGATACAGTATTTTTCGCTATATTTAAAAACACAACATGGGGTCATCACCTGACAATTTTTTGTTAAACCAAACTTCAAAGTCTATATAAAACAAGTTAGAGTGTTATATTCCACTGTGCCGAATCTTTGATAACCTCCACTGACAGTTCGAATATTTCAGGAGTTATTTCCATATGATATCTATTTATTATTAGTTATTCTTTATAAAAACAGACGTAAGCATTAAAATTAGTTGCGGTTTATTAAAAAACATTAATTTCAATACAGCGGTGAAATAAGTTTTAGCGTTTACTGTGAATTTCAGAAGGCTGCTAAATATGGAATCAGAGGTAAATTATAAACCGTATATCACAAAATTGCATGATATTTTTTTTGGTTATATGAAACTAAGTTGGAAGAAATGTTAGCACAATAAATATATTTGCTACGGTTTTAGGCGTATTTAATTAATTTGCCAGAGTGGGCTTTATATGGGGCCTATAGTAAATTATAGACCGATCATCACGAAATTTAAAAATGTAATTTCTAGTCCTATAAAACTGTCAAGTATTAAATTTTATTTTGATAGCATAATTAATTACGGTTTTAGGCGTACTAAATTGTTTTCTTGGAGTAGGGTTTATAGGGGGCCTACTGTTAATTATGGACCGATCTTCACGAAATTGCACAATGTTTTTTCGAGTCCTATAAAACTGTGACGTAGCAAGTTTTGGTAATGATTGCATTATTTATTACGGTCTTAGACCTTTTACACAGTTTTCCGGGAGAAGGGGTTTATACGAATTTTTGCAAAATTTTATATCATTCCGTGCATTGCTCCACCATTCATGTTAGTTTTTGTAACAAAATTATCAATTTTTTAAGATGGTGATTCCACATTTCGATTTATAGCTCTGATCCTACTAAATCGATTTTTCTGGATTTCAATCCCAAACTGCTTAGGATAACTACAAGCAATTTGACACCCAGTTTGTTTATTTCTTTTGAGTTTTTCGAAAGTGAGCGTGTTTTCAACAGACGGACAGGCAGACGGCAAAAAGTTTGTTGCTAAACTTTCATCACATGTGACAAAGAACTATGAAATACTTTTGTTCAAGGACGCCGAAGATGACCTGCCGTGTCGGGATTAAACTTAAAAGTTTTCAATTTTACCATACATCCTTCAAATATTCTGAATCAAATAATCTGAAAATCAAAAATAATGTCACAACAACCCTGTAATATTGAGCCAGCGATTTGTAGGCTGCTTAAGATACCCAGAATTATGATAAGTAGGGATGGGTGTGTGTAGACTATTCTGTGCCACTGTATATTCAAGAATGCTTGCACATATAGGTATTCACTTAAATTTATATAAGCGTATATGTAGGTTAATTAAACATAAGCAAATACAACAGATAGGTTTATATGTATGAGTAAAAAACAAAAACAAAAAAAACCCATTAACAACAACAACAAAAGGTACTTTTGTCACACAAAATTTGTTACAATTCATTTGCTTAAAATTACATTCATTTGTGTTTTAAAATTAACAAACAGCCAAAAAAAAAAGAACTAAGCGAAGAGGAAGAGTAAATTAAAAAAAATATTATGAATTTATGTCTCATTAGTTGTCATTATAAAACAACACATAATCGGCTAAATGTCATACAATTACACTCATTCACCTACAATTGTTTGTCTATTTGTTTATACCACATAGTCAGTCAGCCACAATTAAAGCGCAGCACCATTTACTGTCAAAACATTTTATTTAATGAGATTTATGCTATTTTTGGTAAATTTCCAAAAAATAATTATCATTTCCTTCAAGGCAATAATTCATTAGTAGCAAAAGCCAACGAAAATAACAACATCACACACATACAAACAACATAATAATTATTGTGCCACAAACACATTTGTCCATGCAAAGATTCTTTTTTACTTTACACTAAACTGACGAATCTTGGGCACAATATTCTCCTTTTACAACGAAATAAATAATAAAATCATAAAAAGTTTTTCGTTACAATCGTTTGACAATCGTTATGCTTGAATTAAAAGCGTCATCATCGTATTTATATTGAGTATTCAAGAGAAAAAAGCAGACTAGGGAAAACATGTAAAATCTTTAAATACATTTCTTAAATAAAAAAAATAATTCTAAACTGGATTCAGGGTAATTTTAATTTAAATTTAAAACAAGTAAAGAGTACTTAATACGGCTACGCCGAATCTTATATACCCTTCACCGTGGTGCAAAAAGAACAGAAAGTTATATACAAAAATACCTTTCTTAAGATATAAATAATTCTATTTTCTGACAAGACCACTTCTCCAATACCGCTTCTTTCATTTTGTCGGATGCCGTGTATTGATAAAAAAGATGCTTGCACCTTATTTAGAATCTTCTTTAGATATACACAGAAAAACAGACGGACATCGTCAAATGAACTTCGTTGTACATTTGTTATGTGTAAAAAACAGCAAAAAAGGCTTTAAAATAAAAAAAACATCTTATACAAGGTATACCCTGTCCCTGTCGGTGATCGGTATAAAAGAACAACATGGAATATTATGAAAAAATTTAGAGGCAGTCGTGGTTTTTTGCTCATATCTCAGCCATTTATAGACCGATCAGGCTGAATTTCAATAGCAAAATTAAGCGCAACAGATGTAACAGAAATATATAACAACCAATTCCTCGCCATATCTGGGGTCTTCGGAAAACCTATTTCAACAGACAGGCGGACATCGTTAAATCAACTTGGATACTCATAAGGACCCAGAATATATCTGTGGTCACAAGCAATATCCGCCTATGCCGAAATAGGTTTTGCCAAAAGGCACTTTATATTTATGCTTGCGTTTCTGAAAAAATTAATGGCATTAGAAAAAAAGTAATTCAGAATCCCTGATTCTTACCCTCACAATGCTACGATAAAACAAGGTAGAGTGCCATATTCGGCTGTGCCGAATCTTTGATACCCTCCACCGACAGTTCACTTATTTCAGGAGTAACATCTACATGATATCTATTTATTATTAATTCATCTTTATAAAAACAGATATCAGCATTAA
Source organism: Pollenia labialis (assembly GCA_949318255.1). NCBI lineage: Eukaryota > Metazoa > Arthropoda > Insecta > Diptera > Polleniidae > Pollenia > Pollenia labialis. The sequence goes on from OX439139.1 coordinate 206,412,022, forward strand.
AATTGGTTGCGGTTTAGGCCTATTTTATATTATAGACCGACAACCCAAAAGTTTTATGCTTTTTTTTTTGAAATCTTTTAACAAGCTTGAGTAAAATATCATGATTCGTAAAAGTTTAAGCCGAACCTAAATGATTTTCAGGAGAGGAATTTATATTGAAGATGGCTGCCAAATATGGGATCCATGGTTAACTATGGACCGTATATCACAAAATGCATAACATTTTTTCTGGCCATATAAAACTAAGATGGAAGAAATTTTACCACAATAAATATATCTGCTACGGTTTTAGGCGTATTTTATTAATTTACCAGTGTGGACTTTATATGGGGCCTATAGTAAATTATGGACCGATCATAATGAAATGTATTCATGATATTTCTAGTCCTATAAAACTGTGAAGTATTCAATTTCATTCTGATAGCATTATTTATTACGGTTTTAGGCCTACTCAAGTTAGGCCGACTGAAGTTAGGCCTACTGAAGTGTTTTTATATGGGGCCTAGGGTAAATTATGGACCGATCTTTATGAAATTTTACAGCGTTAATTCCAGTCGAATTAAACGAGCAAAATCTTATAGCATTCCATGCATTGTGTCATCATTTATGTTAGTTTTTGTAACAAAATAATCAATATTTTTACTGAACCGATTTTGCTGTATTTCAATCCCATGCTGCTTAGGATAACTACAAGCAATTTTACACCAAGCTTGTGCATTTCTTTTGAGTGTTTCGAAAAAGAGCGTATGTTCAACAGACTGACACACGGACAGACAGATGGATTACGCTAAATCGACTTAGAATTGTTCAAGAAGCCAGATTATATATACTTTATGGGGGCTGAGATGAATAATAAAAAAAGTTTTACACGGAATGACAAACTTAGTACAACCTCTTCACAACTAATTTTGGTGGAGGGTATAAAAATTATAACGAAAATTTAATTTATTTCAGAAATATTTATTAAAAACAAATTTACACTCAATTGTTTCTCAATCGCTTGTGACCACAGATATTTATATACTTTATAGGTTTGAACAACAAACGGAATGACAAACTTGTATATACCATTTTACCTTCGGTGAAGGGTTTAAATATTAACCACCTTCGTAACAAAACTGAAATTCATTTTAGGTCTTATAAAGCCCCATATTTTTGTGTGAATTTTGCATTCATTACTATGATTGTAAAATAACTCGGTATTTTTTAAATATTTTCAAGCCCGACCGTTAGGAACCCCATACCACAGTATTTACAGACAACTTTTCGATAGTCTACCCTATTTGCGACCCATGGGTGATCATGTATTGCACTAAGAGAAAAATTACTATCTAAATTTAAGAACAAAATTCTTGAATTAAGATTGCAGAAATCTTCAGATTTCAATCTTAAAGTTTGGTCAGTGAGATTCTTAATTTTTAGAATGAAGAACGTAATCTTAATTTTAAGATCGTTTTCTTGAAATTAAGAATATATTTTTAAAGTTTAGATATAATTCTTGTTTTTTTTCACAATTAAACATCAATGAAAGCGTGTTGTGTAATAAATTGTAAGACGCTGAACGAAGAAGAAGACTTATTTAGAAAAAAAAGTTAAAAAGAAAAATTAAATTATTGTGAAAGGCAACTAAAAATGGAAAATTAGAACACAGATGAAATGGTGTTCATAACCATACCAATGAGTGACGATTTATAGCCGCTGGCCAATGGACAATATAATGCAATCAGTATGCCGTAGTAAATTGCATCGGAGTTTTGAGACAACGCATTGCTAAAAAACTTTCTTCAAGAGTTTCAAATGGAGTCTGTATCTCAAGGGTAAGTACTCCTTCCTATTTATATGTGCAAATAAAAAAATTGTTTAAATTCATAGATTTATTTATTTCACCACCTGTTATTTGACATTCAATTCATTTGTTTCAGACTCAAAAGTGACTTTTGAAAGTTTGCAGTACATGAAGAAGGAAGTCATAAAAGAAGCGATTCCTCCTCTGGAGCTAAGAATGGCGTTCCAGAGATTCCAAGTAAATGCACTTCCAGTCTTATGAAATTAGTTCTTTACTTAATGAAATAAATATAATTGAAATTTCGGATTTTTATATCCAATAAATAATGGAAAGACCTATGTTGGACCTAAGTTTATATAAGTACATACATATTTATGAACTTGTAAGTATTACATTATCGTTGCGGTTTCCTTTTTTTAACATATAAGAATACACATGTTAATATTTAAATAAATAAAAACTTGTGTTCTATTTCAACCTTTGAGTTCGGATAAAAACCAATAAGTCTATTTTCAAAAATACATTCTTAAAATAGATCTTAAAAGAAGAATTTTATTAAGAATTATTTATTGATTTAAGATTTCTAATTGGAACATAATCTTGAATTCGATCTTAAAATGAGAATTTATTCAAAATTACAATCTTAAAAAAGAATAAGATTTTGTTCTTGAATTAAGAACTTTCGCATTTAACAGATGAAATGATTTGATTTTCAACGTAAAATCTTGATTTTAGCACGTTTTCCCCCTTAGTGTGGTCACATAAGAGTTTTTTGTGCCAAATATTATCTAAATAACAACATCTTTAAGACATTTTTTCGTCCTTATGAATTTATGTGGGAGGGTGGTCTTATAGGATTCATGGTTAATTCTGGACCTAACAGTACAATATTTTGCAATGAAATAGTAACTATCTTAAGAGTTATTGACGTCAAGTTTAATGGCAATACCAACATCTATAGGATTTTTGTTTTAGCTGCATGACAACTTTAAATAATAATAAGTGTCTGACCGAAGCCCTAAAACAAAAATAAAAAAAAGTTTTTACTAAAAATTTTTGTTTGTGGATTTTTTGGGGTTTCTTTATTATAATTTGCTTATTATTTTTTAAGAAAATTTTTAAATTTTTAGTGTTACACACTTTATCACAATCTCATAAAACCTTCCACTATCGTGCTGTGGGTATAAAAATACAAAAAATATTAGTTTGTATTGACTTGGAGATGTTAAAAAAATAACGTAAGTGTTGTGAAACGTAGTTTTTAAATAAAAACATTTTTTTAATTTGATATCCGCTATTTTCTACTTTCCACTCTTCTTTTTAATGCCGCCCTCTGTCGCTTGTGTGCTAAACAGCTTGGCATTATACCGGTTGTTGCCTTGACTAGCTAATCAACGGAATGGTGGTGTGAATTTTGACATACAGCAGGCGCTGTCGAATTAGCTCAGTCACTAACTGCGGAAAATAGTTCCTATGGCTCTTAAACTTAAACATTTGTGTCTGAGATAACACTGTACGTTTCTTAAAAGCGCTCAAAATATAATTTTTGTTAATAATAAATTTTTTTATTTAGAAGAAATAGTAAGTCGACGCCTTCAGTATTTTAAAAATCCAATTATTATGCAAAATATATGAATTCACAAAACTAATGGCGTTTTCTTTTCTGAGTAAAAGTCTGCATTTATTCTGCCTTTTACATTTTTTTTATGTTCTTTTCTGAAATACATGTGTTCTTTTAAAAGTGTAAAGCGTTCTTTTCTGATGATGTTCCCTTTTAAATTAAAAAAATGCTTCATGTTCAACACTCATTTTAATTAAAGGGGCATGAGTGCAGCACTAGATCAAGGCGAATTGAATACAAGGTGGTGGCAAGTTTCGAGCCGTAAACACTAACAATGCAATACAAAAAACATCTGTGTTTCTGTTGGCTTTGGAATGTTGTGTTCTTGCCACCACCTGTAATTGAATTAACCTTGCGCTAATTGTACTTTAAGGCACAGTTAGGCGAACGTTGCTGTACCCGTAATGTACCGCACCGTACTGTAAGCACGTTGGTGCACTTATAGAACATTTAAAAACGTGTCATGTGTTTTTCCCATCCATAAACAAAAAGCTATAGTACACATAAAACAATACACACAGTGATGGGAATCAAAAATGTTTAAATGGTGACCTCTGTGCAGATAAAGTACCAAGTGATTTAAATGGTATTAAAGCAGTATTTTAGTATTTTTAATAATATTTATGTATATTATAGATTTACCATAAACAAATTTGTATTTAAGCATATATATTTTAAGCATAAATTTATTGTAAATGTGCATACACCCAACAAGGTCTTGATACCATTTAAAGCCGTTTATATGTTTCACATTTCCATTGTGTGTGTGTATGCATTTATTTATTTTATACATCTTAACATACTTATATTTGTATATATTAAAAAATGTTCTACTTTAAGTTGTTTTGTCACAATTCCATAGCTTTACTGAAAAAAGTACAAAAAAGAGCAAAAATACCCGTATTCCAAGAAACATGCAAGCCGCCCATCACTGATTTCAAATGTCACGTAACAACGGTATGCAATTCTATTTTATACAGAATGGTACGTTGCAACTACGGTACATAACATTTCGGTAAGCTTTTGTATTGCTTTTCATATAACAAAAAGCCAACAGCTGATTTATACAGTACAGATACGGTACAGCAACGTTCGCCTAACTGAACCTTTATTGTTTAATGCCGAAATTTGTGTTCTTTTGTAAACGTAAAATATGAAACACTTCTTAAAAATTAGGGGAGCATTTAATAATGTTGCCAAATAACATGTAACACTTATGCAACACTTTTTTTTAGAAAAGAAAACGCCATAAATCGTTTTGATTTTACAAATATAATTTGAATTTCCGTTTCCTTTTTTTTTATAATAACTTCAACACCACCAGGGCTGCCGTTTTTGGTTATTTGTAACCAAAATTGGTTATATTTTTTTCAATGTGGAGATGTGAATATTTTTTTCATTTTGGTTACTTTTTTCTAAAATAAAAATGCGTACGAATATGTTTTTCTTGATAAAATTATTTAAGAGCTCAAATAATTTGTACGGTGCACTACGATTTTTTCATGATTTGTTTCCAAGGAACGGAAGTTTTTTATAATTTATCGAAAACAAAAAATCCCTTTCAAAACAGCAACCAAATATTTTTAAAGATTTTTGCTAAGAAAATATTGCCATTTGTGATTTTTATATCAAAAACGCCATGTTCTGAAATCGAAAACAAATGAAGTTTTAATCAATGGAGATTTTCAATAATTTGTTTTAAATGAGCGTAGTTTTTCTTGATTTTAAGACGAGTAAAGATAAGTAGTTCTTAAAGTAGGAAGTGCAGAAAATCATGCGGAATTAGAAAATTACTGCAAAATTACACAAAAGTCGTTAAAGTGTTATTTAGGTTATTTCCAAAAGTAATTTTGTTAAAATACATATGTATTTGAAAATATACATAGGAATTTCAAAGATTTTTCAAAAATACATTGATTTATCAATATAATTTTAAAATTTATGGAATTTTCTTTAAGAAAGTTTAAGAAATTTAAAATTTTACTGTTTATAACTTGTCGGTATGTATACTTATGTATTGAATGTTTTTTAAGATAATTATTTGGTAAAAAAAACTTTTGACTGTAAGTCATATACGAAAGGCGAATCTGTTTATATTCGCCATAATATTTTACAATGATTCACAAAATATTTCAAATAGAACAAATTTTGAAACAGTTATTTATAATAAGAATTATAAATTTGATATAAAAAGAGGAAAAACAAGAGAAAAAAGTTTTTATAATATTTTAGATATACTTATCTAAATTAGAAAGGATGTACACAAACTGCATTTTGCATAACGCCAAACGTAAATTTCGGCAAAAGAATTAAGAAATCGCCATATTTGACAGTCCTGCCAATAACAGCAAAAACATCAATATTAATAAAAGGCATTTTAAATTTGGTTATATTTTTCTACATTTGGTAACTTTTTCAAAAATTTTGGTTGCAAAAATTGTATTGGTTGTGGCAGCACTGAACACCACATATAGGAAAACGTTTGATTTCAACTTTAGTTATAAGAATTGGGACATTTCTTTTCTTTTTAAAAATGAGTAAATGACACCAATGACTCGACAAACAAGCCACCACTTTACTTTTGTGCTAACTTTTTACGTAAAAAGTTGTGGAGTTCGCTTGTTTGAACCGACATTATAAATTAGGGAACTAGGGATAAGTAAGCAGGAAAAACCGTTGTCACTAAATTCATTTTGCAATAAATATGTATATTTTATTTTTGTTGAGCGCGCTGACTAGTAGTTGCACCGTTTTGGTGGAACCAAATGTCATTGATGTTTAACTGATTAATTTGTTGAAACAAAAAGTCCGTCGGACATGGGGATTTATCCACAAAGTTAGGAATTTCATGCGAGCAAAAAGGACAAGGAAATTCATTTGGGGATTGGAGATTTCTGAAAATCAAAATTTTTTTATTTTCGTAAAACAAGTCAAACCGTTTACGCTGCCTACTGCTAAATTAAAGCCTTTTATGCCCAATTTTTAGGATTGATATTAAAACACATTTATGTTTAAAATCGTTTTAAATACAAAATAATTTTCTTCACTAAACACTTAAATGCAACTTAATTCACCGATGTGGTACATTGAAATTCATTTTAAGCTTCCATTGGAATAACTTAGCAGGGTGGTCTCAATACTAAACAAATACAACAACAGGCAAAGCAATAGCAGACAACTGTTTTTTGAGGCCACCTTTTAAATGAATACATATTTTTTTTTTATTTTGTAGGGCTGCCATATTTTTATCATAATTAAATAAGATTTTTTAAACAAAACTCAAAAAATCAATCTGTATTTAAATACGATTGAAGTTTTAATGAAAATTAACTTAATATAGACTTAAATATTATCCTGAAAATTGGGCATTAGGCCCGTTTACACAGCTTACCGATAGCTAAAGGTAGGAATTTATTGGTCTTAAAAAAGTGTTCCATTATTACAACTTTACTATAACCTGGCAGGTAGTATGAACCTAAATTTACTTAATCGCTCACTTCAGGTTATAGTAAAGTTTTAATAACAGAACACTTTTTATAAGGCCGGTTAAAGTTCACTTTTAACTATCGGTAAGTTGTGAAAAATATTGAAGAGTAAAGATTGAGGAAAATAAGTACATATGATCAATTAATGAAGTTTTTTAAAAGAATTTATTAAAAAAATAATAATTATGTTTGTGCAGTTTATTCGCAAACGAAAAGTTTGTTTTTTTCAAGCCACTATTTTTACACATTTTTAATTTTATAAAAAAAAAAAAAATTATAGAAAAAAGTTTGATGCAAAAAATCTATTAAAAAGATTTGTAAAAAAAAATATTCTATTAGAACAGTTTATCAAAAAGTTCTCTATAAAAATTATTAAAATGTTTTCTATTCAAAATAAGAAAAATATTTTTATTCGCTTACATTTAACACAAAAACAAATTTTAAAAAATATTGTTGTTGTTTTACATGTAAGTAAGGCGAAATGAGGCAGAATCTATTCAAAATGCTAAATGAATGTTGCAAAAATCGGACGTTAAAGTGACTGATGGTGTTTTCTTTTCTAAAAAAAAATAATAATGCATTATAATTGTGTAATATATTTATCAGATTACACGCACCCTTACAAAGTAATACATTTTTCTAAATTTCAATGGAACACTAATGTGCATTTAGCGTTCAAATATTACATACAAAGCTTATACATACTAATAAGCGGTATTCACCACAGTTGTATCATTTTTCAACATAAAATTTTCTTTGAATTCCAACAAGCGTTAACAGCACTGATTTTTAATAATTAAAGTCAGCTGTTGTTAAAAATGTTGCGCCAGAAAAAATAATTATTAAAAAGTAAAACAAACGAATCACAAAAAGTTTTTATATCCTTCACAATATATGTAACTATAAATCACAATACAACACAATTTGTACGAATTTACAAGAAAAAAGTTAATTAAAAATTCTGAGTGTTTTCAAACTTATGAAGAGCACAAAATAAAAGTTTTACAATATAAGAGGTACGCCGCGGCGTTGCCAGAGTGATGATTTTATCATATTTTTAATTTTTTTTTTTTACAAAAATACCATTTAAAATTTTTTTTCTCAAATAATGATTTTTTTATTTTTAGAAATAATGATTTACTTCATGTTTGTACAAAATACACAATTTTATTAAAGAAACCACTTCAAACATTAAGAGAAATTGAAAATAATTTTTAAATGTGATATTGATAAAAAATTATACATAATGAACGAATCAAAAGTTGATTAGTTATACAGGTTTTATTTAAATCTTCGTATAATTAACAAACAGCAAATGCGTTTTCTGAAATCCACTAAGTTGTCAAACCTTTTTCGCCTTCTTTTTAAAAAAAAACTATTAAGTATTAAAATTAAATGTATAAATTAAATAAATCTATTAATTTTAATTGCATAAAATATTCTACCCGTTTCATTCATAAAATAATTCATACCAAATTATAGTGAAATATTGCAATTCATACATAAGAGTTGAATGGGAATATTGCATGTAATTTTATTAGTTATAAAAAATTTATTACAAGGTATGTATTTTAAATTCATTTAAGTAAATAAGTACTAAAGAAATCATGAAAATATTCCCTCTTCTTTTTTTGCTGGGAAGAACTATTTTTTTATATAAAATTAATAATAAATAGAATCTGGGTACTTATTTCTCATGTTGAGTAACATTTTTATTATACAAATTTTCATATTATTCGAATGTGTATTCTAAGTCAAATTACAATCCTAAAAAGCTTTTTTATACTTTAATAGTCTTATTCCTTCAATATTTTGCAGGTATACACATTTGAATAATATGTAAATTTAAAATTAATAACTTTTACTCTTTTGCCCTTGTTATAAACAATTTGATTAAAAAATATTTTTGTAGATTTTTTTCTTCAAGAAAATCAAATTTTAGCCAAATGATGGTTTTTTTACCAAACTATCTGGCAACGCTATATATTAACATAAGGTTGCAGCCAACTTAAGGTAAAAAATACGAACGAAAAACAAAAGGATTTTGCGAGTACAGCTCTTTTCTCCTTCCTTCTATAAACTCAAGACTTTGCAAAGTTTTGCCTGTCTAAAAGGGGACTAAGGACACAATAGACTAATTAAGTTCAAAAAAAAAAAAAAAAATTAGGACTAAGTTAGAAACATTTTGATTTAAATTGGTCATTTCCGGTTTTGCAAATGAAATTTTTTTTTTTTCAAATAAATTTTTTTTTGTTTAAAGATCAATCGATTTTCTATAAGAATCACTTAAAATGTTGTTTGTTTGATTAGTTTTAGGTTCGAACAAATAATTTCAGAAAACATTTTTTTGAAAACGGCAACACATTACCACCCCGTAACTCAACAAATAAACATCATAGAATATGATATGATATTTATATCTACTAGAAGTTGTGCCAAATATGTATAAAGGAATACCTACAAAATATTTTTATTACAAATAATGCCCCAAATATATTTTTGTTGATTTTTTTTATGCGATTTTGTTTTGATGTTTTTAATAAAGTTTAAATTTATGCGGGTTTCCAGAATTTTGGAACGAACTATAAGTTTTTATATGAAGCTAGAGTATCGTTTCATGCGAATTCAATTCATGCGATTTTTTTTTGGAACGCATCTATCACATAAAACGAGACCTGAGTGTACCTGTCAATTGTAAATACTATTTTTGAGGACGTCATTTTAAAGAACATAGCGGTTCATTCTTCCATTTTGGCACATTTAATAGTAGAAATAATTTCACAATTTCCTTTTGAAAGTATACATGATGGTAACTAAAACCATAAATTTTTTATTTTGTTTTTTTCATGATATATGTGAATTTTAATTATATTTTAAAAAAATCTTAAAATAAAATAAATGCATATGTTATTGGTTCGGAACGGGGTTTTCTTTACTAGACTGAGAACAATGGGTTGTTGAAGTGACAACTGAATGTTGTCAATATTTCAACGGTGTGTTGTCAAAAATGATAACAACTTGTTGTCAGAATGACACCATTTTGGTGATAATAGTATATTAACCGTTTTAATACCCTCCACCACAATTAGTTGTGAAGAGGGTATACTAAGTTTGTCATTCCGTGTGAAACTTTTTTACTATTCATCTCAGACCTCATAACGTATACATATTCTGGCTCCTTGAGTAATTCTAAGTCGATTTAGCCATGTCCGTCTGTCTGTCCATCTGTTGAAAAAATTCTAACTTTCGAAAAACTCAAAATAAATGAACAAACTTGGTGTCAAATTGCTTGTAGTAATTTAATATGGGTCTAAGCCGCAACCAATTTTAATGCTGACGTCTGTTTTTATGAAGTAAAACTAATAGACATTATTTAGATAACAATCCTGAAATATTCGAACTGTCGGTGGAGGGTATCAAAGAATCGGCACAGCCGAATATAGCACTCTAACTTGTTTTTTTTTTATATAAGATTGAGACCAACCCTAGAAAGAAGCGAACTGACACTAAAGTAGTCCCGTGATATGTCTGTGGTGGTAGGGACCGGTTCTAGTTCCAACACTTTTTATGAATAAGACCTATCACTTTTACAAGGGGTTCTCATTGGAGGGGGTCAATTGACAGCATTTGACCAGTCACAGATCTATTCTCAATGAATGTGCTTAGTGTCAGTTGCTGAAATGTAATTTTATTTCAATACAATGTAGTATTATTTCAATAAATTAAGTCCTAGAATTAAATTCAAGAACAAAATTTTAGAGAGTACCAAAAAATGGGTCACAGCCACGGTGAAGGCTGTACTGTAATTCATTACTTTTTCTACCTTTTTGTTCTTTATAAACCAGTTAAGGGATGGGTTCTTCTTTCACTGGTCATGAATCCTTTATTTTTCCTTTTGTTAAATTGTCACAAATCCCAGGACCAGTTTGTTGGACCAAATGACACAAATTTCCGGCAGGTTCTTTTTCAATCATACCAGGGCTGTGGAGTCGTCCGAAAAAAGTACTAACTCCGACTCTAAATCCAAACGCTGAAATTTTTCAAGTGCGACTCCGACTCACGACTCCGACTCCTGCTATAATCTTGATGCTAAATGTATATGAGACTCAGTGATGTTAAATTTTATTTTTTCATTACCGTACGGCCTGCTAAAAATTAAAGTTTTTGAGAAGAAATTACCGTACGCAAACATTAATGTGCTGTTTCCAAATGACAGGCGATTGATTATGTAGTAAAATGTATATGAAAAGCACTCAGTCCATCGCCTGTCATTTGGAAACAGCACATAAGAGCAGTATTCTTAAACCATTTATTTAAATTTTAAATGTGTTTTAAGAAGATCATTTTTATTTTGGAAATTTTTTTTTAAATTTTCTATGCCTAAAAACTTTTTGTTGGTACTACGACTCCGGCACAAAAACCTCAACTCCAACTCTTCAACTCCAACTCTTCAACTTCGACTCCACAGCCCTGAATCATACATATGGGGGATTTCTTGTCAAGTCATTCAATTTTGAAATCGATGTCTTCCGATTTGGATGAAATTTGCACCAAAAAAAATTAAAAAAATTTTTTTTTAAAACAAAAGAAGCTGTTTTCTTGAGACAAATTTTGCAAACACCAAAAGGTAATAAGTTACATGGTAATAAAGAACACCTGTGTGGCCAAAATGTCAAACTTTGATCCCCTCCACCTCAGACACTTTTTGACCGATCTTGGTGAAAATTTGTGTCTAAGCTACTATCCAATAGGACTAACCTTGGTGCAAATTTCATCCAAATCGGAAGACACCGATCGCTCATCTAATCGGACGAGTCCTGCAGTTTCTCTTCTCCTTAAGCGAGGGCGGCCGCCATATTCCGAGCTAGTGGATTCGGGTGCAATTCGAGCCTTTTTAAATATTTTTTTGCTTTTTGTTATCATCATAGTTTTTACTGATAGCACCTTGAGGTCCTTGTAAATATTTGAGATTTCATCATTTCAGGGAGCGGCTATGATTATGCGAAGTAGTTTATTTTGGCGCTTTTAAATTTTTTCGGTATTTGCTTAAAAAAAAAAGTTTTCTACATACAACTCTAAGTGATATTTAAGAAGGTACTGCTAAAGACGTTTAAAATGCATTCATTGCCTTTTTCTAACCAACGGCTGGTTTTAAAGTTCATAAGAAGATGATCACGATTGTAATAATAAAAAACAATGAAATCTTTAATTTTAAACAACTTAATGACAAATTAACTTAAATGCCAAAGAAACTATTATGCAAAATATAATCGAGCAAACCTCCAATTTAAAACAAACGAAAAAAATCACTAAATACATCAACTAAATAAAAGTTCACATGAAAATTTGCTTCATTTCCGCAACAACAAAAAAAGTCATAAAAGAGAGCCAACCATCAAACAGCAACAGCTCCGGTCGATTGTCAGTCAAACCAGTGAAGTGCATCGCGATTTGTTGTTGCATTGGACACGTTTCATATTAACAAAAACATCATTATGTACCATCATCGTCTTTGTCGAAAACAACCACTTTAACATTTTAATAATGGCAGCATTATGGGCAGCAAAACAACTCTCTGCTGCACTGAGCTGGGGAATTTGAGTTTAAGACCAAAAGATTGGACAGGATTTGTTAAAATAACCACAACCCAATGCTTTACATTCACCATCTCAGAAAAAAAGCTCACTTTTCACATTTTTTATTGTTTTTTTTTTTTTGTTTATTGTAGTTGTTGCTTAAAGCCAAATGGCAAATTGTTAAGAAAATGGCTGTCTATGTTGTGTGTTGGTTGACTGACTTGGTTGGTTAGTTGTCTGGATGGCTGGCTATTTGTCTGTCTGTCTGTTTGCTTGCCACAAAAGCTGCTGCATTATAATAACCTGAATGACTTTCAATATACATATTTGTTTGTATGTACGAATAGGCCACATGTAACCATTTTAAAAGTGCACATGTTTCGTTGTGTATGTTTTGGTATAAATGATTGATTGTTCTTTTTTTTCGTGAAATGACTAACCGACTGACAGACTGACTGACTGAATGTCTTGTAGTCATTTGTAAATGCATTTCTATTCAACAGCAACAAATCAATTTTAAATAGCAATCAACTAAAAAACGCAAATAAAACAACAATACTATGACTATTCGCAACATCCATATTATCATGTTCAACAAACACCATCATTATGGCCAAGTTTATTGCATGAATGACTGTTTTATTCGTATTGAGGCTGCTAAATTATAATCAACTATTAAACATTAATAATGTTAAATGGGAGAAAAAAAAAATTATATAAAATGAAAAATAGTTATCTTTCGGTCAGATATGGGATGTTGTGATTGTACCATGAAAGTCAAATTGAGGGGTATACATAGATGTTAAGGCTGCAATCTCCACTTTTTTTACAAGCGTAACTCAAAATAGGTACCTTTTAGTTGTATTTAATGAATGCTTCCAATTAGTGAATATGACGTTACATTTATCCCATAAAAAATTATGTTAAAAAAATAAGAATTGTTGCAAAAACGGCAATGTCCATTAGATATTGTCGTTATTGCCATGATTATTATTATTTTCGAAAATGCATGCTATTTTTTTATTCTGTTTAGTATTTACTAGAGGTCTGCAAGAATAAATAAAAAGCAATTTCAACGCACTCATTTGTTTTTTAATTACAGTGTGTCGATCACCCAATGATAACGAAACAAATGAAAAAATAACCAGAGACAAAACAACAAAAACTCATTTAATTCAGTCAACTCAAGTCAAATGAGTAAATTATTCAAATATAATTTGAATGTGAAATATGTGTACCTACACATTATGTATGTATGTGTAAGCTTAACTTTTATAAATAAAAGAAGCCGCAAGCTTACACACATATTATGGCAAGGTATTCAAATAAATGTATGCACATTCAATAATTCAAAAATTATTTGAATATTTTTTGTAAACATGCTCTCTCTAACGGGTCAATCCGATGTTTTGTTATTTATGAATTACTCTCATATTCATTTACAGTAAACAAGTTTTTTATTCAATTCATTCATTCTTATTTTTGTATATGGTTTACTCTCTTCTTATCTTTTTGAATGTTTTATAATTGAATAAATGTTGTGCACTTTGGGTAAAGGCAAACAAGTGAGTTATTTAAAGCAGACCTCTAGTATTTACAAAACAAAAGTTAATGAAATTGCTTATCCCTTCAACAATAAATTTCAGTTTCTCAATAGTATAAAATGGGAATTAACACATTTAAAAGAAACCTTGTTAATTCATTTTTGAATCCCAAGAAAAACTTTGATGAAAAAATAATAATTTCTTTTTTATATGAAACAGTTAGTCTCTTGGTTCATTTAATAACTTTGTCATTAGTCGTTATTATGGAGCTGAGTTGACACCAACAAATGGAAAAGCAATTAAAAAAAAAATAATGAAAAGGTATGTACCTATCAAGGCGAATTTAATTGCAGGTGGTGTCTCAACTACAACTATCCAAAAGCAACAGAAACAAAATAGGGGGTTTTGCATTGCATTGTTAGTGTTTACGGCTCGAAATCTCAACCATTCTTAGTAAAACACTAACAAATCGAAACAAATAGGCTCGAACTGTCAAAATCAGAAGGCGTTTCGACACTACCTGTAGTTAATTCGCCTTGGTATGTATCAAGGACAATTGATAACCAGGCGGTGGTATTACAACAGCTGGCAATTGTTTCTTGTTTTATTAGGAATGCATAGACACAAAATTAAGTAAAATAAATGCAAACAACATTGCTACGATGTTTTAAATACGAGAAGAAAAGTGTTTGTCTTGAATTCGCCATGTTGCTGTAGCTGCCTTACATAACCTCAAAGGCGTTTAAATTTGCTTAGAGCTGGTTCACACACGTCAAGTTTGGCTCGTCAAGTCTAGAGCTTTAAGGAGAGAAAGGAAACGAGAATGCCATATCTTTTCCCCTTTCTCCTAAAAACTCAAGACTTGACGAGTCAAACTTGACGTGTGTGAACTGGCACTTACAGATGTTCATCAATGCAATCGGTGAAATTAGTTTGTACCCACAAAGCGTTGCCGTTTTGGCCAAAATTGATTACTTTTTTTCTCAATGTGTCCTTTTTCCATTTTGGTTAAAAGCAGCAATGTCCATTTTATTAGAGTAAACACAGCAATCTCCAATTCTATTATTATAATTGACGGCAAACCGCTAATTCGATTTGTTTGAAACTTGCGCCACATCTTCATCATATTCTTATTTACTGAATGGCATAACATACAATACATAAATATGAATATACTTTGAGCTAAAGGTTTTTACTTTTTATTACTAAAACTATAAATGTGGAGATTGCAGTCTTTGCATCTACACCCCTCAATTAGTATTTAGTAGATTTTCTTTTGGATCGAATCTAACTAAAAGCCAAATTGAAATCGAACTTTTTTTATATTGACTACAAAAAATTTGAACTTAAGTGATTTATTTATTGAATAAAAAGCAGCAAATTCATCAAATTTATTACTAAAAATAATAATAAAAATAAAAATTTTGCACTTTTCTTCGAAAAGGTTAACAGCGCCAAATGTAAGTCAACATCAGCGATAAATTTTAACTTTAAACTCGTTACCACACGAATACTTTTTACTTAAATTGTGAGGAATTTTTAATGCTTATAATTTTTATTGCGATAAAAGACTATACAAAGTTTTCACCGATGTTGACTCACTTTTAACGCTGTGTGTATCAGGTTAAATGAAATATAACAGTAGTTCAATATAAATTAATTTTTTTTAATAAGCAATTTATGATTTCCTCGTGAGGCAAATTTAGATAGTACGGTCTTTCTTCTGTCATTGTTGATCTGAGCCATGTGTTTATTAGACGACGGGTAGAAAATGACCTCTCTCTCGTAGCATTACTGACGAGTAGGGCAAGTTTTTTATGGAATATGCCATTTGCCATTTCTTTAATTATTTTTTTAAAAAGCAATTTTTGGACTAGCTTGCTAAAGAATACCTTTTTACAACATAGAAAAAAATTTTTAAATAAGCTTAGCGAATATGAATCGGACGTAAAAAGTACTTTCAATGCATCTCCTCAAGCCTCTTGAAGTTACAAACGAAAGGGATTTCTATGAATAAAAGCTTTGGCTTAATTGACAGTGCTAAGGAAAATAATACAAGATGTCAGTAAAAAAGATTTTGTTGAAAAGTTTAAAAAACGTTTTAGGTCGTAATACATGTGGTAAATTATTCAATACTCCTGAAAAATTTATATGGCTTGGCATTTCAATTTTAAAAAAGTGTTTTAATCGATTTTCTCACAATTTTGTTTTAATGAAAGTGAGATGGATGAATTTATTGACAATCTTTCTCCATCTGAACTTTAAGTGTTCAAATATGCTCCAGTTACATCTTGCGATGTTGAAAGAGTGTTTTTCATTTATAAAACTGTTTTATAAGATAAAAGGAAATTATCAGGGGTGTTCTAGAAATCGAAGACTCAAAACACAAGAATTTTAAACGTCGTTCTTTAATAACATTTCCCTGATAAAAAAATTTTGTGACAAATATTATAAAAATATTTCTTTATTAAACAGAATTTTATAACAAAAATTAGATCAAAAATGTATTAAAAACAACTTCAAAATTCTTGCGTTTTGCCCCCAGAATTTTTTTTTTTTTTTTTTTTGACAATTTGAAGAAACATACTATTGTACTTACAAAAAAAACTTAATAAAAAAAAAAGATTCTTAAATAACATGTTTATTTTTGCCATTTTTTATACTTTTTCGTGCATTTTGCCAGCCATTTTTCTTGCCCTGCTGACGAGCATTGAAACGAAAATTTTTTAATATTTTTCTTAGATTTCGGTAGATATCTTTATCACAGTTTATTAAAGCATCTGCAATTTTATCTGATAGATTTTTAGATATTTTCCATGTTTGTTGCAAATGCAACAGTTCAGACTCAAGTTTAGATGTTAGTAGGTGTTTATCTATCTCTTTTATCAAACATAAACAGCTCATCAGCTAGTTGTGATTTTAAAAGTTTTGTATCTGTATTTGACTTGATTACACTTTGAGGTAGAAGTTTAGGTTTGTTCAATACATTTAGGAGATCTATTGGGAAACGTGTTTTGAGATCTTTTAAAATAAATTCAATAAGAGGAATGTAACCAACAACTCGGTAGTAACCTTCAACATTTTGAATGTGATTGGAACCTCGATTTGATCGCAGATAACTTTAACTTTTTCAAAAATCGCTTTAAATAGTTCTTCGGCTTTATTTCTTTTCTCTTCAAGGCACATGATTTAAGTTTTGATAAGGCTTGATCCTTTTTGAAGATCTATATCGTGCTTTTGTAAAATGATACTATTCCTCAAATGAATTCAAAAGTACTAAGCGAGTTCCTTAATATAAGGCTTTTGATGAAGTATCTCTACCTTTCCACTCAGATATTCTACTACATATATGATGTACACTTGTTGCAAAGTGTAAAATTGAGTCGTGACGATCCAACCATCTTGTCTCGCATAATGTAGAGAGCTTGGCTCAAAAATACTTTGCTAAAACTGCGTTTCGCTTGGGATGATTATATTTAAAAAAATTTGTCGTTTCTTTAACAAATGACTCAACTTATTGTATTAATGGCATTTTGTTGCTTTTTAAAATTGAGTTGTTTGATTTATAGGAATAGCAAGGCGTTTGTTTTGCATTTGTCCAGAATTTTATAACAGCTCCATTTTCTGATGACATCAGAGGACACCCATCTGTTCCATTTCCTACACAATTTTTTAGGTCAAGACTAAACTTTGTCAAAGCTTTTAGAACTATTGATGATAGTGCCTTCGCATCAATTGACATATCACATTATCAATATCCTTTAAAGCCTCTTCAAATGCGTTTACAACAAAGCCAATAAATGCTTTCCTAATAATTTTTTGTTGTATGTTGAAATATCTTTAAGATAAGGAAATCTGGGTTTTCCCCGAAAAATCTGTGTTTTCGTAAAAAATTATCGAATAGAATTTTGATTCATATTACACATATATACAAAAATATTGCATATACATACTAAGGCTTATTAATAATTCGACCGCACGCATTTTCAAGTCAAACGTTTATTCTTTGGATATAAATAGATGCCACCTGCTGGGATTGAATGTAGAATAATAAGTATTTAAATACAGTAAACTAGATGTTTCATTGGAAATATCTAATAAATAGCTATTAGAATTAAGTTTTGGATACTTATTGAAAATTTCGTTAGATTCAATAAAAAAAAAAACAAAAAAAAACTTTGCTGGGATTTCCTAAAATTTTGTGCATATAAAAAATATTATTATTGGGAATTCTTGTGTTATCGAGAGAAACCAAACATATTTTTAGAATTTAGGGGGGGGGAAATTTCCTTATTTCCCCCCCCCCTGAATCCGCGCCTGGTGTGTATATACAGTATGTCAAGAAAAATGGTTTTGCCATCATAAAAAATAGTTGTTTTATTGTTGTTTATTTAATTTTATTTTTTTTTGTCAAATCGACATCTGTTTTATTTTTACTTTTATTCTAATTAATTTTTAGCCAAATATTGAAACGTCAGAATCTTCTGTTGTCAGGAAATCGTTATGACATACTAATATACAAACTGTTTATTCGAACGTAGGGGACGGCTTTTAAAATTTGTCTTTACATCTTTGGCATTTACAGTGGGTTCTAAATATCAATGTTTTTGTCTCGAGAAGATCAATGTTATGTTCAAATTCGGTTTCAGTGATACTTGAGAAATGTCAAATGAAATGTAGATAAAATCTTGGCGTTTAGGTATGGTTCATATTCAATATCGGCCCTTAAAATTACTACCCGTTATAAAAGTATAGGGCAGCCTTTATTGCTTATTGAAATATTATTTAAAAGAAAAATTACCAGCGTATTGCGATAAAAATTTTTACATTAAATTAGCAAATGTGATGAGAAAAAATTCAAAAAGAGTTGCGAGATCTAAAAAACCTATGACAATTAATGTCCTTTGCCTTCAATTTCGACCAACTACATAGACACAACTTGAAATGAGATTTTAAATTTAAATAAATAAACTCCCATCTCAGATATTATTCATTGGAAAAATATCTCACAATTCAATGCAATATCTTTGAGTTGATGAATACGTTTTTAAATTGTTTTATTAAAATTATTGTTATGGACGATGGATGATGTTGATGATGATGTTATTGTCTTACAATCTATTCAATTGTTTTGCGGTTATTACAGACTTGGACTCGGTATTAATACAACAAAAAACAATTGCAATACTACAGCAATAATGTTTATGTTGTTGCTGTACAAGTTAGTTTGATGATTGAATTGATGGAAAAATTAAATAAAAAGAAAAGATACAAAAAATGAAGCCAGATTAAAAGTGGAAAGAAACGATTTAAGAAAAGCATCATTTAAAACGAAATCATTTTAAAAAATTGATCCGTAGAAAAACATGAAATCAACAGCAACAATGTTGTTTAAAATATTGTGAAAAGTTTTCTACATATCGCTCATTTGCAGCAACGTCGTCATAACTCAAAAAACGTTTCGAAATAAACGTGTTTGAGGATATTGATTTGCTCGCACCACGACACATTTGCTTCAAACTGGGAAAGTATATGAGATATAAAGATGAATTGTGTACACAGATAAAAACTCCAAAAATCAATTTTTTGAGTTATGACGACGTTGCAGCAAATGAGCAATATGTAAAAAATCGGAAAATGGAAACGTTTGTAATTAAATGAACGAATAGAATTTTCGTAAAAGTCTAAATAAAACATTCATGCTGGAATGAGTGTATTTAATCATAATTTAATTAATTTAATATTTACCATAAAGTTTTATGCAAATTATTTCACTTACAAACACCAACAATTTATAATTATTGTAAGTGGGTAATAAAACGGGGATGGAGTAGGCAATAAAAAGATTTAATAACTGTATTATTATATTTATCATCTGTCTGGTTGGTTTGGTGCTACACAAGAACTTTGTATTAAAATCCCTGTTAGGGGAAATTTTTTTCATGAATTTTATAGCAGCACACAGGCATTTTTAATGAACAACAACAATAACGAGAATAAGTTTGTAAGATTACACGAGCATAAACCCCAATTGTTTTACCAACAAAACTCATTTAAATGAGTTAAATATGGAATACCCCATGTTCGCGAATAGAATTGTTGTTGTGTAAATGTTGGTGCGTAACATTCGATTGAATTCTTGTAGGGGAGGAGAGTGTAGGGGTTTTTTTTTTGTGTTGGTGTATGGAAAACGATGATTCGACACCCTTTCAAACACTTCGTTTATGGGTAATTGGCATGCAGTTAGTGGCTACAATGTGTAGTTTTAAGTTAAACATTATACTTATATACTTGAGTGTATTTATTTTAGCAGTAACGTTTGGATTTTGGGGAGGTACAGTGGCTTAACAAGTGGTTTTATATGACACAATTGATTTAAGATACAAAAATCTTAAAACATTTTTGTACAAGAAAATTCTGTACAATAAATATTACCACACAGAAAAAATTATTTTTCCAATTCAAATAAAAAATTTAAAGAATCAAAACATTTTTTGTCTGAAATCGGTCCTATAAACAGTGTTGCCAGAACTTTTAGAGGAAAAATCAGCAAAAACCCATAATTTTTCGTCAAAAAATCTGCAAAATCTGCGCTAAAATTTTAAAAATCTTCAATAAACCTTCAAAACAAATATTACATTTTTTATGTAGTTTGTTTAGAAAAACATATTACAATTAATTTCAAAATATGTTCCCGAAGTTAAAATCGATGGTTGTTTTAAAAATCGTTCTGGTCAATATGAGTGGTCCTCGAAGTATGAGGTATAAATAAGGTAATATTTTTTTGAACTTTCAACACAGAAAAGTTTTAAAAATTTGTTCGATTTTAAGAACATGACTAATAACTTTTGGATATTTTTACATTAAAAATATCTATCTATTTAATTACTCAGGCTGAGTAAGGATTAATCTTTGTTATATTAAAAAACAAATTAAACGTTAATTGTTTGGCATGTTATTTAAATTATCAAGGGTCTTATTGAAAATTTAGAAGATATCAAATATTTTAAAGATATTTGTACATAAGTGCATATAAATATATACGTACATAATATTTTGTGTAAAATCAGATGACATATGTCCGGCGATATTAATGTGTCAAGACAATGCGAATTTTTAATTTTTAAGTAATCTTTTGTGCTTAAAATGTCTACTAATGAATGTATTTCCACACATGAATGGTTGATATACTATATTTATTTATCAATGCAACAAGTGGAAACAGTACAATCATGACAATGTAAAGAAGTTTCCACCGAGCTAAAAAATCTGCAATGTTAAACCAAAAATCTGCAAATCTGCATTTTG
This sequence comes from Pollenia labialis, assembly GCA_949318255.1. Classification (NCBI taxonomy): domain Eukaryota; kingdom Metazoa; phylum Arthropoda; class Insecta; order Diptera; family Polleniidae; genus Pollenia; species Pollenia labialis. The sequence continues at coordinate 206,433,342 of OX439139.1, forward strand.
ACAATTTTGGGGATAAAATCTTCAAAATGCAGATAAATCTGCACTTCTAACATCGCTGCCTATAAATAAATTTGTATATTCAAACAATTTATTTGCACTTTGTTTACTGAAAAAAACACTGATTTTTTCAAACAAATAATTTAACTGAATCAAACAAAAATGTTTTTGCACAAGCAATGGCGCGCACACAAGCAATCACTTTTGTATTTCATGCATTTAACTAAACAATTTTAAAAAATTTAATACGGGATTTTTTACCAACCAAAAATTAATTTTTTTTTTTCTTATAATGTTGTTGTTGTTTCTGTTGTTTGAAAATTTCCTTAAGAGTGAAACGTTTTTTTCTACCTGTATTGTTTTTGTTTTTTTTTCACTGCAAACATCGTCACGCTATTTGATCATCTTTCTTAGGCTGGGTTTTTGAGATCTCAGTTAAACTAGGTTTAGTTAATCTGAAAACAGATTTGTGCCGCTTTTACCAAGTTTTTATACAAAATTTTGACGAAACAGCTTTGTTATGCTTAAAATGTTTGGCTTTTAATGAAATAATAAAAAAATCACATATCGCCAGAAAAATGGCGAGTTTCATACTACCTTAATCTAAGCTAAAACTTAATCCACATCTTAAAAACCCAGCCTTATTGTTGTAATTTTTTTCAGCGTCCCAAAATAGACTGTATGTGCTTTTTGTTGTTGTTCTTATATTTCACATAAAGAAGTGTTGCTTACGATCAGCATTTTTGTTGGTTATATAAAAATCAAACAAAAATATTAATTGAATCAGTAAAAAAATTTGTAGAAATTAAAAAAATTTTCACACAAGCGTTTGTTTGAAAAAAATTCGACAATAATTTTTTCTGTGCGTGCAGCAGCAATTGTCACATATGTAAAAAATCGTTAAAGACATAAAATCGTTATACGATAAAAAAAAGTACCAAAAAAGGAAAATACGTGATATTAAATTTCTTTCCTTAGCTTTTTTGTTCCACAACTTGTAATTTTTTTAAATTTTGCAAATACTGGACCAAGAAACATAAAATTCAACATGCAATGTCCTGAGTATATAAGGTTCTATGAGGGTGTTTTTTGGTACTACAAATTTTGATTTTTAACTGGTACTTTTTTAATTTCCATTTGTATTGGACCTAGAAACATGAAATTTCACATGCAATGTCCTTAGTGAATGAGCATTTGTACGAGGGATATTTTTGGTACTTTTGCGTTCTTTAACGGGTACTTTTTTAATTTCCGTTAATATTGGACCTAGAAACGTGAAATTTAACATCCAAGGTCCTGAGTGAATGAGAATCTTAAAGATAGTTTTTGTTATTTTTTTTCTTTGGCTGGTACAGTTTTAAATTTCCCTTAGTATTGGGCTTAGAAACATAAAACTATGCAGGTGCAGAAAAACGTTGGAACATTTTTTAATAGGTATGTACCTAGAAACATAAACTTTGGCATATTAACATTTCCATGAAAGAAAGGGAGACGCTAACGCAGTAACGGGATAAATGCTAGTGCAAAATAGAAGCAAAATTATTTAACAAGTGTTATGACACCCTTTTTCCTTACGTGACATGTAGTACTCGCCAAAAAAACGTTACAGACACAGTTTAGCGAGAAAAACAGCCGTTTGTTTCAATATATGGCATGCTTGTCTCATTTCAATCAAAATTTTCTCGAAGCGAGAGTTTCAGAACATGGGTACTTGTCTTTTAAATTTTATAGTTGCACACCATTATGAGAATTCTGACTGTGGGGTTGCATCAAGTTCCTTAAGATATATTTCCAGGGATGCTGTTTTCCGAGACTGCAGTAACTTTCTGAACCTTTTACATGGTAACACAACGGGAACTAATTAAAAGAAAATTTGCCATATTTATCGATTGCATGTTGTTTACATGAGCCGCACTTTACACCTTATCAGGATATCAAAAACATTATTCCGTGATTTTGGGTATGTTGCCAGAATTACAAGAACCAATCAATGCGTTCTTATAATTCTTATAACTAAGTGATGAACAACACTTTTAATTAAAATTCAAGAATCGTTGCGTTTGGCGTTGCGTTTGGCGTTGAAAACTCAGTTGTGCTACTTTTTTTCTTAATTAGAGAATGGAATGTCAAAAGTATCTTGTGTTTTTGACACATCGGCCAACCAAAGCAACAAAAAAATACATTGTTGTGTGTTTGCTGTTGTTACTTGTTGTAGTATCGACACCACCGTTTACATGAATTCGCCTTGATCGTTGCCTTATAGTACGAAACACATATGTTTGTGCTTTCATTACTTTTTATGCCGGGGTTGCGAACACTCACACGTTTCTCTAAGCATTACATTCTCTGGAGAGCAACTGCCGCATAATTATCTACGATCGAAGATTATCTAAGATCCAGCCAGAAGTGTGAATCTGAGATGCCTTCATTTATCCGGAACACATCTGTATGTTCAGTCGCAAAACTTCATCAACTATGGGGCATGTTCTGACGATCGTAAAAGACTAAACATTGGCGATTCTGCCTTGAAATCGCATAAAAGGTGCTCTGTAAATAGCAAAAGCAAGAAGTTTTAATATTTTTAAGAAACTATGCCAGATCGCACAAGTTTAGAACAGCATAAAATAAATCTAGCGATTTGCGATTTCAAATCGTGCGATTGTCCGATCATGGCCGTATGTCTTTTTTCACAACAGTGTGAATTTTAGTTTTCCAGATGTCCCACAGTGCACTCACAATATTGAAAATAAAGAGCAACATTAAAATGGAAATTTATGGTCATATTAGGAGGAGACTTTGTGCCTTTGGCTCCCATATGTACAACAAGCAACTGGAAAAACACGATAACAACAATAACAATGGCAAAAATATGTACACGAAAATTGTGTGGTGTTTATGAAAACAATTTGCAATGATTTTTATTGTTAATTTTCATTGTTGGGGCCACAATGATTTTTATGATTCCCCCTTCTGTTCCCCCTTCTTATGAACAAACCAAGCCAAAGAAGAACAAGAAACAAATGTTCGTTTATTTATAAAATATTAATTTTGAAAAAAAGGAAATTAAATTTTTTCATCATGGCTGTTATTGTACAAATTATTTACCAGCGCCATTTATAAGGCAATAAAAACAACATTAAACGTTTATATTTTATATTTTATAAGAAGAAAAAACACTTAAATAAAATTACTTATACTCAAGCTTAAGTTTTAGTTAGAGCATTTTACCCACCACTTAGACATCCATTCACAGAGATTTGCAGGCCTTCTCTCAGTTTAAGCTTGAATTTATTGATTGTTTAGATTTGACTTAAAGGTACCGCGCGTATAAGCGATCATAATCCATTGAAGTATTAATCACACATATTTTTGTTGAAAAAAAAACAAATCCTCCCCAGAAAGATTTCAACTTCAAACGTTTCCATCAACGCTACAAACAACACGTACGTAACGTAATTTACTGAAGAAAAATTAAAGCGTTTATTGGAAATTGAAATTGGATTTCAAAACGTTAAAAGTTTTTAAAGTTATTGTTGTTTCACATCAATATCAACAACAGCATTAAACATCATTAAAATCCATCTTTGTGCAGTGCATTCTATCAAATAAAATAAAAATATAATCAACAACCGCAAAATCATTCAAATCAAAATGTTCGTTCGAAAACCCCATTAAATTTAACTAAATAATACTTGTTCATAATTTATTCAACCAAATGAAACGGACAAGTTATTATTCGTACTCTCGCGTAATATTTCACAGACAGACAGACATACATTGAAAACCAAAAAGAATTGCCAAGAAATAATTTAAATTAATGGTCAAATGAATGAATGGATTGGCGATTAAATTAAATTTTCAAGAGAATTAATGAATAAAGTAAAACAAAAGCAAAAAAAAAATGCAAACTGAGATCGGAGTTTTAAGTCAAAAGTATCTTATTGAACTTTGGCAGAATCTTGAAAAAAAATTCTTTAAAAATATTCAAAAATAAAGCTGTTTTGTAACAGTCCTATTCCTTTTGTTACAATAGTTGAGTTAAATACATTCAATTTATAAAGTATCACTATCCAGTGTGACACAAAGAATGCTGACGAAGGCCGTAGCGAGCCAGAAAATGCATTACATTCTGCTGGTGTCTAATAATTGTAATATTCAAAAATGTTTAATGTGTAATGGAAAAGGTCTTGATTACTTATTGGAATTAAAAATTGTAATTCTTTCTATCGTATTTACGTAATATTCCTATTATGTTGGAGCAAATCATCTTTAATTTGATTAAAATTTTGTTCAATGCTACGAATTACATATGATCACTAACAAAATTTCGGGGGAATGATAATAAAATATACGTTGAGCGATAATTTTACACAAAATAGTTTATCGGAATAATGAAAAAAAGCTTTCGAATATCAAATATAAATTAGAATAATTAAAAAGTCCGCAATAAAACAAACCACCATTTTTTATAAAAAAGATCACTATGGAAGAAATTGTTATGTATTTATCACTAGAAAATGTGTTCTTAAAATAAGAATGGAAATGCATTTTAGAAAATGTTTATTATAGTTTGGAAATATGTTCACATTGTATTTTGAATATTCTTCAAATGGTGTCTATTATATGCTTCGGCCTGATGTTCTCTCTCCAGATCATATTCCATTTGTTAAAATTCCAGGCCACAGTGCTACCTGTCATATGGCCTGATCTCATAATGGAACTTAACCACCAGGTGACAAACAATGCATTTATAAACCGCTACCTTGTGTGCACGGATACTTCATATACAGGTAGCAACTCTGTTTGTATAATCCGACAAATATAATACACTTGTCCCTTGTTTAGGATCCAACGCTGTGAAACCTCGCAGCTTCTGTTAAATATCAACAGCATCTGGGGAGATCCACAGACCAAACTGTCCCACAACGGTGAAATATTAGACTTCCATGTGGAAGTTTTGGGTATAAACTACAGCCACCACATGATCCCCGAAAGTAACGCTCCGTCAAAAAAAACACTTCCGTTGAACCCCATGCATCATGCTACACAGAAAAAATTAAAAACCAACTTCAATTAACGTATTTGTTAGAAATTTGTACTATTAGTTAAATTATTTACTGATTTTCTGCCTGCAAACAAATTGATCATATCAATTAACACATTTGTAAGTTCGAGCTTTTCTTGCTGTTCAGTTTCAATCAATAGGTTTAATTGAAATGTGACATCCAGCAAAATGGGCTACATAAAACGTAAACACAAATCAAAATTTTTTTTTTCAATCAACACATTTAATTGAAACAAATAAAAAATTGTTTGAAACTTTAAAATATTTTGAAGTTTGTGTGTATGTTTTCGTAATTGCAAATATACACACAAACATTATAATTTGTATTTTCAATTAAGGCAAATTAATTGGAACAATTAAAAAAATTGTTTGAAACAGCATTATTGAATTAATTGAAAAAATGTTGTTATAAATTTTTTCTGTGTATGCACGGAAAACAATAATCAATCCATCCGTACTTAAATCAAGCCAAAGCGGTGTCAATAGTATAGTGAGTACGGGTTCTCTTAAATTAGATACAGAATGCTTGATTCAAGTTCGGATTATTAAAGTGCACCGTACGTAAATTAAATCGAAAACAGGATTGACTTAAGTAAAAGTGAGAATAACGGGCATGTTCTAGAAATTGAAATAAAGTGGATTCGAAATCGAGCAAATTTTAAAAACGCCCTTGTACTGAAAATTCATACAAATATTCTATTCTATCAATTTCATTTTGTTAGTACCAATTAGTTTTGAAAGAACAACTATTAAAACCAGGAAAAACTACGGTAATTTTTTGAAAAATTTAACTTAAAATCTCGTTTGTTTTCAATTTCACTTCATTTCGATTTCTAGGACATGCTCGAAAAACTCAAGAATTTCTAATTGCTTTCACACGTTTCATCTTTTGATGCTCAACTCTTATGTTTATGATGAGAAAAGAAAGATGACAGGGGGTTAGTACGGAGATGTCTGTACTCGGTCAGTACGCTTTTTGTTTTTATTCGTTGGCACAACGATTGCTGCATGTAATTTTTTTCTTTTCTTTTTCTCTTTGATTCGCTGTTAATAAAATTGTTGTTGTTTTGAACGGGAAAAAGTTGAAACCGATTGCTGCGTGTGATTATATTGGCATCTTTATAAGGGAATTGAAAAGAAGTTGAGCATCAAAAGATGAAACGTGTAAATTTAGACTTACCGAATTCGTTCTGGAAATGATCCGAAAGTAAGTTTAATTCTTACCTTAACACTTCCACAGAGAATTTGAGAAAGAGAGAGAGAGAGAATAGTACTATTATTTTCTTACCCGTTACACTTTTGTTGTATGGCCACCTTTGTTTACAGAAGATCTCTTAATTAAAAAACACCACCGATATGTACAGTTGGGAAAATTGTCAATATCCAATTGGTAAATACTCGGTAAATAGGGACTATTGGGTAAGAATTGGTAAATATCCTGATATTTACCCAAAAGGCTGGGTATAAACGTTTTGTACAAAATTTGATAAAAATTTATTAATTAATTTAATCAATATTAGCTTCACTTATAAACACATATATACCTTCTTCATAATTTAAAATGCTCCGGTTTATTGTAGTTTTTAACGACGTTTTTCAAAAACGAAAAGTAATTTGAAATAAAATTAATTTTATTGACAGTTAATGATTGCCATATTCATTCGTTTTTTATAAATACCCGGTATTTATCCAGACATCAGGTAATAATTTTGAAAATTTTATGTATTTCAATAAAATTTTTTTAGCACTTATGCCCGTAATTTCAACAAACAAATATCTGTTGGTGTTCTTACCTAACAGTTATCTTTACCGATGCGGTAAAAATAGTTTGGTAATTTCATCGTTAATTTTGCCTATGTGTTTTTTCCTTTAAGTTTTCTTTTAAAATATGGCAACATTTGTATTTTTATTAATATTTTAAATTAACTGTCAAAAATCGATGGTGTAAAATACACTACAGTTCAACCAGTAGGTAAGCCAAACATGTTAAAATTATCAATAATTCGTTACACCATAGATATACATAGATATACACAGCTAGATATCTGCTTGTAGAAATTACGGGCATTAATCGGATATAATTCTAGGTAGGAATGGGCAAAAAATATCAAAATATCGATATTTAAAAAAACATAATCGATATATGTCGCCGATATTAAAAATATCGATATATCAATATATCGATATTGAAATACCACTATCAAATTCAATATTTGTTAAAGTCAGTCTTCATCAAAATTTTAGCCGTTTTTCAAACAATATGTTTTTTTAAGAATTGGCATCATTGCATGCATCATATGTTTTTTTAAACTAATATGAAGATCTAAAATAATTGGCATTTATAAGAAGCAATGCCGGATACAAGAAGCAGATTTACAGGAGAGCACATAAAACAGAGAGTGCTCCTGATGTCCATATCTGACGATTACTGGTTCGACTAAAACAATTAAAAACATTTCTAGTTAAACTTGGTATTTTTGGGGTGCAATTAAAATTTTAGGGTTAGTTGATACTTCCATGACCACGGGCAGGACCCACCCAACGGGCTCATCCGTGATGCAGTTTTGAAGGCCGCGAGCACTGGAACACCGGTGATAATCTGTGCCGATGCTAATGCGCACCACACTATATGGGGCAGTACGGATACAAATGTAAGAGGTGAGTCACTATTCTCCTTTATTATTAATCATAATTTAGGAATAGTAAATAGGGGCTGTGAGCCTACGTTTGTTGTTGCAAATAGGTGTGAGGTTCTTGATGTCACGCTAGTTAGTATAGACCACACCGATATGATCGAGGGGTGGATGGTGTCTAATGACTGTTCGCTCTCTGATCACAGATATGTGGAATTTAGGCTAGGGCTTAGGTCTTCAGGATCGATGGCTATATTAAACAGGAGACGTACGGACTGGGGAGTTCAGTACTCCTCTCTGGTCAGGTCTCTATCTGACCCTCCTGGGGTTGATGATATCGGGGGGATCGATGCAGCAGTGGATCTGCTTTCGAACTCACTGCAGTTGGCGACTTCCTTGGCATGTAGACCAAGGGTGCGCAGGGGTAGGAACCGACCACCATGGTGGGATCCTGACATTGCGCAGGCAAGAATTGACTGTCGTAGGTTGTTCAATGTGGCAAAGCGCCATGGAAACTGGGCGGACTATAAGTCATCATTGAATAGGTTCAGAAATCTGGTTAGATCGGCGAAAAGGGTTGCTTGGAGGAACTTCTGTAGCGGCGTGGAAGGATCCTCTGAGACGAACCGTTTACGTAAGGTAATGGCCTCGAGCCCGGTTGTCCCGACGTACGTCCGGAAATCGGATGGTAGTTGGACCACGAATAGTCAGGAAACACTGGAAGTGTTGATTGATACTCACTTTCCTGGAAACTCCCAATGGGGATTGCGGGATCAGTCGCGGGAGGCGACTCCTATTCCTATGTCCATACCATTGGACTACGATAGGATTAAGTGGGCTATCGATAGCTTTAGCCCATACAAATCTCCGGGTATGGACGGTATAATTCCTGCGGACCTGCAGAGGAATTCGACCCTGATAATACCCTGGTTGTTGGCCATATACAGGGGATGCGCTAGATTTTCGTATCTACCCGTGAAATGGACCCTGTGCAGGGTGGTCTTTATACCCAAAGGGGGTAAGGCTTCTCACACCGAGCCGAAGGATTACAGACCGATTAGTCTTTCATCCTTTCTTCTTAAGACTCTTGAGAGGGTTATCGATATACACTTGAGGATGACCATCCCAAGGGACTCACTCTCTGCCTCTCAACATGCCTACACAAGGGGCAGGTCTGTTGAGACGGCTCTTCACTCTCTGGTCGGAACCATTGAGAGATCGCTCGAATTTAGGGAGTATACGCTTGTGGCCTTTCTCGACATAGAGGGGGCCTTCAACAATGTCAACCCGGACTCCATCGTGATGTCCATGAGGAGTCTGGGGATCGACGCTGGCATATGTAGATTTGTGGACAATCTACTACGGAATAGGGTCATTTGTTCTACGATAGGTGAAACCAGTGTTCAAAGGCTGGTGAACAGGGGTACTCCCCAAGGGGGAGTTCTATCCCCACTATTGTGGAACCTGACTATGAACACCATGTTAACAAGGATGGATGACATGAGGATCAAAACGGTGGCGTATGCTGATGATGTTGCAGTGGCCATCTCAGGAAGGCATTTGGGCGTAATGTCCCAGTGTATGGAGGCTGCTTTGAAGATACTCAGTACCTGGAGTGCATCATGCGGTCTGGGTGTAAATCCGTCTAAGACGGAACTGGTACTCTTCACGAGGAGGTATAAGACCGAGGACTTTAGGCTTCCGAGGTTGAATGGAATTGAGCTTCGGATATCTCAAAGTGCGAAATATCTGGGCGTGGTTCTGGATAGCAGGCTGTCATGGGGACTAAATGTCCGGATGAGAGTGGAAAAGGCAATAGTTGCCATATATGCGTGTAGGGGTGCAATCGGCAGGAACTGGGGTATGAGCCCGAGGTGTGTCAATTGGATCTTTGAGGCTGTGGTAAAGCCGACCCTGTACTATGGGGTCGTTGTGTGGTGGACTGCACTGGATAGGGGCGTACACCGTGCGATGCTTGAGAAAGTATACAGACTTGTCGCGTTGATGATTACGGGATCAATGCGATCTACTCCAACAAGGGCGCTGTTCACGATACTGAACTGGCTCCCGGTGGATATAATGGCCAGACAGTTGGCTCTTTGTTCGGCGACGCGGCTGCACGCGGTGAATAGCTGGTCAACACGTGACTTTGGACACGCCGGGATAATCAAACGTACGATTGTCCCTGATGTGGTGGATTACTGCACCCCGGTGCCATTCTTTGGTGCGGGGTTCGTGGTGCAAATGGCGCACAGCGGTGCGCTGTTGGATACTTTCCGTGAACCGACCCTAGGGGTCTACACTGATGGTTCGAGGAAAGGTGAGAGGGTCGGCGGAGGTTTCTTCATAGAGGAACTGGATGTGAAGGTTTCCTTTCGCCTGCCGGATGGATGTAGTGTCCTGCAGGCGGAAATCTCGGCTATAAGGCGGGCGGCAAACTGGCTGAGGTATCATCGCATATCGGGAGATATACGTATATTTACTGACAGCAAGGCTGCCCTTGCTTCCCTAGCGGGTGTCTACACGACATCGAGGTTAACTGTAGAATGTCGGATGTCTTTGGATGAGATTGCGAAACATTCAAGGGTAACGCTAATATGGATACCGGGGCACACTGGGTGCCCGGGCAATCAGGTAGCAGACGAGCTGGCCAAACAGGGTGGTCGCATGGATGATGCATTCATTGACCAATTCATTGGCCTTCCAATGGCTCAATGTAAATCACTTATAGGGCGCGAGTCCTATAGAGTTGCGCAGACGCGGTGGACCTGTGAATCCACCTGCTCGATATCCAGGATCCTTTGGCCTGGATATGATGGACGGAGAACTAGCTCTCTACTTGGGCTTAGCAGAAACCAGATTAGGACTGTGATATCGGTTGTAACTGGACACTGGCCGGTGGGGACTCATGCTAGGAGAATGGGTCTGGAATTTTACGACTACTGTAGAAGTTGTCAGAACGAGGAGGAGGAGGAGACTGTGCTCCACTTTCTCTGTCATTGCCCTGGACTGCGGGGTATAAGGGTGGAATGCCTGGGGGAACCGGTGTTTGCCTGTTTGGGGGATCTATCTGGGATGGAACTGAAATCGCTCCTTCTCTTCACTAGGAAGACGAGGTGGTTGGACTTTGCAGTGACGCCATCTGAGTGACTGCTCTAAGGGATGGGCATTGGCGCAGGGTATCACAAAGGGACCAATAAAGGACCCAAGTGAGCTGTCTTTGATGGCTGCCCGTGGAACCTAACCTAACCTACTTCCATGACTTATTTACATACATCCATTTAAATATTTTGTGATTAACTTTTTTTTGGATTTCATATGGTTTTTTTGTTTTCTGCCCATTTGTTTTTGTTATAATTGAATTGTTGGTTTTGATTGAATTTTTTGTTTTTATTAATTTTTTTAAATAAAATGAAACAATAAAAAGTAAGAATGTAATTACATATAATATGTCTGTTCATATATATGTATGTACAAAGGTATATTAAATTTTTTAATTTGGTAATAGTTTCAGCAAAATACCTTCGATATATCGATATTTTTGAAATAATAAATATCGATACTCTTAAAAACTATCGATTCGATATGTATCGATATATTTTTTCAATTTGTCCATCCCTAATTCCTGGCTTGCTATACATTATATCTTTTTTCTGATTCCTAATTTCATCAGACACATCCCATTGTAAAAACGATAAAACAGGTGAATACAACCCACACTGCTAGCAGTGTTGCCAGAACTTTAAGAGGTAAAATCAGCAAAAACCCATAATTTTTTATCAAAAAAACTGCAAAATCTGCGCCATTATTTAAAAATCTTCAATAAATCTTCAAAATTCATTTGTTGCATTTTTATGTAGTTTATTTAGAAAACCAAATAACAATTCATTTCAACATATACGGCCATGTTCTGGAATTTGAAATAGATTTTAGATATCTATAAGTGGTCCTCGAAATATGAGGTATAAAAAAGTAAATATTTTTTTTAACTTAAATGATTTTGTTATTCGTGCTTAATTCCCAATTTTTATTATTTGATAAAAACACTGAAATTTATTGTTGATGGGATAAGCTATTCCTATAAGCTATTTTTAACTTTCAACACAGCAAAGTTTTATAAATTGATTCTATATTAATTTCACTCCAATGCGATTTTAAGATCATGGCTGATAATTTTGGGATATTTTTACATTAAAAATATCTTTCCAAACTTCTTCTCAAGCTGAGTATGGATTAACACAAATTAAAAGTTATTGCTTGAAATGTTATTTAAACTATCAAGGGTCTTATTGAAAATTTACAAGAGATGAAATATTGCAACTATTAATGATATTTATATAAATGTATACATAAGTACATATGAATATACGTATACGTACATGTGCATATTATTTCGCTTAAAATCAGATAACATAAGTCCAGAGATATAAGTGTGTCGAGACAATGCGAATTTTTAAGTAATCTTTTGTGAATAAAGTTCGTACTAATAAATCTTTTTCCAAACGGTTCTTCTCTAAATGAGTGATATGTATATTTTGTTCATCAATGCAAGAAGTGGGAATAGTACGAACATAAGTGGCAATGTAAAGAAGTTTCCGCAGAGCTAAAAAAATCTGCAATTTTAATCCAAAAATCTTCAAATCTGCATTTTGAAAATTTTGGGGATAAAATCTGCAAAATGCAGATAAATCTGCACTTCTGGCATCGCTGACTGCTAGCCTTAAAGAAAAAAGATCAGAAGTCATTTAGTCGAGCGTTCACGGTTGCCATTTCAAATCAGAAAAACGATTGCTAAAAATTTCCCCACCCATAGTTGGAACAGCTGTAGTTTCATCAAATTGAATCTTGCATTGAAAAACTTGCAACCAAGAAAAAATGCTTTGCAGAGAACGCATAGAAATAACCAACTGCTAAGAACATTGCTTGGGGTATTCCCTAAGTTGAAGTTGCTTGCATTCAAAACGGTTTGGAAATTTTGCCCAGAACAGTATTCCGTATTTATTGTTATTTTTTGGAAAATTTTGTTAAATAAAATTATTATAAACGTCATAAACAATTTCATGCAAATTGTTGCTTAAGTAGAAGTTGACTGAACTTTTAAAAAACAACTTTAGATACATTTTTGTATGAAAAATTAAAGGAATATATATGAAATACTTTATGAAAAATAAGATAGAATAAAAAACGAAATTGTTGCTCTGATTGTGAACAAAGCTAAAGCAAATTACAATTCTGCTTTGAAGCTTGTGAAGTAAGCGAATACAAAATACTCGTTAGTAAGAAATGGAGCGTTACGCTGTACTTCTCAAGAACGCGGAATAATTGTTTTGATTTTTTGGGAAATTTTTCATCGAAAATCGTCGTGAGTGTCGAGAGCCCATTTCATCTCTGTGGATACTTTAATAAGCAGAATTCTCGCTTATGATGTCCCGCTTATAACACACGAAAAGCCACTTCACTCGCCCAAAGTTACTATATGGAGTAGTGTTAATGCCTCCAGTAGTGTTAGAGCCTCCTACCAAACGACTTCTGTGAACAACGATAGCTATGAAGCCATGCTTAACGATTTTCTCCCACCTCAACTGGATAAATTGGGACTGGAGAATATGTGGCTATGACAGGATGGAGTAACGGCGAAAACTGCACGATCTCCAAATTTTGAGGGCTCCATTTCCTTGTTGCCTGCTCTCATTTTGGTGATTTCCACTTGCCGGCAAGATCGACTTATTGAAACTTCTTAACTTCTTGTGAGGAAGTCACGAGTTTATGTCAACAAGCCTCAGACTCCTAATGTAACTAGAGAAAATATTCGGGAACCAATCGCCATTAATTCTCGCAAGAGTGAGAGAAAATGCTTTAAATCGGGCACCATCATCAATTATAGCGGTCGTTACCATTTTTCTGTTTAATGAAAGAGAAAATTTGTACACCAAATCAAGACAATCCAAAAGCAAAACTAAAGTTTTTTATTTATTAATCAAATTGCATTCAAAGAACAAAGGGTGACAACTTTTGCGGCATCCCGTAGATTTTGATGGAGCAATAGAATAGTCAAATAACAAACTCGTTTCGAATAGGAAATAATTCTACGTTATTCAGGTGCTTAGACTAATGTTGGCCTAATTGGCCTACTAAATTATCAAATTTCGCCGAATTCAATTTTCCTAAAATATTTCAGTTTTTCAAACCATTTTTTGATTATTACTTAGTCTCCGAGTTGAGTGTTGGTAATAGATTTATAAAATTTGGGAAGTGTCTGGATATACGTTTTGCAAGGACAATATTTTTATTCTTTTTATCTCCTCTTTGTTTTTTGGTAAATTTTATAAATTATTCTATTTGAAATTAAATTAATGAATTTAAGTGTAAAAACCTGCCTGGTTTCCATATACAATAAAACTGCAACACATTTGCAGCTTACAAAACGTTAAGATAAATTATGAGTTACAACTACAAAAAAAAATCCCCCAAGGATATAACAGACTCTCTGCAAATACTCTCACATTTTTTATATTTTTCATTTCTCATAATTTTAATTGCGTTTTTTTCCACTCCATCTTTGTTTTATAATAAATGAAGATAAACAAAAATGGTATAAAATTAAAAACAACAGATTCATTTATTACCTACAAGTACGAAATGAATTAACAATAATAAAAACTGAATGGGAGAGGGAAAAAATAATTTAAAAATTATGATATTAAAAATTTTGTTAAAAAAAAGAAAAAAAGTGTAAAAACTCATATTTTTAAAAGCAATAAAATAATTAAAAGTGCATCATTGTATGTTTTTTTTTTGTTTTTGTTACTCTTTAAGATTTTGTTTTTACATTTAAATAAAAATTTTATTACAGGAAATTTTATTTATTAAATTTTGTTAAATATTTTATTACATTTAAAAAAATTTATTAATAAATCTTATATTACGATAACGATTTTAATGTGACATTTTTATTTAGTCTAATAAAATTAACTTAATATGTGTTTTTTTTTAATTTTTTTTTAAATTTCAAGATAGAATGCTGTATTCGGCTATGCCGAATCTTTGATACCCTCCACTGACAGTTCAATTATTTCAGGAGTGATATCTACATGATATCTATTCATTATTAATTTATCTTTATAAAAACAGACATCAGCATTAAAATTGGTTGCGGTTTAGTCAACATTAAATTATTGACCGACCATCAGAAAGTGGTATGCTTTTTTTTTAGCAATTTTTTAACTAGCTTGAGTTAATTCGTAATAGCTTAAGCCGAACTTAAATGACTTTCAGGAGGGAGATTTATTTTGGAGCCATGGTAAGTTATGAACCAATCACCCCAAAATTCTGCAGAGTGATTTCTTGTATTAAAAACACAAATTTCAAAACAGCGGCGAAATTAGTTTTAGCTTTTACAGTGAATTTCAGAAGGCTGCTAAATTTGGCATCAAAAGTAAATTTTGGACCGTATATCACAAAATAGCATGCCATTTTTTCTGGCCATGTGAAACTAAGTTAGTTAGAAAAAATATATCTGCTACGGTCAGGGCTGCCAGATAAATTTGTAAGAAAATCGTCAGTTTCCTCAGAACAAATAAAAAAATGGTCTCTATCATTTCGAAATACAGTGAAAGCCCGGTTTAACGAATGATATAATGTTTAGACCTTTCGTTATACCGAGATATTCGTTATATCGGTCAGTAATTTTTTACCTTAAAATTTTATAAAAAACGGTGGTCCACAATTTGAAAAACATCAAAATTTAATTGAATTTATAATTTAGTGTAGAAATAAAACTTTAATTAATATTTTCACTTGGATATTACTGAAATCTTTAATTTTTTATCAAAAGAGATTCTTTTTCGATTTGAAATCTCGTTTTCGTAATGAACCAAACAAAACTACTAAAACTTTAACGAAAAAAGCAACACATCACACGTGTTCTTTAAATACAAAGCAAAACAGCCAAAAACACACACCAAAATCTAACGGTTCTGTTATGATTTTTTTATTTTGCTTTGTCATTCGTTAAATCGGGATTATTTTTTTTTGCAATTCGCTATATAAGGTAGTTAATGTTAAAATTTGGCCATTCGTTATATCGGATATTCGTTAAACTGCGTATTCGTTATACCGGGCTTTGACTGTATCGTCAAAAAAATCGTACAACTTAAAATTTTGTTTTTTTAAACAATTTTTGTTCGATTTTTATTAAAAAGAACATTCAAACAAAACATAATAACTTCATACCCAGCTAGTATTTTCAATCGTGTAAGAGCTACTGGGAGTCTCATGAAGAGCGTATTTGATCGTCGATGACCGCATATTTTTAGCGTAGAAGATTCCTCATCCGGGAAAAACTGCACTTGGAAACCCTGCTTTTGACAGCTCGTTTAGTGCGAAGTTTGCCGCTATTGTCAATAAATAATGGAAATTTAGCTTTTTTTTTTTTTTCAATATAGCGTTTTTTCTCTATTTCTATTTATAATTTGTGGGTTCTATTAAACAACTCTTCGTAAAACAACGTTGACGCTCTTGCCTTGGTATGGCATATCAGTGTAAAAGCTTAGCGAAAGAAAACGAAATTGTCGAAAAATGTAATGTTTTATTCAGACTTTGGAGACGGAAAAATATCGTCACTTTTTAGTAAAAAATTTGCAAATCGGCACTTTGCTTATTTCGGAACAAAAAATCGTACGGTTTTAGGCGTATTTAATTAATTTACAAGAGTGGGCTTTAAATGGGGCCTATAGTAAATTATGGACCGATCATTACGAAATTTATAAGTGTAATTTCTAGTCCTATAAAACTGTCAAGTAACTATTAAGCGGGGCAGTTTTTGGGTCCAGGGGACCACGGGCCTCAGCCCCCTTAAATTTTAATTATGGTTTTTGTTATTAAATTGCCATCGTTAAATAAATTTTATAAAAAGGCGTCGTCTAGTTTTAAGATATTGGCTTATGTTTTTCTCTTGTATTAATAAAAAAATATATTTTAATTTGAAATTTTGTCGGAAAAAAGCATTAAAGGGGGGTTTTTTAGAGAAAGAACTTTTTTTTTAGAAAATTCAATGGATTAGCTCATAAACTTCATGGCATGCAATACTTAAAAATAGTTTCTGGCATATGGCGTCCACGACTGGTCCTTATTAACGCCATCGTGTCGGTCCAATTTTGCACTACTTTTTCGAGTATACCTGGCCTTCTACATGCTCAATCATTGATGGGTTATCAGCATAGACCATTGATTTAACTTATCCCCACAGCAAATAGTTCAAAGGTGTAAAATCGCACGAACGAGGTAGAAAATCAAGCAAATGCAGCAGGCAAGCACAGGCCTGGCGGACTACGGGCGGGACTAAATATTGTGTCAAAAACGTAAATGTCAAATCAAAACCCATTAACGATCAACAGTTCATTATAAACAGTTAAAAAACAAGTTAAAGTGCTATGTTTGGCTGTGCCGCATCTTTGATACCCTCCACCTACAGCTAGAAAATGTCCGTAGTAGAACCTATGGTAAAGGTGGATTCATCCATGTGCTTCGAAACATATTTTTGGCCGGAGAATAATTGTTTTGCTGAGAGTGTTCTGCAGAACGATTCACCCATTTCGAACAATTTGTCCGGAAAACCAAAGCTACCATGTGGCTTACACATGTAAACAATTATAAAAAATGGCAGCACAACTAGCAAACTGCATACATTGAATTGCTTTCTAAAAGTGTGTTAAAGAAAATGGACGAAAATTAATTATACATATTTTTTTATTTAATTATTTGGCAAAAAAAATTAATTGTAATACAAATAAATTATGATGTGGCAGCTTAGTTCAACTTTTATGTACAAATTGAAAAAAGTGGCATCTCAGTTCATTTTGTTCTGAACAAGAATTAAAATTAAAGGCTCAGTTGTTTTCCAATCAATTGTAGTGGGGAATGTAAGAAGAGATAAACTCACTGTTTATTGTTGATGTTTTTGTTTAAACTTTGATATTGTTACAAGTAGAACTGTTGCTTATAATTCTTGTACGTTTAACAGTTTTATTTGGTTGAATATCTTCAGTTTTTCTAAAATCTTTGGATGAAGTTTCCTGACGATCTGGCCTAAGCAACCAGTGGAATGCGCTTATCCAATCAACAATAAACTTCAGTGTTTTTATCAAGAATAAAAATTGGAAATTAAGCACGAATAACAAAATCATTTTAATTCAATTTTGTATTGCCAAGAAAATTATTTTGATTAAAAAAAACTTAAAACTAAAACAAAAAACTTAAAATACTTAAAAATAAAATAGGAAAAATATAGCAATAAGAAATTAGTGGGCAGTTCTATAAACTGCGTTATTTATATCCATTGTGTGGATTCGGCGGTGATAAAACAAAAGGTTTGCACCTTCATGGAGGAGGCCAGCTCCACTGAGGGTCAGCTGAGATACTTTGCTAATACAATACCTTCCAAGCTTCTACTATTTGAAGAACAACTTTTAACTAAATTATTTCCAAATATTTTGAAATCTCCAGAAACTTTAAAGTCTTTTACACCATAAAAATATCCATTCTTCCAAAATCGACTAGACTATACGTTAATTTGCAAGACGGTTTACGTAAGACACCAACAGGTCCTAAACTGGTCGCAAACAAAGAATCCTTCTCTCCCATCTACTAAGCCTTTCCATCTGGGCGGAAGATATTCCAAACCAAGCTGTAAAGGCATTGGAAATGAGAGGCCGAATTATTTGCCTATAAACTAAAAGACGAACGTTTCTACCTAAGCCGCCTTTGCGCCTTAAAATACTTTAAAATAAATTGGATACCATCTTCGACCTTTCTAAGACATTATCAATATGACGATAAAACTCAAAATTTTCTTGAATAGAAACGCCTAGATACTTCATTCTATCAGAAATGTTGACCAATTCACCTCTAATTTTCAAACACGGAACAAATTTCCTGCAGTTGGGATAAATATATTTGGGTTTGCCCTTAATGAACACAGCCACAGTTTAAGACATATTTAAATTAAGTCCCTATTTTACGAAATAGTCATTTAGTCTAGTGAAATACGTATTAGGTTCATTGTTAACTCTCCTAGCGTTTGCCCCCTTAGAAGCAACAAGAATAACGTCCGCGTAAGTCAGTAAAAGATCTCCACTAGTTGGCTGAGGTAAGTCAGAAACATAAAAAATAATACAGTACCGGACCCAACAAAGAGCCCTGTGGTACACCTGCTTCAACCAGTCTAACGTCCAAAAAGATTGTCTCCACTCGCACCCTAAGAAGCTGGGAGCCAGTCGACAAATATTCCCACCAAAACCAAAATTTAACATTTTATATAAAAGATCATCATGTTAAACTGTATCAAACGCCTTGGAAAGTCTAAACTTGCAACCATAGAAGGACATCTCCTATTAAGACTTTCAGCAACATAATCAGACAATACTAATAGGGCATGGGAAATAGAGTGTCCTTTCCTAAACCCAAATTGGAAGTCCTTCAGAATTTCCCTATCAAAAATTACTTTGTAAACCATACCAAGGATAAAAAACTCAAACAATTTTCCGAACGCCGAGAGTAAGGATCTTGGTCCACCAGAGCTTCCATCCATGCCAGGGGAAAGTAGCCAATATTTATACAATGATTGAACAAAATTACCAAAAATGTCCAAACTACATTATCCGATTTTTTTGTACAAAATAAGGCACACCATCAAACCATTGGATCTTTTGTTTTCCCTTCTCTTTCAAGCAGACCCGACGGATGGGGCAGCAATAAAGCCAAAATCGGAAAGTCTTTTGTCTATGTGAACAGTCCTTCCATCTGCATTCGAAAAATTGTCAAACAGCATCAAAGGCGTTGTCCTGTCCAATGTCTCTAGTTCCCTTCTCACGGTAGCATCAGTCAAACCCCAGGCGCCCAATTGACCCGTCTGCTGAACATGAAAACCCCCATCTGCAAGCAAATTAGCCTTTCTATTATCATCAGAGACAATTAAACCCCCTGGGCCTTTAAACTTTGAACTGCCGGACGAACATTCAATCCGACCGCAGATTTCACCTTCCTAAATGGCCCCTTGTACGATCCTATCTAAATTTTTGATTTCGGCTTTTATAATACTCGCCCTGCCAGGCTCACTACACTTATACATAGCTTGCCTAAGCCTTTTTTGTGAGTGATGAAATTAAGAATGTGTAATGGGAGTTTCAACATTCCCCTGCCTTTAACCAACATTATCGGAATAGAATATTCCATGGCATCCTAGAAGGCACAATTTGAATTTGTGAAACATTCATCAATTTCAAACTCAGTAACGTTTCTGTCAACAGGGAGACTACGATCTGCCAAATTTTCAGACAGCTTACTCCTAAAACGACGAATATTAAGGTGATCGAAATCAAATCGTCCGGTTTGTGTTCACTAATAAATAAATTCAAATAATGCCTTTTGTCCCTGGAAAATATGGAGTTGACGTTAAAGTATTGTTTTTCAAGAGTAAGACCATATTTACATTATGCAATTAACGCCGCAACTTTCGCCTGCAACTTTTTGTTTGTTAGCAAGAGGTGTAGGGAAGAAAACGGGGTTGAAAAAGTTGAAAAAATGCTTGAAAAAAATTGAATTGTAAATGTAAAAAGAGTTTCGTAGCAACTACTTTAAAGGAAAATAGAAAAAAAACTCGGCGGTAATTGCATAGTCTAAATGCGGTATTAGCCATTTTGACGAAGAGTAAGAAGCATACCAAGCAAGGCGGCAGATTTGTCCTCATCATTACTTAATCCACGATAATCTTTCACAAATTTACCTATCCTATCCGAACAATGGATTAATCTGCCCCCAAAGGAGCGCCTACAATCTTGATCAATAAACTCATACGCAGTCTAACGATTATCAGGCTGTGAAATGGTTCCAAGCTGATACAAATTCGATGCAACATTCTTGCCAGAAGAGGATCCAACTACCGAAGCATAGGAGAACCCAGCCTTTACCTCATCATAAGAAGTAAACAAAACTCCAGGCTGTACTTAATTCCTAAAAGCAACTCGCGCCTCAAGTTAACGAATAAGCTCAATTCTACGAGGACATTCCCTAGAACTAGCCTCACCATTACAATTTACATATTTAACTGGTAAACCCACCCTTTTTGAAACCTGACCAGTAATGGGATCAGTAATCAAAGATTCGTGAACATTCTCCCCTTTTGGAGGCACACTACATTTGCCTGGTCCATGAGACCCACCACATTTGACGCACCTATATGACATCCTACAATTGACGATACATGCCCATAACGCTGGTAATTGAAGCACTGTGTAACACCTTTCCTGAACCTCACATCGCAAAACGTATATAATTTCATAGAATTTACCTTCACCAGAATCCTTTGAGATTCTGACAACCCATTTGCCAACACCTAATTTCACAAGACTAACAACTTAAATCTTTATGTTTAGACCTTCAAAGTAGCTAAGTACCTCCTGCGCCTCAATGGAATGAGATAGCCCCTCAATAACGACAGTAAAAGGACGTAAACCCTTAGGGGTCTACGTGTAAGACTCAACATTTTTTCGCTCAAGCATAGACTTCACCTTATCAAAGTCATCAAACCCCTATATTTACCACATCCTTGCCCAAAATCTTCACATTAAAATTTTTATGACCTAACAGTTCGTCAATACTCTCTTCAATGTCCTTAATATTTACATTAGAAGTAGTGGTTACAGGAACAGACTTACTCCTCTTTTTCCCCTCATCAACATTTGCTTTTGCATTCGGTAGCTTGCGGTTACTTGGTGCGCCTTCTTTCGAACTATTTTGGCTTTCTTGATTCAATTTGGCTTTTTGACTTTCTTGCCGAAAATTCCTAACCTCAATCTTTTTATTCTCCAAAATCATTTCATCTTTACTGGTAAAATTCTCAATTTCACTGCTCTTCTGAACTTAATTCATAAGATTTTCAACCGCTTTTGTTAATTTTTCATTCTCCTCAGTAATAAAATTAAATTTCAGAGTAAGAACCCTAGACCTAGATCGCTGTTAATTTAAGTGGAAGCGTTTAAATGAGTTACGAACAAAATTATGAATATAAAACCAGTCAATTTATAGCCAAAGTTAAAGAATCAACCAACTTATGCCAACTTTAAGAGTAAATAAATGCAATAAAACAAAAACAAAACAATTAAATAACACCTTTTTGTGGACTCCTAATATAATTTCGTTAAGTTTATTTCCACTTTGTTACAACTTTTTTTTTAATTGTGTATTTTATCTTAAATATGCACATTAACCGCTTAATTTGTTATTGACTCTGTGCGATCACACACTCAAAACTTTTTACTTGTTTGTAATTATGCAGACAATAACCTGGATAACTGGTGGACAGTGGATACTTGACATGTGTATGGCAATTATTTCCATATGTTTTGCCACTATCAAACATTTGAGAACTATTTCGTTAGGGTTCCATTGGGCTGTTAAAAATGAAACAAAAGAAATATGTATGCTTTAGTGTAATTTGTTATTCATATAATTTTGAAATTTTCTTACAGCCCATTAGATGATAACGCGTTTCATTAAAGTAAATGAAAAACAGTTTGACGCTGTCTTAGCGCTACAGTGCGTGAAAGAACTTTGAACCACTTAACGAAATTTAATAAATCCAAATTTCAAACAATTTGTTACCTGCTACACAAAAATCTTCAAACAAAGAAAAAAAGAACGAGTGCAAGAAAGTAATTAAGAGAATGAAAGAACCAAAGGAAGTAAAACGTTTATTTGAATTTTCATAATATAAAACTGATACTGTGATACTGACTGACTGACTGACTGACGCTGGCTGTTGCTGACACATAAAATAGACATTAAAGTATTTGGCGTCAGAGTCGTAAAACAATGAGTCACAAAACAATAACCTCATTCTTGAATTTGATCGTCTAAACAAAGTGTCAAGCAGCCGCTCGATCATTCTCAGCCGGACACTCAATTTAGTCAAATGACCAGCCAGCCAGCCAGCCAGCAAGTTAGTAAGTCAGTCAGTTAGTCAGTCATTGATTGTTTCGTGTTACTAATTTCTTATCAAAATTTGAGTATGTATTTCATATGGACGTAGAAGAAGAAGAGGAGTAATGACTAAAAGGAGAAGTTAAAAAATAAAAACGAATTAAAAATTCTTGTTTCTGTTAAAAGCCCAACTTGAAATTGTCATTTTTAGAGTTTATCAAGGTGGTCAGACAAATGGCTGGGGAGACGAGCAACAAACAAGCCAACGAAATGTCACAAAATATTTTCATTTGGGATTTCATGGAGTTCTTTCTGTTTTTTCTCATTTGCGATCAAGTCGGATGGATGTATGTGAGCGGTTGGTGTTGAATGTGAATAAATGGTGTTATTTCAATCAATTAGCTTCTCATTTCTGTGTATTAATTGATCCTGCTGAGTTATTTTTAGTTGTCATTAATACCAGTTTTTTTTTATTCACTCAATCGTTTTGTTTTGATTGTGATTTTTAAATAAAATCATAAAAATTTTAAAAGCTTTTAAATTTTTGTTCCCCTCTGCATGTCATTTCGGATAGTTTATTTTTTTTTTGTTATCCCTCTCAATTTAACTGGTATTTTAAATGTTAATTAATTTGTGTTTATTTCTGTTTTGCATTAAACACAGCTTTATTGTCGTTTTCAATCTCAACGAAATCCAATTAAAGTTGCATTTTTTTTATTTTTTTTTTCTTAATATCAATTTGTTTAATTCGCTTAAATTCACAAAAATTAAAATAAATAAATGTAAATGTTAAAAAAAAGAAATCAAAATATATTTTAATGAATGTCGAAATGAAATTGATGACCTCAGATTCCGTTTAAGATTCTGTCTGTCATTTAATTGTTAGCGAAATTCGTTAATTCAGGATACCACCAGAAATTAAATTATAGGCAAATTAAAATATTTATTTGCATTTAAATTGTTAATCAAATCTTTTACGACTTAATAAGAAAGAATAAATATTGATAGATATGATTTCATTTAAATGAGTCTATGTTTTTTTTTTTCTCTTACGATAAAATTTTGTTTACAACAGAGGTCGGCGGACAAAGGCTCAGAATCGTTTTTCATCGGCCAAGCCGATAGAGATATTTTAGAAATTTGTTTCTAATGCAGAGATGTTTTCTTGAGTTTTTCTCCGCTAATTTCACAACAATCGACTTTGCAGTTATTGAGAAATTTAAGGTCAAAGTTAAACATTTGGTTTTTGTTTTTAAGGGCGGAAGTTGAATGTGAACCACACCTTAACGTCAAGTTTTTTTCTGCATTTAATTTGACATTTCTCAATTTCAGACTAAATCAATTTGAACCATGGAAAGATGCACAATCGAGTTCAAATCAAAATGCATATCGTGCACTTCGTGATTTTTTAGGTCAATTTAATCGTCCAAATCAGAAAAATCGTGCAAAAATTAGAGCAAACCTGGTCTGTACGAGATGTGAAACACCAGTACATGCTCGTACAGCTCGTACTGCAAAAATATTGCTGCTGTTCTCAATAATGTGGCTGAAGATTTACATCTCTCTCGCTAGTCGTTGATGAACATTATGCATAAAGACTTGCATTTACACGCTTACAAGGTGCAATTGACTCAAGAACTAAAGCCTCTTGACCATTCCAAACGTTCTCAATGGTCAGAATGGTGGCAAGAAATGGCAACAGTGGCTGATCAATTTTTGAAGAAAATCATCTTCAGTGATGAGGCACATTTTCACCTCAGTGTATTCGTCAATGAGCAGAATTGCCGCATTTGGGCGAATGATAATAATCCAAGAGTGATTGTCGAAAAACCAATGCACCCTCAAAGAGTGATTGCTTGGTGCGGTTTATGGGCTGGCGGCATCATCGGGTATTTTTTCCAAAATGAGGCCGGTCAGGCAGTTACAGTGAAAGGTGTTCGCTATTGTTAGATGATAACGAACTTTTTATGGCACGAATTGGAAGATACGTGGTTTCAACAGGACGGTGCCACTTGCCGATATTTTGTTCGATACATAATTGAACCATACCAAAATTATCATAATAAAAAGAAATGACAATAATTTTCTAAATAATTTGTGTTTTATTCAAAATCAACATCGGACCTTAAAACAATGCGCTATTTAATATGAAAATGCGTTTTTTTAATGTTTAATTTGTTTAAATAACAAGAAAAACAATTTGTATTTTTGTAAAAATAGGAAGTTTTTTTACACTCCACTACTAGTGGCGAATGAGGGTATACAAAGTTTGTAATTCCGTGTGAATCTTTTTTATTATTCATCCCAGACCCCATAAAGAATATTTATTCTGGGTTCGTGAGTAATTCTAAGTCGATGAAGCGATGTCCGTCTGTTGAAAACACGCTCATTTTCGAACAAATTATAAGAAGAGGACAATATTGATGTCAAATTTTTTCTAGTTATCCTAAGCAGTTTGGGATTGAAATCCAGCAAAATCGGCTTAGTAGGATAGTAATCAGTCCAAATGTGTTACAAGAACCAACAAATGTTGTGCCAAAACGCCCGGGTTAATCTTAGACTCTACACAACTTAGTTATATATGACTAGAAATTGCATTGGCAATTTTGGTGAAGATCGGTTCTTAATTAACCATATAACCGATATAAAACCTACTTCAGGAAAAGATTTTAGTATGTCTAAAACAGAAACAAATAATGCAATTGTAATAACATTTGTTGTGCCACAATTTTATGGGACCAGAGATTAATCCATTGAATTTTGTGCAGATCAGTCTATATTTACCAAAAAGTCCCATTTTAAAACACCTAAAACCGTAGCAAATATATTAACTATGGTAAAATTTGTTCCAATTAAGCTTGAATGGCCAGAATTTTAATCATGCAATTTTGTGATAGTCGTGGGCCAGCTGGGCAGAATACAAAGATCAGCCTGTATTGGAATAATAGGCGCTCTACGCACTAGTTCTTCAGAGGCACGGAGTACTATATTGCGTCTTCTTCCAATAGAATTGCACCTTATGGCCATGTCCGTCAACAGCGCGTTCAGGCTCTCTGCATCGGGATGTGTGAAGGCGAGGACGTTCGGTCATGCAGTGATCTTGCAGAAGCAACCAACATCTCTGAAACGGCCAACGGGCTTAATGATACCCCGGACATGGAAGAAACTAAATGGTTGCAAGGCTACCAATGTAACGTGGCCCACATACGACATAGGTCGCTCTAAACGATGTCTCAGCTTCGAACGGAGAGATATGTTTGTCGAGCCTGATATACATACGTACTTATTGGTCAATGGACGATCGGTAAGAACGCTATGAGACTCGGTCTCCCTTTTAATGAATGCTGCCGTAGCTGTAGGGATCCTGAAATAGTATTTTATCTCACATGTGATTGCTCAGAGTTTAATTTAACATGACATGGATTATTGCTGAAATATCTCAACGCAACGGACTGTAAGTTTTTAATACTAGAAATCTCTCTACCGAACTTTGCGATGATTGATTCAAATTTAACCATGGGTTCGATATAAATTTCCTCTCCTAAAACTGTTACGAATCATGATATTTTACTTCAATTAGTTCAAATTAAGTTTAGTATGACTCGAGAAATGGTCTAATAAGTAAGTAAAAAATCAGCAGGCGTTTCGCGCAGACCTACTAATTGGACCATGATTCGAGACATGAAAAACTAGCTCTTTCTGATCGTAGTGATGCGTCGTAGCACGTACCCGCCACAAACTACAATCCGTATATGCGAAACTATAACAGCTAAATTCACAAAAGTTGGTACAGGAAACTTTGGCACCCCTATGAACATTTAGGGAAGGCATGGGTGCGTTACCAAAGGTGAGTGTATGCAATTCCCCTACGAACTAATTACCACAATGTGTATATTTGGAAAACTATAACAGCTTGAATCTCGAATTTTTTTAGGAGTAACTTAAATATCAATATAAATTTGTTGGTCAAAAATGGGGGGACTACCAATAGTGGGCGTGGCACTTCAAATATGAAGTAAATCTGTAAACTAGAGCCACAACATTTTGTACGAGCAACTTTAATATCAATATTAATACAATGAATAAGGCAAGAATAGGCGGATCTCTAATTGTGATCACCTCCTGTATGAAGTAAATAATAAAATTTAGAATCTTGATAAATATAACATCTCCCACATGAATTAAATAGTAAAATTCGTATATCTGGGCAAGAGCCATCAAATTTTGCAAGGCAATTTTGATATTGATACAAATATTTGGAGAATAAATGCGTACAATGCCAACAGTGGGCCCCATGTAAGAGCAACTTTTGTGTCCATACAATCGGAAAATTTAAAACAAAAAAATTATGAATAACTTTTTATATAAATATAGATATTTTTTTTAACTATTAAATTTATATTTCATTACGATAGTCAGGAATAAAATATCTTGTTTTGCCTTACTATTAGTTTTAGTGTCGTAGTCTTAACCCAGTCGTTTTTGAAAATTGGTATTATGATTGTCGATTGATAATACATATATTGCTCCTTTATTGCAACAAAATCAAACATTTAAAGTTACTTAAGCAAAAGAGTTCCTTTATACCTTTATAAAAAATTAGCATTATATCTCAAGCTGAACCGAAGTTATAGCAAAATATATCTCATTAAACCTCTATATAAATCTTCACTTTGAAAACTTTAATCGCATTTTCCAAGTTTGATTTTTATTTGAGATATGACTTTGTTGCAATAAATGAGCGATATGTGTTTTACATTGTCCTGACTTTGAAATGATATCGCCTTCGATCACGACAACGTTTCTCATTAAAAGGCTGATTATTATTTAACTTTTTGTATACAGTTTGGAACTGTCGGTGCAATAAATATGAATTTTTTGCGGTTATATGCCTCATAGTGCCATACATGTTAATTACGCGTATAGTCACTTTTGCGATATAGTAATATAGGAAGTTATAAAAATATATGTATGTACACAGAAAGAAAAACACTCGGGATAAATCAAGTTTTTTGGGATTACTTTAAGTACGAGTCGTACTCAAAAATTCAAGTACGAATAACACTTAAACGTACTCAAAACAATCCTAAATGGGATTACTTTTGAAAATTAATTTCTTTTCAAAGTTTTTTTTTTAAATTTGAACTCATGCTACTCATTTAGTTTATATTTTTGGTTAAATATGTACATCAGATTTCTAAAATAAAAACCATATCGGGCATGATGTTGGTGTTTTATAATTCTGTAATGTATAATACGGGTAAGTAAATTATTTTATTATCATTTTTTCTTTGTAATTTCTTTTTTTTTTGTTTTTTTCAATCATGAATTCGGGATAAAATCAACTTTATATTACTTGAAACAAGCTCATTTTGAGATTGATTCAATCTTAGTTTTTCTTAAATCAATCTCATTTTCGGATTATTTGAGGTACGAATTCGTATTAAAACAATTTTATAATTTTTGAATGAAGCGCATTTTGAGATTGATTCAATCTTAGTTTTACTTAAATCAATCTCATTTTCGGATTATTTGAGGTACGAGTTCGGATTAAAACAATTTTATAATTTTTGAATGAAGTGCATTTTGAGATTGATTCAATCTTAGATTTACTTAAATCAATCTCATTTTCGGATTATTTCAAGTACGAAAACGGGATTGAATATGGATAATTTAAGTATTTTGGGATTAAAAATCCGTACTTGAATCTATCTTTCTGTACTTGATTCAAGAAAATCCGTACTCACCGTACTATTAATACCGCTCCGGATTGATTTGAGTACGGATGGATTGATTTTTTTTTTGAGTGTACAGTTGAACTTCTATAACTCGAAACTCCATTATTCCGACAAAAAAGTTCGACTTACAGAAACTTTAAGTTAGAGAATATTGTAATAAATGCACAGCAAAAAATTGAATTCGTTCGGCATTCATGTTATATAAATTTTATTTCGTAGAAATACAGATGTACATGTTTAAAGATTGCAATAAATGAAATATTGTGTGATTTGATAGGTGTTTACAGGCAAAATTGGAAAAACATAGAATTTTTGCATTTAGATTTATCAAATTTTATTTAGCTAAAGAAAAATGTCATATTTTAAATGCTAATTAGTTAAAAAAAAAACAAAAATTTAAGATGGCTAAAAATTTTTGGAAAAAAATTCGACTTGTGGAAGTGTGGCCACGCGTGGTGCAAGCACTTTACTTAGAGTTATAGAAAAATTCATGATAAAGAAATTCAAGAGTTGAAGTTATAGAAACAAAATCATGTGAATTGGTCTGTCTACCGCTATTGCCAAGAGATTCCCTTCGACTTAAAGAATTTTTGATTTACAGAAGTTCGACTTATAGAAGTTCAACTGTAGTTACATTATATTTTCCTTTTTGAAAATTCCCGAGCTACATCAAAAATACATTATGGCAAAACTAAAAGATAGAGAAGGTATACTGAACGTAAACCCCGTTTTATCATTTTGTATTAAAACAGAACATTGATAATTTTTATTATTTAAAAACTTTCTTACTTGGAACAACAAAAAACTTGGGTTTAGTGTTTCTTTTAATATATTCCACACTAATCATTAATTAAACTGTGTCTGTAAACAACGAATGTTAAAAATAAAAATTTGTTTTAAATGAAAAAAAAAACTGAAAGTATCTTTCCATTTAAAATATCTTATGATGTATGAGTTGCACGAGTTAATTGTGACACGAAGGCATTATACACCCACGTTTTCACAAACACATGCATTATCTTTAATGCAACAACAAAACAAATCTCTACCTCAAAGTCAACACTTTACTAAACAAAACGAGAATAAAAAAGGTACAGAGTCAGAATGACGGACGGACAGAAGGACAGACAAAAAAACACACAAAAACTTTAATTAACAAATTATTTAAAACACCAACAAGCAGCCAGCAGCAAAAACAACAATAACAATAAATTGCAAAAAAGCAGAGAGTGAGAGATTACAACTAAAAAGGTGATGACAATGAGGAGGTAAAATGTGGTCAACAACAATAATTTGCGGATAATTTACAACTGTTTAAGCCAAATAAATGATGATTATGGAACAAAACAACGTTTTAACACCAAAAACAAAGTTAAACACTACAACAAAATAAAAGGACAAAAACAAGAAATGACAATAAACACTTAACAATGATGCTACAACAACAAAAACTCAACGAATCCTCTACACCAGCAACAATAATAATAATAAAAACAAGCAATTAAAAGTTGGTAAATAAGGGAGAGGGGGGGGGGGGTACGTTGATGTAAACAAAACAAAAACCTGCAACTGACTGTTTGGATCCAACCGTATGTGGGTCGTGGTGGGGATAAAGTTGCCAGAGGAATAACTTAAAAACGTGTGACAAATTGACGCTTTTTAATTCATTGCCTGCCTTTTAACATCAGAAAATGTTGGCTCGTCTCTTACGTTTCTCCCACTCACCAACACTGTGGTCAATATTCTATAAAACGAAAACTGATTGATGATGATGGTGTGTCGATGACGTTGCAAAACGATGTTGGCGACAATGTTGATGATACGAACGGGCAGAACATGTTTATAGGTGGAAACTCGTCTCAGAGTGGGGCAAATGTGTGGGTAAAAAGGGGACAACAGAACGTGGAATTTGGCAGCAGAAGAAAAAGGTTTTTAAAAAGGTATTTTAAATGCTTTTATTACCAAAGACTGATTAATTGCTGCAACACAATCACAAATCAAAAGAAGTTGTCAATTAGTTGAAACGACACATACATACAAAATACAACGGACGCACACACTTACTTACAGGCAAGTGTGACTCGTGCTTGCTTTATTTATAATATTAGTGTTGTTAGAAGAGTGAGTAATGAGTACCCACCCATACAGAAACTAACTGCATATTTCAAGATGCCCGAAAGCATTCATTCTTTCCCGCAACTAAATACATTTAAATCAAAAACAAATTCTAAAAACTTTGTTTTTATTCCAAATCTATTTGTGCGAGAGAGCGTTCGATTTTTTTTTAAACTACAAATTCATTGTGTTCGGTTCAAATACTGTTTTCCGGGAGTAGGGTTTAAATGAGGCATCGGTTAAATTATGGACCAATCTTAACGAAATTTTACAGTGTGATGATATAAGAGCTTTTACAACATCTTATTTTATAAAATTATCAATTTTTAAGGTGGTGGTTCACATTTTGATTCAAATCTTTGATTCTACTCAACCGATTTTGCTGGATTTCAATCCCAAACTGCTTAGGATAACTACAAGCAGTTTGTCACCAAGTTTGTTTAGTTCTTTTGAGGTTTTCGAAAGTGAGCGTGTTTTCAACACACGGACATGGCTAAATCGACTTAGAATTGTTCAAGAAGCCAGATTATATATACATATGAACTTAATGGGGTCTGAGATGAATAATAAAAAAGTTTCACACGGAATGACAAACTTAGTGTATCCTCTTCACAACTAATTGTGGTGGAGGGTATAAAAAAACAAGCAAAATAATTTTACACAATCAAAACATATACACAAAACACACACAAGCTGTTTGTGCTGCGGTCGTTTCTAAATTATTTTGTTTACGCAATTCTTTGTCAATGTAAAAAAAGAAACATTATAGAACATTTAATTATAATGTTTGTCTACAGTTTCACTACAATTGTTCTGTTTTTTTAACGAAGAACAGAACACTATATAATGTTCGGATTTTTCTTGAAAATAGTTACGAACGGTATAACGGGTTGTGTTCGTCTACACTAAAAACTGAATTAAAGTTTAAAAAAATGTTATAAAAGCTTAACAAATTTATGACTGATGACTGAATGCAGCTTGTCTGATAAAAAAAAAACGTTATAATACCAACATTTTTCTCCGGTAATATTTAAAATCAACGAAAGTGCGAAAAAATCTAAAACTTTGGTAATAACAATTTTTCACAATTCCAAAAAAGTAAATTGAATCAGAGCTGGGAAAATGTTTTAACAGTATGTTTATGCAAATACGCGTTTTTGAACTCGCTTTTTACTAATCCCAGCCTTGGAACTTAAGAAATAAATGAGGAAAAGTTGATATGTTGATAAGAACAATTCGAAAAGGTGGCTGCGTAAAAAATTTACAATTTTTTTTTAATAATCCTCCCTTTCAAAAAGAGATTGTTAAAATTCTGCAGCCTTTACAATTTTGATTTCGTTTTTTTAATGCATTTCAGAGACATTCCATTAATTTTTGACAGTAGATTAAGTTTGCTCATTCATATAATAGTTGGGCCTTTAAGGACCATCACAGGCTGCCTTCAAATATCCTCTGAACACCATCTTCGTAAGGAGACAAATGTTCTACTGGTCAAGAACGAATCGTCCTATTGACGATACAGTGTCTTTTTGGACCTCATCGGATAAGTCATCTAAACTTCGACATCACATAGTTGGAGGCTCCTCTAAGTCAGACAGGACCTTTGTGTATACGAGGAGAGCAATATAAAGACGATTTGTTCCATGGCCAGTAAAAGCATTGTCTCCTTACGAAGATGGTGTTCAGAGGATATTTAAAGGCAGCTTGGGACGGCTCTTATAGGCCCAACTACGTGTATACGAGGAGAGCAGTATAAAGACGATTTGTTCCTTGACCAGTAAAACCTTTGTCTTTTAACGAAGATAGTATTCATAGAATATTTGAAGGCAGCCTGTGACGGTCCTTAAAGACCCAAATATAATATGAATGAGCAACCTTAAGCTACTGTCAAAAATTAACGAAGTATCTGATATACATTAAAAACCAAAATAAAATAACACCGGATTCCGTACGGAATGTGCGATCTAACTTGGCTTAAACAAATGACAGCTTGATTCTGAAATGCCACTACGACCAATTTGTTCATCCATAAATTCGCCATCGTGTGGACGACGTTTATACATAGTTAATATTTTATAAATTTTCATATTATTCGAATGTGTATTCTAAGTCAAATAAAAATTTTTAAAAGGTTTTATACTTTAATAGTCTTATTCCTCCAATATTTTCCAGGAATATTTTCTATGCACTATCTGAATTTTCGTTTGTATATTTCTGTTACGAGGCATTCTTTAGCTATCCTTTGTCTAGCAATCACAAATAAATTCCCAGATTCTATTTGCTTAAATAATTAATTTATTCATAAAAAGTAAAACAGGTTTACAAAAAGGTTTTTAAAACGAATTTTCTATGAAAATTTTCTTAAAGCCGTTAGTATGCGGTCGTGAAAATAAAAAAATGTTTAAAAATTTAGAAACCTAAGCGCCTTTCTATATATATTTTCTTAAAAGAACATAATGCTCTCCTTATATGCCCTTCGAAAGGTGGTGTCCCATGTTTTTATATACACAGAAGAAATTGATAATTGTTTCTAATCACTAAATTCATAGAATCAAGCAAACAATTTGTTTATTTTGCACCTGTTACCTAAAATCCAAAATGATTATATGTATTGATTACTAAAAATTGTAAAAGCTGAAAAATGTGAATTTTTTTTTCAATAAATGATATTTTTCATTTTAATTAAATAAATTATCAAAAAACTTTACATATCAAACAATGTGTTAATTGATTTAATTAAATTCAGATTAGGTTTTGGCAATGCCTAACAACAATTCTACAAACTTAAATTATATTATTTAAAGCGAATAAAATTATTTCAAAACAACTAAAATGTTAATTAAATCAAAGTAATGTTTTCAACTAAAAAAATGAATTGATTACAAACTACTAAAAATTTTTCTGTTTATGCACTCTTGTGGTTACTTGTTTTCTTTGCAGCACTACCGTACCCCGAGAAGTTCAGAAGTTTCATTTACAAATTGTGCTTATGTTGCGTCTTTTAAAAATAATGATAAGTCCATCTTTAAATTGCTCTCTTTCTTTTTATGTGTGTATGATTTTGAAGTAAAAGAAATATGAATATGAAATTAACATTAAGTGCTTGTATATTGATGTCAACTGAACCATAAAATAATAAATGCATTTATGATTTTTTTTTTGTTAAAACAAAGAAAAAGAAAAATTCAAATAAATGTAACTTGTTTACTACATGAACACTGAAAGAAATTTGGGTAAACATTAAGGATTTGCTTTAGCATAACATTTGATGTATTAAGTATTAGAGGTCTGCTTTGAATAACTCACTTGTTTGCCTTTACTCAAAGTGCACAACATTTATTCAATTATAAAACATTCAAAAAGATAAGAAGAGGGTAAACCATATACAAAAATAAGAATGAATGAATTGAATAAAAAACTTGTTTACTGTAAATGAATATGAGAGTAATTCATAAATAACAAAACATTGGAATGACCCGTTAGAGAGAGCAAGTTTACAAAAAATATTCAAATAATTTTTGAATTATTGAATGTGCACACATTTATTTGAATACCTTGCCATAAGATGTGTGTAAGCTTGTGGCTTCTTTTATTTATAAGAGTTAAGCTTACACATACATACATAATGTGTAGATACACATATTTTACATTCAAATTATATTTGAATAATTTACTCATTTGACATGAGTTGACTGAATAGAATGAGTTTTTGTTGTTTTGTCTCTGGTTATTTTTTCATTTGTTTCGTTATCATTGGGTGATCGACACATTGTAATTAAAAAACAAATGAGTGTGTTGAAATTGCTTTTTATTTATTCTTGCAGACCTCTATTAAGTATATTTCTAACTTTAAATGCAACGCTTCCCGTAGACATTAATTTTTGGCCTTAATCAATTACCTATAATTTTCTCAGTGTATTTTCATACGAAATATCTGCATTTCAGTTATATGATTGTTTTGTTTTTTCTTTATGGGCACAACAAATAAAAACCTTTCAAGATATGGATGACGAAGATGGTGATGTTTGTTGTTGCCTTTGGCATAAGTTGTGTGTGTTCATTCTCATACTCGTAAACCAAGTGTTTTCAATCGACATGCCAATGTCATTTGCCTGGCATGCCACCACCGGTTATCAAGTTTTTAAACCTAGTTCATACTTTTTCCCCAGATACACAACCAATCATACCGTAGAGTGCCCGTGCTTTTTAAAGGATTTCTTTCTTTTTTTCTTGGCATTTGCTTGTGAGAACACTTGGCGTCTTTGGTTGTTGTATTTTGCATTTCAGTTGTCATCTCCATTACTGCTCGTGTCGTCTTAAGTATTTAAAAAATAGTTGTGACATTTACAAAGTGTTATTGGCTTTAAGGTTTCCATTTTAATGCTAAATGTTTTTAATTTTTAGATTTTTTTATTCACGCTACGTTTTTAATGTGTTATAAAGAAAATTTATTTGTTTTCGTTGTGGTTGAAGATGAAAATTAAGTTAAATCATGTTAAGTCGTATTATTTCAAAGTTATTGTAGAAAGGAGATTGGATATGGGTTTCATTAAGCTGTCTGGCATCTTTATAGTTTGATTTTTGTAACCAGCTTTCGCATATGTATTATCAATATAGTAAAATGGTAGTGGTATTGGTGAGACTCAATCAACGGGATTAAATTTACCAAACACAAACGGTTACCATAAAATGCGAATGCTAAAGCCTTCGCCTTTAAGCTGGAGGTCCACACCACGCGTTCCTCGCTTTTTCGCTGCATACGCAGCCGTCAAAAAAGTAGAATCTGTGTAGTTATACGTAGTAAGTTAAATGCACAAAAGCGTAGATGCCTTGAGGCGACAAGTAGGTGGTTTACTTTCTACTTTTGTAAGCGTCACAAACAGCGCTCGAACAAATCAGCTGATTTTGACAAAATAAATTTTATTTTTACTTGTGCTACTGCTGCATAAAAAGCGTTGCATGTAACTTGAAACGTACACGTAGAAAAAAAATATGGTTGGAGGTAACCATATTCTAAGAGCAACATACTACAACATACGTTTGTCTGCAGGTAAGAAACCAGAGTATCTGGCAGGAATCGAACCCGGAACCCCGGCGCTGATAGACTAGCTCACTACCAGCTAGCGTACCGGGGCACTCATGTTTTTAGCAATGTTTATGTTTGCAGGTTACCATATTATGTTTAAATATGACCATAGTATGTTTAAATTCAACAAAATTTGTCCCTAAATCAAGCATTATATGGTCAAAATTAACCATATTACGTAAATTAATGTGTTTTAATCAATAATTAAAATAAAATCAATGAGAGTTTTAAGCAAACCAAGTAAAATGCAAACGACCAGAATGCTGGTGCTTTTTAAACATATTATTTTAAATTTCAAATTAATTATGCAATGTTTGAAAATAACTATTACAATTTCGAACATATTATTGTTATTTAATATTAACCATAACATGTTTGGAGGCAACCATAATATGGTTATAGCTTTTGGATGGATGAATTTAACCATAAAATGGTTACCGTGATAATAATATGGTTAAGGTAACCATAATATGTTTAAAAACATTATATTGCTAAATTCAACCATATTTGAAGTTTCAAGGAAGGGAAAGACTTTGTTGTTAAATATAAACAAAATATTATCACTCGTGAAAAAGTTTTTTTGTTGCCATTGCAGGGACCATAATATCAGACCGGCTTCAAAGAGGAAACTACAATAATCGCAACGACAAAAATCGTATAATGTAAATGGGGACTAAAGAATATCATAATCAAGGCAAGTTGCTTAAAACTGCTTTTATGTAAAAGACAGAGTTTGGTTTATTTCGAATCTAATCCCGAAAAGTGCATAAGCTTTAATAAATCTCTTAATAATTTCGATATATCGAATAAATGCCGTGTCTAAAAACGGTAACGAATGGTATTTTTAATGAATAAAATGTTCGGAAAATTTTGTTTGTCCAATGAATATAATAGATATTTAGGAATTAAAACATTTTAAAAATCCACCACAGACTCGAGATATTTATGTCAGTTTTTAATGCTTTTCATTCGATTTTAGTGAACATTTAAATGGCGCATTTTCATAAACTATCACTAATTGCAAACTTTTTTTAAGTACCTCCCTACAAGAAGACTACCGGTCATTTAACTAGTTATATGACCGGTAGTGTTGACCAATATAGTGTTATAGTAATAGTAATTTTTTTAGTTTTGGTTATGTATTTCTTGTAGGGCTATTAAGGTTATTCACAGTTAGGGTTGCCATTCGTACTGATTTTACCAGTACACGTACTGGTTTTTATTCAATGTACTGGTTTATGCATAACACCCAAATCAGTACGCAAAAGTACTGGTTTTTTTTAAATTTTGCCTCCAAATAATTTTACTTGTTTAAAATTGGTTTACTTCCCTTATTACTTTTGATTTGTAATGAATCACCCAGTTAAAATTTAGTCTGTAGTTCTTAACTTACCATGTGCTTTGTATTTAAATAAATAGAAGTGCCGTTAGTGCTTTTCAAAAGAAAATGTTGATTTTGCGAAAAAGGGAAAAGTATAAAAACTCTCGCAGGATTGCTTGCTTCGCCTGTCTTCGGTTTTAACAACTGCCAACTTTAACACGTCTTGGTTGTATTCTGTGATTCAAATAAAACGTAAAAGTAAAATATTTGTTTTGTTTTCCAACGCCCTGTGCGTAAAACAGATATTAAACGGCACATGCAATAAGGTAGACATAACCCGGGGTTTACACATGAAAGAACTTTCTTGCAAGTAGAGTATACGTATTATCACCCTGCAAATGTTAGTACTAGTCCAAACACGCGTGTAAAATGCAGCCCACAGGGGACTAGAAATAGTCCAAAAGTAACCCAAACGTATAGAAAAACATGTTATATTTAACATTACGATGTCCTAGGCAAGGGCCATATAACCCAGCTTTGGATTACAAAGAAGTAGTCTTAAAACTACTCCATTGTGTACACAAGAGGATTGGTTTTAACTTCGTTTAAAAACGAAAACATGTCGTTAATAAACGAAGACATGTCGTCTCACTACAAACACTTTTTAACAATGAAATGGTCCATGCTGCATTACATCGGACCAGTCAATGGAGAAGTCCATTTAATCAAAATGGATCAGGCGGTCCAATATTATTTGCAGGGCAACGAAAAATCGTAGAAACTGCCGATTGGCTGAAAGTACAAAAATTGTGTGAATTACAGTGAAAAAGTGTAAGTGTATTGCAACTTTCAAGAAATTACTTTCATGTGTAAACGCTAGGTAACCGAAATATATCAGGGAGTCATCAAAAAACAGTATTTTTATTTCATTCATGGCCACAGCTACGCTTCAACTGATTGTAGCAGCAAACTTTTCAAAAAAATCTTCCCTGAATCCAAAGTTGCTTCCAATTTTAGTTGCGAAAGAACAAAGTGTTCTAAAGTTGCAACCAAATTATTGGCAAAGTATTTAGGGTATTCACAAGGTCTCCTATCCAGTCACATTTTCACAAGTCATAATTTAAAAATTGCTCCAAACTATTGGTCTTGACGTTAAAAAAATTTCTTAAGATAATAAATTTTTTTCTCCTAACTATTTTATTTTAAGGCATTTTTTCGTTTGTAATTCAAAAACAAAAAATTTTAAGGGGTTTTAATTTCATAGCCTATGACAATATGGCTAGATTGGAGACCTCGTGAATACCCTCATTATATTGACAATAATTTGTATGAATTTAGAATTTTTTGTGCATTTACAACAAATGTGCCGATCAATGACTTACTTCTATCTATTTTTAATATTGTGACGTGATGTTTTTGTTGTATGTATTTTGTTAAGTTCTTGCTTTAAAAAATAGAAAAATGAATTATTTTTAATGTATAATTTTCTTTTTGTTTTAATAATCGTTTAAAACTTATGAATTCAATAAAATTTTGGGTCAAAATTTGTGTACTGGTTTTTTTCCGAATGTACTGGGATTTTTCCAATTTCGAAAATGGCAACCCTATTCACAGTTGATTACTTTCAGCAAGAAGAATTTACACTTAATTATGAGCAAAGCTGTAACTAATTGCCAACCAACAAATACACAGAGAAGAAGAGCTGATTAATATTCTCATATAATTTATTTGAATATCAAAATAATTTTGGCGACAAATTTGTATCACTCTAAAATACAGAAAACAATGAATACTCTTACGATTGCTTCGTTAATAATAAATTGGCCTTATTACAATTTGCAACTTGCATCCAAAGCATCCATACAAAAAATAAAATAAATAAGAGATGTGTTTTTAGTCACCAAATTTTATTGAAAAATTATATTTTTATATATAAACTATGACTAAAATATTACTTTTTCAGAATTTGTATGCATTTCTTAAGAACAATAATTGTTGTTTTAAAAGCTTAAAGGCCCATCAAGCATTGTGGTAGTATTAGTAAAAATGTTTTGGTATGTGTGACACCGACAACGCTTGATGAAAAATCAAAAAATTTAGATATGGCGGCGAATATTACGTCCAGCACACGTAAACGTTGAATTCGCCGGCTGGACAAGCATTTGACAAGTGTATTTGGCCCTTAATAAGCTTTTTAATTAACCCTTAAATGCCCTTCATCACAGTATTAAAATACACATTTTTGAGGGTGCACCCTATTCAGGACCCATGGAGAATCATGTCTATGTGTCCATATAAATATAAATCCATCTTTGTTTTAAGTTTCATTACTAACGGTTTGAAACTTTGTGAGAGGCAGAAATTTTCCCCTACCGCGCCGTGTGGTCCTATTTTTCAAAAACTGAATACCTTATGTGTCCATATAAATATGTTTCCATTTAAGTTTTAAATATCTTTAAAATCGGTTTGATAGTTTCTGGGAGGCAGAAATTTCCCCCTATCTTTTCTCGTGGTCCTACGATTTGGCCTATTTTCAATAGGCTTGGCACTTGTGTCAATAAGAACCTATGCGCCAATTTCTTTATTTATTTTATTTTTTTTTTAATTCTAAAGTTGCGACCTTTACTTTGCGCACAAGGTGACATGGACAGCCAGCCGGACGGACATCGTCATCAGATCTACCCAGAAAGTGATTCTTATACTTTAAGGTGGGTCTAGAACCCATATTTTAAGGTGTTACGCACATTACATCATCTCCACTATTGTGGTGTGGGTATAATTATACAAGTACATAAAATTGTTAAAAGCAAAAAGGATAATGAAAATAATCAAATGTGATGATAATTATAAAACAATTTTTTTCTGCGGTAAAACCCTTACATTTTGTTCAGAACATTCTTGTTTGTGCAGAGCAATTTGGTAGCTTTCAACTTCCCTTTTTATCCATCACAGTTCAATGGTCCATCATATCTAATCTAGTATTCTTCGGTGGCGTGCTTGATTATTGGCGGACCCAGTGTGCGCAAATATAATAACAAGAGTATTGTACAACGTTGTATAAAAATTGTCAAAGTATGCGATATAGTTTTTAAGTCTATTATTACTTAGGATCATCTTAAACAGGCTTTTCAGTTGTATCAATGAAATGAATAGCTTCAAGAATGTTTTTAAAACGTCGCACATTGGTTTAAGTTCAAACAACGAGCGGCAAAAAATAGAAGAAGTTGTGGAATGATAATGAAACTTGGCACATAGGCCTGTGATTGTACCAAATGGTTGAATATACATACTTTAAATTTGCATGCCATTTTAAACAAGCGACATTATTTATATGAACTTTGAGCGTGTCTGTCCAAATAAATAATAGATATATTAGCCTAATATTACTGAATCATAATATTCAGATATGGGCATTTCCAGCGAAAATGCCCATATTTACTTTAAAACGAGCAAAGATTTTTAAATTTGATAGCTTGAAAAATAAATCTATATAAGTTCTAAGTTTACTAAAAAAGGTTTTGTACAAAACTTCTTCCTCAATTCGCAGTATTTTTCAGTTTTGTAATGCAATCAAAACCCACTTCCGTTTTATTAACGTCAAGCCAGGGCTGATTTTTGCTTATATCTGCAAATCCTTAGCGTCGATTACTGTAATTTTTTTTCTGAATGTAGAGCTACTTCATTACTTTGTATATATAAAAACCCTTTTTACAAATTTGACTTCGTCATTTAATTTTTTTCCATTTTGTGCTACAAATATCACGACACGTCAAAATGGAAATGCCCATATCTGACAACAAAATACCAAAAAATTATCCAAATCGGCGAACATAAAAAAAAATTAATTAATGCCGCTCTTGAACCAATGTGCGTCGTCCGCTCATTTGTCCTTTTATGATTGTACAGCAGCGATGATTTTTTTTCAGATCAATATTCCCGAGAACTTGGAAGCCTATAACAACTCATATAGAAAAGAATTGCGATACATTTGCGATAGTCCGTTACGCTTAAATTATGGATTTATGGATTCTCTAACTATATGTTCCTCTAAGAAGTGTGGAAATAAAGGATACCAAGCTTGGCATGGGGTTTGTAAATTTCTTATATATTGGTGATTACCTTTCTTCCAGAAAACTCTTCCAAATTCAGAAGATTTGGGATTTACTATTATCACACTAAACAAAGAAGAGAATAAATTTCAATGTGTGTCAGAAGTTTCTGAAAAAGAAGTGCTAAATTTTGCATAACCTGGCCATAATCTCTGTCGGGATCAAGGTTAATTTCATCGTCGGTGGTACATAAGTAAACAAAAATTAATTTTGAATTTGCCGGTGAGTGTCTATTGTATCTTTAAAGATACAACCATTGAACAAGGTTTGACGACGCGTCGTCCCCGGAACCCATTTCTTTTAGGTTATTTCTAATAGCGTCTGCACATATATTCGAACCGCTTTATATTTTTTCTGGACCTCAATTTCCGCTCAGATCTGAGATTTAACGTTTTAAATAACCCTTTTGATTTAAATTCCTAAAAATATAGTTTTTACAGTTTACGGCTATTTGAACATAAGAATCTTAAATGTTTTTAATAGCAATAAATTTTAGATGATTTTCTAGAGATTTTTAAATAGACTTGTGTTTTTTATTTTTACTAAAAATGATCCCGTGGGAATTTTTTTGATGGTTGTATTTTTAAAGATACAGTTTGCATTTAAGAGTTAACTACAGTGTATATCGTTTAAAATATTATCGAAATTTTGTTTTTCTCTACATGCCAATATGCATGATTTCTTAAATCAGCTGAAAGCAGTTGCTTATTTAGTTATGAATTAGGAATAAGATCTATGAACTATTTTTTAGTTTCTGTTTTGTTAGTTGCGACTTTAGTTATGATTTCTGGATATGCGCCAATAACTTCAGCATTTTTTGTTTCATTTCTATGACGTCAAGCGGTGTGCTTGAGATTTTAGTCAAAAATTAACTCTTAACTGCACTGTCTTACTTTGTGTAACATTAATTTAGACATCAATAAAAACCCATTTTATATCCACAAAAAGCATATCTTTGTTCAGTAAACACGTTTGATTAAAATATTTAGCTTCAATTAAATTAACCCGTTCATGACAAACTTTTTTTAGAGGACGTGTGGTAAACACGGAGATTCTCTCGCGCAAATATTTTGGGAATCTTTATAAATACATATATCAAAATTAGTTTTGAGGGGGTACATCAAATACTTTTGTTCAGTCGGTCTAATGCACATGTTTTACATTCTTTTTTAAACGGGTTTTCAATTGTTTTCTAGATATTTTATTAAAAAAAATATTCAAGAAACTATCGAACGGAATTGTACTCTGTGACACAGAGACCTACGCCTTGACGGCTGAGCCGCGCCGCCGAATATTTTTAACAGCCGCCGCCGCCGAAAATTTATCAACTAAAGCCGGCTTAAAATCAGCCGCCAGTTACAGTCACAATTTAATTTAATAGAATATTCCCTACAATAAATGCATAACCAAAATT
Organism: Pollenia labialis; assembly: GCA_949318255.1. Lineage (NCBI taxonomy): Eukaryota > Metazoa > Arthropoda > Insecta > Diptera > Polleniidae > Pollenia > Pollenia labialis. The sequence continues at coordinate 206,475,796 of OX439139.1, forward strand.
TTTTTACAAACATATTTGCAACAATTTTATATAAGTTGTTACACTTCTTATATAATTTGTATACTTTGTAATATAATGGTAGAGCTAAAAAAAATTGCTGGAATGCTAGTGGTAACATGCAGTCTCCACCTAACTTTTTACACAATTAAAAATATTTTTGAATTATGAAATTTTACGAATTTTTATTTTTTCTGACTTTATGTACGAACCTTTTATTAATCAGAAATTTTAATTAATATCTGGGCCCAGATCTGACTGATCGAAATTTTACTTTTTGAAATCGTCCCATTCGTTATCAAACAACTTCTATCGAAATTTAAGATTATGCCATTCGATAACGAGTAGTCGGTCGAATGCCGTTACTCGAAATGTCATTCGATAGGTTAACATTGTTTTTTACAAACAATTTACACACTTTTTGGGAAAAATTATTAGATTTCCTCAACAAATAGCTAAAAATGTAAGTATTAAACATTTTTCAGCAATAAAAAGAAAAATTATAACATTCAATTTTGCAATTTTTCGCAAATTTTAGTTTTCGATAGAACCGATTTTTGTATTGTAAGTTTTTTAATTCTTTGCAGCTTTAACTATTTTTAATAAATAGCAGACTTTGCTATTATGCCGCTGTTTGCAATGTTTTGCGAATTTCCCCTAATTAAAATTTTTTTTATCGAATTTTTACCACTCCTTGTAGTTTAAGGGTCTTTTAATCAATTAAGTGGCTTGTTTGATATATTCAAAACATTCGCTATTTTTGCCAATTTTTGGAATTCGTAAAATTTTTCCGAATTTCTATAGTTTTCGAATTTGTTAAATTTTTGCGTTCCTTTGTTGCTCATTTTGACTAAACCGAAGTCACCTATTTTATAGGACACTATTAACACTGTTGATTTTTATGTCTTTATGTCATTACTATACAAGCATAAAAATCTATTACATATTTGAAACAAATTTCGATTCGAAAGCTTTGGAATGACGCAATCCAGTTTTTAATACGTCGCGAAGTTTTATTCGATACGAAAGTTTATTCGAACACGTCTGAGATGATTTGGGCCCTGGTAAAATTGTTCCAGGATATTTACTTATGGTGTTTTCTTTTCTACAAAAAAATTTTCCTTTTTTTTTTAAAAAATTAAATTTGGTGTCTGTTTTTTTGCTCCCGAAAAGCTTAAGTTTTTTAGAATAAAACAAGCCACCCTTTTCGGGAGCAAAATTTTTAAGAAAAAGACACCAAATTGGATTTTTTAAAAAAGGCACATTTTCTTGTAGAAAACAAAACACCATTAAAAAGATTAATGTTCATATATACCACTATTGGCTTTATTGACAAATTTTTTTCCATTCTTTTTATTTTTAATAAAAACAGTTTTTTTCAATAAATAAAAATGTAAAAGTATAGCCTTTATATATTTTTAAAGGTTTTGCGGTAAAAATTTAAAATCCCAGTTAGGAATAGATTATAGTCACAAGCATTAAAATAAGTTTATATGCAAGTTAATATTATTATTCAAACTAAAATATAAAATTGGTTAAAAAATATTTTTTAGTTTAAGTCGGCTTAAGCCGGCTTTGAACCGCCGCCGGCAATATTTTTGGAAGCCGCCGACGCTGACAAAACTTGATGGAGCAGGTCTCTGCTGTGACATGCCAGAATATCGCTGTTTTTTGGCTTAAAATTTGGGATTTTGAAAATGAAAACTAAGATTCGAAAGTTTACATCTACGATTTTAGATACACCCAGAGAAAAAACATGTTTAAATATGGTCAACTCCAACAAAAATATTTTGAAAGAATATTTTTAACATGTTTAGTTTGATATAACCATATTATTGCCTCCGACAACAATATTATGGTTAACTTAGTCCTCCGTCAATAACCCCAACCATATTACCAATTTGTAGAATAAATCTACCGTGACAAGTAGCCTTATCGACATGTACACAACAAAATTAGCTACCCCAAAAAATTAAATAACCCGCCAACGCGTGGGGCCTTATTTCATATAAAATAACACCCCAAACAAAAATAAATAATACCCTAATTTTTAGGGACTTGCTTCATATGAAATAGGACCCCAATTTCTGAAATGAAATAAGACACCAATATGTGAAATTTGCCACTATTTGTACAAATTATAGCAACTTCCGAAAGGATGATTACTTTTGCACAATCTTGTACAGTAAAGTACTTGTAAAGTAGGTCTTAGATAAATATTCAAAAGCTTAAAAATGCAATTGCAAACTTAGTATACTCTTATTTACCACCAATAATGTGCGGTTTCCACAAGACAGCCGATTGATTGTGTAGTAAAATTTATTTAAAAAGCGTTGAATAAACTGGAAACCAAACATTGTTAGTCTCTATTAATGACGAGTATCTAGTCTTAAAGAACTCAATCTTTCCCCAATTATTGTGTCCTTTCGCAAGGATAAAATACTAATATTAAAGACTAAAAATCATATTGACATAAAAAAGCTGGCGTCATTTTCATTATCTTTCAACTCAAGACTTTTTAAATTGCATAAATCTTATCATGTGTTGACCTTTTAATATCTTATAAAACTTTAAAAACTTTTAAATCAACTCATCCCAGCATTTACACACTCCACCTACGTAAAAAAATCAACATATGTTCTTACATACATAAACACTTATGACTACAAATCTGTGAAAATTCCAATCATGGTGTGTAAATTTTATCATTTTGACATTAAATGAAATTTGTCTATGACAGACAAAACGAGATAATAATGACAGGTCAAGTCACAACATGACAAAAGATCATAACGATGATGATGAAGATGATGATTGTGTGTTAAAAATGTCTTTCAATAAATAGAAAAATGGCCATTGGGCACAAACAACTCCACTCTCTTAACAAAATCAATAAAATAAAATGGTCAACACATTTTAAAGTTTAAAATTTCTAGTCTTGAACAGCAAAATTGACGATAAAACCAACCGGATATGAAATTAATGGAAATTATATAAAAATATAAAATTAAAAAAAAATATTTTTATTTACAAAAAAAATAAGTGGAATTTAAAAATCATTAAATGTTAAACATGTACAATGTGTACAAATAATATATAAATGATAAATTTGATTTTAATGGATGGTAATGTAATTAAATAATGTTGGTTTTTATTCGTTTATGTTTGTTTACACAAGATGTTTGTTGATGGAACAACTCATTATCCTTTTACATAAACAAAAAATTAGAAGCGTAACCTCCTTTTCCTTTGGGCTATACATACGCCTTTATATGCTACTGTTTTCGGTTTTGATCCAGATATTTGAAAATATAAAGCAAAAACAGAAACCCAACAAAAACGAACAACTCAAAACACCAACAATCCATTTGTCATTAGGGAACCACCTCTTCTTGTTCCTCAATAAAATTTTTTTCTTAATTCATTTACGGTTTGTACCTTTTTGAAATGCCGCACTCATCACTCCTTTGCCACACACATGTTACAATCAGCAGCAACAACCGAATGAAAAAAAACCAATCGACAATAATTCGAAATCGACAATAAGAACAGCATAAAACCAAAAAAAAAAGTACCAATTATGTCGGTTTCATGTCAAATTAAGAACACAAACTTGCAACTTCCAACATGTGTGTATGAACGAATGTTGGATGTTTGTTTGCTCTTTAATTTTATTGACCACCACTCAACTGAAGAACAACAAACGAGCAGAAAGAAAGAAGTTGCTGGCGCTTTATTTGATGTTGCTGCGGATGATGATCGTTGTGAGGTACTCCTTTTTATTTCCTTTTTGTCTCTCTTTTATACAACTGCGGTAACAAAGTGACGATTTGACGACGATGACCATTAACGTGTTCCAATATCACAATGTTTATCAAACGATAACAACCAACACTTGATAATCGTAACCAGGAAATCTTAATTAAAGACAACAGCACACCATCAACATCTCGGCTTTCAATGTTTGTTCTTTAAAAAGCGGCACAAATGTAAATGATAGAGCACGAGCTAACCCAGCGTAGATTTGTGTGGTTTTTTTATAAGGATGGCGCCTACATAATGGGCTTATAATGGATCGTATTTATAAAACAAAACAAAAATTAAGATTATCTACTTAAATCGTCCCTTTGAAAACTGTGAAATAAAGTTTTTTGGTAATTGATGAAATAATAAAATATTCTCAAAAAAGTTTTAAGTGAATTTAGTTAAAAAACTAATTTAGGATAAGTAAAATTATGATAGAAAAATTCTTGTCTTAAGGTACGTTCAGACTGATGAAATATTTGATAGCAAACATCAAATATTTCATTAACGTAGTCTGAACACAAAATATTTTTGAGTGTCAAATAAAATAACAGTTGATTTTGAGCAAATAAAAGTATTTGCCGGCAAACAAATATTTGTCCAATGTGAACATAGTGTGAACACAAAAAATCAAATATTTTTTTAGTAATTTTTGAGCAAACATTTATTTGATATTACAAAAAAATTGTAAGAGCAAACAACGACAAATAATTTTAGCCATGTACCCGATAGAAGCAATTTTTCCTGTAAGTTTTCGGATTTTTTACAGTTTTAAAGAATTTTAATAATTATTAGACTTTGCTATCATGCCGCTGTTAGCCAATTTTTGCTAATTTAGCAATTTTCACCGAATTTTTGCCACTCCTTATACTTTTGGGGACTTTTAGTCAATTTTATGGCTTGTATGAAATTTTAAAATTGTTCGCGAATTTTCGCTATTTTTGCAACATTTTTTTATTTGGCTTTTCCCGATATTTTGTTTTTTAACTGATTTAGCGATATCAAATAAATTTTAGGGTTTGCTATTAGCAAATTTTTGCGAATTTCCGCTAATTTAGCAATTTTTACCAAATTTTTGCCATTTCTTATACTTTTAGGGACTTTTAATCAATTTTATGGCTAGTTTGAAATATCAAAATTTTTCGCGAATTTTCGCTGTTTTTGCAACATTTTTTTTTGTTCTTTTCCCGACATTTTGTTTTTAACCGAATTATGTATTTTAGGGTTGTTACCAATTTTTCGCAAATTTTAGCCATGTTTCCGTTAACCATTTGTCTTCCAGTTTTGTTTTTCTTTTACATACTCTTGTTCTAACAATATAATAGATGCTGCTCCACAGAATAAAACAAATAATTAGGCTTCTGCGCGAATTTTACTATTTGTGAAATATATTTTCATTTTTGAACACTTTCATTAAATAATTATTTGATGCAAATATTTGTTTTAGTCTGAACGCATGGCAAACATGAATTAATTTATTTTATTTGACACTATTTGCCAACTGTTTCAACAAACAAAAATTGTCAAATATTTGAGCTTAGTCTGAACATCAAACAAAATATTTTTTCGTTTCACACAGTTTGAAGCAAATATCAGAACAAATATTTTTGTCAAATATTTCATTAGTCTGAACGTACCTTTAGAATTGAATTTTTAACAAAATCTGTTATCCAAAGCAGGCAATTTTTGTACCTAAAAAAGTTCTTTTCAAATCAATGTATGAGGACCCTCGAGGTAGACTTAAACACTGCCAAATATTTTACCTCTGTGAAGATTATCCTCAAGCAACAAATATTTGCATTGAAGAATTTTAATGAAACTTAGTAATTTCATCGTTATACCTCCCACTTAGAATATTATAAATCGCTAGGGTTTTTGACGACTTCACAGCTAAGCATGCTTTTTTTTATATTTAATGAATGCAAAGCCAAAAGAATTGATATTAAACCAAAATAGTTAAATTATTTTAACAAAATATTTCGTTGGATTTATTTTCAGAATCGGTTGGGTATAATGTTGGCCTTAAAGCCAAAAGAGCACAAGATAATATCTGGACTCTTAAAATTTTACCAGTTACTTTTTTAAAAAAAATTATTTTCTTTGAATCGAATCAGCGTTTTCTTAACTAATTGCTGCATTCAAAACTTCTTCAAATGTTGATTTGTCACTTTTGTCAACATCTCTAATATAAATAGTATTAAGAACATTTTCAGAATCTAATCAAAAAAGTCTTAAATAGAGTTGGCAAAGTTACATAAAAAGTTCCGGGAATTTCTGCAAAAATTTTCCGGTATTTTTTTCAGAAAAATGTGCGTGATTCCTATATAAAAGGCTCTGAAAGGACGTAACTTTTTATTAAACTAATAATTAAAACAAAAAGAATATGAGAATTTTAAGCAACCAAGAAGGAGATTGAAAAGCTTTCAACTACGGCAGAAAACGGAAAAACCACAATTTTTTTGCATTGTTGGCCAATTCACAAGCTCTGTCGTATGGCTTATCGTTTAGAAAAATATGATTTTTTTTATGCACTTGTGAATAGACAAAATTGCTAAATGTCACAAATGGAAAATATCAATTCAATGTAAATTGTCAATTTACATTGAGTAACTATATAACACGCCGTCCAGACCTTCAATTTTTATGTTTGCTCAAGAACAAAACGTTGGCAGAATTACCGACACACAATTTTTTATGGTCTTCGATATGGGAAAAACGTGTGGCAAGAAAACCCATATAAAAAGCAACAATAACAATCAAGATGGCGTTTTTTACATGCAGTGATGTAAGTGCCGGTTCACACTCGTTAAGTTTGACTTGTCAAGTCTTGAGCTTTTAGGAGAGTAGGGAAAGAGAATGTCATATATTTTCTTGATGAGTCAAACTTGACGTATGTGAATCGGCACTAAGACAACGTTGTGTAAACAATTGTTTTAACAACTATAGTTTAAAAAGAACAAAACATCGATAAAAGCAGTCTTCGCTATCCAAATTCTTGTGTTCTCAAGAAATTGTTTGTTTGTAAGTACCGGTTCACACACAACAAGTTTTGTTCGTCAAGTCTTGTGTTTTGGGTAGAAAAGAAATGACATTCTCTTTTTCCTTCTCTCCTATAATCACAAGATTTGACGTGTGTGAACCGGCACTAAGAAGATTAAAAAATTTATTAACAAATACAAATATATATAAAAAAGCAATCTATTAAATTTGATTTTATAAACTCTTGGTTTTTATTTATTTATTTTTTCTTCTTCTTTTAAAAAATTTGCCATTCACATTGGTTAACCATGTATGGGAATTTTAATTTGAATTGCAATTGCAGTAGTAATAAATATTGATTGGTAATCAATTTTAAACAAAATAATTTAAAAAAGAAATTGACATGTATCAAAGATATAGTAACCATTCATAAGAATTAAATTTGCTGTAGTTATCACATTTCCAGGCCTGGGATCAATACTGCATTTATCAAAACACATAAAAATCAATCATATAATGCCACAACATAAACGTCGATACTGCGAGCTTAGCATAGGTTAGGTTCTATTGGCAGCCGTGATCAAGCACAGCTCACATGGGTCCATTAATTAGTTTCCGTTGTGTTACCATGCTAAACCGTCACCCATGGGTCCTATGTTATCTGGCTGCTAGTATTCCCATGCAGCCACCCGGTCGATTCAATAAAGGAGTGGATCCCGTTTAAATCAATATCAGAGAGACAAGTTTTGTCCCCAAGGGCTCTTCGACCAAACATTTCGAGTCTTAAATCGCCGAATGCCGGACAATTACAGAGAAGATGTTCCGTTGACTCTTCCTCCTCCTCGTCGCCGCAACTTGTGTCCGTGTCCGGGGACCCAATTCAGGGCGACCAATGAATGTCTCGATATCTCCTCCAGAGACATCCGGCATTCTCGGACAACTCTCGATGTGAAAACCACATTTTCCATGGATCTTAAGGTCGCCTTGCTATTGCTACGTTGAAATATCCCTTCCAGATATTTCGCCGTACCGGATGCGTCTAGCGGCTGTGTGCATGGCCACTATCTCGGCCTGGATGATACTGCAGTGGTACGGCAGCCTTATAGTAACGCTTAAGTTTAGTTGCTCGGAGAATATACAAGAACCGGCACCATACAGTGTTTTAGACCCATCAGTGAATATTTGCATCGCATTCACTGGAATTTGAAATGCTCACTGTGAAGCCAGGATCAAAGATTGGCTAGGGTGTGACATAATCAACATCCATGTGCCAATTTATTTCATTAATTATTCTAGCATGTCCTATACTGTAATCCCTCCAGTGCTCCAGTGGCCCTCAGCGTTACCGTTATGCGACTAAAGTCGCATTTTTGCCACTTTTTTGGCCCCTTAGTTTTCAATCCCCTTTTGTATCAATTTGTAGTTTTTTGTGCCCCTTTTGCCCCTTTTTGAACCAAATATTTTTTATACTGGCAATATTATATTAATTATCATGGAAACCAGGGGGGGCTACTCTCTATTGCGTTGCGCAAGAAAATTGTAGCAAATCTAGTGATTGGTACTCTTTAATACGTTTGCGCATGTGTCTTTCGCATCTTTTAATTTTTTTCTTTAAAATTTTTCAATTTCAAATATTTTTACACACTTTGGCATTTCATTACTGTAAATTCGCGCCATCTTTAATTTTTATTGTCACTATTGCTTAATTATTAGAACATTTTGCGAAAGTGATAGAGAGTACCAAGTTGGCATTTCGCTTTCTCATCGAAATTGTTTTCGCATCGCATTAGAGAGTAGATCCCAGAAATATGCACAAAAAAATGCGTTTTATGCGCAGTAAAAACTTGAAAATTTGCCCTAAAAATTGTTAAAAAATATGCCCAAAAAAAATTAAAAATTGCTAATTTGAAAACAAAATATTCCACAATTTAATAACAGTTCAAATTAATAAAAATAGTCCTAAAATTATAATCGGTAAATCCCAAACACAATAGTATTTAAAGAAGAATTTTCGAGATTTTACCTTATTTGGATTCTCAGGAAAACCGATGACAAATTTTTAGTGCATAATTCTTGGTCATAATTTAGTTCATGTTTTTTAAAAAAAAGTTATTAAACAATCGCTCTTCTACAAAAGGCATAAAAAATAATGGCAGCACATTTGGCAAATGTACAGCAAAAATGGGACGAATATAAAGTTTCATTGGATAAGTCGTTGAACGACAAATCCAAACCATGGTACAAAGGACTCGAAATGATTGAACAAAAATCTAATGTTCCCAGGATTTATTTGTTTTTTAGGTGCGGCCGCTTTCTGCGCTTTATATTTGGTCTTTGGTTATGGAGCTCAACTTTTATGTAACATTATTGGTGTGTTATATCCAGCCTACATTTCCATACATGCTATTGAATCCAGCACTAAATTAGATGACACCAAATGGCTTACCTGTTGGGTGACTTATGGCATTATGTCAATCATTGAATATTTCTCTGGTATTTTAACGTCAGTCATACCCTTCTACTGGTTGTTGAAATGCATTTTCTTGGTATGGTGCATGTTGTCTATGGAACAAAATGGTTCTTATATCATTTACAACCGCGTTGTACGTCCTTATTTTCTTAAACATCATCAAGCTGATGACAGTGCGTTAGACAATGTTATTGGACAGGCCAAGAAGAACATTAGCTCGGTTTTGAAATCTGATTAATTCTCCTTAACACACATCTTTTAAGTCCTAAAATTCATAGTTAAGAAGCTTTTCCTTAATAGATTAATTAACATTTTATTTGAAGCCATCTAACTGGATACATTTTCTTTGGTGTTGGTCATCATAGGGACGACATTGTCGTAAGGATCATACATTTCGGAACAAAATCTTAAAAAACAAACATATAATTTAATAATAGTAATATGATTCATCGCTGAAAAACCTCATTTATTTAATTATTATTTTGAAAAAAGGACTTTTACATGTATTTTTTTTTTTTTTTTTTATCATAGAAATATTAACATCCATATAAGATCTTTTGTCTTAAAGAGATTTTAGGGACGGTAACTAAATTATAAATTATTTATTAATGTTAACATTTTTAAGGAAGTTAAAGCTTTTTATAGATGAGAGCTTTGGGCAAATGTGAACCGATTTAAAAAGAATTTAATTTACAGTAAAATATTTTTGGGGCGAATTTAATCTAAATACCAAATAAATTAAATAGTTTATAGGCACAAAGAGTCTAATTTGAAAAGAAGTTTTTATTTACATAGACTTCGTCCTTGACCAAATTGTTTGAAAGATTGCAACTACCCAGTCGACGGATGGACATCGTTATATCACTTTAAAAAGTTATTCTGAGTCGATATACTAAAATATTGGTCCAGATTTCTGTTTTTTTTTGTGAAACTTTTTTTTTGAAAATCCCCTTTTTGTGCCCCTTTTTGAAAATTTTGAACGGTAACGCTGGTGGCCCTTAGTCTTACTGCCACGTTCGCAGCTAGCCTTTTCGCCAAAATGTCTGGGGGAACCAGTTCAAGATCGTAAACAATGCCTTAGATGGGGTTGTTCTAATGGCACCTGCTACCGTTATCGACACTATTCTCAAGCCTATTTTGATGACTCTTCAGCTCCAGCCACCAAACAGCTGCCCCGTAGAATAGAATGGGTTTAATGACACGTTCGTATAGCCACTGCGAGCTTGTGAATTGTACAAATTTTTTTCAAATTACAGATATACTGTCATATTCATATTCACAAAAATTTTTTTCAATAATTAAAGGTTTACAAAACAAATTTTCCATGAAAATTTTACTTAATAAACGTTTGTTAAATTTAATAATCACTTATGAATACGGGGGACGATGTTATACAATTGTTGTACATATTTTAAATTACTAAATAGACCGTTTAATGTATAATTTATTTTCCGTCAGCTAAAAAAATTATTAAATTTTCTCCCTTGATAACAAATATTGATTAAAATAAATATTTCCTCAAATCAATTTCTTCTTCCTCTAACCAACGTTCAAGCAAAAACTGCCATCAAAATAACAAAAAAATATCTTTCGAAATTTGTAATAAAAATTCCATTACATTATCGCAATACCAGCAAAAAGTAAAATGTAATAATTTAACGGCGAACCACAGATTTAAGCCCCAGAGACAATCGAGTAAAACCAAACGACAAAAGTGATTTCCAATAAGAAAGAAATAAAGTCACTTTCAATAATGATAGTGCTTCTTGCTGATTGGTTGGCTGTTAGTTTTCGAGGAATTGAAATGCTGCATTCAAAGATTATTTGATATTTGGTCATATGACACAAATAAAATTGCATAGTAAATTAGAACAGACCAAAAACTCTTCAAGTACATACATTTTTTTCTTGATACATACACATGTACATACATATATATACATATATACATACAATTAGTATAAAATGTAAAGAAGTACATAAGTAGTCACTTATTTGGTTGAATTTTACATGAGCTAAACAATAAACATGGCTAAACGTGGAAATGAGGAAAAGAAATACAACAACTAAAACTACATATGTCGTTTATATTGTTTTTGTTGTTTGATTTTATTGTGGCGTGCAACATTAAATTGTTTCCTTCTTCCACTTTCCTACCAAAACAATGTAGCATCTTCCTAATGCTGTTGTAAGTTTATACAAACTGTTGTTTAATATTCATACCATGTATCAATTTTATCGTATATTGTATGTATGAATCTGTCTGTACGTTGTTCAAAGACTTCCATATAAAAATATATGCATTTATAAGCTAAAAGGAAGAAATTATATAAAACATGTTACATGAACAATTTGCGTTTAACTTTTCATTAATCCAAGTCGTATCTGAGAATCCCTATTACCGAATTTAAAAAACAAACGTTCATTAGGTGGAAAATGAAACAAGCCGTTCTAAAATTGTCAACTGCTAGCATCGAATTGACAACAAAACGTTGTCAATTTTTTTTGGGCATTTGTTAAAATAAAACATTCTCAATCCTTAAATTTGTTGTCGTCCTGTTGCCCTGTTTCTAGTATTGTCTTACAATCATTGATTGGAATAATTGATCTCTCCTTACATGGGGTGTTGACCTGACAATTGTTTTTCATAACAAACGTCAAACTTCATATAAAAAAACGCTGACAAAAATGTTTGAGTCGATTATGAATTTTTTTATCTTTAGGCTTTTTTGAAATCATATGACGATATATTGTCGGCTGCTAATTTAATTGTCGTGTGTGTATTCCGATAGTTTCGAGTAAATTGAGTTTGAAATTTAAACTCTTATAAAAATCCACATACGACATTTAACTAATAAATCCATTTTTTTGTCGTTTTATATGGAAATTTGTCAAATGTGGCCAAACGACATACGACATTTAATTTGAAAATTGCTTCATCAAATACCACATGCGACAAGCTCAACACTGCATATCTAAAACCCGTATGAGGTATCGAAAAACTGATTACGCCAAATGAAAGATCAGGTCGGAAAACCTAAGGAATCGATCTTAACTCGAAACCGCAAAAAATCCACATACGACATTTAAATTATCAACCGACGATATCTATGTATATATAAAATACAAAAAAGCTGTTTACTTATTAAATTTTGTGAAGATGGTTTTATATGGCTATACATTTTTTTAAAACTATGACCAAGAGGGAAGTTAAGGGGAAATTTCTGCCTCTCCGAAAATATCTAACAGATTTTAATTTAACGAAAACAAAAGGAAAAAAGAAAACTGGCGAGTACAGTCAAGTCTGCAACAATTGTTAAACAATTTGCCCATCTCTTCAAAAAACTTAAGACTTGGCGACACATTCAATCCTGATGCGTGTGAATCAGCACTTAAGCTAGGATCACACGATTGCCGCAATTCACCAATTTTCACACTTTTTAAAACCCATATCGTGTGACTGCACAACCAAATGGCTCATGTACCAATCGAGGATAATATTGTGCTTACTTTTACCAATAAAATACAACCCTGGTGCGACAATCCTGATGCGTGTGAATCAGCACTTATGCTAGGATCACACGATTGCCGCAATTCACCAATTTTCAAACTTTTTAAGACCCCAATCGTGTGACTGCACAACCAAATGGCTCATGTACCAATCGAGGATAATATTGTGCTTAAGTTTACAAATAAAATACAGCCCTGGTGCGACAAGGTTGCTATGTAAGTCCCCTTTTAGACAGGCAAAGTTTTTTTAATTCTCTTTTAAACTTTGTTCGGTGTTTAGACACACAAAGTTTTGTTTTCTTTTGTCTGAATATATTACGTAAACAGCGTTGCCAAAATGATGGTTTAAAATTTGTTTTCTCATAATATTGTAGTAATACATGGCAACATTGTAGTAATACATGGCAACATGTTCTTAAATGCAACACAGAAAAAAAATCTCCAAAATTTTTCACTAATTAAAGCATTAATCAAATATAAAATCAGTTCTAGTTAAAAATTCAATCAAGTGAATTAAACGTTTAATCAAGTGAATTAAAAGTTTAATAAATTTAACTAAACGTTTAATTGATACTATTAATTTGTTTACTGGTGCAAATTTAATTAATTTTTAAATTAATATCACAAAATTTTTAATTGAAATCTATTACTGCCCAGAGAAAAGCAAATAAAGCAGTTAAAATAATGTAGATGCAAACCATATTCATATGCAATACAAAACATCAGAAATTACCTTCTGTTTGCTGTAGGGTAAATAAACCATCGTTATTTTTAAATGAAAACCCAAAAAAAAAAAGTCATTGCTGCTTTGAAGCATTTGTCCAAAAGAAGATGGTTGGTTATAGGGATGGGCAAATTGAAAAAATATATCGATATAGTATATCGAATCGATATTTTTTAAGAGTATCGATATTTATTATTTCAAAAAAATCAATATATCGATACATCGAACGTATTTTTCTGAAACTATTACCGAATTCAAAAATTTAATATACCTTTGTACATACATATGTATGAACAAGTTTTTACCGCAAAAAAGCTTTAGTGACAAAAATAAAATTTTACAGGAGAAGGTGTTTTTTAATTTTATTTCATAAAAACTTTGTATGAATATTGTCGCTTGAGATAAAATTGTTTTTGCTATAAAATCGTAACGGTTCCTTATGTGACCATGATATTTTAGGAGATGATGCAAGTGTTGCCAATAAGGTCGTTTATTAAAACAAAAAAACGAAAATTGAAAATGGTGTTACTTAAGCTTTTTTTTGCGGTTATGCCTCGATATTATATGTAATTACATTTGGGGTATTCACAAGGTATGCTATCATGTTGTATTGTCATAATGTTCTAACATTTTACAATGGTTTAAAAATATTGTTGTTGCTTTGTAAATAAAAACTGTCTTAAATTAATAAAACGTTGCTTGCTATGTTTATTGTGCTGTCGTAATGAATCAGAAGAGACCTATGCTGAGCGGCTATGTTTCTGTAGCCGTCGCCGCTCATGGCTTAGTTTTATCCGGCTAAGCAAAAAAAAAATTATTTGTGGTTTGCGTCTGAAAAATGGAAATAAAAATTAAAAACAAATGGAAGTAAATATGTAAGTCATGGACGTACCAACTAACCTTAAAATTTGAATTGCACCCAAAAAATTACCAACTTTAGCTAGAAATAGTTTTTATTGTTTTAGTCGAACCAGTAATCGTCAGATATGGACATCAGGAGCACTCTCTGTTTTATGTGCCCTCCTGTCAATCTGCTTCTTGTATCCGGCACTGCTTTTTATAAATGCCAATCATTTTAGATCTTCATATTAGTTTAAAAAAACATATGATGCATGCAATGATGCCAATTCTTAAAAAAAAATATTGTTTGAAAAACGACTAAAATTTTGAGTTTTTAATGAAGATGACTTTAAAAAATATCGACTTCGATAGTCGTATTTCTATGTCGATATATAAATATATCGGTTTCTAAAATATCGGCGATATATATCGATTCTTTTTTTTAAATATCGATATTTTGATATATCGTTATTTTTTGCCCATTTCTAGTTGGTTATTAATTCTGCTGCTGCTGCTACTAATTTTGTTGCTGTTGTACCTGATGTTTAACATTAAAATTGCATTGCCAGCATACTGTAATTGCTCAGCAAATGGCTATAGTTATTACTTAAATGTCTTCTTGTTTTTGTTATTGCTCTTATAGCAAATATAAAATCCAATTAACTACTGTACTCTAAATGTAAACAAACGAACGCTTTACTCATACTGAAATTAAATTTATATTGTGCATAGTCGAGCAAACGAATACAATGAAGTATTGGGTTGGAGTAAATACAATTTCGTTAACTAAAAATAAAAAAAATGGTCCAAAAAAAGCTCAGCTTAGAGTTTTTAGCTTGTGCAACAGACATTATCTTTTCTCCCTACCCAATGCCATTCGTATGTGTTCGTATTTAGATTGCAAAATGTCCTTTAAATGGCAGTTGTAGTAGTTGCCAGTTGTTTTCATCAGATGTCTGTCGTCGTGATGCGTATTTAAATGTTGCTGTGAATGTTTTTGCTGCCGTCCTCTGCCAAATATAGAATTTAAGTGAATATAAATGTACTAAATGCGAAGTGCTGTACTTAAGCTTTGATTGCTTCTTTTCGCATTTAAATACGGAGCGAAAAACTAAAATTTAGATTTAACTTCACTCATTCTTTCATACGAACGAACGTAGGTGGTTTTGCATGTGTAATACACATTGTGCATGCAGCTTTTGTTTAATTCATTGCAGAGCATCCAATCCAATGGATTGTTTTCCCCCATTTTTGTTTATTTTTTTTGCAGATTTTTTTTATTATTGTTTCTGTTTTATTTTATATTTTTTTACCTTCACGATACATTAAATGTTTTATGGTCTCACGTATAAATGTTTGGAAATTCAATTTTATTTGTTGACTTCAAACGTACAAAAAGAAAAACTGAAAAAAGCATTAACAACCAAAAAGTGGTGATCATAAAATAATAACAACAACAGCATCAGCAACTTTGTTGTTGTAGCTAATTGAAAACATCTGCATGCAAATGTTGTTATTGCTGTTGTTGTTATTGTGCATAATTGGAAAATTATTTAAATTAAATTTTTGAATTTATTTCTAAAAAAAAATGATTGCAGCGTGTTGCCCTCCCTGTGCTGTTAAATGAATAAGAAAAAATAATGGCGAACAGAAAAAGTGGCAATAATTCGACGTAAATATATTAAAAGAATTAATTGCAGACATAATTTCATATCTTTTGTTAAATATGTATGATAGTTTTAAGCGAAACTTAAAAAGAAGCATAAAGATCGAAAACATAAAAACCGTCTACAGTACCTGAAGAAGCTTCATGCATCTCATTTAAGGGGCAGATTCGAGACACTTACCTTGCAGACCTTAATTAAGGAAAAAATTCAAAATTAAACACCTAACCGACAAGAAGCCGTCGAAAAAGTTGTCAAAGGACCAAAAGAGCGTAAAATGTGTCACATATGTGCAAGAAAAGAATCTGTTGTGAACATAAAATTTAACTACTCTAAGCTTAAGTACTTAAACTGGTAAGTATTTGTTGATTTCAATTATGTATGAATTTTTTTAAATCAAAAATTTTATAAAAAATACAAAAGCCAATTTGGCCTAAATAACTCCAAAAGTAATGGCTTAATTTAAAAAATTATATTAGAAAAACTTAAATCAGGCGTAATTTAAAAAGTTTTGAGGGATTAGATAACAAAATCGTTCCAAAGTTACCAGCCTCTTCAAAAATCTCAAATATTAGAAAAATTTTAAAAAAAAACCTTACCATAGAATTTAAAAAAATTATGTTTCTTGCAGTTAGGTGACTATAGCGGATCAAAAAAATATAGTGGGTAGTCAGGTAAGTTTTGCTTGTTGCATAGTGTTATCTCTAAAGGCTGAGTAAGAAAAGAGTAATTTTTTTAAAATTTTTTAGTTATTATTGTTTTAAAAAATTAAGCTTCATTCACAATAGGCAGCAACATTTTCACTGCTTTTCACAAAAGAGAAACAATTTTTTTCGCATCAACACACATTTTCACTTAAAAGACCGTTTGCAAATGTTTCCCACAACAAAATGATGTATGTATTTATTATTATTTTTTTTAAAACATTTTGTTGAAATTTTCATTCAAAAATACATTAATAATATAATTATTAATGTCAGTTTCAATTTCATACAAATTATTTCTAAAGTAAAAGTAGACTCAACTTTAGTTACATTTTTAAAAAGATTTTAGTTACATATGAAATGCTTTGGGAAGAAAAAACGAAATTGTTTCTCATATTGTGAACCATGGTGATTTTTTGCAGAGTTGTGTTTTTTACGAGCAATTGCTTTTGACATTTCTTGACACCTCTATCGTTTTGTATACAAACAAAATAAGTTTTCTATTGCTGGATTGTTGTAGTTGCGCGCAGACCTACTAATTGGGACATGATTGTGAACAATGCTTTAATTAATTTGAAAAACAAAAAAAGAGTTCATATTCATATCGAATTTTAGAGAGAAAAATTATTTTTATTTATTTATTTATTATTTTATTATTTATATTTTTTTTATTTTTAATTTTTAATAAAACGCTTCACTAACACAGATTTTTGTTTATTTTTTACTTTAAAAATCGTTCCGCTAAAATTAATTTTTTTAAAAAATCGATGAATTTTGACCTTAATGCTCTAAAATGAAGAGTAGCCTTCCAGGGTAAATAACTACATAACTTTACAAGGGTATTTTCACTGGTACACTGTATAATTCAATGGGTGGCATGTCATAACGTCCAGTGTTGTAGCGTCCATGGACACTACGACACTCCAAAAAGTGTCATAACGTCCACGGACACTGTGACACTTTTGAAAGTGTGATAATGTCCGTGAGCATTATGATACTTTGCCAGTGGACATTATGACAGTTTGAAAAGTGTCATAAGGTTCGTAATTACTAAAGAAGTTAAATACAAAAAAAGATCTACATACACGCTGAGAGAAACATGTTTTATTATGGTCACAACCAACAAAACTATTTTTAAAGGAACTAATTTAACCATAATATGGTTGTTGGTTACAATGATTTGGTTAAATTAAACATATTATGGTTAAAATTTTTTTTAAAAATGGTTTTGTTGCTTTTTCGCTGGGCGTATATATTAAATATGTAACGAAAACACTTTTGGGCTAAAGGATTTTTTTTCTATGGTATAACAAATACCAGCTTAGCTAACTAAAGCTTATCTGCACAGCCGGCCTTCGGCCGGGAGCAAGGATTTTCTCCTCCATGGTATAACAAACACCGGCTTCGCTAGCTAAAGCTTCTCAGTATAGCCGGCCTTCTTCCAGGTGCAAGGATAGTCTCTTCTATGGTATAACAAATACCGGTTTTGCTAATTAAGCTTCTAAAATCTGCATTGTTTACGAACGAAGGCCGACTACACAGAGAAGCTTAGCGAAGCCGGTGATTGGTATACCGTAGAGGAGAAAATCCTTGCGTCCATGGACTCTATGACACTGGACGTTATGACATGCCACCATTCAATGGGTGTTATTCAGCCATTACATGTTCATCCATTAGCACTTGCCCCTAGGGCGGTCAGGTGAGTCCTACAAGTAAGTCGATGAAAAATTCGAGTAAGTTTTTAGAACATTATTATAACTATACGTACAAAGTTTGGTGAAAACTGGTCCACAGGGAACTTGTGTCCACTTATGGGTTAACTCATTTACGTTTTTTAATTATTTTTTAAATAATTTATTTTTGTCTGATACTATTTTTAGTGATAATTGTTGGCGTTTTAAAATTTACTTCATTTTCTTTGAATTATCATTTATCAATAAATTTTCTAAAAATAAAACGAATACTCAAAACAATTTTATTATTTGGAAATTTCATGTTAATAGGAACTTTAAATTAAGTTTCCTTAATCACTCAAATAAATAAAAATTATGCAACACTTAAAAACCACCATAAAGTCTACCCAATAATGGTGCCAAACAAATTGATAAAATGAACCAATGGCCAACCACATTTCACAACAAATAACGGTCACTTTTAATGAAATAAAAAAAAAGACAAAAAAATCTGTAATAACGAACGACGCATCTCAATTAGAAAATATTTTTAGTAAAAAACTCCATAAAGACACACATACAATTAAACATTCATGCAAGTAAGTTGTCATACAGAGAGAAAAATCAGTAAAACAAAATACCATCATCATCCGTTTTCGAAAATATTCTATACTGGTATGCGAATTGACAACAAGGTGTTCATGATTTGACAACAATGCGTTTTTGATTTGACTACGTATGGTATTTCTTTACTTTTTCCTCAGTTAAAATTGAAATATGCAAATATTCTGTTTCCATTAATTAACATTGCTATGCTGGGTACACACAATGCAATGCATTTACGCAATCTAGCAACTTAAATTCATTTTCATTCATTCCAGATTGCATCACCATCAAAACGCTTTGATATTTTGAGGTTGCATTGAAACAGATTGCATGTACCCAGCATTAGACCATAATTTTTCGCTCAGTGTACTCAGTTTCTGTTGGAAATAAATATTTATGTCTTGGCAATTTAGTTTCTTTTTTGTTCAGTTTATTTATTTGACTATCATCTAAATGCCAATAGTTTGGAGATTAGAAAAACGTTAAGCTAATAAAACCATATAACAAGACCATTAGAAAATAAAAACACAAAAAATATAAATAAACAATCGAGTTAAAAGACATGGTTTAGGTATTTAACCAATGAAGATCTTAAACAGAAAGACATTTGAGCATAAAATTGCAAAAAAAAAAAAATAAAAGAAACGGCAATAAATGGGGTCTTAAAAGCTGTTGAGAAGGGAAAGAATGGTGTCTTAAAAGAAAATGTATAGAGTTGTACTCTAAGAAATTGTTGTGTGATAAGATGGCAAACTTAAAAGTGCTTTAGGAGTACCATTTTCAAAGCTTTTCGATTGTGTCTTTTAAAATATCTTTTTAGAATGCCTTCGTAATCGAATCGTTTGAATATTGTTTAAAGGAACGTACCTATCAATAGGTATGTTTGTATATTGGTATTTGTGTATAATTTAAACGCATGTTAGACAGAAAATTGTTCAATCACAGATAACAACATAAAAACCAAATCGATAGACAGACACTTACACACATTCTCAAGTTAACCCATGGAAAACCATTCACAACCCAACTACTCTCCCATCTACAAAACAGATATTCACACACTATACAAACACGTATGGATTTCATTTAAACTTTGGAAACCCAACCCATTTATACCAAATGGCACTTAAATGATTCGCACCCCAGCAAAAATACGAGAACAAAAAAGCAAAGCCTGACAAAATGCTGCTATTAGCAATTGTGCTATTAATCTGCCACATTTGCACTTTCCACAACAATTTCAACGTTTAAAACACAAAATCCCAACCAGAGTCCCTCCACTCAAACCACCATGATGATAAAAAAAGCGAACGAAAAAATTCGTAGAGAAAAAGATACTAAATTTCAAAGATCTTTTGTAATGCATGATTACAAATAGAACAACTCCCACCCAAAACACAAAAAGTTTAATGGACATGTGTAGATGTGTGAGTGTGGATATGTGTGAATGTATATGTTGATCAAATGAAAAGAAAAACCCCAAAAGCAAAACGTTTTCTATTTAAAATGTCGTCACAATAAGGCAATTTACACACAAACAACAAGGGGAATCAACAAAACTTTAAGTTGGACAGAGTTGCCAGGACAAAATATATATTTAAACCCCCAAAAATCCAATTTTTAAAAAACACACTTTTGGAAAAAAAATCTGATAAAAAGTTTTCCAAATGTTTTTTTTAATATTTTTCCCTAAGCCAATCCCGAGAAGCTCTACGCTTGTCTGCTGGAGACCAGAGCCTCTGGCGGGTATCGAACCCGCAACCCACACACTGATAGACTAGCTCTCTACCAGACAGCCTACCGGGGTACTTAAATTTAATTGACAGAGTTAAAGTTATTTTTAATCAGCCTTTTCCAACGTTATGAAACATTCTACTTGACAAATATTTATTTATTTATCTATTTAGAGCTACAAATACAATTGTAAATTTTATTCTAACTTGATCAACCAAGCAATAGTAACTTAGCCATTAAGCTCGTTGTAGTGAAACAGACCAGAGTATTTGGCGGGAATCGAACCCGCAACCCTCGCACTGAAGGACTAGCTCACTAACAATTAGCCTATCGGGCCGCCCATATTGACAAATAAAAATTTACTTTTTAGAGAGGATTTTAAAGTTTATTCTAATTTAATAAATCACATTTTAAATAAAATATTTTTTTATGTTGTCCGTTCAGTAACTAGAGGGATTGAGAAAAAAATTTCAAGTATATTAAAAACTTAAACCAAAAAGGCAAATAGTTATAGTTTTCTGTAGCATAATAAATTTAAAAAAATGGTAAAAATTACACACCGATTTGAAAGAGTAGACTATAAAAGCAAATACTCTGAAACAATCGCAACTAAAGTTATAATATGAAAAACTAAGAACTTTGTTTTCTAAAACAAAATAAAACAATAACGAATTGAGCGAATCTACGCCGATGTGAATGGTCGGTGGGCTTCAAGTACTGCACCAGTTGAACCTTGTAAGGTTTTAAAGCCAAATCTTGACGCAAAATTCGTCATGTGGTAGTTTTGGATAACCCCAATTGTTGAGAACGTCGAAGAGTTGACAAATTTGGATCTGCTTCAACACTGTGGCTCATGGCTGCGATGTTTTCAGTTGAACGACGTAGTCGAACACTCTTTGGTGTTGCCACATTTTGTTTCTAGCCTGTCGACTCAAATTTTACTACCAAATTTTTAATAATGATCTCAGAATGACGATTATGTTATCCGAAAATATTAAGAATTTTACGAAATGTAACTTTAACCATTTTAATAGTGTATTTTAATTATTTAACTGCGATTTTCGAGCGAAATTAAATTCATTCTAACAATTGCCAACGCATCTACTACGAATACGTCAAAACACTAAGTGGCAAAACTATCATGTTGTTAGTGTTGACAGAAATTAAAAAACAAAATTCTCGTTGCAAAACTTAAAAAGAACTTTTTTTGAGCTCAAGGTCTTATGCCCAATTTTCAGGATAGTATTGAAATCTTTATTAAGTTAATTTGCATATAAATTAAATCGCATTTATATGCAGATTAATTTTTTTAAGTTTTATTTGAAAAGTCTTATTTAAGATAAACGTATGGCAGCACTACTAAATACAAACAAATATCACAAATAAGTTTATTTATTTGTATTAAAGGTATTTATTCTTTTAAAGGACTTACATAGATATTTTATCTATAACGGGATATTTTAAACTATTTGAATACAATTACTTAAGTTAATCAAAATTAATCAGTTCCTTTATAAATTTTGAAGTGATAATAAATAAAAATTGTAGGTATGTGGAAAGCGAAGAATCAGTTAATGGCTTTACATTCCGGAAGAAAAACAATTTTATATAAAAAAATCAACATCGGACAATAAAAAAACGGATATACAAAGAAGCTTTAGTCTGCGTAGCCGGTGTTTGTTATACCATAGAGGAGATAATCATTGCATCCGTCCAAAGGCCGGCTATGCAGTGAAGCTTTAGTTATCGAAGCCGGGAATTCCAAAGTCCACCGATTACTAAACAGATATGTAACGAGACAGAAGATTTTGCGTTTTTTTTTTTGTCTCTTTCTTCGAAAGCTGCCCTTTTTGCATTTCTCTTTGCATCATCTTTTTTACCGCAATACAATGAACACAAATTTGTCAAGTTGAGATTTACATGAAAAACTGTTGTAAAAAAATAACTTTTAAAACTACCAAAACACGGGTAAATAATATTTTAGTAAGAAAATAACATAATAAAACAAAACAAAATTGCTAAATATATTTTTTTTACAAAACACAACGTTTGTGGAACTAATGCATTTGTTTAACATGGTTTGTATTTTGTTATTTTTGTTTTGATCACGTAATTTGTGTTGATTGTTGCGGCCTGTTTTTACACATTGCCACTTTACTACCAAAAAAAAGCTTTCTGCCTTTTTCTTCGAAAGCTGCCCTTTTCACACGTCACTATTTACATATCAGTTTAGTTATATGTGACATTAGTACATTAAAGTACACTTATAATGAACTGTTTTTTAAGTCGTACCTATAAATAAAACCTTAAGAAATTTTATAAGCTTAAAATGAACAACAAAAAAAGCTGTAATACCTATTTGTCTGGCGTTTTTCAAAATATTGAAGGAAATATTTATCAACGATGTGAGGAAATGTTTGTAAACATTTCGTAAATTTGTCTAATCCAACAAAAGTCCAATAAGTTTTAATTATATCCGACCTTCTCCGAGACCTAGTGTGTCAAAACCGGGTTAGGACTTATGAGTGGATTCTGGTACCTTAAAGGGTGTAGAATAACTTTTAATGAGTTGTTCTCAAAACTTAATTTTCACACACTAGGTCCCTTTCCTCGGAGAAGGTTACATATATGTTTTTTGAATTGGAAATCTTTTCTGAAAGAGAAGTGCTTAATTTCTCTTCCCAAAATAAATGTTTTGTTTCAAGATAAAGCTCGCATTTTCGTAATTTCGAGAGACTTAAATTACTTTAATGTGAATTAAAAGTGCTCGTTAAACAAAAAAAATCTGTATGAAGCACCGGTTTTAACGAACAGCTCAAGTTCACGTTATTTTTTTTTTTGCATAAGGTCGAATAGCTAGGCATATTTTTACGACTTCTACTCTCAATTAAAATGGTGCACTGTTCCCCACATATCCAACATAAAACGCAAAGAGGTAACACACATTAAGATGTGCTTAAAAATAAACAGCAAACAACTTCTATAAACATCTACCCCTTATTAAAATAAAACACCGTATATACATACAGGTCATTAGCTTGTTAAATAAACCAAAAACAACTTTAATTGAAAACATTTTACACACAAACAAATAAAAATAAATTACACGCCTGCGTACAACCAATTGCCATTAAGCAACGCCCCATTAACAACGACAAGTGCTGCCAAGTTTAACCGGAAATGCCAACAAAAGGAAAACCTGTTTGTTAATGAAGAGAATGAATTTTTTTGAAAAACTCTCTTTTTATAAAAATGAAGGCGGAGTTTTGTTTTTACAAATCATACTGCAATGATACTACATGTTTACAAACGCACATTTAACAAGTGCCATTATTACCGTAGGTTAGGTTTGACTCAGCTGCACTTTATGGCACTAACAACTACTACAGCATTTACACTTACCACACCAGCAACAAACACTTAAACAGAGGAAGGAAGCAGTTAAACTGGTCTAACAAGCTAAAGAGCTGCCGGTGTTTGTGAATGATGATGACGATTGTTGGTGATTTTTTAGGCTTTTTAACGTGGTCGATGGTGGTGGTGGTGGTGGTGGTTATAGTTGTATTTATCCAAGAAGAGCACAATAACAACAACAATATTTATTTTAAACATCATTAGCTTTGCTAACAAGACAAGATTCAATGTTGATATTTGTAAGTAAGTGGATGTTTGTTAGAGAAGCAGTATTGGTATTGAATTTTGGTAGTTTGACTGCTGGTGGTGTGTGGTTAAAACTGTATGGGTACGGTCGGTAAATGTTTTGCAACGGGGAAGTCTACCATTCAGTTGGCGTTAACACCTCAATTTGTCGAGTTCGTTAAAAGCGCTTTAATGTTAAACGGTTCGTTTTTCTTTTGCCTCCAAAAGTAAAATAACAATTTAATAACAAAAACACCAACAAGCCGACAAAAAGCCATTCAAATTAAACGGATTAATATATTGAAAATTAAAATTCGCATAAAAAAACATTTATAGATTCAAACTTATTTGGAATATACCTACCTAGTTAAGCGTTACTTTAGCATAAAAATTAAAAAAAAAAGCGGCGGCTTTTAAATACAAGAATATAAAACATACTTAAAAGAGTGCAAAGCTCAAAAATAATTATGAAATAAATTGTTTATAACATATTTTTTATTGTTAATAGGTACCAACCTATAAGAAAGTTAAAAGATATTATAATTATTTATTAAAAGTCTTTAAAAAGAATTAAAATTATAAAAAAAAAAATATTGAAAACAAATTCAATTTTAATTAAAACCCTTGAAGTTTTATTTGTGAATTAAAACAAAATTATTAAATAATTGTGCAAATTGGCTCCCTACTGCTCAAGCATGTCATCGTCACATGAAGAAGATGATCGTGATGATATTGAGGATCAAGAGATACATGTTGATGTCGATTCTGATTCCCGTCTCTCATGTGGCACGGGCTCAGATATCGATATGGATGGTGGTAGTTGTTATGATGAATCCGAAGCACCATTAAGGTAAGTTGTGATAATAGAGGCTGTAATTTTAAAAAGTTTATTTGCAAATTTCCGTCGGTCAACTTTTCTGAGTTTCTCTAAATGCTTATAAAGCATTTTATTTTCATTAGTTTTTATAGGTATTCAATTTGCACAAAAATAAGGCAATTAAAAAAAATACTTCTCTTTTTTCAAACTTTTATAGAACTTATGGCGATTTCTTTTCTGAGAATTATGCTGCATAGGTATATCGCACTTGATCATAAAGAGGGTATTAAATCGAAATTTAAATTTTTTTCACTTTTTTGAAAAAATCGACACTTAAATTCATATCTACCCGCTGTAAAAAGATTGTGCTATAGGTATTATCTAATTTAAAATTGTTTTGTTTCTACTAAGAGCGCCCCAGTAGGCAAACTGGTAGTGAGCTAGTCTATCAGCGCCGGGGTTGTGGGTTCGATTCTCGCCAGAGCCTCTGGTTTCTTACCTCCAGACAAGCGTAGAGCTTCACGGGATTAGCTTAGGGAAAAACAAAAAAAAAATCAAATTTTGAGTTACAACCCTCTAAATTATCTAGTGCATTTATGTTCTACATTTTTGAGTTCGTTTGTACGAAAAAAAACAACTGTTGGAAATTTTTTCAATTTCTTTTGTGGAAATGTTGCATGAAAAACATGCTGCATATTTTAATATCAGTTTTATTTAAGGTGTTCGCTTTTGTTGCGCTTTTTACAACTGAGGTACATAATAATTTGTTTGTACAACCAAGTTTTTTTTTTTTTGTTTCTCGTGACACCTACCGCTTATAATTTCGTTTTAAAAATCGGTAATGGAGTAGGTACATTAATGATAAAAGTGTACAGCTGAAATAAAGCGAGACATAACTATTCAAACCCGCTGTTTGAACTTTGGAATTAACCGACGGATATCGTAAAATTTTTTTTTAATTGTTTTTTAAAAAAATCACATTTTAAGCCAATTTCACTAAGTTCAGTTTAAATTCACTATAACTGCCAGTTAAAAATAAGTTGATTGACAGCAATAGCAATAGTAAATTTTAGCTAAACTTGGTTAAATTGGTCGTTACTGCATTTAAAATTTAAACTTAGATTCGAAAAGCTGCGTTAACCTAAACATAGTTAGGTTAATAGTTAACCTCAAGCGATTAAATTCCTTTTATATCAATTTATACCTACAGAGAATGCATATTTTAATATATGACCATTATCAGTTTTTAACCAAAAATCCTTAAACTAATTATGGTTTCTTAACGCATATTGATGTCTGCAACCATGACATGTTGCTCTTATAATATGGTTCAAAAAGCATTATTGTTGATAAATAACCATTATGCGTCAGTAAATGGTTTTCTAATTAGTTTTTTATTAATTTTTTTGTTGTCTTTTTCGAAAAATCGATGGCACAATATCGATTAATTTATGTCTTTACAAATCGACCCACTCTTGCATACATGAAGGTTTTAAACATTCGATACTCTTGAGTAACCTAACGATATGCAAGGGATGTCTAAATATTACAGCCCCTGTATTATATGCAATCTGTATATCAAATTTATCAAAACGAAAAAAAGTACCAGAGTACCAAATTTTGTATCCATGTTGCCTTAAAAAAGTACCCTTTATTTGAATCTGACATTATGCTATCCGTATACCCAACTTTATCCAAATCCGTTAAGCGGTGTTCACGTGATTGATGCACAAACATCTAAACATCCAAATCAGGGACCGAAAAAACAGTTATTTTAAGATTTTAAGACAAAAAAAGTTAAAGTTATTCAGGGTTATTATGAAAATGGGCGTTCAAATCAAAATGCAGATCGTGCACTTCGTGATTTTTTCGGTCAATTTAATCGTCAAAATGTGCGTACAATTGGAAAAATCGTGCAAAAATTTTAGCAAACTGGGTCTGTAGGAGATGTGAAAACATTAGTGTATGCTCGTACAGATCGTACTGCAGAAAATATTGCTGCTGTTCGCGATAGTGTGGCTGAAGAGCTGTCCACCTCAACTCGTCGTCGTGCCGAACAATTGCACCTCTCACGCTCGTCGTTGATGAACATTAAGAACATCAAGAACTAAAGCCTCTTGACCATTCCAAATGTCGTCAATGGTCAGAATGGTGACAAGAAATGGCAACAGGGGATGATAAATTTTCGAAGAAAATCATCTTCAGTGATGAGGTACATTTTCACCTCAATGGATTCGTCAATAAGCAGAATTTCCGCATTTGGGCGAATGATAATCCAAGGGTGACTGCCGAAAACCCGATGCACCCACAAAGAGTGACTGTTTGGTTCGGTTTATTTGCTGGCGGCATCATCGTGCCGTTTTTTTTTCCAAAATCAGGCCGGTCAGACAGTTACTGTGAATGGTGTTCGCTATCGTGAGATGATAACGAACTTTTTATGGCCCGAATTGGAAGATATGGATGTGAACGATATGTGGTGACAGTGCCACTTGCCACACAGCTAACGAAACAATGGCTCTTTTGCGCGACAAATTCAATGACCCTGTTATCTCACGTGGTGGCGATGTCAATTGGCCGCCAGGATCATATGATTTGACACCGTTGGACTTCTTTGTTTGGGATTGTTTGAAAGAAAAGGTGTACGTCGATAAGCCAGTAACAGTTCAAGAGCTAAAGGATGAGATAATCCGGCACATTAACGGCATAGAACCTCAATTATGCCTCAGCTTCATCGAAACCCAGCAAAATTTGTTTAAGATTTGGAAGCAATAAACACGTGTACTGCATCCCAACCGCATCCTTTTTTGCTTCTAAAAATTACTGCCTTACTCCAACGCTGTAAGACCCTACAATTGTTAAATGCGGTGCTAAATACTAGAAGTGAAGCGCTGTTCATTCGTTTTTTTTAAGATCACGTTTTCTACTGCTTTATTGAAGCAGTGATATCATATATTCTTTTGATAAAAAATAAAAAAATTTAACATAATTTTACAAAAATCATACATAATTATTATAAAACTATAAGACTTTTATTTCAAAAAAATATTGGAGATTTATAAAAAATATTTTAGGCGCTGAAATAAAAATTTTTTCAATGCCTTATTTTTTCACTTGCTTTATACACGTAAATCATGTCAGTTTTCAAAGCATGAAATAAGTGATTTTCAGATCTCTACAGCAGAGCTTCTACGCGAGGAATTCCAAACAAAAATCATGTAATATTTCATAGAAGTGTAAGCGCTTAATTCTGAATTCTCCCTTACACTATTGCTATTGCCGAGGAAGCATCAGTTTTTGCTGGGAAATTTGGACCATCGGATAGAGGTGTTCCATTTGGCCGATATTTGGTTAAATACATAATTGAACCATATTCCAATATTATCATAATAAAAAGAAATGACAATAGTTTCCTAAATAATTTGTGTTTTCATCAAAATCAACATCAGCCCTTAAAATTTAACCCTCCTTTATAAGTGAATGTCGGAAATGAACTTTTCCTTATGAACTTTTCTAAAATAAAATAAATTGATTTTTATTTTTCCTACCAAAAATAACAGTTATTTTTTGATTTTTTTTTGTTTCGATAAAAAAAATAACTCTTATTCTCTAAAAAAAAATTTACGTGTTATAATTATTTATTTGACTTTAAATATTTATTTAAATGTGTGATCATCATTGGGATTTATAATGCACATTAAAATAAATATTTAAAGACAACTAAATTATGATAATAAGTACTTTCGCAAAATGAATGATTTGTTTTTCAAAAAAATAAGAAAATATCTGACTTTTTTGAAAAAAGGAATTGCTGTTACGGTCCCTGATCCAAATATGCAAACAAACTTTCACATTTATATTTTATATGTATGTATTAGCAGTATGACAACCAAATTTTTCTACAAAAGCTTTATTCGTAACAGTTCTGGGCGTACAAAAGTGTTTTCTGGCTCCGGGGGCTGATTAAAGACAAATCTTTGCGAAAATTGGCAGTGTGCTTTCTAGTTTTATGAAACGAAAGGGCCAGCTAATATGCATAAGTTGGCTTAAGAAACTGTGCGAATACATGTAAATCATATGTGACAGGCCATATTGAATGTAAGAATACTTTTTGTTAACTTTTATTATTTATTAAACTATCCTTCGTTTATCAAAGAGCAAAACTGATCGTACATTCCCTGCTCGACATCGAAAACGCAAAACGCAAGAATTTTAAAAGTCGTTTTTTAATAGGATTTCTGTAATAAAAAAATTTTATGGCAAATATTATACCAACTTTTTTCTATTCAACAGAATTTTATAACAAAAATTATAAAAATAAGATTAAAAGTGTATTAAAACCAGCCTCCAAATTCTTGCGTGTTACGTTTTCGATTTCCACCACATCCCTGTATGTTTTTTTTTTTTTTTTTAATGCATTTGAGATGCTTTTCTTTAATTTTTGACAGTACCTTAAGTTTGCTCAGGCATACTAAAGTTGGACCTTAACTCCACATGGTTGTGGTAAACATATTATTAGAGCAACATATTGCGATAAGATTCACGATTGTAGTCACCATATTATGATTATTATTGAATCATATTATGACTTAATATTTTCGTAATATTTCATCCTACTATTTTTTCTTAATCATAATATTGTCATGTTAATCATAATAAGTTAAGAAGTAATCATATTATGATACAGCACCACTTTCACAAATAAAAAAGAAAATAAAAATTTTTTTGCATCGAATTTTATTTTGTGGCATTTTACAATTGTTTTTAATAAAAATTTTCTTTATTATCAAAATAATTTTCGTTGGAATACAAAATTTAAATTAAATGATTTTGTTATTCGTGCTTAATTCCAAATTTTCATAATTTGATAAAAAAAAAAAAAAAACACTGATATTTATTGTTGATGGGATAAGCTATTCCTATGCGCATTTCACTGGTTGCTTAGGCCAGATCATCAGGAAACTTCATCCATAAAGATTTTAGAAAAACTAAAGATATTAAACCAAATAAAACTGTTAAGCGTATAAGAATTACAGAAACAGTTATATTTGTAACAATATCAAAGTTTAAACAAAATCATCAACAATAAACAGTGAGTTAATCTCTCCTTACATTCCCCACTACAATTGATTGGAATTCTTCCAACATTAATTGTAGTTGTAAGTAGGTTAAGAAAAAACAAAATAAAAACAACTCGCTTTTTATAAAAATCGGGTTGCCAGTCAGTTTTTTTTAGGCCGTGCACCTGCCAGTTTATTATCAAAATAATTTTCGTGGGAATACAAAATTTAATTTAAATGATTTTGTTATTCGTGCTTAATTCCCAATTTTTATTATTTGATAAAAATTTCAGTGTTTTTATCAAATAATAAAAATTGGGAATTAAGCACGAATAACAAAATCATTTAAATTAATATTCTTTATTTTTATACCATTCACCGAAAGTAAAAGGGTATATATAAGTTTGTCATTCCGTTTGTAATTTCTTCAATGTTGATCCTACACCCTATAAAGTATTCTGGGTCCTTATGAAAAGTGAAGTTGATTTAACGATGGCCGTCTGTCCGTTGAAATGGGTTTTCCGAAGACCCCATATATGATGGGGGCCAGGTTATTATACATTAATGTCACATATGGTCCGGAATTGTTTGCTATTGAAATTCAAATAGATCGGTCCACAAATGGCTGAGATATGAGTAAAAAACCACGACTACCTCTAAATTTCCCCAAAAATCCCTTGTGGTTGTTGTATTTTTATTACTTTTTGCTGTATATCTGGGGAACGACAAGAGCCAAAGTTTCCAAATTAGGTACATACATTAAGGTTGTCAATACACACCATCCTACAAAATGTGCGCGGGATTGGAGAAGTGGGCGTGGTAACTCCCGTACAAAAAAAATTTAAAAATTTATAAAAACCTGCATTTTGGGGCTGCCATATGTCATCATTTAATTAAATGTTTAATTCATTTTATTAAACTTTTAATTCACTTGGTTAAATATTTATTTAAAACTGAATTTATTTTAGAATAATGCTTCATTAATTCAACTTCAATCTGATTAAATTACAACCCTGTCTTGAAACGTTCAAGCAGTAGTATTTTATTTATCAAAACCCTCAAATATCTTTTCTAGACAATAGTTGACAACACTTGCACATAAATTATTAAAAACATTAGCAACAAAGTTTTTAAAATCTTCTTACTTGATTTAGAGTTTTTTTTATATCAAATTAATTAAAATTCTTTTTATGTATTGGTATATTAAGCGATTATAAATTTATGATTTTAATAAATTTAGAAAAAACAAGACTTTATTAAAACGAGCTTTTTTTAAATATGCAATATAATTAATACGATTGACACTTAAGACAAGCAAACAACAAAAATATAAAAAAAAAACAATGTTCTATGACGACAAATTTAATCAATATGGAATAAACAAATATGTGAATAAATAAATGAAAAAAAATGTTTTAAAAAACCATAAAAATACAAGTATGAAAAAATAAAACAATAAAATCTAAAACAAATTAGATAGATGTACTGAATATGTCAAAGACAATGGCTTTTAATGGCAAATAGATGTTTTAAAATATTATTTAAAATGTTTTATTAAAATTATTCAGAAAAAACCTACAGGTATGTTAACAGCAAATAGACAAACGTTTTCTCTAACGATCAATAAAATTACAAAGTTATTAGTTTTAATGGAAAACACATCGTTAGAGATTAGAAATCTTAAAAAGAAACATAAATGAATTGAAAACTATCAGAAATGCTTAAAGATCTACTTTTAAGTGATTTTAATCTCATTAATAAACCAAACTTCTAAAAAACGAACTGGCTGAAAGGTGTCTATCGCTCAGCCAATGAAGTAAATGTGCGTGTGTGTTGTAAGTTTTTTTTTTATCAAAACAAAAAAACTGTTAAAAACAATGTTAAATTAACATTTTAATTGCTGTTTTTGTATCTGCCTGGGCAAGAATACGAGATTAAATAAAATTGTGGTGGTAAAATGTTCAATTTAAGAGTTTAACTTTGGGGCAGAGATGGAAAAATCAATTAGTTTTATTTACAGATTTTATTTTCTATTTGTGTAAAATTTTACATCTCAGCAGAGAAGATGTCAAGTCGATTTTAATGTTGAAATTTCGTGTAAATGCAAATGTCCGATCTTATGAACTCCATAACAATTCCTATGAATATTTATTTAATACGTAGGTGGAAAAATTTTGTTGTAAATGTTGTCATTAAAATTTCCTCATTGTAATAACATAATTACACTTAAGTATTTTGCTTTTGAAATGGTCCGATAAGAACAGAAAAGTACAAATAAATCAAATTTTGCCACGCCCACTTCTCGGATCCGCATTTTTTAAGGAGACGTTTTGTCTTGATAACCCAGCTATATGTACCAAATTTGGACAATTTTTCTCCTACCGTTGTTTACATACAAATAAATCTATTGTGTGCAACGCCACTTTTCGAATTCTGCCCACATTTTGGATCTTGCCATTCTTCACATATACAGAAATCTACAATCTCTTTAAATGGGAAGTTCCACGCCCACTCTTCCAATTCCGCTCATTTAGACGTTGTGATAACCAAGATGTTTGCGCCTAATTTGGAAAATTTGGCCTTTGCCGTTTTCCAGATATAAAAAAAAACAAAGCAAGGGATCTGTGGCTAAAATTGGAGGCAGTCGTGGTCTTTTGTTGAACGATCTGGCAGAATTTCAATGGAAAGCATTTGGGGGCTATATACCTACATGTGATGTAAATACATATGTATATAACAACCTATTTCACCAATTTAACGAACAGACGGGAAGACGAACATCGTTAAATTAACTTCATAAAGACCCAGAATATAGGATTTACTTTACATTGACTTTCATCAATATTGTAGAAATTACAAACGTAATGATAACTTATGTGTGTATACCCTTTCCGAGTGCGGAGAAGGATATAAAAAACCGAGATAGGTTTGTTTTATGCAGCAAAATCATTTCAGTGCCTGCTAAAAGCGGCAGGGGACAATTATTCAGTATTCTGCTATTTGTTTAAAATATATGCAACAACTGACATTAAATACAACTTTCGGTAAAGTAGAAAAATTAACCATATTTGGGTCAAAAAAAAAAAAAATTGCACAAAAATGTGAAAAAATTTTTGAATTAAAATAAAACGTGCAAAATTTATGAACAAAAACTTTTATATTAAAAATCACAAAAATCTAAACAGGTATTGAAGTAAAATTGAAAATGAAAAAAATTAAATAAAAGGTTTTTAGCATATGAACCAGGGCTGCCAGATTTGACGATTTATCATCATTTTGGTTTTTTTTTCTCCGAAATTAGCTGATTTTTTGCAGTCTTCAAAGTCTAAATAAAACATTACATTTTCTGACAATTTCGTTTTTAAATCTTGTTTTACAGCCGTACCTTAGCAAGAGCGGAAGGCGGAACATTTTCTTTCGCTTAGGTTTTATGATGATATGCCATACCAAAGCAAGAGCGTCAACGTTGTGTCACTAAAAGTAGTTATAGCTTACTTGTTTAATAAAACCCACACATTTTAGATATTTAAATAGAGATAAAAACGCTAAACTCACAAAAAAAAAGCTAAATTGCCATTATTAATTAACAATGGCGGCAAACATCACTACTAAACCCGCTTTTGTTTGCCCTAAGTTGCCAAATGCAAGTAGTTACTTGCAAGTAGTGTATGCGTATTATCAACCTAAAATCGAGGAAACAGCCGATTGGCTGAATGTAAAAAAATTGTGTAAATATAAGTGAAAAAGTGTGAGTGTATTGAGTTTTTCGAACTTGCACTTCAACAATTATACGGCGAGCATTTCACAAGTTGTAAGGTAATTATACATGAATCTCATACGATTCTTGACATGAAAGTCTCGTTTGTTTATCTTTACCCACGTCTTAAACGAATGCCACAACGATTGAAGAAGCGTCTTTCGCTGTGCTATGGAAGAATCTCACACGTGTTAAAGTTTATACTGTAGAAGATTCCTCTTCTACGCGGTCATCGACGATTAACAATGCTCTTAATGAGACTCCCATTAGCTCTTGCCTGATTGAAAATGCTAGCTGGGTATGAACTAAATATGTATTTTTTTTATAATAATCGAACAAAAAAAGTTTACAAAAAACTAAATTTTGAGTTGTCCGATTTTTTTTTGTCGATTTTTCGAAACGATTAAGACGATTTTTTTATTTTTTCTCAGGAAACTGACGATCTCCTCACAAATTTATCTGGCAGCCCTGATAAAAACACTTAAATTAGTTCTTAAACCTATCTGTTTTCATGATTTCTTCGTAAAAAAGTAAAAGTATTGTAAGCGTTTTACTTGTAATCGATACAACACTTGCAACTTTTTAAAAATGGGCCCTAAGCGCGTATGTTCGATTAAAAAAATCTTTCAAAAACTGTTACTTAAAAGTTGTTGCATAAGTTGGCACATATTGTTATTTTCAAATCCTCAACTTTACATCTCTGATCGTAGATCGTACTGTTTAAAAGACTTTCAAATTAATTTTTTTACCTTAACTTTTAATTTTATTAGTTGTTTATTTATGTTAGTTACGTTCTCAAAGTCGTATTAAGTAAAGAGTTATGATTTTAAGCCAGGAAAAAGGTCATAAATTCATTTAATTTTATTACTTTTAGTAGAGATCAAATCAACTTCTTATAGGTCCCTAAGTAACTACCTATTTATTTATTTATTTCTTTTTTGTTTACTTCTCTCCCTCCCAAACCATTAGGCCAAATTAAGATTAGTAATTGTCTCCTAGTAGTATTTATTATTCATTCATTATAACCTTCAGCATTATAAAAGAAAGAAAAAAACATTTAATTCACAAACAAATAAATTGCCAAAAAAAAACAAATACAGATTTAATCCATCAATGGTCACGCAAATGTCTCAATTTTAACTCAAACATAAATCTTTATAAACTGTGGCTGTTGCTGCTGCTACTGTATTAAGCAATCATGTCTTTTCAGTTGTTGCTGTTAAGTTTTTCCATTAAAATAAAACAAAAACATCAACAAAAAACTAACTGTCAAGAACAAAAAGCTGCCATTTTAATACTCATTCAAACATATACCTACTCATGCAAACAATTAAACACCGTTATCTGTGGACTCTGTAAAAAAAATGCGTGGGTTTTTATCACTCTCTCAGAGAAATCCATCATGCACAAATGTAAACAAGCATTGCACAAACATTTCAACACCATACAATTCAATTGCAATATCATTTGTTTACATTTTTTTTGTCTTCTTCGAATGCATTCGAACGAACAAACTTAATTAATAATTTTGTTCTTGTTGTTGGTGGCTTTTCTTAATATGTATTTTTAAGTCACATGTACACACGTTCGTTCACGAACATTTTAAAATGCATGATCAATGCAAATAAAATTGATAAAAATAAAAATTAAACAAATTTATATGAATTCGTTTTTATCTGAGACAGTTCTTGTAAAACTCATTAATTTTTTGTTTTTGTAAATGAATGTTTTTATTAAAAAAAAAACTTTTTTTCTGAGATTAAAGGCAACAACAACACGCAATATTTGAAAAAAATCAATTGGATTTTTTTACGTTTTATTAAAAAAAAAAGTATTTTAAAAGCTTTTTTTGATTTATTGTTTTATTATGTTTTTATGTAAAACAATTTTTAGTCCTTCTAGTTTATGTTTTTTGTATATCCATAAATATGAAAAAGTGTTTACTAAATATTTAATACTTCGTCTATGGCAACTAAAGAAAAAAAATTAAAATAATAGTTTGGCCTTACAGTTGAGTCTAAGATCTTAATTAAAACGGATGGTTAAAAGGTAAATTAATTTTTTTTTTTTGTAAAAACAGAAAATTGTAAATTATTTTTTTTTGCAAAAACTTCTTTCTGATTATAAATAATTATTAATTTATATATATATTTTTTTTTTTGTTAATGTATGTATGTATATATTTTTCGCGGCATCTTTGGTTTCTTAACTATCCCTTAGTAGTTAGAAATTTACAGTTTTTTTTTTTTTTTGTGAATATTTTAGAATCTAGTCATTTCGTCGCAATATTTAATTATTATAACTTTTATTAAGTTTTCAAACCCTTGTCTGAAATCCAAGAAGGAGCAACTAAAAATTAGATTGTTAAAATTCAATTTTTAAATAACGAACTAAGTATGTACATATATTTTTGTATGTACGAAGAAATTTGCTATTTAAAATTAGCGAGTTTTTATCAATAAATAGTAGAGATCAGAGAACAGATTGAAAACACTTAAGGCCCAACCAGAACATGCATGTTTTAGCTTAAGCATTTGTCATAAATTAACGAAAAGTCTGTCAAATAATGTACTTAATATCTATCTAAGCATTGTTGCATATTTTTGCAACATTTTGTTTGTTATGCTACTTAATTTGTAAAGAATTTAAAAATAGATAATTTGTGAGTGCCTTAAAAAAAACGGAAAATAAATTAAAATATGTAAAAGTCCATTTTAATTTTTTTTATTTTTTATTTTTATACACAGCTGTTTTCGTACGGAATGTGCGTTCAGTTTGGCACTTTGCTTAAGCAAATGACATTTAACGAAAAGCATCATTAAGTACATTGTAGCTTGCCATATATGTTTTATATGTATGTATTCACACAGCTACTTAAGTTGACTTAAGCGACCTCATCCATGTTCTGGTTGGGCCTTTACTTTCGCTGGCTATTCATTAATTCATTGCTTTTGCATTGTATTTAATCAACAACAAGTAAAAATATACATTGCTATGTGTACGATCAATTCATTGTTTAATGGCCTCTTTTCAATATCTTTATATGATGCCGTTGTACATTAAGGAGTGAAATAACACGATGTCACATGAAAGCACAAGAAAACATTCACACCATTCGTTGCCATCTGTTTGTGTATAGCAAAAACAAATTTCAAAAACTAAAAATGTATATTTTTATGTCTGCCTAGAAAAATTCTGGCCCATTTTTTTTTAATTAGCTCTAATTTAAAATTTAATCAAGTGAATTAAACGTTTACTGATTTCAACAACATTACTGCAGAAAATTTTGTTAATTTTGTATCGATAAAAATTCAATTGATACTATGGATTTGTTTACTGGAGCAAAAATAATTAATTTTTTTAATTAATACCACAAATTTTTTAATTGAAATCAAACCGTTTATGAAGAAGAACATAAAATCAGTGAAACAAAACATTAACGAATTTTTCTTAATTTCACCTAAGACTTTTTCTGAGCACATATCAATGGGATTGTTAGTTCACACCCCAGCAAAAACTTTACTTACAACCCTACTTTTAATTACTTCCTGAATTCATTACTTTGTAGCTTTATTCGCCACTTTTTGGATTATTGGTTATATATTTAATAATAACTTCATTAAAAAAAAAAGTTTTTATATAAATCCACTTCTAGTATATTTGTTAGATATTCGGTAATACTAAAAAATGTTAACAATAATTTTGATGTGTTATCCATGAAAGATCAAAAAATCAATCATATCGTCACCATGCAAAAGGGCGTAACAACACTTTTTATTTTTTTATAGGAGAAGCAAAAAACGTTGTAGAATTAAAGATATTTTAGATTTAAAAGACATATTTTATTGTCTTGAATAAAACACGACTACAGACTTATTTCTTAAGATTTTTTTTATTTTTTGTTAATATTTTTTAAGTTATGGTTGTTACGCCTTTTTGGCATTCGATATTCTGAAACAAAAAGAAGTAACAACATTAAACATGAGAAATGGTGATTTTGTTTTTAGAATATAAGTATTCTTCCCACTTTATTAAGTGTTTTGAACATGTTTTGTAGGAAGTTTATTAAAAACAAAAT
Source organism: Pollenia labialis (assembly GCA_949318255.1). Lineage (NCBI taxonomy): Eukaryota > Metazoa > Arthropoda > Insecta > Diptera > Polleniidae > Pollenia > Pollenia labialis. The sequence goes on from OX439139.1 coordinate 206,513,849, forward strand.
TTAAATTGACTTTTATTCGACCTTTAAAAAATTTATTATTATTATTATTTAAAAAATATTAAATTTATTGAACCAATATTTCGGCACTCTGTTGTGTGCCTTCTTTAGGGTTTTTTTCTTTAATTTTTGACAAAAAATAACAATTTTTAACAAATGAAATAAATTTAACAAAAAGTCATAAAACAATTTTCAATTAAAAACAAAAAAGGTTTTCCAATTTAAAAACTAATCTATTACATTATAAATAAATTATTAACGTCCGTTTATATTTGTACAAATTAAATGCCTATAATTTTGTGCTAAACTTTCAGTATCTGACTTAAAATTAATTCTCGATATTGTCGGTACATTTTTAAGTTGCAACATTTCTAACATAAACCTACGCTTATAATTATTTTCCGTATTTAAAACTGTTGTATTTTCAAAATCAAAATTTATTAAAATTCATTGTATTAAAACAGTACATAAATATTTTAAAATATCTATTAATTCTGAAAAAAGGTTGCAATTTTTTTTTTTACTTTTATCACAATAAGTTGATGAACATCCCACTTTTAAATCTCTTGGATTTCTTTCACATACTTTCCCCATGAAAAATCCTTCGTATGCTTTGCCATTCATCCGTTTTCTTTTATTTTCCACTCTTTAATTTATTTTTTGGCACTATGTTCAGTTTCCTTATTATTATTTTCCATTTAACTTTTTTTTACAAATATTTTAATATTTATTTAATTTTTTCACAATACCACTCACTCAAAATATTACCGTTAACATTGAACGAAAAAATTACAAACACAAATTGACAAAAAAATCGTAGGCAACTTAGTTATTCCAAAATAAAGAGTCAGTTTTTTTCATTCAAGTGTGTTGTTACGCCTTTTTGTTTTTGAAATTTATACACTTGTTGTTGCGGCTTTTTGAATTTCGTTTGTAAAATCGTTTTTTCTTGACGTATAAGTTCAAAATTCTAGAGAGACATGTAATTTAGTTTAGTGCATTATAATCAATCAAAAATTCGATTTTGAATTTTTTTGTTGTTACGCCCTTTTGCATATTAGGTGACGATATGCATGTAACTATGTACATTAATATGTTAAAAAATGACCCCCACAGTATATTTTTTTTGTTGTTAGATCACGAGTAGTTATATCGATCTAATGTAAACGATGTTTTTTGATCAACATAACATTTGCATTACACACATTTGTATTACAGTGTTAGAGCTATAAATGATTTTGTGCAGCCAGAACACTCTTTATTAAATGTGTTCTTACATTTCGAAAAAATTTATTATTGTGAACACTTTCATGCATATAAGAGCAATTTTATTTAAGGTGTTTTCTTTTCTACAAAAAATGCGATTTGGTGTTCGTTTCTAAAAGGGCAGCGTGTTTTAAAAAAATTCCCCTTAAATGCCATAAGGCATTGCACTTTACGCCCCGTATAAATCGAGAGTGTTGATAATGCCCTGTCAAAAGATGTCTTCTGTTTATATTTAGGCTACCAGACGAAGTTGGGGAAAAATCGCCTCTAATCAGGACAGTAAAAATTTCAAGTTTTAAAAGTTATTTTATCAAATCAAGAAATCGTAAAAACTTGGTGTTAATGAATCGGCAATCTGGAAAAGGTATTTTCTTGTTTACATATTTTATGAAAAAATTTGGGTTTGTGTATATTTTTTTATAGTTTGATGAACACATTTTTTTAATTTATGTACATATTTTTTATATTGGGGGATTAACAAGGTGTCTTAAAGTCATAAGTCTTAAAATAATAACATGAAAATATACGACTGTTGTGAACAACCCCTCATAATTTAGTGTGCTATTTTGAATTTAGGTCAGCTGATTTAAAACAAATATTTACCAAAAATAAAAATATTTTTTAATTGTAATCCATGAATTAATAAATTAAATTAGATATTTCCTGACTATTTTCCATTTTTCAGACGCAAACCACAAATAAATTTTATTTTGTTTGTTTACTAGACATCAGAGTCCTAAGCCGATCTAATTTGACGCCGCAAGTGTTTTGTTGCAAAAATTTCTAGCCGCAGGTTCTATTCGGATGTTAGCCGGATAAAACTATACCATAAACTCCGACGGCTACAAAAACTAATGCGGTTCGGTTCAGCCGCTCAGCTCAGGAATCTTCGGAATAACTACGACAGCACAATAAACATACCAAGCACAGTTCTATTAATTTAAGACACTTTTTGTTTACAAAGCAACAACGATTTTTTTAACCATTGTAAAATGTTAGAACATTATGACAATATAACATGATAGCACACCTTGTGAATACCCCATATATATTAAAGAACAAACTTTTTGTCAGCTGTTAAAAACAGGACGATCCAATTTTGTGTTTTGTTCTCGTCAAATAAAAAATTGCAGTTTTACATGTTCGGCAAGACATTTTATACATGTACTTTTTAAAATGTGGTACTTTTTTTGTAGAAAAGAAATCACCTTTTTGAATTACTTTGCAATGACTTATTTTTATTCTCTTTTTGTAACTACATATGTACATATATGTTTTTTTAAAACTTTTAAGTATAAAAAACATATTATTTTTTAGGTTATATCTGGATAAATTATAAGGTATGACTTTTGGGACATCGCGAGCAAAAATAAGTACTTTTTCTAGAAGAAAAGTAAGTAGTCGTCTCGTCAAGTTCTCATTATTTTTCTGCTTATTTTATAAGTAAAGGTTTTGCTGGGAATTGTATAAGACATGCAATTCATGCATTATTTCTAATAACACTCCCTTTTTTGATTAGTGTCATGCGTTGCTTCTTTAAATTAATTTGTATTGTGAAAATGAGGCTCAATTTTTGTGATTATTTTCTTCAATATCTCAACAAATAAAAAGTTTGTATGTATTAAAAATTCGGAAAAGTAGGTATAAAATTAAAAAGTTTTTTGCATAAAATGAATATGGAACAAAAATAAAAAATAACGACCAAAGTTTGAACTTAGTGTGTATTTTATTTTGAAAATTTATAAATTTTTTTTCTCCCCTTTTCAGCGAAACTCAGTCAGAACAAACCCGTTCCTCATCTAGTGAAAATCTGCCTTTTAGTATATCACGCCTGCTTTCCAAACCCTTCGAGCACAACAACAATATACACAATAACAATAATAACAACAACTGCAATAGTAATAAATTTAGTGAACAAGATTTACAACATGAACAGGATTTAGCTGCCTATAAATTGGCCACAAGTTTGGCATCATCAACATATGGAGGTGCTACTGCACTTTACACATATCCACATCTCTATCCATCAGCGGCAGCAGCAGCTGCGGGTCATGTCTTGAGAGTACCACCTCAGCGGACACCACTAACATGGGCTCTACCGCCTTTGCATCATGCTGCGCTGGCGCATCAAGCCGTCAAGGATAGACTGGCAGGTGAGTTAAATACTTTAGTCATACTGGCAGACAAACGGACAGACAGACAGACATATTTATTACGGTTTCTGGTTTCTTTTTTAAATTTATTAAATTAAGTGAATAAGACTTGAACATAAATATTGTTAATGAACTACTAATGTGTGTTAATGTTTGGACAAGCAATACTTGTTAGCACAATGGGGTGCCATCAGTTTTATTTTAGATATTTTTTTATTTTTTTTTTATTTTTCAAAAATAAGGAAAGATGTTTTAATTATGACATAAAATATAGAGCATTTTAGCAAGTTACTTGTAGAAGACTAATTTAATTTAAACATTTACTTTTATTTTTTTACATCACGTTAGTTGAAGTTTATCTACGAGTTTAATTTAATTTACTTGTTAATGTTCTGTATTTATTGGGACAGAAGAGCATAAAATTGCAACTTTTTTGTGAACAGGAAAACAGGGAATTTTTTATAAGCACGGAAGTGCATTTTAAAACTAACGAATTTTTTTTTTTAATGTAGGCAAAGGAAAATGTTAATTTGTAGTTTAAAGAAGTACAAAAGAATGGTATGCATATTTGGTTTTGTCGAATCTTATATACCTTTCACCAAAGTACAGAAAAAAAAATTTTTTAAAAGATTTAAATTTTTTGATTATTTTACTTGTGTTTGGTTCCAAAAGATCTGAGTTTTTAAAAAAATTATAATTTTAAAAGTATTTTTTTTTTAATCGGCCCGAAAAGTTTTTCAGTTTTCCACTTAGTTTATTTGCAGTCAAAGTAAAATAACAAAATTTAAAAGTAAAAAAAAATTAGAGGTAGTCCTGATAGTCCAATCTAACTGAATACGATTAGCAAACCTTTCCGGAATATTTAAAAATAAATACGCAACAACCTAGTCCCCATCATATCTGGGGTCTTTGAAAAACATGTCAACTAACCAGTGCTGCCAATTTAGCAATTAAGGGGTTAAATTAAGCCATTTTTACTCTCGTTTAACAATAAAAAAATTCACTTATCTCATTTTATAGATTTTGTGATAAACTTCAAGATAAATTCGGCACGACGATATGTACTTTTTTTCGAAATAAAAATGATATTTACCCACATTAGGGCGGTGACTGTTCAGTTACTGCTTGACACTTGACACTTTAATGTCAAGTTTTTTGCTCAACTTTATTCTACATTTCTTCAATTCAGTGTTTGACAAATTCAACCATAGAGAGGTACACAATTGATTGTTGAAACCTTTAACGAAAATGGGCGTTCAAATCAAAATGCATTTCGTGACTCTTTTTAGTCAGCATAATCGACTAAATGTTTCCAGGGTTACCGCTATGTATTTTCGAAAAGACGCACAAAAGGTCGTTTTATAAAAATGAGGTCGCAGAAAAAAGTCGTTTGGGAAAATAAAAGTCACACTTCTTTTTTTAAGGTTTTTTTATTAATAAAAAGTTTAGCATAACAAAAAAACAGTCTGTTGCATTTTTTAATTTTGAGAAGACTTTTTTTTATTATAAATTTGTTTTTCCTTGTCCTTAAAGATGATTGTTAAGTTCACTAAAAGCGGCTTACAAACACTGCAAAAGATCGCTTTGACTCCATGTCTTGGTTAAGCCATTTATACACGTAGAGAAAAACATGGTCACCTCCAACCAAACTATTTTGAAAGAAAATGTTAACCTAAACATATAATAGTTAAAACAACCATATAATTGTCAGCTACAACAATATTATGGTTAAATTAGTCCTCCATCAACCATATTATGGTTGTCTCTAAAAATGTTTTGGTTAAACATGACAATAATTTGTTTTTAAATTTACAATAGTATTTTCCTCTTTTAGTTATTATTGATTATAACATGTTTGGAGGCAACAATAATATGATTAGGGCTTCTTGATGGGGGCCTAATTTAACCATAATATGGTTATCGCTATCAATAATATGGTTATAATAAACATAATACGTTTAAAATTTTAATTTAAAATAGTTTGGTTGGAGGTGACGATATTTAAACATGTTTTTTCTCTGGGTGTACTTAAGTTCCCAGTCTTTCGAATGCTATCACCAAATATTCCCTTTTCACATATTTGCGATCATGAAAAAAGGTAATTCAAAGGAGAATAATAGCGTGAAAATATGTTTACGGGAAAAAATCCGCTTATCGTGAAAAGTTTTTCCTTGTAATTTGTTTACGTTTCCCTTAGATGTTCTCACTTTATTTTTGCTAGGAAACAGAACATTAATGTAAGTAGTTCTTGCTATAAGTCGAATGTTAAAGGCTTGATCCGTTAATAAGGCACAAACCGATATATTGGTCAACAAAATGCAAAAAAAAACACAGTTCGATTGCCTGCGGATTTGTGAAGCTTTCGAAAGACGTTGAACTACATAAAATTTAAAAACACTTACGTTGCATTAAAATATCCCTCCAATACCAAACAGTTTGCTTTATGATTTTAGCTTTTCTTTAAAATATATAGTACGTGTATAATTTTTGAACAAAAATTGCATTGATTTTCAATTTTGTTGAATCTTTCATCTTTTTTTACATTCATGATTGCCTTTTTCCCCTTCGGGGGGAATAACAATTTCATGGGAACAAAAAGTCCACATTTTATTCACGATAGGGGTGATTATGTTTCTTGGAAAAACCAGCATTCATTGGCTCGGCAACTAAACATAATTTTGTAAAATGAGCACTGCATATATCATAATTTTTTATTTTAAAAAGCTTTTTTGCTAAAACTGTTTCTTACATTGTACACATGACAAGGTTGCAAAAAAGGAATAAAATTTTGCAAAAGAAACATTAACACAGTGCAACAAAATTCGGTTCATCGACGCCAGCCTCAACACTTGCAACGCGAAATGAAACTAGACTATTGGTAGAGCAAATCTGCCAAAGGGCTTTGAAAAGTTAGCTCGGTTCCCCGAAATATCGGCCTGTAAAGTTTTTTGAATTTTTGGAAAAGGCATTTTGTATAAGTCAAAACAAATATGCAAAATGTACTTCTGAGCAAAAATGCTATTTCAAATGTCTGCAGTAGAATTGTATGGCGATTCTTTTCTTAGAATATATTAACCCTCTAACACTCATTTTAAGGGGTGATTTTTGTCGTTTTTTTAACTTCTACGCAAAAGTATACTAAACGGCACTTTAGAGGGTTTAAATTTTAAGACCAAAAATCGTGCAATGTAAGTAAAACGGGGTTTCGAAAAATTAAAAAATTTCAAGGCCCAGAATTTCGAAAATCCGTTTTACATACACCTTGCACGAACTTTTGGTCTTAGAAGACCCCTAATAAAATTTGATGCAGAAAATATTCTTGGAACATTTTAACCCTCTAAAGTGCCGCTTTAGTATATTTTTGTGTGGAAGGTACAAATAGGGACAACATGTTTTTTGTGAAAAACTTTACAAAAGAATAGTATAAATTAAAAAAGTCGCAATAGTCGGTAGAAATAAAGTCACAGGCCGGTTAAAAAAAAAGACTAGAATTGCGACTTTTGAATGTGTCCACAATCGCGAGAATCCGGCAAATGAAAGGCCACGAGTGATTGTTGGAAGGCTTCTTTTGTGATTCTTTTCTGCGGTTTTAATGGCCTGGCGGAGTCATCGGGCCGGGCTGTACTTCTTCGAAAATGAGGCCGACCCAGCAGTTACCTTGAATGTTGTTCGCAATCGCGATAACGGACTTCTTGTGGCCATAAATTGAGGCTATGGACCTGGATGATATGTGGTTCCAACAGGATGGTGCCTTTTGCTACACAGCCAACGAAACAATGGCTCTTTTGCGCGAGAAATTCAATGGCCGTGTTTTCTCACGGGGTGGCCGCCACGATCATAGGATTTGACACTGTTGGACTTTTTTCTTTGGAGATATTAAAAAAAAAAAACAATTCAAGAACAATTCAAGAGCTTAAGGATGCGATAATTCGGTACATTAACTCCATTGAACCTCAATTATGTCTCAGGGTCATTAAAAATATGGACAGTCGAAAAAAGGTATGCCACCGAAGACGTGGCGAGCATTTGACCGATAGTTGCTTCGCACATAATTGTCATGGAACCTTCCATCATAATAAACAATACATATTAATGTAAATATCTGAAAACGTTTTGTTTTGGCGGGTTCGTTTCCTCCAGATAATCAAGTTTCTTTCCTGCAGACAAGCGTAGAGCTTTGCGAGATGAGTTAAGGGAATTAAATAATGAATTCATGCGTTTTGGTTGGACCACCCTTTAGTATTCCTGAAGTGTCTTCTGTTTGAAATCTTCTGTTGGCAATCCTTATCTTTAACTTTGTGATTGGTAGCCAATTAATTAAATAACTTTGTGTTTTTTTTTATAAAATAAAAGCAAATTTTGATAAGAATAATCTGGAAAACAGGCCAGAGGTTTCCCTCTGGGAAATTGCACTTTGTGGTGCAACCAAAACTTGAAGCTTGTCGGTGAAATCGCAATTGACCAAAGACTAATCTTGTGCCAAAATAGCTATTACATCCTAAAAGCATACATAGGTTCCTAGACCGGTTTTTGTTAGATGTCCGTCCCTTCGAGCTGACTGTGATTAAAAAAAAAGATAGCGGAGAGTGTGTTCTTATGGAGTTTTATTTTCTAAAAAAATATGTTTTTTAAGCGTAACATGTTATTTGGCAACACTTTTTAAAGCTTACCTGGTTTTTAAAAAGTGTTGCATATTTTATTTTTACAACAGAACTCAAGTTTCGGCATGCAACAATAAACTACAATTAGCGTTTAAAATTTCAAGTTCTTTTATACCGTTAATTTCTAATTATGTAGAACAAAAAATAAAATATAAACGATCTCAAGAAATAATTTATATATATGGGCTGCACTCATGCCCATTTAATTTAAATGAGTGTTAAAAATGTAGCATTTGTTACACTTTTAAAAAAGCGGGGAGTGTGTTCTTAGATTTATATCCTCATAGATTATCCAAACATGTGTAATTTTAAAAAAAAATTGGGGAGGTTTGGAAGAATTTTCAAATAATCTTGAAAACATTTGACAATGTCTTTCTGATTTCCAATGACAAGTTGGGTTTTAATTATGTGGCAACTTTTGAATACACAATTCTTGCTAACTTTAGTAGTGGCAAATAATATTTATAACCATAACAACGTATTTTCCATAACACTATTTCGAGCGTCTGGAGTTAAATATTTCTTTTTAAATCATCATCGTTACAATGACAAAATAATACATTTGTTTAACTTCAAAAAAAAAAAGCAAATTGACCAATCTCCAACAACTTCCGTTTATCATTGAAAAAAATCCATTTAAACTGTCTACCTCTGCTACCAGCAAAGACAACTCCAGCATGACCACCTACATAAGTTTATTATTTCAACAAAAAAATGCTCATAAATCATTTTCGACAAAAAAGAGTCAATACAATTTATGGAAGCTAAAGAATGAAAATATAAGAAGGCGCCAGCTTATCAACACGGCACCAGTGACACATACGCAACATACAAGCAACCTTTAAAGGTAAGAAAGGAAAAGAATTAAATTGAATGCTGCAAATCAAGCTAAAGGAGTCAACTCACACATTCATATTTCATTTCTACATTCAGTGATAAGACATTAACCCTTTATTGACCACTAAGCTGAAACATGAAATAAGGAATTTCAAGCAGAATGAATATTGGTTGTGTTTTGATATCAAATGCAGTAAAATCAACTAGATAGAAAAAAATTAAGCTTTGAAATGTTTCGACTCCTTTAGCTTTTTTTCAAATTTTATTTGAAATGACACTGACAATCATGATGTTGCTGATGATGTGCAAGATAAATCTTCTATAGACACATCGTTAGCTTTATATGAGCCAGAACTAACGTCATTTCGATCTAAATGTATTCCAATTCATTTAAAACGACCTCCCAAATGGAAATTAATTCGGTATACAGGTTGAAATTAAAAAGTCATGTTAATCACATCATTAAAATAGTTGCAAAAAAGCAAAAAACAAAACAAAAACCAACAATGAAAACTGTAACGAAATTAAGCAAATTAAAATAAAAAGGTTGATTTAAAGGCTGTTGTATGCAAATCACTATCTTGTGGATGCCTTCATGGCTGGACGTGTGTGTGTGTGTGTGCGTAAGCATCAAGCCGACACTTTATGTCAAATCGGTTAAAGCGGCAAATGTTTGATACCTTAAATTTTAAGAAAGGAAAGAGCTTTTTTTGTTTAATTTTTGATTTCATTCTTTATTCAAATCAATACAAATGTTTATTGAGGCATTAAAGTACGGCTTAAATGTGCTGTGTGTGTGATACGGACTCAAAACGAAAATAAAACGATTTTTTATCTTCAGCATCATGGAGGTCACTTTGAGGATTTATACCGAACATTGTCATTTCAATATTGATACAACTGAAGCTTATACCACAACAAATTATCATTTAACAAATGAATAAAAATTAAAACAATTTGATGATTGGTTGGTAGGTGAAATTAAGGAAGGTACAGTGGTTTGGAAGGCAAATTGTGGCGGACACAAATGCGGAAAAATTATGTTTATAGATTAGTCAGGCGACAGTTGGCTTGTTTTACTTTGATTCGTAAGTAGGGAACGCATTGGGTACCTCTTGATCATTTTTTGGAAATAATACTTAAATCCAATTTTCATTAGTACAGTCAAAAGAAAAATCAATCCATCCGTACTCAAATCAATCCGAAGCATGGATTTTCAAACGCAAAATACTTTACTTACCCATATTCAATCCCAAATTCGTACTTGAAATAATCCGAAAATGAGATTGACTTAAGTACAACTCAGATTGAACCAATCTCCAAATGCGCTTGATTCAAGTATTATTAAACTAAAAGTGAAATTTGAAGGAGAATTTTATTATGATTTACTTACTAACCCGTTTTACACCTGACAGAATTTCCATTATAAAACACCAGCATCATACCCGATACGGTTTTTACTTAAAAAACTTAATGTACAAACATAACTGAAAATATAAACTAAATGGGAAGCAAGAGTTCTCAATTTAACTTTTTAAACATGAAAATAATGTGTTTTCGTCCTGTTCTGTTGTTTTTGTTGTTTCTATACACAACAAACAAATCGTTTTTCATCTACATGTGTGGTGTTGGTGTAGTTTTTGCAACAAACTTTGATAAGTTAAATGACATTTTAACGCTCACTTTGTAATTTTACTCTCAGAGTGGCACTACCAATGAAAAGTTTAATCTTTTTTTTAACATGGTTTAAGAATTTTGTACTTATTTTAAGAAATTCCGGGGTTGATTTTCAAAAGTAATCCCAGTTAGGATTGATTTAAGTACGTTTAAGGCCCGTTTTCACAACTTACCGTTAGTTTAAAGTAGACTTTAACTGGCTGTATTAAAAATTTTCCATTATTAAACTTTACTTTAACTTAAAGTGAGCGATAAAGGTTATTAATTAATCTACCTAGTAGGTTAAAGTAAAAGCCGATAAAATTCTACCTTTTGCTATCGGTAAGTTGTGCAAAGGGGCCTAATGGCCTTTTTACGCTTATCAACATCTAAAATCTACCATCAAAGATGTAAAAAATGTGAAACACTCGTTTACATTGGTCACATCTAACATCTACCATCAAACAAAAATGTCACCATTTTTTTAACAAAAATGTTTTTTATATTAAAAAATGTTTTTTTCTACAAAAGTGCCAAAATTTAATAAGAAAACACAAAAATGTATTTGAAGTTCAGTTTGTATAGAAATATAAAAAAATACCTAAGTCTGTGTTTATACGGTTCATTCTTTACTGAAGTAGCAATCTTTACTTTATTGGCGAGAGGGGAGAGGGGAAAAGAAACGAGTACACACATGTCTGTACTGTCAGTACGCTTTGCTTTTACATTCGTTGTTTAATTTTGTTTTTGTTTTCAATATCAAAAAGCACACATGCATACGCACGACTATACAACATAAAAAACATGTCGTCAACATGACATGAATCATTTGAACGCCAATTCATGTTCAAAGAAGAAAAAGGAAGAATCTTTTCAGTAAAGAATGAACCGTCTAAACTCAGACTTACAAAAAAACATTGCAATAAAAGAAAAAACTTGACAAATGGTAACGCTGCTTTCAAAACCAATTTTTTTTGTCAGTGATGCCACAATGATAATAGAACTTATTGCCACTTTTTTAGTGATGACACTAAAATTATCGAAAGATGTAGAATGGAATAAAATGAGATAGGAACATCTTTTAAAGATGTTGGTTTTTAGCCCTGTTAATTTCTTATGGAAAGATGTTAACATCTTCGGAAATTGTGGAAAATTGATGGTAGATGTTGATCAGTGTAAAAAGGCTATAAGTGTTATTCGTACTTGAATTTTTGATTACAGTAAGTATACAGAATTTAATTTATTGCGAGTGTTTTTTTTTCTGTGTAAATATTCCGACAACCATAGAATTATTTGTGAAAATAATAATCAAATACATAATGAACTGACGACATTTAAAGAACCATACAATTATTTGTGGTTACCGACATAAACAAAAAAAAAAAAAATACCTTGTGAAACAACCATATAATGGTTCTGGTGACCATGAAGTAAACTGACTCGATTCGATATGGTTTTAAGTAACTAAAATGTATATCCAAAATTGCCTATAAAAATTGTTCAGTGATCCTTAACTGCAGCCATCATCAATCAATATGGTCACCTCCAACAAAACTATTTAACAAAAAAATTTAATTTATTCATATTATTGCTATCAGAAACTATATTGAGGTTAATCAATCAAAAAGCCACAATAATATTATGGTTGTCTCCAAACAGGTTGAGGGTAATAATAACAAAATATGTTTAACTCTTCTAATAACATGGTTGTTTTTCAACCAAATACTTTTTTTAAGTTAAAAACCAAACAAGTTTAGTGGTAAACAAACTATTGTCATATTAAACCACGTTTGGAGTTTGGAGTACCCTTTTCCACTCAAATCTTAACCACTGTATGTCTCATGACTTAAACAAGTGCTTAAAAACGATCTACAACATTATGCAAATTTTATTTATTTTTTTTTATTATTATTTATAATACAAATCACAAACAGAGAAAACCCTCTCAAAACGAAAAATGACCACAGAAATAAGAAGAAGAAGAAGAAAATATGTACATGTAAAACTTCTGGGCGGTTTAAAGTGATCAGGCTTGAAAACGAAGGTGAGATTGTATGCTGAAAGCAAACATGTTTTCCTACTTTACTCAATGAGCAGAAGGATTTCAGTGAAAACAACTACAACAACATTTAAACATTAAAAGGATCCTTTAATACCAGAATTGTTTATATAAGTAAGTATCATTGCTTACCGGTAGGTACTTCTGTTGGCAGTGGACTGGCATTATTTTTCGCTTCAGCCAGGCGTATGACATGCCGATATGCTTGTTACCTTAAAAGACTTCTCTGATCATACTTATTAGCAGAAACACATTAGGAAGGCGAGAGGCTGGGGCAGGACAGGCTTTATAGATTTGCAACAATTTTAATAAGTTTAACAAACAAAATTGGTTGTTGCTGTTGCTGTTGCTGTTTATATAACAACTACCAGCTTCTCGAAATCGTGAGGAGGATGCTGTTGCAGTTTTAATATCAAGGGTTTGTTTGGTTTTGTAGTAATTGTTGTAGTTGAGTTTATTTTTCTTATTTCTCGATTTTATTGAGTGCGTGCTATGTGGCAATCATTGTGTCTTGTCTTTTATGGTATTTTTTTTTTCTTCAAGTTTTTGCGCCTGTTTTTATTTCTTTGGCTATTTACCAGAGAATTGGCCTACAAACGAATTATGCCTGCCCGACTGGCTGACTGACTGTTGGGTTTTCACATTATTGTATGTGGTGTTAGTTTGGAATTTACTGCCTTCCTTAGCTGCACCAACAAGTACTTGCTTTTCTGTTGTTGCAAAATACAGTAGCAACATACGCATTTAGGAGAACAACAACGTTAATTTATATTCTTTGGCGTTTTATATTCTAAATAAATATTTTTTCTTATTTTCAAATTGTCTGTGTTGCGTTAATGTTTGTGGCACACGTTGAACAGTGGGGGAATATTTGAAAAAAAAAATATAAAAGAGTTATTATTTATAACTTATTAACAGTTATACTTATTAATTTTAATAATATTTTCACAGAATAACAACTGATTCCAAAGTACTGACTTTCAACTGTTAAAAAAGTAGAGTTCGTTTGATACTGGGGTTTGAAATGTATGTAAAGGTGCGTTTAGACTATGCTAATATTTGTCCAAACACAACAAATAATGGTTTGGGCTAATAGTATGGTTTGTGACAAATGTTTGGGCATGGGTTTAGATTGCACTAATATTTGTTTGAATTTTATTTGCGCAAATAACAGACAATTTTGTGTCAGCCTAGTTTGGTACAAATATTTGTATACCTCTTTACACTATGCTAATAATTTTATTTGTCCGGTGTGTATGACAAACATTTGTCAAACAATGAGGTTAAATACATGGGTTGTTTTTTCAGTTGTTTCGTTATTCGTTCTTTTAACATACACGTACCGTCGTGACTACACGATTCGTTATACATGTATGTATTTTCATTCTTCTTCAGTACCATTTGTTTGTCTACATAATTAAAATTGCTTAAAAACTGATTATTTGTGTTGCATTTCACTCCATTTTATTGATTTTTCTTATTTTTCTGTCTTTCTTTTGTTTTATTCACTTTATAACTTTGTTATTCCTTCCTTTTTTGTAAGCGTCAAAGTTCAACCAGAAAAAGTTTTAAATTTCCGGTTGTGCTTCGTTACTCTGAACCCCTTATATTTCTATACCCTTCGACCAATCTGTCAAAAGAACGTATAACGAAACTGGTATAATCATCGTCAATGTTGTTATGTTTATGAAATCCATCTGTCAAACAATATCAAATTGTGTTTGTGGAGCAATGTGAAAAGTTAAAATGTTTAGTGACAGTGATATTGGAGATTTATATATAACTGCTGGAGCTATAGCAGTTTCAGAAACCCAGCAAAAAGGAAAAAAGAAGAAAAAAAGATCCAGAAGAATGTGGGTTCGAGCTTGGGTGCAGCGCCGTAAAATGGAAGGATGTTGCCAAAAACTTCTGAAGGAATTGCGTTCTGAAGAACCTTCGCTGCATAAAAACTTCGTGCGCATGGGTTCAAATGACTTCGATTACTTGGTAATTGTATTACAATATTCAGTATATTAACATTAAATATATGTTCATGTTTTTCACATAAAGCTGAATCTAGTGGCGCCTATTATAACAAAGAAACCCACACATTTGCGGGAACCAATATCTGCGTCTGAAAGATTTCAATTTATTTAATTTTTTATATGTTAAGCACTGTCAAAAATAACTGTTGGCAACTCACGTTTCTACAAGTATTTGTCGCTGTTTGTTCCGCCAAAAATATTGCGAGAACAAACAAAATATCGAGCCAAATATTTGTTGCGACGTGCTGACAAACTGTTTACACTATCCAAAGCTTTCTTCACAAACAAAGATTTTTGTTAGCCAACAAACAGTCGAAAAATATTTGGTGGCTAACAAATTCGAGTGTTTACACTAGGACACACAAAATTTTTATGATTTTGCACAAATATTAGCATAGTCTAAACGCACCTTAAGGTTGGATGTTAGATAAAAAAAACATAATCTACAGAGTTTCGAAACAATTTTAATATATTCCAGAGCATTAAATGAAATAAAAAAAATACTAATATTTGAAAAAAAAAGAAAGCTCTTCTAACTGTAAACAACACTTTATGGTTTACTTTTCAAAACGTTATTAGATACGATTTAATTGTTATTATTAAAAATTAAATTTCAAAACAATTTAATTATTTAGTTTATAAAATTAAATTTGAAAAACAATTTAACTAGAATCAAGCGATTACAATAAAAAGCAGTCCAATATGGCTTTAAAACAACGATTCGACTCAACAAAATTAATTATTGAAGTTAAAAGCAAAATTAACTAAAGCAAAATACACAAAAAATCGAAAGTTAAACTTGAAATGTTAGTGTTGAGTCACACTCTTCAAGTTCTAGCCGTCAAGTATTGAGCTTTTAGGAAAGAAGAGAAAAGAGAACAGGTACACTCACAATATTATTACAGTAACGGACTGTAGTTTATTTAAGAAATATTCCGTTCAGTAATTTTTAAATAAATAAACATTTAAAATTCCAAGCAAATTTATTTTTAACTGATTCTAACAGTTATTCAAAAAACTAAGTGCATATTAATACGGATTTTCAGTTGCAGTTAATTTTGTCCGTTGATTAAGTTAAATTCTTCTTTATGTAAAATTAAATGAAAATGTAATTTAAAGCAACGAAAAGTTCATTTAATTTTTACTGTCAAAAATTCAACCGCGAATTCCGCAAAAACAAATCAATATTCAGTTATCTTTTATAAATTAATTGTCAAAAAATTAACTACATATTCCGTTAAAACAAATAAATATGCAGTTATTTTATAAAATTTTACTGTCAAAAATGCAACACCATATTCAGTAAAAACAATTAAATATTCAGTTATTTTATATAATTTTACTACCAAAAATTAATTTTTACTTATCTATAAAAAATAAATTGCTTGTTTTGTGTAAGCAATACCCATTTTCTATTTGTTAAAATAATTTAGTTAAATACATCAAATTTTAAAAGTAAAATAATTGCGAAGCCATATCGGTCAGAGTTCTTCTGTAAACAACGTGGGCAGTACAACAAAAGTAAAACAAACGTGTGTAACTGGGTAAGTAAATAAAAATATTCTCCCTCTCTCGCTTATAAGAAAAACAAGCGGACAGGTGTCTGTCTGGAATTTTTTTAGAAATTCGGATCTTTTGTGGAGTAAACGAAAATTTAATAAAATAACTGAATATTTAATTGTTTTTACTGAATATGGGGTCAATTTGACAGTAAAATTTTAATAAATAACTGAATATTTAATCGTTTTTACTGAATATGGTGTTGAATTTTTGACAGTAAAATTTTACAAAATAACTGAATATTTATTTGATTTAACGGAATATGGTGTTGAATTTTTGACAGTAAAAATAAAATGAACTTATTGTTAAAAATAAATGAAAAATAGGTAGACCGGTTTTTAATTGAACTTTCATTTATTTTATATTACAATTTCAGTTAATTTTACGTACAGAATATTGTGAGTGTAGAAATACAAGGCAAGCAAATAACTTGCAGATTGCAAGATGTCGCATTGATTTAACTAAGCAATGTATTACGTTTGCTGGACCAATTGAATACAATAACTTACCGATAAGATTAAAAAATATATTGGTGTTATCATCCTTTAAAAGGGAACTTAAATTTTACTTGTTGGGTAACCTAGAAACACTTCACATATATGTATAGTTTATTGCGATATGTATGTAAATAAAAATATAGATATTGTAAATAATAATTAAGGTATTTAACAAAATGATATAGCCTCTACAAAGCCTATATGGCGCTGAGGCTTTAAATATGAAATGGATATAATATTTAATTGTCAATAAAAAAAAAAAAAAAAAAAAAAAAAAAAAAAAAAAAAAAAAACTTCATCCACAAGACTGGACCAGTGTTGCCAGTACTTTTAGAAGAAAAATCATTAAAAAACCATAATTTTTCATCAAAAATCTGCGTCAAAGTTTTACAAATCTCCAAAACACATTTATTAAATTTTTAATGTAGTTTTTTTTAGAAAAAGATATAACGATTAATTTCATGGAACTTAAAATCGATGGTAGTTTTAAAAATAGTTCTGGTTAATATTAGTAGTCCTCGAAGTATGAGATATAAAAAAGGAATATTTTTTTGAACTTTCAACACAGCATAGTTTTAAAAATTTAAAACATGGCTGATAATTGTAAGATATTTGTACATCAAAAATATCTATCTAAATTTAATAACGCAGGCCAAATAAGGATTAGTCACATCTTTGTTATTTTAAACAACATACTAAAAGCTGATTGATTGACATGTTATTTAGCTCTTTCAGGTTGGGTGGTTAGCCACCTCTTCAAAAACTGGACAATTACATTTTTTAAGATCTTCGATGAAAGATTTACGCGAAATTTTGGTGCTTGTTTGCGGTGGTTTGACATTTATATAATTTTGAAAATGTGTAAAAATTGTTTAAGCGGGATTTCCCCAAGTAAAAACAAAAGCCATATCATCAGCTCATTATTGGTTTGGTGCATATCATGGTAATTTTATCACGGTCATTTTACCATGATAAGCACCAAACCAATAATGAGCTGACGATATGCTGTTTGATTTGCTTAAAAAAATCATGAACAGGGCGTAATGTATGGTAATGTAAACTAACCACCTCATTTATCAAAATTATCAACATTTTTATAAAAAAGAAAGAGTTAAACTATCAAGGGTGTTATTGAAAATTAACAAGAGATAAAATATTGGAATTATTGAAGATATTTACACATAAGTTCATATGAACATATACGTACGTATGCATATTATTTCGTGTAAAATCAGATGACATTAGTCCGGCGATATTAATGTGTCAAGACAATGCGAATTTTAACGAATATTTTGTAAACAAAATTCCTACTCATAAATCTACTTCCAAACTGTTCTTCTATGAATGGTAGATGTATTTCGCAAGAAGTGGAAATAGTACAAACATAAGTGACAATGTAAAGTTGTTTGCACCGAGCTAAAAAAATCTGCACTTTTAAACCAAAAATGTTCAAATCTGCATTTTGGCAATTTTGGGATATAAATCTGCATCACTGAACTGGACGGCTAAAACTTGGAGAGTGTGAACAATCACTAATATATAATAACGTTGGCGGCTTTAGTTGGCCATTCCTCTCACAAAAAAATGGAGCTCAGGGATGGGAACACTTCTGCCATTGGCTTGGACGTAAACAATAATGTTTTTTGTTTGTCTGCTTCGATAAAAACGCTATCTTTGATTTTTAATATGCATTTTCAAAATATTTGCCTTCAAAATTCAAAGTCATAATCATACATCTTCCCCGGAGCAAAAGTGTCATCATAAATATTGCCCTACGTGGATAGATGTATAGCAGCGTTGCCACATTTTAATTATTATGCAAAACCTGGTTAATTTTTAAATCTTTAAAGAATTCTTTAACCCTGATAGTTTTGTGTAACAAAACAATTGAATAATTGAGCAGAAATGGAACAAC
Source organism: Pollenia labialis (assembly GCA_949318255.1). NCBI lineage: Eukaryota > Metazoa > Arthropoda > Insecta > Diptera > Polleniidae > Pollenia > Pollenia labialis. The sequence goes on from OX439139.1 coordinate 206,532,474, forward strand.
TTCAAAACAATAATTTTAAAATGATCAATAAAAACCGTGTAGTGAATTATGGATAGCAAAAACTGCAAGTTTTATGTTCTGGAACATTATGCATAAAGACTTGCATTTACACGCTTACAAGGTGCAATTGATCCAAGAACTTAAGCCTCTTGACCATTCCAGACGTCGTGAATGGTCAGAATGGTAGCAAGAAATTGCAACAGTGGATGATAAATTTTTGAAGAAAATAATCTTCAGTGATGAGGCACATTTTCACCTCAGTGGATTCGTAAATACGCAGAATTGTCGTAATCCAAGGGTGATTCTCGAGAAATCAGAGAGTGACTGTTTGGTGAGGTTTATGGGCTGGCGGCATCATCGTGCCGTATTTTTTCAAAAATGAGGCCGGTCAGGCAGCTACTATAAATGGTGTTCGCTATCGTTAGCCCGAATCGGCAGATATGTATGTGGACGATAAGTGTTTTCAACAGGACGATGCCACTTGCCACACAGCTAACCAAACAATGGCTCTTTTGCGCGACAAATTCAATGGCCGTGTTATCTCACGTGGTGGCGATGTCAATTGGCCGCCAATATTATGTGATTTGACACCGTTGGACTTCTTTCTTTGGGGTAATTTTAAAGAAAATGTGTACGTCGATAAGCCAGCAACAATTCAAGAGCTAAAGGATGAGATAATTCGGCACATTATCCGTATGGAACCTCAATTATGCCTCAGGGTTATCGAAAAATTAGAACATCGGATGGATATTTTGTTCCATACATAATTGAACCATACCAATATTATCATAATAAAAAGAAATGACAGTAATTTCCTAAATAATTTGTGTTTTATTCAAAATCAACATCGGACCTTAAAATTTAACCACCCTTTAGGTTAGGTTAGGTTCAGAAGGGTTATGTGCCCAAGGGCACACTTCCACTCGGAGACCAGTACGGTCCATTGTGAATCCCTTCAACATGAAGAAAAATAGATAAAGAAGATAGAAAAAGAGAAAGGTTAAGAAAAGAAGTATGAGGTGGATAGAGTATAGAATATAGGAATTCTTATAAATATAAGATTCGTTTATTACATTAGCGAAATGGTTGTTATTCAAAACCATATTCATACATATTTTACAACTTACAACTGCAATAAGTGTTGGGAGAATTTCAAACAATTGTAGTGGGGGATGTAAGAAAAGATAACCTCATGGTTTATTGTTGGTATTTTTTTTAAGCTTGGATATCGTTGCAAATAGAGTTTGATAAAACCCGTAAAAAAGTGAAACCGCGGTTTAGGTTTTAAAATGGATAAAACCCGTCGGTTTTCGGTTTTGAAAATATCAAGGTTAAACTACATACATATCCATATATATTTCTTGTTGTGTGTTATATAATTTTTTTATTTACTTAAATTCAGGTTCATACTTTTATTAACTCTTTAGCGTATACCTGGGCCTGGCCGGGAATTTTTTGACTTTATCCAGTTTTTTCATATAAATATTAAGTGCATTAGAACGAAACTTTATGTATTCCTCAATCAAAGTGTTTTTTCCAAGAAAATGAGAAAAAAAATGCTAACTTAAATACGGTGGGCATGGAAATTGTCCAAATGAAAATTGTGTGCATATTGTATTATATATTGACTGTCTTAACAAGTCTTAAGTATTTTACGAAAATACTTCCCTGATCTAATTATTGTTTGAAAATTAAGAAATGAAACTTATCATGACAGGGTTGTATTTTTCTCAAAATACGTAAAACTTGTGTGAGAGTGTAAAACAGCCTTGAGTAACATTGATACATCCGCATTAAAACGTTGAAACTAAGCGTATTTTAAGTGTCATTCTGCTGCTTTGTTATTTATTTTGCTGTGTTTTTTTCACCACTGGCTTATGGAATGCTGATTTCTTTGCGAATTTGTTCAAAGATATCCCACTGTCGATTGCACGTGATTTCAAATGCAGAATGAAGTAAAAATAATGAAAGGAAAATAATTGTATGAAAAACTTGAAAGATAAATAATAAATAATAAGAAAAGAAACGTTAAGAATGCCATCAACATTTAACTAATTTATCTCCCTTTCATTTACGCTGCAGATGCTCTAGAAGACGTTTTAACGTCTCTGTCACATTAACATAATTAAATGTAAATTTTTTAAACTTTTTTGCTAGACTAAAGTGATTTTTCAAATGGAAAGAAAAATATTCCAAATCCATGGTTAAATGGAAAATAAACTATTTTTTATTAAAACGTGTTTAAATAAAAAAAATTATTTAACAATATTTAAACAATTTGTTAATTATTCCTAAATAGCAATAAAATATATATTTTTCTTGTGTTATTTTTTTCTAAATACTTTCCTCAAATATCAAGTACTTCCGGCAAATTTACAACTTTTTGTATATGTTTAAACCTTAAGTACATACATCATATAAAGAGAATGTGATCATATACTAGTCAGGTTTTTATAAGTAACTAGATGAAGTATATTTTTGGCATAAACATGCATATTTATAATTCATGTTAAAAGCTTTTTCCATTACTTGGCTTATGGTTTATAACCGCACGCTCCCGCTCCTTCCTCTACATTTCATTCGAACATGAAATGTGTTTCTTTTTTGCAGTTTGAGAACAAAAAAAAAACATTCAACTTTTCTTAAAACAGTCGTAAAACATCCCTTTGGAATATTTTAGAAAAACGACCAAGAAGAAAAAAGGTAGTAAAGAAAAACTTTTACATAAAACATTGAGGAAAATAACAACCCCTGTTTTTATAAACATTTTTCGTATTTAAATTTTAGTTAAAAAAAAACCTCCCTAAATATTCATACCTTTACTTTACAACCTTAAAAAAAAGAAAAATAAAAATATCCATATCCATATATGATTATCATATGTGGTGGTAATATGTTTTTCTTGGATTTTAAGTACGTAAAACCCTTTTTTTTTTATTCTTTCTTCTTGGTGTTACAGATACATTTTCAGATCATGTGCCCATGATTTGACGTGTTACTTATTTTTATGGTTAAAAATTGTATTCCATTGAAATTGATACTGCATTTTATTCTCAGCTATGGAAAACCCCAATTTAGAAAAAAAATAAGCTGCTAAGCAAAACATCAATATTGATTTTTATGTATCCGAGTTGATAAATATTTAATAAACAATTTCGAGTTTAAAGAAAACCTTAATAAAAAACATGATTTGTCAGTTTAACACTTTCGTTGGGGTTAGAATTTATAATTGCAATAAAATTTTAATAAACGGAAAAAAGCAAAACAAACAAAAAATATGCTTTAAATACACTTAGAGAAAGGTTTAATAAAATTTTAATTAAATTGTGGCAAAAAAGGGATTTTAGTAAAAAAAATATGAAATTTTTAATTATTAAAATTTCATTGAATCATGATAATAAAACAAAACAATTACCCTGCGCTCGAATTTTACACTCTTCCTTGGCGACAAACAGAACACCTGGCGGAAAAAACCTAACTCAAGTATGCTGAATCCAGTAATGCTAACAGTTTTTTTTAGGTTTGCTCTTGTCTTCGAGATATGCCGATTTTTTTGAAAATGGAGCAGGTTGCACAACGAACATATATTCTCGTAACTCAAACACAGTTTCTTTTATTGGATAAACTAGAAATCGGGACTGTAAGAAAATATAAGATAACTGTTCGTTGTTTTTGTTTTTGTTTCAGCTTTGATATTGTTACAAGTAAAGCTGTTGCTTATAATTCTTATCCGCTTAACAGTTTTATTTGTTTAATATCTTTAGCTTTTCTAAAATCCTTGGATGAAGTTTCCTGACGATCTGGCCTAAGCAACCAGTGAAATGCGCATAAGTATAGCTTATCCCATCAACAATAAATTTCAGTTTATCACTAGTATGAAATGGGAATTTAGCACATTTAAACGAGACCTTGTTAATTAATTTTTTGAATCTCAAGAAAAACTTTGATAAAAATCCCGAAATTCGGCAATAAAAACTTTTTTCCAGGCCAAACTTTTTTCTAATCTGTGACCTACTCCGAGAAAAGGGGCCTAGTGTGTCAAAAAACGGGTTTGGACTTAAGTGTGGTTTCTGGTACCTAAAAGGTACGTTTTTCTCAAAACTTCATTTTCACACAAAGGGGCCCTTTTCTCGGAGAAGGTCACAATTACACTGTGTGTATTTTTTTAAGTCATGGAAATGTAACCATATACGGACACCACTTCGTCATAAAAGTCCAAAAAAATACACGTGTCTCCCAGTTTTGCCCAAAGTCATGCACTCACTTTTATTGGCCCCTAAAGGTTTGGGCCCTCGGTGTAGTTTTTGCAAAAAAGTGATAATTTTCTCAGGCTCATATCTTGCAAAGCCTTCGGAATTTTGGTTTCTCTTCGAGGCAAAGTTGTAGCTCATGTCATAAAGAACATAAATTGGGAACATATAAAATCAAAAAACTTCATCTTTAAGATCCATAAAAAAAATGCATGACTTTGGGCAAAACTGGAAGACACGGGTCTTTTTTTTTTTGTTCTATTATAAACTCATAATTATTTAATGCTTAATTAAAAAAATAATCAAAACAACAATTATAATCCGAATACCAGAATCTTACCCCCCAAAAAAATTCTCACCATGCAAATACAGCTACAAGGTCCATCAACGAAATTATATCAGCAACAAAATTAAAAAACAAACAGATTTTCAACTATTTATCTGATTCCTAAAAAGGTACTCAAATTGTACCACAGTTCCAGAAAATGTCCGCTCACTATTAGGGTTAAATGTATTCAACAATATGGCCACCTTGACCACAAAAGACCTCCTCATAATTACCGTAGAATAAACGGGATATATTACCTGTGATGATCTGATCGAATTTCAAAAAGTAAACTTATCCATCAAATATTGTGGGCTTATAAAACAAAATAATCTGGCGCGCACTAATCTAACCAGCAAAATCGTAACCTTGTAATTCAAATCGATTCCCGGAGTGTAAAACCTAAAATTAGAGAACTCCCGGAAAACATCGTTCACATACTACTATGTAGATGTTCAATGAACGTGAACATCGACCTCTCACCTGCACTAACTGTTAATTCCTTAAAGGGGCTCACATTTAAACTTGTCAATACTGGCTCAAAATATATTAAAGAAAAAGTCCAATCGCTGCCTAAAAGTCGCTCCTAGGGAGATAAAATGTATGACCGACCTCGATAAGTTTTTTATCCTACACATTTTCTAAAAACAAACTTTATTCCCACTCACTAGGAGAACTCCAATTCAAATATGGCGTCTTATGAAATTCATAAATTTAATTAAAATTTTTCATCTTTTATGAATAAAATCAAATGTGGTAGACATATTTTAATCATTTATTGCTTAATTTTTTATTTCCAAATTTTGCTAAAAAATTTTTTTTTTTTTTTTTTTGCAAAAGAAAATTATATTTCTTAAACGACTGCGCCGATTAGAAAACAGTTTAGCCTTGCTTGAAGGTATTTTTTTTAGCTTATTTATTAAGCTAAACCATTTCTAGTAAAAACCGGTTAGCACCACTGGTACTCGAATAAGGTCGGGTGCCCTGCCCGAAAGTTTTTTCAACTAGCACAGTGTAATTAGTGTTAATTTGTTTAATATTGTTATTTTTTAATATAACATGTTCAAAGGCAGCCATAATATACTTATATTTGGCTTCTTGATGGAAGAATAATTCAACCATAATTTGGTTGTTGGCGACAAAAATTTAACCATTATATGTTTAAAATATTTTATCTTCTTTTTAAACAGACTAGCCAGTGTTTTTTAACATTCTTATAATCCGCAATCAATGAAACGAATTTACAACACTAAAAAGCTAATTTTTATTTGCTTAACATCAACACAACACAGCCTTTCGTTAAAAAGCAAAAAATCTACAAAAAAAAGGTTTAAACAACAAAACAAATATTCATTATCACCATCGAAACTTCCATTCACTTTTTCTTTATTTTTACAACGCTTTCATAATTAATTGTGCGATGTCAACGTAACGTTTAGGCAACCACTTCAGGCTGCAGTGGAAAAACAAAAATCGAAAATAAAAAAATACCCAAAAGTGCCTCTACACAATTTTAAGACAAAAAGAAAAAACTGTCTCAATCACAAAAAATTTAAGACTTTTGACCAAAAACTCACTCCATCATATGAGTCGTTAGTATGGGATCAAGTTTTTTGTTTACCATTTCCGCGGAGGCGCCAATTATTGTACTTCGACGGAGCTATTAAGATAAGCTGGCGACAAAACAATACAAGAGGACACTGAAATTAAAAAAAAAAAAACTCCCAGATGATAATGAAACAAATATAAGTAATAAGAAAAAATAAACTAAAGAGAATATTAAGTAGACTCTAAAGAATTTCTTCGAGCGTAGCGTTTTCTTATTATAAAATTTTAATATTTTATTAATTGTAAAACATTTTGTAAATGTCGTTTGAAGTCGAAATGAATGAAATGGCCACTTAAAAAAACAACAACGAAAAAAACAATTCAGAGTGCTATATTCGGTTATGCCGAATCTTTTATGCCCTTCACTATGGCGCGATACGAACAGAAAGATGAATATTGTTCTATAGACAAAAATAAATCTATTTACTGCCGCGCCTACATTTTGCCGGATGTTGTCTATTGATTACCAATATACTTCTAATTTGGACACTTGGGCTCTTGCCCTTCTCCAGATGTGCATAAATCTATAATGGTTTGTATGGTAAGTGGCAGGCCTACTTCTTCAATTCCGCCAGCATTTTGTCGGATATTGAGTATTGATACCACAGAGGCTTCTACCTAATTTGCAAAATGTGGCTCTAGCCATACTCCAGATATACAGAAATCTACAATGGGCTACATTTTGTCGGCTGTTGTGTATTGATAACCAAGATGTTTTGGCTCTTGCCGTTCCCCAAGTGTACAGGATTTATGGGTAAAATTTAAGGCAGCTGTGGTTTTTTGTTCATATATCTGACATATGCGACCCGATTAGCCAAAATTTAACGGAGCATATGTGACATTGAAACTAAACAAAGTCCCCATTATTTCTAGTGTCTTCGGAAACCCCATTTCAGCAGACAGACGGACACTGTTAAATAAACTTCGGTCTTCATAAGGACCCAGAATTTCTATACTTTATGTTTAGAGTTTAAAAATATACCAGTCAATGCAGATGTAAACTAATGGTGTTGTTAAGTCAATATGTCTGCTGTTAAAATTGGAACTGGAATTATTACTGGAAATAGCATACGAGACTTACAACATAGTTGCAGTACTTTTCTTCGGAATTAATTTTTACACTACTGGGCCCGGACTGCCAATTATATGTTTTACCGAAAAATTCAAAAGTAGTGGTTGGCTCAACCTTAAGTGTGGCTGAGGCAGTGTTGCCAGAATATTTTTTTGAAAAAAAAAACCCAAAAAGTGCTAAAAAAAATCAGAATTTTCCCTACACGTTAAAATAATTGTCCCTTCAAAAATCCCTACGCTGTTTAGTCATAAATATCTAAGAAAAAACAATTGTTATACAAAACAAATTGGATTCTCATATGTATAGAAAAGGTTTAAAAAAAAAAATAACCCTGCAGAAAATGTCACTAGTGAATCTGTACCGATTCACTATTGACACAGTCGCCAGTATTAGTGACTTGTTATAACCCAGACAATGTTATTTACTATAAACATTTAACATGTGCGTGTCATTCAAAATCTACTAATGACTTTGGTACTATTGACTAGGTAGTTCTTTTGGGATCATATGTAGACATTGGAACTAAAGAATCACTAGTACATTTTAGTAAATCCAGTCTACTCTTTTGGTACGAATACGGTACGAATACGAATTCATAACAATATTTTTTTAATATTTCTTTAACTTTAAGAATACATTGATACAATTTGTTTGTATTAAAGGCAAATATAGTGGCATATGTAGTGAAGTATAGACACTGTGTTAACGATGTCACTGAAACAGTCGACAAAATTGGTGACTTAGAGACACTTGCACCCAGGTTTCCTTCAGGGAAGTTATAAAGCTAAAAAAAACTGTGTATTTTAATTATATTCAAAGAAAAAAAACAAGAAGTTTTTTTTTTAAATAAATATATATACACCCCCGTATTCATAAAAGATTATTAAATTTAACAAACAATTTTCATAGTAAATTTGTTTTTTAAATCTTTATTCAATTAAAAAAATTTTTACGAATACTGGTCTTTTAACGATAATTTTAATTTAATTCAGGTACAAAAACAATGATTATTTTATAAATAATATATCAGGCCTTTGCTGAAAATCACGTGCTTTTTAAACACACGTGTGATTTTGTGGGGTTCTGATAATCACGCTGTTTTTGTGATTCTCGATTTGCTTTTTGCAATTGAAAATCACATCAAGAAACCCAAAAAGGCAGATGGGGTTTGAAATTACGTGATTTGAATAAAAGTGATTTCCAGAACAGTGCTGTAAGTATTTCTTTTGAACGGAACTTTCTTTAGTGACTATTGTGGATTCCAAACTAATGCAGCCTCTTCTACTGTTTTGCGTAAATGATCTGATAATACAAACTAAACTTAATGTTGTGTGACTCAATTTGTTTCGCTTTTTTAGTGGTCTGAATGCATCGCCATTTGCATTGGGTAAACCAAACGAAATCCGTACCAGTTTTGATAAATTTGGAAATACAGCCTCGTTAATATAGTTTTTCATTTAACTATTTTATACAAAACTGTTCCAAATCCATGATTCAAAATATATTAATTTTAGAAAAATTAATTGTTTTTTGTCCGAAAACAGTTTCTGGACTTTAGAATTCCATTTCTTTAAATACTAAATCATTATAAAAATTGCATTTTTTTTAGCATTTATTTCGAATATAACGCAATATGAGAAAAAATACCAAAATTTTGGCGAATATAAAAAATCAGTCCGATTTTCCCTACGCTCCTATTTTTGTTTCAAAAACCCTACATGTAGGGATTTTTCCTTACTTTTGGCAAGACTGGGCTGCAAAAAGTATGTTCGGTATAAATGTATGAATAACTTATATTAAACTTTTGACTTACTAAAATTGAATATGACAACAATTTAACTAATAGGCTTTTAAGAAATAGTGTACATTCCTCTTACCAACAGTTGGCAACCCTGCTTTCTTACTTCTCATTATAATAAAAAATGCTTCTACGCCTTTCTTATCGCACCTAATAAAAGCCAAACGTACACATAAACCGGCCACAATTCTGTAGACTACGTTAAGAAACCCAAGAACTTGAAGAATTTTAAAAGGTTAGCCTGTCTGACTATGTCCGTCCGTCTAGCTGGCCATCAATGGTTGCACGCTTGTCCCCTAAACTCTGTGCATTATCGTGTCATAAGACTGAAACAAAAGTCTGGGTCATTCAGCCAGCCATTTAGCCACTCGTTCTTTTCATTCATTTGTTCTACCAAACAAATGTTTCATAAAATGTTGCTGCATTTAATGTCACCAACAAATGACTCACTCAGGCATCAAAAAACATTACGCGATACTTTAACTTGTCGCGTGCGTTAATATCCCACAACAAAAACAACTACAACAAAGACATAAATTAAACTCATTGGAAGTGGCATTTTAAACAGGACATTTTCAATTCCACACAAACAATAACGATTAGAATATTGTAGACCATTTCAAATGGTGAGTAAATGTTACTTGCTGCCCTCTTACTATCGTTTCTAGGTAAGTTAAACGTCTAATTGATTTCACAGCAGGTAGAGTCACTCCTCCGCTACTCCTACTCAAAACTTATGGCTAAAAAGGCTCGTTATAATGTGTGTAACTAAAGTAGTAATTAAGTCAATATTTGTGTCGGTATAAATGTTTGTATATGTAACCACTTAAGTAGTTTCGAACTCTACTGTAAACTACTCCTTAATGTCTATTTTACTTTTCATTCATTCAGTCTTTCATTCCTTCACAAATACAAAGGCTTCTTTGAAACACTTGTTACCTTTCCCCCAGGTAGCGGCTGGGCTGTGTTTGTTATTTTTACGTGTCCGGAAGTAAATTTCGGAAATTGCTTGTTATCTGGTAAAATTTATAGTTGCGTTAATTGTTTTTTTTTTACCTTTTAAAAATCAATTAAAGGATCATTGTTTTCTTTTGAACAATTTTTTTTTTATTTGGGACTTTGTTAAACAAGTTGTATAATTTTAATTATTCGTAAAAATTGTCTTATCCGTTTTTTTTAATTGCAGCTGCCTTTCCCATTGCCCGCCGTATTGGCCATCCGTACCAGAATCGCACACCGCCAAAGAGGAAAAAGCCCAGAACTTCATTCACACGCATACAGGTGGCCGAATTGGAGAAACGGTTTCACAAGCAAAAATATTTGGCTTCGGCGGAAAGAGCCGCTTTGGCGAGGGGTTTGAAAATGACTGATGCTCAAGTGAAAACGTGGTTTCAAAATCGCAGAACGAAATGGAGGTGAGTTAAGAGATAATTAATAATTTGAAAGTCTGAAAATAAATGGCATATTTTAAATAAAAGTTTCTTAGTAACAAGTGACTTCTCCTGTTTACAGATTACGGGGGGATAGACAGATTAATGATCGGTTTCCACAATACAAGTGATTAAACGTGTAGTAAAATTTATATGAAAAGCAATCAGTTTTTTGTGTTCAAGCACTTGTATTGAGGAAACCGCTCGTTTATAGAAATTTTAGTTGACTACGTTCTTTATAACGTAAGTTACTGAAAGAATTAACATTTTTAAGAAAAGCACTTACTTCATTTTGAAATTAAACCTCGTTATATTTATACAGGGGTTGACAAATAAAGGAGTTCAATCTTATCATTATGACAGAAAAAAATTGTTACTTATAATAAGATTAATTTCAACTTGTTCAACGTTTTCGAAATTTAACGTTTTCATAAAAAATTTCTATAAAATACATTCAGTTTCAAAAATATATGCCATATAACATTCTGTACGAACGTTCTCGTTCGAAATTGTTGAATATGCACACTGAAAAGGAAAATCAATCCATCCGACCTTAAATCAAGCCAATGTGGTGTCTACAGAACCGATTTCCTTAAATCAAGTGCAGATTGCTTCATTCAAGTTCGTATTATCCAAGTGTCAGTACCTAAAAAAATCAGATAAAAGCTCTTCTCAAACTGTGACTGATTAACAAATTTATAAAATGGTTTAATCCGAAATTCGTACTTCAAAAATATTTCGTCCGATTGATTTTAATTTAGCACTTACCCCAACAAAAAAACCCAAAGAGAAGAAATATTGTTATTTCCTTGACTTATCCCTGTTTTACACATGTTTGTTTTACTTTTTTTGTATTCCGCCCATTATTTACAAGAGATCTCTTAATTATAAGACTCTAGCAACATGCCCGATATGGTTTTCATAATTTTTTGTATTCAACTAAATAATTTTAACAAATAGAATTCGAGAATTTTTGCTTCTTATTTTATTTTTAGGCATGAAACCAATTTAGGTTTTTCTTCTTGTAGTGTTGTTGTTGTTAAAAATAAGCAAATCGTTTTTTACCTCAAGGTAAAAGAATTCTTTTGAAGTGTTGTTTTTGTTTCTACAACAAACTTTTTCAAAGACACGAAAGTTATCCCAGTTTGGTTTGTTTTGCCTGGGTTCACACTAAGAAAGTTTTCTTTCAGAAAGTATAAGTTTATTGTTGAGAGGGGAGAGGGGAGAGAAGAATAGCTTGTTCTCTTCCCCTCTCACCAATAAATCCTGACTTTCTAAAAGAAAACTTTCAGCGTGTGAACCCAGACTTTAAGTACTTTTTAGTGTTATTCGTAATTAAATTTTTAAGTACGACTCGTACCAAATATTTAATTTGTTATTAACTGTTTCCTCTGGCCTTGTTTAAATTATTTCAATTTATGCCTAAGATTGTCATCATAATTCCATTCTTTCAGTCTGGATACGATACAAAAACTTCTTCTTGGATGACCTGAGTCAACATTTCGGGTATACAAGTTAGGCGTTCTACATTTTTTGGCTTTTGTTTATGCGCCATCTTATTTCTTTTCTTTTGAATAACTCCCAGTGTATCCAAATGGAAAGGAAAAAGTTCATTGTGTATTTCCAACGATTCTGTACAATGCTGAAGCAAAATTAAGTTAAATAAAATGTCAGCCATTTTATTGTACTTAAATAAATTTTTCATAGTGTATTTGTTTTTAACCTAAAATATATTTTTTTATGAACAACCCTCATTAGTGTTAATGAAACCTAATAAGCGAACATGGGGGGTGAATAGACGTCAGTTTAAACAAACAAAAAGTTTCCATTATTGTTACTAACTTTTTTTTTGTAAATTTTAATAAAAGCAATAACAAACAAAATGGCCACGAATTAAATTTGTTTTCTAGTAAACTGCGATATAAATCGCAATAATAGTAGCCGTACTAATAATCTGGGCTTAATTGAGTTGTTTCTTATCGAAATAGATCCTAATGGCTGCTGGTCATTCCATTTACTCATTTACAAAGGAAATTTATTCATTATATTTAGTTAAATGATTTAAAACATGCATTTTAAACATTTAGAAATTAATGTAATTTTTTCTTATTTTATTATTTATATATGCATGCTAGTTTAATGGAAGATTATTAAAAAATAAATGCGGGGAGTTCTATAACGAAATGCTATAATTTCACTTAAACAGTTAAATAAATCAATATAATAAATTACACTATACTTTTTAAAGGATTTAATGCAGTAAAATATTTTTCTAGAAACTACATAAATCATAAATAAGATTAATTATATTGCGTCATAATAGCAATTAATTTAACTTGCTATGGACTCTTAGAGAAAAACGCTTTTTTATTATTTATTGGTTTTATTAAATTAAATTTCACAAGAAATTTTAAGTCTACATAGAAAAAAATAAATATTGATTTCAATTAAAAATTGTGTGCATAAAAAGATGTTGTTTTGTGCTAAATTCCCAATTTTTATTCATGATAAATACACTGAAATTTATTGTTGGAGTATAAACTAGTTCCTAAGCGCATTTAACTGGCTGCTTAGGCCAGATCGTCAGGAAACAGTTTCCTAAAAAATTTTAGAAATGACAAAGATTATAGCAAATAAAACTGTAAAGCGAATGAGAATTACAAGCACTCAAGTCTTAATTGCAACGATTTCAAAGCTTAGACAAAACACCAACCATAACAGTAAGTTAATCTTTTCTTACATTTGTGATATTTATTACAAAATTAATTGAATTTTCACCAGTAGTACCAATTAAATATGTTTTGATATTAGCAACATCTTCTGCAGTGATGTAATTTTTTTTCATTGAAAAATTTTTTTCCGTGTAATGAACTTTCTTCGCCATGAATTTCTTAAAAATGTAGATAAAATAATGTTTGTAAACAAAATACTTAACCAAGGCGAATTCATACAAGGTGGTCTTATTTTGAAAACGTTTACCAACACTGTAAGATATTTGAACGTTGTGTCAAATATTCAAACAAATATTTAATTTTGTTTTTAATTTTAAATTGTGTGTTTTGAAATATAATAACTTAAAACACTCGTAAAACTGCTCTCAAGGCGAATTCATTTTTCAGGTGGCGTTGAAAACACAGCTGTGCTACTTTTTTTTCTTAATTAGAGAGAGGAATGTCAAAAGTTACTTGTGTTTTTGACATATCGGCCAAAGAGGGCAACAAAAAATTACATTGTTGTGTTTTTGGTGTTGTTACTTGTTGTAGTATCGACACCACCGCTAACGTGAATTCGCCTCCAAGTTATATTTATAGCAGGTAGCCGCGAGATTACAACAATTGTACAATAAAACAAACAACAGGGCTTTTTTTTGGTGTTATGCGATACGAACTGTCAAACAGCAAATTGGTTGATAAGAGACAAAAAAGGCAAAAGATAAAGAGAAAAAACTTGTTTACTATACAACATTTGACAGTTCGTATCGCAATCCAAGTATATAAAAAATAAACAGCTGGCTTTCCGAGACTACCTGCTATATATATATACCTTGAGCAGCTCTTTGTCATTATTTCTTAAGGACAAACCGGTCGTTCTTATTTGTCTGCTTTTCGTGCGTTACCACGCCGCATTGGTTAGTGGTTCGTCGTCGTATAACTGTACCGAGTTACAGTTTTTGCGGTTGTTTCAACATTTACTTTATGCAATCGTTTTTAACCTCAATGTTTTAATGTGTTTATCTGGTGGAGATCCAAAAATAACTAAAGAGACTGGTGGACAACCATATATAACTTAGCCGTTTTACTGGTGGAGTACCAAGGAAATAACCCAGACGTTTACTGGTGGAAACCAAAATACTCCGGAGCAGATTCTGGAAAGTCTCGCCTTCCTATACAAAGGTAAAGGTCGAACGAGGTTTTGTGTTTGAAGCTCCAAAAATTGTGTGCTACCCTGGCATTATAACTTTATAAAAAAATGAAAAAAAATAACTTAAAAAAATTTTGAAATTTCATAATTTTAAGCGAAAATTATAGAATTTAGTAAAGATTCCCCAGAACCACCAGAACGGTATACCATTTTGACACAAGGTTAGTTATCAGCTGTTGCTTACGTATCAAGATGAAGGGGTCACCTGGTGTAAATTCTTGTAAATTCTCCTTGTACTTAACCTTGATTTGAATCGAAATATGACTACAGAATTTGATGGACCACAATTGCGCCCAACATTATTGTAATAAATACCATTAAAATGTTGTTACGGGCGGTTCTTTATTAACTATCGTTTCCATATATGGAGGGTTCAGAGCTAAACCGAACCAAATCATAAAATATAATACAAATATGTATTTCAAAAATGGTGCAACTGGTTCTCCTCAAAGCTTAACTCAATCCAGTTCTGTAAGAGGTCAATGACTCAATGAACGGCAGGTCACTTACTGAAACTTGATTCGCTTCGTTTTTGAGCCCTCCATTTGTTATCTCTTATCCAGTAATAAATGTTATTGCATTAAATCTCTATATTGTATCTGTAGGTCCGTAATTGACCACTAGTACAATGTGGCGCAAAAGTTGGCATCTAATTAATCCTAGTTTCGTTTCTTATTAACGTGTATTTTGTATCGTATGTGATCTTTACAATATAAATCTTGTGCAAGAGAAGACAAACTTTAAACATCAACTTTAAAAAAAAACAGGCCAGAAGGGGAGTTCAATAAGTGAAAGAGACCTGGAAATTGCGAAGACCGATACATCTGTAAAATCTATCACAGAAAAGGTAAAATTTTTTATTTATTTTTGTGATAAACGTGAAGATAACTTCGGCACGACGATATGCCAATACAGAACTGACGTTAACCGCCATTCGCAAATATTATAGCATCTTCCGATCGGGTAATAATTTTTACGGCACCTTGTTCTTTGAATAATAATAATAGATTTGTTTTCTATGTCACTTCTATATAATCATAAGTGGTGTCTTGGAAATCTTGCTGGATTTAAATGACATTTCGTTTGTATTTTGAAGTTGTTAATTTCATAGATACAGATTTAAACTTTAATTTTAGTATTGAATTGCAGCAAAATTGTTAATTACTGCTAAATTTAAAAAAAGAAAAATAAATATTAACGCCTGTATTCATAAAAAAATTTAAATTTAATACAGGTTTACAAAACAAAAAAATTTGTTTGAAAATTTTTCTTAGTAAACGTTTGTTAATTTTAATAATCGTTTATGAATACGGAGGTAAGAGTGGAACTATTGGCGTTTTGTTATGGAACGACTCATATGCATCTTAAATTGTGTATTTCAATTACTATAAAACATTTCAAATATTTTAACAGATATTGTCAACATGATAATGGAATTTATTATTACAAAAAAAAAAAAAAAAAAAACACAACCCATGTAATAATTCAATCATTAATCAGTTTTGTAGTTTATTTGTTATTTGTATCATTCATGGGCTGAAATTACAAAAAAAAAATAAATAATAATAACAATTTATAGTTGAATGATAATTAGTTGGACATTTCATATGGGTTTTTTTGTATTTTTTATTAATATTATTGTAAAGAAATTAAATACAATTTAATTGCAAAATAATGTTCAAATAATCATTAACTAGACTTTCCTCCACCCCCACCCTAATTTCTTTATATTAAATGTTAAATTGCAATTATAACTTTTCCGTGCAGTTTACAAATTATTTTCAATGAAATTTTTTTTAATTGTTAATAAATTTTTGATTTTTTTTTAATTTATTAACTTACTTTAATGTTTATTAATCAGTTGTTTAGTTATACGCGTGTACATTTTAAATTAAAATTTAAAATTGTTTTTATTTTAAAATATGAATTAATATGATTTTAATTATTATTAACAAAATCAAATCCATTTATGATTAATTTTGATAAAAATTAATGAGTGAGTGTTTTTATGGCATATTAATGTCATCACCAGGGAAACCAAAAATATGCAATTGCATGTTTTTCCTTGTGCGACCAATGAAGGCAGAAACAATATATTTATCCGTTTTAGAGCTTTTTATGAATTTTGGCATCGATTTGTTAGCGCATATTTTTGCATGTTTTACCGTTTGGAGCATTTTTTCCATAATTTGGTTGAAAGAGCCTTTTTGCAGCATTTTTTTTATTTCTAGCGCATATTTTGCCTTTTTAAGGCATATTTTGATAAATGTTAAATTTTTTAGATGCCCGCATGAGCTTTCGCAATATAAAAAATTTTTGTTTTGCAATATTTTGGCTTTTCTGTTTTAAATATCCATCTATTTAAATATCCCTCAATGTGTTGCTTCCATTTTACCATCAAAACTTAATTTTTACTCGAAAATTGTAAGACAAAGCAGGTTGTCTGTCGTTAAAGATTAATGTTATTTTAAACATAACAATTTTATACATAAGAAAAAGATAAGGAAAAAGCAATTATGTACGTTATTGGTGATGTGTGTAAAATCGAATCTTGTTGATACTTTGATCAAATTCGGTAAGTACACTTTTTAATTGTACTAAGGACGATGTCTATGTAGATGGTGAGAATCGGTCTACAATTTCTCATATTCCCCATAAAAACTTCTTTCCAAATTAGACTCTTTGTGTTGATAAACCATTTAATTATGTTGGCATCAGTTCACATTCGCACAAAGTTCCCATATATAAATAACTTTAACTTCCTTTTAAATGTTTATATGTATTAATAAACAATTAAGCGACCGTCCCTAAAATCCCTTTTAGACAAAAAAGCTGAATGTTAATATTTAGATAATATTCGGCACAATAAGAGTTATTATCTCTTTGCGACCCGATGACGGCCCATCATTTAAAAATGGGTGTTAAAATCTCGAAAATTCGTCTGTAAATATTATGAAGTTTAGGCTTTACCGATTATAATTTTGGGATTGTTTTTATTAAATGAACTGTTATTAAATTGTTAGATATTTTGTTTTAGACTTAGCAATTTTGAATTTTTTGGGGCATATTTTTTACCAATTTTTAGGGCATTTTTTCATGTTTTTACTGCCTATTTAAAGCGCATAAAACGTGTTGTTTTAGAGCACGTTTCTTGTTTTCCCGGTCATAATTAAAGAAGCCTTTAAAAATGTGTGTTTTATTCATAAAATTCTATAAAATTTATCGATATGTATCAATAGGTAATTTTTAACAATTTTTAGAGCATATTATTAAATTTTAGTATATTTTCGACTTCCCTGCTCATTAACATAGTTACACAGGGAAACAAATTTGCAAAAAGTGGTACAGTAAATTGAAGAAAAATTCTAAAATTTAATTTTTTAAACATTTCCAGTAACTTCGGAAACATCTATTCTTTTATTCTAAAAATGCAAATGTTCCCAGCGGAAAATATTGAAACTCAAGTGTTGGGATTTTTTGTTGGCTTCTCTACTCCTTTCTTAAAGCTTCGTTTTTTATGATATTCTGCCTTCAGAAATATCCCTTCTACGTATTATCAACAGCTACTTACCATTGAAATGTACCGCAGCCTCTTTAAGCTAATATATCGCAAAAACCTGATGCTATGGGGAAATTCAGATTCAGTGCAACTCAAATCTTAAGAAAAGTATTCGTTAGACACAGGGGTTTCACTTTTTCAAAATTTTGCAACCCTGTGTTATTGAAATAGACAGAAATCAATGTAACACGCAGTTTTGTTGTTCTTAAAAGACACCAGCACAAATTAAATTAAATTTAAAATTTAATGTAAGGAAAATATAACGAGAACAGTCGATATGGCTGATATTTAAATCAATAATTTAATGATTAAAAACATTTTTCCTAACATTAACAACTACCCTTAAATCTCAAGTAGAAAACAAGAAATTACACTGTTGTTTTTCCTTAATACTGATTACAAATGTTAATGTCTTTCAATTTGACAGCCTCAGATCTGTTAAATGTCAATTTTACTTTTACATTGTTGTAGCAAACATTTTATATAATTAAATATAACTGTTATAGCTGTTTCCTGCTGTAGTACATCCCCCTTAAAGGAATAAATCTTCTTGAACTTTTCCTCAGCCACAAGCCAAAAAAAATAAATAAAACAAAGGAAACAATTTAATTAGAGAAAACATATATTTTCTTGAAATTAAAACACTTAAACATACAAACATACTCTTACAATCTTCTATATGAAATATTCGTTTATCCTGCAAATTAATTTACCACCTGAAATCTACCAACTATAATTTGTCTTTTTAGCAACAAAAGGAGTACTCTCAAATTTCATCCAGCAAAAAGGAGTTTTTATTGTCTGCTTTATATAAATAAAGGATGTGGTGTTGAAAAACTGAAATAAATTTCTAATTAAAAATTTATACAAGTTTTTGGTTAAAATTGCAAAGTTTTTTATTATTATTGTTGTTGTTTTTGTTTTATTCAACCATTATAAATGAGTTTTCCAAAAATGTTTTTTTTTTGTTGCAGAATGAACAGAGAAAAATAGTTGTGCTTGAATTTAATTCATCTGTGTTTTACAGAAGAAAAATAGCGCAAGCTACAAATAGTTTTTCTATAAATCAAACTTATTACAAAATGAAAAAAAGTTATTAATCTTTATTTAGGAAAACAAATGTTGAAGCTTGGAAATATTTGTAATTTAAATTAAAAAAATCCTACAAATTAGGGATGTCAATTAAATATATTTTTTGCTAGGAACACAGTTGCATCGTACATCGTAAGAACTTGGGATGTAACGCTGTACATTGCTGAAAAAACACGCTCCATTTACCACTATTTCCTCGTAAATGTACGTATTATGTACAAGGTAAGTTCAATAACTGACCGTCTATACCAGAGATAAATATTGCGGCATATATTGCAGTAAATGTCAAAATTATGTTATCTTTAATGTAGACAGCACTTTTTTGTACATATTTAAAGTCGGCAATTTATGTTGCAATAACTGTTAGTCCTTTTTCGTTGACAAATATTGCTAACATACAGCATCAAATTTGGTTGTCAATTGAAAAAACAAGCAAAAAAGAAAACAAGTAAGATTGCTATATTTGGCTGTGCCGAATCGTATATACACTTCACCATTGTACGACCAGAATACAGAGCAACAAGACAAAAACTAAATAATTTTTACATATACAAACATATTCACAATTCTAAAAACTTCATTTTAAATTAAATTTAAAAATCTAAGACTGGTAAATATTTTTTTAAAATCGTTTTTAGAACATAAAAATTAAAAAAAAAATTCGCGAGGAATAAGAGACAACCGGATTTGAACTTCGCTTTTCATACGGACCCAGAATATATATATACTTTATAGGGTGTAGGATCAATATTGTAGAAATTACAAACGGAATGACAAACTTATATACATATACCCTGTTACCTTCGGTGAAGGGTATAAAAATAGAAGCAAATTGTGTGGAAAAAATTAAGTAATTTTTGCAATATGGCGTCATTTTTACACAGCACCTTTTTCCTTTTACCAAATTAGTTCAATATTTGAAAAGAAATAAAAAGAATAAAATAAACTAAAATTAAAATATGTAAATTTAGATTTGTTAAGATTATTTTCAAAAGAAACCCAAAAATCTTATGACGGAATTATGTGTAATTTAAGCGTGTTTTTAGAAATTTACGTATTCACGTCCTACGTTTCTACGACAAACGGCACAATTGTATTCCCAGCAAAAGTCAACGTATAATGAAGATACGCCTTTTTGTTAACGTCGGCTATTGTGTGCCGTTGTAAAAATATCATTCGTTGTAATTTGACAACCAATCTTTCACTACTACATTCAATAGCGTTTCTACTGGGGTATTCAAACGTTATTCTATTAATCGAATAATTTTGGGCATTTAACTTTTCGAATAATTTAAAATTGATTATTTTCAATTAACGAATAATAATCGAATAATTTATGTCTATTAATCGTCTAATTGAAAATTTGTTTTTTCGCAGTATTAGTTTTTTTTCGTTTATATAAAAAAACAAGCCGTTTCGTTTTAAATTTTGTAACGATTTTTTTAAAATTTTGTACAAAGTCTGTACCAAAGAGTTTGGAATAATTTATTTTAATGAATGTGTAGTATAGACTTTTCCCTCAATGATTCAGATGAAGAAGAAGATTTTTTTTTTGAGACAAATGAAAACAATCTTATACCAGACCTTAAAGAAAACTGAATAATTTGTAAATGTATTTGTTACTCTTATTTAATATAAAATCTAACAATTTATGCTATTTTGTAAAGGCCTCTTAACTTTTTTTTTATTTCTTTCCTTAAAGACATATTTAAGGAAAATTTTCTCTATCCTTTCCCTAAAAGAAATCGAAAGCCTTTTAATGCAACCTTAACCACTTAATCCCTCTAGTAGACATAATTATTCCATAATTATATCTTAAATACTCAGTCTATTATAATCGTTATGTCCTCATAAATAATTTAACGTTAATTATAATATTTTAAGTACAAAAGAGAACTTAAAGCAAACAATTTCCAAGTAAAATTCATGCTCAACAAATCCTATTTCCTTGTTTCCTTCTTCCCTTCATTAGACTAAACAAACAAAAAAAAGACAGGAGTTTGCGCAATAATAACAATAATTATTTAATCGTTCGTTATATACTCTGATTGTCTACAGAAGACCCAAGTAAATGGAGTCATCATTTATATTCTTCCTTTAAGTGTGTAGTACATCAAAATAAGAGGGTGGTATTGTAATGAAATCGGTCTGGGTGGGGAAAGGGGCGGGGTGGTGAAGTTGATGCCATATTGAATATTTCATAATTGTAACAAGAAAGTTTTGTGGTTTTTTTTGGGGGGGGGGCAGCAACAATATGAATAAAGAAAAAACTTGCCTTAAAACTTTTCTTTTTTTATTATTTTTTTTCATGTAAACGTAAATCATTTTAATATTAAACTTTTCTATTGTTGAATTAACAATGAATTTTTGTTAAATACCTACTTATACAAACATATACACACATGGTTGTTGTTTTGTTGAATAAAAGTATGTAAGTAGTTTTTGGGTTTTAATGGAAGTGCGAGTAGAAGGAATATTTTACTTAAATTACTTTTCATTTATAGTGTCAACAAGTTTTCAAGGCAAAATGTCTAATTTTCAACCAAATCATTTATTAATTATATGTATATTCGTTTATGAAAGATGATTTTATAAGTTTGAATTGCAAGGAAAAACTTATTTACTTATTTATTCATGCTCATATGAGGATAAATATCAATTTCAACAGGATTTAATTATACCTTAGAGTATGTGGATTAAGGTAAAAGGATGTGAGTGTTTGACGGAGAACTTATCGAAATTTAAACAAATGAGATTTTTAATTAAATATTAAAGCAGCATATGAATTTTAAATTAAATTTAAAGGAGGTATTCGGAATGTAGCAAAAGTTTCAAGCAAACGAAAAATTTAATCGAAATTAGTAAAAACCATGTGTTATTCGTTTGCTATGAAAAAAAAAGAATTTGAGAAACTTTGTCGTGAAAAATCGCAGGCTCTATTTTGATTTTAGAAACATGTGTTCTGGGGAAAATTTCTTAGAATTTCCTGCAGAATACGCTTCTGATACCCGCCCTAATAAATATATGAATATTTACACTAATAATCATTGTTCGAAAATAAGCACTAAATATCGCTCCTTAGTGTTCGGTTCGGTAGATTTGTGGAAAACACCAACGTTAATAGTGTTTGTGTAGATAATCATTAAAAAAGATAACGTTTGCCTGTTTGTCATCTTTCGAGCACAAAAATAATACTGTTTTTATCCAACTCAACAAAAGATTAGAACATTAAATCCGTTCGGGTTTTTTTTAACCACAAAATTTAGTGTGTTCGGTTCGGCTCATTTAAATTCGTCGCTTTTGATATTATTATTATTGAAGTTGTTTTTTTTTTGTTTTCCTCACGGGCTAATTATGATCAATCGTTTTTTTTTTACCAAATGTAACTAAAAAACATTTATGGTTGATTTATTTTTTCCCAACGTTTCGTTCGCTTTTTTCGAACTTCATCAGGGGTTAGTTTTTATTTTATAATAATCTAGACAATTAGATAATAATTATTATAAATTTTAGAACTTTAATAATATCACAGCTTAACTTACGAATAAGGGTTTACATTTTTATTGAACTTTTTAACTATTAAGTATAAAAACTGGACTACACGACACAGAAATAAATAAATAATTAATAAGTAGAATACAACACAAACACCGAATAAAAGTCAAACTTAATGTAAATATCACAGAACTATAACTAATTATAATCATTAACTATTGCGGCGGAGTATTGCAGTTTTGTATTGTCCTTGTCTTCTTTCGTGTTCATTGTGTTTTTGATTTTCTCTTGGATTCGTAAGCTTTCGAGAGTGTAACGCTTGTTCTCTCTCCGCTCTCTGTCTAATATTTTTATGCTGTCGAAGTTCATGTTGTGATTGCACTCTTTTACATGCAGAGATAGTGCCGTCGCTATTTTTCCTTTTTTGACATCTGTTTTGTGCTCATGAATTCTCTTCTCTAACCTTCTTTTTGTTGTTCCAATGTAAACCATATTACACCTTTCCCTTTCGTTTCCGTCACATTTTATTTCATAAACTACATTATCTATTTTACATATGTCCAGTTTGGTTTTGTTATATGTAAACAAATGCCTTAGTGTCTTTTGGCTGGTAAAAATAAACATTTTTAACAAAAACAAAATACACATACGAAAAAAAAACAAAAAGCCAGCAAAATAATTATACACAAACGAAACATACAACCAATACACACACACAAGCTGTTCGTGCTGCGGTCGTTGCTAAAATTTTTTCTGTATTAATTTTTTTTATCAATGTAAGAAAAGAAGTTTTATAGAACTTGAAAATAAAATGTTTGTCTGCAGTATCACTACAATTGTTCTGTTTTTTAACGTAGAACAGAACACTATACCAAAATGTTTGGCACTTTCTTGAAAATAGCTACGAACGGTATTAAGGGTTGTGTTCGTGTACAAAATCACTAAAAAAAATAGATATCGTTCTTGGGTGCGTGAGCCGAACGCTAAATAATGTACTGTTTACTTTCGAACAATGCTTGTTATTGAGATACTAACAAAGTTCAAATACAAAAGTTAAGCAAGTATAGAATATTGGGTTCAAGGCCCATTACCTGGGTATATGCAACTCTTCAGCTGATTAGTTTTTGCAGAGTAGTGTCCTCATTTTGAAATTTGTCAAAAGTTGCTTACATTTTGCCCGCCATTGCTGTTGTATGGACATTTTTGTTTTGAAATTTAATACAAGTCCATTTTATCAAAATGGATCAGGTAGTCCAATTATATTTGCAGGGTAGACATTAATAGTGATCCATAATTGGTTTTTTAAAAACTCTAATGTAAGTCAATCTACAATATGACTCATTTAGCCTTTTTTTTGCCTAAAAAATTTGGCATATAAATAGATTTACTCAAATGCCGAAATATCGCTTTAATGACTATGAAAAGTTAAATGTATGATATTGCCAATATCAGCAGTTTAAATGGTACAACATTCAAATTTTCGGCCAGGATTTCCTTCTTTGAAAATTTTTTTGGTTCAATTACTTCAATGCGAATGAGTGTGTTTTTATTTATTTTATTTTTCTTTATTATTTAATCAAGTTATTTTTGTATTGACATGAATTATTGCGTGTGCATAACAACTTCAAAAAAAAAATCACAATGTCTTGGAAAAAGAATAATGAAATCTTTTAAAATATTCAAAACAAACACTTTAACGGTTTAAAAAATAGATATGAATAACTGAATGAATCAATTAAGTTATAACGTTTGGATAAAAATTTGTATGGCTTTAAAAATATTAAAAAAATTTCAAATGTTTATTTAATGAAAGTAATAATAATTGAAAATAATATGAAATTTCTAACAAATAAATTAATACTTTCGTTGTGCTTAATTCCCAATTTCATTCTTGATAAATACACCGAAATTTATTGTGAGAGGATAAGCTTGTTCCTATGCGCATTTCACTAGTAGCTTAGGTCAAATCGTCAGAAAAACTTTTCCCAAAAACTCTAGAAAAGCTAAAGATATTAGATATGCAAACAAAACTGTAGAGTGAATGAGAATTACAAACACTCGAAATTTTATTTGCAACGATATCAAAGCTTAAATAAAATACCAACAATAAACCGTGAGTTTATCTTTTCTAACATTCCCCATCTACAATTGGTTGGAATTCTCCCATTATTAATTGTACTGGTAAAATATGTTTGGTGTGAAATGTCCCATATATCATATTTGAAGTCTTTTAAAATGTCTAAACTTTAAGCATAACACGGGTTAAAAATGGCCAAACAAGATTTTATTACAAAAACTCCTTATTATAAATTAATAAAGGGACAAACAAACTTAACGCTTTACAATAAACATTAAAAAGGATATGATTTTCTTTACACTAAAATAAAACAGAAGTATTAGTCGTTTGGGTCGATGAATTTAGAAAAATTCTAGATTCCATGATCAATATGGAAGCATTTCTAAACTTTTTTTGTTAAATATTTTTAAAAACTTATAGAAAATGTTCCTAAACAAAAATTTCATATGGCCAAATTTAATAATCCATGTCACACGCGGCACATACACTTGTAATATTATTGTATATGATATTCGCAATATTTTTTCCATTTGTCCTATATGTATTATGCAATAAGTAGCCGAATGGTTTCATTCATTATTTAAAGAGGTGAACGTAACCTATAGGAATAATAAAAACAGCATTGCACAATGTTGCCAACACATATCACTTTATTTTCGTTGTGCAATAAAAATCAAAAGTCTTTTGATTATTGCCAAAATATTGTGCCACCTTCGAATATCACCTAAACATTGGCGAAACAATTAAACAATAAGTAAAATTTAACAATTTTATTGCAAGTGTATGCCCCGCTTAAGCAAGAAAAAAAATTGCTTAGTCAAGTCGCTTAATACCTAAATAAACAACTCTATTTTTAGATATGACCAAAAAAGCACGTCTTTATTGTAGTTGTTTGAGGCTTTTAATATTTATTTGGTCATAAATTTAAATTTTAAATATTAATATAACTTAACTTAACTTAAAAAGGTTATAATAACTTCCCCAACGCCCCTAAGAAACTCTAAGAAACCATTTTAATAATAAATTGTTCATAATGTGTTTAGAAAACAGATGCAAAGCCAACATTTTCCCAAGTATATTTTGCCTGTGAATAAACCTAAGATGGTAATTAAAATGATTTTGTTTGCTAAAAAGCCACAAAGGATTTTGTTTTCTTGTAACCGCAAGTTTGAAATATCTTAAAAATAATCATCATTTATTTTAAGTTAAAATGGTATATTAAAAATCCCATCCCTGATTTTAATACAAGCTATGTTAACGAGGGTGGGCCCTTGTTAAGAGAAGGAGAAACGACTTTGTGAAATTAAGTTGTCTTAAATGATTTTTCAAAATAAATTTGAGTGTTAAGTTTTTGAGATTGTGAAAAAAAAACTTTTTAAAAGTTTTGAAAGTAATTTATGAAAGCAGGGTGATAAAAATGGAGATATTTTTGCAATTAAAATCAGATGAGGGGAATTTAATTTCTTTTGATAAATATGCACTTTTTTAAGTTATTTCACCACAAGATGTTGTGTGTCGTGCTTAATTCCCAATTTGTATTCTTGATAAAAACACTGAGATTTATTATAGAAGGGATAAGCTTTTCCTATGCGCATTTCACTGGTTGCTTAGGCCAGATCGCCAGGAAACTTCATCCAAAGATTTTAGAAAAGCTAACGATATCATACAAATATAACTGTTAAGCGAATAAGAATTATAAGCACATGTTTAACTTGTAGCAATATCAAAGCCTAAACCAACACAAACAATAAACAGTGAGTTTATATTTTCTGACATTTTACCCACTACAATTGGTTGGAATTCTTTCAACATTAGCTGCGTTCGTTTACACCAAAATTTGTACAAATTTGTACAAATAAATTTGTAAAATTTTCATATAACTCACCTACTGGATTTTACTGGGATTTTAGTGGAAAAGTAAACGAACGCACATATTAATTGTAGTTGTAAGTGGGTTGCCAATAAAAAATTTTATCATTTTGCGAAGCACTATTGGTACATTTATAAATATAAACGTACAATTATGCGCTACACAATAAGACGTACTGAGATGCAGTAAGTTTTATAAAAGAAAAAATAAAATTTAAAGTGGTACGGCATTCCCTGGCTACGAAGCAGGTTTGTAAGGAAGAATTCTAAAAAATAACTGTAAAAAACATTTACTGTATAAAGCTGAAGGCTACTTTCAACACTTTTTATATGCATTGAATAAAGCGTTTTTTTGTGTCAAAAATTTATTGCTTCAAAGTGCCAAATCACCAAAAAAAAATGCATTTTGCTTTGATATAGTGGAGCCTGTAGGATCTTTTGTGGATTGGTCTCACTCCATATGCGGCAAATTTGTTTATTTACAAACTCGTTAAGCCGAAAATGAGCCTCGTATTCAGCTCGATTTCGTAAGTTCATATGGAGATCAGAGCGAGTGTACTGTCTTTATAGGTATGAACCCAAAGTTCGTTTGTGAACTATTGATTGATAGACTTATTAAGTTTAACAGGGGTGTGCTGGAAATCGCAAACGCAAAACGCAAGAATTTGGAAGTTGTTTTTAATAAACTTTAAACCTAATTCTTATAATTTTTTGTTTAAAATTCTGTTAAGGATGGAAATATTTGCTCAATATAAAAAAAAAAAAAAATAAAATTCTTTTATTACAGAAATATTATTAAAAAACGACGTTTAAAATTCTTGCGTTTTACGTTTTCGATTTCCAGCACACCCCTGTAAATCTTATGACGAAAATGAGGGAAGGAGGACGCAGAAAACACTTTCTGTCACTGGAGTGGCGAAAAGGGGATCCGCATTCTTTCACGGATTGTCTAACATCTCTGGCGTTGGACTGGAGTGCATTTTAGACTTTGTTAAGAGTTCGGGTTGGTTTTACGGTGGGTGATCTGCTTATTGGAACTCCATGGTAACTCAATGGAACATTCGGTCTAAATGTGTTCGATGGATACTGACCACCATTTCTAACGAACTTAACCAAACCTCCTACGCTTCCATGGGGTATAGTAACTATTTAACAATAGCAAAAACATGCTATGTGTTGTAACATGGTGGTCCAACCATAATGCACGGTGTTGATTGTGAGTCACACTTTAACGTCAAGATTTCTAACCAACTTAATTTGACATTTCTTTGTTACGCGTAAGCAGCTTGTTAAGATTGTTAAAGCCCTTTGCGTAAATGGGTCGGTAGGAAATATGAAAACACCAGTGCATGCTCGCCCAGTTTGTTCTGCGGCAAGATCGATTTTTTTTTGCACATAATTGTCATACATATATATTTCTATAAAACTTAAAAATATTAAGAAAATTCTCTGAACACGTTTTGTTTTATTAACAATTAATATCCTGCAGGGTGGTATTATTAGGTAAAATTTTAGTTAAACAAAATTTGTTATAACAAAATTACATATCCATAAATAACTTTTAAAGAAACACATTTTTTTGTATTTTCATATTGTAAACTTTAAACAATGTTATTTCTTCCACCTTAAAATAAATTAATTTTTTTTTCTCCTTCCTTTTTATTTACAGGCGTCAAACAGCCGAAGAGCGTGAAGCCGAACGACAGGCAGCCAATCGCTTAATGCTGTCACTTCAAGCTGAGGCTATAAGTAAAGGTTTTGCTCCACCACCATCTGCGCCCCTGTCATCACAAACCGTTAATGGAGCACCACTGGCGGCATTACATGGCTTACAACCCTGGGCTGAAGCGTCGCATGCAGCGGGTTGTTAAAAAAAAACAACATCAATTTTATAAAACTTGAATCACATGTGATAAAAAACAAAAGTGTAAATAAAGATTAAAGAAACAAAAAGGATATCTAAAAAAAAAATTGTAATTAAAAAAAAATCGAGAAAAATTAAAAGAAAAAAGTAGATTTGATTGAAAAAAAAACTTTAAAAAATGTCCTTTAAATTTAATTGAAAATTATAAAAAAACAGCTGTTGTATCTCTTAAAACCATTTTGTAAATAGTGAAATAAAGCTCAAATCTAATTTTGTTTTAATATTTAAGTTTTATTTATACGATATTTTTATTAATAAATTAAGGCCACTTTTAAATACATAAACATTTATTAAAAGCAATAGTAAAAGAAAAGACAACAGATATATAGAAAAATAGATTGATAATCAATAGCAACGCACTTTAAATAATTAAAAACTATTAAAACTACTATAAATAAATAAAACATTTAATATAATATAAAATAATAACAATAAAATAAAATACATATTAAAATTATACAATTAGTATTTAATGTTTTAAAATATTAAGTAATTTATTTAAAAACAGAAAATGAAAAAAAAATTATTCCAAACAATAACTGTCTTTATAATTTGCTTGTAATTTACAACTTATAAAATAAAAACAATTACAAAAACATGCTTAAAAATTAAAAAAAAAATAAAACAAAAAATATAGAAAATTACTTGGAGAAAAAATTAACAAATTTGCAGTTTTATTTACACAATTCCCACGCTTGTTTTACGAAATAAAAGATGATAAAAACTTACAAAAATAAAATAACTACAACATGCAATATTTTATTTTTATTTTCTAAGACCCCACCTTAAACTATCAACACATTTTTCTAGACATAAAATAAAAATTATTTTTAAATTAAATCTTTAATTTAACCCATCTCTTACTAACAATTATGGTAAAAAAAAAAAAAAACAAAATAAAAGAAACAAACACACCGGAAACTACAAAATTATATGTTTTAACACTAATTTAAATTGATTTCAAATGAATTCTTCCGTTTGTTTGCGAGCCAACTATCACGCCATCTGTTACGGTACCATGCTTAAGATTCCGAATGGTTTTTTTTCAATAATGTTTGTCGATGTTTCTTAGATCCTTTTGTCATAATAAGATTATTGTGAAATTGCAGCGGCTCGTTTGTTCTGCATTAATTTTTTAATATACTTAATTTTAATATGTATGTATTTCTTTTTTTGAGGATACTGAGTTTGCCGCTAAAAAATTGATTTCCTACGACAATTTTTAAAATTTCATACAAAAGAAATCATTAAACCAACAACTACGAAGACTGTCCCAAAATAAGCCAACGATTCTATAAATCACAATGAAGTGCGTTTAATATCGAAGAACAGCTCTTAAAAAAGGAAAAACTTCAGTTATTTTGTTAGGAATAGTCTTTCCACACCTGTCAACATTTATCATCAATTTGCGAAGATGTGAACATTTTCAAATAAGAAATACATCGGGCTAAAAATCTAAATTTTTTAACATCTTTACACTCAAAATAAAAACCAATCCATCCGTACTCAAATAAATCGCGAAATACTTAACTTATCCATATTCAATCCCGAATGCGTACTTGGAATTATCCGAAAAGAGATTGATTTAAGTAAAACTAAGATTGAAGCAAGCTCCAAATTTACTTTATTATGATTGACTTTTTTACCCGTTTTACACCTTACAGAAATTTACTTAAAAAACCTAATGAACATATCTGTGGCATTTTGTAAAACATCTTAAGTCGAGATAAGATAATAAAAAAGTTTTTAAAAAAATCTCGGTGAAAAAATCACTTTTACCAAATAATAAAATAAACCAAAATCAAAGAAAAATTTCATTAATAATACAAAGTTTTAAAAACGTAAACAAAAATGTTTTTTGAATCAAAATTCGTATGATTAAAAACATTTTTTTCAACTTTTTAAATTTGACTGTAGATGTTTTGTCAAAATGCCACAGATATATATCTGAAAATCTAAACTAAATGAGAAGCAAGAGTTGAATTTGGCTTTTAAAACATGAAAATACTGTGTTTTCGTGTTGTTCTGTTGTTTTCGTGTTGTTTCAACACACAACAAGCAAAGCGTTTTCTACCTAGCTGTGTGGTGTTGTTGTAGTGTCTGTAACAAACTTTGCTAAGTTAAATTAGATTAAAACGCTCACTTTGTAATTTTGCTCTGAGAGTGGTTCTGCCACTCTGTTGTTATTTTTTAGAAATTCCGGGATTAATTTTCGATGTTTTTCCCATTTAGGATTGTTTTAAGTAGGTTTTAGTGTTATTCGTACTTGAATTTTTGAGTACGACTCGTACTTAAAGTAAGTAAAAAAAATAAATTTATCCCGAGTGTTTTTCTTTCTGTGTACAAGGTGATCCAATCTGATTTTTTCCCCTTTTACATCTTCCGATTACTTCAGTGGCATCACTAAAAAAGTGGCAAGAATTTTTATTATTATTGTGACATCACTGACAAAATTGCATTTTTTTTTTTGAAGGCAGCATTACCATTTTTGAAGTTTTTAATTTTTTGCAAGCCATTTTTCGTGTAACTTTTTTTATTTTTTTTAATAAAAAAAAATAGTGCTAAATACATTTTGGTTTTTTCTCTTAAAATTTGTAAAAAAAAAAGTATTTTACAAAAAAGTATTTTTTCAGAAATGGTGACATTTTGATTGATAGTAGATAACTATTAGAAGTTTCAAGTGTGAATGCATGTTTCACATTCTCCACATCTTCTATGCTTCCTCTAAAATGTATGCAAGTGTATTAAGGGTACGAAGGATATAATTGAAATAAATGCCTCGTTCGATTTCAGTTCCACTTAATATCGATTTGTGGAATATGCCCGATAATCTCAGAAAAAAATGCAAATTGATTTCAATTAAAAAATTTGTGATTTTAATTAAAAAATTAATTAAATTTGCACCAGTAAACAAATTAATTGTATCAATTAAATATTTTTTGATATTAACAAAATCTTCTGCAGTAATGTTGTTGATATAAGTGAATAAACATTTCATTCACTTGATTAAATTTGTTATTAAAACTGAGTTTATGTTTGATAAATGGTTTAATTGAAAAAAAATTTGACGATAATGTTTTCTGTGCTGTTTGTTGTCTAACTCTTTTTAAACAGTCGATCTAACGATGTCCGTCCGACCGGCTGACTGTCCATATAAATCTTATGCGCATGAAATTTTGCACGTAGTCACAAGGACTAAGGTGAGAATTTGTCAATAGTTGCAAACATAAATTTGCGGAATTTGATTGGACTTAGGTCCAATTTGCTCACATACATACAAATACTGCTCCCGAAAATTGCTTTTATTGTCATAGCTTTACGGAAGCTTCTATGGCATAGCAAACTATTGTGCTGAATCTTAACCTGCTGCTGCTTTCTTCTCATTCTAGCCAACTTTCGCAACCATGCAGCAACACTGATTTTACATTGGACTAAAACATTAGAATTTCGTCTCTTCAGTGAGTTGTGTCAATACCAAATATTCTGTTTACTTGCAAATGCTCCCTTAGCTTTTTTGATAAGACTTTCTCTAGTTAATCTGCAGCCTCCATCTTACGCAATTTTACTACCCAGGTAAGAACATTCAGTAGCTCGTTTCTGTATCTCTCGCATCGTAAATTTTTTTCACATGAAGTGTGAAACCAAAATTTCCATCGTTTCTCGATTTGTGAGAAAAAAGTGTTTATGTATTTGAATGCGAAAACAGACAACACAGATTCGGTTTTAACTGGAATATTTCCAGTAATAAAGTGTCAAATTAAAGCGAAACGTCAACAAAAGAAATAAATATAATAAAAACAGGGCGGATTTGCTGATTATTTCTAAAAAAGTGACTAAAGCAAAAACAAAATCAACAAAAGGCATGATATTTTGTCACGCCTTTGTGTGACTTCTTCAGGGAAAAATAAAAATTTTAAATTGTTATCGGATTAAAGAAAATAAATAATTATATTTATTTATAAAAAAATAGACCTCAAGCTTAATATAATAAATATAAATTTGAAAAATTAAGTTCGAACAATAGACAATTTATATGTACCCATAACCCATAAAATACCCATGAACTTCAACTATGTTTTTGTTTGATTATGTTTTAATAAAAATCGAACCAAATTTGTTTAAAATTAATTTTAAATTGTCCGATTTTTTAAAACAAAAAGACGATATTTTTATTTTTCTCAAGAAATTGACGATTTTTACACAAATTTATCTGGCAGCCCTAAATAAAACCAAAACAAGGAAAGGCTAAATATAAATATAAAATATAAATATAACAATGCTGTTTTATTTATTTCCATCATTTAAATTATGCATTCATCATTTAAATTCTTTCTATTTTTTATTTATATTAAAAAAAATAGTACATAAACACCAATTTCAAATGTGACTTATTTTGACAGTTCTTGTAAGAATCTTTTCGCAAAATATTTTTACAGAAACACATTTTCTCAAATCGTTCCAACTACAATTCGAGTCGGAAAGAACCCAACCAATTGTAGGGGAATGTAAGAACAAATAAACTCACTGTTTATTGTTGTTGTTTTGTTTTGGCTTTGATATTGTTACAAGTAAGACTTTGAGTGTTTATAATTCTTATTCGCTTTAGGGTTTTATTTGTATAATATTTTTGGCTTTTCTAAAATCTTTGGAAAAGGTTTCCGGATGAGCTGGCCTAAGCAATCAGTGAAATGCGCATAGAAGCTAACTTTCCCTTAACAATAAATTTCAGTGTATTTATCAAATATGAAAAACTGGGAACTTAGCACGTCATACGGAAATCGTATTAATAAGTTCCAATAATTGCTGGACAATTATTCAAATGACAGATAATTCTCGCAACGGAAAGATATAGAAACACTTGTGTGAGAACAACCAATTTTTTGTTACATTTTGCACTGTTTCTATCCCGATTCACTGGTTTCATGCAAAATATTTTGCGATGCGAGAAATACAGAAACGGGCTACAGGAACATCCTCAATCATACGGTTGCCTAGAGTAAAGTTAACATCTCTCGTCGAATTAATTTGTATTGATTTGGTTTTATCTACATACATTAATTTTTAGTCCTACATTATCTGCCTGTTGATATAGATAATTCAGCTAAGACTGCATATGCCGTTCTCTTCTTGATATGAGCACAATATCATCTGCATAATCCCGATCGTTCAGATGTTCCATTGTAAGTGTATTTCACGTTATTTCCCTTTTAGGGCTTAGGTCAATTGCAGAACTTTACACTTCTTCTATTACTTCTAGAAACAATAGTGGAGAAATTAAACTTCCTTGCCGTACTACGACATTTGTATCGATTGGTTGGGCTAGGGAAACATTATTGAAAAGCATTGTATTGCATTTTTATTAAGTTACAAATCTTTTGCGCAACCAAGTACATATTTACCTATTGTTTGCAGATGTTGAACGTGCCTTCGACGTAGTTCAATGTGGTCAACACTCATTAAAAAAGGTACCCCAGAGATAATTGTATATATAATATATGTATGTGAGTTATATACCGGTTCACAGTATAAACTACGTTTTAATTAAAGGGAAAGCCAACCCTTCGAAACATATACAGGAGTAAGACAGGGTTGTATCCTTTCTCCAACTCTTTTGCTTCTGCTTTTGGATAGTGTAATGAAAGAACCGAATATCGAAGCACCTTTTTGAATCAATACTTATATTTATGATATTGACATCGTTTTACAGACATTGAGGTGAAACTAACGAGACTGTCCATAAATGCCAGGAAAGTAGGACTGAAAATAAAATTTAAGAAGACAAAACTTATGCGTATTGGTACTAATGTGACATAACCACTTATAGTGGATGGCAACTTAATCGAAGATGACCAGTCTGTCGATTACTTGGGAAGTAGGTTAAACGTTATTAGTGGTTCGGATGAAGATATCTCTGAACGAGTTAATAAAGCTCGCTTCATATGCTACAGAATTCGACCAGTTTCTTCTATCGCGTCAACATAGTCTTTTCACGGATAAGTGTAATGCATTATAGAACCGCTGCCCATTAAGCTTTGCTGTTCTCTCGGGCATCCGAGATATCTAATTTTGCTTTTCTTCTGTCTCCCATTTTTCGCCATGTTTGTTTTTTACAGTCTGAACCTTACCGAGTATCTTTTCACAGGTCTTGATATATGCATCTTTTATCTTGGCCCACAGCTACTCTTCTGTATCTCCTTCAGAAATATCTTGTGTGCGTCTTTTGATTTCTTCCAGAAATTGGTGGCTTATGTTTTGGTTTTTTAATTTTTCCACATTGAACGACTCGTTTTTTTCTCTTTCTTCAAAGCACGCAATACTCTTAAACGTATATCTGCAACCATTTGTTGGGGATCAGAGAACGGCTTTGTGTGATTGCAAAAAAACCGCATTTAATGAATACCAACAAATACACTCGTTTGCGGCCATACAATGAAATTTGCGCAACTGCAAACATTCGCTGCTGGCTTGCAGTCATTCAAATAATGCATATCGTGCTTTGTTTTGGTCCGACAATGATTGTTTTGGTAAAGAATAAACATCTGCATAAATGCATTCGTCCAATGAATACACAACCTCATTCATGAATGATTCTTGCTACTTGTGTGCAAAAAGACCATTAAATAAATGTTGTGTTGTACTTCGTTGAAGTAGTATTCTATTTCGTTGTGCTTCGTCTGGTGTAGATTTTATTAATTCGTCCCATATACCGATCAAACTCGAACTCACAACATTCAATAATAGAGACAATAAAAAGACAAGTGCTAGTAGCAATGAGTTCAATGAGTAATTAGTATGCATTGTATTGTGCATTCTCTCTCTTCACGCCAACAACTTTGTAACCACGTATTGTATGTATTTTTATTTTGTTGGTTTATTACATTGTTTCAGTATGGAGGTAAGATGTAATTACATATATAAAGTTTTGTGGATTAGCGCCTAACACAGAAAAAAATAACAAGATTTATGTAGTATGATTATATTAATACATATTATATATAATATTCTATATACATACATATATAATATTCAAAAATTTTCTGAAAACATAAAAAAATTTCCTTTCAAAAATTTTCTTTACAAAATCAGGGCCCAAATCGTCGCACACGTGATCGAATAAACTTTCGTATCGAATAAAACTTTGTCACGTATCAAAAACGGGATTGCGGCATTCGAAAAGTTTCGAATCGAAATTTGTTTAAAAAATGTAATAGATTTTATGCTTGTATATAAATCAACAGTGTAAATAGTGACTTCGGCTTATCGGTTTTCGGCGCTTAACACAAAGAGCAACGCAAAATTTTAAAAAATTCGAAAACTATAGAAATTCGCAAAAATTTTACAAATTCAGAAAATTTGCAAAAACAGCGAAAATTCTCGAAATTTTTAATGTATCAAACAAGCCATTAAATTGATTAAAAATCCCTAAAAGTGCAAGGAATGGCAAAAATTTGATAAAAAATTTGAAATTAGCGGAAATTCGCAAAAATTTGCAAACAGCTGCATGAAAGCAAAGTCTAGTATTTATTAAAAATTTTTAAAGCTGTAATGAATCAGATAACTTACAGAAAAGTCGCTGATATTGCGAACATGGCTAAAATTCGCGAATAATTGCAAACTTGGTAATAAACCTTAAAATTTATTTAAAATCGCTAAATCGGTTAAAAAAAACAAAATTTCAACAATTAACAAAAAAAATTTTACAAAAATAGCGAAAATTCGCGAAAATGTTCAAAAATTCGAATAAGCCATAAAATTGATTAAAAGTCCATAAAAGTATACGGAATGGAAAAACTTCTGTAAACATTGCTAAATTAGCGGAAATTCGCAAAAAAATTGCTAATAGCGGCATAATAGCAAAGTCTACTATATATTAAAAATCGTTAAAGCTGTAAGGAATCAAAAATCTTACAATACAAAAATCGCTTCTATCGCAAACATGACTAAAATTTGCAAAAAATTGCAAAACTAAATGTTATTATTTTTTTCTTTTTGCTGGAAAAAGTTCAATACTTACATTTTTAGCTATTTGTTGAAGAAATCTAATAATTATTCTCAAAAAGTGTGTAAATTGTTTGTAAAAAAACAATTAAATGTTTTTACGAAAGCTCTTAACCTATCGAATGACATTTCGAGTAAAAGCATTCGATCGACTCCTCGTTATCGAATTACATAATCTCAAATTTCGATAGAAGTTTTTCGATAACGTATGGGACGATTAATATTTTTTTTTTCAAAAAATTGAAAAAATTAATTTGTTGTTGTTTTAATATCGTAAAAAATGAATGCCTGGACTGTTATTGAAATAATGTATATCTTAGGGGTAAGTGAAGCTGAAACTTCTTACCGAAATTTTAGCACGGTTTAATATATTCTTAGTCCGTTTATGTAAAAGATATGTATTTGTGATGAGATTTTTATTATATTTGAAAAAAAATTAATAAGACCATCATTTTTCATGCATTTCTTTCTGTAAAAATTGGCATACATATTTTTAAAATTAATAAGCAACAAAACATTTTGTTTAAATGACAAATTTTGTATTTAATTTTATTATTTGATTGCTAACTAATTTTTAATTCAATGTTAAAAACTCATTGATAAAAATATTTGTTGAAATTGAACAATTTTAATTAACAAAAGAATTTTTTATATTTACAAATTCGGTTGTTGGTGCCTTTTCAATTAAAAAAAATAATTGTATTGACGAATATGGTATTCAATATGACAATTGATTTGTAGTTATTTTTTTCTGTGAAATTATAAGTAATACAATGTAGGATATTAAAATATCCACTACTCTATAAGTAAAGCTGCATAATATGGGCAACTCCTGCAAGTAGCGCCTCATCAGAAAGAACATTCTCATGTGCTAGAAACCTTATTTCTGAAAAACGTTGCCTTATTGGGTACGGTAGGAAAGATGATGTTTTTACAATCTTACATGTAGATTGTTTAGATTTTTAAAAACCTAATTTGACTTACATATTTAAGAATTAAATATTTATTTTTGTTATATACTTTTTTGTTTTCATTACTAAGAAATAATTAAAAAAAAAAAAATTTTGAATAAGAATAAAAATTGTGTTTTTCCTTTATGATCTTTCTTCAGTTAACTCGGGTAACGCGAATAATATTATATAATTCGAATGCGCCTTACAAACTCATTGTATATAACAAAGTCGTACACGCACTTTTCTCATTTGTACCAACATACAACATATATTCATACCGAAGCAACCATATTCAATGCTTACCGAGTTGTGCCGAGTGTGAATCGTGGGTTGTGTGAACGCTACAAGTTGATCGAGTTCGATGCTTTCATACTTTAAACAACTCAAGTATCTTTTGCACTCACTCATTGCTTCTCATTGCAAATGAATTAAATGAATATGTGCCGTTATTTTTTGTGGGTGTCTCATAGCTGATTTTTTTTGCTTTCATGCAGATGTTTACTAAAGAAAAAAAAATACAAACAAAAAAGCCAGAAATCAACCAATCATTACTCATGTAGGCATTCAGCACACAACACGAAGGTTAACGAAACTCTCTTAAACAATTAAAAAACAAAAACAAAACACTAGTTAATATCTCAACTAAGTATTCCCTGCAAATATTATTGGACCACCTGATCCATTTTGATTAAATGGACTACTCCATGGACTGGTCCGATGTAATGCAAGCATGGACCATGTCATTGTTAAAAAGTGTTTGTAGTGAGACGACATGTCTTCGTTTTTTAACGACATGTTTTCATTTTTAACGAAGTTAAAACTAATCCTCTTGTGTACACAATGGAGTAGTTTTAAAACTACTCCTTTTTAGTCCAAAGATGGGTTATGTGGTCCTGCCCTAGGACATCGTAATGTTAAAAAGACCATGTTTTTTCCATACGTTTGGGTTACTTTTGGACTAGTCCTAGTTCTTGTGGGCTACTCTTTATACGCGTGTTTGGACTGATCCTATTATTTGCAGGCTAAAAAATGGGCTAAAAAATGGCTGAATGCTTTTTTAAATAAAAACACATTAATATTCCATAACACAACAGAAATAATTCATTTAAAGCTGTTTACGATGAAATTGTTAGTTAAGATCAATTTCTTAAATAATAATAAACGTTATTTAATATTCTGAAAAATATTTAAAAAATATAATCATCGATAAATTTTATGTCGTTATTGTTCATCTCATAGGAATCACTCGTGCCTATTAGTTTTAAATAATTTGAAGGTAAATAAAAATCACGACACATTTACCCAACCTTTTGATTCCAGATCTAAAATAAAAAACAAGTAAGAAAATATAGTCGGTCAATCCCGACTATATGATACCCTACACCTAATTTGAACCTGTGTACCAAATTTTATTAAATGATCTGCAAATTTGCGATATGTACTTTACGCACAAGGTTTACATGGACGGCCAGCCAGCCGGACAAACATCGTTAATTCGACTCAGAAAGTGGTTCTAAGTCAATCGGTTTACGAAAAGGTGGGCTTAAAACCAATATTTTAAGGTGTTACAAATATCAGCACAAACGCATAGTACCCTCTCCACTATTGTAGTGTTGGTATAAATATTTCATTGATAAAATCGTATTAGCGGTTGCTAAATGTAACCTATTTCTGAAATTACTTTTAACGATGTTTACTTGGCTACTACTTCAGCATTATACCATAGAAGTAAGAGCAATTTTATAGTCAATTCTGAAATTTCAAAAAAAAATTTGTTGCCGCCAGCATCTCTTTATTGAAAGAAAGAAACTCCGATGTTTGTGTTGATCCGTTTTATAAATTTAATATTGGAATACTGTTCCATTATTTTGAAAGATGTTTCATCATCATCGTTTATAGCGATTTTCAACATTTGTAAAAGTTGTGATTTAAATTGAAGCCGTTTTAATTATTTAAAATGTTTATTTTGCTTTTATATATTTTTATAATAAAATAAAAATTATTCTTTTAAAAGAAAAACGGCAAGAAAAATTTTATGGCTAAACCAGTTGAAAAATGGCTAAAAAAGTGGCTAATGGCTAAATGCATTTTTTAATGGCTAAACAGGGTGAAAAATGGCTAAATCTAGCCACTAAATGGCTAAATTGGCAACACTGATCTAAAGGTTTGCTTCTGATTAATTGTATGAACATGAAAAGTTTTGACATGAAAAACACGCTTGATGCTCTTATTTAGGCAGTTCATTTTTACGGCTGAGCATTTCACGAGTTGTAAAATATTCCCTGCATGAGTCTTATTTATACGATTATTGATATGCTTTCTAGAAGACTCGTTAGATAATCTTTACACACATCTCAAACGCCTAAAATAAGCGTCTTTCGCTGTGTTGTTGAAGTATCTCACAGAGGAATCAGCTTGGGCAACAGTCGAGCTCGTCGATTATGAAAAACGCTCTAAATGAGAATCTCAGTAGACTCTTACACAATTAAAAATGCTGGCTGGGATAATACCAACTTCACTATTGTGGTGTCGGTATAAACATAACTATTTTTCCATTGAGTTCTTAAAACTATGAAGTTTTAAATTTTGCTCGTGAATACAATGAAACCTTATAAAAAAAAACATTCCATGAGCAATCGGTCTGCTTCATCTGCACTTTTTTTAAAATAAAAAAATTCAAAACTACTTGCAAATAAGGTTTTCTAAGCACACATTTTTAAATTATTACACGTTTTAAAACTAAAATTAAAAAGTATTTTACAGTGTTGTATCCATTTTCAAAGAAAAGACATTGAACAAGGCGCATTTACACCAGGTGACCATATGTTTCTACGTAAGCAACAGCTGATTACTAACCTTGTGTCAAAATGATATACCGTTCATGTGGTTCTGGGGAATATTTACTAAATTTCATAATTTTCGTTTAAAACTATGAAATTTAAAATTTTTAAATTATTACATTTCAAAACAAACCATTTAAAATTAAAAAGAAAATTAAGTATTTGTTTAAATTGTTTACTACAGTGCTGTATTATTTTTGACACAGCGTTAAAATATTTTACAGTGTTGTAAACGTTTTCAAAATAGACCACCTTGTATGAATTCGCCTTGACATTGTACAAACAATCTATGCAGTTTTTGTATTGTTTGAGGTGATTTCCTTGAACATTTTGTACGTATTTTCATCGACTCTGTAAAATAAATTTTGTAAGTTTTTTTTATGTGAAGTGAAACGTTTTTGGTACTTTTTAACACATATAGAAAATAAGATAAAATATGAAGTTGTTTGCTGAATATTTCAGGATCCTTTTGATGGGTTAACATTTTTTTTTTTATTATTATTTCGAATTAAAAAATGTAAGAAAAAATTGGATTTTCCAAAGTTTTAAGGATTAACCTAAAAATCATAATTTTGAACATCCTAGCAACACAAGTAAGACATCCTGCCTATACGATTATACTCAGATAAAAGAAATTTGTTTGTAGATTAATAATCCAGAAAATATTAAGGGAACTTTACAAAAAATGGTTTAATTTATGCAAATGTTTAATGTCGCTATTTATTTAAAACCAGAGCTGCTAGAAAAAAACCGACGATTTCATCGTAATCAGTACCCTCAATTTAAACAAAACAATGGGCAGAAGTTTGGAAAATTTGGTTGTGTTGCCCTCTGTAATACTGTGCAGCATTTGTGAAGTCATCGACTGCAAGCTCTTTCTCGAAATATAACAAATAATTTGTAACACTTAGTCTATAGCTGCAATTGTGCTGAAAACAGGAAAACATAACTTCAATTGGTTTCCTTAAAAAATTGCACGTTCTTCGGAAAAATTTTGTTTTAGCTACATTATCCATTAGGCTATAAAATCCGAATGGCAGCTAAACTAGCAGAACCCAAATAGGACAATAGGACACTTCATCAATTAGCTTATTATTATTAACATGATAATAATTTGATTACTTCTAATTTTATAATGATTACTAAGAATCGTAATATATTGACTAGTTACAATAAGATTATGATGACCAGATAAGATTAATATTATCATAATATGTTGCCCTTATAATATGTTTACCACAACCATGTTTTTTCTTTGCGTGTAGCAATTGAAAGTTGTATATGTATTCAACTTGGTGTTTTACAAGGATGTGGAAATAATTTTAGCAATCGGTAATGGATTACAAAAAAAATCTCCATTTCTTCTTAAAAAATCTACCATTTTACCTGGTCATACAACTCCCACCACATCTCAAAAGAAAAAAACATGGAGCTAAAAGAAAAACTAAAAGAACCACATCATTCTTCATCAATACATTTGATTGATTATTGACCAAACTTGTGGACAGTTTCATGTAAAACTAATCTGTTTATGTACAAACATGTCCTTTTAATGTAATCTGAAAGAAGATATACAACAATCACATATCCTCGTCCAAAGAGTCTCCAAGTTTGAGGATGGGAGATGATTTCAGTTTCACAAAAAAAAGAAGAAAAACAAAACTAACCAATCAAGGATGAATGGAAGAATTAACATTTTTTTTTGTTTGTTCAAATGAAGACATGTGTTAAAAACAAGAATAAACTTTTCTCTACTTTTGACGAGAAATATACAAATTAAAAGTGAAAATTTTTTCAACCGAAATCCACAAAAATAAGTTGAGAAAACAAAAACGAATGTTAAGATGGCAAAAGTAGTGAAAAAGGTGAAGGAAGAGAGGTGTGTTGTACACCGAAGAAACTTAACCAGATCAGAATGTTGCTTGATTCATTCGTTCGATGTACACCAACTGCACGTGTGTCCAAATTAAAATTTGATGGTTTGCATGTTTATACGATTTGGACAATGGTCAAAAGATGGATGGACGTACAGATAGACAGATAAGGTAAATTCCTTGTTATTTTGTACACGAAAAGGATTTAAAATGATGAATTACTTTTTCATTGTTGACTCCCTTTTATCTTTTCCTTTAGCTGAAAGTCCAACTTTATACTTGTCAATTTCATTTAAGGATATTTTGGGCAAAAAAACTAAAACATTTTATAGGATTTTTTTTTACTAAAATTTAAAAGCAAATAATTTAATTTCAAAAAAAAATATGTTTTTTCAAACATACCAATCAAGGCGAATTCATACAAGGTGGTCTTATTTTGAAAACGCTTACAACACTGTAAAATATTTTAACGTTGTGTCAAAAATAATACAACAATGTAGTAAACAATTCAAACAAATCGAGCCCTTATAGCAAAAATGATGTAACCAACAAAAATACAATTTTACAGGAGAAAGTTTTTTTTAAATATTTTTCTTCAAGTCTAGGATTTCGTTTGAAATCGCTTTTGCTCTTATTTCGTAACGGTACTTCCCAGAGATATGAGATAGAAAACAAAAATCTAAATGTTGTTGGTTACATCATTTTTGCTATTAGGACTCGAAATATGTATTTCATTTTGTTTTTAATTTTAAATTGCGTGTTTTGAAATGTAAAAATTTTAAATTTCATAATTTTAAGCGAAAATTATAGAATTTAGTAAAGATTCCCCAGAACCACCAAAACGGCATACCATTTTGACACAAGGTTAGTTATCAGCTGTTACTTACGTAGCAAGCCAATAAATCATTTTTATATAAAAATGTTTAAAGAAATTAAAATAAATTACATTTAATTTGCTTATACAATTTAATGTTCTAAAATACTTTTTTTAATAAGTATCTCTAAGAGTAGCCAAATGGCTATGAATATTTAAAATCACTCAACCCTTTGACATAACCGAGTGAATGCAGCTTGATTTTCTAAATGACAGCTAAAAAGTTCAATTAATAGGAACTAAAAAATAATGTTAAAAAAGAATCATTAAAAACAACAACAACAACCATTTTTCTTTCTAATAAAGAGGACGAAATAAAATGAAATACATTTTCTAATATTTCAATGAGTAACGGAAACAAATGACATGTTTAGCACAGAAGTCTTCAATAAAGGAAACAAATTTCATGGAGCTGTTATGATCAAAAAATAATATTGAAAAGTACCCTTGTTAAAAATGTAGTAGGTTAAATGTATATTACACCTGGCACTCTATATTTTATGAGTTTTACATGACCTTTGTTAGACCCCTTTCACACTTGTCAAGATAGTTGCGCAAGTAAGTTTTTCATATTCATTTATTTTTTTTAAACTTGCTTTTATGTTCGCACTCAGTAATTTAATTGCGTAATTTTCAAATTCTTTTTTACCAATATTTTTTTGACTGCTTTATAACACGAATTTATCGCATGTACTGCGTCCGTAAATTTTTCTATTTGTGCTTTGTCTCCTCCACAGTAAACGTCCTGTCCATTTTAGGAATTTTTAACAAAACTGAATTAAATACTTGGGCCTTCTTATTGCTGTCCACATATTCAGAACATCTAAAGCCTAGAGTACACGGAATGTAAAAAGCCACATGTGCATGTGATTCTGACGTAATGTTGACATCACTTCAAAGCCACAATAGCAAGTTCGTGTTGTGTGATGACGACAAAATTACGTCAGAACCACATGCGCATGTAGCTTTTTACATTCCGTGTGCTATAGGCTTAACATTAAATATGCACTTTGCTGCTAAACCAAATTAATTAATTGTTTTGTTTCGAATCGCCTCAAATTTCTCATTTTTTTGTTTAACAACAATAATTTTAAAAATGCAAACATTTTTAAAATCACGTACACAGATGTATTTTTGAATTTTGGTTGGTTTTACGGTGTG
This sequence comes from Pollenia labialis, assembly GCA_949318255.1. Taxonomy (NCBI): domain Eukaryota; kingdom Metazoa; phylum Arthropoda; class Insecta; order Diptera; family Polleniidae; genus Pollenia; species Pollenia labialis. The sequence goes on from OX439139.1 coordinate 206,576,594, forward strand.
AATATCCGTCTAAACAGAATTTCTTGATATTACAATAGATAAAAAGATCTAAGTATATTAGTTTAGACTTACCTACTGAGTTAACTTATAACACTGTGCTAGAATTTGACACATTTTTTGTGACCCGCAGTAGATTATAATTCATATCAAGAAAAAGTCCCATAACTGCCTAGGGGGAAAATAAATGGCCGCCCTGTATTAGTTGTTTGTCCTTAACATTTTCTCGAAACATACTTGACCCTTATTATCATCCATTAAGGGAGCTTTCACACAAATATGGCGGTTGAATGAATTTCTTAAATTTTGTCTCTGCAGCTCATACAATGCTCCTAGACGGGTCAAATGTATAACCAATCCCATTTATTTTTTATCCCCATCATTTGTTTCTAACATACTTATCTGCTATTTTTTTTTCTTAAGGGTGCTCCCATACAAAATTTTCAATAAAGGCTAGAAATATATTGAAGAAAAAGTCACATTACTGCCTAGGAGTCGCCCCTAGAGTGAAAAAATGTATGGCCGTCCTCATAAGTTTTTCGTACTTAACATTTTCGCAAATCATAATTGCCCTTTAGCACCACCCCTTAGTGGGGGGCTCCAATACAAATAGGGGGTTTTATAAAATTCTTAAATTTAGTATACATTTTTCATCTTTTGTGAATAAAATCGAAAGTTGTAGATAGATTTAAATCATTAATGCCTTATTTTGTTTTGAATATTCTAAAGGTGAAGAAAATATTAGAAATTAAGCTGAATTTTATAATTTTTATGAATTAAAAAAAACACAAAAATTATGAAATTTGATTAGAAAAATGTTTTATCTTACTGAAATGTAAATTTATTACGGAATTTAGTTTTTTATTCAATAAACTGAACCGTTTTTGAGTTACGAGAATATATGTTGTGCAAATTCCTCCCTTTTTTTTATTTTTTTTTATTTATTTTTTTTTAACTTCCTAAGCTATTCTCGCGAAGGTCTTCGCTTGTCTGCAGGACAGAAGCCAGAGTCTCAAGAGCTTACCTTAAAAACACCACTTGATTACGCGTACCCGAATACCGTTAAATTCCATGTGCCCCGCTTGTCTGTTTTTTCAACTAGCACAGTGTAATAAACAATTAACATTCTGTGCCCGAGTTAACCATAGAAACAAGAAAGCTTCAAAACCTTAAACATTTCGATAGATTCCGCTTAAAAACACTGTATTGAAACTGGAATCTAATTTAATTCTGAATATGTATTGTTCTTCAAAAAAAATTTCATACTTCCCATTTTCTTATTTCGTTTAAAAAAGTTTTTTATTTCGTTAGTTAAAAATTTTTATAACTTGTTCTGAACTTTTTCGATTCTTAAAATGTTTTTTTTAAACCTCAGAAAATACAAGATTTTCTAGGTTTTAAATATTCTTAAAGATTAGTTGATAAAAAAATTAATTGAAAACGTTTTAAGGCAGTATAACCGCCATTTGAGACCTCGATGTAGATTTTTTTATTACAACCAACGTTTTACTACAGTTATAATTTGTTAGTTATTCTCTGTTGTTGTTGTTTTTGCTTCTAAATTGTAATGACTATCAACTGTCATATGCTCTAAAAGCAAATTAGAAATATCCACGAACACAAAAAACAGCCATAAAAATATAACAAAATATGGCAGTCAGTGTAGGCAGTCAACCAACGGCAACGAGAACGACAACGAAATCATAATGTCTGCCACTTAAATTTAATTGTTATTATTCTATTTAATGCCGTGGTTACTTTTCAGTTTATTTGTTAAGTAAATAATCGTTAGACTCATATTTAAAAAAAAAATAAATAAATAAATAATAACAACAACAACAAAATTTATAATAATGGTAGTAACAAACTATACCTACACACATTAATAAATGTCACATACAAACTCATTAGGCTGTCAACATAAGGAAAATTTCAATTTTTATGACCAAATTATACTTAATGATTCGGTTATTCACTCTATATAAAGTTTTAAGTCAGAGATGATTTTTATATAGTGTATTCAACACATTATAAATTAAATCATTAAAACCATTAGAATACAAAGAAAGGAAGCGGTTAAAATCAATCAGAATGAAAATGCTTTTATATGTATATTAAAAAGTAGTGTTTCAATGAGACTATTAAATAATTTCATAGCTCTAAATATCTGGTTACACTGTAAAAATATTTGAAGTTATTTGCCAAACAAGGCGAATTCATAACAGGAATCTCAGTTCTATAAAAAGTACCACTCGTAAAATCATTGTACAATATCAAAAACCGAAACAATTATAAAGTTAAAGAAAAAAGTAAGGGCTTTTAAGATCACCTGTAATGAATTCGCCTTGTCGCCGAACCACTATTTTGATAAAACATTTGTTTAATTTTACATAAAACGTTTAACAATTTATGAATTTACATGTTCCTAAGAAACGGTGTAACCAGATCCTTAAACATTTTGAAGCTAAGTTGGCTTCAAAAAAGGCTAGAAAATGCTAAATATTAAATTAAGCGGTTCAATCAAGCTGAAGGTCCATACCATGCGTTCATGCGTAGATGCGTATGATACTTTCTATGCATTTTATGCGTTTCTAAATTCAGGTTACATGCCATGCGTTTTATGCGCCAAATTTTTTTTTTTTTTATCAGCTGTTGTGCTAATATGTTTATCAATTAAAAGCAATTTTGCCAAAAATGGAAAGTGTAATTGATATTTTAATAGAATTTATTTAAAAGAATTCATAGAAAAGTAAGCTTTTATTATAAAAATATTCAAGATTTTTCACGGTATTAATAAGTTTCCAGTTCATGGCATTTGTTAAAAAAAAAAAAAAATATATAATAAACACAACAAAGATGACACTCAGAACATAAAAGTAATCGATAACTAGAATGGCAAAATTTGTTCGTGATAAAATTGTGCTTAAAATTAATTTTAATGTATTTTATTATTTAAAGTTTATACAATCTTAATAACGAAAGCTTTTTCTCTTATTAAAAACCTTTTTTAATGCAAAAAAATAGTAAAAAGTAATCCACCACACAAACATATTTATCGATAACATTGAACATAAAATATGATTTGTCATCCATGGCCATCAATAACAGCTGACTTTTATTCACCACACATGCGACGGATACAAAAGTAGAAAGTAAACCCCTACTTTGATGCGTTCATACGTCTATGCATTTTGGTGTGTAACTTGTCATATGCAATTACAGTGGTTCAACTTTTTTGTCAAATGCATAAAAAGGACAGACGCATAAACGCATGGTGTGGACCTTCAGCTTCAGTGTTCGAAAATAAACTGTACGATATTTTTGTTTTTATTAATTGTGTAAACGAACGCAACCCTTAATACCGTTAGTAGCTACATATTTTCAAGAAAGAGCCAAACATTTTATAGTGTTCCGTTCTTCGTTAAATGTTTCTTTCTTACATTGATAAAAAAATGATCAAAAAAAAATTTTAGCAACGACGCACCACGAACAGCTAATATTGTGTTAATGTTTTCTTTGTGTAAAATTATTTTGCTGGCTTTTTGTTTTTTCCGTATGTGTATTTTGTTTTTGTAAAATGTTTAGTTTTTTTACCAACCCAAAAGGGCCGAACATTAATGAGCGGAACCAAACACAATGAAGTTTGTGGCTTAAAAAAAAAGCGAACGGAATTAAATGTTCTCATCTTTTGTTGAGTTAGATAAAAACAGTATTATTTTTGTGTTCGAAAGAAGACAAACAGGGAAACGTTATTTTTTTAATGGTTTTCTACACAAACACTATTCGCGTTTGTGTTTTCCACAAGTCTACCGAACCGAACGCTAAGGAGCGATATTTAGTGTTTATTTTCCAACACTGCACACTAGGAATTATAGATTGGCTGGTTTAAACACATTTCAAATCATAAAGAGAGTTTAACTTGTGCTAATTTATTAGCCCTAAGAAAACAAAGCAAAATATAAATAAAACTAATGGATTTTTTTTACATCTGCCATCTTTTATTTTACGGACAATTTTATTTTTTAAAATGAGTGAATCCTGCTGCAGAAAGCTCTCTATAAATACATTAAGAACGTTAAATGTTGAACCTCATAACACGTCTAAGCTCCGCTTTAAAACATTTGACCACACATGAATAATCTGAACTGATTGTTAAAGAGTACTTCCGGTCGTAAATTAATTTACGTATTGAAAGAAAGTCATCTTTGTTTTCTTTAAAATTTTAATCAAAACTTGAAGTATGATTAAAAATATTGGATTTAATTTAAATCCACTATAGTCCATTTAGAAATATTTTCATGTCCTTAAGTATTTATGTATACATGTACAAAATCCTTGAAAATAAAAGTTTAAAAATAAAATATACAAATCCTATAAAGATTTCCATTTCTTTTGTACAATGATTTTGCATATTACCACTCCCTTTTGACCTTTTGCAGTTAAACAAATTTAATATTTAACAAAAAAGAAATAAAAGGTAGGAAATAAGAAAAACATAATTTCGTTTCACAAAAAGTAGAGGAAGGAAGAAAAACGAATCTTCTTAAACAATTCTTAAGGGTCATTTTGGAATCTTTTATTTTTTTTTATTTTGTTAAGTACACGTATCTTGTTTAAACAATAATATAATTTGTCGTTTTCATTTTGTGATTTGGAGAATATTTAAATTTTTTAACTGCAAACAAAAACAAATTCAACAAAAGTTAATTTGACGAGGGGTGAACAATAAAAAGGTACATTTAAAAAAAAAAAAACAAAAAAAGATTTTTAATTTTGCTAAGAATTTTTATTTCCAGCTAAATGAAAAACGAGAATAAAAATATAAGAGAATACTTAAATCATTGTAGTTGTTGTGTATGAGTTAACGAAATTCGCAAATTTGTTAAACATGTTTAAAGAACTTCCTGGCAATTAATCTTTTCGTAATTAAACTCAAAAATCCCCATTTTTGCTTTCGTTACTTAATAAAAGAGCATAAATGTAAAGTTATGAATAATTTAAATTTATTCAATTGCCTCGTGTTACATGTCAAAAGAAAATGAGAAATCACTTTTTAACTTTTCCCTTTTTTTTGCCGCTGCTGATTCTTGTGCGGCTAAAATAAAATACATACATAGAAACAAAAAGTAAATAAAGGGTATTCCAAAATGAATGCAAAATTTAAATTTTTTACGAATTGTGCTGAAAAGAGTTAGCAATCTTTAAAAAAGACATCCACAACATGAGACTATTTGGATTAGAGACTTTAAAAAAAAATTGTTTAAGCCGAGACTCAATCGCACGACCTTAATTCACGGTATTTTCCAACAAAATTGAATTATGACTTACTACCTAAACAAGCCCACAATAACCCTTAAATTACAAGAGGAAATTAAACGCTACATTAAAGAAATTCAGTCCCATTTATGCATAATGGTCATAGAGTCCTTTTACCCGATAGGGTAGGTTAATGTTTCATAAATAGCCTTTATGTAAAGGGTGTTGATTTTGAACAAAAACACAAATTATTTAGAAAATTATTGTCATATCTTTTTATTATGATAATTTTGGTATGGTTTAATTATGTATGGAACAAAATATCGCGACCTCGGCGGCACACCTCCATCCGATGGTCCAAATTTTCGATGACGCTGAGCCATAATTGAGGTTCTATGCCGTTAATATGCCGAATTATCTCATCCTTTACCTCTTGAATTTTTGCTTGCTTATCGAGGTACACCTTTTCTTTCAATTAACCCCAAAGAAAGAAGTCCAACGGTGTCAAATCACATGATCTTGGCGGCCAATTGACATCGTCACCATTGTTGCGTTAGCTGTGGGGCAAGTGGAATCGTCCAGTTAAAACCACATATCGTCCATATCCATATCTTCGATTCGGGCCATTAAAAGTTCGGTTTCATCTCACGAAAGCGAACACCATTCGCAGTAACTGACTGGCCGGCCTCATTTTTGAAAAAATACAGCCTGATGATGCCGCCAGCCCATAAACAAACAGTCACTCTTTGTGGGTGCATTGGTTTTTCGATAATCACTCTTGGATTTACCCAAATGCGGCCATTCTGCTTATTGACGAATGCAATGAGATGAAAATGTGCCACATCACTAAATCGCGAAGTGCACGATATGCATTTTAATTGGAACGCCCATTTTTATAATAAGCCTGTATAACTTTAATGTGTTGCTCGATTGTGTATCTTTCCATAGTTCAAATTGAGTTAGTCTGATAGTGAGAAATGTCAAATGAAATGCAGAAAAAAACTTGACGTGGTTCACATTCAACATCGGCCCTTAAAATATGTAACTTCCCTTTAATTCATGAGTCAGTAAAAATAATTAGAACCAAAAAGCTGTGTTCAAATATTTTATTCAAACCTTGGGACACCCTTTACCAATGTTTGCAAGTTCATGTGAAATGAAGAAGACAGTTTGGGGTAGAAAAAAGGGCAAATGAAAATAAATTTTATGAATGATAGGAAAATTTTGTTTTTATAATTTAAAGAATTATTAAAAGTTGCCTTAAAAAAAACATTATATTCTCGTCCGAAGCTTATGAAATACTAATAAAAACGACCAAAACTTGCTAACAGCAGAAACAGCGATCCTTAACAAGTTTTAGTTAATTTTATTTATTTCAATTATTGCTGCCTACCACTTCAAATAAGCGGAGTTCAATAAGAGGCTTGCAAAAGAGCGAATGCAACTTATCGTTGCATTTTAATGAAATCTAACGGCAACTGTATGTATTTTGTTCTTGGATTTTAAAAGGTGCTACGATATTTTGCATTTGTGCTCTTGCAAGACTAACATTGAACTCCGCTATTTTTTTACAAGATGACCTGTCACACAAATTATTTATGTTCAATATTTTGTTGTTTAATAATTACGAATGGGAAAGGGATATGACAGCAGAAGGAATGTGCCGCTGAAGACGATGACCGTAGAAAAAAAAACACCAAAAATAACGACAATTACTTCAACTTTGTTGATTATTTTAATACAAAAACTTTTGGCAAAAAAAAATCAATAGAGCCGTTTCATTCTGTTTTGAAATTATTTGGATATAGCTCATACAAAAATGCTTATATCGCGATTTAAAACTGGCAGGGTGAAAACTTTGGTATTTTGTGATGCAAAAAAAAAAAAATATAAAAAAAGGATTTTGGCACAAAAAATGGAAATCGATTTTTTGTATAGGGAAACCCTAATAACCTAGCGGTAATGAATATACCTTCGATACGAAATAAACTTCACCACCTATTCTCATATTTACCAAAAATACATTAAAAATTTTATAAAAATCGGATGAGCCCTTTCGGAAGATTTTAAACACAAAATGGAAAAACCCCTAATGTCCTAGCGGCATGAAATGTACTTAACGACCTATTCTCTTACTTACGAATTCAAAATCCTGAATAGCTAACTAAAGCTTTTCTGCATAGATGGCTTTAGGTCCGACCAAGGATATTCTCCTCTATCGTACCGGATTCACTAACAAAAGCTTCTAAATTTGGCCCTGGGCCCGTCCAAGGGCTCATACTGTCGAACAGTAGTAGCAGACACAATTAAGTTATTAACATGAATAAGTAGGGATAGTATCAAAATTCCGAAATATAAAAATCCGGAATTTCAGACTTCTGCATCTCAAAATCACGAACTTTATAATCCCTTTATAATTTTGAAATCCTAAATTTGAGAATCCCGATATCCCGAGTATAGAGGCTGTTGCTAGCGAAGCTGGTGCTTATTATACCATAGAGAAAAAAAAACTTGCACCCGGCCAAAGGCCGGCTATTAACAGAAGCTTTATTGAGCGAAGCCGGTGTTCGTTATACCAAAGAGAAGAATATCCTTGCACACGGCCAAAGACCGGCTAAATAGAGAAGCTTTAGTTAGCGAAGCCAGTGTTCGTTATACCATAGAGGAAAATATGTTTGCGCATGGCCGAAAGCCCAACCATGCTATCAATTTTTAAAAACAAAACTGTATAATTATTCGGATTTTGAAATCGGGATTCAAATTTTGGGATTTTTAGTTTCGTCAATATGAACTCCACCCAAATTTTTTAATATAACTTTCTTTGTGTTCTTTTTTGGGGTTAAAATTCATTATAAATTTTGATGTGATTTTTCATAATGAAGAATTACCCCAAATTGAGGGCCATATTTCATTTTATTTTTAGGGTTTTTTTTCATTTTTTTTGGGGTAATTTTTCATTAAAAAAATGGGGTCATATTGCATTATGACAAAATAGCCCCAAATTTGAGGTCAATTTTTATTTATTTATGGGGCCATATTTCGCAGCGCGTTTGTTTGTCGAGATTCATTGGAACAGCCAAAAGATCTTTATTTATACAGCTGCTATACATCAGACTTACAGGTCATAATCAATGCAGTCGGAGTAGGAAAATCTAGTAGGTAATTATGATAATTTGAATAAAGTTTATTCTCCCTCCGACTTTCGCACCTAAAGAATGAGTAGTTTTGAGGGCTGCAAATTACGGAAATACTCATATGGAAATGTCTATGTAAGAATGGTTTTTGATATGGTGGTAAATTTTTGAAATTGGTAAATATTTTTAATAAATAACACTGGTCTACAAATTTGAAAAAAAAATTGACTGCAGAAACGAAGCATGTTTTTTTAACTTATCTGGGTGAAATGGGCTATCGCGTCTTGTTAATATGTTAACGAATGCTGGCAATACTGTACTAAAATTTCACAATTATTTATTTTACAGAAGCCCATTCTAAATCTTCATAATAGTAGCGGTACAGCATGTCCGCGAGATCGTGTGTTACTAATTCAAGCTATCTTTGCTTTGTGTGTTGTGAATATTTGGTTGGATAAAAAAGGGTATGCAATATTAGAATCAAAGGAATATGCATAATTACATTATTTTGGTTTTGCAGTTAGAAACTTGGACAAACCTTGGACACTGATAATGTTTGGCATTTTCTTCATTCGCATTTTGATTTTTTTTCCGCAAAACCAGTGAGCGACGAATAAGGGGCGCGTGCTCACCACGATTTAATAAAAATTAAAAGAAATTATCAAGGATTTTGGGACAAAAGCATGCTGGGAGACTATTGCTGGACTCTAATACGTGAAACCGAACCAACAAAATACAAACGACATTCAAAAAACGCCATTTACTTTTGAAAATTCATTGTTTTTTAAATTAACTAGTGATTTTTCATGTAAAAAACGAATAGAAACAATTGTTTGTTTTTCGAAAACCTGACGTGATAGAGAAACCCCAATTCGGGCCATAAAAAATTCATCTCACAATAGCGAACACCATTTACAGAAACTGGAAAAAAAATGCGGCCCGATGAAGCCGCCAGCCCATAAGCCACACCAAACAATCACTCTTCGTGGCTGCATTGATTTTTCGACAATCGCTCTTGGATTATCATTCGCCCAAATGCACGGCGACTAGTTGAGGTGGACGGCTCTTCAGCCACACTATCGCGAACAGCAGCAATATTTTCTGAAGTACGAGCTTTACGAGCATACACTGGTGTATTCAGACCCGGATTGCTCAAATTGTCGCACGATTTTTCTAATTGTACGCACATTTGGACGATTAAATTGACCGAAAAAATCACGAAGTGCTCGATATACATTTTGAATTGAACGCCCATTTTCATAATAAGCCTGAATACCTTTAAAGAGTTGCTCGTTTGTGTATCATTCAATAGTTCAAATTGAGTTAGTCTAAAATTAGGAAATGTCAAATGGAATGCAGAAAAAAAAAGTTGACGTTTAGGTGTGGTTCACATTTAACATTTAACCACCTTACCAACCTTTATAATTAGTATTGTGGTTATTTTATTAAACTGTGTATGGTTTTTGATCCAAATTTTTTTTATATTTTAATCCGGCTTAAGTTCATCAAATTTAATTTTCATTTAATAACTTTTATATAAAATGGAATTTTACAACATGAAACGAATTAAAATTTCTTATTGATAATTTTCCATTCTTGACTGACCGGGGAATCGAACTTACGGACAGGTCGATTTGACATGTTTCGACAGTAACCACGCTATCTCTTCAGAAATCTTTGACTTTTTTAAAATGTTCCTTAAAATATTGCTTCCGATAGATTATTAAAAAAATCGTCAGTCTGAAGATCTCTTTCGATCATCCAGAATAGTCTATGTTTGATAAATTGTCTAATTTCAAAAAAATACCCAATAAAATTTAAACATCTTTGACCCCACTGTCTCCATGCAATAAAATTCATTTCAAATACAGCAACAAAATTATCTTTGTTCTTTTTTTATTTATTACATTCATTTTGTTTTTTATTTTAAGATTTAGAGGTGAGAAACATTGAATTTTTCCCAAATGAATATTAAAATTATGTTTAAGCCATCTAAAAAAAACACACAAATTGGAGTCCATGGAAATATAACCGAACCCAAACTCTTAACAAAGGAAAAATGAAATAAGAAAACTCTAAATGCAACCAATTTCAAGCAATCACAACTAAAGGCCATAGAAATACCAAAATCGACCCTCCCCGACCCCCACCTCTCGAAGGGTCTCAATAAAACGGTGTTCATTTTAAGCAAATTGAAAGACTTAAATGGGGTCTACACTTAACAGTATTTTGCGAAAAGAAAAAAAAACAAAGTGATTTTCTCTGGTTGTGGGTTGACAAATGTGAAACTGTAAAAATAAACGAGTATTGAAATGACTGGAAATAAAATCAACCATGTTACGACATGATAAAAACAAATGTGGCAACATACAATCATCTAACTTCCACAGGGCTATAAGTTTTTTTGTTTTTTTTTTTTTTTTTATTCACTCTAAAATCCCTTAGGACTTAGACAAAACAACGAAGACATCAGTTGAGAAGAAAAAAAAGTTTACGTGTTTTGTTGTGTAACAACAGAAATCATTTGAAATTGATGAACTTGTTACAACAAACAATGTCAGAGTGACAGTGTATCTGTGTGACGGAGTGTGTGCATAAATAAAAAAAAATACGTTTTATTGCACACCATTCCATTCCATTCCAAATATTCTAGTAACAAGTGGACATCGTAAACAAGTTCCTTTAACAAACGGGTCCTTCCTTTGCCATTCTTCATCCATCTCTATCTACTCGTCCATCCCTTCAAAACTTTTATGTTTTTGAAAGTTGTAACAAAATTGAATAATTGCTTTGTGATGTTTTAAGCCAGTCAGTCAAGCCGTCCGTCCGTCCGACAGCCAGTTAATTGAAGGGGTGGTATTTAAAAGGGCGTTTTTTTCTCGGTTCGCCTGTTTGATTTTCAATTGATTTGTCTTTCTAACGCTTTAGTTTAGTTTGTAACTTTAAGGTTGCACGGGTATCATGTTGCAAATCGTTTTGACAATTGTTTTGCTCTTTTTGTTTATTTGTTTTTATTGTTTGATATAATTTTTTTTTTTTTTGTATTTAATTGTAATTGTTGTTTTTGTTTTTGTAGTGCTTATCGCAAAAGGATGTGTATTTTGCGTGTGCGTGGAATTTGAAGAAGGGTGTCGCAAGTTTATTTGTTTCAAATTGACTTTGAGTTGCTGTGCCTTTTAATGTATGATTAAAGGATTTTAGAATATTTGATAAGAGTTTCAATTTACTACAGATTAAGCGGGAATTTGAAAACATATTTCGATAATTACTTTTCAAAATTTTAATCAATGTTGTAGTTGTTAAATTGAAGTGGGACGAATGTTTGGGAGGAGAATTTGGCAAATTAATTCAATGAAGTAGTAATTACTTTTGGAATTATTTTTGAAAAAAAAAATAAAATACTTGTATTTTCCCAGCAGAATTGATCGAATAGGGGGTTATTCAGTTTATTATGGTTTTTTTAGAAAGATAAAAGGCAAATCTCTTCTCAAGATCTTTTTGATAAAAATATAGTCCCCTAAAATTCTTATTAGAAACAGAGGGTCTAATGTTGGTTTCATTAGGCGGGTATAGTTCAGAAAAATTGGTGATATGCCCAATTACGTCTGAGCCTGCCAGATGTAGTCTCTTGTCAGACAGACACCACCCACAATCGTGGCCATTAAGTAACTCAGATGTTGATAAGCGGAACCTTGCTCGGGATTACGAGGGAACACTTGGTCTTAGACCGAAAGTAGTTAGCTGCTTGGAAGATCCCACAGAGGCATTGCATCTTGCTATTCCCAAGTGAATAGCAGATAAAACGCTTTCCACACCTGTATACATCTTTACGAAACTTCCCATTCCCTCACTATCCGAAGATCTTTTTGATGGTTCTATTTATATATTTTCTTTATCTTAGTGTAAGAGTTTAAGGCAATCTAATTACACAATGCTCTTTCAATAATCGTATTAAATTGCTATAAGAAAAGTTTTCAGTCGAACCATGTAATCATCACTAAAAGCTTCAAAATCTTTAACTGAAGGGCCAAATCTGCTGCTGTATGATTACAGAACCTGGAGTAAAACACAATCTACACACAAGAAATTGCAATCCTTCTTCAATAAGTGACTGAAACAAAACCTGCGAATTTTCTGACCGATCTGGGTACCCCTCACAGCTAACTGCAAGCCAATTGAATACGAAATCTGGAAGCGTAAATGGACTTCGATAGGTCATGTCTAAAGACGGCCACCTGACTTAATTGCCAGATATGCACTGAAGTGCAACCCACAGGGAAAAATGAATGTAAATATCGCAATGTGACTTGGAACCAAGCAAAGATCGAGTAAAGTGGAGACACTCCGTGAACTTTTATTCCATAACAACCACTACAGTAATTGTCGCATTTCATAATTTGCACTATTTTTGGTGCTTTAAAACGAAAAATGCATTTTAAAAACTCGCTTATATGCGAGTACTGTGCTTATAAAAATCTCTTTATTTCATCAGCATCTTTAAAAAAAGATATTTTACTTGCAACGAAAGTACATGAATACATTCAAAGTTTGATTAAAATTTAGAAAATTTAATTTTGATGACAATATTGTTGAGCGTTTTTTTTTTGTTGTGTTTAACTCAAGTTTGAAACGGATGCTTATATGAGAATATTTTTAATGCAATTTTTTTCAAATAGCGGGATATGCATAAAAGCAAATGCTTATAACCGAAACTATTTCGGCTATTTTAACTAGCAAACTTGAAATGCACAAGTTTGGATGAATATAAGCGTAAAATGCTTATGACCGGTGTGCAAATAAACGATAAATTCGGATTTTGAATTATATTAATTTTATAAATCGAGGAAATATATTTGTACTAGCTGACCTGCCAAACGTTGTTTTGCCATACAATTTTTTTCTATTTAATGAAAGAAAGAGAAATGAAAAGTAAAACATATAAAAGTGGAGTATTTTTTGTCCCGAAGTATGAAAATCAAACAGAGATAATCAATTTCCATTACGAAGAGCAAGAGTGTTCATTTTTAGCCAACACAAATAATGTGTAATGAATATGGCTTGCCGCGCGAGAACATGCCACGTATAATTTTTCGTATGAAAAGCATGGTGTGCCCAAATCTAAGGAGCAAACAGACATCGTTTGGCCTTGCGACTTATTGATGGTCATTGCAAATGCCAATCTAAGAGGAAATAAAACGCGTTTGAATTCACTTGGGAAGTCTGTGGCAATCATCGAAGTTAGTGGCAGCAAAACATCGTCTCGGTATTTACCATTCAAAATGATAGCATCGATAACGTTTTTCATAATTTTTTTACCAACCAATCGTATAACATTGCACAGCCGAGGTTCAAATTCCGAAGAAGAATAACGCATTGCGTTCAAAACAGTTTCTATCGAAAGGCGGTGTCGGATTAAGAAAGATTTTCCTCAAAAGAGATTCCACCCTTTATAATTATATATTACTTCTTTTACTCTTTTACCTCTGTGCAGCACAGGGCCGCACGCTATATGAATCTTTCTAAATAAATATAAAAACAAGTTTTTAAGCCCCTTTATTAGCCATTCATATTTACATCTGATCATCAGCCCATTAATAAGATTGGATTGATATCAAGGCGAATTGACAATACTGCTTCTGTGGTCGGGTTGTCAAAAATATTGCTAGTAAAAAAATTGGTTTGTTTACATAAAAAACTAGTTTGCATACAAACTTTGACAAATCGACCACCGAAAAAAAAACACCATATGTTGACTTGACCCCACCTTCTAGTGAATTCGCCTTGGATTAATATCTTTAACCACTAAAATCTTTAAATAAACACTTCAAATTCTAAATATTTTTTATATCTTAAAGAAACACTTGTATAAATTTAATTTAAAATACAAAATTTTGCAAATATATCGAATGTACATAACACATCCTTAATCTCTTAAAGATTTCAATGCGATTTTGTTTAAAAAAAAATTGCCAAAAATATTCACAAACAACTTAACTATTTCCTTTTTGCATTTTACAACTTTCGACATATTACTGCACTTGATGATTGCAATATGTCAGTTGAATGAAAAGTTTTTGTCAGCAATACGAAAGTATTTCAATGTAACGCACAATGAAGGATCCCTATTGAATACCTGTGAATAATTTTAGGCTAAAAACTGCAAACCTGTACAGATACATGGAAATCGAAAAGGACAAAAAGTTCCACAATACACACGAATATGTGAAAACATAAGCAAACATCCATACATCTTTATTTTGTATGTATCGGGAAACAATTTTCAAAATTTCATTTCATTAAAAGCAATACTGCATGCAGGCGAAACAATAAAAGCAATTTCAATTACAATTGCAATCTGCTGATGATAACCAGCAACACAAATAGCAACAACAATAAAAAAGAATATCACAAAATAACATTAACAATGACAAAAACGTTTGTCATGATGCATACGAAAACAATGAAAATAACAACAAACCTGAACTTTGATAACACATTCACAGCATCTCTTATATGCATTAGATACACGGGTGAATCTAAGGGGAGATTTTCACATACATACATTCATGATAAGAGTCAGACACAGGAACAATAAGGCAAGTACTTGTATGAGGACATTTAATATCCTGGGAAAACATGTTACTGTATCACATTGTTTTTGTTGTTTTCCTTTTGCTTGGTAGTTTATTTATTCATGTATATTGCTTTATACAAATTCACTCACTTTAAACATTTCTGTAGTGGAACTGAATTGTATAAAACTCCCATGTAATTGCATTTTAATGCAATTATCCTTTTACACTTCAATCACATTCGCAGATAATTCCCTTTTTCTATATATTGGGTAAGAGAAAAGGTTATATTACTCCCTGTGTAAAGAGCTACGGTGCTTTTTATTCGATTTTAGACCGTAGTCGTATTAGCTAATTGGACGATTTTTTTTTTTGGTATTAAGGCACACATTCGATAAAAAAAAAAGCATTATTGTGGCACCGATTCGTCATTTCTGTGATGCCGATGTTTCAACCCATTGATGATATAATTTAAATTGTTAAGTGTGATGGCAATTTGGCCAAGTGATGTTAAGATTGGCATCACAAGGATGAAAACTGACATGGGTTCAAAAACGAAGACACTTGTCATAGTACTGATGTCAAAATACATCCGCGTTATGACGCCTTTTCTACCATAAACAAGGGGATGAGCTTTTCCAGAGCTTTTTAGGCAAAACAGTTTTCACGCTTTTACTTTTATTTTTTTAACTGAGGTAGGGTTGCCAGACGTACTGTTTTTATTAGTACATGTACTTTTTTTTTGTTTAAAGTACTGTTTTATGTATAACAAGCAAAACAGTACGCAAATCAGTACACAAATGTAATGTAATTTTATTCAGTATATTAAATAGTTTGTTAGATTGTCAACTTGTTTGCGATAAAAAATGTTAATATGAATGTTCCTTTCGATGAGTTCTTAACATTAAAAGGTTTTCACCGAGTCAGTACGAAAAGAGAAGACAGTAAAAGAAAAATGGAAAGAGTTTCTAAATGGAGATGCGTTTACGAATTTGAGAAAAATTGTAATTTTATTTCTTTCAGCTTAAGCGACAAAAACAAAATTTTACAGGAGAAGGTTTTTTTTTGTTTTATATCATAAAAATTTTATGTGAAGATTGTTTTTGCTAAAAATCGTAACGGTACCTTAATTGGCCATGTTATTTGAGGAGATGATGCAAGTGTAGCCAGTAAAGTCATGGTAACTCGATTCTTCGAGCCGACTAAGCTAAATACGTCCTTGGTAGCCCACACCGTCAGCCCGTTGTAGTCCTTGGCGGGAATCGAACCCTCGCACTGATAAGCAAGCTCACTACCAACAAGCCTACCGGGGCACCCAAAGTCATTTATTAAAAACAAACGTAAATTGAAAAAGATGTCGCTTAAGCTTTTTTTGCGGTAAGCGCTCAATGTGTTTATTTTTTGTGAAATTAGCTAGAAAGCCCGTTATGAAGCTATTTTCGGTTAAATTAGACATTGGCTGTTTCCGCAAAATAAAAGAGTGTAAGAAAAGACACATAATGCAACGATTAACTAGCAAAAACTTGGTAATGACTTGCGATTACTGAACAACTTACTTTTCAATGACTACTTCATACATTCTGCATTACATAGAAGTAGTTTAGTAATGGCTGACATACATATAATCTGATACCTAAGTACTTGTGTATGAGTTGATTAACGAAATTTATAGTTAACTCATAATAAAATGCATCTAAGGTTTATTTTTTTCAAATCTAATACAAATTGATTTTCAATATTTGTTCTTACAATTTTTTTTTTTTTTTTTTTTATTTATAAATAAAAAACAATTTGTAATAAATTTGAATATGAAAACAGGGGTGTGCTGGAAATCGGAAACGTAAAACCCAAGAATTTTTAAAGCCAGGTTTTAATAAGATTTCTTTAATATAAGAATTTTATGACAAATATTATAGAAATATTTCTATATTAAATAGAATTTTATAACAAAAATTAAAAAAAAATTGTATTTAAAGTGTATTAAAGCCAACGTCCCAGTAAAAACTTCGCTTACTTTTTCTAAATGAATAGCTTCTCTCACTCATTATTTAGTAGCTTTATTCTATAAATGCTTCTATAACTACTTATTTCTGGATGTATGTAGGTTAAAAAAATAATGACTTGCTTTTGAATGCGTTCATTTTGGGGCATCCCTTGTAAAATTCATTGGTTCTTTCAGTAAAATTGTAAGTAGTGCTTTTAAGTTTTTCTGATTACTTAACACATTATTTTGTAGGCGAAGTTTTTACTGGGTTCCTAATTCTTGCTTTTTTCGTTTTCGATTTCCAGAACACCCCTGCATATCGACTTTAAATTCATATCTTTCTCTAGGTTATTGGGTATGAATATGGCTGACTTCTTAAACGCAGTATCGCAATGCAACACCAAAAGGAACATTTCACTCCCTATTTGTAAGAGAATGTAGTAATGACTTATTTTACTCCCTATTTGTAAGCGAGGGTGGTAAGTACTTGCCAAGTAGTGAAGAGTCGTTATATTAGCTTTTTAACTCATTACTTTGCAATGTAAGTTTTTGCTGGGCAGCCAGCAAAATACTCCGACTTTGTCCCCAGTAAAAACTTCGCCTACAAAATAATGTGTTAAGTAATCAGAAAAACTTAAAAGCACTACTTACAATTCTATTGAAAGAACCAATGAATTTTACTAGGGATGTCCCAAAATTAACGCATTCAAAATTAAGTCATTATTTTTTTGCAAGCATACATCCAGAAATAAGTAGTCATAGAAGTTGTTATAGAAGCAGTTAAAGAAGAAAGCTACTAAATAATGTGTGAGAGAAGCTATTCATTTTGAAAAAGTAAGCGAAGTTTTTACTGGGTCTGAATCAGACATTTCTTGCAAACTATAGTTTACAAGAAATTTAAAATCGAAATTTTAACAAATTGTTGTGTTTCGCATTTTTTGTTGTTCATTTTGTATTCCCCTATAAATATATTCGGGATTAAGTTATTGCTTTGACAAAATTCAGTTTAATTAATTCAATTAATTTACATAATTTTGTCTCAATAAAAATAATAAAATGAATTCAAGTTGGGTTTCAAAAAAAATTAAAGCTTTTTATTTTATTTAATTGTAATTTTATATTAAATAAGTATATCTGGTCTGGCAGTGATTTCTCTGATTTCAGAACTGGCAACCCTAAAGTCAGACTTAAGTGGGTAAATGGGTACATTTGCTGTGTTAGAAGGATTTTTTTTTTAATTAACAAGAAATTCCTTTTTCGCTTACCCGAATAATACTTTATCGTACAGGTTGTCATTGTCACAGTCATGCGAGTAGACACTATCACAGAATTGAACACAAACACCAACCAGCCATGCCCATTGCTTTAGTGATATTTAACTGAGGATAAAAACACTTGACAATAAACAGAAGTCAACCTCTTCAAGTCATCTCACGCCAACCCATCCCATTTCACAAGGACTCTTTCTTGCATTTGTATAAATGTTTTTATGATTGGCCTTTTTTAACTGCTTTTCATACAAAACAATTCATCTCATGCTGGAGGATGTGGAATGTGAATATTTTCTTCATTTCATTTCACGTTACAAGTGCAAGTGTGTTTTGTGGCTGTGTGTGTGTGTGTATGTGCGTGTGTGTGAAATAAGGATTTTAATTTTCATTCGTTTCCCATTGTTACTGTTGTATTTTGAGACGAAATATGAAATCATATTCCCAAATTCCCAATGCTCACATTGCGTCCAGAGACTTTTATAGCCCATTGCCGACGGCTTTTGATGTAAGTGCGTATGTTTTTCGCATGCTTTTATTATCCCTGAGGATCGATTAGCTTGTTAGAAATTCAATTTGAAAACATGTTTTTGCGTTCATAACTTTCTACTTCTGTCTATAAAAACAGACAATTTAATTTCTTTATTTATGCCACTACGAGTATTTATCACATTTATACGCAAATTAGGGGGGTGGGAAACCTGCTCGCATCCAAGCAAAGACAAGTTCATTATTGTTCTCAATATTAAGTGGTGGATATAGATGGTGAGAATGTATTTATATTGTAAAAACAACAAATATGCTATTTAGATAACACTGATAAATGTATTACTTTTAATAAATGTAATGAGTTTTATCAATCAACTTATTTGTTAGTGGTTGTTTTTTACTGAACATTACTTAAGTGATAATTAAAAAGGATACTGTGCTGTTCTTTTTTATAAAATAAAGTTGATTTTAGCTTTCAATTGTAAAAAAAAATTAACATAGTAGTTTAGTGTTTTTTTTTACAACTTTGCCTTTTATTATTTTGTTCACACACTTTTTTCTTCTTGGGCTCAATTTTATCTCCTCAGATGGATTTGCCGTCTTACACTCACTGCCATCGACGACTGCTGACGTCAATAGTAAAACGTCGATGGCTGCGAGTGTAAGACGGCAAATCCATCTGAGGAGATCGAGTGGTTGCGATCGAAACATGTCATGGTAACCTGCCGGCCAGGGTTCGAGCCCCGGCCACGGTCAAGAATGAAAGATTATCAATAACAGTTTTAATTAATTTTCATGTTGTAAAAATTCCTTTCTTCTTAAAAATGATTTAATGAAAATTAAATTTGATGAACTTGAGCCGAATTAAAATATTAAAAAAATTTGGAGTAAAAACCATAAATACTTCAACAAAATAACCGCAATTCTAATTATTGAAAAATAACTTTCAAATAGGCGGGTGACACAGTGAAGTCTGATATTGAATTTTCGGTCTGCCGGCGGAGGGGCGTGGCAAAATCCAATTTTCATACTGCACCACCAATGACATATGTATACATTTATTTATGTTTTTGGCTTTTTTTATTTTATTTTTTTAAAGCCGTTGTCATGTTTTTCAAAACGAGATATCAAATTCTTAAATCGGTTATGTAGTTCCGAAGATATTTTAAAAAAAAACCTATATTAATAATGATCCAATATCAAAATTTTAAAACTTTCGAAATGTTGCATTCAAACATCCGAGTTTTCGGTTTATTTACAAAATATTTACATTATTCGATAATAAGTTAAATCTGTCGAATGCAAATGAATATTAAAGCCATTGTCGACGAGGTATTCCCAAGTCTAACAACCTCCTACAAAACTCCGGATTGGCTGTGCGAACATGCAATTTTAGCACCAAAAAATAATGATGTCAACAAGCTAAAAGAGCAAATTCAATTGCAACTGCCCGGCAAATTAATCAAATACAAATCGATCGACACCGTAATGGATGGAGAACAAGCTGTCAATTATCCCACTGAATTTTTGAATTCATTTTAACCACCCGGAATGCCACCGCATGTACTAACATTGAAGGTTGGATCACCGATAATTCTTATTCGCAACTTAAACGCACCAAAGTTATGCAACGGAACCAGATTGACCATAAAAAACTGTTCACCAAATTTAATCGAGGCAACAATCATCGGTGACAGATTCAAAGAAGAAGACGTACTTATTCCACGAATTCCGATGATTTCCAACGATTTACGATTCCGATTCAAGCGGCTCCAATTCCCTTTGCGTCTTGCCTTTGCTATTACCATCAACAAAGCACAAGGCCAATCATTGACTATTGCTGGCTTAATTTTGGAAAATTCTTGTTTTTCACACGGCGAGTTGTGTGTACACCCTAATGTTTGGTTAGGGCCAGCAACGCGGACTGGGTCAGCTAGTTATACATATTTACAAAATAAACCGCTTACTTGAGCGAATTAAACATGTTCATGGAGAACAAACAAAATCTTCTTCCTGAACACAAAAAAAGAGAATTTAAGATAAATTAAGAGAGAAAATATATAAATTAATCACCCTTATCACGGTTGTCGTAGTCGTCTCGAAAATAAGGCTTTTTAAAGACGTTTTTAAGTGCCGGTTCACACACGTCAAGTTTGACTCGTCAAGTCTTGAGTTTTTAGGAGAGAAGGGAAAATAAATTGCATTCTCTTTACCCTTCTTTCCTAAAAGCTCAAGACTTGACGAGTCAAACTTGACTTGTGTGAACCGGCACTAAAAAATAGAATTGTGGTTGTCGAAAACGACAAATATACAACTCTGTATGTAAATCTATTACAATTTGCGTACCATGTATGTCGTATTCGTTTGTCATTTTGTTGCACATTTGTCGTTTGAATTTTTGGTCACGACAGCATTAAAAATAAATGTAAAAAATCAAATAAAATGAATAGTATAAGAAAGTAAGTATTCAAATTAAATTATTTATAAAAATTTGTGTTTAAATTAGTTTTTTATAATTTTAGAATACAAATCACTAACGAAAAACAGTTTGAGAAGTTGGTAGATTGGAGGGGGAAAAATCCACATTTGGCCAAAGGATTCAACAAGGGATTGCACAAATTCGATTTAAAAGATGAGATCACTTAAATAAATATGGACCTCCAAGGCGCAAAGGTGAAGAATGGTTGGGCTGACTACAAATTGAAATTAAAAAAAAATTCGTACACAACAAAGCAGAAGGCCGAGCCTCCGCAGGAGGCCCATTTAAGCAGTATATTTTAACACCAACTGAGAATGCAGCTTCTAAATTATTGCTATTAGACTCAATAATAAATCCTGGACAAACATTTGGAACCCAATGTAGAATAAGTGCTTCAAAAGAACCGGAAAATAGTGTTGATTTAATTTCTTCAAATTAAGAAAGTTGTGATGAAAACGAAGAAGAACCATTTAAAATACAACCAGCTACTAAACAAACGTCATCTTCAAAACGCACCTTTAATAAAAAAAAATAAGACTAAAAAAAACGAACTACTTTCGGAGCAATTAAAGGTACAAACGCTGTTATATTCCAAAGTGAAGCGATGATTAGCTGAAATTGAAAGAAATAGCCGGAAGACATACAAACTTAAGGAAGAAAAGCTTCAGCTGTATAAGAAAGAATTAAAGAGAAAGAAAGACAATAGAAAATTCTTAATGAAAATTAAATTAGATGAAATAGATATTAAAAGACGAAAAATAGAATTGGAAGAATGTAAAAGTGGTTACCAAACATGAATATGTATAAGAAGTGGTTGTAGAATTTTATTTAGATTTTGTTATTTTTTTTATTAATGAATTTTATTATTTTTTTTTTAATTACTTTTTAATATTAAACGTGACAATTAAAATGAATTTCCTAATTAAGTAGTGCTACCACTATCTTAATTCTTACATTTGTAGCCGACAAAGTATCATTTGCTTGATCAACAGGTATTTCCGGTATTTCATATTCCAAAAAATTTCGTGTCATTGAAGTTTGAATGAATACATACATACATTATGCAAAGCAGCACAAGACGCGCTAATTTTTCTTGCAAATTGTGGAGAGTAATGCAAATGTCTTTCACCTAATATGCACCGAAATCTGCTTTTTAGAACTCCTTTGATCCGTTACTAGTTTTTGAGTGAATATGGTTAAAATGACTCTCATGACTTCCTTCCTGAGTGGATCTAAAAGGTGTTATTAAATATGGTTCTAGTGGGTAATTAGCATCACCTAAGGAATTAAAATTAAATCAAATCTGTAACTCTCTTTTTGGTTTAAAATGTGTTTAACCAACAAATCTATAAATCACTAAACATATAAACCATCTTTAAACGCATAAAATTGGGCGGTTAAACTACACATACAGACCATATGAATTTGATAAGATTTATCGTAGTGCTACCACATGTTATTTTTTTAACTACATATAATACATGGGACACTGATTTATAGTTGTTGAGTTTAAACTACATATAGTTTCAAGTTTAGTTCAACTAAACCAGCGTTTAAACCATCAGTGATTTATTAGCCATAAATCAAAAAAAAATTTATATTTACCTAATAACCATGTAACGGGTCCGCCATCTAACGTTTTTTTTCAACTAGTGCTTATTTCGGGAATGGCAACACTTAGCTCATGTCTGATATGACAGATAATTAGTTTTATCCTTCCGCTGAACGAATATGGTTGTGTATACGCTTGAACAGCGCTGGGAAATATGCGTTTTCGCTTCGCTAAGGGGGCCTGCGATCGACTCACAGAAGATGCCGATTTTGCCAAAAAAAAAAACTAATTGCCGCTGAACAGCTGTTTTTATTTTTACAGTTTTAGAAAACTTTTAAAAATTTTTAAACAGTCTGTAATATTTATTCTATTACAAAACCTTAACAGTCGTTTTTTTACATAGTACCAAAAAATATTAAAAACGCCCACGACTACGACTACAGTCGAATTACGCCTACGACAACTTATTATATCGAGCCATAACCACAAAAAAAGCTTTAGTGACAAAACTTTACAGGCCTTTTTTTTTTTGTTTCATAACAAATTTTGTATACAGGTTTTCGCTTGAGATAAAATTGTTTTTGCTATAAAATCGTAACGGTACCTTACGTGACCATGATATTTAAGGCTAGTTTACACTATTTACTTTGTATTAATACATGTCAAAAACTCAAGTGTTATGAAAAGTCTGATAGTATGAATGCATGTGTGATGAAAATGACAAGTATTAAAGAAAAAATTTTGACATCCCATACGACTTCATCGTTTTTTGAAAAATTTCAAAACAATAATACTTTTCATTGGATCAGGGTTGCATTTTATTTCATGTGTGAGTGTTTATACTTTGTGTGATGGTGTGATTACAAACTGTCATGTTAAATTAGATTTTTTGACAGTCGCAACAAAACTCTTTTGATTTCTATCTCACAAAGTATTATGGAATACGTAAGGTTTGTGAGATAGTGTAATCTAGCCTTTAACGAGATGATGTAAGTGTTGCCAGTAAAGTAATTTATTAAAAAAAGAAAATTTATTATTATGTCGCTTAAGCTTTTCCTGCGGTAAGCGCTCGATATAAATAAGTCCTAAGTATGATATATTTCTAGTTTTGATATTTTTAATAAATTGTCGGCTTAGGTTCATACTTTTTAGACCTTCATTATTAATCCAAGAAATTCTTAATATACGTCTATATAACCACATCTAAATAGCATCTAATCTTTTCTCATCCCTTTGGTACAGCGCGCTGCCGCGTCTTGTTTAGGTTAAGATTAGGTTCCATTGGCAGCCGTGATCAAGCACTGCGTATAGTAACACGGAACACACATACAATTTAATATCAAGTGGTTTTGTTGCGAGACTTATGTATGTCAAGGCTGCATAGAATCCTGTCATCTGTCATTTTCCTATGATGCGTCACAATGGGCATTTATTAACACTTCAAGTTATTTGAAGCTTCTCACTCGTCCGATTTCCTTTTTTCCAATCGTTAGTGTCATTGCTGTTGTACAGCGTTCGATTTTTAAATAAGGGTGGTCCTTACCCCAAAAATGAACATTAAAAATGATAAAAAGTCATCTCTGTTTTAAAATAAACTATGCAAAAAATGATTTATGTGTAAAATATTCAAAAGAAAACCAATTATTCAAAATTAATTTAAATTTTCAACATCAATAAAAAATGTCTACTAAAATCTAGGCAATTCCCAAAGTGTTCTATTCTGTCATATTGGTTGTATTTGCTATATTTTTATGAATGGCAGATTTAAAAAATTTGTCATCTTTCGAACACAAAAATAATACTGTGTTTTTCCAACTCAACAAAAGATGGGAACATTTAATTCCGTTTGTTTTTTTCTTAACCACACACTTTATTGAGTTCGGTTCGAATCATTTATGTTCGTCCCTTTTGTCTGTCAAAATAAAAACCAAACATTTTTTACAAAAACAAAATACACATACGAAAAAAAACAAAAAGCCAGCAAAATAATTTTACACAAACAAAACATACAACCAATACACACACAAGCTGTTCGTGCTGCGGTCTTTGCTAAAATGTTTTGTTTGTTCATTTCTGTATCAATGTAAAAAAAGAAACATTATAGAACATTAAAATATAATGTTTGTCTACAGTATTACTACAACTGTACTGTTTTTGAAAGAAGAACAGAACATTATATAATGTTCGGCTATTTCTCGAAAATTGTTACGAACAGTATTAAGGGTTGTGATCGTCTACACAAACACTAAAAAAATAGATACCGTTTATAGGCGTGTGAGCCGAACGCTAAATAGTGTACTGTTTATTTTCAAACACTGGATTTAAAGCCTCTGGATTTCATTTTATGGGACAATGTTAAGTCAAGTTAAGTTTTTTTTTACAACAGCGTGCTATCAATTCGATAAAAATGGCATTTATTACATCTATGGTTTCAATTCGACAACGTGTTGTTAGGAATTTTACAACAGATGTTGTCGAAAAATTGTGAACACTTCGTTTCTGTTTTAAACCATTGGTTGGCGATTTTTTAACGTATTTTTTCGCTCTGTGTACGATTTTTAACCGAATGTACTTGACTTTTTGGTAGTCAATGGGACTTCCCATTGTTTCAAAATTTATTCAATCTCGAAAATGCGTCTATAAATACATACGTAACGTATACGTATAAACCATCTTTTTAATTAATGATTGCAGACCCTGATTCGGATTAACGAGATATGCGGATTAGTGGATGTGCTGTTATTGGGTCATTCTTAAAAAACATGACCAATTGGTGTCCCCAGACTTTACTATTTTATATTTTGTTTCTCCAAAAAGAAAATAGAAAAATATCTGCATTTTTATAAATTATTGTCGATTCTACGTAACTATATTATAAAACAAAAATAATTAGTTATCTGAAAATAACTTAAAAAATATTTTTAATGTCAAAGGTTTAGCAAAAACCTGTGTCCCGAGCCAATTTATTAAAATTTAATAGTTATTTTCAGTTCAAATAAAATTGAAAAAAAATAATATTTACAATTTTTGTTATTCAGTTTGTATATTTTAATACCATATATAGAAAAGAATGATGAAAAATAATTTGTTTGTATAATTTTTTTGAAGAAAAATCTTGTCCCCAGGTTTTGGTCCCCTCTGTTACGTCCACACATTTTATTGAAAAATTTTTGTTAAACGTTATAACGCGTATATTTCTCTTATGCTTCTCCAACAAAACTTAGCTAAAATCAACAAAATGTGTTTATAACTGTTCAGTCTTGTTTAGTGCGTGGTTGAGTAAGTAACTAAATTGTAGGCCGGGTGCGTACCCTTATTCAGTGTCTACTCTATTACTGTTGAAAAACGGTGAGTAAAGTGATTTTTTATTTATTTTATAATTTTTTTATAAATATTTTGTGTACACTAATTAAGTGGACAAATAAATTCTACAAAATTCTAATAAAAAGCTAAAATATGGTATTTTTGAGTTAATTTGTCCCCTCTGTTACCGGTCTACTCTGTGACTTATTATCAGTAAAAACTCCAAAAATTTAAAAAAATACTGCTGGTTATGGATTCCTATTGTTGATAAGATCCGTAACCACATGAGGCCAATTATAAACATATTTGGCCAACTTAATTTTTTTAAATTACAAAATTCAGAATGGTTATGTTTTTTTAAGAACGAACCTATTATGTAGAATAATTCACTATTTTTGAAAATAAAACGCAAGCCAGGATTTCAAAACAAATTTTGTTTTATTAATCAAGAATAATTTAGATATCAATGAACATTTTTCTGAAAATATATTTCAAGACAAATTGAGTTTTTTATGAATCCGGCAGTAAAGCTTTTTTAAGTGTTATGATTTTTAATATACATAACTTGTGATGTAGAGTTGCTTCTCTTGCAGTGCGTTGCTCCCAAAGCCTTGTTCCGCAATTCTTTTAGCATTACTTTTTAATATGCTTGCATACCTCGTTCCTTTGGCCAATCTATTGAAGTATTTAAGGCCTGCACAGCTTCACGATGTTTAACGTGTTTCATAATTATAGTCTCTGATACCACATTTTCTGTGTCTGACTCTTAACTACTGAACTGCACGAAGTATTGTCAGATTTAATAAACCAGATACGAATTTCATTTTAGAAATTCGCACGCCATTATTGTGTTAAAATATGTTGTTTATAGTGCGAAATTCTTCTATTTCTTTAACACAATTATTCCCAGGCAATTCTTGCTGTAACAATGATAGTGGGATGTTAACCTCTGAAGCCCACCGGTCAGAATGAATATGCTTCCATCAAGACTTTATAGAAAAATTGGGAACCCTATCCCAAGATCGTTAATCAATTCACAAGCGTCCTTTAAACTGAATTGTTTAAAAAAATGTCTGAATTGTCCGCTACAGAGCTGACTAATTCACACAAGAGATCTTTTTTGTAATACAGCTAAGTAATAATACTAATACAATTTGGGGGTAAACACATATGCCGTATTCACCAAACCCCTTGTATCGTTGTCACGATTGTATGTTGTGTAAAAAAGAAATGTGAGCTATGCTTTCTAATACAATATACAATCGATACAACGATACAAGGGGTTTTGTGAATATGACAATAGATTTATATTGCCCACATTCAGATACCAGCGGCTCTCCATGACATTTTGCATTTTTTGGGCAAATTATTTCAATATAAACGATTTAAAAAATTATTCCCTAAAATTATGTGTTATCATATATGCATTTTTCAATGCGTAATATTCAACAATATGTTGTGTTTTAAACGAGCGTGGGTTTTTGACTTCCCAACCACAGCAATGTGAAGCTTGTGAGTTCCAGGTGTATTGGCACAGCACAAGAATTCGGTAATTCTCTTTTTGTTAATTTTGGTGCCCGGACCAGACTTTTCTTTACAATGCACTAAAGTTTTGTCTGGAAACATTTTCCAAAAAAGTCCAGATTCATCAGCGTTATCAATTTTGTCCTCAATCAGATTTTCAGTCTCGATAACATCAGAGAGCTTATTTTAAAAATCGGGTACAAGATCAGCAGGTCTAGCAGATGAGAATTCTCCGCAAATTTTCAAAGTTCGCACAGAAAATAAAATAAATAAAAATTCGGTTTAGCGAACTTGCAATCAATGCGAACTATAGAGTATGTAATACGTCATAAATTCAATTCGGATTACTGAATAATTCGGATTACACACCTTCGGATTAGCGTGCTGGCACT
Organism: Pollenia labialis; assembly: GCA_949318255.1. Taxonomy (NCBI): domain Eukaryota; kingdom Metazoa; phylum Arthropoda; class Insecta; order Diptera; family Polleniidae; genus Pollenia; species Pollenia labialis. The sequence goes on from OX439139.1 coordinate 206,604,544, forward strand.
GTAGATAGAGATATCTAAATAATAGTCGGCATGAAAAACTTTTATAGGTATGAATCTTTAACTCAATTAAATAATTTGGTTCTGGCGGGTCCATGATTGCCCATGGGTCCTAAATATGGAGCAATTGCAAGAATTTGTTTTTATATATTGTGGTGTAGGGTATCTTGTTATTTTTGACTTGTGTTCTTTTTTCAATGCAAATATTATAAAATTGTTGAACATTCTGTTTTGAAATATGCCATTTTTGCTTTTTTGGGCACATTTTTAGCCTTTTTTAATGCATATAATTTTTAAGAGCATATTTCCGGTTTCCCTGGTCATCACATTTTAAAATGTTGTGAAAATAAAAAACATCAAAACAAACTTTAACACTAAAATAAAAATCATTTTAAAATTTTTCCAAATATTCTATTAACACAACAGCATATTATTGCTCCTCAAAAATTACGTTTCAATTTAATTCAATCAACAGCAATAAACCACCACCACCACGCCAGCCAACCCGCCTTCATCAAGTGGCATAACTCTAATGGAACGAACATCCAATAAAATTGTACAGGTATTCAATAATTTATAATAGTAAAACAACAAAATTACTACAAACATAAAAGGAACGTATGGTCACATAAAAATTGAAAATATCTATAAAAATCACATAAACGGTGAATGGAGGGAGAACTGTCAGAAATGGTGGGTTTCTGAATGAACGAGCGTACGGGTAAAAGTGTATGAAAGATTTTTTTTTTCTTAAATCAATTTTTAACTTTTATTGTTATGTGTTAAATTTATATTGGTAATAAATTGAAAGTCCAATATTTAAGTGTGGTAAATAGTACGTCTAAAATATGCCGGCATTCGGTTTAAAGCACAAGCAGGACACGCAAGTAGTCGTATACTTTTATATGAGTGAATAGATAAGAATGCTTGTAAAAACAAACAGCAGTATGTGTGTATGTATGTTCGTATATTTAAGGTTTATGTGTATGTGAATTCATGTTGATGTCCTTATTTATTTTAAAAAGGAAGTGATTGGGAAATGTGTAATGAAAAATCAAATATATAGACTACCAAAACCATTAAATTTAATAATGAAGTGTGAAATCAGTCGAACTCTGTCATCGTGATTTCGACCACTTAATGGGAACTATTTATTTTTATTCTGATAGTAACAGATACTTTAGTTATAAAAAACTTTTTAAAAGCATTTTAAAGTATTGTGTTAATGGAAATTGAAGAAGTGATTTGTTCCAAAAGAAATTTAAAATATTAATTTAAAGTGTAAATTTTGTGTTATTTGCTTTAACTTTACCAATTTAATTATTTAAAAAAATAGAAGAAGGTAAAAATCATATTATAGTATTCGCATCATTCAATGGATATTGAAATAAAAATATATATTTCGAATTCGGTTGTGTCTTGAACGTTACATGAGCTTTCATGGTTGTTCTGAGAATGATTTTGACGAAAAGAATGGCTTCACAAGAACTATGAAAAGGGTTTAAAAAAAATTTTAATATTAAAAAAAATCAAGTTAAAATGTAGACCAATTTTTTTAATTTTGATCAGGGAAAAACTAGAATTTTTAAAAATAAATCTTTCCGATTATTTATATTTATACTAGCTGTTTGGTCCCGGCTCTGCTCGGGATTTTCTAAATAAAAATAAAAAAGGAAATACTGGAGAATTTTGCTAATAACTTGACCCCAGCGCTCTCTACCATCAATAAAAAAAATTTAAATATCACGACAACAGCGCCACCTATCGGGATTTTTATTTATAAGCCATCAGTGAAAGTAGATTTTTCCAAAGCGTGTACTCGTTTGAAAATCGGTGGAGTGGTTCTCGAGTTATAAAATGACGGACATAGGACAACTTATTTTTATACACCCAGAGAAAAAACATGTTTAAATATGGTCATCTCCAACAAATCTTTTTTAAAAAAAAAATTTTAAACATATTATGATTCATTTAACAATATTATTGTCCCCGACAACCATATTATGGTTGAATTAGTCCTCCATTAAGAAGCCACAAATATATTATGGCTTAACACTAATAATGGCATGGTTGGTTTTCAACCATAGCATGTTGTTCTTGGAAAAGAGGGAAATAATATTGTTAATTTTGAAACAAATTAATATCATATTTTACCATAACATGTTCAGAGGCAACCATAATATGGTTTTGGCTTCTAGATGGAGGACTTTTTCAACCATAATATGGTTGTAGGTGATAATAGTATGGTAATATTAACCATAATATGTTTAAAATTTTCTTTAAAAATAGTTTTGTGGGAGGTGACCATATTTAAACATGTTTTTTCTCTGCGTGTATATACAGAAGATGTGTGATTAAAAGCAGGCCAAATTTTCTTTCAAATAAAACTTAATTTATGAAAATCGTATGTAAAATTTGTATGTCAATGCCAGCGTTGCCAAAACTTGGTGACCAACAATGGCTCAAACTATTTTAAATAAAAGCACATTAAAATTCAATTACAAAACAGAATTCATTTAACGTTGTTAACGATGAAATTGTAAGTTAAGATCAATTTGTTAAATCTTTTTATAGATATTTAAAATATCAAATCACCGATAAATTCTATGTCGTTATTGTTCATCTCATAGGAATCAATCGTACCTATTAGTTTTAAATAATTTGAAGGTAACTCCTAATCACGACCCAACACCTTTTGAGTCCAGATCTACAAGAATAAAACAAGTAAGAAAGTATAGTCGGTCAACCCCGACCATATGATCCCTACACCACATTAGAAAATTTGTGCCAAATTTTATCAAATAATCTCCAAAATTTCGACCTGTACTTTGCACACAAGGTTACATGGACAGCCAGCCTGCCAGTCAGCCAGACAAACATTGTTTATTCGACCAACAAGTGATTCTGAGTCAGTAGGTATACCTAAAGGTGGGCTTAGGGCCAATATTTTAAGGTGTTACAAACATCAGCACAAACGCGTAGTACCCTCTCCACTAATTGATAAAATCGAATTAACGGTTGCTAAATGTAACTAACTATTCCGGAAAGAAGCTTGTGTGAAATTATGGATCGCTTTACAACATTTTAAATAGGCTTCATCCATATGATAATTAGATTTTATCAAATTATATCCATGTACTTATCCCACAAAGTTTTAATGTACAGCCAGCCTGCAATCCAGACAGACGGAAGGACATCGTTGTATCAATTAAAAAATGTATGCCATGCACTGCACTGCAAATTTATATAAAAAATTAAACAGTCTTAGGCCCATTTTCACAACTTACCGATAGCTAAAGGCAGGATTTTATCGGCCGTATAAAAAGTGTTCCATTATTAGAACTTTACCTTAACCTACCAGGTAAGATGAACCTTAATCTACTTTATCGTTCACTTTAGGTTAAAGTTAAGTTTTAAAAGGCCTGTTAAAGTCTACTTTTAGCTATCGCCAAGTTGTGAAAACGGGCCTTAAAAGGTTTATTTCCTAGAAAATCCAATTCATTAAACCTTTATAAACCTGTTTTATATTTTATAAATAAGGCCGTTAGCGTTTAAAAGGTTAATAAAGACACACAAATTTTATAAACTTTTATAGAAACCCTGAGATAACTTTGCGATCGGAAAGTTCATCAGCCTTGCACTCTTAAGCTTTTAAGTTTTCTGCAAATCTAATAAAATGAATTAGTTTAGATGACAAGAAACAACTAACAAAAAAACGTCGAAAATTACTTTTGCCAAACGACATTGTTTCAAACTATTGTCTGGCACTAAAACAAATTTAATGGCAACATTTTATGATTCTCATAACAGTTCATCAACCACAAAATTGTGAACGATCCACACCCCAGTAGAAGATACAAAACATTAAAAGGATGTAAAACTAATGACAAGCATTTAGGCAGGTGTATGTATTAAGGTACATAATATATAAATGGGTACATACATATGTATGTATTTAATTGCCAAAGTACGTTAAACATTGTTAGATGTAAGATGAAATGAAAATAAAATTAGCCTTAATCGCTTTAACTTAAATAAAACATGATTAAATTAAAATGAATGAAACAGACATGTTTGAGCACGAGGTTAAACCTTCACATTACTGCTGTATCGTGTATAAAGTCTTATTGAACAAATACATTTTTATGTAGCGCTTCATGTCAAAGACGTTTAAAAGGCAACATTTTATTATCATTTGCAAAATACTAATTTTAGTATTTACAAAAAAAAATTAACCCCCCAGGAGTGTGAAAGGAAACTTTTTAAGCATAAGTTACATCCTATGGGAAAAACAGGAGCAGCCATTACCTGGACTTCGGCAGAATTCAAACATGACAGAGCATTGCGATCGCGGCATGGCACCGGTCTGACTTTTGGTTGAGGACCCTTCGGGGATCACTTGGTAGATGAGCTTTGGATCCAAAGTCGCGGGATAGTAGATCTTTAAAAGCCTTCTTTGAGTTCTGATTTGTGGCAAAGTTAGGACTGCGAGCGGATTTGCTGTTCAACAGATGCTACCGACTATTATAATGCAGCTGAGGTTGAACAACTCCAGCTCCTAAGCAAGGTGCATTCGTATAATCGTATAATCGCCTTCTAAAAAGGTGCATGTGTAATATGTCTTGCCAGCCCTGTAATAATGCAAAACACAAGATAGGAAAAAGTTAAATGCCCTGTGTTTAACACATGACAAAAATTGTTTTTAATCATTAAAGCTAATTTTTTAAAGCATTTTTCATTATTTTCTGACATTTTGTTTTTTAACCGATTGAGAGATTACAAATAAATTTTTGGATTTGTTTCCAATCAACTACAACTACAAAAAGCCCCCGGTATTTTGTTTTTGCAATATAATTGATAGCTGTCAAAATTTGTTTATTAGCAAATTAAAATTATCACTTATTTATTAAAGAAATTATTAAATTCACTTTAATCATTCGAATTTTTTTATTATAAAAATAATATTTTTAGCACTTTTCAATCAACTTCTTCTCAAAACAATTTTATATTTTGACATTTACGAATTTTTTTAATTCGCCATGGAGACAGGTGATGAACGGCTGACGAGATGAGTTTACCCAAGGCCCATTGAAAAGGTCTGCGCAAGAAGCCTGATGATCATTATTTATGTTCTTTTTAGTTGTCAAAAGTTGTTTACATTTTGCTTATATGTGCATGTATACGTTTGTTTACGTTTATGGTATGCCACACATACACGTTTTTTCCTTTTGCTTTGTATATGTGGTAGTAAGTTTTTGACAACTAAAAAGAATCGTTTTTTGTTTTTGTACAAGTAAGCAGAACTGATAGATGGGCCTTGAGTTTACCTGTTTGAATTCGCCTTGTTTCCAATATTGCAATTTTTCACGAATTTTAGCCATGATCGCGATAGACGTGATTTATATTGTAAGTTTTATGATTTTTTAGAGCTTTAATGATTTTTTATAATTAATAGACTTTGCTATCTTGCCGCTGTTAGCAAATTTTTGCGAATTTCCGCTAATTTAGCAATTTTTTCGAAAATTTGACATTCCTAATAGTCTGTGGGACTTTTAATCAATTTTATGGGTTCGTTGAAAAAATTAAAAATTTTCTCGAGTTTTCGCTATTTTTGCAAACTTCTTTACGTTATTTTCGGATATTTTGATTTTTTAACTGATTAACGATTTTAAATGATTGTTTGCTATTTGTTTCAATTTTACAATTTTTGCGAATTTTAGCCATGTTCGCGATATAAGCGATTTTTATCTGTAAGGGTTGTGATTCTTTACAGCTTTAACGATTTTTCAAAAATATTAGACATTGCATTATGCCGCTGTTACAAAATTTTTGTAAATGTCCACTAATTTTGCAATTTTTGCTGAATTTTTGCAAATTCCTCATAGTTTTAAGGACTTTTTATCAATTTTATGGCTCGTTTATTTTAAAAACTTTTCCGAATTTTGCAATTTTTGCGAAGCTTTGTTACTCTTTGAGGCAATCGTCGCCGTTATTCAACAACACTAGGTTTAATGTAACAATATCGTAGTTTTTTTGTAAAATCCAACAACAAAACACACAGAGATTTCGTTATATTTTATAAAATTGCTACGATATTTCTGTGATCAAGGGCAACCGCGTATGTCTTAAAACAAATTTTTCAGGAGAGCCGAAACCCCATTCTAGATCAAATTATGGGCTAGTTATTGCACTTTTTATACTTTGTCATTACGTTAAAAAAATCGGAATTGATCCATCTTTTTTCAAATATTTTAAAAAAATACGCGGTTGCCCATGAAAACCACAGATTTTGCATTTGCTCTTTTGCAAGCCTTATATTGAACTCCGCTATTTGATTTACATGAAGGAAAATTGTAAAAAGCCACACAAGGCCCATCTATCAGGTCTGCTTACTTGTACAAAAACAAAAAACGATTCTTTTTAGTTGTCAAAAATGTACTACCACATATACAAAGCAAAAGGAAAAAACCTGTATTTGTAGCATACCATAAACGTAAACAAACGTATACATGCACATGTAAACAAAATGTAAACAACTTTTGACAACTAAAAAGAAGATAAACAATGATCATCAGGCTTCTTGCGCAGACCTTTTCAATGGGCCTTGAAGCCACAATATAAAAAATCTACGCAAAATAAATTTAATTTATTTTATATTTTTATGACAGTTATGAAAGGTGCTTTATCATAATATGTTTGATTCTAAATTTATATTGACTAACATGAGAATAATTTGAATATTTCTTTACTTAGTGTGATTACCAGAATAATAATATGATTAAGGGAAAAATATTATGATGTTATATTACGAGTATATCTAGTCATACTATGATTTAATAATAATCTTAATATGGTGACTACAATCATGGCTGTTATCATAATATGTTGCTCTTAGAATATGTTTACCACAACCATGTTTTTTCTTTGCGTGTAACTAGTTGCCAATTTCTAAGAAGAAAATACTTATTTAAATACGTTTCACTTTCCATGCCCATTTTATAAAAAGAGTATATTTTTTAAACACACGAATATTAAAATTTTTAATAAACCAAAAAATGTAACTATCGATATTTCACAAGCAAAGAAATATTGTGGAAGTGGGCGTCAGATTAGGCATGGTCTTGGCTATATATATATTCTCGTCTTTTTATTTATTTATTATAAATTAATCATTTTTTTTTAATTATTTTTAAAAAAACGTTTTTTTTACAAAAAGTACCTAGAGTACAAAATTTTACCCTCTTTGTCTCTCCAATTTAAAATTTTCCAAATCTATGCTTTTGATTGAATTTCGAACAGAAGCCAACTTTCAAAATTCCCTTTTTAACTTGTATGTACCATAATACGCTACTATACTCAAATGTACTCTTTTGGTTTGCTACCATTATGTTAAAGAACATAAATATGATAAATGAAAAATATGTTTATAAAAAGTACCAGAAGTACGTATATTAACCCTTTTTGTTCATTTAAGCCTCGTACTCTGTTCAGTATTTAGTGCGAAATGTTGCAAAGCTCAACATACAAAAATGTCTGTAAAATATATCCAAAAAAATTTTGACAGAGTTGTACTCTGCTTATATTCCGATAAACATGCGAAATGTTTCTACCAACATTTTTATTTCCGGAATTTTTAACAACAGCTAATAATTTTTTTGTTGTTTTTATTTTGTATTTGTGTACTGGTTTTTATAACCGAAGTTACAAAAAGAAAAGAACAAAAATGAAGAAAAGTCCTAAAAATTAGAATAAAACTTAATGTTGATTGTTTTATTACTTTGGGAAGTATTAAAAATCAGGCAATTGTTTACAATTCGAAATAAACATGGTTTTTGTTTACCTTCGTAAAACAAAGTTGTATTCGAAATGTTTGCGTGATATAATCAAAGACTCGAAAGTAATTTATTAAAAAAATGAGTCGAAAAAGCTCGCAAACAATCAGAAATTCGACTTAAAAATAACTCGAAAAAGACTCGCAAATAACGAGAAATATGAGTCTTAAGTGAGTCAAAACTGTTCAGAAAAGCGGGTAATAAAATACTCCTCAAGAATATTCGCGGGTAGGGCACCATTTTCTTCAAGAAAACAGTCATTTATGATCAGAAAATGAGCTCATATATGCCTATTTTAATCGCGCAGAGGAGCCATAAATGCCTCGAATATGATAAATTTTTTCAAAAAATGCTTGCAGGGTTCAAACCTTTTCAATAATAACATTAGTGAACATTTATTTTATATCAGATATTACATTATTTAACCCTCCACCCCAATTAGTTGTGAAGAGGGTATTAAGTGTGTCATTCCGTGTGAAACTTTTTTATTATTCATCTCAGACCCCATAAAGTACATATATTCTGGCTCCTTGAGTAGTTCTAAGTCGATTTATCCATGTCCGTCTGTCTGGCCGTCTGGCCGTCTGACCGTTCGTATGTCTGTTGAAAACACTCTCACTTTCGAAAAGCTCAAAAGAAATGAACAAACTTGGTGTCAAATTGCTTGTAATTATCCTAAGCAGTTTGGGATTGAAATCCAGCCAATGTGGAACCACCACCTTAAAAAATTAATAATTTTGTTACAAAATGACATAATATTTTGCAAAAATTCGTTTAGAAGGCCTAAAACCGTAATAAATAATGATATCACTACAAAATTTGGTACGTCTAAAAATTATACTGGGAAATTTCGTGAAGATCGGTCTTTGATTTACCCTAGGCCCCATATAAACCCTACTCCCGGAAAACAATGAAGTACGCCTAATCCCGTAATTAGAAATGTTCTCAGAATAAAATTAAATACTTCTTAGTTTTATAGGACTAGAAATCACACTAATAAATTTCGTGATGATCGGTCCATAATTTAGTATAGGCCACATATAAAGCCCACCCTGGTAAATTAATTAAATACGCCTAAAACCGTAGCAGATATATTTGTGGTGGTAACATTTTTTCCAACTTAGTTTCATATTGCCAGAAAAAATGTCATGCAATTTTGTGATAAACGGTCCATAATTTACCTTTGATTCCATATTTAGCAGCCTTCTGAAATTCACTGTAAACGCTTAAACTTATTTCACCGCTGTATTGAAATTTATGTTTCTTATTGCCAGATATCATTCTGCAGAATTTGGGTTCATAACTTAACATGGATTTAATATAAATCCTGAAAATCATTTAAGTTCGGCTCAAGCTGTTTAAAATTGCAATAGATAGCTTGAAATAATTAATCATCAATAATCAATAATTAAATATAGATATAGAGGGTATCAAAGAATCGGCACAGCCGAATATAGCACTCTTACTTGTTAGGTTAAATTTGTTTGTTTTACAGTTTTATTTATCTTGAACTTTATCATTTGCACTTTGTCGTTAACAATCAATTTCCTAACGCTTTTAGCATAACTGACGCTTGTTTTCATAATACAGAGTTGGAGGTTCGAAAGGGATTTTTATTGTTCGTAATAGAGAGTTGCCGTTTCGAAAGCGACTTTTTGTTTTCGATAAGGTATAAGCTACTTCCGCTTATCGAAACAAATTGTACGAAAATCGTAAGACACAGTACAAATTGTTCGAACTCTTAAATTATTTCTCTCAAATCGAAATACGCAGTAGCGCCCCAGTTTTGGCTTTTATAGTTTTTTTTATCTTTTCCTGACCCAAAATTTCGGAAAAAATATGACCTATAATAATTTCGCTAAAAAATCTATATTTGTATCGAAATTCGTTAACATCGGTCTAGCCTGGCAACCTGTACTCGAAGTATCAAATAGTAAAATTTTTGAGCTCCGTAATTTTTTACAATTTTTATTGAATAATTCAAGTTAAAATATTGTTTACAAAGACAACCTGATTTTTAAACAAATAAATCGTTGTGTAAAGTGTTAATCTTGTGGAGTACTACTGCGAGATTCGTTATTTTTGTGATTTTCAACATTCCCTTCAATCTACACTGGCGGCGGCTTTTGCTTTTATTGGCTGTAAACATCTTTATATTTTACAACATTGTGCCTTATTTACAACATTGTACTTAAAAACAAAAACTGCAGTGTACAAACAAAAATTTCCTTTGGTGATATAATTACAATTATTTTGGTGTTTTGCAGTAAGAAACCATTATATGTACATATTATTTTCTACAATTGGTTTGGTGTTTTTATTTTGTTAATAATTGGCGCTCCGCTAACAATCAGCCGATTTTAATAAACACCAAGTGTTGCCAGATTTCTTTTTTTATCGTATAAGTGGGGATAATGCCTAACTGTGTAATTTAAAAAACCGATGAATAATAAACGTACACTTGAAGCTACATCGCCTGATTACATTGAAAAGAATAGTAAAAAACATTCGTCTTGTCAGAATATGGCTGAAAACAGTCAATCAGCATCCCAAGACGTTTTCTCGTGGAGTAGGTTTAGCGATCTATTGGTTGATAAACTGAAAGATGTTGCTAGAAAAACAGACCTAGCAGTGATCCAAACAGAGATACAAAAATTAAAAGAAGAGAACATACGACTTAATAATGATATTAAAAAGCTCACATCACGTCTTGAGTACATTGACCGTAGGTCGCGTTCTTCTAATGTTGTTGTTGCCGGTTTGAATTGTAAAAATGTACAAACTGCTAGAGACAAATTTACAAAACTATGCAGTGATGTATTAAAAGTCAACGCTGATGTGGTGTCAACCCGCATGATTTCTTCTGGAAAATTGTTTTTGTTCAGCTTAGGATCGAGTTCGCAGGCTTACAACGTCGTTGCTGCTAAGGGTTTATTAAAAGGTCAAGATGTGTTCATTCAAAAAGATTACACTGAAGATGAACAAAATGTGCGATATAACCTGAGACAATTAAGCAAAAATATTTCAAAAGCTAATGATTCTGTTAAAGTCAGGCTTGGTGAGTTTTGTATATTTATAAATAACAACAAATATACGTGGTCCAATGGCAAAGTTTGTGCTGATTCTGTTAATGATACTGATTTCTTAAAAAATCTTTTATCAGAATGTAATTGCGTTATTGATGTTTGCATTAAGGATAGTATTAATACAGTAGATTGTAATGTTAAAAATTTAGATATTTCAAATTCCCAATAGCAATTTTATTTATGCCATTTAGTTTCATATAATGTATCAAACCTTGAAAATTCATTAAAATTTAGTAAATTTATTACATATATCAATAATTTTGATGTATTTTTTTTATTTGAAACCCATGTTAGATACAGCTGATAGACAGCACTTGTTTTCGTCATATTTTAATAATTATTGTTTATATTGGATTGCAGCTACGAAAACGCATAGAGCTGGTCGTGCTAGTGGTGGCTGTTTATATGGTTTCAAAAAAAATTTTAAAAATACCTATGCTTTTAAATTTTTAAATATCTCAAATAATACGGTATTAAGCGCTTTGAAGGTAATGTGTTTTATTTTATCCCAAGTTATTTAAACTGCACTAAATGGAATAATGAATTCGAAAAATTTGAAGAATTTGTACAGGAACTTGATCCTTCAAATTTTTGTATTGTTGGTGATCTAAATGCGAGAATTGCAAATGAACAAGTTTAAGATGGTAACTTTTTGAAAGATTTACCACATATTAATAAAGCTAGATCTTCAAAAGACAAAGAACTTAATGCACAAGGCAAAAAATTGATGAATCTAATTGAAAATGTCGGTGGGATTGTACTTAATGGTAGAACGGGTAACGATGCTCTAGGGGAATTCAGCTTTTGTGGGGTTATGGATAGTTCTGTTATTGATTTTTGTATTTGTTCACTTAACTTTTTACAATATGTTGATGATTTCTTTATCGCATCCAAGCCGTTTTCTGACCACATGCCACTATGCTTAAAAATTAAATCATCGTGCCGTGTTGTTAATACTAATGAGAATAATACAATACAAAGACTGCGTTGGAACAGTAAATTGTCTGATGAATACAAGGATAATCTTACATTACTTACTAGCAATGTTGATCTACAGTCTAATGAAACGGTTGATGAATTGGTTGTACATCTATGTAACAAAATAAAGTTGGCTAATGTTACTAAGGTAAAGAAACGTTTTTTTGAACCCAAGCAGAAATGGTTTAATTGGAAATGTGCTCGTGCTAGGAAACCTATGCTAAAGAAGTTTAGGCGTTATAGGAAAAAGCACAATTCGGTAAACAAATCTCGATATTTTGCATCTAGAGCTTGCTATCTTAAGATATGTAATGAACAGAAAATAGATTTGTATAGTAAAAATATTGACCAATTAAACAAGGTGAAATGTAGCAGTGATTGGTGGAAGCTATCCAACTCTATGAAGACGCGTTCATATTCTGTTAAAGGTTCACTAAATTCCGACGATTTTCGTTCTTACTTTAGTTCGTTACTGCAGGCAGATGTTGATTCCCAGACTATCAGCTGGTCAATGCCATATTTTATTGATCCGATTCTAGACTCCCCTATGGAAATGTGTGAACTTTTCTTTGTTCTAAAATCACTAAAGGATAATAAATCTCCTGGTCAAGATGGTATCTGTTATGAATTTTATAAAAATGCTCCTAATTCTTTTATTAATGAAATGTTATCTGTCTTTAACAAAATTTTTCTGCGTGAAAAAATTCCATCCAGCTTCCGAAAATCTATACTGATACCTCTTTTCAAAAAAGGTGATCCAATTCTCCCATCTAACTATCGAGGGTTATCGCTGATTAATACCTTATGCAAAATATTTAATACCATTATTCTGAATCGTTTAACGGAATGGATAGATCGGTACATGATTCTGAATGAATTTCAAGCCGGATTTAGAAAGAATTATTCGACCGTTGACAACATTTTTAACCTCGTCAATATTGTGTATTTAAACAAAGCAAACAATAATAACACATATGCTTTCTTTGTTGATTTTTCGTGCGCATTTGATACGATTCCTCGTAATAGTTTATTTTACAAGCTCTCATGCCTTGGTATGTCGTCGAAAATAATAAGAATCTTACAGCACTTGTATGAAAATACGGAAAGTTGTATCTGGGATGGAAACTCTTATTCTGATCCATTTGCAGTTGAAATAGGTGTAAAGCAGGGTTGTATATTAAGCCCTCTATTGTTCTCATTATATGTTAATGATTTGGCAGATGAGTTACCGGGGGGTGTAAATGTTGCGGACGTTAATGTTAAAATACTGCTCTATGCCGACGACCTTGTTATATTATCGGATACTCCAACAGAATTGCAAAAAATGATTGATTGTTTATACAATTATTGTTCAACGTGGTCCTTGAAAGCTAATCTAGATAAATCTTAAATAGTGGTATTTCGTTCCGGTACTAGAATTTCTTCAAATTTAAACTGGGTTTTTGGTGGTTATAATATTGAGATTGTAAACAATTAAAAATATCTTGGTGTACACATTACTTATAATCTCTCCTTTAGAAAACACTTGAACAATAAATTAGCAGCCTCGAAACTGGCGATAAACTCCACTTGGTCCAAATACATAAACAATCCGAAAATCTCACAGAATAATAAGCTTAAAATATTTCAAGCTGCATCCAGATCAATTATGTTATATGCATCGCAAGTGTGGGGATATGTGAAATATGATGAGGTTGAAAAACTATTTAGGTTTTTTATTAAAAAAATGTCATATCTACCTTCCGCTACACCAAATTACATCTTGTATATAGAAACAAACCTAGAGTCTCTATACGTATCTACCTTAAGACTTCACCTAGACTATATTAATAAAGTATTAAGTATGAATCCTCACAGATTACCTCGTATTTTGGCATTAAAAATTATAGAACAAAATATTTGTTGGGCTAAAGAGTGGGAAAATCTTTGTCAACATATACAGTTTACCCCTGATAACTCAATATCTCCTCTTAGTAAACAGTGGAAGCCTATATTGGACCAACTCAAACTCAAGGAACGTAATGATTACATAGAAAATGCAAAAAGTTCACAGTTTCATGATCTATATTCTTTACTGGATTACAATGTTTCATCATTATATACTTCAAATTTTTCTCCTCGTACAGTCAGTTTAATAATAAGGGCTAGAGGTGGCTTGTTAGATTTGAATGCAAGGTCTTTTAAAAATAACACTGTTGGTATTTGTACAATGTGCAATTTAGATGCTTCGGAAAATACTTATCACTTTATTGGTGTTTACCCTTTGTACAAAGAATTTAGAATACAATATTTTGGTAAAACCATACTGGATTTGAATGAAGTTATATGTATACTAAATGGCTTAAACTTTTTCTCCCTGTATAAATATATAGAAGTTTGTTTAAAATATAGAAGATTTATCTTAAATGAATTTGTTTTTTAATTTTCCATGAAAATATTAACTTATAATTTACCTTTTTTATTTTTATTAAAAATTATAAAAAATCGATAGGTATTTTGTAAATAAAATTTACTTTACTAGACTTGTGCCAATCTGGCTTACAACAAAATGTTATGCCATATATAGATTTAGATATTAAACATATTGTAAATGAATTAAATTAAATATGTACATACAAAAATCTATTAATAAATAATAATAATAAATAATAATAATAATAATCGGTCTAGCCGCTTGGGCGGGGTATTCCAAATATTTAATTAAAATCCTATAACTCATAAGGCAACGCATGTAAAAACCCTTACCTATACACATAAAAGTAAACGGGACCTTTCATGGGAGATTTCTAGAAACAAAATCGCTTCACGCATTACCGAGAACATCAAATACTAAAAAAATTTATTTTTTTATATCGCGAAAGGTAATATTTGCACCTTAACTAGATTCAAGATGGAACCGTGTTGCAATAAGGTCGCGCGCGATATATAGATAATAATAAGATAATAATATTTTCAAAAACAACAACTTTAGCTTATTCTCTTAATTATAACGTTTAAAACGGTTTTCGTTAAAATTTATTTACAAAAGCTTAAATTAATAAACAAGAAAAAATATATTTTTGTAAATTTTTATAAATTGTGTCTTATAATGATTTTTTTTTTTATATTTTTTGTAGGTTTTTTATCTCTACTTTTGCTGCGTTTCATTTAACATATTTGAATGGAACGTATAACAATCATGTTTCAAATTATGATGTAACATTATTATTCTGTTATCATCTTTTTAAACAAAATTATATTTTAATGTCTCGTATAATCATTTGTATCGATTATTGTTCCGCCACCAGCACCACCAAGTTCTTCAAACAATTCGTTTGATTGATGATTCCTGCCATATGGATTATTGTTCAGGTTATTGTTGCTGTTGCCATTAGCATTTTGACTGCCAGGAACTGAAGGATTTATTGCTAAAGCAGCAGCAGCAGATGAATGTAAAAGTAAAGGATTTCTAATAAAACGTTGTAACTGTAAAAGGCATCTGCAAACGTAACGATACACAAAAATATTTTAATTATTAATTCACTCACTTGCAAATAAGTTTAATAAATTTATAAAAAAACATACCTTTCCAATCTTCTTTCATTGGCATCTTGTACTTCAAATAATTCAGTCAAACCCCCCTCATCATCTTTGTGAAAGAGATTATTTAATGTTGTTGCTGTGCTGCCACCAGCTCTTTTGCCATTAGTCCAGCCTCTGGAATATTGAAATGTTTGACCCATGCACGCCATCGAGAATAAGAAGATTAACAAAGGCAACACCACAATACGCAACATGTTTGTAATAGGGTTTTCCGTTCAAGCTGTAATAGAAAGAAAATAAGTAGTTTGGTGTGGCATCTTTGTGTTAGGGTTTGTGTCTAAGAAAGTTAGCCTTTAGTTAAGTTTTAAACCTTTAAAATGTTGGGTTTTATTGTTAGGGAAACGGAAGTTGTTTCAAATTGATAACAACTTTTTCAAGTACTACTTGAGTTCAATAATAATTTAAAAAAGAAAATAATTACACCAAAAAGATTGAAAATTTTGAAAAAAAAATGTTTTTTATTGTAACAAATTTAATCTTTATGTTTGCAAATTGCAAAATAAATGATCGAAAGAAATGTTCTTGTCGACATTGTGGGCCAGGCAGTAAATAATTACTAAATTTAACTCAAAACAAAGAAAATAAAATATGATTTGTTTTAATTTGTGAAATCGTTTATGTTTTCATGCAAATCTGTAAAGACCACGAAAATTTCGTTAGTTGGTCTGTCTTCTTTTACTTTTTTAACATTTGTGGTGCTCAGTGCGATAAAAAAAATTGGAAGCATGTTGTTGAAGCCAATTTTTGGTCTCTAATGAACATTTCTGAAATTTGAGTTGTGACTGTTTATGATTGAGTCTGCGATACATTTAATACTGAATCGTGTTTTGTTCGACTGCTTTAAACTGGAAAACGACTTGACCAAATTGGACACTTCCTTCTTGTCCGTAACTGCATCGCAAAGGCTTATTAAAAAATAAAAGTCAACTTTTTTTAAATACGTTTTTTTAAAATAATTTTGACTAAAATTGAAACTTACGTTCTTTGAGATGAAGGCATCAAACAAAAAAAAGTACATTTAAGGGGGAAAATGTGTACTTTTAGTTCTTTTTGTAAACGAATTTTTTTAAAAATTATTTTGCGCTTAATTAAATCCAATGGTAGTAAGCAAAATGGCAGAAAACAATTTATGTACATCTGAGGAAAAAACAGGGTAAAAATTGGTACTTTTGGGTACTTTTTGTAAACACTTATTTTTCAAAATAATTTTGTTTGAATTTGAAAACAATGTTCTTTGCGATAAAGGCAGCAGGCAAATAAAGTTCATTGAAGGGGAAAATTGGTTAAAAATTTGTACTTTTTGTAAACAAATATTTTTAAAAATAATTTTGTTTAAATTAATTTTAATGTTATCAAGCACAATGGAAGCAAAAAAATAAAGAACATCTTTGGGCAAAACAGGTTAAAATTCGAATTTTTGGGTACCTTTTTGTAAACACATTTTTTTCGATGATTTGGCTTAAACTTGAAACCTATGTTCTTTGCGATAAAGCAAAAATTCCTATACAAAAAATGTTTAAAGTAGAAGGATTACGAAAACCATACGGGGCATGGTGCTGGTGTCTTAATTTTGAGAGTTCTGCTGTAAACCAAGGTCGTAGTTCAACAAAAGTGAAACAAACATATGTAACGGGTACGTAAATAATAAAATTCTCTCACTTTGACTTAAGTCAATTCCAATGACTTTAACTTAATGACAAACTGTCATTAAATTGATGCTGATGTGCTCCGATGTTACTTCGTCATCGCACTGAGGACATGTTCGTCATTTCTGTGATGCCGATGTGTCATCCCATTGATGACATAATTTCATTTTGATCCAGATGACACTTTGGCCAAGTGATGTTAAGGTTGATATCACAATGATGAAAAGTGTCATGGGGTCAAAAACGAAGACACTTGTTTTAGTACTGATGTCAAAATACATCAGCGTAATACGCCTTTTCTATCAGTGTACATTGAAATGGAAATTTTTAATTTTTGGTACTTTTTGTAAAAAAAAATTTTGAAATAATTTTGCATAAAATTAAAACCTTTATAATTTAGCACAATGGCACCAAACAAATAAAGTACATCTGCGAGAAAAAAGTATACAACTTTTGGTACAATATGCAAACGAGTTTTTTCCAAAATAATTTTGCAAGAACTTGAAACCTATGTTTTGATAAAATATATTAAAGGAAGGGTAAAAATTCGTTCTTTTTGTAAAAATGTTTTGTTGGCAAATAATTTTTCTTTAACATTAATGGCTCGAACAAATAAAGTTAATTTGAGGGGCAAAACGGGGTTAAATTTTGTGCTTCTGGTACTTTTTGTAAACACGTTTTTTCCAAAATAATTTTGACCAAACTTAACTCCTATCTATGAGTAA
Organism: Pollenia labialis; assembly: GCA_949318255.1. Lineage (NCBI taxonomy): Eukaryota > Metazoa > Arthropoda > Insecta > Diptera > Polleniidae > Pollenia > Pollenia labialis. The sequence continues at coordinate 206,622,390 of OX439139.1, forward strand.
CGGTAGAGAAAAGGGCTTAAAAAGTTGAAATAGAAAATTTTATTTTTTTTAAGTAAAAAACTTAAAATATGAAAATGGATTTACTTTTACACAGTTTAAAAAGTTGGGAGCTCCGGCAACACTGAGTTTAAACAACAAAACTCAAATGACAACTTGAAATAGTCAGCCATGTCACAGAGTACAATTCCGTTCGGAACCAAAGAAAACATATTTGTTTATTGATAGAAAGTGTATTTTAATAGTTTTTTGGCCTTTCAGATACAAAAAACTTCCATTCCGTTGATAAAAACAAAAATGGTTCCATTCCGAAAAATTTTTTCGTCATCTTCCAAAGCACCAAAATACTGAATACGTTTTCGGACGGAATTATACTCTGTGACATGGCTGAATATATGTACATATTTATTTTTGTTTTGCTTTTATTTGATTTTTAGAATTAAACACTGATTGGGAAATTATAATAATTTACGAACTTAAAAAGAAAAACTTTAAAAAAGCTTTAAGTTTTAGTAAAAAGTTTCTCCGAAAGCTTTAAGAATTTATTATTTATTATTAAAACTATTTTTTTTTAAAGCTCTTATTATTTTCGCTTAAATATTTATTTTTAAATTTAATCTTTGTCATGAAAATAATTTTCAAAAACTTTGTGTTGTAAACTTTTGACTTTTATAAACATTTTAACAGCAAACTTTTATATATTTTTTTTCACTTACACTTAATAAATTTTTAATTTTTGCCTAAAGTTTTTGTCAGTATTTCAAATATGAAGTATAAAATAAAACTGAATGCTGAAGAAAGATTTGTATGTGGCTTTTATAGTTGTCCCTGTTAAAGAACCAAAGAAGAGTTAAATGCTCCCAATAATTTTACTAAGACAAAACAATCTGAACAAATGCACAGGGAGAAAATTTTATTAATGTTGTTCTTAAACAATAATATACAATAGATGAATAATTGAAAATCTTTTTTAGACTGTAATTAATTTGTAAGTCCCTGTCTTTACAAGCGCAAAAAGTCAATTAGTTTAGTTAACATTCTATTTCAAAAAATTTCCTAAGTATTTTCTCCATGTACTTAACTTGTATCTTAATTTTCTTATTTCTCCCTTACGAGTAGATTAAATGTTATTAGCTGGCAATTGTTTTTAGTAACTTTACCGAAAACTAATATTTAAAATTGTGTGTGAAAGAAACTCGAACAAACAGAAAGGCATTCGTTTTATCCCACTCATATGTGGCATGTGCGACTGAACGAACAAATTGAATGCATTTGTTGATTAAAAAAATTATCACTTTCACTTGTTCGAAGGGGTTAAACCAGCAGCAGCGTCAAATCAACAACCTTTTCTTTTATTTTTGGCCCTTTGATGCCTTAACCAATCTGCCTTAAAGTAATTGCAGATAAACGTGTTTAAGGATTAAAAGGATGTGCGTATTAGAAAAGACTTGCGTGAAAGGAATTGATTTTAGAGGATATATTGTTAGTAACTACAGTGCTACCTTAATAAGCACAAAAGATTGGAAGATTTAATGTGATATTTTTTTAATAAAATTTGTTTTATTATTAGAATTCTTTCTACCCGGTATGTGTGCGACTAATGAGGTAGCACTGTACCTTCGTGGCTTTACTGCGAAATTATGTTTATTATCGCAATTGTTTTTTCTTTTGTGGTTGAAGATTTAATGGTGGTTGTACTAAATTAAGAAGTCGATATGTATAAGTTTTGTTTATTTTAAATTTTTATTGTTATTTAAAAAAAAACAAATGTACCATTATCTGGAAAATGAGACGTGGTACATTTAAACAAATTTTATATACAAATGCATGTTTTTTGTCGATAGTCTAAGAAAGATGTCGACCAATTATCTTTTCGAATCATTCCATTTGCGTTAAAATGGCATCGATTTGTTTTTGCATATTGCTGCATAATTTGGTGAAAATGCATATTTTTGCATATTTAGGTTTAAAATCCATATTTTGATATTTTTTGGGGATTTTTTTAATGTCCATTCATTAAAAAAAAGTTATAAAAAAAATTTTTAAATACACAAAAAAATTTTTTTAAATTAATAAATAAATTCTTTTGGAGCTTTACTTGATATACAAAATTTTTATAATTTCGGCAAAATACCCTTCTATTTAAAGGTTTACATTGGGCTTAAAATATCTTATCTACAACTGTTGCAAGTTTCTTGCTTAGTGCATGGATTATACCGCGTTGCAGATGAAATTTGAGGCAAATTCGATAATATTGCAATTTTTAATCAAAAAACTTCGAGTAATATAAGAAATATTAAACTTAAGTAACATCAAAAGTCAATCAGCATTTCGTCAGCTCATTTCACCACAAAGCTGACGATTTGTATTTTCGAAAAATTTTTGAACTGATCTGAAAATAAATTTTTCCAAAATGCATTGGCATTCTTCAAGTACAAGACCAAGTTTTAATTTTAATAAAACAGTTCTTATGAATTCAAACAAACAAACATTTAAATTAGTTATTTAAGTTTTTTTTTTATGTTTGAAAAATAACACAAGGGAACAAATTTAAACTTTTTTTGTGCGTTCTGGAGAATTTGATTGCAAATTTTTACAAATCAATCTCCATTTTTCTCTATCAGCTCTACTTTTCGAGATGTACCGTTACTTCCAAAATTTACATTTTCATTTAATTTAATATAAAGAAGAATTTAACTTAATCAACGGACAATATTAACTACAACTGAAAATCCGCATTAATATGCACTTAGTTTTTGAATAACTGTTAGAACCACCCTGCGTGAAATTTTTGTCAATTGGACCAACAGACTGGTCCTGCTGGGACTTATGAAAATAGAACAAGTACAAAAAGAAAGGACTCATGACCAGTGAAAGTAGAACCAATCCCTTAACTAGTTTATGAAGAACAAAAAGGTAGAAAAAGTAATGAATTACTGTACAGTCTTCAACGGTGCTGTGAAATATTTTTTGGTACTTTCTTAAATTTGCTTCTTGAATTTAATGCTAGGACTTGTTTTATTAAAATAAAACTATATTGTATTTAAATAATACTACATTTTAGTAACTGACACTAAGCACGTTCATTGAGAATAGATTTGCGACTGGTCAAATGTTGTCAATTGACCCCCTCCAATGACAACCCTAAAGTAATAAAAATTGATAAAAAAAATACTTTTATAAAGTTATCAGAAGATTATTTTAAACATATTAATGGTGAAATTGTGAACATTTATGAATTGTTTAAGGAAAAAAATAAAAACATTAAGCAAAAATCGTGGCCGGTTGTTCAGTTCATATTGGCCGATTCTACATTACACTCAGTTTGAGGTATGTTCAGTGGATTCTATGTGATTAATGAAGTGATTTAGTTGGAAACATGTCAATTTGAAGTGATTAACAAGCGCGTTTAAGAACCCAAGTGTGAACATAGTATAAAGCCAAAAGTCAAAAGTTCTTATACAATATTTTTTTAATCCTTTACCTTAATTAATTTTTAATGAGCTGCATATAATAGAAATAAAATAAATTTTTTTTTCATGAGTATCCAATGGATATATTCGTGTTTTACAATAACTCGAAAACTAATGGCTAAATCTAAAAATTATATTAGAAAGACTTAAACCCTGCGTAATTTAAAATTTTTTTTGGACGGACTGCATAACAAAATCGAGTACGTCGTTCCAAAGTAACGACAAACCAAAACCAAACTCCTCAGGTTTCGACCTCATTTAAATAACAATGATGGAAGTTGTAGTATTTTTATGAATGATAATGAAGTCTTTGAAAGCCAGTCAATAAGGTATTTGGGAATCAATTTTCAATGTAATTTGTCATGGAATTTACATGTGGAGGAGCTAAAGTCGAAAATATCAGCTGTTATTGGTGTGTTATATAAGTTTAAAAACAAATTTAATGAACAGACAAAATTAATGCTTTATCAGTATGCCCGTTTCTGTATTTTTCGCATCGTAAAATTTTCCGCATGAAACCAGTGAATCGGGACAGAAACAGTGCAAAATGAAACAAAAAATGGTTTTTCTCACACAAGTGTTTCTGTATCTTTCCGTTGCGAGAATTATCTGTCATTTTAATAATTTTCCAGCAATTATTGGAAGGATGTGAGAAAAAGTGTTTCTGTAACAATATTTTGCGAAAAGTTTCTTACAAGAACTGTCAAAATAAGTCGCATTTGAAATTGGTGCGAGAAAAACAAAATATTGATATTTTAAATTTAAAATATGTTTATATACTATTTTTGTAATATAAATAAAAAATAAAAAACATTTTAATTATGAATGTGTAATTTAAATGATGAAAATAAATAAAACACCATTGTTATATTTTGTTAATTAAATTTTTTTAAGCCTTTCCTTGTTTTGGTTTTATTCAGGGCTGCCAGATAAATTTGCGTGAAAATCGTCAAATTTTTGAGAAATATAAAAAGATCGTCTTTTTGTTTTAAAAAATCGGACAATTTAAAATTAATTATTAACAGATTTTGTTCGATTTTTTATTACAACAAAATCAAACAAAGACGTAGTCAAAGTTCATGGGTATTTTATACATACATATGTACATATAAATTGTCTTTTGTTCGAACTAAATTTTTTTTAATTTATATATATTTTATTAAGCTTGAGGTCTATTTTTTATAAAATTATTTATTTTGTTTGATCCGATAACAATTTAAAATTGTTTTTTTTCCCTGAAGAGGTCTCACAAAGGCGTGACAAAATATCATATTAAAAATAAATTTTAACAAAAAATAAAATAAATATTTTTATAAAAACAAAAAGAAGTCAAGCTTAATAAAATAAACATACAAACTTATTTAAAATAGATATATACAAATACCAAGAAATTAAAAATGTTTAAATTAATTCCGCTTAGATAACAGTAAAATAAATATTTAGGGTTTTTATTTTTGCGAAAAACCAAGGATTCATAGTGACGACGTTGTTTTAAATTTGTATCGTATGTGTCCAAATAGGATATAATTGAAATTTAAAAATATCGGTTCACAAATGGCTGAGATATGAGTGCAAAACACGCCTCCAATTTTTACCCATAAATCTATAATTTACCTATTCTTATAACTATTAACTTTAGTTTTTCTTTTTCACCTGAATAGAGAGTAGAATACCTGGTAGTTGAAATCGAAATTGCCGAAATATGGGTTTGGCATAAAAGTGTCCATATAAGCTAAGAATATCAAATATGTATATAAATTTGTTGTTGCTTTCATATTGTCTTTTAAAATTTTCAATGCCACAAAATATGAAGTGTTTGAAATTTAAAAATTCGATATGAATTTTTATAGAAAGCTACAATAAAGTTATAAAATATTGTTGATTTTGTTTTTGCTTTCGTCACTTTTTAGAAAAAATCATTAAATCGCCCGTTTTCGGAGCAATAATCGTTGAAATGAAGATAAATCGTCAAATCTGGCAGCCCTGTTTTTATTATGTTTATTTCTTTTGTTGACGTTTCGCTTTCATTTGACATTTAAATCTGGAAATATTCCAGTTAAAACTGAATCTGTTTTGTCTGTTTTCGCATTTAAATACAGAAACACTTTTTTCTCGCAAATCGAGAAACGATGGAATTTTTTGTTTCACACTTCATGTGAAAAATTTTACGATGCGAGAAATACAGAAATGAGCTACAGGCTTGAGGCAAAGTCATCTGGGGTCTAATCACCGCATTCGATACTATCGTATCGAATAAACTATCGAATGTTTTTGCATACGATAGACACTGACGTATCGAATTAAAACTCGAGAAATGTAATGTCGAGATACTCGATATTGAATGCTATTATTTCAAATTCAATAAATTTCATTCTATATCGATATTCATGATACCAAAATAAATAATTTCGATGAATTTTGCTCGATATCGCATGCGGTGATTAGACCCCTGAACTATTTGGTAGTAGTATATGGTTGTAAAAATACCACGGAACTAAAATCCTTGCAGCGAGTTCAGAATATGGCATTAAAAAATGTCCTTATACCAAGAAGTAGCAAACAACATTTTACCAAAAAATGCACTATATAAAATGCAGCTATTGGTTTTTGTTTTTAAATCATTACGGAATATTGGGCACAACACAATCACTTTTCAAAGGAATCAAACCAGATTTAACACGAGAAACTGTTCTTATTTAAGAGTTACAAGATGCAGATTAGAAACAACGAAGCAAAGAATTTAACAATTTGCCTCAAAACTTAAAAGATATACAATAAATATCAATTTTTAAGTCAAGTATAAAAAAACATGTATTGCAAAGTCTTGAAATGCTTTTAATTAATTGAAATTGTAAAACTGTATAAAATAAAATTTTTTTTCTTTTTTTTTTAATTGATCTCATACCCTTAATTAGTAAATTAATTTATTAGTTTTAAATAATTTTATGCCAACTCGCCTCAATAATGTCATTTGACGCTGAGGCAAATGTACAAATTTGAAAAATAAAATAGAGAAAATAAATTAAAAAAAGCTAAGCTGTTTCGTCAACATTTTTTATACAAACTTGGTAATAGCGCACAAATTTGTTTGCAGATTAACTAAACCTAGTTTAACTGAGATATCAAAAGCTCTGCCTAAGTCGTTTTTTGTAGTAGATTAAAAACCATAACTTGTGTGTTATTTTAAATATTTCTGAAATCAAGTTAGAGTGCTATATTCGGCTGTGCCGAATCTCTGGTTCAGGAGTGATATCAATATGAAATCTATTTATTATTAGTTATTCTATATTAAATTATTAACCGACAATCAGAAAGTGTTATGCTATTTATAGCAATTTTAAACAGCTTGAGCCGAACTTGAATGATTTTTAGGAAAGGAATTCATATTGGAGCCATGGTAAGTTATGAACATAAATTCTGCAGAGTGATATCTGGTACAAAAAAAAAAATATTTCAATACAGCGGTGAAATAAGTTTTAGCGTTAACAGTGAATTTCAGAATGTGTTTATAGCGTTATTGTTTTTGCAAATAAAAAATACATTTATCTACCATTTCATTTTCCTACTTTTTTGTTAAAACTTTAACATTCTTTTTCACTTTGCAAAATTTTTCCACCGATTTATTTCTTCTGATTTCATTTCAACTGTAGTAACTAAATCCCAACTAAAGAAAATACGAAACTCCTGATCAACCGAATTCAACCAATTTAATAAATGCCCTACTACTACTCCTGTGTAATCCAAAGCTGGGTTATATGGTCCTGCCCTAGCACATCGTAATGTTAAATAGACCATGTTTTTCCTTCATTTTACACGCGTGTTTGGACTAGTCCTATTATTTGCAGGGGATATGTATGAATTTGAGTTCATCAAACAATAAACAATAATAGGAACACACACACAATTAGTGTAAGTGTATGCCCAATAAAAAATTTTATCATTTTGCGAAGCAGTAATGGAACATATAAAAAAAATAAGGGCACAATTATGCGCTACGCAATAAGACAAACAGAAATGCAGTAAAGCAAGTGGAAGAACTCTCAACTTCTTTTATAAAAAAAAATAGCATTTCAAGTGCCACGGCATTCCCTTACTACGAAGCTGGTTTGTAATGAAGAATACTAAAAAATAACTGTATCAAACCATTCAGTGTGTAAAGCTGTTCGTTACATCCAACAATTTTTTATGCGCTGAATAATGCGCTTTATGAGTCAAATATGTATTGCTTCAAAGTGGAAGCTCGCCATATAAAATGCATGTCTTCCGTAAGGGTAATGGTAAGCGAAACTTTTATGTTTCTCCCTAACAAACCTGCTTCGTTGGAAGCTCCATTTTTTATTGGTTTGGCTAAAGGCCTAACCATAATATGCATAGCCTTGCTTAACCTACTGTCAAAACTTAACAAATAGTCTCTCAATTGTATTTAAAAAACCAAAAACAAAACATTTGATTCCGTACGGAATGTGTGATTAGATTCGTACCTTGCTTAAGCATATGACAGTTTCATTAAACATAGCAAAAAGTTTCCTAAAGTGCAATATGGTTTGCCTTAAGCCAACTTAAGCACATTATGGTTGGGCCTTATTTAAAATGATTGAGAGTGCTCTCATTTTTTGTACACACTTGATAAGCATATCAAATACACACATAACAATCATTTGTCTACCAAATCATTTGTGCAGACCTCTAGATCTGAACCGATTTTGCTGGATTTCAATCCCCAACTGCTTAGGATAACTACAAGCAATTTGGAACCAAAATTGTTTATTTCTTTTGAGTTTTTCGAAAGTGAGCGTGTTTTCAACAGACGGACATGGCTAAATCGACTTAGAATTATTCAAAGAGCCAGAATATATATACTTTATGGGATCTGAGATGAATAATAAAAAGTTTCACACGGAATGACAAACTAAGTATACAACTTCACAACTAATTGTGGTGGAGGGTATAAAAATCATGACATTTTATTTAAATATATAAATTTAAGTTTTAGAGGGCTTTTGGGAAATTACTGTGAGGTAACAAATAGTTTACAAGATAAAAAACCCTGATTTAAGTTTTTTCACGAATTAATTCCAAAAAGAATTCATTCTGTTAATTGTTTATTATTATTTTTTAATGACAGAATATTTTGTTAAAAATTGCAACAAGTTGTTGTGTTGAGAATTTAACTAGCAAAACAAAACGATGGAAATGCATTTAACGACATGCGCGTTTAAACGATTTTCCTTAAAAAGAAAATTCTGAAAAACTGTTTTGACCAAAAAAAAAACGAAAAGCAAACGAGACTAAAGTTATTTGACGTTAAAACTTACAAGAGATAACAAACAGTCAGCACTAAAAATAAACAAAGACGATTATTTTTCAATAAATAAATGGCAAGTTGAGAAACACACTAACTTAAGTTTTTTTTTTTTACTAAATTGCAATTTAGTAAACAAATTTAAAAATATAATAATAATAAATTCATAATTTAGTAAATTTAATAAAAAGCTAAACATAATTTGTAGCTCACATTGGAAAAATCAATAAAATACTTTTCCATATGTTGGGTTTGATTGTGCGTCCCCATTAAATATTGTATTCGATTAAACGTTTGTCTACAATTTTTATGTCTGAACGATTAAAAACCAGTTTTATTCAAAAATACAAATAAATTATTTCTTTTATTTTCAGCATTTTTAAACAAATGTCATCAACTCTATCGATTGTACTGGCTTTTATGATAAAATGGAAAATATGGGACGTTTACGCAGGGTATGTACATTTTTTCAGATTCCAAAGTAATTACGCATTTACTTGAATTTCCGCTTTTAGTTTGACCTTCTAACTTGAAATTATTTTCATAAAAAGTTCGTACTTTTTAGTTTAATGAAGCAAACAAATCAAGATATTGAATTAAGTACAAATCAGTGAAATTTTTATTAGCACTTTGTATGTCAGAATCGTTTAGACTTGTAAATGCAAGTGTTTGGGAGTTTTTTGTGTGAGTTGTAACCTAGCGAACAAAAAATTTAGCTCTAAGAAATTTAATCAATTTTTAATCAAAAGATTAACAAATTAGTTTGTCCATTATGTATTAAGATTTATTTTATATGGAATTAAATATGTATATCAACCTTATTATGGTTTTCGTTGGCGTAAAGAACACAGAGTGTGTGTTACTTTAATCTATTACAAAAATCGATTTGGGACCATTATTACGACTTGCCGTTAATTAAAGAAATGATTTTGTCCCACGTATAAAAAGTTTTTCATTATTACAACTTTGCTTTAAACTAAGCTAAATTTAAAAAAATGAAATAATACACAACTTGTTATACATCATACAAAATCCTACTTTTAACTAAGAACAAGTTGTAATAATGGCCCTAATCCACTTTTACACGATAAGTATTTTGCCGTGGCTTGTCAGATATAAAGTCCATATGTAATTGCACATGTCCGTCAAAATCAACAAATGCAGAAGGTTTATAATTTTTGCTTTAGAACGTTCGTTTTTGGTTTCATCAGATATAACCTAAAATCGCAAACTAAATAATGATTTTTATTTCTATTCACTTTTAATTGGTTTTCAGTTAGTGATAAAAGCAAAACTGATTTCAATTGTTTTGTCAGTTCAAAACACGCTATAATTGAAAAGTTGTACACTTCTAATTTGAGCTGACATTTACAGAAGCAAAATTTGTTTGCTTTTACATGACACGGAAAGTACACTGCTAAATACATATCATGTAAAAGTGAATTTAGTCGTTTACGATAACGACAACCGTTATAAGGCTGTAAAAATGTTTCTAAGTTTGAATATTTTAAAGTTGTTAATCGAAATGAAATAATTTTTTTTCTTAGCTGCTTTGTTTACTAGGTTATTGTCTTGTTCTCTCCCCCAACTATTAGCAACATGCTGGGTAATTAAAATTCCAAACATGCTTGGCCCATTGTCAACAGGCAAGTTTAAAAACAAACAAAATATTTTACGTTGACCACCTCTACTAGTAAGCCATCACACAAATCCAAACGAACACTACTTGTCAAACAATTACTTCTAAGCTTGTTGTTTAGTTTATTGCTTAAACTCATTGTTAACGGATCTTTAGGTTTAAATTGTTTAAAAAAAAAAATAATCGAAATAATTTGTTTTTAGCCGGCTACAACTGGTGCTAATGATACACAACTCTTGCTAAAATCATCACCAAATATTTTGGAAAATTTTCCCTACGAAGATTTTAAATCGAAATTAGATCGCACTCAACCAAAACGTATGACTTCACCGCCCGTACGCTACCAGCAGGCGAAACGTTCCCGGTCGCCCTTGTTTTGTGACACCTTGGAACGTCATGCCTTCATGCAAAATGTTGTCAATACCAAACCGTTTAAAAATTACGAGGCCCGTTATTCATCGCCCAGTCAAAAAGAGGCCACTGTGAGAAGAAGTTTGGAAGAGATTTCCAAAGACATTAAGGAAATTGAAGATTTTCTGACAGCCACCGAGAATGTGCTGCGCGAAGAGAAGGAAATGGATCGAGCAGAAATGAAGAAGAGACGCTCTAAAGGCGAGGGCAGTCCGAATAAGGAAAATAAGTCTCCCTCTCCTGCAACAATATCGCGTAAAAATTCTTCCAAGAGTATAACCTATAAAATCAATTCCTTTCGCAATCGTAAGAAGAAACCTGGATCACCGCGTTTTATTAATTCCCGTTTATACTTTCGTAATGGCCGTATTGGTTGTTTGGAGGCCGAAAATGCGACCTCTAATGTTGAGAGCACACATGCCTTGGTTAAGCATATTTTAAAATATGAAAATGAAAAGCCTCTGGTTAGTCCAGATAGTGTAAGGAGGGTGTTAAATGCTACCCCTACATCACCACAACATATGGTTGAAATTTTACCTAGAAGAGTTTCTACTGCCAGTACAGCTTCTTGCACTTTACCGGGTCAGGTAATAGAAGCATTAAATACCAAAAACAAAGAATCGTTTGAAATGCAGCCCACAGATGATATTATAACAAAAGCTACTGGAAAGGTTCTGTTAGATTTAGAAGACTCTGGGGTCCACAATTCTCCACAAACTGAAAGTTTTGGTTCTAGTAATCAGCCTCTGGTAGATGAAGATGAGCAGGATGTGCAAATTTGTTACGATGAATTGCCCGAAATACCTAATGAGGAACATAATATGGCGGCTTTAATGGATAGTGAAGTAGATCGTGTCGATGCTGATGTCCCTGTTAATGTCAGCATTAATCGTATGTCTAGTGCCGGCAGTTTGGATTCAGATGGACAACAATTTTTAAGAGATCAAGTAAGGCATTTGGTAAGGCGTTTCACAGCCAGGGCAAATAAGATGAAAACACGCATAGAAATGCCTCCGACTCCTAGCAGCAGCGCTTCATCCCCTTCCCCACCTCCGCCACCCATAAATCTCAAACGCACACTAGCCAACAGAAATAAGCAGTCGCCAGCTAAAAGATCGGTGATAATTACACCGCATCAATCACCCAATAAGAAACCCTTGTTTGTGGCCGATACTCCAAGATCAAATGTTTGGCTTTGTTCTAGTCTGTGCAGCAGTAATGACGATCAAAAGACTCTAGATCCCCAGGGCAAAATGTATATATCCTGGTTGTGTGTGGTATCCATATCGTTTCTCTATAATGCTTGGGTTATCCCCCTAAGATCGACCTTTCCTTTTCAAACTCCCGAGAACACAAACATGTGGTTGATTATGGATTTTTGCGCTGATATTGTGTATCTCGTGGATGTTGTGTTCTTTAAACATCGGATAATGTATTTGTTTGAAGGATTTTGGGTTAAAGACAAAAACCTCACCAGGAAAAATTATATGAGGAAGCTGCAATTTAAGGTGCTTTGAGTTTAATACTATTAAAAAAATGATTCTGAATAATTTGTTTCTTATTACAGTTAGACATACTATCATTACTGCCCTTGGAGTTGTTGTATTTCAAATATGGCACTAAAGCGGTTTATCTGAGATTTCCTCGCTTCCTAAAAATACAAAGTTTCTGGGAGTTCTTTAAGCTTTTAGACCGTGTCATATCTTCTCCGCATATTGTAAGTGTTTAGTGTTCTATTGGAATTTAAATTATTTTTAAGTTCATTAATTTTTTTATTCTCTCTCCGTTTTACAGGTTCGTATCACAAAAACTTTGCTTTATATGCTGTACATGATTCATTTGACGGCTACTCTGTATTATGCATATAGTGACTATCAAGGTGAGTGCTTCAAGCAATTTAAAAAAAAAAGCTTTTAAATATAAATCACTTTTGTAGGTCTTGGAGTTAATCGGTGGGTTTTTAGCGGTAAAGGACATCCCTATGTTAGATGTTTTGCATTTGCAACGAAAACGGCAACTTCTATAGGTCAGTTCTATAGGTTTAGTAAAAAAGTCGGTTTTAAAAATTTATTTTTGCGATTTTATTTTACTTCAGGAAAAAATCCGAAACCGGAACGAGAAGGAGAGCTAGTATTTATGACTGCAGCCTGGCTAATGGGCGTTTTCGTTTTCGCATTACTTATCGGTCAAATACGTGATATCATCTCCACCGCCACTAGAACCAGAAACGAATATAGACAACTTGAAGATGAGACCCTAGAATACATGAGACGCCTAAACTTGCCAAAAGATGTGCAGAAAAGGGTAAAGATGTGGTTTAAATTTACTTGGGATCAGCAACGTACTTTAGATGAATCCAATATATTGGACTCCTTGCCTATAAATCTCAAAACCGATATCGCCATTTCGGTTCACATACAAACCCTCTCCAAAGTTCAGCTATTTGCTGATTGTGAAGAAGCTTTATTAAGGGATTTGGTATTGAAATTAAGAGCTGTTACATTTTTACCGGGAGACTATGTGTGTCGTAAAGGTGAAGTGGGCCGAGAAATGTATATTATTAAGTTGGGACAAGTTCAAGTGATGGGCGGACCTAATAGTGACACCGTCCTGGCAACTCTTTCCGAGAGTTCGGTATTTGGTGAAATCAGTTTATTGGGTATTAATGGAGCCGATAGACGTACCGCTGATGTGCGTTCCAAAGGCTATGCCAATTTATTCGTATTATCGAAAAGCGATCTAAATGAAGTGATAGCGTACTATCCCAATGCCCAGGCGATATTGAAGAAACGTGCCAGAGCTTTAATGCGCAAAAATGCTGCCCGTGAAAAAGAAGAAAGAGCACGTAGTTCGGAACAAGCAGATGTTGTAATTGGAAATCCAAAAACACCCGAAAATCCACCCAAACTTTTACAAACTGTTATACAAGCTTTACCCTATGAATCTCCGGCCGTTATGCTAATAACACGAGGCTCGAAGCGTATGCGCAAAAAGAGACTTTCCATGAAAATGGAAACTATAGAAGATCATGAGGTCGAGGATCTAAATGAGGGTCACCACATAAAAGCTAGAGACAGTTTTATGCTCCACAAAGACTCCCGAGCCTATTCGCCCGATTTACTGTTATCGATACAACGAGAGTTGGAGAATAAAAATCAATTTATTAATTTAACCGATTCAGAAAAGGCTTTAATTATATCGACTTCCAGCAACAATTCAGAGATTGTGGAAGATATTGAGGAGTATGGAAAGTAAATTTAAAGTATAAAAAATAAATACTGTCTAAATTTCAAGAAGCACAAACATCCTTGATACTAAATATTTTATATGTTTGTTGTTAAGTTTAACAGTTTTAAGTTTTATCGTGTGAGTTAATTTGCATCATCATTTTCGTTTCTAATAAAATTATTTTTAATAAATAATTTATTAAATATATTTTTGGTGTTATATTTTATGCATAAAAACATGTAATTCAAAGAAATATATGAATGTGCTTTTGTTGTAAAAAAATTAAGAAAATTCGTAGTTTAATTTAACTTTAACTAGTAACGGCTAATAAATCACTGAATGCTTAAACGCTGGTTAAGATGAACTAAACTGAAATGTGTATGTAGTTACAACTCAACCGCTGTAAATCAGTGCCCCATATATATTATTTGCAGTTGAAAAAATAATAATGTGGCAGCACTGCGATATATGTTGTTAAATTTATATGGTTTATTTTGGTAGTTTTAGCGCCAAATTTTAAGCGTTTAGAGTGGTTTATATGTTTACTGATTTATAGATTTGCTGGTTTAAACACATTTTAAACCAAAAAGAGAATTAAAATTGCATTAATTTACTAGCCCTTAGCTGTGCCGAATCTTTGATATGCTCAACCGAGAGTACGAATATTTAAGGAGTAAGAGAAAGAATTACAAACCAATTTTTATTCAAACTGACTTTATATTGGATCTGTTGTTAATTATGGATCGTTTATTCAAAATTCGGTAGAATGAATTGTTTCATTCATTTGATTACATTTTTAATTAAAACTGATTTTATTTTTGATTAATTGTTTAATTGAAAAGTAATTGCCGAGAACTTTTTCTACAGGGTGTCTGGTACCAGATTAATATTTCCAAACTTAAATAAAAATCGTAATAATTGACACAAAGATTTATGAAGAGCATTTAACGATAGAATGGAAATGCGAATTTTATTTTTTAAAGAGTATGTCATCCAGATCTCTTCCGTCGAGTTGAACATACTGTTCAAAACAGAGCCTTGTTTTTCAAGAATTTTCGAAAAAAAAAATGGTCCAATTATCTCATTGTTGGATAAAGCACACCAAAGAGTTACTCTGGCGCAATGCAATGGTTTTTGATGTTTCAATCGAGGATTGCGGGTTCTTGGAGAAAAGTAACGGCTTGTTGACGTGGCCGTTTGAGTGAAAATTAGCTTCGTCGCTCCAAAATAAGGGACTTACAGTTCGAAAACGCTCCAACATCGTTTCACGAACATTTTTGCGTAAATCAGAGTCACTGTCTTTCAGTTCTTGAACGATTTGAATTTTAAAAGAATGGAACTTAAGATCCTTTTTTAAAATTTCATGAACAATCGCTCTTGAAAGTCCCAGTGAGGCTGCTCGTTTCCGTATTGAAAGTCACGGATTTTCACGTAAACTGAATTTAACCAGTTCAATATTTTCGGGAGTCCTTGAAAATTGACTGGGCCCTGGCCGTGGGGCATTTATAGCCGATGCAGTTGCGCGGAATCTCTGCACACACAAACGAATTAAATTTACACTCGCTCCATCTCGTATTCGCCGAACTTTGAACAAAATTGTCAAAGAGCAATTACGTAAGAATTATTACTCGTAAAAAATTTCCCCACAGCGAACGCGTGATGCTCACTCGACCACTGCGACAACGTGACTGACAAATCCGCACAATCGATAATTCCAACGGCACCACCCTCCCACCGCACCGTTTATTACTTTTTGAAATAATCGTATTTAAAAATATAAATTTGCCACCAGACACCCTGTATGAAGTGTATGCGAATTTTCGATCAAAATTATTCTAAGCAGTGAACCACATTTTTACCATAATGTCTTCCTTTATCGCCAAATCTTGCATTTGGAATTTGGAAAATCCATACGTGATTGTCGTTAAACAAATACATCCATCCACAACATATCACAGTTTGGTGCAGATTTAAGCTGTGTAAAACTGTTTTAATATTCATCTAAGACCCCATAAAGTTATAGTATTTATGATCTGAGTCCTTGAGTTATTTCAAGCTTGTTTCCGTCTTTTGTAGACACACATACTTTCGAAAGGCTCCACACGAACAATCCTACAAAATCGGCTTGGTAGGAAAAAAGTTGGAACCCAATAAGGAAAAATCACCTTAAAAATTGAATTTTTTGTTAAAAAAAAAACGACATAAACTGGTGACAAAATGCGCCGAATCTCATAAAATTTTGCGTAAATTCGTTTTATATGACTGCAAATCATACTATAAAATATTTTGGAGATCGGCCCATAACATTAAACCAGCTCTCGGAAAACACTTTAGTACGTCTAAAACCGTAACGAATACTGCTATTGTCGTAGAATTTGGTGTGTCATACAGGAGTGTTCTGGAAATCGAAAATGCATAACGCAGGAATGTGGAGGTTGTAGGTTCCCTATAAAGCAGGCTTCGGAAAACCGCTTTTAAATGTTGTATAAGCTCGTAAACAAATGTATTTACTGTACTCATTTTTGGTTAAATTTAGATTTTTTCGAATACTTAGAAATCAGTCTACATAATTTTGTGAAGATTGATTCATAATTTACCATGGGTTCAATATAAGGCCCCCTTCTGTAAGTCCTTTCAGTGTGGGTAAAACTGTTACGAATCATGATATTTTATAAAAATTAGATAGAAATTAAGTTTTTTATGACTAGAAATAAAATCATAAAACTGTCTGATGGTCGGCTAATAATTTAATTTTAGTTTTAACGGCAACCAATTTTAATACTGATGTTATTTTTTATAAAGACTGGTATGTATATAATTTATAAATCCCATGTAGAGCCTTCTGCAAGGCGAGTTCAGTACAAGGCGGTGGCACACTTTGACAGTTTGAACAAATTGTTTTGGTTTTGTAACATGGGGTTTTAACCTAACAATTTTTTTTTTCATAATAAACGACAAATTTCATATAAAAAAACGCTCACAAACATTTTAGAGTTTTTTTATGTAGACTTTGACGTTTGGTATGACTACAAATTGTCAGGTGACGACCCCATGTTAGTATTTTCCTTGAAATGGTAGAGATTTCGAACGGTAGACGCTAACACTGGAATGCAAAAAACCTTCTTGTTTTTGGATTGTTGTAGTAGTGCTACCACCTATTTTTGAATTCTCCTTGGCATACTCCTGAAACAGGTGTGACCAATGTTTCTCAGTTAATGAAGTTGTTAAAATTATTGAAAAAGTGTGAAACTCCTGATATATTCTTACCGACGGTATCAAACAAAGGCGGCATGCGTTTTCTAGTTGTCAAAAATTTGCATGCCCATAGAATTTGTATGAAGCATTCCTAGCGCGGCACCAACGCTTTGCAATTGAAATTTTTATTAATAAACAGGGCCCGGACTTTTATGCAGTTAAAATCGCGTTTTATGTGCATAAAAAATGCACTAAAAACAGAAATATATGCGCTAAAATTTTGTATAAGTGATAAAAAAAACCATAAAAAACAAAAATAGCATGAAGAATGTTAAAATTCAGTCTCATAAACGTAAGTAATGCACAATAACCACAAAAGTAGAAGTTAAAATAAAGTAAAACACAAATATATAAAGAAACGGTAAGACAATCGTGTAAATGAAGTCACTTGTAAAGGCCCAACTATAATATGCATAACTATGCGAGTACATGTTAATCATAAGTTAACCATATTGAACTTAAGAAAAATTTTTGTTAAATTTTTTGCTTAAGCAAAGTGCTAAACTGATCGCAATTACATACGAATCAAATGTTTATTGATTTTGTTTTTTAAAATGCTAATTTTCGTCGGCACCCTGATTGTGTGTATTTTCATATACACAAATATTTTGGCGACTAATATTTGCGGCCAAAAATTCGTCGTTTGTCCCAGTTGTGTTACTGGCATAAGTTAGCGTCCACAAAATACATCTTATTTATGGCAATATCAATTAACTTTAATTCATCATTGTTGAATCCTTTTACCACACCTTTGAATTGGCAAAAGTTTTTAGCATAATACATAATTGCTTTCAACCACGTCCCCAATCTGGTTATTATAGGCTGTAGAGGAAGACAAAAAGCTTTACAAAATATTTTTCCCATTAGAAATCAATTTTTAAAACAAGGTTTTTTCAAAATATGCAACAAAAATATGCAACATCAGCAATATATGCAAAAATATGCATTCAAAGCAAAATATGCAAAAATATGCACTAACAAATCGATGCCATTTTACTGCAAATTTCTTGATTCGCAAAGATATTTTGTCTATGGTAATCTCCGACTAACGAGAACAAATATGCATTTGCATAAAAATCCGGGCCTTGTTAATAAATAATGATAATTAAGAATTTTTGCCCAATCTAGCGGTTTTATCTCCATTTTTATTTCTATTATGTGGGGTTTAGTAAACAAAAAAGTTAGCACTTTTCGTGACCCAACGTTGACGCTCTTTTTTACCCCCCGTTTCCACATGCAAGTGCAAGTTCGAAAAACTCAATACACTCACACTTTTTCACTAACATTCACACAATTTTTGTACTTCCAGCCAATCGGCTATTTCCTCGAATTTTCGTTGATAATACGTATACACTACTTGCAAGTAATTACTTGCATGTGGAAACGTAGGGTTGGGTATGGCGTTCTGTCTCCCTCTCTTGGTTATGTACCGCTGAAAGATTCGGCACAGCCGAATGTAGCACGTTTACATTTTTTTTAAATAAAACAGCAAAAATATTTTTTGATTTATAACTTAAACTAAAAATAATTTAAATATATTTTATTTGTTTATAGCTTTAAATCAAAACAAACAAAAAATAAACAACATAAGTTGGACAAAAAAGAATTAAATTTTCTTTTTAATTTTTTAACTTGTGTACATCAATTATTTACTTGTTATTTTATTATTATTTGCATTAAGGTTTAAATGTACATATTTATGTTAAATAAAATGTTGATAATTTTTTTTAAGTGTTTGTTTACTTTGATTAAACTCCGTATTATTAATTTATGAGTTGTTATCTACAATATTATTAAAATGTATATAGTTTTCTTTAATTAAATTCATTTACAAGTACATATACAATGACATATAAAGCTCATAACAATAAGTCTGACTTTTGACAAAAAAAAAAATTCCTGGAATTTTCTTTTTTTCTATAATAAAAACAGCTGCTAAATTACAATTACTATGTATGTATTAGATTATTTTGTTAAAATAAACATAATAATTCAAAATTAAAAGAATTACAAATATTCAAAAAATAATAACGCAAGTAATCGTTATACCGTAAACGAATCAAAAATTATTCGATATTAAGGATTTAAATTATTTTAAAAATAATCTTTTAAAAAGCTTGATTGCTTGTGATTATTTTAAAGATATTTGCCTGTATTCATAAAAATATTTTAATTCAATAATGGTTTACAAAACAAATTTTGTATGAAAGCTTTCCTTAATAAACGTTTGTTGAATTTAATAATCGTTTATGAATACAACCCCGTATAGTGTTCATTTTTGGTTTTTTATTAATCATAATCAATTAGTAATCGGAAACAGGAAGAAATCGTAATTAATCCGTTACTTAAAATTTAAAATTAAAATATTCTAATTACTTATCATTACGATTAGCAATCATTATTTAACAGCCATGATAATAACAATAATAGTTTACAATACAAATTTATTTAAATAAAAGAAATTTATTCAACAAAGTAAAAATTAAGCAATCGAAAATAATAAAATTACAATAAATATTTTAAAATGTTGCTCCCTTTTCCAGCGGTAATCACAAACGAAATAAATTTTAAGAGTTTAAACTTAATAACTAGATACTGGACTAATGGCCGATTTCACCAATTTATTTAAATATCAATTTACGTTTAAAATTAGTTTTTCCTGTAAAAAAAAATAAAATTGTAGGAAGACTATATCTATATATGCCACGAGAATTGCTCCATTTTGGACTTACGAAAGTTCAAGCCACGGCAGCAACCGAAAGAATTCATAAAAAATGTAATTTCAATACTTTTTGTGACCATTAAAACAGATGCAACGGTCGTTACTTGATAAATGTGCCGTTTTCAAATGTCGGAAACAAACATCATGTATTGCAAAATTTTGCGCAGGATATGTCAAGTAAAATATCTGATTAAATTCTTTGAAATGTTTTGTTTAAGAAATGGATTTATTTTCAAACCAAAGAAATTGTTACCAAAAAAAAATTTTCTTTTTAAAGTAACAGTCTTTACATTTTAAAAAGTTAACAGT
Organism: Pollenia labialis; assembly: GCA_949318255.1. Lineage (NCBI taxonomy): Eukaryota > Metazoa > Arthropoda > Insecta > Diptera > Polleniidae > Pollenia > Pollenia labialis. Next base: position 206,642,726 of record OX439139.1, read on the forward strand.
TTTTTGTGTTTGAATTCATTTATTATGGGTAATTCAAAGTAGCATATTTTTGTTAGTATAAAGAAAATTAAAGTTAATCTTTCGGAAAATGACAGCTGGGTACAGACAGTGCAATTTACATGCAATCTGTGGCCGAATTCTGTAATTCGCTTAAGCTAAATCTCTATCGGTAAAAATATAAAAAGTTGATTTAGCGAATTTTTGCTACGAATGCAATACTGTAACGTGCATTGCTAAATTTGGCATTGCCATAAAAATTTAATTTGCCGCAATTTAAGCTTTTAATTTCATCGTTAAAATTTTTCAATTTTGTATTCTCTAAGACATTTTAGCGATCGAGATTTAGCTTTAGCTAAGCGATTTACAGAATGCGGCTGCTGTTTCAATGCAACCTCAAAATATCAAAGCGTTTTGATGTTGATGCAATCTGGAATAAATGATAAATGAATGAAAATGAATTTAATTTGCTAGATTGCGTAACTGCATTGCATTGTGTGTAACCAGCAATAAAGGCGGAAAAAAATTCTAAATAATAAATTAATTTTTAAGCTATAAGGGGTCATTTTCTGTGGAAACACCCATATATAAAAATAACTTGTGCTATGTTCGTGATTTTATAACTCGAGAACCACTCAGCCGATTTTCAAACGAATACATGCGTTGGAAAGGTCAACTTTCTCTGATGGTTTATAAAAAAACTCCCGATAGGTGGCGCTGTTGTCATGATATTTAATATTATTGATTGTAGATAGCGCCGGGGTCAAGTTATTAACGAAATTCTCCACTATTTCATTTTTTATTTTTATTTAGAAACTCCCGAGCAGCGCCGTTACCAAACAGCTAGTAAAAATATGAATTGATATTTAAATAGAATTGATGAAATTGGCCATAAATGTGATTATTTTCTGTCAATGTATTTGTTTATTTTATTGCACTAAATTTTGTTTCTAGTGTGAACGCAATAAAAGCTTTTTTATTAAAAAAAAAATAAATAATAATAATAATACTTTTTTAGCGTTTTTTAAACACTGATTTTTTCAACATAATATTAACTATTAAATTTACAAATATATTATTTAATAATATATAAAAGATAATTTTTGATTAAAATATTAATCTTTTGATTTTGATCCTGTGTCTTTTTTCATAAATTCTTTACATCTTTTTCATATTTAATACGGAGTTAGTTTGTGTTTAAGCTTTTTAATTAAAATTTTATTTTAGTACGTGTATTTTTTTCTTTTCAATATTTAAACATATTCTTAAGCTGTTTTTAAAAAAAAAGCGTTTTTCTATTAAATAAGCGCCTGTAACAGATTTGAAGTTTGGTGTTGAAATTCGGACGACATCTATTTATTAGTTTGATGGAATTTTTTCGTTATTTTAAAAAAGTTTTATTGAGTTGGTTTTTTGATTATAAAGTATAAATTTGTATGCTGTAACTTTTCGGTTGATTTGATTATAGTTGTATTGTGTTTGTTCATATTTTAATTGTTTTAAGCATTTGAAGGACTAGGCCTGGCATAATTCATATGCGCATAAGAACGAAGAAGCCGATTGTAAGGATATTGAGCTGCTGGCCATAATTCGGGCTTTTCGGTTAAGGTGTCAGATAAAGCTTGCAAGAGAACGTCTGTTTAGAAATAAAATTATTTACTTGTTCAAATACAAATTTTAAGTTTGTCGAACTTACGTATAACTTTTTGTTCCAAATCCAATGGAATGATACCCAATTCATGTTCACGTTCAAAGAAATCCATTAATTTTTTAATTTCCCTTTGAGCCTCATCACCGTGGGCCAAAGATTCAGTGAACATTATCTGAAAAGATAATACAAAAATATATTTGAAAACCTAAACACCTGTTCTAGAAAAAGAAATTGTTAACCTGAATCCAAGCATTAGGCCTTTCTATATTTCTAAAAATCTAAATTAATATCAGGCCTGTCACAGAAATCAATTCCGATCGAAAGTGCTTTCGTTTTATGTGCAGCAAGATACGAAATCATTTCCACTTTCGATCGGAATGGATTTCTGTGAAGGGCCTGTATATCTGAGGTCATTAAGTCCAATCCAAAAAGTTTTTATACCCACACCAGAATAGTGGAGAGGTTATTATTAGTTGGTGCTTTTTTTGTAACACCTTAAAATATTGGTCCCACCTTTTAGTTTAACGATCACTTTAGGAATCGATCTAACGATGTCCTTTCGGCTATTTGGCCATGTGAACCTTGTGCGCAAACTACATGCCATTTAAGAGGTAATTTGATGAAGTTTTGGTACATAGTTTATAATTGTCACAAGGAACAATCTTGTTGAAAATGGTGAGAATCGGTCCATAATTTCACACAACCCCCATACAAGCTTATCTGTGCCCATCTCTTCTTCTTATTTTGCTGGTATTAAGATTTGTTTTTTCCCCCAACTTGCATTATTAAAATCGTAATCCTCTTAACAAATTTAATTGGAATCGGTCCATATTTGACCTTAACTTCCATACAATTAAAACTGATTTAACTTCCCTGGTATTGTCATAAAAATTGGTGACATAGCTACTATGCCAGGATAAAATGTTGTGCTGTTAGTTCCAAAATTCACCATAGGCCCCATATATGTATATATCCTTCCTTAAATCACTTAAAGGCAAAAATATGTTCAATAGATGAAGATAACTTAATAATATTCGGAACAAAGAACATTTACATTAAAATTAGCCTAATTTGCTCTGGGTCCCAGATAGGATAACCTTTAGAAAAAATATTTTTAATCTCCTGGTGAAATAGAAGATACAGATTTGCTTATATTTTAAAAATCTATCATTATAAAAATAAGGAAGTAACAGAATTGACTTGAAAGGATCAAGTTTGTAGATCAGTTCCATACTTCAATTAAATATTGAGAGTTTAAATGAGTCCCTGCCTTGTAACGAACAATATTTGTAACTTTTTGGCGGCGTAGTATAGTAATTAAAGTGCTTGCCTACAAAACCAAGCAAAACAAAAAATGTTCATCATGGTTTTCGAGTTTTAAAAAATTAAGTGGCTTTAGCCCCGCTCCAAACAATCCATCCAAGAAGCTCTCTGACCTAACCTCCCCATGGAAAAAAGGATAACAAAATGGCAAAGGTCAGGCAGATGCCACCCCTAGGGAAAAAAGGTAGGTATCAAAGACTTAGCAAGGTTCCCTACCATTACACCACCAAATACACGGAGAACGTTGTACCCGCCACAGCAGACCAATCCTCTACTTAGCTGGAACAACAACCAATTAACGAAACTAATACAAGCCAAAATAATAATACTGGATGGATCGATACTAAAAGAACTGGGGCAGTGAAATCTTACATATGAAGACGCGAATACAACTATAACAAATCGTGTAAGATGAAGGTGCTTTGTCGAAGCTATACCGCGACCTTAGGACAACAAGGCTCTATATTACATGAAGGCAAGGTGCAAATAAAACCTTGTTGTCCTTAGGTCGCAATATGCTCCCAAAGGGGGTAATGGAGACAAAAATTGTTTAACTTGGCAACATACGGAATCCACTCAATCCAAAACTCATAACACACAATACCAACCCGTTGTGTCTTAAAACACAACTTATACTTGAAAAAAGTTGCCTTTTATTAAAGCTTTGGTTTAGTTTATAAATCGCAACTTCTCAAAACAATTGATTGTCTAATTCAAAATCCACTCCTTAGCGGACACAACATGGCCTGGCTATGGCGCGGGAAGTCCCCGCGTGCTATATAAATTTGGGAGGGACTACATAAGGAAGGTGATATCGGGCATTACGGGTCACTGTTTGATAGGAACCTACGCTACGATTATGGTCCCAGGTTATAATGCTACTGCAAAAGTTGTCATTATGATTTAGATGAGAAAACGGTTTTACACTTTCTCAGCCTCGGATCTAAGCTCTATATAATCTAGGACCAAGGTCGATCTCTCTTTTCTGCAGTGATTTGAAATGGATCGAGGTTGCAGTGATGTCTGGAGAATAATCTTGTGAAGAGTGGATTGACTTTGGCCACTGTTTCAGCGTATCTCAAAAGGAATGGTATAAGGACCCAAGTGGGAAGTAACTTTCCTAAATATTCTGGTTAAGGACCACAACCAGTCAAAGAATTTATGTATGTATTTAACTTTTTTACTAACCCGAGCTAATTTGTAGATAATTTCTTCCAAGTTGTATTCCTTATGCTGGCAATCGGTTATTTTCGGCCGTCTAGTTTCGCTTTCGTATTCTGTAATATCTAAGAAATGGAAAAGTTATTATTATCTATTTTTTAACTCAAAAGAAAAAATGTATCATACCCTGTCGTCCCTCGGCATTATTCATGGCCTGTAATTTGTGCCACAAAGAGATACTGTCCAAAGTTTTTGCAAGATCTATGTTATCAGGATCCTCAACATTTTGCTCCAAATTCAAATATGGTAAAGTGGGCTTAAGAGTGGTTGTCGTAGTGGAAGTAGTAGTAGTCGTGGTGGAAGGCATATGTTGGGGTACATGACTTTTCTGTAAAGTTTACAAAAAAGTAAATTAAGTTGCATATTTGTATATAAATTATCGGGATACCTTTATGGAATTGTGTCTTATTTCTTCTGGGAATATGCGATTAGCATAAGATTTTTGTAAATACTCAATACCCACTCGAATTTCGTGCAAAAATTTCAAGGCATCTTCACGAGTCATCTGAAAAGTGAATAAAAAAACATTGAAATGCCAGACCATTAAATTAAAATTCAATATTACCAAATCCTGTTGTATTAACTCCTCTACGGCTCTTGCTACACCAGCCTCATCTCCAGTCCAAAAAACATATTGAGCCATATCGAAGGAAGAATATTGGCCATTTCCATGTCTCAACAAACTCTCAGCCGTCTATAGGGAAGAAAAATTCATATTTTACTTTTAAAGTCGTTAAGAGTAATCTTTTTATACAAAAACTATTAAAAATAACAAACAACAAATAAATGCTATTTTTTGTATTTTGGGGTGCAATAGAATTTTGTTTGCAGTTTAAAGCCGATTGGGTATATTTTTGATTGCATCTAAAGCCAACTTAAAAATCCATTTTATATCTTAACGAGGTGCTCTATGTCTAGTATTTTAAACAATCATCATACTTATTAGTATGTATCTTATCTATGTATGTATATAAAAACCTTAGGAGTCATATGCGTAACTGAACGTCGTGAAGCCGATTTACGTAGAGCCGATTCATCGACAATAACATCCCCGATTAGTTGGCGTTCAGGTTCTTCCTCTTTATTGGGTTTCTTATTTGAATTAATAGGTCTCATGGGATTTAACTGAGGTGATTCTTGTGTACCGGGTGCCTCTTCGGGTACTTCTGGAATCAGAGGAGCCTCGGCACCCTCTGAAGGTTGCTGGTTTTCAGAAGGTTCATCTACCGGTTCATTGGGTACTTCAACATTGTCTACTGCTTCATCTACTGCATCAGAAGTTTTTTCCTCTTCATTGCCACCATCGTCACTCTCATCGGCATCTTCCTCATCATCTTCAGCCGAACCTGCCGAATTCGCCTCAGGTGCTTGTGTAGTCGTGGTAGTGGTGCTAGACGATGTGGTTGTGGAAGCAGTAGTTGTTGTAGGAAGAACTTCAGGATTTTGCCCGTATACTAAACGTGCGGCGCCATGCATACCACCCAAACGGCACTAAGAAGCAGTTTGTTTATTATAAAGTTTCCTTTTTACTGAAATTTTGGAGAGAAATCTTAAAATTAAACTTTAGGAAATTTACCTTAGCCTTAGGTTTATCGCCATTATGTTCAACTTTGCCACCATCATGGATCTGTAAAGTGGGTGGACGATGAGCACCCATTCCCTTAGGCTCATTAGCAGGTACTTCGGGAGTTTCGCCTACATTTTCAACACCAGCTTGTGCTGGGCCCTGGGTGCTTTCAACATCCGGTTTAGCTGATTCTAATTGTTCTTCAAGTTCAGGCAAACTTTCTTCCACTAAAGGTATAACTTCATCGGCCACTAGTTCATCTTTCTTTTGATTATTAAAATTTGGTAACTCATCATGATTGACTTCACGCAATTGTTCCAATTGTAAAACATCATCATCGGTCTGAAAAGTTTGTAAAAATTACAAAATTGTTATTGTTTTTTTTTTTAAAGTTTTAAATTAAAATTGATTTTTACCTGCGGGAAACCCATATTTTTGTTATTTGTTTCCGCATTTGCTTCAAGCGATCCTAAAAATAAATTAAATTGTGTGTTTTGAATTTAAAATAAAATTTAAGTATTACGCATTAAATATAATATTGGCATTTTACCAACTATATTAACATAATGTGGGTGGTAGGTATATTGTATAAGAATAAACCTTAAACTGTTGAACTGTATACTCAGGAAAATTTATTTAAGGTCGCTATCATCCTGTAGGTTTGTAAAAAGAAAATCTAGTTTTCCAACAAACCAATTTCAAAATAAGCAATTTTGATTTTTTTTATTGTAAGCTAACTTTATTCAAATGATCTTGAGTGTTCCACTAAGTTTTTACCAACAGCAACGTGGTATAGGAAGACATGTGTCAATAATCAGTGTAATCCACTTTGTTTAATTTTATAACGGCGCTGTAAAAAAAAAACTAAGAAAACAATAATGTGTAAGAGTCTCTACCGACTAATATCTACTGGTAAGAAAACACATTCAACCTCATGTTTGTTAAAAAATGTGTATCAGTCTTAAATAGACACATGTAACCATCACAATATGCTGACAAATATCTATTAGTCAATTCATGTGTAACCAGTTAACAGCAGTTGAGAAAAGAAATATAGCATAATCTATGAATTGTATAATGTTTTTGTTAATATTACCCAGCGGTAAACTTTTTGAGGACTTCTGTAAGACCTTCCTATACCTTTTTTAGATCCAGTACTCATGCTCGCTTGCCTTCTCAGGAGGGTGTTATGGAAGGCCTACCTGCTCCTTTCTATATGTTGTTTTTTATTAAGTGTAGGTATACATACATTTTGTGCGCCTACTGCGTCTGAGAAATAGGGGCTTCCAGAAGTCCTGCTAACTACTTATTTTTACCGCTGGGTATTGTTACATTTAGGGTGGTTAAATTTTAAGGGCCGATGTTGATTTGAATAAAACACAAATTATTTAGGAAATTATTGTCATTTATTTTTATTATGATAATATTGGTATGGTTCAATTATGTATGGAACATAATATTGGCCTAATGGCCGCCGCAATCTCGGCGGTACGCCTCCATCCGATAGTCCAAATTTTCGATGACGCTGCGGCATAATTGTGGTTCTACGCCGTTAATGTGCCGAATTATCTCATCATTTAGCTCTTGAATTGTTGCTGGCTTATCGACGTACACCTTTTCTTTCAATTAACCCCAAAGAAAGAAGTCCAGCGGTGTCAAATCACATGAAGTTCGTTATCATCTTACGATAGCGAACTCCATTCACAGTAACTGCCTGACTAGCCTCATTTTGGAAAAAATACGGCCCGATGATGCCGCCAGCCAATAAACCGCAGCAAACAGTAGCTCTTTGTGGTGTATTGGTTCTTTGACAGTCACTCTTGGATAATCATTCGCCCAAATGCGGCAATTCTGCATATTGACGCTTCCACTGAGGTGAAAATGTGCCTCATCACTGAATCACGAAGTGCACGATATGCATTTTGTGTTGAACGCCCATTTTCATAACAAGCCAGAATAACTTTAACGCGTTGCTCGATTGTGTATCTTTCCATGGTTCAAATTGAGAAGTGTCAAATGAAATGCAGAAAAAAAAAACTTGACGTTTAGGTGTGGTTCGCATTCAACATCGCCCTTTTACATATGTACACCAAGAACTCATGCAAATGATTCCCTAAAATTAACTTTTAACTATAATTTGTATACCCTTCGCCGAAGGTTAAAGTATATATTTTACATCAAAATTGGCAAGTGATACCAATACCGTTTAAATTGAATACCAGTATTGATACCGATACCAAAAACAGTTGTTTGTATAAAATACCGGTATACGTACACCGTTTCCCTTCATAACGGTATTATACCAGTACAATCGTTTCGGTATTAAAAAATAATATTAGTTTTCAAAAAGAAAAGAATTAAAAGTTTGAACACTTGTTCTCATATATTTGTTAACTTGACAATCTATGGTTGCAACTCTGTAATTGTTTTGTAACTTACTCAGATAATATTATACTTAGAACGGAACATAAGTTCTACAACACCATCTTTTGAAAATTTTTTGGTGTGGTGTTTGACAGTTTGATATACAAACGTTAAAGTTTTAAAAAATTCCGTCAGCCTTCTGAAGGGCCAAATACACTTATCAAAATTCTCATCAAGCATTGTGGTAGTACTAGTAAAAATGTGTTTCTACGTGTGACACCGATGATGCTGGATTGAAAATTAACAAAATTTAGATATGATGGTTAACATACATCCAACACACGTACACGAGTTAATTTGCCAGCGTGGCAAGCATTTGACTAGTGTATTTGGCGCTTTATTGATTTAAGTTTGTATTGTTATTGTGATGATAATATTTGTAGTTGAATTCAATAAATAAAATAAATATAATGCTTATATAAATAATAAAATAAAATAAAATATCAGCCCAATTATAAATTAAAATTTCCCGGCAGTTTTCTCCCTTCTCCCATTTTTCCTGTGTTAATTCATTTGTAAAAATGGGAAAAGGGAAAAAATTCCCGGGGAATTTTTATTCACAATTGGGCTGTATATGTACCCAGTAAAAACTACGCCTACAAAATAATTTGTTAAGTAATCAGGAAAAAGTAAAAATACTACTTCCAATTCTACTGAAAGAACCCATAAATTACACTGTGTGTTATTTTTTAAGTCATGGCAAAATAACCAAATACGGACAATAAATAACCATAAAGGACCAAAAAAAAAGACCCGTGTCTCCCAGTTTTGCCGAAAGTCATTCACTTTTTTTTATGGGCCCTTAAAAATTTAGGGCCCCGGTGTAATTTTTGCAAAAAAGTGTTCATTTTCTCAGGCTCATATCTTGCAAACCGTTCGGAATTTTGATTAACCCTCTGAGACAAAGTAGTAGCTCTTGGCATAAGGAACATGTAAAATCATCTTCATCTTCAAGATCAAAATCGCAACAAACTTAAAAAAATTCTATTTTTTTTAACCTTTTTTCCTTATTCAGGTCCATAGGTAGCAAACCGTTCAAAATTCAAGAAAACAATCAACTACAAAAATGTACCTAAGCACTAAATAAACAATTTTTTAGAATATACCGTTATTAAAATTATTATACCACTATACCGATATAATTAAAATACCGATACCGAAATAAAGAAAAGTTTAATACCGATATCTAGATTCGTTTCGTTACCCAACCTTGGTATATAAAATTTGTCAATCCGTTTATAGGGAAAGTTCTAAGTGCCGGTTCACACAAGTCAAGACTTGACGAGTCAAACTTGACTTGTGTGAACCGGCACTAATTGAAAATGGTGTATTCAAGTCTAAGTATTAACATGAAATTGAGGACAAAATTTTTCGTTAAAAATAGTTTAGTTGGAGATGACCATGTTGAAAACTGTTTTTTCTCTGCGTGTAGATAAAGAAGCTAACTTTTAAAAACAATAGGCATTACAAAGAGTTTAAACAACCCCTTTTTAAATATGTACTTATTACACTGCAAAGTTTTGGATTTACGCCAAAATCACTAACACAAATAATTTACACGCTCGTGCTCACACACACACACTAAAAAATAAATCGCATTTACATCATTGTTGTAGGACAGTTAGGGTTTGCATTAAAGCCTTAACCCTAATAGCAATGTTTTCATTATTATCTGATTTCAAAAATATGCTTAAGCTCTGAAAAGCTTGACTTTTATTTCCGAAGTCGGTCTTATTTCGAAAGTTTCCTTTGCCCCTACTGCCTACAAATTGTCACAATTACTTTCACTATTAAAATGTGCGATTAATCACAATTACAATTATAATCGACTTGCAAACCCTAAGTACAATAACAACTAGTTTTTATTATTCTGCTCTATTTTTTTTTTAATATAAAGCAAATCAATAATCTACTTATTTCGAAAGTTTCCTTTGCCCCTACTGCCTACAAATTGTCACAATTACTTTCACTATTAAAATGTGCGATTAATCACAATTACAATTATAATCGACTTGCAAACCCTAAGTACAATAACAACTAGTTTTTATTATTCTGCTCTATTTTTTTTTAATATAAAGCAAATCAATAATCTACTTATTGTTAGTTACAAAATAAAAAGAAATTGAAAATTAAACAAATCTTTAAAGTTCTGGAAAATTCAAATTATATAATTGGGTTATTTACAAGGTGTGCTATTAAGTCATATCGTCATAATGTCCTTAATAAAATTTTAAAATTGTTGAAAAAAAATATTGTTGTGTTTGAAACAAAATAAAAATGTTTATGCTGTGTTCATTATTCTGTCGTAACTGTACATTAAAATCATAATTATAAGCGCTTGCCCACAGCAGTCATATATATTTCTTTTAAATATTTTAAGGTGGTTCGGACATGTACCCAGAATGCCAGAGAACCGTCTGCCGAAACGAGTGTCAGAAGCAAGACCGCGTGGTATGAGAAGCCGAGGATGAAGAAGAATAACGTGGCAGGACACTATTAACAACATTCTGACAGAACAAGGAATCGAGCCTAGAATTGCCAAAACAGCGGCACTGGATAGAACGAAGTGGAGAAGTCTTTGCAAAAACCTCTACACTGCAAGGTAGAAAGAGGTCCAGAATAAGTAAGTAAGTAAGTATTTTAAGACATATGACTTTACAACTTTATGACTACCTTGTAAATAGCCCAAATACATATGTACTGGCTGTTAAGACCCAGCAATGCCCGGGGTCGATAAAATCATCGTAATGTTAAATAGACCATGTTTTTCCATACGTTTGGGTTACTTTTGGAGTAGTCCTAGTCCCTTGTGGAATACATTTTATTCGCGTGTTTGGACTAGTACTAATATTTGCAGGGTATAAAACATAGTGATGGTTATTAAAAATGTTCAAATGGTAGCCGTTGTGCAGAAAAAGTACCAAGTGATTTTAACGGTATAACAGTATTTTGCGTACATAAAAATACATTAATAATTAAGTACTTGATATTTATATTAAAGATTTACAATGTATACTTATAATTGCCGTATTCACAAAACCCCTTGTATCGTTGTATCAATTGTATGTTAAAGAAAGTACGACCTCTTTTCCTGTTTCGACGACTTTTTTTCTAAACCTTCGAGTAGCGAAGACAAACAAACGAGCAGATAGAAATATTCAATTTGGTCTAGTCGTTTTAAGTCGACTGCTTAAAACCAACCACGATTCAGTTTTATATATGTAAGAATATAAATATGTATGTAAAGATATATGATTGAAGTATAAATATTATTTAATACTTACTGTGTAAACGAGGCATTACCAACGAGGGAAAAGAAACACTAAAATCCAACAGACACATCGAAACAATGAATAGACCCAGTACAAAAGCTGGATTATGTAAATTCATTTTGGATGGCGATTAATTTAAACGGCTAAAAAGAAAGAAAAATACCAAAAAAAAAATTATTTTATGAAACCAAAAGAAAAAGTTAAATAAAAGTTTTTAAAAATTGTATTTATATAACTTTTAATAACTTCAATTTAACTTTCTATTTAAAATGAATTCACCTAACAACAACATAGAAAATTTAAAAATAAATGTTGATATTTCTCTTTAAAACCCCTTTAAGCATGATAAATTACAAAAGTAAAAATAGAAAACAATGGGTGGTTTGTTGGCTTTTAGATATGTGTGAATTTTAATACAGGCATGCGGGAATGACAAAAAAAAACATTTAAATAAAAATTAAATGAAGAGAGAGTACTTACTGTATTCGCCCTTCACCTACCACTTACTAACACACATTATCAAACAGAATTTAAAAAAAAAAAAACAACAAAACGCAGCCATCTTTAGACCGATCTAGCTAAATTTTAACAGCAATAACTTTCGGACTATATGTGATATAAATATTTATATAAAACAACCTTGTACACAACATATTTGGGGTCTTCGAAAACCCATTTCAACCGATAGACGGACAGACGGACAGACGATAAAACTTCATGGCATTACTTTGCCAGATGACGATTTTTTGCTCTAGTATTGCTTGTCTAGTCTTATGTCAAAGTTTTGTTTATGTTTACAAAAAATCCACGTTTTGTGCTGTGATTATTGTATTGCATTAAAGTGTTTGATTGTTTGAATTAAAATTAAATAAAGTAACCACAGTGAAATAAAAATTGACCAAAAATTTATTTATTTATGGCGTTCGGCGGCAAAATTTTTATTTTAGTTTAAAATAATTTTTGACGTATACGGAGACTGATTTTTAATTTTAGTTGTAATATTGTATTTGTTGCCTTAGTGCTGCCACCTGTATTATTTAACCATGCTTCATGGGGTCTAAGATCAGTACTGTAGAAATAACAAAATGAATGACAATGTTATATGTAAATAGTATTTCCTTTCCACCTGCGGTGAAGGGTATAAAAAGACAACGACTGGAATATACATATCTTTATTCAAATTTTATTTAAATTTAGAATGTGCTATTAACTTTCTTCCCTAAACAAAATTGAAGCCATGGTCAATATTAAGATATTTAAAAAATATTTTAATTAAATCCTGACTGGCCTGTGGGCTAAACAAGCAAAAAATAAGCCGGAGTACTTAAGAGCATATGCAAATATGTATGTTGGCCCTAAAGTTATTTTTCTTCTTTAACAACATTGTTGTATGGGGGTGTGGGGTATACAAATAAATTAAAACAAATAACAAAATGAAACTAAACAAATACTACAACAAGATTCTTGTGCAAATACACATTTAGCTTGTGGCTAAAATTTGGTATTCTTTCATTCTTTTCTTATTTTTCGTAACTGAAAATAGCAAATAGCAAAACAACACTATCAGTAATAATTATTTTAAAAATCGATAATAAGACCGTATAATAAACAACCCAAACATTCGACGTAACAAACATCCATAAAATATACAAGAAACAAGCATACAAGAAATATTATTACACCATAAATAAGAAAATAATATTAAAAAAATGTATTCTGTGCCAAACTTTTAAAACAACACAAAAATTGGAAGAATAATAAAAACAAATAAATCAACTAACAAAAGCTTGTAATAATAAAATTGTATGTATAAAACACTAAAAATGGGGCTTAACGAAACGGAAGTTGCCACTAACTTACATCAACCCACACTCTTCCGCTCCTTTACTCATGCTTCAAAACACAAAGTGCACTCAGACCTTAAAAGTATGCAATACTTTTTGTATTTCCATAAAAACTATGCATGTTTAGGTATTATGACGGCCCCTAAAAAGTGAATGCATTGTAGTAGTCCACAAAACACATTTGTGAAAAATTCAAAAATAGAGAAATCCATAGTATAATCAGTACCAGGTATGTTCATCAGGGAGAGTTTTTATTATTTACCCATGTAATGTTACATTAATTTATTTGATTTTTGACGCTTGTTTTCTTTTGTTTGACATTATATGGGTTTTGAAATTGAGAACAAAACTTCTAATGACTATACCTTGTACTTATTCTACCATGGAGAAATCTTATTAATAATCGAGGATGTGATGGAAATCGATTTTAAAAACGATACGATGTGAAATTTTATATTATATACGTTAACTGAAATGTATTCTCAATGAAAATTTAAGACTATAATTCAGAAATAAATTTTCAAATCTCTCGAAATTCATAAGACCTTTTAAAAACGTTCGTTTTGATATCAATCGATTTCCATCACATACCTGAATAAATTTTGTATTCCCGAAAATAACTTTGATAATAAATTTGCAGGTGCTCGTGCAAAAAAAATGAAATGGCAAATTGTTTTCGCTTTTTACGAAAACAATAAAATTAAAGGATAGCTTACATCATTTTATACTGTGTATTAATACATGTCAAAAACTCAAGTTATATGTAAAAGTCTGATAGTGTGAATGCATGTGTGATGAAAATTACAAGTATTATGAAAAAAAGTTTGACATCCCATACGACTTCATCGTTTTTTGAAAAATTTCTAAACAATAATACTTTTCATTGGATCGGGGTTGCATTTTATTTCATGTGTGAACGTTTATACTTTGTGTGATGGTGTGAACGCAAACTGTTATCTTAAATTAGAAATTCATTAGATTTCTATCTCACAAAGTACATACTATGGAGTACGTAAGACTTGTGAGATAGTGTAAACTAGCCTTAAGAAATTAATTTTTTAATTTTGGTTTTTTCTTTTTACCCACTTACAACTACAACTCGAGTCGGAAAAAAAGCCAACCAATTGTAGGGTAATTTAAGAAAATATAAAATCACTGCTTATTGTTGGTGTTTGGTTAAAGCTTTGATATTGTTACAAGTAGAATTTTGAGTGCCTATAATTCTTATTCGCTTTACAGTTTTATTTGTATAATATTTTTAGCTTTTCTAAAATCTTTGAAAAAAGGTTTCCTAATGATCTGGCCAAAGCAACCAATGAAATGCGCATAGAAACTAACTTTCCCTCAACAATAAATTTCAGTGAATTTATCAAAATTAAAATTGGAAATTTTGCACGCCATAGAGAAATTTTATTAATAATAAATTTTGTATTCCCGAAAATAACTTTTATAAACAATAGTGTATTTACTCTTTTTATACCCCTTAGCCCAGGCGGATGTTCGTTTTTATACATGGTTGTCATTCCGATTATAATTTGTTCTTAAGCCCTATTGGAGACTTCCGTATATAGCATGTACGCATCAGACTTTTCAAATATCACTGCAACTATTTTTTTTAAGTTCTTAATCCCACCACGCATGGACAATTTTGTACTGATAATAAAAATCCCTTTTTAAGGTAATTTCGCTGAAAAAAGTTCCCTCACCGAATACAAGATTTTTTATACCCACACTACAGTATTGAAGATGGTATTGTGCATTAACGATGTCGGTCGGGCTGGCTGGCTGTCTTTTCATGATAGACTTGTGCACAAAGTACAGGTCGCAACTTTGGAGAAAATTTGATAAAATTCGGTACTAAGGCTCTAATTGGCACAAGGACCAGGGTGGGAATTGGTCCATTATCTCACATAGCCCCGATACAAGTTTCTTTCCGAAATAGGGTATTTTTGCCCATAAACCATCTTATTATGTTGGTATTTAGATGAAATTTGGTCTAAGCTTATTTTGCTGCAATCTTAATCAAATTATCAAATAGCCCTAATACGAATACTGCTCCCAAAAATAGCTTTTAATGCCATAACTTGTAAAAATTGGCGATACCAACTTTTACGATAACTACTATGTCATTACAAAATGTTGTCCTGTACCCATGTTCTGTGACTTTAGTGAAAACTTCTCGCATCGAAAAGATGTGAAAAAAAATATTCCATAGTTTCTCGAAAAGTGAGCAAAAGTGTGTCTCTAACTAATGTCGAAAACTATCAAAAGAGATTACGTCGTTACGTTATAACTAAATGTCATAATATTGCACTCGAAGACGTTGAGAACGCCAGTAACACATAAGGCCGTGTCAGATACAACTTTTTCGCTTTGCGTGACGTTTCTTACTTGGACAGAAAAGCGTAATGCAAAAGGTGTATGACACAATAAAAACTTTGGCAACACTCACGCATTGTGTGTTAAAAAATAAATCAATAAAACCAATTATACTAGCATACTGTCAAAGCGCGCAAAAATATTTAGAATTGCCTAACTTTTCGCTTCGCTCTGCATTAAAAGTACTTTATGTGACATGTTTCGTATAAGTATGTATATAATCTTAGATTTCAAAGCGAATTTCTGAAAATACAACCGTTGGCTATCGACTTGTCAAAGCGAATTTCTGACGCAACGCGAAGCAAAAGTTTTATCTGACATGGCCTATATCGTTCACGGCGACCAAAACTTACTGTTTCTTGTTTGCAAACGTGCTTTGAAAACATTCTTATATTTTATAAAAATGTTAAATGCAAAATAATTAAACAATGAAAAAATGTGCCAAGAACAAAATATTTTATTATTATTCTTTGCATTTTGCATTTTTAATTGTTTTTTACGCCCCAATTATGAGTTACATTCGGTAAACGATTTTCGCTGGCTATCGAGTTTGAGTTGGCAGCACTGTCGAACATTTCGTTGTGCATCGAATTTTTCAACGAAAAGAAATTTGCTTTCGACGGTGCAATTTAATGTAAAAAACTTGTTGAAAATGTACCTATTTGTAATTTTGTTTTCTGTTCGTATACCAAATACTATCTATTCTTTATCAGTTTTGTTCATTTCATGCAAGTCCAACGTCGTAAACAGCAATTGGAAACGCTCAAATTCCTTATGGAACAAAATTCTTCTTTGACAAAATGATTTGCAGCAAAAAGTGGGATGAAACCCCACTGAAGCTAAATTATTTGAAAACAATCATAATTCCGCCGTGGACACGTTTAACTTTAATTTTATTTTTTAAATTTGTGAACAAAAATTTTTTATTTTAAGTGACAGCTGATCAAAAATGTACTACTGTGAATTAATAAAATCACAATAGTTAATTTTTATCGAACGTGCGCCATAATACCAAATGAAAATTCGTTCGATCAGCTAATTCGACTTCTGTCGAAATTCATAATAGGCACCAAAAATAAATATACAAAACTTTATTGATTTGTGTTTGTGTTTTATTATTTATCGAAAGCTATTTGCACTAAGAATTTAAGAATTTTGTTGATAAAAACGTTTATTTTGATTGCAGAAGTGTAAAATTATCAGGAAACATTAATTGCAGGATTCTCGCAAAATTTTTAACAAATATGGTAAATTAACCAGCGTTTAAGCATTCACTGATTTATTAGCCATAAATTTCTTAAACTTACTTTAATCTTGAATTTTTTTTGTTTTTGTTATAGTTATAATAAATACTAGATTAAGTTATTTTAAGCATACTAGACAGTAAGAAATATATGAGAAATTAGTAAATAAATAAATAAATAAAAAAAATTAGGCGGTAATTCCGGGATTATGATTTTTATTTTCCTCTTTCTTGCAAATTTAAAAAGCGCGGGAAAAAACTCTAATCATAATTGATCAAAAAGTCGATTTTGAATTGTTTTGTAACTTAGGGCTTATTTGGAACCATATGACATAATGTCTTTTATACCATTCAATAGCAATTTTATACATACAAATAACGTTTCATTATTATATCCTTATCTTGTAACTTCAAATGTAAAGAAAAATCTTTTTAAGTTACTGATTTATTATATGTATGGTATATATGTAGGTACACAATACTCCAATACCCCGGTTTGCGTCGCTAATTGGGACCGGAAAAACTCGACGCAAACCGAAGTACGATTTTTCATATTTACATTTGTATTGATTTTCATTTAATTGGCTCTGAGATTCATAATTTTAGCTGAAAAAATAAATTTTGATTTGATAGACTTTATAGCGGATAATTTTATTTTAGATCTTCAAATAAAGTTAAAGCTTTCTTGTGAATAACCTTTTGTCTGAAGGGCATTTATTGCTGATTTTGATCTTCAATCCAAATAGAGTGCCTCCTTTTTTTATTTTTGTAACCTGTTTCTTTTGAAACGATGTTCTTGTTTCAACAAATTTCTTAATTTTATCAGCGTCACTGGAATAGCAAATGGATTCTATAGTAGAAGGGGCTAGTTCACGGTTTCTTTCAATATCAACAGCCTTTTCCCCTGATTTAGAAAGCGTCAAAACGCCCAGTTTTTATTCTTAATTTAACTTTACTTCAGCAAATGTAATTTGAAACCAGTTGCAATCAGCAGACAACATTCACATACATACATATTTGCATTAGATTCAACGGGAAATATCCTTTTTCTGTTTAAGCTTTGAACAAACATTTTTAATATTAACGACGCATATCGAAGGACTAGCGACGCAACTTCGAATCCCTGCAACGTAAAGTGAAACAAAAACGACGCAAAACCTAAACGACGCAAAACCTAAGCGACGCAAACCGGGGTATTGGTGTATGTACCGTTTGTACCAATTATGTATATCCCGAATCTTTAGAGTAACGGTGTTAATTTAACGATGTCCTTCGATTTAACTGTCCATGTGTTGATGGAAATGGAGTTTCCAAGGACTCCAGATTTCAAAGGGAAAATTTTGCTATTGAAAATTTAGTCAGGTCGGACAACAAATAGCTGTGATATGAGCATAAAAGCCACAGCTGTTTCCAATTGCAATTGTTTCCAAGCGCAGCTGTTTGCAGTGATTTTCTTCGGGTGTGTCGTTTGGCGTAATTTTTTTTTTTTTTGTTTATTTACATTTTTTAATAAGACATTTTGACATTTGCTGTCTCAATTCTAGCATCAAAATGCCTGTTGTTTTTTTTATTGTTGCATTGTTGTAGCACTGAGGTCACTTTATTAATACATTTTGGCATTAAATTTCTGTTTTTGAGGTAACCTTTTAATTAATGTACTTCCTTTTCATTTTCACGTAAAAAAAACTTAGTAAAATTCTGGTAGTAATTTTTGAGGCTGCAGTATAAACTTTAGAGCATTTTCACACAAAATTTTAGGTCCGATTTAAAAAAAAAAAATATTTTAATATTTTTGTGTAACATGATCTTAACATTTTTTCATATATCGCTATCACAATGCAATAATGTCATAACGCAGAATTGGTCGATATTGGGTTAGTAAAAGTGATACACAAAAACTTGTATAAAATGTTACGTTTTTATTGATTTGCAAAACTTTTCTTTTCGAATATGAAAAAAGCAATTGAAAACTTAGTTTCCATTTTGCTCGCTTTCAACTTTTCTGCATTGTGACTTTATTGTTTTGAGGTGTCGTAATGTATAAGTTTAGTTGTCAATCAAGCGATTTTATTTCATTTAAAAAGTATTCAACTACGTAAATTTTAACAATTTGCTTTTGAGACAAAAACTGTGTTGGTAATCCTCTGTTTCCTAAAAACTCTGAAGAGGAATAAATTTTTGTCTGGGAAAAAAACTTTTAATCAAATTATTGTTCCAATCTGTGTTAATGGTGCTGCATATCGGACGACGTTGGAAAATTTTGTTAGGCCAGCTGTGAAAAACCATATTAAGCTGAAGCCACAGCACTATTGAGAGAACACCGCCAGAATAGCGGAACGATTGGCTTTTTTATATTAATCTTATAAGTTTTCATAATTGACAGACTCCCGTACAGTTAACTTGTGTCGTTTGTATTCTTTTTTAGTTTGTTCTTTTTTCGTTGAGTTGAAATATTGAATTTTATAAACTTTTCTCATGATTTGTCTTTGTTTTTAATATTTTTTTTATTTTAATGATAGTGTTTTATTATTGTTGTTTTATATTTATGTATCTATTTTTGACAGTTCATATTATAACATATTTGTCATTATATTTCTCATAACAACTGTCACAGAACATTTATTTTATTACTTATACTAACACTATTTAAGAGTCCACACGTAAGATAAAACTCTCTGCGATTGAATTTGACGTTTGCCGATATACAAATCTTATAGCTTAGCTCACGTGGAGACCCCATGTAATGAAATTTGTCATAAGAACTGTCTTATGACATTTGTTATAATACTATTAACAACACGTTGGCTGTGAACGGAAGGCTGATTATCAGGTTATATGTTTATGTAGTCATATTAACAGCAACAAAAAGAAAAAGAAAGACAAACATGAAAAACAAAAATGTACTTTGGACTTCAAGAAGAATTATTGACAAAAAGTACGAAAAAACAGAGGTAAAGAAAAAACATGTAAAATCAATTAAAAATGGATAATCATCAAAAAAACAAATTTCGATCTACCAAAGGTTAAAATACAATTTGGTTTAAGGATTGTTGTTTGACTATTGACGTCAGCAGTCGTCGATGGCTGCGAGTGTAAGACGACAAATCCCTCTGAGGAGATCGAGTGGTAGCGTTCGAAACATGTCAGGGTAACCAGCCGCCTGGGTTCGAATCTCAGGTCAGTCAAGAATGAATGATTATCAATAACAATTTTAATTAATTTTCATGTTGTAAAATTCCTTTCTTCATAAAAATAATTTTATGAAAATTAAATTTGATGAACTTAAGCCTGATTAAAAATATTGAAAATTTGGATTAAAAATCATAAATAGTTCAACAAAATTACCACAATACTAATTATTATTTAATTATTCTCAGAAAATGTTATTTGTTCAAATAAATTAAATTAATTAATATATTGCATCGAATCCTGCTTTCCCGGGAAATAAAAAAGTCCGGGAAAAGAAAACCCCTAATATAACTAACATAATAGGGAGATCGATCGAATAGTATTCGACCAGTTTTAACCGGTTGTTTTAGTTTTGCCCAATACGAATATTTAAAAATGTCCACTTGTTTTGAATATCGAATAAACCGGTTATTTTAGTAAAATAAACCGGCTATTTTAGTAATGTGTTATTTATATACGTTTTCCTTACTTTTGTTATAAATGTACCCGGAATTTAAGTATTTTTCTAATTGAATATCTGGCAAACTTGAACTTTTTATAAAAAATGTCAAAACAAAATGTAACAAAAGTCAAAAAAACATTGTGTTCAATGTAAATACAAATCGCTTATATAAGCGCGTGTTTATGTAACAAAAATCAAAAAATACAATAAAAAAAAGTTCATCTTAAAAAGTAATTAGCAATTTGACAGTAGTCTTTATAAAGATGTCACCTCTGTGGATATTTCTAACTGATTTAAAAGACAATGGTGTTTAAAGGTCCTTAAAATGATAAGTTGCAAAGGTTTTTCAACGCCACGACTTATTAATTACTTTTAATAAGTCTACAAGCTTGACATAAATATACGCCAAGTAAAACTTGACTCCGTTCCAAGTAGTTTTTAAGAGACTGCAAATAATACTTTACTAAAATATGCTGCCAATAATGAATGCAAAACTCTTTAGTAGTTCTATGCTGCTTCATGCTTAAAACTACACCACACCGGCGAAATGAACGATATGGAAAAATTCTTCAGTTTTATTTATTAAATTACCAAGAACTTAAAACAAAAATGAAGGAATCAAACAATCTCATGGAAGGGTTTAATTGTGATCAACGAATTGATAGATATTTCATACAAAAAGCATAATCATATTTCTATTCGTTTCTAAATTGCTGAAACAAACAAAAATTTAATGTATAATCCTGGATAAGAGGTTTTGTTTGCAACTTTTCAGAAAATATGGCTGAAACCACCAACAAATTAAAACTCATTTAATATAAATTTGGGAGAATATCTCAAATAATAAATTTATTAAATTCCTATAATTTTTTAAGACCAAAGTTTTTCAAAAAATTCTAAAGCTACGTTCACACCTATTAAATATTTGAAGTCCAACACGTAACCACTAGTTTTCTTAAAGAATTGTTGGCTTTTGCAAAACGTTTGGCTAGAGCAAACATTATTTAAGGATTTCTTAACTACATTATACATACATATGTAAATGCAATTATCATCTTAATGCCCAACCATAATGTGCTAAAGTTGGCTTAAGCAAATGTACGAAACATGTAAATCATATAAGGAAACCCATATTGAACTCAAGAAAACTTTTTGTTAAATTTTATGAAACTGTCATTTGCTTTAGCAAAGTGCGAAACATTCCGTACGGAATCCAATCTTTGTTGATTTTATTTTTGTTTTTTTTAAATACATTTGAGAGACTTTTTGTTCATTTTTGACGGTAGGTTAAGCAAGGCTATGCATATTATGGTTAGGCCTTTAGACATAAAGTTTTGCAAATAAATAGAAATTGTTAAAAATAAAGCTAAAGTTTTATCAATTAACTGGTCACGCTTTTTTTATTGTCAAATATTTGCTAGGTCTGAACATACCTTAAGGCATATCTATGTATTTTGTTGTTTCCTTACCTTCGTGAATTGTTTTGTTTTTATTCTAATTAACTTTTTTTTACAAAAACTAATTTGATTTTTGTATTTTAATGTATTCGAAATAAAACCGGTTAACTGGTTATTTTTAAAATGCTTAACCGAAACCCGGTTTTTTTAAAATTGCAACTATTCGGAATATTCGAAAACCGGTTATTAAAAATAGTCGAATAATCGATCTCCCTACTAGTGCTAGGAAACTATCGATACTATCGATAGTCTTAAAATATCGAAAATATCGATAGGAAAAATATCGATATTATTATTATTTAAAATACAGATATGAAGACATGTAACAGCAGCTATACACAAGCAGTTTTTTACTTGTTATAATTAATTCGCGCTGAATTACAGCAAAGAACACAAACAACAAGAATGGTAGGTGGTATGGATTGATAAGATGTACTTTTTTACTATTAATAAAAGGCCTTTACGTCGCTGTATAGGGACTGAAATATCAAATATTTTTGTAATGTTGTGAAAAATTGCAAATAGAAATGCAATTGCAATTGCGAGTATAGAATAAAACAATGATCGACCATTAGAGAAAAAGTCCGCTAGATTGAATACCTTTCGGGTTGAGAATCAAAGCCAATTAAGAACATTATCGAAAGTTGCAATAAAACATCTTATAGTCCCTGCTACTGCGGTTCCTTCAGAAAGGTGCTTTGCAGCAGCACAATTTTTAAAAACTGTCATTTAAAATAACGTGCAAACATACATACGTTCAATAAAGTGATAAAAACAACGAACTGTAGCCTGATAAAAAACTTGTTAAAGTTTTCCTGCTCAAGTACAAACATTTAGTCGATAGTAATATCGATATATCGATAGTGAAATCTGAACTATCGATAGTATCCCATCACTACTCACCACTACATAACCATAGAACCTGATAAACAGGGTTCCGTCCAACTATGATTGAGTCTACACGTAAGATAAAACTAAGACGATGGGTGATATAACAATTATATCTTCCCTTACGTGGAGACCCCATGTTAGCGATATATTAATTTTTTCGCAAACAAGCGATTTTAAATGGCCTCTACGTTGACCGTACTTAACATCTCCTGAGAGTTTTCTGGGAATATATTAAAGAAATAGTGTTCAAAAGAGTGAGCAGCCAAAAACAATCATCCATATTAATCCAGATTAATAATAGAATTAAAATCATGGCCATTACAAACGAAATTTGGCGAAAAGTTAAAGAAAATATGTTAAGAATTCTTCAAACTCTTCTTAACATAATATTCCAAAGCTAAGCAAAAATAAAACCCCAAACTTTTAAAAAAAAAACATAATAAAATTCGACAAAAAAAAATAAAGTCATACCGATCATATGATACCCTACACCATAGTATTTAAAAACAAATTTGTGTACCCTATTTGGGATCACTGGGGAACCATGGACCCGCCGTAACAAAATTATATTATAAGGTTAAGATTCATGTAAAAGTACTTTGTACCAAATATTATTAAGACATCTTAATATATAAATGATATTTGTTTGCCTTTAAGTGATTTAAGAAGAGTAAGTAAGAAAATAAATAAATTTCTTACAAGTTCGGACTTTTTCGGCGCCGACCCAATTATGTTTATATTTAAAAAAGGACTATAAATCTTTTAAATATATTCAAAAGTAGTGCTTTTAAAATGGTAAGCAATTTATGAGTACAAAATTAGAATTTATATTGGTTTCTTCTAATCAATATTAAAGAATGGATATTTAAACATGGTTTAAACGATAAATTCAATGAAAAAATCAGTAACTTAATTAAATAAATTCCTTTAAAACACTGTTTGCTTATACGTAGTAAAATAATTAAACGTTTTTTTTTTTTTAATTTTATTTAACATTTTATATCAAAATAAAACACACATTATCTAGGTATGTAAGACCATTCAAAAAAAAGAAAACATTAAACCATATTAAATAAATATAAGACAGAGAGAGAGAGATAGAGAGAGTTATGTGGCTGTTTGTGTAAGTTTGTTATAAGCAGGTGAAACAATACACAATTCTATGTTTTTTAATCCATTTAAAAAAAGAGAATTTTTTTGAAGATAATGATGAAGGAAATAAAGGCGATAATAATAAAGGTCCTTTGAGTTTAATAGCATAGTTACCGTACAAACACACTTATGTTGGTCAATCAATTAACACTCTTTTATTTTTATAACAGTTTAGAAATCTATAATACTTATACGTATTCGTATTTAAAGAAGACTTATTACTTATACGGCTAGAGGCTTTAACACAAAATTTAAATCACCTTTTTTATTAACACTGTTTTTAGTTATCTTTAACTTTTTTCCAATATTATTGAAATCAATTTATGTGTCGAGTATATTTTGTTGACCCGTTTTTTACTTGTTATTTTTGTTAAAAAAAAAAAAAATTCTTGTTGTAGTATGTAGTTACGTTTTGCTTAAGTAATTTTTACAAATAAATATTTGTTATTTATTTTGTAATGGTTTTTGCGTTTACGTGCGTTCTCGTCGAATGCTGAAATAACTTTAAAATGCCTTAAAGCCATGAAATGATTAATTTTCCTTTCGTGTTTTCCAAACTTATGACAACTGTTTATTTCGGCAAAAGCTTCCGAAACACATATTAAAAAGCTAAAAAGCTTTGCGCTATTGAACTGAAAGTAAGCAGGTTAAACAGTAAGTGACAAAAAAAGTGAAAGGGTTTACAAAATGTATGTTTGTATACGAAGAAATTTTATATAAAAAAATTAAAGGAATGCCATAGTTTAAGCATTTTGGACACATATCTCTATATATAAATCGGCAAAACAGTTAAGAACACTTTCCTCCTCTGTATGTCAACCGATTTGAACAAAATAAACACCATTTGAAAGGTATTTACTCACAGCAGTGCACAGTATATATCTTATTAAAATCTGTTATAAGCGTTCAAATTTGCTACTAAAAATTATGCAGAACAATAAATTTTTTTTTTTCAATTATCGAATAATAAAAAATAGGGTTTCGATTATTTCGACTATATAAATTGTATGTATAAATCGGCACAGGCAAAACAGTTAAGAACTTTGTTTGTCAACCGAACCTCTATGGGGAGAAACAAGTATAAAAAAGGGGAAATACGGAAAACTAAATTACTTTCTTTTACTTTTCCGTGCATCATGAAATAATTGTTAAATTTTCTATAATATTGAACTTAGAAACATAATATTATAGGTGCAGGTTACTGAATTAATGCGAACCTATAAGATGAGAAATATTGGTACTTATTGTTTTTCATCTGGTACTATTTGAATTTTTGTTAATATTCGACCTACAAAGATAAAAATAAACATGCATGGTCCTGAGTGAATAAGAATGTATAGGAGGGAGATTTTTGGTACTTTTTCGTTCTACATCTGGAACTTTGATTATTTTTCATTAACTTTAGACATAGAAACCTAAAATTAAACATGCAATGTCCTGAGTGGATGACAATCTATAAAGGAGACTTTTTAATACTTTTTTGTGTTTCAATTGATATTTTTTAAATTTTTTAAATTGAACTTATAAAATTAAATTAACTCGCCAAATCGATCCACTTAGATTAAAAATGTTCGAAACATATAGGCTGACTTCATAACCGCAGTATTTCAATGCAGCACTAAATGGAATAGCTTCAAAAACTCCACAACTATGCTGTTTTTATTTGTAATGCCTTTTTAAAGCATTTGTTTTTTATGATGCTTTGCAAAACTGCGTTTATGAAATCATCCATAAATTCATATACATATACTAAGATGAACTATGTTTCCTTCCATTTTTTTCATAAAAATTAATGGTCGAATTTTGACCATTAGGCTAACACTAGTATAAGTAAACTGATGTAAATACTTCAATAATTTTGAAAGTAGAGCGCAGACAATTAGAAAATCGATTGAAGCTGATAAATATTAACTATTATGTCATTCACTGTTTGCAAACACACGCACAAACATGTCTATAAATATTTCAATGCTTCTACGACTGTGCTCCTCTTTTTCTTTAATGAATGAAAATCAACGTTCTGGTCTTTGTAACTGGATGAGGTTTTATATTGTTTTGTTCTTTGAATTTTGTTAGCTTTTGCTTTTTATTACGTATGTACTTTTGCTATTTTTTTTTTTTTTTGTTTTCCCCTCTTTTGCATGCGATTTAATATTCACAAATAATACTTATGTACATATGTACGTACGCATGTATGTATGTATATACACGTATGCTTATTCCATTATCCTGTTTTAAAAAACAATGGTTTGCGGTTATTCTATTTTTAGCTCAACTAAAGCTGAGTAATGGGACTTCTGTTCCTTTTGTTTTGTTTTTATTGTGCAAAAAATAACTTACTACACTCACACTTACACTTGAAGATATCCAAATGATTTGAGAGATGATGAAAACATATGTCGATGAAATTTAAATTAATGACTACTATTAAGTTAAGTTTTTGTTCCGTTTAATATACACATGTTTGTAGGTTTAAAAACATATGGCCAACTTTTAAAAGGTGTAAAATTAGGTATATTTTCATGTTAAAAGTTAAATTTAAGAAAGATAATTCGAAATTTATAAAAAAAAATATATAAATGAATTTAACAAATAGAATCTGGGAATTTATTTCTAATGATGAGTAACATTTATTATATTTCCTGGAAAATATTGAAGGAATAAGACTATTAAAGTATAAAAGCTTTTAAATTAAATAACAAGGTTTTATTGATAAACTGAAATTTATTCTTGATGGGATAAGCTATTCCTACGCTCTGTTTATTGTTGTTGTTGTTTTTGTTTAAGCTTTGATATTGTTACAAGTAAAGCTTAGGCTTATAATTCTTATTCGCTTAACAGTTTTATTTGTATAATATCTTTAGCATTTCTAAAATCTTTGGATGAAGTTTCCTGACGATCTGGCCTAAGCAACCAGTGAAATGCTCATAGGAATAGCTTATTCCATCAACAATAAATTTCAGTTTATCAATAGTATGAAATGGGAATCTAGCACATTTAAAAGAAACCATGTTATTTAATTTTTGAATCCCAAGAAAAACTTTTAAATTGTAATTTGACTTAGAATACACATTCGAATTAATATGAAAATTTATAAATAAATTAAATTGACTTAGATTTAAAATGCTTTTAGTTAAGATATCATAACAATAAAAAGAAGGTTAATTAGGAAAAAAACGCCTTTTTCAAAAACTTTAAAGGTGAAAAAGCATGATCATCTCCTACAATCTATCAGCATTTATGTATTTAGCAACAAAAATGGTTTTATTTTTTGTTTGTAAATTTAATAAACGACGGTTTCCTTAAAAAGTAGGTTTCTATATAAAACAAGTAAGAGTGCTACATTCGGCTGTGCCGAATCTTTAAAAGCCTTCACCGAGAGTTTGTGATTTATGTATATCTAAAAATTTAAAACCAATATTAATTAAAGGCTAAGAGCTAAAAAATCAGAGCAAGTTAAACTATATTTTTGGTTTAAAATGTGTTTAAGCCCACAAATCTATAAATCACTTAACATATAAACCTTATTTAAACGCATAAAATTGGGCGTTTAAACTACCAATACAGACCATATGAATTTGCCAAGATTTGTTTATTTAAAAACACAATTTTAAAAAGCACATGTAAACAAAACTTTTGACATTTCTGGCATGACCAAAAAAAAAAATAACCGACTTTCTTTTCGCTGCCACCTGAAGTTAATTCTCCTTGCTATGTATGTTCACACCTATTGAATAGTTGACGTCCTACACGTAACCACTAGTTTTCTAAAAGAATTGTATGCTTTTGCAAAAGGTTAGGCTAGAGCAAAGATTATTTAATAGTTTCTAAATTACATCATACAATTATCGTCTAAGAAATAAAGTTTAGTAAATATATAATTAGAATTGTTAAAAATAAAGCTTAAGTTTGTTACGGACTTTCTGTTGGCATCTGGATTCCACCAATCCCACTAGCTCTCGCAGCATGATCCCGTGAAGCGGTTCTCAACCCTCTTGATGGCTGAGGTCCGATACAAAATAAAATAAGGGATTCAAACAACAACAAAAACAAATGCTAACACGATAAACAGCGGGTGAAACATACACATAGGGAAAACGATGACAATCTCCAACCGCCCACCCTACTATGGTCGTACTGCATCCACTACTCATTTCTTACGGCCCCATAATACGTTCATCCCGTCCTATCACTCAAGAATCCCAAATATTTATTTACACAAAATTATTCATTTTTTTCATCTTATAGGTATACACTATACATAATTTTTCTAATAAATTACACACTTAAAATTCTCAGTCTCACAAAATTTACTTAAACTAACAAACCCTACAAATAACAAAAAAATTAAGCAAATCTATTTTTTTATTTCCTGTTAACTTCCACAAGTGGCATTTAACGTGTTTGTATATTTGTTTTCATTTCCTCTTTAATAATAATAATAATAATATTTAATAGATGAAAACATAATAAATGAAGGTTTTATAATGCAAAGCTATTTATCGGTCCAACAAAATCCGACTTTTAACTATTGGCAAGTTGTAATAATGGCCCTTAAAGTTTCAAGACCACAAATATTAAAACATTTTCAATAATAACGTTAGTAAGCATTATTTTAGGTCAATTATAATATTATAAGGTTTTATTTGTTTTTTTACACTTTTAATTATCTTGAACTTTGTCATTTGCACTTTGTCACTAACAAAATAGCTTTCATACAATTTCCTAACGCTTTTTACATACATAACTGACGCTCGTTTTCGTAATACGGAGTTGGAGTTTCGAAAGGGATTTTTATTGTTCGTAATAGAGTTGCCGTTACGAAAGGGAATTTTTGTTTACGAAAAGGTATTAACATCTTCCGTTCATTCGAAACGAGCCAATAGAACGAAAATCGTAATACACAGTACAAATTGTTCGAACTCGTAAATTATTTCTTTCGAATCGAAATACGCGGTAACCCCCTTGAATGGCACTTTAAAGCAATTAGTGCTTTAAAGAGAAGTCTACAAGCATCGAAAAATATATATGTATGTAAGTAGGTACCGTTATCTGGTAAATGTGACTATTTCGGAATAAATTTTAGCAGCATAACTAAGTTAAACTGTTAGTTAGCAATAAGTGAGACAAAAACCAAAGTAAGCTTTTTTATTCCTTTTTAACAAAATTAAGACAAATATCATATCGTCGGCTTAATATGCAAACCTGCTAAGCTTATGGTGTGCTATTAAAGTGGCGCAGAGTGTATCTATGTATGAAAGTATGTAGGTTGATTATCAATTTGAAACTTTATAAAATTTATTTTAATCACATAAGTATATTTAAATCACTTATTTTAAAATTGTTTGAAATACTTTAACTACAGCCGGGGAAAGGATCAACACGATTTTTACGTAGAATAAATTGAATTTTACGATTCATGTCTTCGTTGTAAATGGCTTTACATTTCTCGAAATTAACGCGACGTCTTACCTTAAAATCAGGAATTTTATAATTATAAGTCATTAAATTAAACAATATTCAAAATCATTTACTTGGTATGGTTTTTCGTAATAGCGTGTACGGCGAAATTGGTCGAAAATTTCCTCTTTGCCTAAAATACGATTCAACAAACGGCAGGCTTCCTCCACGTTGTTATTTTGCACTAAGACAGTGCGAGCCAAAAATTGAGCGTGTCTCATATTTTAACACTAAAAAATTTAAAGTTTTTAATTAATATTTTTCCTTAAATGCAATAAATTGTTAAATAATCGATAGATTTCTTGTGAATAAACCTGTTTACCTTAAATGTCAAAAACATATGTTTAAACTGTAATCATTCACAGTAGAGAAATAACTCAGCGTTGTGTTAAACCATTTATGTACAAGAATATTCCACTCTTGTAACACTGTTTTGGTATAATGGTTTTGTGAATGGATTGAAAAAAAGTTGTGTCAATTACGAAGAATATAAAAAATATTTTGTGGATAAGAAATATCTTAATAAAATTTAACGTAAATCAACTTAAGGCATTTAAAATTTTTTTATTTACATCATTTAAAAAAGTAATTTAAAATTATATAGTTAAAAAGGCGTGAAAATAAGAAAAAAACAATCCAGTAAATGACGAAAAGGAAATAAATATTGATGTATTCTGTTGATTGATTGTGCATAATTTCAGTTTGGTGTGTTTTTTTCATCTATTGTTTTCTGGTGTTTTCTTTTTGTTTAAATTTTTATTACCTACAAAAATAGCTAAACCTACATTTTAAGGGCTCATCCAACAATGTAATTAATTTATTTTTGTTGATTTTTTTAAAGTGTGTATTGATATTAAGATTGGAAATTTTTTTGAGAACGTCATTAAATTTTTTATTTGTTCGTCTGAACTTCTACATATTTACCTGATTTAATTTATTGCTAATATTTAAGTACATCTAAAAATATTGCAGAAAAAAGTTGTTAACATATGACTCAACCACCTTTGCAGCTCGTCAGATAATAAGTACAAGTTTAATTGAGACTTGTATGTATATGTATCGTGTAAATTCAATACACTTCTCATATTCTTCCTGTTTTTTAGTTACACTTTAATTGTTATTTGTTATAACTGGTGCTGGCGCTGGTTTTGTTGCTGCTAAGGAAAGCTTGTGATTATTATTCAAGCCTGGATTGTACGTTTTTACAAAAAAGTGGTTGTTGATTTGAAAATGGTCAATGTACCACCTATACCTCCACTATTATGCAGTACACCACCGCCCATTGATTTCGGTGAAGATGATGAAGACGTGGATGTTTTACCAACCACTCTCGAAGGTATTGATGATGATTTCGGTGACTTTTTGTCTGAAGATGATTCGAAAATAAATGGTAAGTAGTTCAAAAAATATAGAATTTTTTCTCAAATCTAATAGAATGCATAGTCAATTCTTTTATATTTATCGTAAATACGAATTATAAAACAGTTTTGTGCAATACATACCTATTTCATATGTTGTGGACTTGATTATGTCTATGTTATTTCGTAGACTTGAAGGCGGCTATAAAAATAAAGGATAGATTCTCAACATTCAAACCAGTGATAAAAATTACAATACAAAATTTAATTAAATCGATACGTTGATGATTATAGCATCAAAAGCCCCTAACTTTTTTAAAAAAAAGACAAATAACCTGATGACTTATTCAAGTATGTTTTCTTAACTTAATTTGCATCTTTTAAATATACATACAGGGGTGTGCTAAAAATCGCAAACTCAAAACGCAAGAATTTGGAAGTTGTTTTTAATAAACTTTAAACCTTATCCTTATAATTGTTGGTTTAAAATTCTGTTTAATAGGGAAATATTTGTCATAAAATTATTTTTTTTCAGAAATCTTATTAAAAGACGACGTTTAAAATTCATGCGTTTTACGTTTGCGATTTCCAGCACACCCCTGATAAAAATTCACCTGAAAGGTATCACATTAAAAAAGTACATTAATTTAAAGCAAATTAAGGCCCTTTTTGTGTAAAACTCGATGCTACGCCATAAATTACATTGAAAGCAAAAACAAAGTCAAATATATTTCATAATTGCTTTCTACAGATTTCACATTGAATTTTTAAATTTCAAACGCTGCTTTTCTTGCGCCGTTGACAAATCTAAAACGGAAAATGAATTTATGTAGAAAGCAACAACAAAATTATGAAATATTTTTGACGTTGTTTGTGATTTGAATGTAATTTTTCGAGTTGTGTTGCGTTTTACACAGTTAGGGCATAAGTCTTAATCGCACAAGCGATTAAGCTTAGAAATCCCTTTCTTATCCGCTCTTAAAAGTTGCCATGTTTCGCATCAAATACATAAGTATGTATGTATGTATGTTCATATGAGGAAAAACCTTATCATAAATTTTTTATATACCAAGGTACAAACGGAACGTTTTCTCTTTAAAAAAAACTTAAGTTCACATACTTTTTTTACAAAACAACTTTTTCTTTATAAATTTGTATAAAATCCTTATTACTGCAAACAAGCTAAAAAAATATTTAAATTAAAAATATTTTTAATTTATAGAACCTCTGCCTTTATCAAGACCACCTTCTGCTTTTGATTTACCACCAGCCAGTATTTACGATGACTTAATACCGCCAGTTGAAAAAGATCTAACAAATCACATTATATCATTACCATCTTCAATAGATGATAAAACAAGCAGAGATTCTAAAAAAAATACAAAATCTGTAAATTTTACTGAGGCATTCAATTTTAATGTAAAAAATACAAACGATGAATCTGGAAACATAGTAAAAGAACAAAAGACAAACAAGCCCCCATCAATTGAATTTAAAACTACAGGTGATATACCAGCAATAGAGACGGATAGTGTGTACAAAACTGAAGACGCGAAAGAAACAGAGGTAAATTCATCATTACCAAGTAGTCAAACTGAATGTCCCGAAGATGCAAATTTCTCAAAAAGCTGTTCTAATTTAAATAAAAATGTTAAAGAACTTATCATAGAGACTTTAAATGTTGAAACAAAATCAAATAATAATATTAATTGCATGCAAAATATGGTATCTATTGAAGACATGGAAGATGATGTAAGTGACGATGAATTGTATTCACCAAAGACACCAAAAAATTTTGTTGTAACAGATAACTTGAATGATTATTTTAAAATAGAGGAAATCAAGTCAATAAATCATCATACTGAAGTACCAAAATTTGATTCTAAGGATGTTGATACAAAATCTTTAGATTCTTTAGATAATAATGAATCTGCATCACTTGGAAATGAAAATGATAATGAATTTAAATCATTCTCCAGTAATAGTTGTTTACAAAATAACTTTGATATGCCACCCCCTCTTCAGGATGATACGAATAGTATCGATGACGACGATTTCGTAGACTTTACAGATTTCCAAGATTTTAGTACAGCAATAACCCCTGCCAATAATCATTTTGTAGATAAGACAGTACCTGTAAATGAATGTAACAATAAACAACATCATAACGATTCAGAATTCAATAGTTTTAATGATTTAATCAACTATAATACGAAAAAGGAAACTGCGGAAATAAATAATGTGGAGGTTGTGGGCGAAAATTCTGAGCAGTTAGAAGACCAGTACAATGAATTTGAAGTTAAACGTAAAATATTGTCTAAAGAAAATTCATTAGAATTAAAAAATACATCTCAGGAAACTTTAAACAATAAATATGAAGGAGAAACCCCTAGTGGTCAATCTTATGAAAATGATGAAGATTTGGCGGTTGAAAAAGAAAATGTTCTTTCAATAGAAGAATCCAGTCATTTAGATAGAAGTTTTGGCGACTTTAATGCAGCTCCAGAAATAAATGGAAATGACGAGGAAAGTAATGACTTTGGCAATTTTGCTGAATTTCCTAATTCTTCCCTAGATTTTGCGAACAAAAATGTTATAGCAGATGAAAACATCGAAGAATCAAATAAAGTTTCCCATGAAAATTCAGACGATGATGATAAGTTTGATGATTTCGCCGATTTCGAGTCACACCAAGAAGTAACAAAAGGAAAACTCATTCAAAGTTCATATAATGACAACAATAATATAAACGAAAATGCTGATACAGAGGATGAAGATGATTTTGGTGATTTCAATACAGCTCAGCCCATAACACAAACTGCCTCTAGCATATCTAACTTTAAAACTAGTCAAAATTCAACTACAGCAACTCCACCGCTTCACACAACAAATCTTAATGAACGCATATCGAAAGTATTACAATTGATGTTTACTCCAGCCACTAATCAAACAGATGAAACGTCTGGCGCACCCAATACAAACAAAATACAAGATATCCCATTTACGTCTATTGATGCTGCTAAAGCTTTAGAATATCAATGGCTGATTTCGGATACCCGACATTCTTTTATAAGATCGTTGGGAATAGATTCAAGAAATATTGTAAGTTTTTTATAATTTTCAATTGTTAAATTTTTATTATGTGAATATATATCAATGTAATTTTTCAGCTCTATGGAGAAAATTGGAACCCTTCGTTGCCTCGTTTTGCAGCTAATTTAAGTTTTAATCCTTTAAAACCCATGAAACCTGTACAATCTTCAAGTGCCGCAGGTGATTTTAATTCTATGTTAGAACCAATATCTATCAATACCTCTGCGGTGGAGCATACAGTCGAAGGTGTGTAAATATATTTAAATTGAATCAAAATAAACTACATATTGACAAAAATTCAAACAATATTTTTTATAGCTCTAAAAGACAACACCGTTACACAGGCAGTAGCTTCTTGTACAACAATGCCTTATATATGTAATGAGCCGCCAACAACAGAACCAGTGCCGTTAACAATTTTTGAAAATCCTCTCGATAATGAGGAGAAATTTTCAAAAACTCCTCCTATTAGTGAAATGGAATCAGTAACGACATTTTCATTGCCTCTTCCAGAAGCAACAAAGGAAATAAAACTACCACGAACCCAAAAAAACAAAAATGGTGATGATTTTGACATAAAAGAAGTGGAAGAAGATCTGCAAAATAAACTAAACATCAGTGAAGTGGTTGTAACTTCTACATTCACAGGATCATTTAAAGAAACCCATATTTACACACCACCCAAAACGAATGATTTTGAAGTCAAACATACAATTGCAACGACGACGACTTCATCATCATCACCAACTAAGGCTTCCCCAATAGATTTTGATTATGAAAAAGCTGCCATGGGTGTTATAATTGATGAAACAGTAGTGAAAAAAGAATATAGAGATGTGGAATATAATCCACCGTTTACCGTGGAATCTCTTAACAAATCTGTAACAGCTAAAACGGAAGTACTTGAGACAAATATGCTTAGTTCAAATGATGTAAAAACGGTGGATGGTGTTAATCAAGATGACCAGGAATCATATGATGATTTTAGCGAATTTCAATCAGTGTCAAACGACGTATTCATGAATACAGCAGTCGTAATACCAAAGACCACAAAACCTTTAGAAGTACCTAAAACAAGAACTGCTTCGCTTGGTGGTATGATTTTAAGTCCTGCCATACTTATACCCCAAGCCATATCAATGGAAAACCAAAAACCTAAAATTGAATGGGGAGATTCTACGGCAAATATTAATCCTGAAGAATTGGCCCGCATTGAAGAACTTTTTCCAGAACCAAAATCACTCAAGTCCTCAAATTCATCGCAGAAATCTACTCCTTCCCACCAAGTGGCTTCTGCACCCTCCATTAGTGCTACCGTAGCTAATAAAGAATTAGAAGGCAACATTGATAATATTAATAATGACGACGATGACTGGTCTGATTTTGTTTCCGTAACCGTAACAAATAATACTTCAACAAATAAAACGGGTAGTAATAACAATGTTTTCTCAAAAAATCCAGCTGGCTCTCCCTTTAAACAAAGATCTCCCGTTGTAACCCACAGAATGCATTCAGCAACATACAACAATTCCAATAACGATGATGAATGGTCTGAGTTTGTTTCGAGTGCCCCGACCTTACAACAGCCCAATGCATATAGAGTTCCTCAATTTAATAGTGGTGCCTGGCAAAATGCTAATTTCTATAACAATCCTTTAAGCATGTATCACAAAGGACCGCTAAATATACCGCTTACAGCAGCAGCGGCAACTACTCATGCCGCTCAAAAAATTTTGAACAACAACAATAACAACTACAGTGTTTCACAACAGCCATACCAAACATCAAATAACTTACCACCTGTTTTGTTAGGCAACAATCAACAGGCGGCCTTTCAGCAGCAACAAATTCATGTCATGCAAAACTTTTCCACAGCACCAATACCAACTCCTGAACGTCTTTCAGCAGCAATAACCGCCAAAAATAGTCAATTTCAATCAATTGGATCAGCTAAAGTGGCACCTAGTATAGCCTTAATACCCGATTTGGGTTTTGTGGCACCAGCCATGCCCACTCACACCTCGTTTATTAATTCTATGCCCAGACCAAGTATTAATACGAAAAAATGACGTTTGCTCAATCACAAACAGAATCACAACCACACCACACACAGCCAAAATTCCCAATTGCAACCACAACATTCCCGTTTAACGAATCGTTTTGGAAAGACGACTACGTTAACAACGACCGCCATGATGTCAAAGAATACTTACCGTTCCAATAATGCAAATGTATGTGTGTCTAGTTACAGTGATGATATTCTTATATAGAAACAAATTAAGGCAAACCAAATTAATACATGAAAATTAGTCCTTAGACCCTCTCCCCATTTCTGTGTGTGTATACTTTTGTAACCTTAAATTAGTTTTTCATTTAGTGGGTTTTAAATATTTAAAGAATTTTTAAAAGGAAAACTTGTTTTAATTCTCTAATTTTTTTAATTTAAAACAAAAAACTGAGCTATTTTAAACAAAAAATCTGATATATGTATGTACTTAATTGTTTTTTTTTTTAGTTAAGTTTTGTCCTCAACATCTATTTTAGTCTTATTAAAAACCAAAAAACTAAACAATAATTTTTTTGGCATTATTTATTAGGTTTTCTGTTAATCGCTTTTAGATAATGAGATTGTAAATAATATCACGATATATTTATTAGTTTTTAGGGTATTTAAGAAGAAATATGTTATTTGTTTCCTTGTTTTATTTTAAACTTAAATTTTACTTTCGTTCTTTCATTTATTTGTTTTAACACGTATTACATATTCCCGAAATAAATCATCAACTATTATAATAAAGACAAAACAGATAATATACAGTTAAAGTAAATATAATACATATATTGTTATAATACATTAAAAACGAACAAATTATTTATTTTTAGTTCCTTGGGTAAGTATGTACCAGGGAAAGATTTTCAAACTACATAATAAATATACATGTTTATAAAAATGTTTGTGCCGGTTATGTGCTCCTAAAACTCAAGAACCGCTGGGCCGATTAACACTTAACTTGGAAAATATATTATTTTAGTCGGTCGCCAGGTTTTTCTTAAGTTTAATCCCTATAGGTGGCGCTGTTGTCGTGATATTTAATTTTTTTATTTGTGGTGCGATTTGCCTGAAATTCGCAAAATATATTTATTAAACAAAAAAAGTTTCCTGATAAAATTTTTACCAGATAGATAGCGCTGGGGTCCAGTTATTTACAAAATTCTCAAGTATTAAATTTTTTATTTTTTTCGAAAATCCCCAGCAGCGCCGGGACCAAACAGCTAGTTTATTATTAAGACTGTTTATTTATCATCATTCCTCTTACGATTACGATGTCCCAGGTCAGGACCATATAACCCTCCATATAACTCCATTGTATTCTCAAGAGGATTAGTTTTAACTTCGTGTGAAAACGAAAACGTCGTTAAAAAACGAAGACGTCGTGAAAAATATTTTTACTACCACTTAAAATATAAGTGGTAGTGAAACATATTTTAACAAACACTAAAAAAATTAGTGGTAGTGAAATTTTTTCCACTACCACTTAATATTAGTGGTAGTGAAAATTTTGCACTACAATAAAATAGTGCAAATTTCTAACAGTCTCTAACTACATGAATGCTTTAATTATATTATCTATGTATATGCACTAAAATCTCAAAAAATAGTGTTTATAGAAATATTCCAAACAAATTGAAAATATAGTCAAAATATTTCCATTTTATTATTTTTTATTGTATAAAAAAATAAAAACTTTAAATTTTTAAGTAAAGTAAATTTTAGGAATTAAAATCTTAGCAATTTTAATTTGTATTATATGTATATTTATTTATTTCATTCACAGTAATACATATGTATATCAAAGCCTCCTAGGCCAATTAACATATATTACAAAGATATATTCCTGAATACAAATACAATTTAATTTTAATTATAACTAATAAAAACCTCATTCAATGGCTCCCCAGCCAAAAAACAAAAAAAGTTATAAAAAAAAGATCGTATGGAAATGTAGTCCAATAAGAAGTAGTATTAAAATAATTTAACAACGTATGTCGCATTATAACCTAATGTTTTAAGAAATAAACTTATATCTCGCTTTATTTGCTGCGTTGTCCCATCCAGCAATAAAACTGCGGTTATTACCCATTTTACAACAAACAGCACCGGAATTGACATTGGCTGTTTAATGTGTCTAAAATTAAATGTTCCATTGCCATCTTCTGCTCGCAGAAATAAATTAAGTCAGCCCAATTATGAATAAAAATTCGCCGGGAGTTTTTTCCCTTCTCCCATTTTTCCTATGTAAATCCAATGGTAAAAATGTGAAAAGGGAAAAAACTCCCGGGGAATTTTTATTCATAATTGGGCTGAGTGACTCTAATTTTGAAAAATTAGTTTTGTTGAAGGCAAATAATTGCTAAGGTTTTTATATACCAATATGTATTTAATTTGATTTGATTTCTTATACATATTAATATATTGATAAAATTTCCTTATTTTTTTGTATTACTATTTCCGTTTGTTTTTTAATTTTGTTACTCCTTTAATATTTGTATTAATTTATTTAATAAATAATAAAAATAAACAATTATAAAATAATTCAATATAATGATGTGTAGTTGAGTTCCATTAACCTTAGTGAATGATTATATTTTTCCACAATCCTGTTAGTGGAGAAAAAAAAGGTTTTTCACTAAATAAATAAATAAAAATCATTTGTTTTTATATGCATTTGTTTGTGTTTTAAATATATATTTACAAATGTATTATAAAACTTTTTACACTGCTGGGATCTTTTGTTTCTGTGTTTTTTCTTTTATTTTTTATTGGTTGGGGACCGAAAAAAAACTAAACCGTTTTTAGGAATAATTTAATTAAAATAATAAAATCATTTTTTTTCTATTTTATTATGTATATTTTTAATAATTTTTGTGTTATTAGTTAGTTTATAACTGTATTCAGGCAAACTGCTTTGTAATATACATATATTTTAATTGGCCAAGAGTGGCTTTTTATATTACATTTGATGAAATAAATAAATAAATTAATTTGAGTGAAAAACTTTCTTGTACCACTACCACTATTGCTTAGTGAGACTGTTATTTGTCAACTCACCACTAAATTGCAATTAGTGATAGTAAAAAATATTGCACTATCACTAGCTTTTAGTGGAAATGCAAACTTAGTGCACTACCCCCAACTATGACTGAAAATTTTTAACAATTGTTACTAGTAAAAATTTTTTTAACATGTACTTTTAACATTTACTTAATTTACTTATTTAATAAATAATAAAAATAAACAATTATAAAATAATTCAATACAATGATGTGTAGTTAAGTTCCATTAACATTAGTGAATGATTATATTTTTCCACAATCCTGTTAGTGGAGAAAAAAAATTTGCACTAAGCTGCAAAAAAAGGTTTTTCACTTTCACTAAATTAATTTTAGTGAAAAACTTTCTTGTACCACTACCACTATTGCCTAGTGAGTCTGTTATTTTTCAACTCACCACTAAATTGCTATTAGTGATAGTGAAAAATATTGCACTATCACTAACTTTTAGTGGAAATGCAAACTTAGTGCACTAACCCCAACTCTGACTAAAAATTTGTAACAATTGTTACTAGTAAAATTTTTTTTACATTTACTTATAGGTAACAATTGTTACAAAGTTGTAACAATTTTTAGTAACTGAACACAGCTACTATTAGGAACATACGAAGTACAATTGTAAATTTCTTAAATAAAATTTGACAACTTCTATCGTTTAATTAAATTTTTAATATTAAAACAAAATTTTACTGTTTTTTTAAGGAAGGGTGTGTAAAATTGTTTACCCCAATTTCAAGGTACAATTACACAAGGTAGACTCATTTGGGAGTGTAGGCATGCTGCTCTATAAAAAATACCCGACTTATCAAAATTGTCCCCATGTTAAACATAAGCAATTTAACGCACGTAAATGTACAAATTTTGACTCATACATACATACGAATTTGACAACTGGGGTTTGTTGTGATTTGTATCCATCAAGGACCATTATATACCTTGGTAACCATAGTCAATCAAGTAAGTCCATAGAAACATAATATTATAATTTGTTTACTTTTCATATACCTATGTATGTATGTACATTAGACATATTGTCTAAAAAAATTTTAATTTGCCAACTATAAATAAACTCCAAATAAAATGATTGAACAAAATTCGGGCCACAAGTTAAATGATTTTGGATTTATAGATTATAAAAAGCCATTGAATAAGCAACATGATATGAGAACATCCACTTATATAGGACATAAGTTAATGGATGACAAAACGATGGGCAATAAACTGCTAGCAACATACAAAGAAACAAGATCTTATAAAGAAGATTCCGTTTTAGAAAAACACAGGATAACAGATTATAAATCTAATTTTACTTGGAAGGTATGTATGTCCAATAGCTATAATATAACCTAGATTTTTATAACAACTTTTTTTCTTTTATCCAGCTTGGAAATCCCAATGATTTAAGAAATATTTCTTTGGATAGAAATATTCACCATATTAAACCATTTTATGATTGCAATGTCAAGTTTCTAAAACGCCCCATGAAACCAGCCTGTAGTATTACTCACTCTGATTATCTTTGGCAACCTAAAACTCTTACTTTTTCACCCCTACCTCTGCGTATCACTACACCAGTTTCTAAAACTAAGGTGCTTATAGACCGTAATAAGCCCGGTTATTCAAAGTTTTTAGATCCTGCCGCCACTACTAATAATTTAGATTATTGTTATCGTTCTCCTAAAGATCTCCTAAATGGTATTGCCGCTAAAGATAATATAACCTTTTGGAACTGGAAAGATAATGAATATAGGGATAAAAAAGTGTTTCGCGCAAAAGACGCACAATTATGCGATAAGCTACCATCGAAAGATTGCCCCAAAAGACGTTGTGAATTTCCCAGCAAAGTAAAGTCAGTACCAAACTCAGGTCTAACCACGGAAGTACGTGAAAATTATGTTAAACTTAATTTACGTACTCTTGATTATGATGAAAGTCATATAAAAAATGCCATAACATTTGTAACAAACGGACAACAAATAAGAAGCACGGAATATAATATTTTGGGTTCAGGGGAATGTACACAAAAGTACGTTTAAAGAGAAACCTAATTATTGATAAATGTAAGAGCTTCAAAATTTCTAATTTCAACAAAAATTAAATTTATAAAAAATTCAATTCGTGCAAAATATTTAATTGTGTATTTTTTTAACTTAATTACATAATTACACTGTGCTAGTTGAAAAAATAGAAAAGCCGGGCACATGGAGTTTTAACAAAATTCGGGTACGAATATTACAATGGAAACTTAAGTTGAAATTAACGGGGTAATTTTGTTGTTCACTTCACCTTGCGTTGAGAAAATGTTCATATAAAATTTTTTGAATTTTTAGTGAAGAAGAGAATTTTGTATTTAAAGATTTTAAACATAAATGTGTTTTAATATCTACCCTGAAAATTGGCCATTAGACTTATGTGTTTTAAATCTCTATCAAGCAGGACAAAGTATGTTTAAGCAAACAAAAATGGAAACTATATTTGCATTGGAAATTTGCTTCATAGCACAAAAAGTGGCAAAAGAAACTTTTAAATTGTAGATATGAGGCAACGCTAGGGCTCGGTATTAAAAAGAGAGTCCATTTATTATATAGATTGGATTTATAACTTGTTTTTTTTTAAATGTCCCAAGCGGCATAGAAGTACCCACCCGACGATATGTAAAGGTTTTTTTTTGGAGTCATAAAATTAGAAAATAATTCGGCGAATGGGCTGAAGCACAAATTGTTTTTGAATTTCCATTCAAAATTTTATTTTCCGATTACGCCAATTTCTGGTTGAATGGGTACGTAAATAAGCAGAATTGTCGCATATGGAGTGAGGAGAATCCACAAGCTTTTGTCGAAACACCATTATAACCACAGAAAAGTACGGTTTGGTGTGCTTTATGGGCTGGCGGAGTCATTGGCCCATATGTCTTTAAAAACGATGATGATCAGAAAAGTTGTTTCAAATTGCGCCTTTTACGCGCCAGCCGTGCCGGCCACATGGCAGAAATCATATTTAAACATTAACGTCATAAAATTTTCTATCCAATAAACACCGTTTCATTGATATCAAAACTATATTACTATGTTTTATTATTATAGAAATTTTCATATTATTTGAATGTGTATTCTAAGTCAAATTACAATCCTCAAAAGCTTTTATACTTTAATAGTCTTATTCCTTCAATATTATTATGATTTAAACTTGTATCACTCTATTTAAAAAACCCTTTACTATACATTGTGAGTATTTATAAAGTATAAATTTAAGTATTTGAAAAACGAAAACAAATTTTGGTTTAATGTGTCTTCATTTCAATGTATGAAAATGAAAGTGCGAAAAATGTTGCGTATCTATCTAAATTTCAAAAAATGTTAACAGAAAAGCACTAATTTAACGCTTTTTTAAAAAAAGGTGCTAACTCTTCGTCTGATAATCACGAAAATTTGCAGTGTGATTTCTAGTCATATAAAGCTGTTTTTTGAAAGTGGGCTTTATATTGGACCTATCACTAATTTTAGACCGATCTCCACGAAATTTAACAGTATGATTTTTAGTCATATAAAAAAATCTAATATCAATATGTGCATTCCGCCACTAGTTATGCTAGTTTTTGTAACAAAATGATTTTTAGGATGGTTGTTTCACTTTTTTTTTGCTGAATTTTAATCCCAAACTGCTTAGAAGAATTAGAAATAATTTGATACCAATATTAATGTGTTCTGTTAGAGTCGTTCGAAAGTGAGCGTGATTTCAACAGACGGATAGATAGACGGACATTGCTTAATCGACTTAGAATTACTCAAGGACCCAGAATAAATATACTTTATGGGGTCTTAGATGAATTACTTAGTATACCCTTATCATAACTAGTTGTGGCGGAGGGTATAACAATTTCTTTCAAAAAAAGTTTATAACATTTACGCTATTATTGGCAATTATTTGCCATTAAAAGCAATTAGATAAAATTAGTTAGATGAAAGTGAATGAATATTGCCTGCGATCTATCGAGACAATTTAGATCAATACCTTACCTTTTGTTTAAAAATTTTTAGCAAGCTTAAAGTTGTGAATTATCAGCCCATACAATATACTAACTGAAAATCGAAAAAAAATGTCACATACAATCTTCAAACCTTCAAACATAAACTAGAAGTTTTTAGCCAAAAAAATAAAAAAAATGTATAAAATCTGTATATTCTAAATTTAAGAAAGGTTTTTGAAATTGAAAATTGACGTTTGAAAATCACTAAATTTCCCGCTTACCGCTAAAACGTATTTTTCCTGCGATCGACATTTCAAAAACGCTAGATTTAGCGGTAAAATCTCTCAATTGGCAACAGTGCAACTGGCGCTCTTACTTTATTTCGCTTTCTCTTCAGTGATGTCATCAGGGCTGCCAGATTGTATGATTTTTTGTTTTGAAATTAGCAAAGTGCAGATTTTCTGGGGCCTGATTCTGGCAGTCGTGATCGAGTAATTTCTCGATTCGAAAGCATTTTATTATCTAATTATTTCAGTCAATGCTGAACGAATAGATGCTGAACGAATAGGATTTTTTCCTTATTTTTATGATTGTATGTATTTTATTTTCATTTTATTTTTTAAGCAACAAAAACAATCTTGAAAATAAGACTTGATGACAGGCAAGTTTCTCACTAAATAGTGACATTTCTTATGTTGAGTGTATTTAGTAAAGCCGTAACAAAAATAATTGAAGCAATAGAGACAGATTTATCCTGCCTTAGCATTACATTCAATGGATTTAGGCTACGACTTTGAAGCAGAAATAAAATCGATAGATTTAGTGTTGTCTTTAGAAGTAAAAAAAATATGTTTTTATATCCTAAAAAGCTTATTACAACTAATAATAAAGCATTTTCACCAAAGCTAATTTTCTTTATTTACAACTGTTTTGCTCCAAATGTTATTGGACAACCCAATTACAAACTATTTAAAAAAATAATCAAGCATATCAATATCAATGATTCAACAGACATTGATGAATCACAATGGAGAAACCCGCCCTTTTTTAAATGGAAAGATATATATCATAAAAATTTAATAACTACTTCCAGCTCATTTTAGGCAGAAGATTTTTAATATCAAGACGCCGCAGGATCTCAGCTATTTGAAGATTTAGCCAAATTAGTATAACCCTGCTTTGTGTGACAACCAGTAATGCTTGTGATGAACGAGTTGTTTTCGGCAGTGAAATAAATTAAAACAAAAAGAAATAAAATGCAATACGAGTTGCTAAAATCATTATAACGAATAAATACTAATTTTAAAAGTATTCAACTTGTTGCGACACGTTTGAACTATCCACAGAAAAAAAAAGCAGGATGATAAATTTGATTGTGAATGTCAAATAAAACAAAATGTGCAAATGTAATGCAATACAATTAAAATATTTTATTACAAAATTTATGAGTATTTAGTGGGGATGAAAAAATAATTTTTTGGGGATACAAATTTACAATTTGGGGATAAAATTTCAAAAATACCGACAACCCTGGTCTTCTTAATACTAAACAATACATACA
Source organism: Pollenia labialis (assembly GCA_949318255.1). Taxonomy (NCBI): domain Eukaryota; kingdom Metazoa; phylum Arthropoda; class Insecta; order Diptera; family Polleniidae; genus Pollenia; species Pollenia labialis. Next base: position 206,687,329 of record OX439139.1, read on the forward strand.
CATAATCACAGAGCACACACATAATGCGCTTGAATCAACAGATAAATAACTTGTTTTTAAACTTGGTTACTAGAATATTAATGGCTGAATTGGTTTCAGTGGTTTAACGTGTTTATCTGACTAAAGATATTTGTTTTTTTCCTAGTTTGTTTTGATTTTGTATTTTTCTAGACACAACACTAAAAAAACTACAATAATAAAATTTACAGACATATTTTAGTTAACAGTAAAAGTGAAAATTGAAATCAAAACAAAATTACAAAAAAATAAGTTTGAAAAAACACCTACATACATAAACAAAAAGAAGTGGCAGAGTATCTTTAAGATACAAACAAACGAATTTTATAAAAAAACTCCAAACTTTTTTAAAGTACAACTGTACATACCTATTACAGCGTGGAATACATAAAATACCTAACATACTGTTATGTCTTATGGAGCAGAGCGGGCATTGGCCTATTTTTATCCTTTAGTTATCGCTTCCTCGGTTATATGCTGTATAACTTCAGCTGTCGGTTGGACCCACTGGCGTTACGTATTAAATGCTTGTCCCGATACCAATTGCGGTTGTTTTCTACACGCTCAGTCCACCTACTATTCTTTTCAAGGCGGTCCTATTGCATACTGTTATTACTCTACTTATGGTCTACTGCTGCCTCTACTATTTTGTGTTGTGTTGGGCATTTATCATGTGTATCGTGTGTGCATGGGCTCTGCCAAGAGGAAAACAGGAACAACAACAATTAGACAAAGGTCAGTAAAATATTATTTATTAGATACAAAAAGATAATTTTAATTAATACAAATTTGAATAAATATACAAAAATTTTAAATTTTGGTCAAAGGTTAAGTAACATAAAAAGTCCAACTAAATGAATGACTGGTTGGCTAGATGGTTGCTTACATATGTACATACATACATATGTACCTATAAATAATTTGTTTTCAAAAATTAATGATTCATATGTAGTTTACACAATTTCTAGTTGCGTTTATGAACCTCTAATGAATAAAAATTAAATTTTTGGCTTAAATCTAATTTACCGACTCAGCTCCAAATAAAAAACAAGAACCTACTTAGGATGATATAAAATGGAAAAATAAGAAAAATATAAACGTTTCGGAACGTACCTATAAGGCCAATTATTTTAAAGCTCTTAAATGGATCTTTTTGAATATACAAAATTTATATAAAAATTCTTAACCCATTAAGAAGCGGGTATGAGTTTGCGAAAATACAAGAGTTTTTAGTAAGTATAGTAATTAATATAGAGAAAAGATTTAGTTAGCGAAGCCTTTGTTTATTATGCCATACAGGAGAAAATCCTGTGCGTATTCTGTGGCACGAAGGGACTACACATGTATTAACCTAGTGCATAACCGTAATATTTTGATGTAACATTTTGTAAAAATTGTAATGGGGGTTAAACATTTTGATATAAATTTTGTATATTCAGAAATATATATTCAAGAGCTTTAAAATAATACCCATATTGGCCATATAGTAGTTCAGAAATGTAGTGGAAAATCGCATATTTATATGAAAAGTTTAGAGGTATATAACTCGAAATCTATGCGTTTGTTTTTTATTTTTTTTATGGTTTTATTAAAATAATTGAAAAACCACGTAATTTCGTATTTATTTTATGTTAACCCCGTTAAATCAAAAACCCCTATAATTCGGAAGAAATGCCGGTCCCTTGCGATGACGAATTGTCGGGATTATACTGCATATACCTATGTATGGAATGGAAAATGGATTCCAAAATCGATTTTCGATTTTTCTATCGACTTTTTTTATTTCGGTTTTTAAAATCGATTAATCGAACATCAAAATCGGTTTCAAAATCGTTTATTGCCTTCCTTATACATATGTATCACAAAGGGGGATACACCATAATTTTTTTTTTTTTTGTTTTTTTTTTTTTTGCAAACTACTAGAGAAATTGAACTAAGATTTTTACAGAGGGTAGATATGGGCGATTCTATTCTGACGGGTGCAACATTTAGACGCTTTAAACGTCTTTTACTAATAGAAAGAAACACATTTGCAATTAAGTTATTTCTAGAAGGAGTAACATTTTGTTATATACTATTGTTATCTATTTACAAGAATTTATATGAAACGATCAAATAGCCACGAGAGAGCTTTAAAGTGCATGACGGGTGCAACCAAATTGGCCAACTTTCATAAGATCATACCACATAAACACAAAACTCTGTTAATTTTTAAACTTTTTTTGTATTATTCTTTTTTATTGTGAAAGATGAGATATCAGACGATGATTATCAAATCAAACATCGTAGAGAAATATACTCCAATAATAAGAAATTTGCTCTTTAAGCCATGACGGGTGCAACATGCAATGCATTTTCGGTTCGCGCCAAATCTATGAATCTTAATGCTTCGAAGTGCACAACAAATTTATATTCAAGCTTACGTCTATAAAAACCATATTACTATAAAATATAGATATTTTACTTTAAATTGGCATCAAAAAAGTATCAAATAGTGTGATTTGAAAATTGATGTTAAAAGTTGTCTAGAATAGAATCGCCCATATGTCTAGTAGGGTGGGTAAAAAAAATATTTTTTCTCTTATCGACTTCTAATAGCGTAAATATGTTGTTTTTTGTCTGAATTAGACCCGCGCTTTGACCTTCAATTTTGTTAAATTTTTAATATAGCAACAATAGCATTGTATTGCAGAAAAGCATATTACTGTATTTTAACGACTTTTAGGTTCGTGAAAATAGTGTCAGAAGCATTCATGACTCTTTGCGCTAAAAAAGTCAAGAGATGGTTTAATATAGACGAAACTTGAATCAAGACGAGAGATGCCCGGATTTGACAGTAAAAAAGATTTTGTGACCAAAAAGGATTATATTGTTTTATGTTGTATAAGAACCAAATTTTTATTTTTTTTTAAGTTTAATTCAAAATATTTGTAGTTTTGATTAATAATAAGTGATAGTAAATAAAATATTAAAATTTAAAAATGGACTTTTTTCAAATATTCTTAATTCTTAGGAGCTCATGCGCGGGCTCAAGATGAGACTTTTTTGTACTTTTTTTTGCAATTTTTATTTGTTGTAACGTAATACAAAAAAATATTGCTATTAGAATATGATTCGAGAACTTTTATTTTTTCTCATACATCAGTGACCCACCCTAATTTTCTGCAAAATGAGAAAATATATTTTAGACTATTCTTATTTCTTAAAGAGACTATACATATCTTATTTCAATCTAAATAATCTAACCCAATTTTTTTGGAATCGGTCCATATTTGACGATAGTTTCCATAAAAATACTATGTATGCTTTTTTTATACATATAGCGAAAGTTTGGTACAATTTTTCTATTGAGACGGTACAATTTAAGAATTTTCCGATCCCAACAGTGCCACTGATGACCTAGAAAAGTTTTGAAGGCGTGCAACTGCTGCATTAATAATTTTGTAGTTATCCAACCGCTTTTATAGACTAAGATCAAAATAAATAAACTTAATTCCGGCAAGGCATCAATTTTTAATTGTCCATGTAAGATTGCAGCTGGTTTCAAAAAATGCATATTTTTGAAGAATATGTAATTTTCTTCCTTAAGCAAGCCAGATTACTAGCTCCTGAAGCTTTTACTGTTGGATAGGGCTTAGATCTATCACCCAAAAATATAAGAATAAGATGAAACAATTCTTTATAGTCTTCTCTTTGTTGTTGGATAACACTTACATCAATGTCATAACTTCTAAAATTGATTTTCCGAATTTATTGCAGGGCATAGAGCTACATCGTTAGAACCCCATTAAATGATTTTTAAGCCAAGCAAAAGTTTTATTTTTAATTGTTTGTTGGGTATGAGTTAAAATATCATAAACTAAGTACAAAGCTGAAAACTGGTATAACTCAGAAAAGGTAAGAGCAAATTAATAAATATATATTTCTAAATTATTAAGCCAGAATTGATCTATCAAGCTGCGTTGTTAGTTTATTTTTTTGATCTGCATAAAAATGTTAAAAGCTATAAAGCGTTATTTACAAAATGTATGGAAAAATTACGAAAAATTTTAGTGTAGGGTACCAAAATGAGCAAATTCATTGCAAAAACTTACAGTGAATGCACACAAAAATAAAGCTTGGACATTTTTCTTTATTTCCTTTTTTTTGGCAAAGATTCGATTTGAGCGACCTTAAACCTTCTCCTAAAAATCTGAAAAATACTTTACCCTACAAGCTTTTTTAGCACTGTCCTTTACTCTTTTAACGAAGGACCAAAAGGTCTTACTGCCCCGAGGAGCAGCAAGGACCTTAGCACGAAGACGCTGTTCGTGTAGAAATTTTTCTCGTCTAAGTACCTTGGCACACTCAGATCTTGCCTTCTTTCGTAGGTGATCAGTAGTTGCATTTTTATTCAAACGCCAACTACTAAACGCTTCCTCTCTGGATCTGACTGCATTTTTGCACCAAACCTTAAGTGTTGGTTTCACCGAAATTTGCTTCGAGTTTCATTCCAAGCAAAATTACATTTACGACCATTTTTGCCGCGGCATCAACATTATCGTCAAGAAAACAAAGTTTCCAGTTGAAATGCCGGTAAAATTCGTTAAGCTCGTTGGGCCGAGCCTTTTCATAAATAAAAATCGGGGCTGTTTTCGAGACGCTATGAAGTGCCGAATATGAAAAGTAAGCTGAAATGGTATTTTGATCCGAATTCCCGAGGGGATTGAGTGTTCTCACTTCGTACTTTTCAGGGTGAGAAGTGAGAAGAAAAGGTCAAGAGTATTCCGAGATTGCCCTACAACACACGAATTGTGTGTTGGCTCATTCACTAGTTGCACTAAGTGGATATGCGCGGCGAATAACTCAACGTATTGGCCCTCGGGAGTTGTATGGCTCGAATGGCTTAGCCAGGAACAGTTGTGGACATTAAAATCGCCAGCAACTACAATTTCACTGTTCGGACAACTTTCCAGGATTCTAGAAATGGTATCGGAAAGCGCGTCAAAGCCATTAAGAAACACCGCCGTTTCCATGTTTGGCCTTCTATACAGAAATCCGAAATACAACATGTGTGTCCTGATCCGGAATTTAACCCAGAGGGAACTAAATTCCGCATCACCACATGTAAGATGTTGCTTGTACTGGTACACAATATCGTTGCGAATGTACATCGCAAGGCCCCTATGAAGAGAAAAAAGGGATAGAAGTTGATACCCAGGTATGGGAAAATCCTGTGGATCAGCATCCCCACACACCTGGGTTTCACATAAGGCGAAAACATCCGGCCGATAGAAGCGAATGTGAGCATATAAAGAGAAATAATTCGCTCTCAATCCGCGTCTATGCGAAATCTACCTGTCATTACAAATTAAGAAGATTCAAGGCAATACTCCTTACGATAGTAAACGTGAAAAAAATACCAAATTGCTGTTGAGAAAGTTACTCAATGGCCAATGTTATGCCTTTGTCATTAAGTAACCAACAGCAATCTGGCATGATGCCAATTAAACTTCGTAGAAAAATGGTATGGGAAAAGTGAACAGCAATGGCACTGTAAACGGGGACATAAAAACCCTTCGTTTGGTCATTGCCAAAAAATATATTGTTAATCGCGTATATCGAGGTGTAAATGTATCCTAATATTGTGTGGTTGTGTATTTGATGTGTGTTGTAGGTTATTTATGTAGATGATTGTGCACTTGTTTAGTTGTTATTGTAAATTTGATTTTTAAGAGAGTTGAAATGTGTTTTATTGTTTTTATACCCTTCCCCGAAGGTAAAAGGGTATATATAAGTTTGTCATTCCGTTTGTAATTTCTACAATATTGATCCTACACCCTATAAAGTATATATATTCTGGGTTCTAATGAAAAGCGAAGTTGATTTAACGATGTCCGTCTGTCCGACTGTCTGTTGAAATGGGTTTTCCGAAGACCCCATATATGATGGGGGCCAGGTTATTACACATTTATGTCCCATAGTTGCAGAAGACCATCCGCATATAGGTCGGTAAGTATCTGTCTCTCCTGTTCAATTTTACTCTCATTTTTGTTCCCACGAGTATGTTCGTTCAGACGGACCGTACCACGCACTGGCGGCGTGCGTGGACTAGGCAACTAACATACAACAGCGCTTTGCCCTGACGCTGAGAGGAGCTTTTAACGACTAGTTTCTTTACGCACTAACTAGCCACACAGGACCTTGGCATATTTCTCGCGCCAGCCACTGGTAAAGCCCCCACCTTGCAAGAGGAGAACCCGCGGGCTGGCACGCCGTGCTATATGTACTGATAATGGACCGGAAGTGTAGATTTCACTGCCGCCTCATTATCTTGACAAGATGAGTAACCCTTAGTCACACACTCCTTCAGAACTCTTCACCTCCCTCGAAGACGTATTCATCACATACATCATCCCAAGAGATCAGAGCCTTATGAGAGATTAACGCTAGAGCCAAAATATTTTGAGAATCTTCATAAAACATGTCACAATGAATGTTGGATAGAGAAAGAATCGAAAAGAAAAGGTTTACAATAGATAAATAAAAAAGACAATGAACTTAAAAGAAGGCAAACAAAACAATAATGCCAGTTACTCTGTTGCAATTTCAAAAACAACTAACCGTGATATAATTTTAAAGTTTGTGTTTAATTTAATTTTTCATGTTTAATGTTTTTATGTTTGTCTACAAATAGAAACTGGGAATTATTTCCTTCCGAAGGTTACTTTATATTATATTCAACATTTTTTATTATTCGAATATATTCTATGAGCTAAATTTCAGTTATGTATTATTATTATGTACATTCAATTTATAAAGTATCACTATCCAGTGTGACACAAAGAATGCTGACGAAGGCCGTAGCGGGCCAGAAAATGCATTACATTCTGCTGGTGTCTAATAATTGTAAATTTTTCTGTTCATACAATATACCTCATTGCTTTCCAACGGAAAGCTAAGGTAAAATGTAACAAGAAAATACAATATAATAGTCTGATAGTGTATAAAGTCGTTTCTGAAAAATTGAAGGAAAAGGACTATTACAAAAAAGCTTTATAAAATACATAACTGAAATTTAGCTCATAGAATAAATTCGAATAATAAAAAATGTTTGTCTACAACAAATTATTGTTCAGTGTAATAAAAAAATGTATTTCTCTTATTGAAAGTCATAATTAATTGTTGAAAAATATTTGTTGTAATAATATTGTTACCATTTAGATGAACGATAAACACCTACATATATATGTGAACTGGCGGAATATAAAATAAAGTATTAGGATAAGATTTGATTAGTAATTGTTAGTCCATATTAAATATATGTACATATGAAGATTTACCCCCGTATTAATAAACGATTATTAAATTTAACAAACGTTTATTAAGGTTAATTTTCATAGTAAATTTGTTCTTTAAACCTTTGTTAAATTTAAAAATATTTTATGAATACAGGCATCAATAAATAAATAAATAATGAAAAAAAAATCCAATAACCACAATTTTTTCTTCAAATGAAACCCCTTCTTCTAGAAATAAAGCAGAGTCTGATCATTTTGAATGGCTAACAATGTAAATTTTTTTTTCACAAATACTAGTATATGTATATTATTTTGTTAGTTGTTATTGCAAAGGAAATTAATTGCAAACGCATTATTTTAATTAAAATGTATTGCAATTAAATTGATTGCATTCAATGATTTTAAAAAGAATCATTACAAATTTAAAATCATAAAATGCAATCAGTTTGGTTGAAATTCACCCTTATCGTGGTTAGCGAATTTAAAATACGCCTTCGACTGTTTGGTAATAGATTAAAGAAAACGTGAACTTATTTCTTCAATCTATTACCAAACATTCGCAGGCGTATTTTGAATTCGCCAACCACGACAAGGGTGATTGAAATCCCATTTAATTGAAGTTTTTTATGTAATAGGTACTTAAGTATAAGTATTCCAAAAATAATTTTGTGTTTTTACTTAATATACTCTTATTGTTTTGCATTTTATTTATTTAAAAGATCCGGTGACATGGTTGTTGTGACTACTGAATCTGAATTAACTGATAATGATATATCACCATATTATTGGCTACCAACCAGTATTATTGCGTGCTTTATGGCTGTTTACACCTTAATATATGCATCTATTTACACCGATGGTTTTGAAGTTACATGCAAACAATATCGTGAATCGCTACTGAAAGAAATACAAGGAGTGGGAAATATAGTACCCGTAATTAAAAGTCGTCTCTCGTGTTCTGCCATTTTTGATTTTATGGATTACTTGGTGCAGAGCTCATCGTTTGAAAGACGAAAATATGGATTCATTAATAGTTCGATATGTTTTTACATGACTTTAATATTTGCATGGATAGCTGTATTTGTGTGGATTTTTATAGCTACTATTAACATAATACAAACCAAACGTACAAAACCAGCAAGAGTTTAATTTGTTTAAGTTATTTTTAATAATATACATACATACATATTTACATATCAAAACCGAATAATTATTTATACAAATAAGTTTAAATGCCATATTCATAATAAATACGATACTTTTCTTTAACATAATTATTTATGTACCCTGCACTCCCACAGGTTTGTTAAAAGTGTGTAACACATATAAATATTGTTTTAGGGCCACATTTTTTAGAATACTGATAGACTCTTAATCACTTTTTAAATCCTTCCGATTTGCTGATTGTCAATGTAAAGTTTTCATTTGTGAACCTTGTGCGCAAAGAACAGGTCGCAGACTGTAAAATAAATTTCCAATATAAACTTTTTATTGCTATAAGCAGGGCTGTTGAGTCGTCAAAAAATAGTTCTAACTCTTAATCCAACCGCTGAAATTTTTTAAGTCCGACTCCTGCTTTAACCTTGATGCTAAATGTATATGAGATTGGTCCTTATTTGACTTGAAACTCATTTTTAATGCAGTTAAATATAGCTAGAAAATGATTCTGCAAAAATTTCAAATCGATATTTTAATTCTAACATGTGCCGCAATGATCTTTAATATAGTTATTTACATATCGTTCCTTAATTGCAACAAAGTCATATCTCAACAATTCAAAAACTTTAAGGTACTAAAGCAAAAGTGTTCCTGCATACCTTCTTTATATGTTGACAAATCAGTATTATACCTAAACTGAACCGAAGTTATAACAAAATAAATTTTAATAAATCTGTATATAAAGGTAAATTTTGAATACTTTAATTTGCATATAACTATGTTGCAATAAAGCGATATGTAAAGTACCGGCCTTATTTTCTGACCTCAAAATTTTTTAAGCCGACCCTCCTAAAATTTTGTTTGCCAAAAATGTTGGAGTCGTAGGCGCGTGTTTATGTAAGTACCTCTACTCTGACTCCAAAACCCTGGTTATGATTTCACCTAGCCTCATACAAATGTCTCCTGAAATAGAGCCCTTGTGCCATTAACTTTATTTTTATGTTGGTAGGTATCCTTTGGTAAGCATGAAGTAAATTGTATGTTCTGAAAATTTTACAACTTTTTGACACCAGCAGAATTAAATGAATTTTCTAGCCCGCTACGGCTGACGAAATTATTTGTGTCTCACTGGATACTGCTACTATATAAATTTGATCTACTTATTTAACTCAACACTTTAAACTATGCAGTAAAAATTTTTGTTTTTTGCGCATTAATAATGCACTTAAAATAGAAAAATATACGCTAAAAATTTTAAAATATGCACTTAACACATTTAGTTGTGATAAATAAAAAACATAAAAAACAAAAATAACCTAAAAAAAAACTTAAAAATGTAGTCTCGAAAACGTTACCCTGTAGTAAATTAAATAGTCAGTTGCAGAAAACACTAACTATAAGTTAACTATTTTTCAAATGACTACAATCCGGTTTAATTTACATGCAGATATCAACCAAACATATTGCAAAGAGGCACACGTAAAACACAAATAAAAGCAAAATAAGTAAAACAAGCATGCATGAAGTCAAATGAAAAAAATATATACAAATTTTTTAAAATAATTAAAAATTAAAACGATTCAAATCTGTTTATGTACTAGAAATTATGTAGCGTATTTATTTCAGCACTATTATACATACATTATCATTTAAAGCAATTTGATGCAAAATGTTCTTAACTATTAATTTCTATAACAAATATGCATGTTTGTTCATAGGAACACATATTTTTTTTTTCAAAAATTATTTCAATTTTAAATAATTTATTATAAACCGACTATACTATTAATTAACTACAAATTGGTTGAAAAATAAGTAGTTAGTAGTCAGTTTAAAAGTCATGCAAAGATGGCCAATTGACTACTGCCTATGACATGCCTATGTTAAAATAATGAGTCGTCGACAAGGAAAATAGTCACTTAATCAACTAGTTGTGGTTATAAAAAAACCAGTTTGAAATTACTTATAAATGTGTTTGACTTCCTACAGGGTAGCAAAAGTAGAAGTTAAAATAAAGTAATACATACACAAAGCAGAAAGTAAAAAAAAATAACCGCAATTAAGTCCCTATTTATGTAAAACGCAACGCAACGCCGAAGAATTACATTAAAAGCAAAAACAAAGTCATAAATATTTTGTAATTTTGCTGTTGCTTCTACAGAAATTCACATTGCCTTTTAAAATTAGATAGATATTTGAACCCAAATATCAAATGAATTAAGAACATGATTTTTTTTAATATTTTTAAAAGTTAAGTTTATAGCCTGCTCTTTGAAAAAATATATAACGGAAGTGATAGGTTGTTCAGGATTAAATGCTGATACTTCCTTTGTGGTATATTATGCCCCTATTACGGCTCTCCCCTTTTGTAGCAGTTTGGTTGTATTTGGTAAATTCACATTGCCATTCTCAACTCTTTTTTCGTGGTATTGCCGTTTTCAAAAATGTTAAAAATACAGTTAAAATTTATTTTTTTTTTTTAAATTCGGTAAAAATCTAAAACAAAATGAAGAAATCGTATGTAATAATTTTTGTAACAACTTTTTCGCTATTTTTAAAAATTTGAGCGGCTTGTCCAGCTTATTTAGAGAAACTTAGAAACTGCTTGCGGAAAACACCAAAGTTTGATATGATGAAAAATTCATTAAAGGAGTTACGGGAAGAGTTTTCAGTGGAGTTAAATAGTTTGGGACCACGACAAGGACTTCTCTTAGACCCTAATAATCTTCATAATCTACAGAACTAATAAATAAATAAAATTAAAACATTCTTGGCACAGGTTTGGATACACTACGAGGCAAGTTTAAAAAAAAACTTGCCAACAATAAAAGAAACTCTCAAGCGATAGGGCGAGGCCTATTACAAGAAGTTCCTTTAAATAGCCCTGAGGATACTGTTTCGCAGCTCTTGTCATTGCAAGAGCAAGGGTCACCAACCGGCCATGTATTGGGTGTTGAAAATATTCCACCATCAAGTGACAATTTTACTTAATCAGTTGAACCAATAATACAACCATCAGATTTTCCAACAGCTACCCCAACCAGAAAAAGAACTCATCAGGCACACGAAAGTTTCGTTACTTATTATAAATTCTTACTTGGCACTGGGAAGTTAAAGAGGGTGGGAATCATCACGAATATGTATTCTTGTTCATAGCATATCGTCGTTCGCAAGTTATTGTGTTCTATACCGCAAAATATTAAAAATTGAGATAAGATTCATTTTTAGGTAAACTTTTAGAGATCTGTCGATATGTGCCATCAGTCTGCTCGTATGTATCATTTATAGTTTTCGAAATATGAGACATTGACTTTGTGCTATACAACACTTCAGTGACAAGCTTCGTAACCTATTGTGTTCTATATGCAAAAAACCGTGCATATAGAACAAAAACGGAGTAAAAATACTAAATAAAAAAAATAATTTTTTATTTTGTTCTATATGAAAGTGTAAATAAAGTTTGTAGTACTTTGGAACTCTTTGCCTTGTCTGTTTTTGTTTTATTTCATTTTTGTGACTTTACATTGCAGTTGGCAAATTAAATGAAAAAAAACGAGTTAGAGTGCTATATTCGGCTGTGCCGAATCTTTAATACCCTCCACCGACTGTTCGAATATTTCAGGAGGGATATCTATGTGACGTACCAAATTTTGTTGTGATAGCATTATTTTTATCGGTTTTAGGCGTACTAAACTGTTTTCCGGGAGTAGTGTTTATATGGGGCCTTGGGTAAATTATGGACGGATCTTCACGAAATTTTACAGCGTGATTTCCAGTCGAATAAAACAAATTTTTGCAAAATCTTATCTCATTCCGTGCCTTGTTCCATCATTTATGTTATTTTTTGTAACAAAATTATCATTTTTTTTAGGTGGTGGTTCCACATTTTGATTCATAGCTCTGGTCCTACTGCACCGATTTTAATCCCAAACTGCTTAGGATAACTACAAGCAATTTGGCACCAAGTTTGTTCATTTCTTTTGAGTTGTTCGAAAGTGAGTTCAACAGACGGACAGACAGACGGACATGGCTAAATCGACTTAGAATCACTCAATAACCCAGAATATATATACTTTATGGGGCCTGAGATGAATAATAAAAAAGTTTCACACGGAATGACACACTTAATATACCCTCTTCACAACTAATTGTGGTGGAGGGTATAATAAAGTTTTTGTTTCGTGAAAAGACATTGCTTTTCATTTCTCACAATATTTTTTTTACATTTTGTTCTATATGCTATAAAAAATAAGAGTTTCATAAATAAATGCATATAGAACAAACCTGTTTTTCTTTAAACGCTGATTACTCTTAGAAGCTTTTCCAAGGATTAAAATTTTTTTTGCCAAAAAAAACCAGAAACTCTAGAAGTTTGCTTGGTAAGAAGGTTGCGACAACTTTTTCGGTTCAGTTTTTTGTAACTAACAACTAAACTTTAACAGCGATTTACCAAAAAAACATTTTTGTCATATAGAACACAATAACTTGCGAACGACGATATCTATACAAGAGTTTCCTTTTTGTCATCATACAATAAATCTACACTAATATGTATCCATTATAAATACTTTTTATTTGACACAACAGTTTAAAACACTTGTAGTTTAAAAAAAATTATTTAATTTTTTAAAATTTTCCCCTACAAGAAATGAATGAGCGAGTAGTCACAATTTTCAATTTGTTGTTAAGAAAATGATAGAAAGAAATGACCGAAATCAAGTTTTCGGTCATTTCTTGTTGGGTCACTTGTCAAGCGTGATAAGTTGGCAACTTTATAGCAAACTCAACTTACAATAGTTGGGTACCACAATACCTAAAATGAGTTTGGTTGTGCACGGCCAAACTGAGTTGAGTGGAGAACCGCAATAGGGGCATAAATTTCATTATTATCGGTTTGAAAGTTTGCGAGAGGCTGAAATTGCCCCCTACCTTCCTTTGTGTTCCTATTTTTTTTAAAACTACATAGCTTATGTAGCCATATAAATATGGTTCTATCTCTGTTTTAAATTTCATTAAAATTGGTTAGAAAGTTTGTGAGAGGCAGAAATTGCCCCCTTGTGGTCCTATTTTTGAAAAACTGGATAACTCATGTATTCATATAAATATGGATCTAACTATGTTTTAAATTTCATTAAAATCGGGTTGATAGTTTCTAAGAGGCAGAAATTGCCTCTATCTCCTCTTGTGGTCCTTCGGCCTATTTTCAATAGGCTTGGTCCTTGTGCCAATAAAAACCTATACGCCAAATTTTATCAAATTATCTCCAAAATTGCGACTTGTACTTTGCGCACAAGGTTACATGGACATCCAGCCGGACGGACATCTTTAGATCGACTCATAATGTCGTTAAAAACGAAGACATGATATAATTTTACAATACCCTTTTCTAATGAATATGAAACAATTTTAAAAAGTAATGCTGGGTACAGACAGTGCAATCTACATGCAATCTGTGTCAGTGCAACCTCAAAATATCAAAGCGTTTTGATGTTGATGCAATCTGGAATGAATGCAAAATAAATGAAAATGAATTTAATTTGCTAGATTGCGTAAATGCATTGTATTGTTTGTATCCAGCATTATATACATATTTGATAATAGACTAGTTCATACGAATCAGTTTTCTGGCATTTACTTCAGTAGGTTTTTTTTTTGTTTTAAAATTTCAAAACAACTTCTTTTTTGTTTCCTGTATTTTCACACAAATATTAATACAACATTTTATTTATAATGGAAGATTCAATACCAGTTAGTTTTATAAACATTTTAAAAAATTTCAGATGACCTAGATGAAAGAGTACAGTTTCCCGAGGAAGGGATTCAAAATCCTTATTACCCCTCAACGTCAGAAGGAAGAGCAAAAATTATTTTAAAAACATTTATCCAAAACATTTTGCGCTAAAAAAATAGTTTGATTTAAAAAAAGCAATCATCAGTGATTTGCAGTTTTTTTTCTTCACTTATTTGCAGAGTTCAGAGAAAGTCATATGTGATCGCTCATATTCAACCATTCTTGAATTTTTTACATAAATGAAAAATGTAAAATATGTTACTTTTTTCACAGTCATGAATGAATTGTTAATATTTCGCCAAATTCATTCATGTTTTTGAGGAAAAATCCAATTTTGCCTTTCTTCAGTCATGTAAAATGAGGAAAAAAAAAGTTTTAAAAACGATCCTCACAAGCAATGTTGTTGTTGCTCGACAGTTTGCATGACTACAGCTCGAAATGCCTGTGTGTGTATTTGTTTGTGGAAAATATTTTTGGCAAAGGCAACCAGCCAAAGTGTCTGTTGCATTTTTTGTAGGAAAAAATTTATTGGAAAAAAATTTAAAGAACTGCACATATCGTCATCTTAAATGCAGAATAACATAACATTTCATAAGTTTACATGCAAAGCAAAAAACTTTGTAAAATGTTAATTATTTCAGATTTAAAATCAATTTTAAATATTTCAGAAGTAAAAATATAATTTTTATTATTTTTTAAGATGTGTTATTATATATTAATTTGTATTTTTTAGAAACAAAAAGACATATCGTAAAAGAAAGTATATTAGTATTAAGTGAAACAAACATATAAAATATTAAATTAATAAATATTTGTGTTTAATTACCGGAAAAAAAGAATATATATGTAAATGTAGATATATATATAAATATATGATAATCACACGATTAATATGTAGCATTATAAGGATTGCGTTGACATGGTGAAATAAGTTTGCTTTTCTGATGCAGCGCAAGCAGTAATGCATATTGGACAAAGTAGTACTTCTCCAAAAAAAGATATTATTAGAATTTAATAAGCCTGAAGAATTAACAAAATATAGCTAAACAGTCTATATTCCACTACTTAATAAAAAATTAAAAAATGTGTTTATTCTAAAAATTTATAAATATTGTCTTTTTTAAGGATATTGATGAAGTGCCACTTGGAAGAATGCAATTCTAACACAAGAAACCCCGAAAATTTTAAATAAACTAATAAAAAATATTTCTTTTGTATTATAAACTTTATATTTTATGGTCCCATACAGATTTATTATAGGGAAGTTCGACTATATTTAAGTTTATTAAAAAATAAATATATACATACATATATAAACTCAAAAATCTAAGGACCTGCAGATGTTGTCATTTTTTCTTGGAAATTCTTAGCGATTGGGAGTGCAATGGGGTAGACTACAAAATTTCAAAATTACTAACGGTTCGATTCTTTTAATTTTACAGCACTTTTTTATTTTTTCTTATGCTTTACTGAAAATTATTATTATTAATTATTATTTGATCACAAATTTCACTAACACCGAAGTAACAGTTATACAACAGATCACCCAATTTTGATGTTGTAAAAAAATGTGTTCTTATAAAAATAATTAAAAACTGCTAATTTTTTTCTTGAGTGTGATTAAACATTATGTTGTTAAGAAAAATGATATATGTATTTGATAACACTTAATTTTTAATTTTGTACCCTTCACCATGGTGTGATAAGAACAAGAATTTTTTAAAAAGAATACCTATGACAAAATCAAAAAATGTATGTATATAACTAAGTCCGTTTCCTCTTTTGACAAAGTTGATGTTTGAAATTCGTTATATAAGTTTTAATTATATTTAATCTTAAGATCGTGTATAAAAAAATTTAATAAAAATAAAAAAAAATTTATTTTGGAGACTTGAACTAGCAATCTTACGAGCTTTAAGCGAGAACTTAGACAACTCAGCTACGAACGGTTTTATTGAAGAAGCGTTAAATTAAAATATATTGAGAGAATTTTATGAACATACATACATGTGTATGCGTAAAAAACACATTAAAATCCACCACTTGTGGTGAAGATTATAAAAAAAAACAACAAAAAAAACCGCAACCAAGAGAAATGCAAGAAGAGATCAACGTAGCAACAGCTTATTAGACGAAACACAATAACAACAATTCAGAAAATATTTTCCACTAAAGATTTCCGATCTTTTGATATATAAGGCGTAGCCATAGGTCATATTAAAGTCAAAAAATTCAGGTTTTTATACAATTTTTTATATTTTTTGTATGGGAGGTACCACGCCCACTTCTTCAATCCCGCCCACATTTTGTGGGATGGTGTGCATTTATAACCTTAATGTTTGTACCTTATTTGGAAACTTTGGCTCTTGCCGTTCTCCAGATATACAGAAAAAAGTAATAAAAATACAACAACAACAAGGGATTTTTGGAAAAAATTAGAGGCAGTCGTGGTTTTTTGGTCATATCTCAGCCATTTGTGGACTTGCTAAATTTCAATTCAAAAATTGCCGAATTATTTTAAAATCGTTTATAGAATATAAAAAAAGTTAAACAATTTTTTTTTAAAAGGTGGATGCCGAGATTTGAACCCCGGCAATTACTAACAACGCTGCTTTGACCAACCGCCCAGACAACTCAGCCATTAACGCTTATGCAAATAAAGAATTAAAGTAGAATATATTCCGTCATTTGCTTGTTTAATATGTAGGTATGTACGTATTTTTCAATTTAAGCGACCAATCATGTACAAACATGTGTGTGTTTGATATGCCTAACATTCAACACGTTCGAATAAAAGCACAAACAAAAAAACAACAACCACAAGGGATTTTTTGGAAATATTAGAGGTAGTCGTGGTTTTTTGCTCATAACTCAGCCATTTTTTAACCGATTTGACAGATTTATATACCGACGTGTTTAAGAAGGAATTAACCATTTACTTGTATTATAAAGCTTGGACTCGGGGAGACCTATGGTTCCCGAAAGTGGGTATTTAAAAAAAAAAATTAATTTTGGTCATAACTTTTTTGTATCTGAACCGATTTTTCTGAATTTTTTTATAAAATATGTATGTTCTACTAAAAATTTTCGATATTTTGGTATATAAGTCATATCCATTGGACATATGGCAGCCCAAAAATTTAGGTTTTTATACAATTTTTAATTTTTTTTGTACGGGAGGTACCCCGCCCACTTCTCCAATCCCGCCCACATTTTTTAGGATGGTGTGTATTGGCTACCTAAATGTGTGTACCTATTTTGTAAATTTTGGCTTTTGCCGTTCCCCAGATATACAGCAAAAAGTAATAAAATTACAACAACCACAAGGGATTTTTGGAAAATATTAGAGGTAGTCGTGGTTTTTTGCTCATATCTCAGCCATTTGTGGATCGATCTTGCTGAATTTCAATAGCAACTGATGGTAGACTATATGTGACATAAATGTAAAACAACCTAGCCGCTATCATGTCTGGAGTCTCCGGAAAACACATATCAAACGTAAGACGGACAGACGGACGGATATCGTTAAATCAACTTCTCTCCCCATAAGGACCCAGAATATATATACTTTATAGGGTCTAAGATCAATATTGTAGAAATTACAAACGGAATGGCAAACTTATACATATATACCCTTTTCCACCTGTGGTGAAGGGTATAATAACCAGAGACAAAACAACAAAAACTCATTCTATTCAGTCAACTCAAGTCAAATGAGTAAATTATTCAAATATAATTTGAATGTAAAATATGTGTACCTACACATTATGTATGGATGTGCAAGCTTAACTCTTATAAATAAAAGAAGCCACAAGCTTACACACATATTATGGCAAGGTATTCAAATAAATGCATGCACATTCAATAATTCAAAAATTATTTGAATATTTTTTGTAAACTTGCGCTCTCTAACGGGTCATTCCAATGTTTTGTTATTTTTGAATTACTCTCATATTCATTTGCAGTAAACAAGTTTTTTATTCAATTCATTCATTCTTATTTTTGTATATGGTTTACTCTCATCTTATCTTTTTGAATGTTTTATAATTGAATAAATGTTGTGCACTTTGAGTAAAGGCAAACAAGTGAGTTATTCAAAGCAGACCTCTAGTAGGTAAGGTATTTGGGTAAGAAGATGTGTTTTATTGACGGATTAATGCAACTTTATTGTTTCGCACGAAATTTATTGCTTACTTTTTTATGCTACAATTATATAACAGAGCCCAAAGAGTTAACCTTACCATTTTGTGGTAATTTACTTGACGTAAATTTGATATGCAAACACAGGTGCGCATTTTTTGCATATTTTGTAAAAAGTTATGATACCATCAGGTAGAATTAAAATGTATGCACAGATGTTTGAATGAATTGTCCTGTTGCCTTTTCTTATTGTACATTTTTCATTAATCCGTCAATAAAACACATCTTCTTACCCAAATACTTTACCTACTGTCACATTTGCTTTTATGTATATAGGTTATTTACACATAAATTGTAGCAAAACAAGACCTTTTCATTTTTTTTTTTAATATTTTTACTTGCTTAAGAAAAGTGTTTTCAAAGAAAAAAAACCCACCGACGCGATTGGTACAGAAACCAAAATAGTTTTACAAGCACAAAATACCAACAAGTTTTTGTGGCAATTCTTTCTCTTAATATTTCTGCCTTTAGGTACGTCTTTTTAACGAAACGAAAAAGTAACCTTTTTAAAGGCATCAAAGAATTTTTATTTTTCACAAACAAAACACATATCGTTACCTTAGGATTGATTACGATTCACGTTACAACATATTTTTATAAAATTTTAAAATTTTATCTTAAAAAATAACCAAGTTATTTACAAAATTAAAAATTAAGTGTTATCAAATACATATATCATTTTTCTTAACAACATAATGTTTAATCACACTCAAGAAAAAAATTAGCAGAGTTTTTAATTATTTTTATAAGAACACATTTTTTTTACAACATCAAAATTGGGTGATCTGTTTTATAACTGTTACTTCGGTGTTAGTGAAATTTGTGATCAAATAATAATTAATAATAATAATTTTCAGTAAAGCATAAGAAAAAATAAAAAAGTGCTGTAAAATTAAAAGAATCGAACCGTTAGTAATTTTGAAATTTTGTAGTCTACCCCATTGCACTCCAAAATGACAACATCTGCAGGTCCTTAGATTTTTGAGTTTATATATGTATGTATATATTTCCTTTTTAATAAATTTAAATATAGTCGAACTTCCCTATAATAAATCTGTATTTGACCATAAAATATAAAGTTTATAATACAAAAGAAATATTTTTTATTAGTTTATTTAAAATTTTCGGGGTTTCTTGTGTTAGAATTGCATTCTTCCAAGTGGCACTTCATCAATATCCTTAAAAAAGACAATATTTATAAATTTTTAGAATAAACACATTTTTTAATTTTTTATTAAGTAGTGGAATATAGACTGTTTAGCTATATTTTGTTAATTCTTCAGGCTTATTAAATTCTAATAATATCTTTCTTTGGAGAAGTACTACTTTGTCCAATATTTACGTTAACTACATAATAGGTATGTCATAATATCTATAACAATATAAGTTCTCCACATTGTTAAATGCATTACTGCTTGCGCTGCATCAGAAAAGCAAACTTATTTCACCATGTCAACGCAATCCTTATAATGCTACATATTAATCGTGTGATTAATATGTATACATATACATATATATTCTTTTTTCCGAACGTTTCGGTACTCTGATAGTTAGGGTTAAAAGTAGTTAGGATTTAATCGGTGATTGTAATTTATATTACACTAGCTTAACCCGGTGCGCTTCGCTTCACTGCTTTAACCACTTTATCGGTTGAGAGATATTTAATATATGCATCCTATGGAAGGTAGTTCCCCCCTGCGCCTACCCGCTTTAATGTTATTTTCAAAGTGAAGTATACCATAAGAGTGACTTCTACAAAGTTTGAACTTTCTCACTATAACAGTTCATAAGATATGCGATATAAAGCATTGGCGTCCTATGGGGGGAACCACTTTCCCCGCTGCTATTTTATTTCAATTTCGGGGCTCAGAAGATCCTTCTACAAAAAGTTCAGCAAAATGCGTCCAGCGGCTCTTAAGATATGTGATAATTAATATTGGCATCCTATGGGGGGTACCAATTCCCCTGCCCTTATCGAAAAAATAAGTAGCCTATTTTATTTTTAGGGCTCACGTGATGTTACTGTAAAAATTTCAGGAAAATCCGCTCAGTAGTTTCGGAGTCTATAAGCCAACAAACAAACTGACAAACATACAAACATTTTTCATTTTTATATATATAGATAAAGGGTCCGCCAAATAACTTTTTTTTTTGAAAATGCTATTAAAAAAACTACTGAATATTTTCTCAAATTTCTTTTTTTATTTGAAAGTACAATCCTTCCGGTTAATAATGGATAATAATTTCATTCAAATGGCTGCTTCGGCTGGCCATGCAGTAGCCTACACGATCGGTCCAATTTTTAAGCCCGTTATCGATTGTGTGCAGCTGTATTTCACCAATGGCTTCACGAATATTGTCCTTTAAAGCGTCAATTGCCTATGGCTTGTCAGCGTAAAACGTATCTTTGACGACACCCCACAAATAATAGTCCAACGGTGTCAAATCGCAGCTCCGAGGTGGCCAAACGACATCAGCTCTGCGGCTGATAATGCGATCTTCAAAAACAGGGCGCAAAACATCGAGTGTGGCTTCGGCTATGTGGCACGTAGCGCCGTCCTGTTGAAACCAGATGTTGCCAATATCCTCCTCTTCAATTTTTGTGAACAAAATTTCGGTCAACATGGCCCAATAACGATCGCCATTGACTGTAACGGCCACTCCTTGTCCATTTTCGAAGAAAAATTGCCCAATTATGCCTCTGGACCAAAATCCGCACCAAACAGTGACTCGTTTTGGGTGCAACGAGTCATATAATAATATGTAAAATGTTTATACAAATCTAGATATAGGGTGCTTTTTTAAAGGTGTATTATGTCTTTCAATTAAAATTATATTGTAAGGTTTTTAATTTCACTGACTCTTTTAGTCCCGCGAACGTTCAAAATGTTGATATTCATATAAAATTCAGGAATTTGTATTGCTTGAAATCTATCCATTAGAGTGCACTTAATATAAGCCAGTTCAACGATTTCGATATAAAAACACTCAGTTTTAAAAATATTTTCCATATAAAATTCTATGCGAACGTCTACGTTCGAAATCGTTGAACAGGCAGATAGTTTTAGTAAATATGCTAAAAATTTTAGACCGTAGACCAAGATTAAAATATAAGAGATTTGGCATATCTAGTTACATGCAAAGGCGTAAAATGGCGCTTTCATGTTGTTTTTAAAGCAATACAAACAGTATTTCTTGAATTCTCGAATACGAGTACGTTGTTTGCATTAGGTTTGACAACTGTGTGGAAGTTGCTTAAGTGCTTTTATATAAACATTGATTTGGTGTAGACAACACTCTTTTAACTTTAGCTTTGACTACCCAGCAAATAAAATTGGACCACCTGACCCATTTTGATAAAATGGACTACTCCATGGACTGGTCCGATGTAATGCAAGCATGGACCATGTCATTGTTAAAAAGTGTTTGTAGTGAGACGACATGTCTTCGTTTTTTAACGACGTGCTTTCGTTTTTAAACGACTTCAAAACTAATCCTCTTGAGTATACCATGGAGTAGTTTTAAAACTACTCCTTAGTGGTCCAAAGGTGGGTTATATACCATGGAGTAGTTTTAAAACTACTCCTTAGTGGTCCAAAGGTGGGTTATATGATCCTCTCCTAGGACATCGCAATGTTAAATAGACCAGGTTTTTTCCATACGTTTGGGTTACTTTTGGACTAGTCCTGGTCCTTTGTGGACTACTCTTTACACGCCTGTTTGGACTGGTCCTATTATTTGCAGGGTATAGATTATATTTTGATCGTTAAAAGTTGATAGCACTGGTCCGCCGTAAAAAGTGTTTTAAATAAATTCAAGTCCGTTACAAGTTTTTTTTCTATCACGTCTAGTTTTTTTTGGGCTGGACAAATATATTGCTCGAAATAAGGCGGTTCAAGTTAACTTCCTAATAAGAAAATTTATAAAATCTGCTTAAAACGTTATACAATTTTTTATTGCGGAAACAAATTTAATTTCCAAAAATTTTTTTTTATTACTTAATTAATTTAATTGAAAACAAATATTTTAAATCTATTATTTTGAGATAAAAACTGTAATTTTCAAATGCTTATATATATATGTGTTCCTCTAACTCCCATTGGAGCATAGGGCGCCTAAATGCTTGGAACAAAAATTTTATTTTCTAATGATAATAAAAAACCGCTAGATTTCCCGCTAACCGCCAAGACGGAAATTTTACCCCGATGGACACGTAAAACCTGCAAGAATCGCGGTAAACCCGTCAAATTGGCAACAGTGCTAATGGTGTTTTCTTTTCTACAAAAAAAATTACCACATTTAAAAAGGTGCATGTACATATAAAATGTCTTGCCGAACATGCAATACTGCAATTTTTTATTTGACGAGAACAAAACACAAAATTGGACAGCTGACAAAAAGTTTGTTCTTCAATATACATACATATAAAAAAAATATGTACATAACTCAAAAAGCGTGTTCTTCAAAATATAAAAAAAAATACATAAACCTAAATTTGTTAATAGATTGATATTAAATAAATAAATAAATAAACAAAATGAATGACGAAATTCCAATTTCTTTAGTTTGTTTCTCATAAAATATGTAAACAAGAAAATATCTTTGCCAGATTGCCGATTTATTAACACCAAGTTTTTACGATTTCTTGATTTGAGGTTTTTTTTCAAAATAATTTTATTACATGAATTTTATATCACTGACAACCTACCATTAACAATGTAATGCTTTCTTTTGTTTTTTCTATAAAATAAAAGAAAAAATATCTATTAAAACTTAAAATTTTTACTGTCCTGATAAGAGGCGATTTTTCCATAACTTCGTCTGGTAGCCCCATATAACTATAAACAGAAACCATCTTTTTACAGGGCATTATCAACACTCGATTTATACGGGGTGTAAAGAACAATGCCTTATGACATTTAAGGGTGAATTTTTTTAGAATAAAACACGCAGACCTTTTAGATAGCAAAGCATTTTTAAGAAACGAATACAAAATTGCATTTTTTTAAATGAAATGTGACATTTTTTGTAGAAAAGAAAACACCATAAGTGTTTCCATTCACGAAATAAGCAATAGTTGAAAAAACCGCTAAAAACGGGTCCGTTACAATATATGCGAAAAACCGGCTACTTAAAAATTTCGTTAATAAAGACGTAATATTAAGAGATTAGTTATAGTTAAACCCATAGAAGTTTTTTATAATATCTATATGTATATACATATATGTATATCTATAAGAACGGGTTAATAATTTTTTTTTATTTAGGATTTATGCCCGTAATTTCAACAAACAGATATCTGGTCGTGTTCGTACCTAACAGTTATCTTTACCTATGCGGTAAAAATACTTTGGTAATTTCAACGTTAATTTTGCCTACGTGTTTTTTCCTTTAAGTTTTCTTTTAAAATATGGCAACTTTTGTATTTTTATTAATATTTTTAATCAACTGTCAAAAATCGATGGTGTAAAATACACTACAGTTCAACCAATAGGTAAGACAAACATGTTAAAATTATCAAAAATTCGTTACACCATAGATATCTATAGACAGCTAGATATCTGTTTGTAGAAATTACGGGCATTAAAATTTAGATCTTATTAATTAAGACAGTTTAAGATTAATAAATTAAATTTAAGATTAATTATTATGTTCAGTACTAGTTAATAAGATTCGTCGTTAGTACAAACATAAAACTAAAAATTCAATAGTAAATATTTTTTAACTAATATTTCCGAAATTTTTTAGATAAACCATGGTTTCCCAATCCGGCACGTGCTAATGGAAAAGTGTTTACTTTTGCCGATGTTCCACATTTGTTAAAGCTGATAAAAAAAACCATGATCTTGACACAGGCCTGAAGTATAAGGATGAAAAGGTATGCTATAATACCATTGTGGTATCGCAAAAATTAACGGCAAATTCGGATTTATCCATTACTTTAAAAAAAAAAAAATTTCCGATGTGCTAAAGAATTATTTTCTGCGTTTAAAAACTTTACGCATGAAAAATTCCAAGTCACACAACACGCGTTACACACATGATTCCTGTCAGCTGTTTTTTATTTGTTTACTTATTTGTGCATTGAAAACGGATTCGAAAGTACATATATCAAGATTTATTTATTTTATTGAATTTATTCTTTTTATATAAATATTGTGTGTTATTGAAGCTCTTCAATAAATTTTTCTTTCCCGATTCGCAAATTTGTAAACAATTTTTTTTATTGTCAGCTGATTACTTGTCAAAAATACACAACGCGTTAAAAAGTTCAAAGTTTAAAGCTTTTCTGCACCTAAAAGATACTTAAATTAACCTAGAGAGGAAAATAATATGCGAATACAAAAACAAAATATGTGCTTATTTGCAATCGTGAGCAAATTACCCACACATATCAATAAGTGGGCGGGGCTGTTTTTTGGATCCAGGTTCAGCCACCTTAAATTTTAGTTTTGGTTTTTTTCTGTTTTATTCTGTATCGGGTGGCAAATTTTTTTGTACGCCCCGTAAAGTGCACTTCAACCAAAATGTGTAAAATTCCCAAAAATCCTCGATTATTTTTTTAAATCCCCAAAAAAAAAACAATTACCAAATGACTTTCTTTGTCCTTTTTGCTTGCATGAAATCCCCAACTTTGGGGATAAATATCCAAGTATGGCAGCCCTGCACATATAATATTTAAATGACATCAAACATGTCTGAATGTCCCATAGGTTTTGTTACATTTGCAAAATTTGTTTATTTAGTTCACAACCAATACATTTTTAAAAAAGCTTTTAATGTTAAACATACAATAAAGGATAGAAATGGCACATCCCATACAAATAGTGGACAAACAGCGGAAATATCCTTTTAAAAATATGCATTTAGCAGATCATACTGTTCTCGATACCATAGAGGGACGTTTTGTCTGTGCAAAATGCAACCGCTCAAGGAAATTCTTTTGTTACAATTGCTACATACCGGTGGGTAGTCTGAGCAAAGTTATACCACAAGTAAAACTTCCTTTAACAATTGACATTATTAAACACAAAAAAGAAATAGATGGCAAAAGTACGGCAGTACATGCTGCCGTCTTAGCTTCCGGTGAAGTAAACATATACACATATCCTGATATACCAGATTACACAAAAGAAGATGACGTTGTACTTATATTTCCCAGCGTGAAAAGTATTACCGTGGCTGAATTATTTGAGCGCAACGTGAGGCTTTGTAAAGAAAATAATTTTGGTTTTCCCAAAGGTCATAATGTGGGCACGTTGCTTAGGAGGCGAGTAGAGGAAGTTGTGGAAGAAGATGCAATTGAGCAATCGAATCAACTTAAACAATACTCATTTGATAGTTTGCCTATTAAAAAGGCTATATTTATCGACAGTACTTGGAATCAAAGTAGAGGAATTTATAAAGATGAAAGGATCAAACCGATAAAGCCAGTGGTTTTACAAAATAGATGTTCTCAATTTTGGCGTCATCAAAAAGGTAGTCCTCGCTGGTACTTGGCTACCATTGAGGCTATACATCAATTCTTATTGGAGGTGCATGTCAATGCTTGGGGATTAAATGCTAATTATCGGGGACTAGATAACTTGGAAATCGATGCAGGTTTTTATAAAACTGCCCGTTTAGTTAATGAGAGTGCAGGTAACACAGAATCATTAGCTCCCTACAACGGTCAATATGATAATTTAATGTACTTTTTTGCTAATATGTACGATTTGATACATAAATATTATGATCATAATGAACTTAAGTCTTATCGCAGACCTATTTGAAACAGAAAAACAATAAATCATAAAATATGTTGTTGAAATACATACTTGATTTTATTTAAAAGTTATTTAGTTATTTATTTTATAAATTCTAGGAATAATAATGTTTAAATAATTTACTTCTTCTTTTTCTGTTTATTTTCTTCTTGGCCATTGCCGTTGTCGAATGGTTCTGGACGTGGTTTTTGCCAGTTTAAGGGGTTACGTCTAAACATAGGCCAGGGCGGTATAGTCAACTAACACAACAAAAGTTTTAAACATTTTTCAAATCTTTAACAAGTTTAACTTACCAACGAGGCTAAAACAAAACCAGCTCCTAAAATATAAACAGTTTGGGAAAATTGTTGTATGATGACACCCCAAATTAAACCTACAATTCCGAATAATGTTATAATGAAACGTGAATACCTTTCAGCCTTATGTTGGCCTACAAAATCCTGCAATTATAAAGAATAATAGAATTTGTTTCGTTTGTGCACATTAAAATGTAATTACCATGTGAGTTTGAATATTCAGCATTTTTAAGTGATATTTCTGTATTTATGAAATTATTTCTCAAATAAACACGTCTACAATTGCTGCTGTTTATTTTTTAGAAAATCATGCTTAATAAGATGATAACATGATATAAACCATGTAAACCACTGTTGGAATCTAACAATTCTTAAATTGTACCGTCTCAAGCGCAAAATTGTACCAAATTGGCATTAATTGTACCAAAATTTCGCTATAAAATAATAACAAAGAAAAAAAGTATAGTCAGTCAAGCCCGATCATTTGATTCCCTACGTCACATTATAAACAGACAAATTTTCGAAAGTGTAGGCTATTTGGAACCCAAGGGCAATCATAAACCAGCCAGAATAAAAATTGGTTATTTTGATTTATGTATATAAGATTGTTTTGCCCTTAAGTGATTTTAGGAAAGGGACTTACATATATGTAACATGATTAATGTTGGGCCTACCAACACAAGATTTTTACATGACATAGTAGCTATCGTAAAAGTTTTTTAAGCCAATTTTTACATCAGTACCGACACTTATAAGAAATGTATATTACTAAAAGGTTTTTTTTTTTGGGACTAGTACTTATTTGAGAGCTATAAATATGGACCGATTACAATAAAATTTGGTAAGATGATTTAGATTTCAATTAAATATGTTTGGTCCAAATTTAATCAAAACAAGTGTTTGCCTATTGGTCGAAATTCGGCCATACATTTTTTTAATATGAAGAAAATATAGTATATCTAAGTATATATGAATTTACATGTGTCGTGCATTCGGACCACCTTCCGGGCCATATATTATGTTCCACGTGAGTGGTTGACAAACAAAGAATGATATCGTTCTTAACTGGTTTACCTGTGCCGATTTGCACTTAAGATTTATATAGTCGAAATATTCGAAAACCGGGCTTTTGAAAATTTCGAATAATCGACCACCCTATTTTTTTTATTATTTGATACTTGGAAAAAACAAAATTTTTATTTATGTGTTTTACATATGTGTTAGTATCAAATTTGAACGCTTATAACTCTGAAAACATTGAACAGATTTTTATAAAATATATATTGTGCATAAAAGTGTTCTTAACTGTTTTGCCTTAGCCGATTTATATTTAGATACCAAAACAACTAGGAACAAACACTATTCTGGAAAAAAGTTTGTATGGAGGCCAAGTGAAATTATGGACCGATTCTTACCATTTCCAGTAGGCATATAAATTGAAACCTATGTATAAAATTTTATTTTTTTTATTTATTCATTTATTTACGTAATATTGAGCCCTTTAGGCCAAAAAATCAATATTACAAGTGATAAATGCTTAAGCTACATACATACGTATATATAATATTAATTAATCTATAATTCTAATTCATAATTAAATCTAACAAAATAAAAATTATAAAGAATATACATACTATCAAATTACCTTTATAAAATTAAAAAGGGCCATCGTTAAATCGACTTAGAAAGTGATATTGAGTCGATCGCTATACTAAACGGAGGAGCTAGGACCAATATTTTTTAGTATTACATACATCAGCACAAATGCATAATACCCTCTTCACTATTGTGGTGTGTGTACACTAAACATCTGCATGAATGCAAAAAAAATCAGCTATGAGACACCCACAAAAAATAACGGCACATATTCATTTAATTCATTTGCAATGAGAAGCAATGAGTGAGTGCAAAAGATACTTGAGTTGTTTAAAGTATGAAAGCATCGAACTCGATCAACTTGTAGCGTTCACACAACCCACGATTCACACTCGGCACAACTCGGTAAGCATTGAATATGGTTGCTTCGGTATGAATATATGTTGTATGTTGGTACAAATGAGAAAAGTGCGTGTACGACTTTGTTATATACAATGAGTTTGTAAGGCGCATTCGAATTATACAATATTATTCGCGTTACCCGAGTTAACTGAAGAAAGATCATAAAGGAAAAACACAATTTTTATTCTTATTCAAAATTTTTTTTTTAATTATTTCTTAGTAATGAAAACAAAAAAGTATATAACAAAAATAAATATTTAATTCTTAAATATGTAAGTCAAATTAGGTTTTTAAAAATCTAAACAATCTACATGTAAGATTGTAAAAACATCATCTTTCCTACCGTACCCAATAAGGCAACGTTTTTCAGAAATAAGGTTTCTAGCACATGAGAATGTTCTTTCTGATGAGGCGCTACTTGCAGGAGTTGCCCATATTATGCAGCTTTACTTATAGAGTAGTGGATATTTTAATATCCTACATTGTATTACTTATAATTTCACAGAAAAAAATAACTACAAATCAATTGTCATATTGAATACCATATTCGTCAATACAATTATTTTTTTTAATTGAAAAGGCACCAACAACCGAATTTGTAAATATAAAAAATTCTTTTGTTAATTAAAATTGTTCAATTTCAACAAATATTTTTATCAATGAGTTTTTAACATTGAATTAAAAATTAGTTAGCAATCAAATAATAAAATTAAATACAAAATTTGTCATTTAAACAAAATGTTTTGTTGCTTATTAATTTTAAAAATATGTATGCCAATTTTTACAGAAAGAAATGCATTAAAAATTATGATCTTATTAATTTTTTTTTCAAATATAATAAAAATCTCATCACAAATACATATCTTTTACATAAACGGACTAAGAATATATTAAACCGTGCTAAAATTTCGGTAAGAAGTTTCAGCTTCACTTACCCCTAAGATATACTTTATTTCAATAACAGTCCAGGCATTCATTTTTTACGATATTAAAACAACAACAAATTAATTTTTTCAATTTTTTGAAAAAAAAAATATTAATCGTCCCATTTGTTATCGAAAAACTTCTATCGAAATTTGAGATTATGTAATTCGATAACGAGGAGTCGATCGAATGCTTTTACTCGAAATGTCATTCGATAGGTTAAGAGCTTTCGTAAAAACATTTAATTGTTTTTTTACAAACAATTTACACACTTTTTGAGAATAATTATTAGATTTCTTCAACAAATAGCTAAAAATGTAAGTATTGAACTTTTTCCAGCAAAAAGAAAAAAATAATAACATTTAGTTTTGCAATTTTTTGCAAATTTTAGTCATGTTTGCGATAGAAGCGATTTTTGTATTGTAAGATTTTTGATTCCTTACAGCTTTAACGATTTTTAATATATAGTAGACTTTGCTATTATGCCGCTATTAGCAATTTTTTTGCGAATTTCCGCTAATTTAGCAATGTTTACAGAAGTTTTTCCATTCCGTATACTTTTATGGACTTTTAATCAATTTTATGGCTTATTCGAATTTTTGAACATTTTCGCGAATTTTCGCTATTTTTGTAAAATTTTTTTTGTTAATTGTTGAAATTTTGTTTTTTTTAACCGATTTAGCGATTTTAAATAAATTTTAAGGTTTATTACCAAGTTTGCAATTATTCGCGAATTTTAGCCATGTTCGCAATATCAGCGACTTTTCTGTAAGTTGTAACGACTCATACATCAAGCCCTATCCTTTAGTAGACCTGCGCTACCTATTATTACCGACCGTGCTCAGGGATTGGGGTGGTGTTCTTGTCTACCAATGAATAGGTTAAGTACCGTACATAAATTTTTAAATAAAGGTAGCTTCACCTGAATATTACTTAAAAAAAAAAAT
The DNA here is from genome assembly GCA_949318255.1 of Pollenia labialis. Taxonomy (NCBI): domain Eukaryota; kingdom Metazoa; phylum Arthropoda; class Insecta; order Diptera; family Polleniidae; genus Pollenia; species Pollenia labialis. Next base: position 206,717,707 of record OX439139.1, read on the forward strand.
AACAAAACAAAAATAAATAACAAATAAGTTTGAACTCTTATAGTCAAGAGAAGATGGTGTCAATTCTTCCCTTTCTCTACCCTCCCTTCCTATCTATCTTCATGTTAAATCGTTAAAGACAGCCCTAAAATGATTCCCTAACTATATGTGTTTAACCTTTCATGGAATATATATATAAACAAAAAAACTACGAGTTCATTATTGCAACTCGAAAAATTACAAAAACCTAATATTATCAATTTGAGATATCATTTTATTTTCTTTTTTTCGTAAATAAAATAAATCATTAATAACAAAGTGGAAGTAAGTTTTTGATGTATACTGTTATTTAGGTTGTATAGGATGTTAAATTTTTTAACTATAAATTCTTTAAATATTATAAATTGAAATGAACAATACAAAAGAAAATTCAAATAAGGGTTGTTACCAATGTTACTAACATATAATTAAAAAAAAAAAAAAAAAAAAAAAAAAAAAAAAAAATGTTTTGTTAGTAGCATAACCGAATGCACAAATTTCAATTTAGAATATTTAACAAAATATTTTCACTAATAATTTCATTTTAATAAAAAAAACTCACCAAACATAATCCAACGATGTCAACAGGCCTGATGAAATGCTGAACTTGACTTTAATAATTTTGAATTTTTAAATTTTCATGCTTTCTTTATGTTATCTATGTAGGTTTTAAGTTGTATATGATTGTATGTATGAATGAAAATTAAATAACAATTTTAAATTAAGTAATAATTAAATTTAAAAAAACACAAAAAGAAAATAAACAAAAATTATTTGAAAATAAGATTAATTAAATGATTAAACTAGATTCAGTTATTATTTTTAGATGCTTTTACGTTAATTTTAGTTCTATTTTAAGTCCAAATTATATATTATATTAAATGATGTTCGAACTTGCTGGTTAGTAGTGAGTTTAAGATTTAGTTATTTAGATGAATATATATAAATTGTATATTTTAGTTATATTTTTAATTTTGAGCTTTTACGTTAACTTTGGAGTATATGTTATATACAAAGAGATCCGAAATTGGTAATTAGTTAACAGCTTAGAATTTGTATCCATAGATACGATTATTCTTGTTTAGTTATAATTGTTAAATTAATTGAAGAAGATGCTGAGGATTTACTATGTTCGTTATAATTATTATAAAAATTGAGATAAAACCCCAATATTGTATCAGTTTAACAAAACAAATTTGTCCTCTTCCTTTTCCCTCTCTTCTAATAACTTAAATAGTTGTTAAATCCAGAACCTTCAAGAGGAAATATATCCCATCCAAACCTGTGTAAAAAAAATGTACCTAAATGTAAAAACCCACATTCAAATTATGTAAATATAATACCATACTTACCAACTTAACAGTCGCACGAAATATAGCTACTTTTATTAAAGCAGATATGCTCCTTTTCCTTTAAACTGATTTTAGAAAATATTTTTCTAAGTTCTCCCAATTTATTTTGTATGTTTGTTTTGAAAGTTTTTTTCCTAATGAAAATTTTTGAAATACAAATTTTCCAATACATACAAATTAAAAAAAATTAAATATTTTCCGAAATTGCTAAGGTATTAACAAACCCAACGAACATTGCATATCTCAATAGATAGCCCTCACAAAGTTATCTGATTCATTACAGCTTTAAAAATTTTTAATAAATACTAGACTTTGCTTTCATGCAGCTGTTTGCAAATTTTTGCGAATTTCCGCTAATTTCAAATTTTTTATCAAATTTTTGCCATTCCTTGCACTTTTAGGGATTTTTAATTTAAAAATTTCGAGAATTTTCGCTGTTTTTGCAAATTTTCTGAATTTGTAAAATTTTTGCGAATTTCTATAGTTTTCGAATTTTTTAAAATTTTGCGTTGCTCTTTGTGTTAAGCGCCGAAAACCGATAAGCCGAAGTCACTATTTACACTGTTGATTTATATACAAGCATAAAATCTATTACATTTTTTAAACAAATTTCGATTCGAAACTTTTCGAATGCCGCAATCCCGTTTTTGATACGTGACAAAGTTTTATTCGATACGAAAGTTTATTCGATCACGTGTGCGACGATTTGGGCCCTGATTTTGTAAAGAAAATTTTTGAAAGGAAATTTTTTTATGTTTTCAGAAAATTTTTGAATATTATATATGTATATAGAATATTATATATAACATGTATTAATATAATCATACTACATAAATCTTGTTATTTTTTTCTGTGTTAGGCGCTAATCCACAAAACTTTATATATGTAATTACATCTTAAAGTGCTATCAGACGGGATGTATTGTACATATGTACTGTCACTTTTCTTACCCATATGTAATTCCAAATGTATGTCAAAATTTCCATTTTACATACGATTCATAATTTTTGCTATCACACCTGCTTATGTTTTTCCTTATGTCATAACCTATAAATGTACAACGTGTATAAATTGTTTTAATTATAAAGCTGCTGAAATTATAAAGTTCTTAAAAGTAAAATGGATGTAACAACTGCTAATAAAATAATTGTAGCGTCCAGCATTTTCAAACAATTTCGTTTCAAAACAAACCAGCTGTTTTGTTTATGTTTGCCACAGGAAAATAGAGCGTGTTCTAATCGAAAAAATTACATATGTATTTCCACATGTATTTTACACATGCAAAGTTTCATATGTATCACACGATGTGTACAACTTTTACAAATGGAAAATTTGACAGTACATATGTAAAAAACATCCCGTCTGATAGCACCTTTACCTCAATACTGAAACAATGTAATAAACCAACAAAATAATAATATATACAATACGTGGTTACAAAGTTGTTGGCGTGAAGAGAGAGAATGCACAATACAATGCATACTAATTACTCATTGAACTCATTGCTACTAGCACTTGTCTTTTTATTGTCTCTATTATTGAATGTTGTGAGTTCGAGTTTGATCGGTATATGGGACGAATTAATAAAATCTACACCAGACGAAGCACAACGAAATAGAATACTACTTCAACGAAGTACAACACAACATTTATTCAATGGTCTTTTTTGCACACAAGTAGCAAGAATCATTCATGAATGAGGTTGTGTATTCATTGGACGAATGCATTTATGCAGATGTTTAGTGTACACAAATAAAGAAGAAATATGTATCTATTTATTTATTTATTTTTTTTTTTGCCAAAGGCAGACAAACGTGCCAGCGAAACAATCAAGGTAAGTGGTGATTTGGAGACACTTGATCCCAGGCTTCCTACAGAGATAACGCAATTTTTGGTAGTTCTCGTCAAGGAAATTTGAAATTAAAAATTCTTTTTCGCTTAACACTTTTATTTGTTAATATCTTTAGTTTTCCTAAAATCTAAAAAATAAAATGAACATAAAGTCCCTAAAACTAACAGCAATGAAAAAATTCGGTAAAAATGGCTGAAATTCCCAAATATTTTGTAACAGCGGGATGACAGAAAAGTCTAATATTTATTAGAAATCGTAAAAGTTTTAAGAATCAGAAAATTTACAGGGAATAATCGCTTCAATCTCGAACAGTAGTAAAATTCGCGAACGATTGCAAAATTTAAAACAAACCCTAAAATTTATTTGAAATAATAATAATTTTTTGTTTGTTTATAAAAAACTTTGTCTTATTATAGTTATTTAAATGGGAAGTACTGCTTTAAAAAAACTTGACCCTATTTTAAATTGAAATACCCCTTTTTTGACCCCTATTTCTGGAAAATCCACTTTTTGTGACCCTTTTCGAAAATTTAAAACGGTAACCCTGCCTGGGGGGCTACTCTCTATTGCGATGCGAAAGAAAATTGTAGCAAATCTAGCGATTGGTACTCTTTATTACGTGTGCGCATGTCTTTCGCATCTTTTAATTTTATTTCTTTTCGTAAATGATCAATTTATTTTTTTTTAAATTAAATTAATTTACTGTAAACCCGCTCCATCTTTAATTTTTATTGCCACTATTGCTTCATTTTAAAAAAATTTTGCGAAAGTGATAGAGAGTACCAAGTTGGCATTTATGTAGCTTTCGCATCGAAATTGTTTTCGCATCGCAATAGAGAGAAGACCCCCTGTTCTGAAAATCATAGTTTTTTAAAGTGATTTAAAATCGTAAGAAAGTTCTTTGCATATAATTTTTTTAATTTCAAAACGATAAGCAACGTAACCAATTTTTTGAAATCATTTGAGGCTATTAAATTACTCAATGTATTGTTTAAAGAAGTTATATCTACATATATATCGTTCAAAATAAAGAAAATTCCAAGATGTATTTTCTGATTTGCTTTTGTGATTGCAGGGGGGTTACTGCGTATTTATTTTTTATTTTACGAGTTCAATTTGTACTGTGTATTACGATTTTCGCAATCGTTCGAAACGATGGCGGAGGTTATATTTTTAAAAAAAATTTAAATTTGATGAAAACTTTTTGTTCGTTTTCAACAAATCGAAATCACGGTAACCCCCAGGATTGTTTTATTTGTCATACTAAACAAGAAGTAAAGAGTTATTGGCTTGTCCTTTCGGCAATTCTGAGCTGACGAATTGTAAATCGCTCCAAAAAACACCAAAACTATGTGGGATTTCAGAACACCAACGTGATTTTCAAAGCACATGTGTTTTAAAATCACGCAATTTTTAGAGCAGTCCTGATAGTCCAATTTGTGACAATGCAAGTCTTTTTTTAGACTGTTACTTTAATGTCGAGAGAACGAGGTGAAAATAAACTAATGGTCAACTGGAAGATCTCTAAATACGTATTGTTTTTTCATTTGTTTTAAACACACAAAAGTAATAAAACATTGACAAATACATAAGTACTTATGTACTAGAGGTCTGCTTTGAATAACTCACTTGTTTGCCTTTATGCGCCCCATACACTTTTCAATTCAATTGTCAACTGAGTCTTTCAACTGAATTGATACTTGGCCACACACTTCTTCAAGGCCCATCCAAGGCCCATCTATCAGGTCTGCTTACTTGTACAAAAACAAAAAACGATTCTTTTTAGTTGTCAAAAATGTACTACCACATATACAAAGCAAAAGGAAAAAACCTGTATTTGTAGCATACCATAAACGTAAACAAACGTATACATGCACATGTAAACAAAATGTAAACAACTTTTGACAACTAAAAAGAAGATAAACAATGATCATCAGGCTTCTTGCGCAGACCTTTTCAATGGGCCTTGGGCCCATCTATCAGGTCTGCTTACTTGTACAAAAACAAAATACGATTCTTTTTAGTTGTCAAAAATTTACTACCACATATACAAAGCAAAAGGAAAAAACGTGTATGTGTGGCATCCCAGCAAATAAAATTGGACCACCTGACCCATTTTGATAAAATGGACTACTCCATGGACTGGTCCGATGTAATGCAAGCATGGACCATGTCATTGTTAAAAAGTGTTTGTAGTGAGACGACATGTCTTCGTTTTTTAACGACGTGCTTTCGTTTTTAAACGACTTCAAAACTAATCCTCTTGAGTATACCATGGAGTAGTTTTAAAACTACTCCTTAGTGGTCCAAAGGTGGGTTATATACCATGGAGTAGTTTTAAAACTACTCCTTAGTGGTCCAAGGGTGGGTTATATGATCCTCTCCTAGGACATCGTAATGTTAAATAGACCAGGTTTTTTCCATACGTTTGGGTTACTTTTGGACTAGTCCTGGTCCTTTGTGGACTACTCTTTACACGCGTGTTTGGACTGGTCCTATTATTTGCAGGGATACCATAAACGTATACATGCACATGTAAACAACTTTTGACAACTAAAAAGAACATAAACAATGATCATCAGGCTTCTTGCACAGACCTTTTCAATGGGCCTTGCACTTCTTCAACTGAATTGAAAGATTTTAATTCAACTGTCAAATTTAGATTTTTTTACAATTTTACAAAAATTTATTTTCTCTCCAAGTATCCATGTTTGCCACCAATGTCATTTTTTTATTTAAAATTTTATTGAAATTAAAGACATTAAAAAACAAATGAGTGCGTTGAAATTGCTTTTTATTTATTCTTGCAGACCTCTATTATGTACATACATATGTTATTTGTTGAAAGTCGTATGCAATCTTTTCAGCATGGTAGCATATACAATATATGAAAACTGGTATTCTTTTAATTGAATAGGCGAGATGCAAAACTCGTTCGTTCCACTTTAATCGAATATTGGGAAAATGCAAAAAAAAAGTTGAACTTTTTTGATTCTGAATGTTATGCCATTCTTGATTAACAACTAACAGTTAAAAAATTGAAACCAACTGATACCTACATACATATACAATAAATAATAGATTTAATTTTGGAACGAACGAGTTTTGTTTTGCAACACACTAGCCCACCATTAATTAATTATTAAACTTTAGCATATTTTAAAAGTTATATTAATTTATTAAAATTGAAATTGAAATTATTCAAACAGTGCTAAGAAATGTAACAATAGTTCTGCAGGGAAGAGATAAACTACACCAATTCTCATATTTTTCAAAATAAGTTTTTTATACTGTTATAATCAGAATTTTCTCTATCAATGAGTAAATATTCAAGTCCTATCTAATGTAGTTTTCGACATAGTTGACAAGTATTCTACATAAACTTAGTACCAAGGCCTTGCTTAGTACAAAGACGTTCAATATTTATAATAAAAAAGAATATTTTTATAGTTTAGTTGTAACGGGTCCGTGAATGGTTAGCTCATGTCTGAATTGACAGATAATTAGTTTTATCCTTCCGCTGAACGAATATAGTTGTGTATACGCTTGAACAACTCTGGGAAATATTGCGACATTACTTTGAAAATCATGGTAATGTTTCAGAATGTGTGGGAAAATTGCTTACGGATTTTGGAAGAAGAGAAGCACCGTCAGCTCCGTATGTCGTTAGCTTGTGAAAAAGTGAAAGAAACTGGCATCCTCATCGATAAACCAAAGCATTTTCAAAAAATAAAAGTTATTTGGCGGACCCTTTATAATATACAGTTGTAATATACATATCGCTCCTTTATTGCAACATAGTAATATCTAAAAAAAAATCAAACTTGCCAAAATACAGATTTTATAAAATATATTTTGCTTTAACGTCGGTTCAGTTTGAGATATAATGCTGATTTATAAACGCTGATGTATAAAGGAACACTTTTGCTTAAGTAACTTAAGATTTTTGATTTTTTGAGATATGATTATGTTGCAATAAAGGAGCGATATGATTCCAACTATTTTTAATCGAAGGCAATTTTACATATATTGGCCATGGAGGCTCTAATGTTATCATAATAAAATGATAACTAAAGAGGAAAATATTTTCTGTTTAAAGCTGCGGTCCAACTTTTAATAATGGCCAGGCTGGCTGCAGCTGGCACCCACTGTATCCTGGTACCCATGCCTGGGTTACCCAGAGCTGCAATGACAGCCTTGCCGTTCGTAAGTATACATACATACATACATATGTACATATATTAGGGTGGGAGAAAAATAAAAGTTCTCGAATCATATTCTAATAGCAATATTGTTTTATCTTGCGTTAAAACAAATAAAAATTGCAAACAAAAAAGTTTAAAAAACTCCCATCTTTAGCCCGCGCAGGAGCTCCTAAAAGTTACTTTTTTTTAAGTTCCCACATTAATTGGACCCTATTCTTTTGTGTAGACTTTGTGAGGTATTTTTTAGTTTGTGTAGCCTAACAGCTAACGCGGTAACTTGTGTCAATGGTCTAAAAGTGTTAGGGATAGGGTTAAAACCCACGTTCTCTCTAACTAAAATGACGTCGTTGGATGTTGTCATAGCATAATTTGCGTGTTTCTCCAGTATAGGGCTTGGTCCAGTGAAGCTGAGCAGAAATCGATGCACAGAGCTTGACTGGGTGTCTTACCTTGGGGTCAATGAGCCGTGCGAGTCCTTGGAGGGTACAATAGGTGGGTTTATTCACATAGAAAAATATCGAGGCATTACCGCAAAGAAAGGTTAAGCGAAATCATTTTAAATTTTTCTTTAATAAACGACTTTATTGGCAACTCTTGCAAACGGTATCTTGGGAAAAGTTATTTATGTATTTCAACAAGATAGGGACTTCATTTACACAGCCAAAAGATAACGTGAACTTATTTTTTATAATCTATTACTTAACAGTCGCAGGCGTATTTTAATACGAACCAGCCGAACCAGTTGCCATAGTCGTCATAACTTTATCCTTTGGTGAGTTTACTGGTTCGGCACATTCATCCTTATCATGGTCATTGTTTAAAAGTGTTTGTAGTGAGACGACATGTCTTCGTTTTTTAACGACATGTTTTCGTTTTTAAACGAAGTTAAAACTAATCCTCTTGTGTACACAATGGAGTAGTTTTAAAACTACTGCTTTGTAGTCCAAAGATGGGTTATATGGTCCTGCCCTAGGACATCGTAATGTTAAATAGACCATGTTTTTTCCATACGTTTGGGTTACTTTTGAACTAGTCCTAGTCCCTTGTGGGCTACTCTTTACACGCGTGTTTGGACTGGTCCTATTATTTGCAGGGGAATAACAAATATACATACATAGGTACCCAATAAGCAATTTTGCTGGAAATCAAAATAACGCAGTTTTTTGAGTGCTTTTCATATACATTTTTCTACACCATCAATTCCTTGTCACCTTAAAACAACACATTAGGCACTTGCAATTTTGTTTTTGAGTGCTTATTGAGGTACCTACATATGTACATACATACATATATTAAATTTTTTTTCTTTTGTTTTTACATAATTTGTTTTTTTTGCCTTCAATTTATTAATAGGAATTTTTTTTAGTATTTGTGTTGTCCAAAATGCTGCAAAAATTAATAAAGAAAAATAAATTGAGTTGAGAAAAGTTAACGTTGATACTTCTTTGCAATCTTAAGCATAGATTACAGCTACGTATGTACATATGTATGTTCATTTACTAAAAATTGTTACAACCCTGCAGGAGTTTGAACTAGTACCTAATTAGTACCAAACTAGTACAAAAATAACCAGTACTAGTTCACAACTGTAACCTTTTCTATACCATCTAAATGCATTAAGTGTGCTTGGAACATCACTAGTACTACAGGTTCTTAACTTGTTCTAGTACACTTGAACCACATTGGGTGCTTTTTGGAATAGCATTTTGCATTTTAACATTTTTTTATAATAATAAATGCCATTAATAATAATTTGAAATCAAATTTAAGAAGCAGTGTCAAAATAGAAATATGAATTGGAATTTTAGTTTTGTTTCAAAAAATTATATCAGTCTACAAGTAGTGCCCTTGTACTACATCAAGTACTGGTACTCATATGCACTAGTATTTTTATATAAGAACTCTAACGCCGTTAGCACTAGTACCTCTTGTTCTAGTAATTGTACTAGAGGAATTTTGATAATTAACTCTTAATCTCCTGCAGGGAAATTTGTAACAATTGTTACAAGTACATAAATGTTTAAAGTACATGTTAAAAAAATTTTACTAGTAACAATTGTTACAAATTTGTAAAAAAATTTTAATAAATCAACACAGCTTACATCTTAAGTAAATTTGTGTTGTACTTGTTGTTTTTATTTCTAATAATAAAATTTTAGAACCTAATTGGTAGTTTCTAAACATTCTTTATACTTTTTTTCAAAAAATGACTTTCTTACAGTTAAAGGTAACGATTTCTGTCGTAAAAAGTAATTGAAGTTTCCTGTCGATGTAAAGGTATTATCTTTACCAATTTCTTTCAAAGCTAAATTTTTTTTAAGCTGTTTTTCGTAAAAACCGAGTCCCGCTTTTATAAAATTCGGTGATATTGCCGACAATTTTTTATCAATTTCAGTATCACAGTACACTTGGTTGTAATCTTTCATAAAACTCCATGATCCAAATCCAAATAGACCAAGAATAAAGTACATGCACATTCTTAAAAAAATTGGTTTTCGTAATAAGTTTAAACTCTTGTTCAAATAGTGGCCCACAGAATAAACCATTAAAAACGAAACAGATGGAAATAGGGAATTCATCAAGACGTGATGAGTTTGAAGTTGGAGTAAAATTTTACATAATCCAAATATTTGTTCGTCGTTTGTTAAGATGAGACTTTCTTCTAATAATTTACCAGCTGAAGTATTCCAATTAATTTGATTGCCTTGGTAGCAAACAACGGAACGTTTAATATCTTCAACATTATCAGCTTCAAAATTAAAAGGTATCCCTATTATTGCACCAAACCTCGATTTTGTTGATCCAGCTAAAAAAAGGTCGAAACCATACACTGAAAACGACTGTAAAGCATTTTTCTCGAATTCTTCAAGATTTAATAAATAAGCAGCTGTATTCAATCGTTCAATTAGTTTTGGAGACACCGGCAAAGGTTGACCATTTCTGTAGCACTGCATAAATTTCCTGTAGTGGTCCAATCCAAAAGTATGCGGCACGTAATTTATTAAGAAAAGTCCTGTTGTAGCTGTGCCTGCAAGAACCAAAACAAGTTTTCTTCCAGCACGAGATGTAAAATAGCCAAGTCCCATTACTATTTTTCGTGATTTTCTGCTAAAAATTATTTGAGTAATACAAGTGTATAGGGATGGTCTATAAATGTCGATATATCAAAATATCGATATTTATTAAAATAATAATCGATAAATATAGCCGATTTTTAAAATACCCACATATCGATATTTATTTACGACACTTGCATACATTTGTAGGGTATCACAAAGGGACCAATAAAGGACCCAAGTGAGCTGTCTTTTGATGGCTGCCCATGGAACCTAACCTATACATTTCGGAGGAACGCATGGAAGATGTTGAAAATGCAAAATTCGCGTTCACACTTGAAACATTCACGCCCGTATTTATAAAAAATTTTGAAATTTAATTAAGGTATTTGTATGAAAATTTGCCTTAATAAACGTTTGTTAAATGTTTTTAATCGTTTATATTTACTATAAATAAAAAAGTCAACATTTTTGAAAAAAAAAATTATTTTTTATATTCTTTTTTTCTACAAAAGTGCCAAAAATTTAAAAGATAATACCAAAATGAATGAAGAATTCAATTTGTTTAATAGGATTTTTACACTTGCTCACATCTTTCGTCTTATCGCAAAGATGATAACATCTTCCCATAAGAATTGTACAGGGCTAAATATCAACATCTTTCGATTATTTTAGTGTCATCACTAGAAAAAACAAATAATTTATTACCATCACTAGAAAAAAATACAAAAGAGCAGGACAGTAATATCCCCTACAAGAAATGCATAACCAAAACTAAAAAAATTACTATTACTCAAGGTATACATATTTATAGCAGGTAGGCGCGGAATTACAACAATTGAACAGTAAAACAAACAACAGGGCTTTTTATTGTTGTTATATGATACGAACTGTCAAAAAGCAAAGGGGCTGATAAGAGACAAAAAAGACAAAAGATAAAAAACTTGTTTACTATACAACATTTGACAATTCGTATCACAAAACCAGCAAATAAAAAATAAACAGCTGGCTCTCCGAGACTACCTGCTATAAATATACCTTGCTATTACTATAACACTATATTGGTCAACACTACCGGTCATATAACTAATAAAATTACCGGTAGTCTTCTTGTAGGGTCATTAATTTAGTTTTTATTCGCTCTTACGCCCGAAAATAATAGCCTATTTACACTTGAGCACATCTTAGAGGAATGCGTGGAAGATGTTGAAAATGAAAAAAACTTGTTTACATCTGTAACATCTTTCATCTTTCATCATAAAAATATTTATTTTCACGTGTAAGAGCGAATAAAAACTAAATTAATGATATTACTGTCCTGCTCTTTTGTATTTTTTTCTAGTGATGGTAAAAAATTATTTGTTTTTTCTAGTGATGACACTAAAATAATCGAAAGATGTTGAATGAAACAACATGAGATAGGAACTTCTTTTATAGATGAAGAAAGATGTTGATTTTTAGCCCTGTATAATTCTTATGGGAAGATGTTATCATCTTTGCGATAAGATGAAAGATGTAAGATGTGAACAAATGTAAAAAGCCTATAACTATTTTTATGATGAAAGATGTTACAAATAAGCTCGAACTGTCAAAATCAGATGCCGTTTCGAATCCACCTGTAGTTAATTTAATGCAATTTCTAAAATTTTAGAATCAGAAAGTTGTGTAAGATATTTATTTTATAAAAAAACTGTTCAAATGAATTTTCTTTATAAAATAAAGCTATTCTTCTAGAATCAGAAAGACAAATGAATTAAAAAACATGATAATTTTTATTAAATATTTGTACATATGTATATTTCTATGTTATTATTTTTTTCCTTTGAATAAAATCTATGCCAAATGGTATAGTATGATTTAAAAAAAATCGAACACCTTCTTTGAACAACACTTGGGATCTAACTTTTTCTCCATTTATTAAGGCAATGGTAATCTGCTAAAAACCTTATGGAAAGTTATAAAATAACATTATTTTCATAACAATATTTACAAAATTACAAAGTGACCTTTTTTCGTATATTACAAATCTTGAAATGCATGTTTGCTTTCTGGCCTATCGGTATGCACTGGTTGTACCAATCAAAATATTTTATTTTTCAATTTCAATAAAAACCTTTAAATAAAATTACAAAAATATCAAAAAAATTAATTTCTAACTGTTTTGCCCCAAACAGGGGCTTGCAAAAAGCACTATGCCATATGGCATAGAATAACCGAAAGGGTTAAACTTAATTTTAAAACTAAATAATTTTTTAACAATAAGGGTAATCACGATGGTCATTGTGCAAATTTGCAATATGTATATTTGCAGTGCATATTATGATTGATCGTGAGCATACCACTTTTATTTTTTGTGCAAATGTGCTATTTTTCTAAAAATTTATTCTGGCAACACTAAAAACTTCTGGCAGCACTGCAAAAAATCTGCATTTGTTTATGGCTTTCACCACAGAATACACAGAACTGTAAAAAGTGACGTGTGAAAAAAGCCCAAATCAGTTGCGAGGGCAGCTTTCGAAGAAAGAGAAAGAAAATGTTTTTTGGTAGTAAAGTGGCAATGTGTAAAAACAGGCCGCTACTATCAACACGAATTGCGTAATCAAAACAAAAAATGCAAAAGGGCAGCTTTCTTAGAAAGAGACAAAAAAAAAAAGGCAAAATCTTCCGTCTCGTGTCAGTTCTGTATATTCTGTGCTTTCACGCTTATTTGCCTTAAGTTTTATAATTTTCAAACAAAAATCCACGTTTAATTACCTTACGATTAATTACCCAATTCGGGCAATTGCATTAAAAATTAAAGTCCCAAAATAAAATTTTAAAAAAATACATATCATTCGTTTAATTGCCTGAGTGTTATTTGACAAAATCAATGCAAGTAATGCAATTAAGTTTATATCGTAATCATAAGAAGAAAAACCGGAAATACACAAAAAACTTGAAAATATGCAAATTGTTAAAATAAAATATGCACAAAAAAAATGGGGCAATTGAAAGCAAAATATTCAACTATTTACTATTTGCATTAAAAAAAAACAGAAAAAAGTTATAGTCGGTAATGCCCAAACAGTTTAACACTAATGGCCTCACCAGAATGAGGTGAGGTTAAGATTCGTATTAGAGTGAGAATATTTTTTAGATACACCAAATATGAGATATTTATTCTTAAAGGGAATGGACGGTCGCTAAATTTTGTATTAATATCTTCATTTAAAAGGATAAAATAGATTAAAACCTTTCGGGAGTGATATTTAAATAGAAGCTGTATGCTTAAATGTGAACCGTTTCAACAAAACATATTTGATTTGCAGTAAAATATTTTGAGCCGAATTAAAACAAAATACTAGCATAATTAAATCGTTTGGAGAAACAAAGGGTCGAAACAATTTGTATGAAGACTATGTGATATTATAGACCAATTCTTACAGTTTACATAGATTTCATCCTCATGACAATGAAAAGGTATTTACCAAATTTATCAAATTATCTACAAAATTGCCTCTTGTACTTTGCGCACAAGGTTTACATGGACAGACAACCAGCCGAACGAACGGACATTTTGAAAAGTGTTTCTGAGTTGATTGGTATACTAAAAGATGCGTCCATATTTATTGTATTACACACATCAGCACAAAAATTTTCAAAATAGTTGTTCCTTAAGTTCTGCTTATATATAAAATTTGGCACTTTGAAATAACATTTATCTTCAACGAAAACTTTAAATTTTAGAGTAAAATGAAATCTAGATAGCAAAATGAAACCAACAGAAAATCGATCTGTTAATCAGAATTTCAAGCAGTTTTTCCTATTCTCTGGACATGTTTTAAATATGCTTCAAAAACGTATGCTTACAAACTTTTAGAAAGTTCTTTAAACAAAAAAAGTTTGCAACAAAAATGCAGAAATGGCTAAAATATGCAAATTATTTACTAACGAAATGATGTCAAAATTCAAAAAAAAAGCTCTATAACGGATAAATATATTGTTTCTGCCTTCATTTGTCTCACAAGAAAAAACATATGTTCCATATGATTTAACTTAATGTCATACATCAAAGTTAAAAAAGCTTGTACAGAAATACAATTAATTACCTCACTGAGGTATTTAAACGTATTTGTTTAATTACCTCAATGAGGAAGATAAACGTATTCGTTTAAATGCTTAGCTCGCATTATTACCCAAAAACATTGGCAATTTTGGCGAGGTGATTATCCGGGGAATACTGTAATAGAATTTTTTGCCACTTTTTTAGTGATGGCACTAAAATAATCGGAAATGTAGAATGGAATACAATGAAATAGGAACATTTTGTAAAGAAGTTGAAAATTTTTATTTTTAGCCCAATGTATTTCTTATGGGAAAATGTCAACATCTTCGAAAATTTATGTTATAGACTATTTACACTTATAGGCTTTTTACACTTGCTCACATCTTACATCTTTCATCTTATCGCAAAGATGATAACATCTTCCCATAAGAATTATACAGGGCTAAAAATCAACATCTTTCTTCATCTTTAAAAGAAGTTCCTATCTCATGTTGTTTCATTCAACATCTTTCGATTATTTTAGTGTCATCACTAGAAAAAACAAATAATTTTTTACCATCACTAGAAAAAAATACAAAAGAGCAGGACAGTAATATCATTAATTTAGTTTTTATTCGCTCTTACACGTGAAAATAAATATTTTTATGATGAAAGATGAAAGATGTTACAAATGTAAACAAGTTTTTTCATTTTCAACATCTTCCACGCATTCCTCTAAGATGTGCTCAAGTGTAAATAGGCTATTAAGCACATCTTAGAGGAATGCGTGGAAGATGTTAAAAATGAAAAAAACTTGTTTAAAGTTGTAACATCTTTCATCATAAAAATATATATTTTCACGTGTTAGAGCGAATAAAAACTAAATTAATGATATTGCTGTCCTGCTCTTTTGTATTTTTTTAGTGATATGAAAAATTATTTGTTTTTCTAGTGATGGCACTTAAATAATTGAAAGTTGTTGAATGAAACAACATGAGATATAGCCTATTTACACTTGAGCACATCTTAGAGGAATGCGTGGAAGATGTTGATAATGAAAAAAACTTGTTTACATTTGTAACATCATCAAAATAATTTTCGTGGGAATACAAAATTTAATTTAAATGATTTTGTTATTCGTGCTTAATTCCCAATTTTTATTATTTGATAAAAACACTGAAATTTATTGTTGATGAGATAAGCTATTCCTATGCGCATTTCACTGGTTGCTTAGGCCAGATCATCAGGAAACTTCATCCATAAAGATTTTAGAAAAACTAAAGATATTAAACAAAATAAAACTGTTAAGTGTATAAGAATTACAGAAACAGTTCTATTTGTAACAATATCAAAGTTTAAACAAAATCATCAACAATAAACAGTGAGTTTATCTCTCCTTACATTCCCCACTACAATTGATTGGAATTCTTCCAACATTAATTGTAGTTGTAAGTAGGTTAAGAAAAAACAAAATAAAAACAAAAACAACTCACTTTATTTAAAAAGCGGGTTGCCAGTCAGTTTTTTTAGGCCGTGCACCTGCCAGTGTATTATCAAAATATGTTGTTAATAAAGTTAGAAAAGAACAGCCATTTTATTTGAACTTCAAATTATACAATGACATATGATAGTGATATAAACTTACTGACTACTTTGTATAAATAGGTTATTCAAGTATTCACAACATTCCACCTGAATAAATTATTTATACATTTAAATATAATATATAAAAAAAAATTATCCTAAGCCAGATCTACTAGCTAACATATTAAGCTTATCGGCACTAATAGCCTTAGTGAGAAAGTCAGCCACCATGTTGTTGGTATCCACATATTTCAAAAGAATCTCCTTGCTATCCAACTTCTCCTTAACAAATTTAACTTTGAGATCAACATGTTTAGTTCTATTTGAGAACGAGTTGTGTTGCACTATAAGAATTGCGCTTTTGTTGTCACAGTGTAGTATCATCGGCTCTTGAGGGCCCTGGATGAGTTCACGCTGTAATCGTTGTAACCATATGCACTCTTGCATTGCTGGAACCATTGCCATATACTCTGCCTCAGTTGAGGACAGTGCTACAGTACGCTGGCGCCTAGTACACCATGAAATTGCACCATTTTGCAATGTAAAAAGATAACCAGTGGTGGACCGCCTATCGTCAACGTTGCCTGCCCAGTCTGCATCACAATAACCAATTAAGTTATTTGGTTCACATACATACGTTAGGCCCTTGTTGATAGTACCTTGGAGATACCTCATTACCCGTTTCACTGCGGCCCAATGAGTTTTACCAGGATTTGCGTTAAAACGACTCAACACATTTACGGCATAGCTAATATCAGGGCGAGTTATTTGAGCTGCGAGCAAAAGACATCCCACAGCTTGCATATAGGGTACCTTCGCCATTTCTTGTTTTTCATGCTCGTCGGTAGGACACATTTCCTATGTTAATTTTTGACCAACATCCATAGGTGTTGATACCGGCTTACATTCACTCATTGAAAAACGAATTAACACATCCTCGATGTATTTGCTCTGATCAAGTTTGATTGTGCCACTTTGATCATCACGTGTGATTCTAACGCCCAAAACAGAAAACGCTTCGCCTAGATCTTTCATTTTGAAGTTCGTGGCTAAATCAAGTTTCAGTTGATTGATCATATTCATGTCGTTGCAAAACACCAAAACGTCGTCTACATAAATGGCTACATAAAGTATAATTTCACCATTGATGCAATAGTAGACACATTGGTCGACTTCACTACGTTGCAAACCAAACTTTAAAAGAACTTCGTTTAGTTTTTTGTTCCATACCCGGCTGGACTGCTTTAAGCCATAAAGAGATTTTTTTAAGGAACATACTCGACCGCTGCCATCGTCGAAACCCTCAGTAGTGCGATTCACTATGCTTTTTAAACCACAATTGTTTCGTTTAAAAATGTTAACCACAAAATTAACCATTTTGCTATTGTGCCAGCTGTTTCAGTCAGCTGTTATTTTAAACAAAACAAATTGTGGTTTATTAACACCAACATTTTTGGTGTGGTTAAATCCGCTTAGAAAAGTGTTTATTTTTCTTTGTACCTGTATAGTCGATAAATGATATGGCTTTAAGGTATTTAGCCCACAGAATATACAGAACTGTAAAAGTGACGTGTGAAAAAGGCCCAAATCAGTTGCGAGGGCAGCTTTCGAAGAAAGAGAAACAAAATGTTTTTTGGTAGTAAAGTGGCAATGTTTAAAAACAGACAAAAAATGCAAAAAGGGCAGCTTTCGCAGAAAAAGACAGAAAAAACACAATATTTTCTGTCTCGTGACGCCTCTGTATGCTCTGTGATTTAGCCTACAATTTATCCACTTCTTATCACACACCAATTTTCCGTAGAGCTTCTTATTTATTTATCCTATTTATTTATAATATTCTTATCAAATAAAATTAAAAAAATTAATTTAGATAATATTAAATTAATAAAATAATTAAATCAAATAATTAATATAATAATAAAAATTAGTAATTATTTACGCACTTTGCACAATATCATTTAAAATCTCTAGATTAAAAGTTTTTGTTTTGTTTTTTTTATTCTTCTGTGTTATTTTATCCTATTTTGATGTTTCTCATGGCAGAGTTGCCACGATATATCAATTTGACTAGAGAGAAATATAAAACTGTTTACCGTGGTTATAAATAAGTTAGTGAATCACATAGTGGTTAGTGCAAACATCAAAATGTGTGGTTAAAGTTAACACTTTTTAAAGTGTTTAAAGTTAGTGAATTGCACTACAGGTTGTACCATAAAAATCTGCTCCTCTAGTTCACCATTAAGAAACGCTGTTACCGCATCAAGTTGATGTACTATTAATTTGTATTTTGCTGCCAGAGCAAATAAAAATCGTAGTGATGTATAACGCACTACAGGAGCGAACGTCTCTTCGTAGTCAATGCCCTTTTGTTGACTGCAGCCCTTTACCACCAACCTTGCCTTATGACATACTTCATCGCCATTTGCATCAACTTTGGTCTTGTAGACCCATTTACACTTGATGGCCTTTTTTCCTCTTGGCAATTCAGTCAGGCACCAGGTATTGTTTGCTGATAACGATTCCATTTCAGAAATCATTGCCGCTTTCCATAAATCGGCTTGTGATGAAAAAATCGCCTCATCAAACGTTTCGGGGACACCTTGTATGCCACCACGTTGATCTTGTTGAACACATAAATTGTATCTGCGTCGAGGCTTATTCGCAATACGTTCTGAACGGCGGGTTGTACCGTTTTGATTTTCAATTGCCTTGTTGATTTGGCAATCACTGCCGATGTTATCATCACTGTTGCTATCGCTGTTGTTGTTGTCATCATTGTTGCTACCATATGCGTCTTCATACTCGTCACTGTCGAAGCCAAGAAAATCTTCTCGTTCACCAGTTGACAATTCTACGTCACTTTCCTCCACTGAATTGACAACTTCATCTTCAACGCCAATGTCAACTACGGTAGGATTTCGATTATTAATAACATTCTGATTGACACATACCTTGTTGTTGTTGTTGTTCTCAATAAAAACGACATCACGGCTGATGATGATGTTGTGGGTAATCGGATCTTGTAGCCTATACGCCTTACTTTCGCTGCTATACCCCATCAAAAGGCATCCTGTTGACTTCGCATCCAATTTATTACGTTTCTGTTTCGGTATATGCACGAATGCTTTGCTGCCGAAAACACGTAAATGTTTCAAATTGGGTTTTCTACCCGACCACATTTCCTCTGGACAGCTTTCATTACCCCGGCACGGCACAAGATTTATTAAAAATGCTGATGTCATAGCCGCTTAAGCCCGATACATATCATCTAAACCTGCATACAACAGCATACACCTCACACGTTCCATGATTGTGCGATTGATGCGTTCAGCAACGCCATTCTGTTCTGGCGTGTATGGCGTTGTTTTCTGATGATGTATACCACAATCTGACAAATACTTCTTAAATTGATTACCAGTATATTCAGTACCATTATCGGTACGCAATTTTTTTATTTTTGCATCACACTGTTTTTCGGCAAAAATTTTAAAACGTTGAAATTCTCCGAAAACATCAGATTTACGTTTTATTGGCACCACAAATACTTTACGTGAGTAGTCGTCGACGAAAGTTAAAAGGAAACGATTACCTGAAAAAGATTCTGTTGGTAGGAGACCCATCACGTCCGAATGCGCAATATGTAACAAACCATCTGCACGATGACCAGGCTCCTTAAATGATGCTCGTGTTTGCTTACCTTTTATACAAACAACACATTTTTCATTTACGGCGCCACCACCACATCGTATACCATTTGATGCACCGATCACCTTTTTCATATTACCAGCACAAATATGTGCAAGTCGCCTGTGCCATAATTCAAAATCGCCTGCAGCCATCATTGCGTTTTCGCTTTTGTTTATATTCACAACACAATGCAATTTGTATAAGTTGTCAAAAGCTTTAGCTGTTGCTTACAATTCACCACGATCATTAAAAATTTTGCAACTATCATTTTCGAAAATTACTTTGTTGCCTTTCAATGTCATCTGCCGTACAGAAAGCAAATTTACCGCCATTTCGGGAACATATTCAACATCTTTTAAAAATGCGTTTGTCTCTTTCTCGCCTGACTGCAACACAACACTAACATCGCCTGCACACTCAATAGCCATTTTTTTATTGTTTGCTATTACCACATGTTTATCAACCATTGGCTTTGTGTTTCGCAAAATATTTTCCGAATTTGTCATGTGCGACGTCGCCCCCGAGTCAATGAACCACTCATGGATGTTGTTTTCTGCAGCAAGTAAAGCTGATGATGATGAAAACAACGATGCAGCTAACGACGATTTCTCTACTGTATGCTTCTTCTTAGTTGCATTTGACTTTGCCTTTTGTGTACAATTTTTGGAAATATGCCCCTCTTGTTTGCATGCATAGCATTTTACGGACTTACGTGGGATAAATTTCTTATTAGAAACCAAAGCTTTTTCTTCCACCTTTGATGAATCAAACTTTACATCCTGTCCACCTTTCTGGTTAAACCAGTATCTTCAAAGGCATTCAACAGTGCATCCCAAGCCTCTTTTGCAGTGTTCGCCGTCGCTATATGAGCAAAATTGGCTGGCTCTATCATTAGAGTAATCTCGGCAAGTGCACGTTCGTTCTTCTCAACATCATTAGCATTGGTAGGATTAGCTACCCCAACTACCACAATATTCCAACAACCTTTCAGCACCAAATAAGATTTTGCATGGCGTTTCCATACGTCGAAATTTTCACGTCCACGCAATTTTTCAAATGGAAATGACAAATTATTTGAAGCCATTGTTGTACTCAAAAATTTACTTATTACTTTGAAATTTAACCAAAATGTTCTAAAAAATTCTCGCGCGTCATGCGGCCCATAACCTGTTGTTAATAAAGTTAGAAAAGAACAGCCATTTTATTTGAACTTCAAATTATACAATGACATATGATAGTGATATAAACTTACTGACTACTTTGTATAAATAGGTTATTCAAGTATTCACAACAAAATAATTTTCGTGGGAATACAAAATTTAATTTAAATGATTTTGTTATTCGTGCTTAATTCCCAATTTTTATTATTTGATAACATCTTTCATCATAAAAATTTTTATTTTCACGTGTAAGAGCGAATAAAAACTAAATTAATGATATTACTGTCCTGCTCTTTTGTATTTTTTTCTAGTGATGGTAAAAAATTATTTGTTTTTTCTAGTGATGACACTTAAATAATCGAAAGATGTTGAATGAAACAACATGAGATAGGAACTTCTTTTAATGATGAAGAAATATGTTGATTTTTAGCCCTGTATAAATCTTATGGGAAGATGTTATCATCTTTGCGATAAGATGAAAGATGTAAGATGTGAGCAAGTGTAAAAAGCCTAATAGGAACATCTTTTAAAGACGAAGAAAGATGTTGATTTTTAGCCCTGTACAATTCTTATGGGAAGATGTTATCATCTTTGCAATAAGATAAAAGATGTGAGCAAGTGTAAAAAGCCTATTAGATGTTAAATGTGTTAAAAACCATTATTTCAATACTTTTTCCTGTTTTAAATTTTTGTATGATTATTTAAATGTTAAAAAATTATTTAAAACAGGGAAAGTATTGAAATAATGGTTTTTAATAAAATGTTGACAAGTGTGAAAAGCCTATAAAGGCGTATTTACCACTGATGAGATTTGTGGTACAAGTGTACCAAATTTGGTACACCATCACACAAAGTATAAACACTAACACATAAAATAAAATGCAGCCCTGATCCAATGAAATTAATTAATTAATTAAGATTTTATTAAAAGTTTAAAAATTAGATCACAAAGCAGCTGAATAAAGATAACATAAATGATAAACTTAAAACTATAAAGTATTATTTTAATAAACATTTCAGACATTATTAGTTCCGAATAACGCTACATGCTTAGTTAAGCTTGACTGAGATTGAATGAGATTTTACATCAATAGATAAACATAAAAACTATATTGCTCAAAAATATAAAAACAATTTACAAGGACTGATTGATAGTCAAAATGAGATCGTCAAATAAAACTTAAAACTAATAATAAGACTAAATCAACATATTCACAAGAAAACTAAACTAAAAACAACCTCTATCCCCTATTAGAACCCGGGATAGTTAAGTAATACCAAACAATACGACGAAAGAGGTTTCACTTGAGCCCTTCCGTAGATTATAGTATTCGAAAATCTTTGGACGAAATTTTCAAAATTCGCGTTAACGCACAGTCTCAAACAGCTCCTTTCCAAAATCTCCAACTCCATCATAACGGTCGGAGACATCGAAAACCATATGGGAAAGCCATATAGCATGGCGGAACGGATGCATACTTTGTAAAGTAACAATTTAACTCTTTGACTCAAGTGTCTGTTAGCAAGTAAACCTAAGAACATACCCTTGATCCGCAATCCTTTCGCGCTGAAAACTCGGCCATGCTCGTTAAATTTAAACAGTTTATTAAAAGTTACCCCTAGGTATTTTATTCTATCTCTAAATGGTATATTTAACCCATGCAAAGAGAGATTCAAGCCTTTACTTTGTCCAACAACACCACGAGGACCTTTACCAGAAGCGTTACGAAAACAAATGGCTTCTGATTTTTGTGTATTAATTCGAATGCCCCAGTCTCTATAATGTTATCGATTATAAAAAGGTGATATCGCACTTTTCTTAGAGAATTCACAGGATCACTACATGCGCAAAAATAAATGAGTCGTCCGCAAAAAGGATACTCTTTGATTCATTGCAAATGTGAGGAAAATCATAAACTAAAATGTTATATAACATCGGAGCCAAGATTGCTCCTTGCGGGACACCACAAAAAATGTTACCAAAATTGGATTTTGTGTCATTAATTTCAACAAAAAATTTTCTATCTTCAAAATAGCTTTTGAACATCCTTATAATGAAAGAATTACATCTCAGTTTTATTAATTTATAAATAATACCAAAGCTCTGTCGAACGCTCTTTCAATATCTAACGAGACGGCGACCGTACATTTCCGTCCCCTTAGATTGTTTATTACTTCGTTATGTACATATAACAATGCGTCGACAGACGAGTGACCACGTTTAACAGATTTTTATCGATCGAATTTTCAAGTTTTACCTTAATAACTCTTTCAAATAACTTTCCAACGTTAGAAAGCATAGAAATCGGGCGTGAATTGTTAATTTGAAAATCGTTTGGCTTTTTAATTAGAGGATATATCTTGGCGAGTTTCCAACTCCTGGGAAAATATCCAATATTTAAGCAGTTGTTAAATATAATTACCAAAAACCCGATAGCCGAAAGTGGTAATTTCTTAATTAAAAAATTTGATAATTTATCGTCACCTGCGGATTTTTTTTTGCATTTAGGGCTTTTATTATCCCACTAACTTCCTTCAAATTGGTAAAATGGTTAAGATTTATAGGACACAGAGCGCTATCATTGTCTATGAATATACTAATAGACTCTGAACAACTAGCCATAAACGAGTTTACGGTGTTTGGAACTTCTGCGACATCAGTCCTCCCTGGGGCAGAAAATTTATAGATATCGGAAAAGTGGCATTTGAAAATGCTGTCATTTACAACTAGTTTATCAAACCCCTTTGATCTCCTATTACCGATAATTTTAAAAACCTCTTTGAACGCCCTAGTGCCTGGATTTATTTTCTCAATTCTTTTACTAAACTCTTCCGCTTGATGTACTTCAACTTTCTATTTCTATTACCATTTCTGTGAAATAATTTTTTCAACTCCTTCTGCCACCCATATTTAATTGTGAATAGCCTTTTAATACTTTCCGGAATTATAAATCGTCTGCCCTTCAGCTCAATGCTAGTAGAATGTGTATCAACTTCGTAGTTGATACAATCATTGAAACGAGAAATATTCTCATCAATTTCGTCAGTACACAGAAAAAATTATTTTTCGAATTCAAACAAAAAATTTGTAGTATCAACACATTTTTTGTCTGAAATCGGTCCTACAAACAAATTCGCATATTCAAACAATTTATTTGCATTTTGTTTACTAAAAAAAAACACTGATTTTTTCAAACAAATAATTTACAGAATCAAACAAAAAGTTTACTGAAATTGATATAAATTTCAAACAAATAATTTTGCTGAATCAAACAAAAATTTTTTGCACAAGCAATGACGCGCACCCAAGCTATCACTGAAGGAGAAGATGAAGGCAGAAGCAGAGCGCGCGGCTGGCTTTGAGACACATGTTTTGTTGGAATTATTTTTGAACGAAGTCTTGTTTATACACACAATGTTTTCCTTCATTACTCACTGTTGCTGTATCCTTTCCTTGGCTAAAGAAGAAGAAATGTAACAAACAACGGCAGCAGACCGTCTCGATATGTTTTTCGTCATCATTTTATTTTTGTATTTGATGTATTTAAGTAAACAGTTTTCAAAAATTGAATACGGGATTTTGTTTTTCATTCTTTTTTTTCCAACTTTGAAACCAACCAAAAATTTATTTTGTTTCTTATAATGTTGTTGTTGTTTCTGTTGTTTTAAAATGAATGAAACTTTTTTTTTACCTGATATTTTTTTGTTTTTTTACTAATAACCTCGTCGCGCTATTTTATCATCTTTCTTCTTGTTGTACTTTTTTAAAGCGTCCAAAAATAAACTGTATGTGTTTTGTGTTGTTGTTCTTATATTTCACATTAAGAAGTGTTGCTTACGATCAAATAAAAAATGCAAAAAACGACAACATTAAAGAGCGTTAAATATTTTATACAAAATTATGAAAAATTGAAACCAATAGCGCGTATATTATATTATTGAAAAGTTGTCAACATTTTTGTTGGTTAAATAAAAATCAAACAAAAATATTAATTGAATCAGTAAAAAAATTTGTAGAAATTAAAAAAAATTTCAAACAATCGTTTGTTTGAAAATAATTCGGCAATAATTTTTTCTGTGTACTCAAATTTCTGTCCGCGGAGGGACACAGATTAAACATGCCGTGGTGAACGTCTTTACGAAATTCTTCCCAATTCGTATTCTCAAACGACTTTAGGCGCTTCGGAGGAGTAAGAATTAAATCAAATTCAGAAAATTTTAAAATCAGTTTCAATGGATAATGATCCGAAAATGTAGGTAGACTTGTTAATTGAAAATTCCGATTGAGCGAGTTAAATAGTCTGGTACTGATTAAAAAGTGATCTAAGAATGATGATCCCCCTGGAAAAGTTGGATATGCATCACATAGTCTAGTAAAATTTACATTTGAGAAGCTTAACCAATTAAAAAAGCTCTGTCCATTAAAATTTATAATCGAATCGCCCCATTCTTGGTTTCTTGTATTAAAATGCTCCCCCCCCCCCCTCCCACCCAATAAGAACATCGTCATACGACAACGAAAAATTTTGTATGTTATCTAGGCTAAAGCTGAAATCATTACGAGAAAAATTTGTCGGAACAAAAACACTACCCAATAAAATACGTCTGGTTTGGCCTGCTGAATTTACATTTATTTCAATAAAAATGTTTGGGAAATTAACATTATTTAAATTTACAAGAGAAAACTTTATACTCTTTTTGATGAGTATTGCTGTGCCCTGACTAGAGTTATCTTTTACCACATTGTAATTTTCAAAATCAACTTTTGAGTTGACCCGAAAGTGGGTTTCTTGTATAAAATATATATCGACTTTATTGAAGTTAAGAATCTTAACTAATTCTATACGCCTACTTATTTCGACTTACGAACTTACATTAAACGTAACTACTATTAAATTATTTTTGGCCATAAGTGGACATAACTTCATTTAATTAAACGCCGTATTCTTTTTCTGCCATCTCCAATGGCTTCGACTTATACGATTTAAGAAAATTTAAAATTCTTGATTCTAAACTTTGAGTTTTAGACTCCCTAAAGTATACTCCTAGCTTTATGAACTCCTCCACAATTGATGGTAATTTAGGCTCGTTATTTAAACGATTTGTATGACCATTGTGAAAATGGCTAGCGAAATAAATTTTCTCGTTAACAGGTTGACTCCTCATATAAGCAGTTTTAACATTATTTCTAATTTCTTCTACTTTATTTCTAGATTTGGCTACCAACTCTTTTTTCTTCTCCAAATAGGTTTTATATGCGGGACATCCTCGGTAATTCGAAGCATGTCCGCTTTTGTTACAATTTACGCATATTGGAGGATTTTCCCCCTTTTTAATGTTACAGCTACCGGGCTCATCGTCACTATTACATTTTACACACTTAAATTTAGCGTTGCAATTTCTGGCTGAGTGTCCCCAGGACTGACACCTAAAACATTGAATCTCTCTTTTCCTTGCCTTGGGAGATTCCCAAATTATAGATTGGTTCAAAATAAATTGTATTTTATTAACGTCATTTAAATTCTTTCCCCGCACTAGGGTAACAACAAATAAACCAGTGTCATAGTCATTTTTCGCAGAAAACTGCGTTACTAATTTAGTAACCTTTTAAATTGTATTTGTAAGTTGCTGATCAAGCGCTGCCTTGACTTCAGACACTTCAGTCATATAGTACAACCCTCTCATAATAACCGAAACCCTTTTCAATTCAGGTGAGGTAAATGAGTATGATTTTATATTCTGTGTTCTTAAAATTTCCATCATTTCTAAATGAGTGGACAGATTTTCGAAATAAAGTTTGCTTTTACTTCTTGAAGAATTAATTATTTTATAAACCACCTTAGGTGTTCTTTCGTTTAATTGACTAACTAATTTATTTATGTTAACGTTGTGTAAAATAATAGGTGGACAAAATTTGGTCCTTACCGGTCTACCAGGGTTTTTTTCAACTCTAATTACTTTTTCTGTATTTTTTGTTGTCTCTGTGTTACTTGCTGCTTTTTTGCTTGAAGACGGGTTTTCATTCAAATCTTTATCTAGCTGTCCCAATAATTCAAAACGATTCTGCGAAATAATGGTAGACCCAAAGTTGGAAATGTCCACATTATCATTCCCAGTGCCTCCGACCTGACTTGCAGTAACCTTTTCCCCTTTGACGTTTCTCTTAGTTCTTTTAGATTTGACCTCATGGAAGTCCTCATCTGTTTCATAATCATTGTTCATCTCATCATCTTCTGACCCACTATGTGTGGAAATACCACTTTTCAGCATCAGATCGCCAATAACATTGGTACACTCAACAATTGTTTGTCCGGTGGCAATTTACCAAAGTTTGGTAATTTGATAACCATACCGGTGGATGCAATATCCATTGCAAAAAAAAGATTATTTACATTGTATTTATGCTAAATACCAAGGATTTGTACTAAAAAAGGTTTTGTATATTTTTTTAATTGTATAAAAAGATAAATTTTCAGCGCGAAAAAATGTCTGATCCAATGAAAAGTATTATTGTTTAGAAAGTTTTCATAATACTGGTAATTTTTATCACATGTATTTATTTGTATTGGTTGGCAACGCCAGCATTGGGAATTCGCCTTGGTCAAAACGAGTAGTAGAAAAAGAGAGTGAAATATTATCGCTGTGAACAAAACAACTTTTTTTTAACAACATTTTTTTTTGTTGTTTATGTAAATCAACCGCAATTTATAATATTGCTGAGCAGTGGTGCGATTCACTAACTTTTAACGATCCGACAATCGTTATATTTGTCGACATAAATATTCGCTTGCAGTAACGATAGTGTGATTCAGTAACTTATTTTTAACGATTGTTAACAGCTGTTTGTTTGTAACATCTCTGTCTATAAAATGTTAAAAAAAACGAAAAGCACAAAAGAGAATAAAATAAAAACATATACATATGAATATATCTTTGTATCCCTGTCGGACTTTTATGAGCTAACTCAAAATAAGGCTGACTTTTAACTAACTCATTTTTAACTAACTTTCGAAATAACTCAAATCTGATACAGAAATAAACAAAAATTAAAAAACATACAGGTGAAACTTTATTTTGTTGAAATATTTTTTGTTTTCATTAAACAGAGAAAAATTTGTCAAGTTATTTCATAAAATGAAAAAAATTTAAATTGAATTGTAATTTGACTTAGAATACACATTCGAATAATATGAAAATTTATATGTATAATAAATGTCCTCACCATGAGAAATAAATTCCCAGATTCTATTATGTTAAATACATAAAATTTATTATAAATATTAATAAAAATATATACATACATAATTAGTTAATAATAATATAAATATGAAGGGTGGAGTGAGTGTTGACTTGTTCTGATGAACTACAAGCTGCCTAGTTAAACCCAACTATAAGTTAGTCAATTTATACTTAACTCATAGTGCACTCTTACTTTATGCACTACAAGCTAACTCATAATGAGCTAGCTTGTGGTTAGCTGAAACTTATGCAGAGTGAGTGAGTACTGACTCGCTCTGATGACACTACGTGTAAAAACTGAATAGAGTTTAACAAGGGAAATGAGCCAGCTTTTTAGTCACCTGTGACTCATTTCTGGTTGACAATAAGTTAGTTTTAAGTTAACTCAAAGTCCGACAGGGATGTATGTAAGTTATTTTAAACATAAAATACATTTTATCGATAAAATAAACACAACCTAAATTATTGTCGGTAAAACATCGACAAAAAATTGCTAAAAGTAACAGCTGACTTTTCATATTCGATAAATTTTCGTTATATTTATTTAAACGATTCGATTATCGTTATAAAAGTTAGTGAATCGCACTACAGGTGTATAAATAAACAAAACATTATTAACTGTGTCGCCATAGCTGTTATATGAGTTTATGAAAGAACTTGAAGAAAAATTTGCTAAATGTTAAAATTAAGAAAATCTGTTAAAAATCATAACAATAAAATGCTAAGACAAAAAATGTTTAATTCTTAAAATTTGCTAAAAAAATGTGCTAAAGCATGTACAAAATAATATATGCTAAAAATCTTCTAAGTTTTGTGACATTTTGACAAAACATCTTAATTTTTATTAAATTTTAAAATAAACCAAAATTTAAGAAAAATTCCCCTTTAATACAAAATTTTAAAAACGTAAACAAAAATGTTTTTTGAATGAAAATTCGTTTGATTAACAACATTTTTTCAACTTCTAAAATTTGACTTAAGATATTTTATTAAAATGCCACAGATACGTATTTTAGAATAGCCATGAATAACATAGTTCATTCAGTTTAAAATCCACCATAGGAAAAAATTTATGAAAATTAATAAAAAATATTTTTTTGATTTGTGAAAATTAAGAACTTTTTCCTAGTAAAATTATAATAAAAGTGATGCAAAAAAAACCAAAATAGTTTTAACAACTGAAATGGTGATAACGGTTAGTGTTTTCACTCAACATTTTCAATTTAAATTTTGTGACATTTGCGTTAATTTTTGCTTTTTATGCTTTGGTTTTAACCATATTCAGTTTATAAAAACAAATTTTGTAATAATTTTTTCCAGTGTGTGGTAATTAGTGTTTTTCATACGGGATTTCCCGGGACAAAAATATTCGGGATCCCGCACATTTTTCGGAAAAAAAAATCCCGGGAAATTTGTGCGGGAATTCCCGGGATTTTTTTATTTTATTTTGGCAACTTTACTGCTGACATAATTGTAAAGTTGTGTCATCAAATAGTCGTTAGGCAAAAAGGCAAAGCCATTTCTGTGCAATATTTAAATTAAATAATATTTTGCATCTATTTGTATTGAGCGGGAATTCCCGGGATCCCGGGAAATTGAAAAATAAATCCCGCTTTCCAGGGAAATAAAAAAGTCCGGGAAAAGAAAAACTCTAATGGTAATTTGTTTCTATTTCATTTCATCCCATGATTTGCCTGGTAGCAAAGTTTACCTATTGCAAAAAAACTAACTATACCAGAGTTCCCAGCTTTATTTTAAGCCTTATCCCCAATGTGCGATTTTCATCCCCAAAATAGCTATTTTCCAAATAATCCAAATAATTTATAACGCATAGGTGAGCAAAATTTTGAACATGTAATATTACAATAATATTATTTAATGTATATAATATTCATATGTATTAAATTTTTTTTATTAATTTATACTTATTAGTACTACTGATAGGATATTTGGTTTCAGATTTTTACAATTCCAAATGCCCTAAGTGACATAACATAAGCTGTGTTTGGAAAAACAAAGTTTTCTCAACCGATATATATTTCTGGTTTCATTTTAATCAAAATATGAAATTTTCGTTTCAATATTGTAAAAAGTTTTAATTTTATAACGTTTTTTTCCCTATCCTGCAAACTTTTAAAAACTGCAGATAGGTTTTTCGTCTTTAAGATGGCGGTATGTACATATCTGTGGCCTTTTGACAAAACATCTTAAGTCAAATTTTAAAAGTTGAAAAAAATGCTGTTAATTGTGAGAATTTTCCTTCAAAAAACATTTTTGTTTACGATTTTAAAATTATTTCAAAAAGGGAAGTTTTTAGCGACTTACAACTAAATATGCTTTCTATTAAAAATATTGAGCTATTTTTTATTGTGTTTGTGTTTTATTGTGTTTGTTATTGTATTGTGTTGCTTTCTATTTAAAATATTGAGCTATTTTTTTTTTGTGTTTGTTTGTTTCCAACATACATAGGTATTTCATAAATTTCTTGAATTTCCGATCAAAAATACAACTGGAAAATGTGAAAAATGCATTTTCCAGTAATTATATACATATGAGGAATTGTTAATAAGAGTAAAAGGCATATTTTTCCTGAAGATTACCGTTTGGCAGCTACGGGCCAAAAATGGTGCAAAAAGATAAATAAATTTAAATTGTTCTACATTTTAGCAATTTTGAGGCATTAGATGCATTTTTTCGGATTATTTTGTTCTACTTTTTTTCATTATAGTCTGTAGCTGCAAAGTGGCAAAAATAATTTATTTTTGCCCTAGAAAAGCGCAAAAGTGTTTCGTTGGTTACGATGAGTACTACGAGAAATCCCACACGAGAAAGAGTTTGAACTCAATAACTTTAAAAATATGGACTATGTCTGCGTTTATACGGCTCATGTTTTATTGACATGATTCTTCCTTTTTCTTCTTTAAACATGAATTGGCGTTCAAATGATTCATGTCATGTTGACGACATGTTTTTTATTTCGTATAGTCGTGCGTATGCATTTGTGCTCATTCCGACCATTGAAAGCGGCATTATCTCCAAAATATGTGCAAGAAGAATGTAATTCGTCGTGGCTCGCAGTCATTTTTTTTATAACTTACAAGGTGGAAAGAAGCGAAATTGTTTAGATGAGCCAGATGAAGCAGAGTGTTGGACTGGGTACCTCCTTAGTCCAAACAGACAATTATTTCTTTCAAAGAAATAAATCACACGGTACAGTTCCGCTTGAACTTAAAACAATATTTTATTTTGGCTTCTTGCCCTTTTGAGTTATTATACAGAACTGCTTTAAAATTAACTTATGATAACAAAGTAGAGACCGTAAGTGCCGTAAGGAATTTTTCGTTAAGTTTTACAATAACAAAAATTATTGTCTTATTATATGAAATCTACATAGTGGTACATATTTATAAAAAAAAAGATATGTAATGCAAATTTACTCAGGGCTGGCAATTGTTTGGCACTTTGGTTTCAAAATATAAAGAAAAAGATTTAAAATTTTAAATTATTAGAAGTTATAAAAATACTGTTGAACACGGTTCAACATATTCCGGCCGCCAAATTATGGTACAATTTCTATTAGACATCGGTAGATTTATTTTGAATATTTGTCACAAGTGGTGGCATGAATAGCTGTTATAAATCTAGGATCGGTCTGGGAGACAGCGGGATGAAGTTTCCTCTTGCGGAGATAAAGGTTATTTTCCATCTTTACATTAAGGAATGGCAATTTTGGTCATCTGTCCTTCATCTAGAGGTAATAAAGAAAAAGAAACGAAAGAAATACATACAGCGTTAAAAAATATATTGTGCGGCTAAAAGTGTTTTTATTGTGTCAAAGAGCTGATATTCATGATTAAACGGTGGGGTTGCAAGTAATAGGTGTTGGGTGAATCGTTTACTGACGGTTGTCAGTTGTGGGAAGTACACAGAGCTTTACGATGGCTCTTCTGGTTATTCCATTTTGCGTTAGAACATCTGCTACTCGGACTTTACTGTCTCGGCCATAAACTACGTTCGTGACGCGACCAAGGCGCCATTCGGTGGGGGGTAACACGTCGTCTTTGATAATCACAATATCGTTTGGCTTGACATTGTGCCTTTCGGTCTTCCACTTGTAGCGACGTTGCAATTCGGTGATGTACTCGTTTTTCCATCGTTTAGCGAAAATATGCTGTAGAGCTTTTAATCGTTCCCAGCGTTTAAGGAAACGAACTTCATCTAGCGGAGGGTCAGCTGGAGCTTCAGGAGGAGCGATGATAGGAGCGCCACGAAGAAAGTGACCCGGAGTTAGAGGTAAAATTTCATCAGGCTTTTCAGTAATAGCTGAGAGCGGTCTTGAGTTCAATACGGCTTCGATTTTTACCAGCAGAGTTGAAAATTCTTCAAAGGTAAAGGACAGGGTGTTTGTCATTTTCTTTAAATGCGATTTCATGCTTTTTACTGCGGCCTCCCAGAGGCCGCCCATGTGGGGTGCATACGGCGGGATAAATGACCAGGTAAATCCTATAGCGCTATATTTCTCGACTAAAGCTTGTTCTGCGGTTTTGAGAAATATGTTATGATTTTTAAGAAGCGCATAACTGGTTCCAAGAAAATTTCGTCCATTATCGGAGAACATGGTCTTGGGAAGACCTCGACGTCCAGTGAATCGATCAAAGCATGCGAGAAAGGCATCAGTCGAAAGATCAGAACATGTTTCTAGATGAACTGCACGCGTGGCAAAACAAACGAAAACTGCAGCATATCCTTTTAATGTTTTTGCATTTCTTAAGTTTGACGACTTAATATGAAACGGACCGGCAAAGTCGACACCGGTGTAGGTAAACGGCAGGGAAAAGTTTACTCGTTCGGGGGGAAGTGCCGCCATAATTTGGTGCTGGAAACGCTTTTTATAGATAGTGCACGCTTTGCAATTGCGAATACATTTTCGCACAAGGTTTTTAAGCCTGGGGATATAATTTCCTTGTTTAATTGCTCGAACCATGATATGATGCTCTGCGTGGAGCAATATGCGATGAGTATAATCCACCAAGAGCTTAACGAGATGAGACTTTTCAGGTAAAATAATCGGGTGCTGTTCTTCATAGCTAAGCCTGGAATTGTCCAGCCGTCCACCGACACGAATGAGTTCGGTTTTATCAAGGAATGGGCTTAGTGTGAGAATGCTACTTCTTTTAGATAAAGATTTTTTTTCCTTTAAGCATTTATATTCTTTTGAAAATTCGGTTCTTTGAGCAATCGATATAAGTCGATTTTTCGTGAATGTAATTTCGTTCGCAGTAACGAATTTTTCAGTAAAGGTTGGTTTTTTCCTAGTACGGTTAATAAATCTCATACAGTAGCTAATGACGCGAAGTGCTCGATCTATTGATGAAAAGTTTTCTAAAATATCATATGCAGGCTCTTTACGAGTCCTATTCAATTGGGAATCTAGCTGATACGCTCGTACATGAAAGTTGGATATAGCTTTCAGAGGGTCGAATTCGTTATTGGTTTTGAGATCAAGAGGATCAAATGTTCGAGGGATGGGCCACATTGCCATGGGTTGTTGAAGCCAGGGGGGCCCATTCCACCAAAGTGTACTTTGCGAAAGTTCTTGTGGACCGCAGCCACGACTACCGAGATCTGCTGGGTTCTCTACGGTTTTCACATGCTTCCAGTTATGGGTGCTGACAACGCTGAGAATGTGCGCAATACGTTTTCCGACAAATGTGTTTAAAGTCTTTGGATCCTTTTGTAGCCAACCAAGAACAATAGACGAATCTGTCCACAAAAAAAATTCGTAAGAAAATTTAAAGCCTTTGATCAGGTTTTTGAACAATTTAGTCAGCAAAAGAGCTCCACACAGTTCCAATTTTGGCACTGTAAGTCTCTTTAGAGGAGCAACTTTGGTTTTTGCCACTAGCATAGTGGAATTAATTATGCCTTCGGTACTTTCCGTTCTCATAAAAATCACACCACAGTATGCCCTCTCTGAGGCGTCACAGAACCCATGAACTTGTATTTTGTTAAACGGTGCGAAATGTGTCCATCGGGGAATTTTTATCTGGGAGATTAGCGGCAAAGTTTCCGCGAATAGCTTCCATTTTTCAAGAATGTAAGGAGGAACAATTTCATCCCAGTCGGATTTCTCTTTCCATAATTCTTGTATTAGAACTTTTGCCGTTATAACTACAGGGCCTACCCAACCTAGCGGGTCAAATAACCGTGCGATTGCGGCCAAGATTTTTCTTTTTGTAGTAGTCGTTGAAATTTCTAGCGGATCTAACGCATAATAAAAGTAGTCTTCTTTGGCAATCCAGCGAATTCCTAATGTTTTTGTCGTGCTGGAGTTATCGAACCTTAAAAAATCTTCATCTAAAAGATCTTCCCGGGGCAGATCTTGGAACAAAATGCGGTTGTTTGCGGTGATTTTCTTCATGGGAAATCCTGCAGAACTCAAGGCTTGCTTAAGCTGAGTTTGCTTACGTTTCGCTTCGTTAAGAGTGTGTCCGCCAGACAAAATGTCATCGACGTATATTTCATGTTGCAAAATAGCAGATGCTATTGGGTATAAATTCTCGCAATCTTTACTAAGTTGCTGTAGCGTACGTATGGCCAAGAAAGGGGCGCAATTGACTCCGAAAGTCACTGTCTTTAGTTGAAAAGTTTGTACTGGAACCTGATCATTTTTGCGGAATAAAATTTGTTGGTATGGGCGATCACCTGCATGCACCAATATTTGCCGGTACATTTTTTGTATGTCGCCGGTAAACACATACTCATAGTGTCGCCAAGCGAGCACTATTTTCATCAAGTCTGTTTGAAGTGTTGGGCCTTGATGTAGCACGTCATTCAAAGAAAATCCGCTACTGCTTTTCTTTGACGCGTTGAAAACCACTCGCATTTTGGTGGTTTTGCTCTCCGGTCGTACAACGCATGGTGTGGAAGATAAAATGAACATTGTTTTTCGGTTTGAGACTCACGATTAGCAACTGCGACCATATGATCTAGGTCGACGTATTCTTGAAGAACTTTCGTATATTCCACTTTTAACTCGGGATTTTTTGCCAGTGTTTTCTCCATTCGAAAATACTGAGCTAAAGCCATTTTTCGCGATTGCCCCAGAAAGATATCACGTGGAAATTCTTCCTTAAACGGTAGGCGGACAACGTATCTACCATCTGACTGTCGCATTGTGGTCCTTTGGTAAAAGTCCTCACAGTACCGATCACTTTCGGTTTCTGACGAGATTGTTTCAGCTTCTTCTAGTTCCCAGAACTTTTTCAGCTGATTCTGTAGATCAATACTATCTACAGAGGAAACGACCGTTGAGAAAGAATTGATTTCACTTCTTGGCGCGGGGCCCGACACATACCATCCGAATTGAGACTCTCTCGCTTCTAGACAATGTGCTATATTTAATTTAATTCCTGATAAATTGATACAGGGTAAGTAGTCACTACCAATTATCATGTCAATAATTGCTGGCTTGAAAAAGTAGGGGTCTGCGAGAGTTAAGTTTTTGACTTCGTTTAGGTTTTTAATTTTAATGGGCCGAGAAGGCAAAAGATGTGACAATTTTGGCACTACGATCGCTTGTACCTTTATCTTAAAATCAGAGACTCTGGATTTTAAGATCAAGTGGCATCGCCCTTTTGACCTTCCTACTACAGTTCCACCAAGTCCCGATATTTGCGAATTATGATTTTCCAGCGGTAGAGAAAGATTTTGTTGAATTCTGGTGGAAATAAAAGTTTTTTCAGAACCTGCGTCTAGAAGAGCTCGGACGACAAAATTTTCAATATTAACCAAGGCTGTGGGTAAAATGGTTGTTCCTTCATTTTGAGAAAAATGATTGAGAACATTGTCCCCTTCACTGTTGGTTGGGGACACGGTTTGCAATACTTGTGTATTTAAAGAAACGTTAGACTGCTGGGTGCCAGAACTCGAGGGCGGTTCATCTTGTGGGAATGATGTTTATTTGTTTCTCGTATCTTTTTTAGGATATATCTTATTCTTTTCATCGCTATGAAGCATAGTGTGATGCTTTTTGTTGCACCTAGTGCACAGACCTGTGCTTTGGCACTTGGACTTAAAATGACTTTTCGATAAACAATTTACACAGTATTTGTTAGAAAACACAAATTTGATTCGATCGCTAACTGCTAGCTCCTTAAAATCTTTGCAAAACCGCAAGGGATGGTTTTGTTTACACATTGCGCAAGTATACTTTGTCTTATCTTGCTCAGATTTAATGAAAAACGATTGATTTCTAGAGGTATGATTTTCTTTTACCAATGGTTTTCTCATATCAGCTACTGTTTCTAACATTTCAATTCGTTTAGAAAGAAAATTAGACATATCTTGCCAAGTGGGCCAAATTTTGTGGTCGGTTAAGGAATTTTCCCAAGATCGCATAGTTTCCTCAGGAAGTTTTGAAGCGCACAAATGTATTAAGATTGCATCCCAGGTTTTCGTAAGCCTAAGTGATTCGAAAACTGCTAAGCTTTCATTAAGGGTGCTTTGAATTTGACGTATTGATTTGGCGTTCTCATTTTGCACAGTTTGAATACCAAACATTTGTTTCATTTGCTGGTGAGCTAAAATTCTAGGATTTTCAAAGCGAGTTTTTAATGCCTGCCAGGCCAAATCGAAATTTTCATCAACCAAGTCAAATCTTTTCACAATTTGGTTGGCCTCCCCCCTCGTTTTGCTACGTAAGTGGTATAATTTTTGAGCAGGAGCTAAATGTGGATGGTTTCCTATCACCGCCTGAAACATGTCCCTAAACGCTGGCCATTTTGAAGAACCTCCTTCAAAATCTTCTATGTCGCATGGAGGCAGCTTGAGCGTCATGGAGGACTGTTGCGCCATTGTTGTATCTCCTCTTTGAGATTCATTTACGGGCGCTGATGCACTTATTAAACTTAAAATTTTGGCTTTAAGTTTCCGAGCATTGTTGCACGCTTTACCATATGTAATGGAAGTATCATCTTTAGCATCGCTTACCTGTTCCCCCTCATCATTAATTACAAAGTTCTCATAACTATCTACTAGCTTATTCCACTTTACCTCTAACTCATGATGCAAAACTTCTAAATACGAGATATTTAATTCCTCCGGGGGTATAATTTGAAAGTCGCTTAAAAACGCATCTAGCTGCTGGATGTCAAATCTACACTTTCTTCTATTTGCCATTATTATTTAATATTTAAAAAAGTTTAAATTCTATACTTTTGATATTCACTAGAAAATTGTATATTTGTACTCGTCTATATTTACCTCTTGTAAATATGAACAATTTCGCATTAAAAATTTAAAACAGAATATGTGTTTTTATTTTGTGCACCACTGTACTTCTGTAATCGCCTTAGTTGTTGATATTTGTATCCAAATTAAAACGATCAGTTTAAATTATTTTTTACAAATTTTTCTTTTAAATTTGTTTTGGTTCGCCACTGTTGTTTTGCACAAAATATTTATTGTTTTCTCTTTGTTTTTCAATTTTGCCAGAATATATACTTGTTATTTGCCAAAAAAAATTACATTCCCACTCACCTTTTTCCCTGCTTTTTCCTCGGATGGCGAACCCTTTCTTCTTCTTTTTGTTATTCGTTTGAGTTATTTTTCAACCACCTTTTCTTGTTGTTTTTCACAAATCTCTGCTCACTGCAACTTTTGTTCAAGTGGAATTCTCTTTTGTTGTTGTTGTTTTTTAATGTTGTAGATTAAGTACGATATTTTTTCATTTCTGGAGGAACTTTTATTTAAAATAATATTCTTTTATTTTGTTTTATACTTTAATAATAATTAATGTATGTTTTTTTTTTTTATTTACACCCAATCACCGCACTTTTTCCTTAACCAGTTTTTTATTTTATTAAACGTTTGTCGTTTTGTTTTCAAATAATTTTGTTTAATGCTTCTTTTTTTATTATTTTTTTTTGTTTTGTTTAATTTATCTTTTTTTTTCTTTTATGTTTGTTTTTTTCTTCTTCAATTGTTATTTTAATTAATTATCTTTCATGAAACACTTCTTTATTTCTCCAATTGTCACTTATAAATGTTGTTTTGTAGCTTTGATTTGCAAACTAAAACACTTGTTTGTTATGTCTATATGCAAGTGAGACGAGTATGACTATTTGATGCCTGTCTCTTGCTCATAAAAACTGCAAATACTTTTGTTGGAACTCCACCAGTGATGGCACTTTTTTACAGAAATGAATTTTACTTTGTTGCAAAGGTTGTAGTTGTTTTATTTAAATGTTTCTTTTGTATTATTGTATTTGCTTAATTTTTTTTTTAGTTTTTGTTGTAAATTCTTTATTTTCTTTTACACACTTTTTTATTTTTTTCCATAAAAAAAATTAATGGCCTGTTCAACTATCTCGACAGCAAAACGAAGCGATCGCCATCTATTCGCTCGATTTCGAATCAGATTGGGTTCAACAATTTCGACAGCTTTCGATCGCTTGCTCTTACGCTTGTAAATATTTGTTACTTACGTATTAAAATAATTAAGTATTGCCATATTAGATATTTCTATATTTTGTTGCCTTTTTGTTCAAAAGTATCAAAAATAATACTAATTAGTTTGTTGACAAATACAACCGCGTTTGAAATTTTTATCAGCTGTATAAAAATGTCAAAAAATAAAAAAAACCTTTTTTGTTGAAACCAAAACTAAAGAAAAGTGTAAACAAAAATTGAATTAAATAAAAAACAAAATATTCAAGCAAAAAAAAATTAATGATACAAAGAAATAAATAAGTCAATCAAACCAAACGTAAAAGAAAGTTAAATAAGTACCAAGTCAATATTTTGCTAGCATCAGCTTGCTCCTTGGAAGTAGTTGCATTTGTTTCATTTGACGACAAATTAACGACAGTTGTTCCTCAACAACCATTTTCCACTTTTTTTACCTGAAGAGCAGTTTGTATTTTATTTCTTACTCTATCCTTCTTCGTTTGGATGAAGTTTTAAAATTTTTAAGTTTTAAAATTTTTAACCGTCGCAGCTTTAGAAACTCTTGGCGGTGATTCTGATATCTGCTGACTGAGTTTCAGCACTTTTAACTTTACCCGCCAACACTCTACAAGACCAAAGCAGCGTCCGATCTAGAGAAGTTAAATAGTTTTGTTTATAGGTACCACCACCGGTTTCTTGCAGGCTTTTGTTGTTTTCTGAAATTTATTTTTGTCCTACATTTAAAATCTTCCCATGTCTGTAAAAATATGTAATATTTTCAAAACCAATTCAAGCTATGGTTGTTTTCTGCCTTTAATTATAATGTGGGAAAAAATTTCCCGCCTTGAATAGAATGGATGGACCAATGAAGCTTAGTCTTAGGCCTATTATTTTCCATTACTCGCCCATTGAAAATTTATTTGCTCCAAACACTGGTGCACCCTTCGCCATCTTAGGATGTTCCTCCATTTATTCGCCTAATGTAAGCAATATTTCACTCATTTATTTCTCTCAAGAAGCGTTTTCGAGATAGATGTTTTTCTGTGCTACAGGCCATTCGATTTAAAAAAAATTATTTTTTTATGTTTTTCAATATTAAACAAATTAAAAAGCTTGTAATTCAGTGAATTTCTATCCGATCAACACACTATAAAGAATGGAGGATAAACATATTTATTCGAAATTTTGGAAATATAATATTAATCCAGACAAACAAGATTTTCGCGAATAATTCGAAAACGATTATGAGAGAAATAAATGAGTGCAATATTTGAGCTTACCCGCCCCATTAAGCTTAAACAAAATCTAATTTTTAAGTGTAATTTGTTGTGGCGTATTGTAATCAAAAAAAAAAATTACCAATTGTTCTCTATTTTTATTTATAATTTATTTAAATTACCCTTAAATATTTCTTGTTTGTTAGAAATACCATGATTCGACAACAAAACAACAAGTGAGTGGTTTTGACATTTGTTTTCGTAATGTCGACAATACCTTCGATATTAATAAACCGCTTTTTGTATGAGAGTACTTACGTTTTCTTTCGAGTTGTCGTCTAAACGAATGTTCGTATAGAATAAAGTTAGTTGAACCCAAAAGAGTTTTCGACCGCTTAGAATGCGATCGAAGTCGTTCTTTCGAAATCGTTGAACAGGCCATAACTAACCGCACAAATATAATTCATATACTGTACATACCCAATTTTTTCCTTTTCTTTGTGTCTATGCACACATGTACCTTGGTATTCACTGAATTTTTTCTAGGGGTGGTTTTTTTTTGTTGAAAGAGTTGAGTCTTCCTTCTCGTTGGAGTAGGTCTTCTTGGCTATGACAAGTGGTCATGTATCCTTTTGTGTCATCTCGAAAGCGCGGGAGGCTTTGACACTTTCCTAACCAGTATGGCTAAACTGGTTTTAGCTTTAGTTTCTCGGGAGCGGCAACGGCTGCAACCACCAGTTCACTCACTTCCTAGCCTAATCTAGGAACGCTCGAAGGATCATATGTTGGACTAGGTACCTCCTTAGTCCAAACAGACAATTATTTCTTCCAAAGAAATAAATCACACGGTACAGTTCCGCTTGAACTTAAAACAATATTTTATTTTGGCTTCTTGCCATTTTGAGTTATTATACAGAACTGCTTTAAAAGTAACTTATGATAACAAAGTAGAGACCGTAAGTGCCGTAAGGAATTTTTCGTTAAGTTTTACAATAACAAAAATTATTGCCTTATTATATGAAATCTACATAGTGGTACATATTTATAAAAAAAAAGATATGTAATGCAAATTTACTCAGAGCTGGCAATTGTTTGGCACTTTGGTTTCAAAATATTAAGAAAAAGATTTAAAATTTTAAATTATTAGAAGTTATAAAAATACTGTTGAACACGGTTCAACACAGAGTAAGAGAGAGAAGACGAATGAACTTCTATACCTTATATACCTCTATATATGTATACCTTAATTTGTCATAATTTTTTGTTTTTAACAACCCAAATTGAAAAGTAATGAATACATGCCCCTGAATTACCAAAACTATGAATTAATTACTGTTTTATAATGTTACAAATTGATATTTTTGAGATCAAATATTTTAATAAAAATACCGTAAAATTATTGAATAAAACAGCGTATACCATACAAAATAAAATAGTGTATCAGATTCATCATACGAATTCCTTAAAAAATAAAATAGCCTATATGGAGGACTTGCA
The DNA here is from genome assembly GCA_949318255.1 of Pollenia labialis. NCBI lineage: Eukaryota > Metazoa > Arthropoda > Insecta > Diptera > Polleniidae > Pollenia > Pollenia labialis. Next base: position 206,759,047 of record OX439139.1, read on the forward strand.
CTTTGAATGACATATGGATGGTCTTAAAGGATGCGTAGAATAAAAAAAATTGGTCAATTTAAAGACAAGAAACGGTATTATGTATTCGTCGAAAAATCCAATATAAAGAATTTTAATAGACATCCGATTTGACAAAAACTTTAAACACGATTTTCTCAAACCCCCAAAAAAATTATACGCTATTGTTATATTGAGGGGACGATATGTACGTATTTGGGATCTTTGAGGTAGGAAGTGTGGGTGCGTTCGTAAATGCATCACTGCGCTGCATCAGTGATTTCAAATGGTTATATATTTATCAGTGAAGTAAATGTGGACCAAAAAATTGGGAAATACTCCACAAAAATAATAGTCACACAATAAAAAAAATTATAATTATTTTTTTATCGGCTTTAAAAAAAGTTTGCTTTTCTGATGCAGCGCAGTGATGCATTTACGAACGCAGCCTGTTTAAGGAGTAAACAAAATTAAACAACTTTACAGTAATAAAGGACAGATACTATCTAAGATTGCTTTATTGCATTAAAACTTCACTTAGGCCCATTTTCACAACTTACCGATAGCTAAATTAAGGATTTTATCGGCCGTATAAAAAGTGCTCCATTATTACAACTTAACTTTAACCTACCAGATAGGATTACCCATAATTTACTTTATCGCTCACTTTAGGTTAAAGAACATTTTTAATTATGGAACACTTTTTATAAGGCTGATTAAAGTCAACTTTTAGCTATCGGTAAGTTGTGAAAACGGGCCTTAATCTTTTCATCTTATATACTGCAAAGTTTAGATTATTATTATTTATGAAAATCTTTATAAAAATTATAAACATTTTTACGTCTAAAAATACTTATAAAAAGGGATAACATGACAAATGGTAACGCTGGTAAAGTGCAACTCTGTGTGTTTCTTTCTACACTGTTGCCAATTTAGCTATTTACTCGTCAAATTCAGCGATTTTTAATAAAATTTTACAGGAAAAAAAATAATTTTATTTCAAAAAGGATGGTTTCTAGCAATTTATTGCTAAATTAACTTATTATTTAAAAAATTTTGCTATTTTTATTGTGTTTGTTTTATAATATTTCAATAATTTTATATAAAAAATGGTGTTTTTTGCGATTTATAGGCAATTCACTTAGTTTTATTGTGTTTGTTTTATAATATTTCAATAGTTTTATTTCAAAAAGGTTGGTTTTTGGCGATTGAAAGCTAAATTCATTTACTCTATTAAAAATTGAGTTTATTATTTTGTGTTTGTTTTTTAACATTCCAATTATTTTATTTCAAAGAGGGTAGTTTTTATCGATTACTAGCTAAATTCACTTATTATTTAAAAAATTGAGCTATTTTACAGATTTTATTCATGCAACAACTTTTTGGAAATTTTTAAATTTTTTTTTTTTTAATATTGAATACCCCCTAAACTTTTAATTTGTCGAAAGTGAGGGCTTTCCAAATCAGTTATCAGATTTGAGAAACATATAAATTTACAGATTTTATTCAACTAACAACTTTTTGGAAATTTTTTGAATTTTTTTTCTTTAATATAGAATATGTAACGATTCTGTGTTTGAGTTAACTAAGTTTGGGAACGAGGCTACCTATTAGATTCGGCCGTGCTCGTCGGATGGGGAGGGTTGTATAATGTTCCCATGAAATATAAATAGAAATAATCTTTTGAATCGAAACCGGAAACTTTACTTTAGGTTGCATGAATTATATAAATGATCTACAGAACTAGAAGGAGAAGAGAGAAGAAAGAAGTGGTTGCTGATTGTAGGGTAGCTTGAGGTGGTGTACACTACCCTATGACCTAGCCCGCCCACCATGCTGACAGTATGCTTATCATTCGTTGTCAGCCCAAAATAAAAATAAAAGAAAACAGAAACTAAATTAATTTACATACCTCCATACCCTACTTCACCTTTCGTATTAAAAGAAAATTAAAATTTCACGTTATAAAACATTATAATATTTCAAAATATTTATTATAAAAAAAAAATTATAAAATTTATCACCATTAAAACTTGGTAATTATTAATTAGAAGGGTCACCATAAAATTAAAATTTGTTTATAATTGTTATAAAAAAAAACAATTAAAATGGTTGAGATTAAAATTTAAAGAACTTATATTTCCATTCAAATAAACTCCCCATTAGGTATTTAAAAAGAATACAAAAATAAAATCAAACTAATAAAAAAAAAAAATAATTTCTTGTGCGTAGAGTGTTCTTATTTCGTATTATGAATATCTATATAACAAAATAAACTTAAATGTTTAATTGTTTAATAATCAACATTTGTTGATTTTTAAGTTGTTGTTAGTTATTTATTTCAGGCCAAACAATAATATCTGCATCATTTGTTGCCTATTTATATTTAATTCTGTTTATAAACAATGAATGTTTATGTACAGACTGTCATAAATGGTATTAATAAATTTGAATTTATAAAAAAAATATGTTAATCGCATTATGTATAGATTCAAATGTTGCTATACATATATATTCATATTACGAAACAAAAAAAAAAAAATATATAAATATGTAAACAAAAAAAAAACTACCACTTACTTAAACATGTTCCATCGTAGTCAGCTGGCGCCGGATGACAGAGGAATGTTACGCAGTTGGTTTAACGAAGATTGTTTATTTTAGCAAAGTGTGTGTGTTTGTGTGGAATTAGCTACATTTGAGAATGTTGCTTATGGTTTAGATAATGTGTTAATGTGTATATGTATGAATGTAGTTCAAGAATATATATATGTATGTATATTCAGTAGGTTTATGAATTTGATTCTTATTATGGTTGAATTTGAATGAAAATAAGAAAACTAAATTAGGTGACCATATAAGAAATTAAGAAACTATGTATATAACAATTGAAGTTATCAACACAAGATAATGTGAAATTTGAAAATAAAAGATAACAAATAATAGAATTTAAATTTTTATAAACAATAAGTAAAATTAAGTCATTTTAAAATTAAATTAAACGAAAATTAAATGAAATTTTATATACATGTGTATGTATATGAAGTTAACAACTACAAATCAAGGAATTAAAACATAATTATGTGAAGTAATTATTTTTCTAAAATTTTTGGTTACTTTAAAACCCACGTTTTAAAATAGAAATGTTTGTAAAGAATATTTTCTTTTAAGATAAATCTGATTGAAATTTATTCAAACAATAGTTAGGTCCCGATAAGAAGGAATATATTGTATTATAAATACTTTGGATGCTTATTAGATCATTTGGTCACCCTAATATAACCAATAAGGGTGCCGAGATTAATATCCTCACACAAATGAATAGTTGGAGGCGATGTTGTTGCATAAAACTTATAACATCTGGTTACCCCAATGCACATAGGGGTACTTCTTTCGTGTTTTAGCAAATATATATGGTAACACCTAAGACCAAACAAACCACACTTAGAAATAAATAAAAGCAAATCACACGTGATTAAGACAGGCACTATGGATACAATTAACCGCAAACAAATATTTCCCCGGGATTTTTGCTCTTGAATTAGTATTAGGGATGGTACTATAACAGGCAATTAAGTAAAAAAAATCACGTTAAATCCCTTGAACAATTCTAGAAATCAAAAATACTCATTATACTAACGATCGGGCACAGAAAACAAGATCCTTACCTCACAATTTACGACTCAAAGCTCACAAATAGCAAGGTCCACAAACAAAAAGCAATTACTTCCTCCTATAGACTGTCCACAGTTGTATCTTCCTTTCCAATCTTATTATTTTTCCTTGATTAATACCCCTGTCCTTGTAGTTTTTCCCTTTTTCTTCCTTTCCAACCGAATCACTCAAAATAATATATACAAATGAAAATTTTTCCCTCAATATAAAAACTTGAAAATTGAAAATTCAAAGCCTGCCACTTTTGAAAATTTCGAAAATAAATAAATATAAAAAAGAATATGAATTTTCCTACAGCCGAAATTTTATGTTAGTAAAATGTAAACTTAAATTCAGTAAATTATAAAAAAAAACTAGTCGCCATCACAAATACCCCCTAAACTTTTAATTCGTCGAAAGTGACAGCCGGTGGCCTTAATAGCCCTGGTTGAGGGCTTTCCAAATCAGTTATCCGATTTGAGAAACATGTAAATTTACAGATTTTATTCAACTAACAACTTTTTGGAAAATTTTTCAAACATTTTAAGCCGCAAAGTTTTAAGATTTTTTTCATATTTTTATTAATTTCTTTACTTTTTATGGTTATTATAGCACTCGTAATGTTTCCTGATATATTTCTGGTTGTACTGTTATTGTTTGTCGCGCACGTGTTGATGTTTTCAAAACAATAACAATAGCATGTGTTCAACATAAACAAAATAATGATTTGCGGTTGATTTCAAATATTGATTTGTTCACACGCGTTGAAATATTTATAAATAAAGGGTGTGTGTGAAACCAAGGTATATTTACACAAGGTAAACTCGTTGGCCCATATGTTTGTCAGCTGTTTACCTAAGTTGGAACACCAATGTCAAATTCCGTGTATATGAGCCAAAATTTGTACATGTGTGCGTTAAATTTATATGAAGACAATTTTGACAATTCCGTTCCACTCGGTTATTTTTATAGAGCAGCATGTCTACACTCCCAAATGAGTCTACCTTGTGTAAATATACCTTGTGTGAAACGTAAGCAAAGTACTCATGGAAGTAAAATTTTGACACTGTTGAGGTGAATAAAATTTCACTGGCCCCGATCATGGTGAAATAATTAGAAGGTGGCAGCACTACAGAATCAATTATTTTTTGCTCAATGCATGGTGAACTTCCTTTATGTCAAAATTATTTGTTTTTTTTGAGGTTATGTCACTTAAATACATTTAAGTAGATGAAAGAAATTGTTGGCGTTGGTTTGTCGAGGCTGACGAAAACCCCAAAAAGGAACGTGCTAAGAATTATGGAGTAAACTTTTCTTGGAACAAACGTACCCGTGTTTCAACTAAGTAGAAATCGTAATTTATTTGTTATCATATATCAGAATGAATAAAAACAATATAGTATTTTGGTGTGGTGAAAATCCATATTTTTGACATAATGGACTATTTTACACAAACAAATTTGCCTGTTTTTGTTGTATTGTTGTACAACAACTCCTAGTGCTGCCACCTTCTAGTAATTTCACCATGGCCCCGATGTGTGTGACGGCCATATTAAATTTCGAGTGACCACTTAATTTTTAGAGATATTCTAAGGCGAATTGAGTAGAAGGTGAGGTCCCAAGGTAAATATACCTTGGGTGAGGTCAAGTCTGCAACAACACTGCTTCTGTGGTCGGGTTGTCAAAAATATTGATAGTAAAAAAAATAGGTTTGTTTACATAAAAAACTATTTTGTATACAAACTTTGACAAGTCGACCACAGAAAAAAACCACCGTATGTTGACTTGACCCCACCTTCTAGTCAATTCGCCTTGAGATATTCTTAGCAAGCGTTTTCATTAAATACCCATTTTGTAGGAGTGCATTAAAAATAACTAGTCCGCCATGTTGTGTGTGCCCGCCATATTGGATTTAGAGTGACCACTTTATTTTTCGAGTTATTCTCAGAAAGCCCTTTAATTTGGTACCCATATTGTAGAAGTGCATTAAGAATGACTAGTCCGCGATGTGTGTGACCGCCAATTAGATTTAGAGTGACCACTTTATTTTTAGAGATATTCTTAGCAAGCGTTTTAATTTAATACCCATTTTTTAGGAGTGCATTAAAAATAACTAGTCCGCCATGTTGTGCGTGCCCACCATATTGGGTTTAGAGTGACCACTTTATTTTTCGAGTTATTCTTAGAAAGCCCTTTCATTTGATACACAAATTGTAGAAGTGCATTAAAAATATTGGTTTTAGAATGACGTCACACAGTTTACCATGCATAAGGTGCGTTCGTTAACTTTTCCAGTAACATCCATAAGGTGAGTAAATTTTGGGCAATATGAAAATGTTTCTCTCAAAACTGGCTCTTGCACAAAAAAGTTAACGAAATGAAAAATTGCAAAAACTTGCAGGTTACTTCAATCATATGATCGCTAAAAAACTTAGTGTTGTAAAATATGTATGTGCCCAGTATATATTGTTTTGCTACTTAATGCATTGCATTTTAATAATTATAAATTCGTAGCAAATATGTTTATTAAATGAACTTCTATGGAAGCTTTTATGCTATGTTCACACATAAGTTTTTAAGCGCGTTTAAGCAAAATGTTGACAAAACATGTTTAATTAACATGTTTTCTCATATGTTTTATTGTCATAAAACACATGAAAATTACGTGTTTTAAAATTAAACTCTTTCCAAAACAAGTAAAAGCCAGAGCTCGGAGTGTGTTTTGAGGTATGCTCAGTATCTTTTTTGATTTTGGGTTTTTACTGAACATATTTTGAATGACTGTAATGTATATAATGAATGAAATAACGGAAAAAAGAAAAGAAAGAAATCATGGACTGTTGAAGAGGAGGAACTATAAGCTTGAATTTGGTTTAGCTAAGGGGTGCGGGCTGAAATATCCATGTTGAAATTCCAGCTTAAATAATATGGATGCGAAGTTGCATCGTAATTATAATTTAAATAAAATCCCGAAAATTTTATTAATTGATTTCTAATCAATTTTTATAATTCATATCAAATCAAAACATGATAATTGTAGTCTGAACACCTTTGTTTAAGTTTTTTAAAAAGTTGCTTAAACATGTTAAACTTTAATAGTGTGAATACAGTATTAGGGAAATTTAGCTTCTACACGACTTTTAATTTCTAGTTAAATAACATACGAATATACTGAATACTTGATTTTTGATATTCGGTACCCTGAATAATATGCAACAAGAAGTATTTATATATTTATTAGGTTTAAATCTCTAAAATATCTAAAAATATCTATTAGAAAACTACCCTACAAGAAATGCATAACCAAAACTAAAAAAATTACTATTACTATAACACTATATTGGTCCACACTACCGGTCATATAACTAGTAAAATGACCGGTAGTCTTCTTGTAGGGTAGTTTTAAGTTTATGCTGCACCAAGGCGAATTTAAAAAGGTAAGTGCAACTCTACAACTACAAAAAGCCTAATGTATTTTGATTTTGCAATATAATTGATAGCTGTCAAAATTTTTTTATTGCAAATTAAAATTATCACTTTTTTATAAAAGAAATTATTAAATTCACTTTAATCATTCGCAGTTTTGATATTTTTGTATTATAAAAATAATATTATTAGCACTTTTCAATCAACTTGTTCTCAAAACAAAATTATATTTTGACGTTTCTCAATTTTTTTAATTAGCCGTGGAGACAGCTAAAGAACGGCTGACGAGACTTTTAATTCAGTTTTTGTTCATTGAAATGTTTTTTTTTTACAAATTGTGGACTTTTTGTTTGCAAATTGTATGTTTTTTGCTTGTTTACTATATTGAATCATATGATTTTGTTTTCTACTGAATTTAACAAAATTTTGTTCAATTAAAATTTGCAGGCACTTTGCTAACAACTGTCACTTAAAGTGTTGCCATTAGGATACGAAAGATACATTTTTCGTATCTTTTGATGACTTCAGGTACCATGTATAATCCTGACATTTTTCGTATCTTTTGAATCTGTACGCAAAATGTACAGAAATAAAATATAAGAGAATTTTTAGCCAACTAAGACTTATTAAGACTGATCATCGTTGCCGACTCAAATCTAATACAATAGCATTTTTAATAATGAAGAAAGAAATCATAAAGGATGTTTCAACATACGTTCCACCTAAATCAATGATAACTAGTAGTGCGAAGTTGTTCTGAAGAACTCATTACTTCAGCATGTTTGGTGTACTGCATTTCACATTCATATGTTTTTATTTGTAGTGGTTGGTGAAAGTAAAACGAATCGACTTTTATTATTCTAATATGTAATAATATTTTTAACAAGAAAAAATTTTGTTTTTAGTTTAAAATGTTCTATTTCTAGTTTAATCAAAATATATCAAAAGTAAAACGCAAAAGGCCCTAACTAACCCAAAATTTAAAATCGACTTTTTTTATTGGTTTTGATTAAATTATTACTCATTTTTAACGCTTTTTTTTTGTTATTTTTCGTTTTCAATTCGAGTCGAAACCTAGAACATACCTGATAATTTTTTTTGCAATATCCATTAAATATGAAATAAAAATGTTATAAATGTAAAACGTAAAAAATGCATTTCAAAATTTTTTTAAAAATGTATCTTTTTCGGAAAAAGTGTATCTTTTTGGAAATAAAATGTATCTTTCTCGAAATTTCACTGGCAGCACTGGTCACTTTACTCTTTTTGTAGATGCTCTCTTTTGCAAATTTTGGGGTAAACGAACGCTGCTATTGTCATCCAAACTAAACGTGTATAAACAATTTCAGCTCAATCGGTTGAAGATAACTGTTTCAAAATTGAGTTGCAAGATTTCACCCGAACAAACATACATACATATGTAATCCAAAACTTTTTAAGAATATAAATTGTAACAAAAAATATAGCTCGGGCAAGTTCGGACTAATGAGAGTAAAATGAAAATTACTCTCTAAATTTGCCGAAACTACCCAAAATTTGTGGAACGCAAAAAACCATTTTTACACTTCTTCAAATACTAATGCTGCATACTTTTCAGATTAAGATCTATTTAATGCTCCCACAAAGAGTGACTGTTTGGTGCTGTTTATGGGCTGGCGGCATCATCGGGCCGTATATATTCCAAAATGAGGCTTGTCAGGCAGTTACTGTAAATGGTGTTCGCTATCGTGAGATGATTCTCATGTGATTTGACACCGTTAGACTTCTTTCTATGGGGTTATTTGAAAGAAAAGGTGTACGTCGATAAGCCAGCAACAATTCAAGACTTAAGGATGAGATAATTTGGTACATTAACGGCATTGAACCTCAATTATGCCTCAGCGTCATTGAAAATTTGGACCATCATATGGAGGTGTGCCGCCGAGGTCGCGGCGACAATTTGGCCGATATTTTGTTCCACACATAATTGAATCAATATTATCATAATAAAAAGAAATGACAGTAATTTCCTAAATAGTTTTTGTTGTATTCAAAATCAACATCGGCCCTTAAAATTTAACCACCCTTTATATATATTCTGGATCCTTATCAGAAGGGAAGTTCAAATCCGGTTATTCGTCTGTCAGTCCGTCTGTTGAAATGGGGTTTTCGAAGCCCCCAGATGTGATGGGGACTTGGTTGGTATATATTTATCTGTGGTATTATTATTATTTGTTGCTTTTACGCGATATCGTGGGCGCATTGTGCCAATACAAAATTATTCCAATCATTTCTATTTGAACTTAATGGTTTTACTCTATTTCATGATAAATTTCCCGGTTGTAGGGTTATCTCTTCTTTAAGACTTCGTCTCCAGCTACCTCGTGGTATGCCTCTTCCTTCGAGTTCCTTGAGGGTTCCAATTAAAGGCTTCTCTACATATATCATTGGCTTGTTTACGTAGCACGTGTCCTATCCATCCCCATTTCCTTACCCGAATTTCAACAGCAATTGGTTTTATTTTGGTTCTACGGTATAGCTCCTCATTTGATACCCAGTTGTGTGCAGTGATGCCAACTTAGTGCTTTTGGCACTATTTATGGTGCTTTTTGATGCCTCAAAACGCCAAAATTTTATCCATAGTGCCAAACTAAGAAAAAGCACTAACTTGGTGCTTTTTCAATTTTTCGTGAGTGCCTTTAGTGCTTTTTACAATTTTTATTTTTTTCTACCATTTTTTAAAACTTTGATTGTATAGAGGATGATTTAGATGAGATTTGCTATTTTGGGTACAATGTTGAGAAGGCCTGTAGAGATTTTAAGATTTCAAATGATAAGAAAAGTGATCAAAGCTGCATTCGTTTCACCAAAAACTTTATTTACGAGGTTAGAGCTAGGCTTCCTAGTAATTTGGAAATTTTATAAAACGTTACACTTTTAAGCGTTGGCAACATATTTAGTAATCGTACTAAAAACGATGTTTTGTTTTCAAAAAAAAATGGCTTGAAAAAAAATTTGCAATTGTGAATGGAAAAATAAACAACGATTTTGAGTCATGTTAAAAAAACGTACTGAAAAGGTAAAAAAACATGCAGTCGGAAACCGTACAAAAGCCACGAAAATCGAGCTCGCACTGAATTACTTTAAAACTGTTTTATGGCCAATTCAAACTCAGCTGATGATGATCCAAATGATTTGGATGATATTATTTTTATTGAAGATAATAATATGGTGCATTTAAAAATGTTAACAAACAAATGTAAATACATATGTATGTATAATCATTATTAAATATCAAAGTATTGTTCTTGGGAATACAAAATTTTTAATTTACAAGGTTTTGTTTGTCGTGCTTAATTCGCAATTTTTATTTTAAAATTTATTGTTGAATTGCTTAGGCCAGATCGTCAGGAAACTTCATCCAAAGATTTTAGAAAAACCAAAGATATTTAACAAATCAAAGTTACTGTTAAATGAAAGTGGTCAACAATCGACGACGCCGCCTTTTTTAAATTTTGGAGGTATATAATATTCGGCACAGCCGAATGCAACTTGTTTTGTGTTTAATTAAATTGTAAAAATAGCTTAGTGCTATTTTACGCTTTTCTTTGTTCGAAATAGTGCTTTTTAGTGCTTTTTTTTAAATTTTAAAGTGCTTTTTGCTCTCAAAAAGTTGGCATCACTGGTTGTGTGGCCTCCATATGTGGAGAATATGATGCAGGGATCTGTTGACAAAGATTTAAAACTTGTTGTTTATTTTTGTTTATGCGCTGATTTGATTTTTTTTTCGACATAGCAGGGAGGGTTCACCCAGTAGCGACGGGTACCGCGACTAGGTTAGGTCTATTGTACGCACTCCCTTTTAGTTGGCCAAAAGACCCTCCACTTTCCAAAGGAATCCAACCAGGTCCCTTGAGGATATAGCACCGATTTGGGACGCACCCACTGTGGTCTGACCCAAATGCCTCCTCCTGGCCCATGCCAGCGCCGGGCAATCACACAGTATGTGCTTCGTCGACTCGTCTGCCTCTAGACAAAGTCTACATTCCTGATCCTCTGCCAGGCCCATTCGATACAGGGGGTACCTGATCGTGTGGTGACCAGTCAGATAAGCCGCCAACAATCGCAGATCCTGTTTGCCGAGACCATTCGTCCCATGTTTCCATGTTTTACGATGCATTCAAAACGCTGATACTGTGCCTTGATATGATTACAGATCTCGTCAGGAAAGCCTTTTCTTTCTGCCCATCGCTGCCCATATGCTTTGGTGATTAATTAGCCTTTTGCCTTTTGGAAATCAATAAAAACAAGGTAGAGCGATTTCTTCATCTCGTTTATTTGTTTCATGATTATTCTTATGGCCATTTTCTCATTAGCCGATTATCTTTTTTCCCAGATTAAAAAAATTTGGTATTCTCAATGTCCTCATCTACCAATTTGTTGGTTGACGTTTATTTGTCATACAGATGCAGTGATGATAAAGTCGGTACAATTGTACTTTTATCAGTACTATTAGCATTGCAAAAGTACTGAAGTACTCCAATGGCATTTTAAGTACAATTTAACAATTTCAAGATCTTTAAAATAGAAACATTTTGGTCAAAGGCTGAATAATTGAATAATTAAATTAAGGAACTAATGTTTCCAAATATCATAGAATTGCTGTACCAAATTTGTTGGTGAATATGGAACAAATTTTTCATACCAAAATGTGATAAAAAAAAAAGCGAAGAAATCGCCTAAAAAACAAGCTAAAAAATATTCGTCTAAACTCCTTTTTACATATTTTTTTTGTTAAATGCCAAATATATATTTGAAATAAGTATAAAAGTGAATTTTAAAATTAAAAGTTATTTTACTTAAAATTTATTAATAATTTTTCATTCTTGACTGACCTGAGGATCGAACCCAGGCGTTTACGGACAGAAGTGGTTGCGATTGAGACATGTATGGGTAACCTGCAGGAGCGGATTCAGGGGGGGGGGGAATAAGGAAATTCCCCCCCTAAATTATAAAAATATGTTTGGTTTATCTCGATAATACAAGAATTCACAATAACAATATTTTTTATATGCACAAAATTTTAGGAAAGGTTTTTTTTATTGAATCTAACGAAATTTTCAATAAGTATCCAAATCTTAATTCTAATAGTTATTTATTAGATATTTCCAATGAAACATCTTGTTTACAGTATTCAAATACTTATTATTCTACATTAAATCCCAGCAGGTGCCATCTATATGCAAAGAATAAACGTTTGACTTGAAAATGCGTGCGGTTGAATTATTAATAAGCTTTAGCATATATGCAATATTTATGTATATATGTATGTGTTATATGAATCAAAATTCTATTCGATAATTTTTGACGAAAACACAAATTTGTCGGGGAAACCCAGATTTCCTTAAATTAAAGACATTTCAACATACAACAAAAAGTTGTTAGGAAAGCATGTATTGGCTTTGTTGTAAACGCATTTGAAGAGGTTTCATAGGATATTGCTAATGACGTTGATGTGTCAATTGATGCGAAGGCAATATCATCAATAGTTCTAAAAGCTTTGACAAATTTTAGTCTTGACCTAAAAAATTGTGTAGGAAATGGAACAGATGGGTGTCCTCTGATGTCAGCAGAAAATGAAGCTGTTATAAAAATCTGGACAAATGCAAAACCAACGCCTTGCTATTCCCATAAATCAAACAACTCAATTAAAAAGCAACAAAGTGCCAAAAATACAATAAGTTGTATCATTTGTTAGCGAAACGCAGTTTTAGCAAAGTATTTGGGAGCCAAACTCTCTACATTATGCGAGACAAGATGGTTGGACCGTCACGACTCAATTTTACACTTTACGACAAGTGTACATCATATAGTAAAAGCTTTAAAAAAAATATCTGAGTGGAAAGGTAGAGATACTTCATCAAAAGCCTTATATTAAGAAACTTGCTTAGTACTTTTGAATTCATTTACGGAATAAACATATTAGGTGTGATACTTATTGTATCACAGCCGCTTAGTATCATTTTACAAAAGCACGATATAGATCTTCAAAAAGGATCAAGCCTCATCAAAACTTTAATCATGTGCCTTGAAGAGAAAAATGAAAAAGCTAAAGTTATCTGCGTTCAAATCGAGGTTCAAATCACATTCAAAATGTTGAAGATTACTACGTAGTTGTAGGTTACATTCCTCTTATTGAATTTATTTTAGAAGATCTCAAAACACGTTTCCCAATAGATATCCTAAAAGTATTGAACATAACTAAACTTCTATCTCAAAGTGTAATCAAATCAGATACAAAACTTTTAAAATCACAATTAGCTGATGAGCTGATTATGTTTGATAAAAGAGATAGATAAACACCTTTTAACATCTAAACTTGAGTTTGAACCGTTGCATTGGCAACAGACATGGAAAATATCTGAAAATCGATCAGATAATGGGTCTCATGCATAAAAACGAGTAAAAGCGCTGAGTTGAAGCAGGTGAGCAATTGCTCATAAAGTCGAGTTCTATCAAACATCAACAGCTTTGGCTCAATTTCGTATGCATAAAAAAAGAGTTCAAACCAATTGCAATTACTTGAGCAAAGGGAGTTCAAACGTGTAATTGTTATTGAAGTGAAAACATGTCGTCAAGTGAAAGTGAAGTAGAAATAGAACTAAATAATAATAATAAAGTAGAAAATGACGACATTTCTAAATTTTTAGTGGAAAAAATAAAACAAAATAAATATTTATTAGAAAAGAGTCAATTACCAAGTATAAAAAATAAAAAAAAACAAACTATAGAAAAATGTGTAAAAGAAATTAAGCAGAAATTTGGATTGAATTAACGGGGAAAAATATAATAAAAAAATAGCTAATATGAAATGTCGTATAAAAAATAAAAGACATAAATAAAACAGGCAATAAAAAATAAATTTAAAAAACTGGGAAACTGATTTGTCACAATTGCTTTGTGCTAATTCAAATCCCTCAACAAACAAACTTCCAGGTAAGTGTAACGTTATCGAATTCAAATTTTGTTGTTGATTTCGCTCTTCGTTTATTTTTTATAGTTCATCTCTCTCTTGGAACTAATGATGACAACTGTACGTTTGATACATTAGAAGAGATATCAGCAACAACATCCTCAGAAACAAAAAGAACAGCAACACCAGTAGCAAAACTTCAAAGAAAGCGCCGTTGCACTGATAATGATGACCAAACTGTAATATTTTTTTTTTATTTTATTTGACATTTTGCTATATGTTGTTTATTTTGAAGGTTAACAAAAAGTCAACAGCAGTTTTGAGTCGCTATGAAATTGATGAGACAAGAGATTTGAATTTTCAAAGTCTGCAGAGGCTTGTTTTGTTAAAACAAAACAAAGTCCTATCTGCAAAAATGCAAATTTTGCAAGAAAAACTTGCAATTACATGAATTTTGATTTTTATTAAAAAAATTAAAAAATTAAAAAAAATACTGGAGGGCAAAACGAGGCTTGAGCAGATGCATTGAATGTATTTTTGCATTATTCAGTTAGCATTTCGAATAGATTCTGCCTCATATTCGCTAAGCTTATTTAAAATGTTTTTTCTAAGTTGCAAAAAATGTATTCTTTGACAAGCTGGACCAAAAATTGCTTATTAAAAAATAATTGAAAAAATGGCATATGCCATAAAAAACTTGCCCTACTCGTCAGTAATGCTACGAGAGAGAGGTCATTTCCTACCCGTCGTCTAATAAAAACATGGCTCAGATCAACAATGGCAAAAGAAAGACTGTACTATCTAAATTTGCCTCACAAGGAAATCATAAATTGCTTATTTAAAAAAAATAATTTATATTGAACTGATCTTATATTTCATTTAACCTTATTGTTGAGTTTTTTTTAATAATATACACATATTAATTTTAATAAACTTTTAAAAACATATTTTTTACTTTTTTGTATCAAATATGATTTCAGGCATATGTACATACCGCAGCTTCAAGTTATTCGGTCCATTCTGTTCAATTTTGGACCACTTTTTCTAATAAATCTGGCAGTGTGGCTTCAGTGTTGGCTTGAATATTGGCTTCCAATAAACTAATGACCTAAAAAGTTGTCCAGATGCATTGAATCGCACGTGAACAGGACAACTTTCTGAAATTGTCGTCGCTCCAAATGCAGCAATTTTGCTTGTTGGCGTACACATTTTTTCACAAACTACTAAACCGAATTCTTTGATAAAAGTGCCCGCGAACAGGTTTATATTTTCAAAGTAAATTTCCAGAATTTGGAAGCGTTGCTGTAGCATCAAACAATTCTTAATGACTTGGCAAATCTTACTGAATAGAAATGTCTACAGAGTTTGACATTCTCAGCTCTCAAAGCATAGTTACGGATATCGATGTATCTAATGCAGCTTAAAAAATGCCCCAACATTTTCTAGTTATTCCAACTAGTAAAAAATAATGTTGGGTTTTATTACAATAAGATTTGAAAAAGTACAATTTTTTACTGAATTAAGTATAATTTTGGAAATGTCATTTATCATCCCAGTACAGATGCATTTTGAGAGGTGTTGCCAAATAAAAACAAAGTTGTATCGGTCTAATTAATTTATGTCGAAATTAAGTAACAGGCTATTTAAGAAAATGGCATTTAGAGTAGCAATATGGTCGATACATGATTTGGGGCTGGGAAATCCAACTTGCTGACGCCGGAGCGTATCAAGTTTCTTTTCAATATGATTAAGTATGATTTCGCAAAAGATTTTAAGGCAGCTACATAGAATTATGATTCCTCTCCAATTATTGCAGTCGCTTAATGCTCCTTTCTTTTCATACTCTGAATAGCTGCTTCAATCTCAGGGATGCTGGGGTATTGGGTGTTGATACGCGTTACTTGAGGAACCGGTAGGTTTGGTTCAATTTCAGTCCAGTTGACGGAAGTATTACTGGGGGCATTGAAAAGGTCGACAAACGGGTGTGTTCTAGAATCCGAATCCACTCGAAAGTGGATTACTTTAGCATTATTGGTGTTCTGCATTTCACATCCACATGCTTTTATTCGTTTTCAATTAGAGTAGATATGGGTTTGTGAAAGTGAACCGAATCGACTTTTATTGTAATATGTCATAACATTTTTAACAAAAAAATTAATTTTGCTTTCAGCTTAAAATCTTCTTAATCCGATTTAAAACAAAAAATCTAAAACGCAAAAGGCCCTTACTACCCCAAAATTTAAAGTCGACATTTTCATTGATTTTTATGTAATTATAGCTAATTTTTGTTTAACGCTTTTTATGTTATTTTCAGACAATTTGCTTTTTTAATCGATTTAGCGATCTCTTAGTTTTGGTTTGTTTAAAAATTTGCAATTTTTCGCGAATTTTAGCCATGTTCGCCATATAAGCGATTTGTTCGTTTAATTTTTCTGATTCTTTACAGCTTTAACGATTTATAATAAATAGTAGACTTTGCTATCATGCCGCTGTTAGCAAATTTTTGCAAATTTAGCAATTTTCACCGAATTTTTTCCATTTCTTATAGTTTCAATCAATTTTATGGCTGGTTTTAAATATTAAAAATGTTTGCGAATTTTCGCTATTTTTGAAATTTTGTTGTTATTTTCCGACATTTTGTTTTTTTTAACCTATTTAGAGATTTCAAATAAATTTTAGTGTTTGTTTAATTTGCAATTTTTCGAGAATTTTAGCCTGTGATTCTTTACAGCTTTCACGATTTTTAAAAAAATATTAGACATTGCTATCATGTTGCGGTTAGCAAATAAGCGATCTTTAGTTCAACAAAAGTTTTTTCGAACAAAAACTTCGAATACAAAAAACATGCGGATTCGAGAACACCAATTTATGACACATGCGGATTCAAAAAATTTTTCGTTTTCAATTCGAGTCTAAACCTAGAACATACCTGAAAGTGTTCTACCAGCGTGAAAGTTTTTCCGCCTCTATGGGAACATTGCCGTTATTTCGCCATGCCAAGCGTTTGGTGCATTCATACAGCAATTTTGAGTTGCCCCATGAAGCAGCAGTTTCTGCTTCTAGTGCAATAGAGTAAATCCAGGATAGTCAGGTATGTTCTAGGTTTAGACTCGAATTGAAAACGAAAAATTTTTTGAATCAGCATAATTGATAAATTGGTGTTCTCAAATCCGCATGTTTTTGTGTATTCGAAGTTTTTGTTCGAAAACACTTTTGTTGAACTAATGATCGCTAATTTGCTAACCGAAGCATGATAGCAATGTCTAATATTTTTTAAAAATCGTGAAAGCTGTAAAGAATCACAAAAAAATCGCTAACATGGCTAAAATTCTCGAAAAATTGCAAACTTTTAAACAAACACTAAAATTTATTTGAAATCTCTAAATGGGTTAAAAAAACAAAATGTCGGAAAATAACAAAAAAAAAAATTGCAAAAATAGCGAAAATTCGCGAAAAATTTTAATATTTCAAACCAGCCATAAAATTGATTTAAAGTCCCTAAAACTATAAGGAATGGCAAAAAATCGGTAAAAATTGCTAAATTCAAGGAAATTCGCAAAAATTTGCAAACAGCGGCATGAAAGCAAAGTCAACTATTTATTATAAATCGTTAAAGCTGTAAAGAATCAGAAAACTTACACGACCAAAACGCGAACATGGCTAAAATTCGCGAAAAATTGCAAAATTTTAAACAAACCCAAAAACTAAGAGATCGCTAAATCGATTAAAGAAACAAATTGTCTGAAAATAACATAAAAATCGTTAAAAAAAAATTTGTTATAATTACATCAAAATCAATGGAAAAGTCGACTTTAAATTTAGGGTTAGTAAGGGCCTTTTGCGTTTTAGATAACGATATATTTTTGAATAAATTGGATTAAGAAGATTTTAAGCTAAAAGAAATATTAATTTTTTTGTTAAAAAGGTTATCACATATTACAATAAAAGTCGATTCGGTTTACTTTCACCAACCCATATCTACTCTAATTGAAAACGAATAAAAACACGTGGATGTGAAATGCAGAACACCAATAATGCTAAAGTAATCCACTTTCGAGTGGATTCGGATTCTAGAACACACCCGAGTTTGTCGTGTGCAGTCGTTTCACTGACTTATTTAGAACTTCATATTGGGTTTGTGCCAGTTCTTTAGAGGCACGTGGTTTCGTTCTATTAATATCAGCTTTTTTTTGTCTTTGCCGCTCGTCGATGATCTCCCACGTTGCGTTTGTTATCCATTATTTTCTATTTTTACGTCTGTGTCCATGTACCTCGCGTCCAGCGTCCAGAAAAGCTGTCCTTTTGCTAGTCCACTTTCCATCAATATTGTTATCATATTGAATGTAGTTTCTGGCTCTATCTTAATCTGAAGTTTTGAGCTTTTGAACATCTATGCAGGGGATATATGGCTGTTGCCGTTGTCCGTGCGTGAAGATTTTAAACGCGTTTTGGCTAGATCAGCTATGGTCATTGTAATTTTGCTATTGAAATTCAGCCAGATCGGTCCAAAAATGGCTGAGATATGAGCAAAAACCACGACTACCTCAAATTTTTAAAAAAAATCCCTTGTTTCTTTATTTATTTTTTTTTCTGAATATCTGCAGAACGTCAATAGCCGAAGTTTCCAAATTAGGTACAAACATTAATGTTATCAATACACAGCTCCCCACAAAATATGGGCGGGATTGAAGAAGTGTGCGTGGAAGTACCACGTACAGAAAACATAAACATTTTTTTTAACAATTTTTGGTCTTTCATATGACCTATAGATACGCATTATATGTATATCAATCTTTAGTACAACATATTTTCTGAAAAACTCGGAAAACCCGGTTTAGATACGAAAAATTTATGACCAAAATATCATTTTTTAAAAAGACCCGTTATCGGGAACCATAGATCTTCCCGAGTCCAAGTTTTATAGCCCAAATAAATGGTAAATTTCTTCTTAAACACGTCGGTATATAAATATGTCAAATCGGTTAAAAATGGCTGAGTTATAACCAAAATACTGAAATCCCAAGAATTACTCTTTTTATACCCTTCACCGAAGGTAAAAGGGTATATATAAGTTTGTCATTCCGTTTTTAATTTCTACAATATTGATCCTACACCCTATAAAGTATATATATTCTGGGTCCTTATGAAAAGCGAAGTTGATTAAACGATGTCCGTATGTCCATCTGTCTGTTGAAATGGGTTTTCCGAAGACCCCATATATGATGAGGGCCAGGTTATTATACATTTATGTCACATATGGTCCGGAATTGTTTTCTATTGAAATTCAAAAAGATCGGTCCACAAATGGCTGAGATATGAGCAAAAAACCACGACTACCCCTAATTTTTCCCAAAAATCCCTTGTGGTTGTGGTATTTTTATTACTTTTTGCTGTATATCTGGAGGCCACTTTTGTGTTATGGTTTACAACTTTGCTGAGTTGAGTTGACACAACTGAGTTGAGTTGTGAAAACTAATTAATGATATTCAAACAACGTTCGTTTATGGTTGAGTCGTCTAGGGGTTGAGTTTAGAAACCTGAGTCCTCTGGGTCAAATCTTAGTTTTTCAAAGAGAATCTTTTTTTAATTTTTATGTTCTAAAAACGATTGTAAAAAATATTTACCAGTTTTAGATTTTTAAATTTAATTTATAATGAAGTTTTTAGAAATGTAAATATGTATGTATATGTAAAAATTATTTAGTTTTTGTCTAGTTGCTCTGTATTCAGCTCGCACAATGGTGAAGGGTATATAAGATTCGGCACAGCCGAATATAGCACTCTTACTTGTTATAATTAAGTTTGCTCAAATATATGTATATAGTTATAACACAAGTTATATATATATATATATATATATATATATATATATATATATATATATATATATATATAAAACTCTCAAATCGGTGAAAAAATGGACAAGATATGAGCAAAATACTCCAAAAAATGGGCTGAAAACATAAAAAATTTTATAAAAACTTAAATTTTAGAGCTATAGTGTAACCTATGGATACGGCTTGTATGTCATACCAAAGATCTTTCTGAGTCCCCAAAGTAAATGGTAAATTTATTTTTAAAGACTCCGGAATATCAATATGGCAAATCGGCTAAAAAAGGACGAGTCATAACCAAAATACTGAAATGCCAAAAATTACTCTTTTTTTATTTTTATAAATAAGTTTGTCTTTTGATATATTTTATAGCACGCAAACTTGTGCATATAATTAAATGTAATTAAGCGATTAATACTTCATATATATGTAAATATACATACATATATTTAGATATACATACGTACATTTAAGCTTCTGTTCTTTCCCAACTATGATGAAGGGTGTATAAAATTCGGCATAGTGTTTCAAATGATATTTTCTTTTTTATACATACATATTTGTACAAGAAAAAAACCGTTTATTTGTTTTAATTTGAAGAAGAAATGGAATCGATAGCAGCAGCGCTATTTTTGGACGTTCACTTCCTCCTGCTGTGAAGCTGTAGTTTTTGACATGCAATTAAATAAAACTTTAAACATTTTTTGAAACAAATAAAATTTATAATAAACAAAATATGTATTGGATTTTATACTTACATAAATTTTTTTAAATTTACATTTTTGTTAATCCAAGAAAAATCTAGAAGTTGCGTTATGCGTTCCGCGAAACGTAGGGAAACGCAGAATGCCAAAGTTATCATACGGAGAAAATTATGTTTCCTATAGAAATGCAGAATAAAGGTGATTAAACTGATTTTAAAATCACTTGAAACTCATCACACCTTTTAAAACGATTGTTATGAAATGGATCGATTTTCACCAAATTTTATAAAGAGAAATTTAACAATTGCTGTAGAAAACGCTCAATTTGCGATATTAAATTATAATTGTTATAAAGCAAGAACTAGTTTTGATTATCGGCATTGAGGGTTTCCATAAGAATTATGACAAAAATAAAATCCTATTTTTTTTTTGCCTTTCTAAACAGATTAAAAAATCACATTAAGTTTGTACCAAATAAGATCTACTAATTTATTATGAAAGTTTTTTACGTTTTAAATTTTCCAACATTTGATATTGTTTAACGAATTATTAAAAACTCTCAATTTTTTTCATAAATCTAAGTTTTGATTTGTTAAGTTATTTAACTTTTTCAGAATCTAACTAAAAATTTTGATAAGGATTGAAGATCTATAACACTGTGCTCGAAATTGACACTTTTTTAGACAATCTGGGCACTTGGCGTTTTAACATAGTTCTGGTACGCTGATTCCAATGGTCCTAACCGTTGTTTTTTTAGGTTAGCTCTCGTTTTCGAGATATACCGTCTGCATTGAATATTTTGTATAAGAGCTCCCTTAAGGAATGGTGATAGCGGTAGGTATGTTAGAAATAAATGATTGAGATGAAAAATAAGTGGGGGTTGGTCATACATTTGACCCATCTAGGGGCATCCTTGGCACTGCAGTAGCCAAATTTAAGAATTTCAACCATACACATATGGCGGTTTAATAAAATTCTTAAATTTGGCCCCTGCCGCTTTTATTGCGGAATTTCGGTTTTTTTAGTTATTTCAATAGACCATTGATTTCCAAACTGTGGGTCGCGACCACAGTGCCCGGCTTGTCTAATTTTGCAACTAGCACAGTGTAATTATCATTGACACCATCATTTAAAATATCAAATAAATTAGGTATGTAGCTATATATTTTTAATTTTACATATTTTCAGTATCCGTATATATAAAGCAAATATTAACATGCATTCTTAAGTTTCCCTTTCTTAAAACATTTACTTTCTTAAACATTAGTTTACTTTTTAACATTGTTATAAGATAAAGAAAAAAATATATGTGTGTTAATGTAAATAATTATGTTGATAAAAAACGATGAAAAAACAAAAAAATTATATTTATACTCAATAAACAAGAAATTTTAATATTAATTATACTTGTTTAGATACCCTAATCATCGTCAGTTAACTCCAAAAATTGAGTACAAACATCGCGACTGCATTCACCTTTGCTGTTGAATAGAAATTTGTAATAATGCCCATCGGCGCATATTGCTGATTAGAAAAAAACATGCATTAAATTACACAAATTATTATTAATTTTATGCACATACCTATAACAGAATTAGGATCTGAACCAAATGCACAAATGCAAGGTGGTTCTTTGGGTATGGAGAATTTAACAAAACTCCACTGACTGGAAAAATATTTTGGAACTATTGGTAGTGATGATTCTTTAGATTTGCTATCATCCAAATTAAATACATGTATAGTGCCATGATCTGATGAAACTACCAGCATGGTAGATGTATGATTAAAATTTATACAATATATTGTTGCCTGATTGCTGCCACGTCTTAGTTCGTTTACCTTTTTGCCTGTCTCAGTATCGAAGATACGAATAAGAGTACCCTTTTCACTTGCTGTAGCCAAACGAGTACCTTGTAAATTGAATGCGATGCAGCAAATATTGGCTTCATGTGCTACAACCTCAAGAGGTGCACGTTCAGTGTTGCCTAAATCAACAATCTATAAATTAAAAAAAAAAACAACAAACATCTCTTATTTAAAAATCTACATAATACATCTTATTATAATTATTTTATTGTTATGATAAAAATTTAGTGAAGCAAAAGACGAGTCCTATTAAGACTTTAAACAAATTGATCCAGTATTTTGGTAAAGAAACTATGTAGTGTCTGAGTGATTAGTTATGGTTCCATAATCGCACTTGATTTTAAAGAGGGTATTCACACAAAATTCTTATTTTTTACTTAAAAAAAATATACACGTAATACCTGCTCATATCTACCCGCTGTAAAAATATCGTAATGTTTTGACTACTTTTTGGTAATGCAACGGTTGGTTTAAAAATAATTTTTTATATGCTTTTAATATTCAATTAAAAGTTGTTTTGCTTTTACAGAAAATTTTAAAATTTTGAATTAAAACTAGGGAGATCGGACGGATAGTATTCGACCGGTTTTAATTTTAGTTTTGCCCATGACGATACAATTTGTGGTTGAAATACATTTGTGGTTGAAAAATCCAATAAATAGCTGTAGTACGTTTGTTAAATAACCCAATATAAAACAGTTGAAGAAACTAGATCTGTCTCTTTTCCTTACTCAGTAACTTCATTAATTTACAATACAAACGAAAAATACACTTATGCTTTGTAGTATAAAATCTTATTAAGAAAAGCAGAGTTGTAAACTTAATACAAAGGGTGAAAACCGCTAATGTTAATCTTACTTTTGTTGTAAATGTACTCTTAGTTTAAGAATTTTTCTAATTAAATATTGGTGAAACGTATGCCCCTATTGCGGTTCTCCACTCCACTGCCATTCTCAACAGGCAGGGCTATTCAGTTGTGTATCTTTTTTTTCGTGGTATTGCCGTTTTCAACTTTGTAAAAGTTTGGTCGACAAAAATGTTAAATACACACAACTGCTAAAAAGTATTTGTGTTATTGGCAGTTAAAGTTTATTTTGTTTTTAATTCGTTAAAAATCTGAAACAAAATCGAGAAATCGTATGTATACATTTTTGTAATAACTTTTTCGCTATTTTTAAAAAATTGAGCGGCTTGTCCAGCTTGTTTAGAGAAACTTAGAAATTGCTCTCGGAAAACACCAAAGTTTGATATGATGACAAATTCATGCAAGGAGTTATGGGAAGAGTTTTCAGTGGAGTTAAATAGTTTGGGACCACGACAAGTACTTCTCTTAGATACTTATAATCTTCTTAATCTACTGGATATACTACAAGGCAAGTAAAAAAACTTGCCAACAATAAAAGAAACTCTCAAGCGTCAGGGAGAGGCCTATCACAAGAAGTTCCATTAAATATGCTTGAGGCTACTGTTTCGCAGCTCTTGTCATTGCAAGAGTAAGTGACACCAACCGGCCAAGTATTTGGTGTTGAAAATATTCCACCATCAAGTGACAATTTTACTTCATCAGTTGAACCATTAATACAACCAGCAGAACTGCCAACAGCTACCCTAACCAGAAGAAGAACTAATCAGGCACAAGAAAGTTTCGTTATTTATTATAAGTTCCTACTTGGCTCTGGGAAGTTCAAGAAGGTTGGAATCATCACGAATTTGTCTTCTTGTACATAGCACATATATAAAAGAGTTTCCCTTTTGTCATCATACAATAAGTAGGTAGGTAGAAAGGCTGGTGCGAAGTCTCCTTCACACCTACATCCAGAGACCAATATGGTGAATTGCGACGCCTTATTCAGAGATAAATATGTTTAGATGGAAAGTAGGTGAAATAAAGAGCGAAAGTATAAGATAGAGGTAATAGATAGACAGAAAAATAGAGTTTCGGAGCAAACTCGAGAGAAATCCTACTCATTCCTACGTGCGGCCAGCACCCAGCCTCCTCTCGCGCATTACGAATCTATCAGACCCTCAAGTCCACAACCCGAAACATCCACTAATTCGCCCAGGAATCTACTGCCCAGCCACCGCAGCCTCCTACCCTGTATCCTGGGACAGTGGAACAGAATGTACTCAACTGTCTCCAACTCCTCTGGGTTCTCACACAACCCGCACATATCCGACAAGTCGGATCCCATTCTCACCGCCATCCTGCCTATCATACAGTGGCCCGTGATAGTCCCTATCATGGTCCTTACGCAGACCCTTCTCCTGCCCAGCAGCGACTCCGAATCGGAATTCTTAAGCATCGGCCACAGCGTCCGCGATACCCGGCAGTCCGTTCGGTTCCACCAGGCCCGATTGGTCGCGCCCAGAATACATTCCCTGATCCTTCCAAAATAGAATCCTATTAGAGGCCTTACCGCCTCCATACAGTTAGGTTCCTCCATCTCTGAGCCCTGTCTCGCTTACTCATCAGCAACCACATTGACGCCTATGTTTTAGTGGCCAGGCAGCAAGCACAGCCTAAACTCATATTCCCCTAAGACTCCCTCCAGAGCCGTCCTACAATCATCAACCAGCTTGGAGTTAACATAACAGCCCCTTACGGCCATAAGAGCCGCCTGGCTGTCCACATCCATACAGTTAGGTTCCTCCATCTCTGAGCCCTGTCTCGCTAACACATCAGCAACCACATTGACGCCTATGTCTCAGTGGCCAGGCAGCAAGCACAACCTAAACTCATATTCCCCTAAGACTCCCTCCAGAGCCGTCCTACAATCATCAACCAGCTTGTAGTTAACATAACAGCCCCTTACGGCCATAAGAGCCGCCTATTAATGGTGTCCCTCATCAGTTCTCCGGCCCTCAAGACCCCCAGAACCTTCGTCTGAAAAACACTGCTGTAGTCAGCAAGCCTATATGACATACTGATGTCCAGATCCGCAATGAAGACCCCCGCACCTGTGCCTCTCATCTTCGAGCCATCAGTGAAAATAGCAAATCCACCAAATAATCTGCTCCTACCTGACCAGCTCTCCCTAGAAGGGACTATTACCTCCGGCAACCTCCAAAATCAACCCTAGTGCCCACTTAATCACTGGAGCAATCCCAGGCAATATCCACTAGCCTGAATCTCACCCAGGATCCGTGAGTGACCCTGCGTGACATTCCCTAACAATCCTAACTCCCTCATGGCACCTGTCATGCCGTTTGAAGCACACCTCTGAGCCTTAGACAGAAGGTTCCTTCGACTTACCAATCTCAATGACTCCCACCAAACACAGCATCCATACGTAAGAATGAGTCTAAGCACCGAAGTGTACAGCCATCCCACTACTGACGGTCGGAGTCCCCAACTAATACCTATCGATGATCTGCAAGCATAGTAGGCATTGAGACCCCTCTTAAGTCTCTCCTGAGTATTTCTGCCCCATAACAGCTTGCTGTCGAGAAAAACTCCCAGATACTTATCACTATCAGATAGTCTAAGCTCCACTCCTCCTAGTACCGGTATCCTAAAACTCTCCACCTTGTACCTCCTAGTAAAAAGAACCAACTCCGTCTTCTCCGGATTAACCCCATGCCGACAGTTCGCCCAGCGCCCCTTGCCCGACTTCGCTAATTGTCGTTAGATACTTGCCCGACACGAATATCACTACATCATCCGCGCAGGCCACGACCTTTAACCCGTTCTGTCAAAAAGTCCCATAACGACATTGACGGCCAAGAGCCATAGTAAGGGAGATAGTACTCCCTCTTGTGGGGTCCCCTAGCCACCAGTTTTGTCAATCACTTCAAATTGACATGATTACAACTAAATCACTTCATTAATCACATAGAATTCACTGAAATACTTCAAAATGAGTATAATCACAGAATATACAGAACTGACACGAGACGGAAGATTTTGCCTTTTTTTTGTCTCTTTCTAAGAAAGCTGCCCTTTTGCATTTTTTGTTTTGATTACGCAATTCGTGTTGATAGAAGCGGCCTGTTTTTACACATTGCCACTTTACTACCAAAAAACATTTTCTTTCTCTTTCTTCGAAAGCTGCCCTCGCAACTGATTTGGGCCTTTTTCACACGTCACTTTTTACAGTTCTGTGTATTCTGTGGTATAATGTAGAATCGGCCAACATGAGCGTGTACAACTGGCCATGATTTCTGCATAATGTTTTTATTTTTTTCGTTAAATAATTCATAAATTTTCACAATTTCATCATTAAAATGATTAAAATAATCTTCTGATAATTTTATAAAAGTATTTTTATATACTTATTTTTATATATTTTTAATACTATAAAGAAATATAAATTTTTTGTTGTGTTTTATTCTTAATCATCTGTCATCTTAATCATCTCAAATGTAATGTGAACGGCTTTGATTAACTAAATCAACATTGTGCTTAAACGTTGTAAAAACTCAAGTGTGAACATAGTATTAAACTTTTTATGAAAATTTTCAAAACATAATGAAACAAAAGTCAAAAAATAATATGAGCAATGTAAATACAATTCGCTTATATGTATAAGGGTGTGTTCTTATAACAGAAACCAAAATAATTTAAAATACTACAAAAAAATGTTCAGCTTAAAAAGTAATTAGCAATTGGACAGTATTCTAAATATTATTTATAATTTAATAAAGATGTCATCTCTGGTGATATTTTGAGCTGATTTAAAAGACAATGGTACTAAAAAGTGAAGTTATCAGAAATATCAGCGAAAGCCGGACTAAAAATTAACATCAATTAAACAAAGGTTATGAGAATTCGCTCTGAAAACACAAATCCCTTTCTGATAAATAATGAAGTTTTGGAGGAGGTAGATTCATTCTGCTATCTTGGCGCCTACTTAACCAATGCCGGCGGCTCCAGTGCAGACATCTCTAGCCGAATAAAAAAAGCTACCCAATCATTTGGACAGCTCAGCAGAGTATGGAAATCGTCTGCGATTTCCCGCCGTGTTAAAATAAACATTTTCAATTCCAACGTGAAATCTACACTGCTGTATGGCTGTGAGTCCTGGAATGCAAGTGTTAAGGACATGCAATCACTTCAAGTGTTCGTAAATAGGTGTCTTCGCAGAATTCTAAGAATTTGTTGGCCACAGACCATTTCAAATCAAAACCTGTGGAACGAAACACACCAAACACCAATATCTATAGAGATTCGAAAAAGAAAGTGGAATTGGATTGGACACACCATCCGCAAAGAACCATCAAACATCGCTAGAAATGCGGAGGCAAATCCATAACGAAGCCAGAAAAATGCAAAGAACGTGGAATGAAGTGAAAACTATTGCGATGGATAGATCCGAATGGAGAACATTTGTTGAGGCCCTATGCTCCTTATAGTTTTCTATTTTCCCCGTAGCGATCATCCACGCCAACAAATTTTGTTTCCATTTCGGCCATTCGGTTGCAATATTTGAACAATCCAACGAACGTGGTCCCACTTCTGACACCATGTAATATTTCCTGTTTGTCAGGATTTATTTATTAAATTAAACACGGTATTTTATACACGTTATAATGCATATATTTAATATATCGACCCCTTTGCGCGAAATTATCGTATGTTACAATAACCAAATTTTACAGGACAGCCATTTTTCTACTTTTCTCTGCGATCGTTTGCATATCAAAATGAAAATATACATTAAATTTTTGGAGCAACGAAGTGGAATTCGCCTACAATATTTTGTCAGGTGACGTCTCTTTGAATGTAGAACAAGATTGCATCAAAAACTAAATTTCAAAAAAATTGGCATATACGATAATTTCGCGCAGAGGTCGATATGTTGAATTTATTATATTTGTATAGTATTAATTAACAAACATCTTCGAGTTTGGTCTTGATCTTTTTACATCTAAATCTCAAGTGAAGTGTTCAAAGCCAACTTGTAACAATTGCTGGGTTGACATTTTCCCGTGCAGTTTGCTAAACATTTTAACTATTACTACTACAAAAGACACCCCTTTTACTGTATGTGCGTACCAATAACATCTGGGAAATTTTTAAATGTCTTAAATTCTCTCATTAGGATTGCTTAATCTTTATGAGATGAAGGCATTTTCATTTTTCTATTGCCCTAACGAGCTATGGCACGAGCCACTCTGGATGAAATTCTACACACTGTTGCTTGAGAGAACCATGAAGATTGGCCGCATCATCCTAAATCTACAAATTGTAAGCGCTTTTTTGGTAATTGCTAAAATTAGTGATTAAATTTAAAAAAATTATAAATTTAATTTCGTCGGGTGGTTTCTGGTAGGCACCTTTTTACAAAAATTTAGTTTTAAATCAATTCTATATAATAATAATGGCGCCCTCTTTTTAACATTTAATCCCTTTTTATACCTCGAATATATTAAGAGATTTCGAGTTCTAGCATTGCCTTATATCCTTAATTTTACAGTCCTCTAAGCATTGTTTAACTTCATTCGTCACTTTTTGTGTTTTAAAGCAAATTTTAGATGCAAAATTTCATATATTATTGTTTGTAATTGCTGTGCTGGTTGTTCCATTCAAAGCATGTATAACAATACATTTTTGTTCTTTACCTATTTGAAAGATATTTTTAAATATAAGGGCAATGAATGGTAAAAAAGGTTTGAATTATTTGAAATAAATCTTAATAGCTTTTTATACTTTATGCAAAAAGTTACAACGACTTTAAGTTTCAACAGAAAACATATCTCGCGACCCACGTTATTTTTAGCAAAAAAATCTATCGAGCAGTTTATATTTAAAATTAATTCAAACGATAACTAAGTTTTTCTAGAAAAAAAAAATTTATGTGTATTAAACTTTTTTATTAAAATAAATAAGAGGACACAAATGTTTAATGTTTCGTGCAATTATTAAAATTTTATGTAAACAAACATTGAAATCTCACTTTATTGAACGCTTAAAGTAGGGTAAAGGCTACAATTAATATTTCAAATTTATGAAATGTTTATTATACGTTAAATAGGCTATTAAACATTTATAAATACTCTTTTTTCGACTTTTGCTTATTAATGACTTATAAAGCTGCAATGATGCGTTTATGAATTAGACTGTTAGTGTTTCTGCTAACACATATACAAAAGACTTTTTCTGAAACTTTCAGGAAATCAATCCTTTATATAAGTGTTTTAAATGTATGTGTTGAATACGCATTAAAGGATTATATTCATGATATTTACAAATTTATTTCTGTGCAGTTTGTTCTTTATGAACATATAATAAATGATTATTTATACTCTGAAAGTTCACAAAAATCCACTTTACATTTTTCTTCTGTTACATTTGTAACATCTTTCATCTTTCATCATAAGAATATTTATTTTCACGTGTAAGGACGAATAAAAACTAAATTAATGATATTACTGTCCTGCTCTTTTGTATTTTTATCTAGTGATGGTAAAAAATTATTTGTTTTTTCTAGTTATGAAACTAAAATAATCGAAAGATGTTGAATGAAACATCATGAGATAGGAACATCTTTTAAAGATGAAGCAAAATGTTGATTTTTAGCCCTGTATAATTCTTATGGGAAGATGTTATCATCTTTGCGATAAGATGAAAGATGTAAGATGTTAGCAAGTGTAAAAAGCCTATTATTAACATTCACAAGCCCTTCTCGCCACATTTCATACTTATGTATTTATTATACCCTTCACCTCAGGTGGAAAAGGGTATATATAAGTTTGTCATTCCGTTTGTAATTTCTACAATATTGATCTTAGACCCTATAAAGTATATATATTCTGGGTCCTTATGGGGAGAGAAGTTGATTTAACGATATCCGTCCGTCTGTCCGTCTTACGTTGATATGTGTTTTCCGGAGACTCCAGACATGATAGCGGCTAGGTTGTTTTACATTTATGTCACATATAGTCTACCATCGGTTGCAAGATCGATCCACAAATGGCTGAGATATGAGCAAAAAACCACATTTACCTCTAATATTTTCCAAAAATCGCTTGTGGTTGTTGTAATTTTATTACTTTTTGCTGTATATCTGGGGAACGGCAAAAGCCAAAGTTTCCAAATTAGGTACACACATTTAGGTAGCCAATACACACCATCCTGCAAAATGTGGGCGGGATTGGAGAAGTGGGCGTGGTACCTCCCATAGATCTCCCCGAGTCCAAGCTTTATAACTCAGCTAAATGGTAAATTTCTTTTTAAGCACGTCGGTATATAATTCTGTCAAATCGGTTAAAAAATGGCTGAGTTATAACCAAAATACTGAATTCCCAAAAATTACTCATTTTTATTTTTTATAATTAAGTTTGTTAAAATATATACAAGTGTATATAAATGTATATAAATTATTCCTTAACACGCCGGTATATAAAACAATCAAATCGGTTAGATAATGGGCAATTTATTAGCAAAATTTTTATACAATCCTACATTTTAGGGCTGCCATATGACCTATGGAAACGACTTATGTATCAAAACATCGGCAATTTTTAGTAGAACATATTTCCCAAAAATTTGGTTGTTAAAACACAACATCCGACATAAAGTGGACGGTTTGGATAAGTGGGCGTGGCACAAAATATAATTATTTATATCTTAAGAATGGTGTTCACATAATTTTTTGTTCTTATTGCACCATGGTGAAGGGTATATAAGATTCGGCACAGCCGAATATAGCACTCTTACTTATTTTTTACACAGGTTGTCATTGGAAACAAGCCCTTCCACACTAAAAATAAAAAAAAGTAAATAAAACTGGACAACTTCCTTTCTCCCTTCTTATAGAAGGGAGAAGCGAATGTGTTCTGAATATTTTAGATGGTCTTTCAAAAAGAAATTTATACCTTCTAGAAGGCATACTACTGAAGGCAGGATATCATGCAAAGCGAATCTTTTAGAAAAGAGTATAAAGGCCTTCAAAAAGGCCACAAACTGGTGACCTTGACGATTGAAAAATAGAACAACAAAAAAAGAAGAGCTTGAAAATAAGCACAGGCCCCAGCGGCAGTACCGATGTTAAAGTGGTCAACACGAACACTACATCAGCGACCAACACTATGCCTAACGAAACCACTGAAACAATAAATCGCCTATCGGTCAAGGTTCCACCGTTTTGGCCAGACCATGCTGAAATATTGCTGGCGCAAGTGGAGGCTCAGTTTGCTGTGACGGGAATTACAAGCGATCCGGCAAAGTTCAATACGGTAGTTGCCGCCATAGAGTCCAACGTTTTTGTTCGAATATCGGACGCGGATAATGGTAAATACGAGGATTTAAAGAAATGTTTTCTAGAGCGTTACTGCGAAAGTGAGCAAAAGAAAACGCAAAAACTACTTTCGGGAAAAGATTTAGGTGACAAGCGACCAACACAACTTCTTAATGAATTTAGTACTTTGGCCAAAGATAAGGTGACAAACGATCAGATGCTGATTTGAATAAGCTGGCAAAATTGGCTGACAAAATAATGGAAGTAGGCGAATTTCAGATCTACTGTGTCATTCACACAACCGGCGCATAGTGATAATATCGATTTCGGAAAACGCCTTGAACGCCTCGAGAACCAAATCAATAGTATGAGCGTAAACATAAATAACTACAGACGTCGTTCACGGTCAGAATCGCGTTATCATCTACAACCAGGAATACTGCTGGTATAATCACAAATATCGTGATAAGGCACGTAAATGCCGCCAACCGTGCACTTTTACCGAAAAAATACAAAAAAAACTAAACAAAACGTATCTGTGCTACCCGTACGTCACTCAACATCACATTAAGCAGGAAAACCAACAAATCTGTATGCAGCAATCGGCACTCCAATACGAACATACGGCGAAAAACGTGTAAAGTTATCTTTGGGGCTAAGGCGAAATTTTACTTTCATAATAGCAAATGTCAGCGATCCAATCATAGGATCAGATTTTTTAAAATTTTCCGATCTTTTGGTTGACTTGAAGGGCAGTAGCCTAATCGATCGCACGACATTGCTTGAGTCGAAGGGCGCACCAATAAAACGTAATTTTGTTCGCGTCCTTTGGAATATTTCATTTGGATCCTATGCTCAACTGGTACATGAATTTTGTGACCTGGCTACAATTAATGCTAATAGGCAGCCAACAAATACAAAATCAACACATTTTATCACAACAACAGGTGCCCCAACTTTTGCTCGAGCAAGACGACTTTCAGGCGAAAAATAAGCCGCTGCAAAAAGGGAGTTTGAGTATTTAATGGAGAAAGCAATTTGCAGACCGTCGAAAAGCAACTGGTCGAGTCCCCTTCACCTGGTAAAAAAATCAAGAGGCGAGTGGCGGCCGTGTGGAGACTACCGCGTTTTGAACAATATCAGGTACCCAATACCTTATTTGCCCGACGTGACCAATATCTTATATAAAAAGAAAATTTTTTCTACACTTGATCTGCAAAGGGCGTACCATTAAATTCCAGTAGAGCATATTCGATTATGCAGCAATCGGCGGTAGTTTTGAGCATATTAATGTTGATTTAGTTGGTTGAACCATTGCCAACATCAAACGGGTTTCGATATTGCTTAAATTGCATCGACAGATTTTCTAGATGACCCGCTGCAATACCGATCACTGACATAACCGCCCAAAATGTTGCCAGTGGCTTAGTTAGCGGTTGGATATCCACTTATGGTATTCCATTAGATATTTGGAAGTAATTATTATTTTATTACTCATGCATATGTACGTGTCTATACACTAGCGTGGCCGTTCGTTGAATGCAGAACTTTTCTTTTTTGGATTTCTTATATTCTCCCCCCCCCCCCCTAATCGGTTCAGTTTAATGTAAAAAAAATACAAACAAGTTTCGTAGCGATAAGTTGTGTTTTTAGGGGGCGTCCGACCCTCAAAGTTTGCTTTCAAGCCTTTTTTTATACCCTTCACCACAGGTGGTGAATAGGGTATATACATACATACATATGTATAAGTTTGTCATTCCGTTTGAAATTTCTATAATATTGATCCCTGCTAGCATTTGGAAGATTGTTTTTAGAAAAATCAGAGTATGAGTCTTTTTCGAGTACTTTTGGTGATCAAAAACTGATTAATCAGCTACACGCTTAAAAATAGACTCGAAAATGACCCACGCTTATGATTGTATACTGTTTGATTTAAAATGCAATAACAAATCGTATTGAAACCGCAAATGGAACATATTGGCGGTTAAAATGTGAGTATTTCATTCGTTATTCATAATCAAATTTCGCGCAGCTAGAAGGTTATAAACTGTTTGATCACAAACTGATTATGCATGCGTTCGAAAAGTGATTACTTTTTTGTTATTTATGATCATATTTTGCGCAGATAGATAATTAAAAAGGGTTTGTTATTTTTTTGTATAGCAATCTCCAACGAATCGTCCAGGTGCTTAAAATGTGAGTATTTCAACCGTAATTTATAATTAAATTTTACGCAGCTAGAAGATTGAAAACTGCTTGGAAATTAAAAAAAGTACTTGCTAAATTTTATCAGGAATTTTTTTTGTTTATTGTAAGTAAATGTCTAAAAATTAAATTTTTCTTCATTATTATCATACCTAATATGTATATATTTCTGCAGGTGGCCGAGCTGGTATCAAAAGATCTACACAATATTACAGAAACGAGGATAGAGATTCTGATGATGAATTTGGTGAGGATTCACATAATCTGTTGGCGAAAAAATCTAAACGTGAGACCGAAGACTTTATTTATACAAACACAATTTCAATTGGGTAAATATTTGAATGCCGCCAAAGAGTTGGAACAAAAATCCGCAACCCATATGGCACGCATACATCAAGCTCAAGCGACCACAACGAAGGTATCTGGCCTCAAAATATCAATGCGTGAAATATGTACAGGCATGCTGTAGCAAAGGAGGTAGGTTTTAAAAAACGGCTAGATTTTTAGATAATTAAAAAAACTTTTTAATTCATTATTAGCTTGCGACCATTAAACAACTGACTAGTAAACAGCGTTTTTTGCCTATTTTGATGAATTATGTACCCAAACCACAAGTTAAGAAGAGCGTCTGGAAAGGAGGCAGTGTTGAATATTTTGAGCGCAAACTTAAGGAATTAGAAGAAAGGACAATGTTTAAAGATAATAAAATGATAAATGAAAATAAAGACAAATATTTTTTTTCTTGCTGTGTTAATTATTAATTTATTTAACTTGTTGTGCTTCTTTTTAATTTTTTTTTGTTTAAATAAACTTAAATGTACAAACAAAAATTTATTTAATGCTTTATTTTTATTAAGTAAAAAGAACTGAAAGAAGTCAAATACGATTAGCAGTACCACTGATAAATGACGCGAAAAACGACCACAATCTATGTAGAAATGACTCTTAAATGAATAGAAATAGACTAATAATTGGCTCCCAAATAACAAAAAAACTATTGATAAATGACTCATAGGCGATTACAAATATGTCTTATATATGACTCGAAAAAAACGCAGCATACAAGTTAAAAAAAGACTGATAAATGACTAGAAAATTATTCGGAAATAATCATAAATACCATTAGAAAAGAGCCTTAAATGACTCTAAACTAATAAAAAAAAACGAATCACAAATGACTCATCAAGAAGAGTCGCGGGTAGGGTACCATTTTCTCCCGACAAAAGTATCATTTATGATCAGAAAATGAGCGCATATTCTGATTTTTTAATCTAGTTGAAGAGTCAAAAAAGACTCGATTATGATTAAAAATTTTAAAAAAATGCTAGCTGGGTATAAAGTATATATATTCTGGGTCCTTATGAGGAGTGAAGTTGATTTAACGATGTCCGCCTGTCCGTTGAAATGGATTTTCCGAAGACATATAAAATATGACATGATAAAGTCATTTCATATCAAAGGTTTGACTTCGTGTTTGTTGGGGTGTTTAATTTTACGCATACACATACACATTAATGTATGTACATGATATGCCGCTCAAATAAAGAATCAAACTCATCCCAACAAACACGAAGTCAAACCTTTGATATGAAATGACTTCATCATTTGACATCAAACGCAATTCTCAAACGTTTTTCAATTGTTTGACTTAACATTTAAATTCAAATTGATAATGATTTGAAAATAAACATTTGATATCAAATGTTTTATCAATTTGATGTCAAATGTTAAAATCAAAAATAAACTTGGCAATACTAAAGTGAAAATTAAATGTAAGCATTAAAAATGGCGATTAAAGTTAC
Source organism: Pollenia labialis (assembly GCA_949318255.1). NCBI lineage: Eukaryota > Metazoa > Arthropoda > Insecta > Diptera > Polleniidae > Pollenia > Pollenia labialis. The sequence goes on from OX439139.1 coordinate 206,794,665, forward strand.
ATTTTTTTACTTTGTGGCATGTGTTTTACTATTAAAAATAAATTTTAATATAAAGTGAACAGTTTATTTCTTGTAAAAAATACAAATTATTTGTGAGAAATTACAATGATTAAAAATACGAAAAAAAAGAAAAATTATAAAACGGGAAAGTGAAAAAAGTTTGATGAACGATCGCGGTGCTACAATCCTCAAAATAAAAGGGAGCCAAGTATTTTGTCTTTCCAAGAATTAGAGGACGGAAAGAACACTATTTCAAATTTAGCTATGGTACCGAATGTTTATCTCAAATTTTATTTAAATAAATAATAAATTTAAATTAAAAAAATTAAATACATAGTTTTATTTATATTCCAAATTGTATTATAATCAACATTTTAAAAACATTTGAGAATTACGTTTGAATGCAAGTTGAAAATAAAGGCATTTTTCAATTTGAAAATAATTTCAACTTTTTGCTGAGAATGCTATGATTTTCAAATCATTATCAAACGTTTGTCGTTTGAGAAAACGTTTGATTTCAAATCATTTTCAATTTGAAATCAAACCTCCGTGTTTGTTGGCATAGACCAAGGCCCATTGAAAAGGTCTGTGCAAGAAGCCTGATGATCATTGTTTATGTTCTTTTTAGTTGTCAAAAGTTGTTTACATTTTGCTTAAATGTGCATGTGTACGTTTATGGTATGCCACACATACACGTTTTTTCCTTTTGCTTTGAATATGTGGTAGTAAATTTTTGACAACTAAAAAGAATCGTATTTTGTTTTTGTACAAGTAAGCAGACCTGATAGATGGGCCTTGGCATAGACTCAATATATTTTAATTTAATGTTTCGTAGCCGAGTTGTTAAGTTCTCTCCTGAGACGGATGCTATTGACAGTTCGAATTCCAAAAAGAATTTTTTTTATTTAATTTTTTTATGTTCTAAAAAACGATTTTAAGATTATAAAACGAATTTCAAACATCAACTTTGGCAAAAGAGGAAACGGGCTTAGATACATATATAATTTTTTTTTTTTATATTCTTCGGCATGGCGAAATGAAAAGTTGGCGTGGCTCAATTAATATTTATTTATATCTAAAGAACTATGACTTCCTCTTAAAAACAAAATTTTACAAGAATATGATATATGGCAATATTTTAGCTCTCTAGTCAACAAAGTTTTTTGCTAAAATTAATATTTTAGAAAATAATTAAGCAAATAACAACAAGATACCAAAAATTTTATGTACGTTTTATAAATACAAAAGGGGGATTTAATGTCAAGTGACCCAATTTTGAAATCGATTTGGGCCAACGTTATTCCTATTGGATAGTAGTTTAGACACAAATTTTCAACAAGATCGGTCAAAAAGTGTCAGAGTTAGAGGAGGTCAAAGTTTTCCATACAGGTTCTTTTTCTCATACATGTAATTTCTCATGCAGAAATTACGACTCTTCTAAATACTATGTACCGCCACAACCCTGTAAATACAAAATTGTGACTACCAAAAATATGGTACCATCACAACACTGTATATACAAAATTACAACCTTAGTTTTTTAATACCGTTTTTTTAAGTCGTATATACCAAAAAACTATACCGCTACAACACTGTATATACAAGAATTAAACTTTTATTTCCTAATACCGTGTTTACAATAATTCTATACCGCTACAACGCTGTATATACCAAATTTCAGTATTAATTAAATAGTGTCGTTAAACAATCCAATTTCTTTTGATGAAAGCGGATATTCAATAAATTTATTGATTTCAAGAAAAGTGTTACCTTTAAAAAAAAATTCATTAGGTTTGTTTTGGGAAAATTGTTTACCTACAATTTTTGTGACTATTAGTTTATGTCCATTTTGTAAAAAATATATATTATCAGGATGGGTTGTTGTAATTTTAAACCCACAAATATTTACAAAAGAAAAACAAGCTCTTGATTCCGGAATTTTGGAAGAAAAAGTAGGAATTAGTTTGCTAAATATATACATATTATATTAACCTGAATTCCATTTCCTTTTTTTGGTTTTCTTTTATAAATGGTTTTTTTTAAATAGAACAATAAATTTTTATAATAAGGGTATTCATTTCATTTTTTTTATTTGTTGGAAAAATGGAAAAGTGGAAAAATGTAATTTTTGTTACAACAACCACAAGAAAAAAAAAATTCCACCAAAAGTTACATTTTTATCACACTATAGCCAAGTGTAAAAAAGTCAGGATAAAAAGATGTAATTTTCCACTATAACCGTCAAACGAAATGATGTTGCAATTCATAAAAAATTGCTAATTTTTAATACAAAGTACGAAAAATTACATCTCTTTTTATAAACTCTTGAATTGTACAACTCTGATTTTAAAAATTTTTTTTTTATAGTTACAACATTTTAAACAATACTTCTTTCTCATTTAACTTTAAAAAAAAAACACTTATTAATAATGAGTTTAATAAAAAAAGTTATTAAAAAAGAAATGAAATGAATGAAGTAAACATTTCTGCAATTTAATAGCTGCGTTCGAGAACACAAAAGTTTTTACTATTTTTTACTGAACTTTACTGCATTTTACGAAATTGCGTTCGAGTACACAAAATACATTAAATGAGAACACAAATTGAGAGCGTAAAGTGACAGTTCTTGTCTGAGTATTTACAAATTTTTACTGCAGAAATTTTTGCAGTAAAATTTAGTAAATCAAAAAAACATATGTTTTAAAAGGTAAACAAACAAAAGTAACAAATAAAATGCATATGAATTGTGAAAAAATTGTTAAATAAAAAAAAAATTTTATTAAAAATTAAACCAAAACAAAAAGTGAATAACTATTAATAAATTAATCTTGTTTGTGAAGCCTTTATTTGGCTAAATACAAACTTTTGAAATTTTTATACCCTTCACCTCAGGTGGAAAAGGGTATATATAAGTTTGTCATTCCGTTTGTAATTTCTACAATATTGATCTTAGACCCTATAAAGTATATATGTTCTGGGTCCTTATGGGGAGAGAAGTTGATTTAACGATATCCGTCCGTCTGTCCGTCTGACCGTCTGTCCGCCTGTCCGTCTTACGTTTGATATGTGTTTTCCGGAGACTCCAGATATGATAGCGGCTAGGTTGTTTTACATTTGTGTCACATATAGTCTACCATCGGTTGCTATTGAAATTCAGCAAGATCGATCCACAAATGGCTGAGTTATGAGCAAAAAACCACGACTACCTCTAATATTTTCCAAAAATCCCTTGTGGTTGTTGTAATTTTATTACTTTTTGCTGTATATCTGGGGAACGGCAAAAGCCAAAGCTTCCAAATTAGGTACACACATTTAGGTAGCCCATACACACGATCCTACAAAATGTGGGCGGGATTGGAGAAGTGGGCGTGGTACCTCCCGTACAAAAAAAATTAAAAATTGTATAAAAACCTAAAATTTAGGGCTACCAAAATATCGAAAAATTTTAGTAGAACATATTTTATAAAAAATTCAGAAAAATCGGTTCAGATACAAAAAAGTTATGACCAAAACTAATTTTTTTTTTAAATACCCACTTTCGGGAACCATAGATCTCCCCGAGTCCAAGCTTTATAACACAAGTAAATGGTAAATTCCTTCTTAAACACGTCGGTATATAAATCTGTCAAATCGGTTAAAAAATTACTGAGTAATAATCAAAATACTGAAATCCCAAAAATTACTCTTTTTATACCCTTCACCGAAGGTAAAAGGGTATATATAACTTTGTCATTCCGTTTGTATGTTCCACAATATTGATCCTACACCCTATAAAGTATATATATTTTGGGTCCTTATGAAAAGCGAAGTTCAAATCCGGTTGTCCGTCTGTCCGTCTGTCCGTGTGTATGTTGAAATGGGTTTTCCGAAAACCCCAGAAATGATCTGGACTAGGTTGATGTATATTTATGTCACATATACTCCGTTCAAGTTTGCTATTGAAATTCAGCCAGATCGGTCCAAAAATGACGGAGATATGAGCAAAAAACCACGACTACCTCTAAATTTTTCCAAAAAACCCTTGTTGTTGTTGTATTTTTTTTATTTCTGTATATCTTGAGAATGGCAAGAGCCAAAGTTTCCAAATTAGGTACACACATTTAGGTTGCCAATACACACCATCTTACAAAATGTGGGCGGGATTGGAGAAGTGGGCGTGATACCTCCCATACAAAAAAAATTAAAAAATGTATAAAAACCTAAATTTTTGGGCTGCCATATGTCCTATGGATATGACTTATATATCAAAATATCGGAAATTTTTAGTAGGACATATTTTATAAAAAACTCGGGAAAATCGGTGCAAATACAAAAAAGTTATGACCAAAATTAAATTTTTTTTTTTAAATACCCACTTTCGGGAACCATAGATCTCCCCGAGTCCAAGTTTTATAACTAAAGTAAATGGTAAATTTCTTCTTCAACACGTCGGTATATATAAATCTGCCAAATCGGTTAAAAAATGGATGAGTTATGAGCAAAAAACCACGACTACCTCAAATTTTTTCGAAAAATCCCTTGTGGGTGTTGTATTTTTATTACTTTTTGCTGTATATCTGGGGAACGGCAAAAGCCAAAGCTTCCAAATTAGGTACACACATTTAGGTTGCTAATACACACCATCCTACAAAATGTGGGCGGGATTGGGGAAGTGGGCGTGGTACCTCCCGTACAAAAAAAATTAAAAATTGTATAAAAACCTAAATTTTAGGGCTGCCATATGTCCTATGGGTATGACTTATATATCAAAATATCGGAAATTTGTATGAGTTATAACCGAAATACTGGGGTCTAATCACCGCATACGATATCGAGCAAAATCCATCGAAATTATTTATTTTGGTATCTTGAAACTCGATATCGAATGAAATGTATTGAATTTGAAATAATACCATTCGACATCGAGTAACTCGACATTACATTTATCGAGTTTTCATTCGATACGCCAGTGTCTATCGTATGCAGGGGTGATTAGACCCCTAACTTCCCGAAAATTACTCTTTTTATACCCTTCACCGAAGGTTAAAATGGTATATATGTATAACTGTAATTTCTACAATATTGATCCTACACCCTATAAAGTATATATATTCTGGGCCCTTACGAAAAGCGAAGTTCAAAACCGGTTGTCTCTTATTTAAAAAAAATATTTACCAGTTTTATTTAGTTTCTGTCTAATTGCTATGTATTCTGCTCGCACAATGGTGAAGGGTATATAAGATTCGGCACAGCCGAATATAGCACTCTTACTTGTTATAATTAAGTTTGTTTTTTTTTATAATTAAGTTTGCTAAAATATATGTACATATATGTAGGTATATATACATATATGCCTATAAGCCAATTTAATGGAAATATTATTTTATAGCACGTTGGTATATAAATCTGGCAAATCGGTTAAAAATGGTTAAGTTATGTGCAAAATACTCCAAAAAAGGATTGAAAAACATTAACTAAAATTTTAGAGCTGTATTATGACCTATTCATACGTTTTAGATATTAAAATATCGGAAATCTTTAGAAGAACACAATATCGGAAATCTTTAGAAAAACTCGGAATATCGGTAAAAAAAAGTAATGTCAACAATATAGTTTTTTTTTTAATACCTATTTTCGGGAACCATAGAACTTCCCGACCAAAAGTTTTATCACCAAAGTAAATGGTAATTTTATACTTTAAGATGTCGGTATGACCAAATACTGAAATTAGATCAAAACTAAACGTGCTATATATTAATTTAACTTTCAATATATTTAATAGCACGCAATCATATGCAAATAATTAAATAAAACTAAGCGATATATATTTTATAAATATACATGTATATATACATATATTTAAATATATATATATAAACTTCAGTTCTTTTCATGGTGAAGGGTATATAAGATTCGGCATAGCCGAATATAGCACTCTTCCTTTTTTTTGTTAAGTTAATTTTTTAGAGTTGTAAAAGTGTGAAGTACTTGATGTTATTTTAAAAAATTTAACCCTCTACAATTTAGTAAAATCAAATAAAATTAAAAACAAACAAATATGAAAGATTAAATAAAATATTTTGTTTGTATTTTCCAAAAACTTTCGTGTTATAAAAAGTTTTTAATCGAGTACCGATAAGAAAACGAGTTAAGTAGTCAAAAGTGTAAACATTTTTCAACACTTCAATTATTTGCCATCAGCTGTTGCCATTATTTTACGAATTTTTACAAATTTTGCGTTCGCGTACTTTTTTGCACAACAGCTTTTTGTGAGAGCAAATTTTTCAATTTACTCATTTACTGCATTTTACTGCAAAAGTACTCAAACGCACCTAATATTTCAAAGTTTATATTGTATTGTTTTCATGAAAATGTATCTTTACATACCTTTATTTTCGCAAATATAATAAATTTTTGTTAATGATGTGACAATTAAATAAATTAATGAATTCATTTTTTACACTTATTTGGCATATTGAAAATATCAATTACCTCCACGAATTATTTGACAGATTTTTTTTGACAGTTTGTACTTTTTACAAAAAAAAAAATAAAAAAAACCCGTTTACGTCAATAAGAGTGTAATTTTTCTTTTTTCCATTTTTCCAACCAAAAAAAATTTGAAATGAATACCCTTAATGAAATTTTCAATATATGTATGTGTAAATCAAACTTAATTTTTATAACGCTTTCTTATTTACCATGGGTACAAAAATTGCAAATTTGCAACATTGTATGGGAACGTTATTTTCGGTTTATCAACATTAGATCAAGATTAATGTTTTGTGTTTATTGCTTCAATGTTGTAAATTTAAATTTACGGCTTTGTAACAATATTAAAATAAGAGTCGGAAGACGGTTGTGGCTACGTTGTAAATTCGTGAATCCAACATTGCAAATTTAAATTTACAGTACTGTGACAACACTGAAAAGAAGAGTCGGAAGGTGACAACATTGTAAATTTGGTAAACAGTACGTTGAATTGATGTTGATAGTACCCCAGCGTCGTGGTGAATGTCTTTTTCTGCCTAGGTTATTACCTATTGGTGTTAGCAAAATTTGTCCCAAGTGCCTTAGATAGTTATTTAATCAATCTTTTTAAAATAAAATTTTTTGTTTTTTTAAATTTAAAACTTTTTTTAGACAAGTTTTTAATTTAAAAATAAGTTTTAAAAAAACAAAAAATTTCATACAAATCGGAAGACATCGATTTCAAAATTGGGAATCGTTCGTTTTGGGATTTTTCATACCTGGAACTCTTATATTTTAATTAAGCTATCTGACCCTTTTGTAATTATATTTTGACTTTAATATATTTTAATGTAACTTATTCCCATTTTTTGCAAATATTAAAATGGCCCTAGCATAGTCGAATAGTCCATTGAAAACTATTAAAAAAAATTATATTAATTTTTCGCGGTTTTCAAAAAAGGTCACTTAAACAATTAGCCAAAAACTTTAGCAAAACAACACGCAAATTAAATTTGAACTTCATGTCCTTTAATACTTAAGAAACTTTTTTTCATTTTTTAATAAAATATTTGAAATTTTTTTATAAAATTGTTTTCTTTAGGAATTTAAGGAAATCGCTTTTGTGGGTGTGGTTTTTATTTTCAAACGACCCAAGCAAATTTTTTTTCGTAAATAACAAAATATTCGCTATCGCGTAGTGCTAGGGCCAAAATTTGGTATACCCCTAATGTAAATACATTCATATACATATGTTTTAATTTATTTAAAATTGTAAGTAGAATTATGGCCTTTAAGGCTAGGTTATAGGTAATGTAAAAATAAATAAATTAATACTAAATAAAATACATTAGAACCGGATCATTGGTTCTAAATTTATACTTTTTCGTCACTATACTACAAAGAGTTGTTCAGATAATTCAGATAACAGTTATTTAATTACAACAATAGCACAATTCGATTTGCTGTTAAATTGTAAATACCTAGTAAAATAGCAAAATGCTTGTATTTAAATTGCAATGTGATCGGTGGCGTGTGAAATAATATAAATTTATGTAAAATAAAGAAAAATTTTAAAATTTAAAAATGAAATATTTATAATATCGTACTCAAAATTAGGGCCCCGCTGGATCCAAACATTACCGAAAAGCGTTCTAGTACACGGAAGCCAAAACTTATTCTTCGGTTAGATTGGACGAATTTTTAATAATTTCTCATTCAATTCTTAGAGCCAATAAAAGGGGATTAAAAAAATTGATAACTTTTTTTTTAAAGGTTGTTAGTGATTTTTTTGGACTGTTTGTTTATTTAATGACTTTAAACATTTTTGTGGAAAATGAGTTTTCCAATTTAATTTTTCTAGTGAAAAAAAATTTGTTAGAACTCTAAAATTTTAACTATGCTATCTTACCCTTTTGTAAATTTATTTTAACTTTAATATGCAATTCTTTAAGAACATTATGTCAAATAAATAATAGATTTCATTTTGAATATACAACAGATGATTAAGTTCAAAGTATTATATGTAGCTAAGCTGTCAACAGGTAAAAGTTCTGGTCATTATAATGTTCCAGCTATTAAATTGTAAAAATGAGTTTGCATCGTATATTAAAACTAATTTTAATAATATGATTAATAGCAGCACATTTCCATACATACTAAAAATACACAAGGTAGTTCCAATTCCCAAAGCTAGCAATGCTTGCACAGCTGATATGTTTCGACCAATTGCTGTTTTGTCGGTCATTGATTATGTTCTTGAACGAATCCATTATAATCAGATTACTCCATTTATGAACACCAACAATTTTTTTTAACGATTATCAATATGGTTTTAGAAAATGATGTGGCACCGAAGAAGCGGTTGTAAATGTAATAAATTTTATTTGTAAGGATATATATCAAGGAAGCAAGATTTTTTTAACTCTTTTAGAAAGTCTTCGATCTGATTGATCACGAAATTCTGCTCAGGAAACTAAATTATTACGGTGTCTGTGGAAGAGAACTTTCGCTTAAAGATAATTATCTTACAAATCACCGGCAGTTTGTTCAAATTAACAATCAAAAAAGTTCGTTAAGTGATGCTTAATATGTACCACAAGGCAGTGTTTTGGGACCTTCACTGTTTACAATATATCTAAACGACATACAAAATCTCGAACTATCTGGTAAACTATTTATTTATGCGGATGACATTTCTTTTTTCTATCCATACAAGCACGAAACTGTGGTTAAAGCGTTCATGCCAGTTTATGGAATATACAAAATGAAACTTTTATTATATGTTTTTAAATCTGTTCATAATATTGGATATCATATAATATGAGAGGAACCAATATACAATAAACACCAGAAATAATACGAGTTTAATGGTAGCTTGGTGCATGTTAGAAACAACCAAGCAAAGAATCGAATTTGTTGGTAGTCGTGAGTTTAACAATTTGCCACAAAATTTGAAAAATTGAAATAGAATTTCATTGCATAAAAATTTATTAAAAAACTTATTTATTACAAAAATAATATTATTGATGTGAAATGTACAAATATTAATATTTAGTTACTTCTTATTACTTTTTTCTTTTGATAATTGTTAATTATTTTTATTGAAATACATTTTTGTAAGCTACATATTTACCAACTCGCCTCTAAAATGCCTATTATAAAAAGAATATATATTTTAATTTTTATATACGTATATGCACATACATACATTTATATATTAATTTATTTACAGTTGTTAGTGGAAATTTGTAACCGAGTATGGCCTTTAAAGGCTTGGGTTTAGGTAATGTGAAAAAAATTAAAAAGAAAAAAATTAGTTTTGTAAAGCAGTGAAAAATATGCAAGTTAAAATATGATGAAAATTTTAGGCCCGTTTTCACAACTTACGGATAGCTAAAGGTAGGATTTTATCACCCGTAGAAAGTGTTCCATTATTACAACTTTACTTTAACATACCAAGTAAGATAACCCTTAATTTAATTTATCGCTCACTTTAGGTTAAAGTAAAGTTTTAATAATGGAACACTTTTTATAAGGCTGGTTAAAGTCTACTTTAAGCTATCGGTAAGTTGTGTTTAAACAAATTTGTGACGTTCTGTAAATTCCTTTAAAAATTAAATTGACATTAAACTACCAAAGCACTCTTATTCGTCATAAAATATAGACACTTACTGCCTGTTCATCTATTTTCGAACGAAGACTTCGATCGCTTAACTAACATGTAAAACAAAAACAAATAATAAAATATTGTTTTTGTTTTACATGTTAGTTAAGCGATCGAAGTCTTCGTTCGAAAATAGATGAACAGGCGGTTAAGCTACGGTCACACTTATTAAATATTGGACCAGATAAGCGTAACCACTACTTTTGTTAATAATTGTTAGATTTAACATAAGCGTAACCACTACTTTTGTTAATAATTAAGTAGATTCTTAATGTAAATATTACCATAGTGGGACACGTATTCCCGAACGATGTAACTACGCCAATAAGAATGGAATAACAAACGCGATTAATTTTTGGTTATATGGGACAACTATTTAGATTTTTTTTCTATCGAAATTGTTTGCAGGGACGTTTGCTACTCCATAGGGAATACTAAGGTAAAAAGTGTTCCGTAACATGTACATATCTGTGGCAAAAACAAAAAACGTAAGTAAAAAAATACATTAGAATAATCTAAGCAACTTTTGACATCAGCAAGGAATAAACCAAATAAAAATCTGGCGACTTGCGTAGACATATTGGATAGACCTTGGCTAAAATAAAAATCGTATATCTTAACTCAGGTGAAGACGCCATTTTATCTCAGTTGGAGACCCCATGTAGGGGACTTTTAAGCTTAGCAACAGAATGTCATTAAAAATACATTTATTGCATTGTCATGCAAAAAAATATCGTGAACAATTTCCAGCCAGACTCGAACACTGGTATAGTAGCAAAATACTTGATTTGCTTTTGAAATAACGGTATATAGCGGAATAACGGTTATATCACGAAAACAAGAGCTAACCTAAACAAAACACTCAGCACCACTGGATTCAGCGGATTAGGTGTACCCGCTCTAATTATTTCTAATTATTAATACCTAGGAGGATTTTATATGTTAATGTGAATGGTTAAATATCTAATACAATTTGATATGCAAAGAATCAACCGATCATTATATAAGTTGTCTTTTAAATTTTACAAACAAATAGGAATTTTAATATTTTGAAACTACCTTCAGACAAACAAATTAAATTACAATAGTAAAAGGTATGACCTCTGCAAAGTTACTTTATTTTTATTGACAAACTTTAATGGATTTCTCTCAAATGTTAAAAAAAAATAGGACAATTTGGATTTAAGCTTTTAGCAAATACTTTTGCCAAAAAGCAAGATTTTACGTATAGGTATTTTTTTTCAATTAAATTTTTTAATAAATGTAAATTCTTACCTGTACATGACCAGTACGTCGTGCTGGGAATGCCAATAAGCTCTTATTGCTATGAGGACACAATACACATAGACCATGAGGGTTACCATTGGTTTCAAAGACATGCAACTGTCGGGGCTGTTGTGTAAAGGTAAATACCTTTATAAAGCCAGCAAACACCACAACAATACGATCTCGCCTTAAACGAACAGATTTGACGGGCTGATTAAAATCCAAAGAGATGGCTGGAGCTTTTTTCAAATCATCCCAAATTATTAATTTGTTCGGAGGATATAAAGGACGTATGCCGCCACCAACAACTGCCAAATAATTGCAACGGAACAACATTTCCACATAACTTAAGCCGCCTTCTGGATAATATTGGCGTTCTTTTTCCTTCAAAGGATCACTGTTAAAAACTCGAAACCCAGAATCGGTAGCACAAGCAAAACAGCCTTAAATAACGAAAGATTTATTAACATTGTGTTATAAAAAAATTTCTAGTCAACAAACCCTGATCTTGATTGAAGCCAACATACAGCAAGCCATTGCCGTACGGATTGTGATCCACCAAATTCATGGTGTTTGCTTGTTCTTATTTTATTTTCACTGCACTTTTGTTTCTCTTTTGGCGTGACGATTCTATGTTTCGTTTTATATTATATTTTGTTTATCGATTATGAGGTCAAATCTACAAATTTTGTGGAATTAAGTAATTAATATTTGTTAATATTAAAAAATTGAAATATGAAGCCTACACACATTTTTACTCTAATTTTCCTTTTTCTGTTATTATTTTTTTTGTTAAAAGAAACACTTAATTATTCAATTGAATGAAAAATGTATGTTTTATTCCTAATTTTATTTGCTTTTGTTATATTTTGTATTGCTGGGTTGCCTCGTCCCATTTTACTTGACAAAATTGTTATAACTGTCATTATTACATTAAGTTGCCAGATCTAAAAATATATCTAAGATAAAAGCGATTTGAAGTAAAATTAATTTTGTGTTTTAACGTTACAACAATATATTAAAATGTGTCAAGTAAAATATATTTTCATATTTGAAGTTTTGGCTAAAATATAGTTTACCGACGTAACTCCAAATAAAAAAAAAGTACCTAGGGTGATAGAAAATTTATAAATAAGAAGAACAATTAAATAAAAATATTGGCGCAAACGCTTTGTTTTCGAGTTATGGACGTTTTTAGTTTGAGGAGACTGAGACCCGTGGGCCCCATGGAACCAAAAGACTGCCCCGCCCGCTTAGTGATGTATAAGTACTCAAATTAAAGGTAATTTTCTCACAATTGCAAATATGTTTATTTTTTGTATTCGCATATTCTTTAGGTTAATTTAAGTACTTTTTAGGTGCAGAAAAGTTTTAGTTAGCGAATCCGGTGTTTGTTATACCATAGGAGAAAAATCCCTGCGCCCGGCCGAAGAAAACTTTAGTTAACGAAGCCTGTGTTTGTTAAACCATAGAGAAGAAAATCTTTTTGTACATCACTAAGCATAAAGTTTTTGTTTGCGACATTGGTGTTTGTTATCTTATGCAATTTGTATTACACTCTTATTTAAATAAATTATGCACTTAGTACACAAAAACTGTAATGTGAGCTTAAGAGTTAAAAATGTTTAAATAAATTCTATATATCCAGAAAGATCTATTCAAAACCTTCAAAATTATACCAATATTGGCCATATACATACCTTTGTAAATGTAGTGGAAAAGTACATATGGGCATTTCCAGCGAAAAGTCTACTTTTTGTCACGTAACGCCAGAAGTATTTTAAATTGTTTCTCAAAAAATTTTATATGTATCGTTTACTTTTTTATATTTTGGTGTAAAGCGCAACAAGCTCTACATAAAGTAACAAAAGGGATAACGATTGAACAACATGGTCCGAAAATACAACCTTATTTGCAATCTGGCGTTACATTAAAAAAAGTAGACTTTTAGCTCAAAATGCCCATATTTACCTTAAAACGAGCAAAGATTTTTAAATTTGATAGCTTGAAAAATAAATCTATATAAGTTCTAAGTTTACTAAAAAAGGTTTTGTACAAAACTTCTTGCTCAATTCGCAGTATTTTTCAGTTTTGTAATGCAATCAAAACCCACTTCCGTTTTATTAACGTCAAGCCAGGGCAGATTTTTGCTTATATCTGCAAATCCTTAGCGTCGATTACTGTAATTTTTATTCTGAATGTAGAGCTACTTCATTACTTTGTATATATAAAAACCCTTTTTACAAATTTGACTTCGTCATTTAATTTTTTTCCATTTTGTGCTACAAATATCACGACACGTCAAAATGGAAATGCCCATATTTCTATGAAAACTAAGCGTTTGCACCAATTTTTATACCCACACCACAATAGTGGAGAGGGTATTATTTTAAATTTTTTCTTCTTTTTATTTTTCAATTTTCTATCATCATAGGTACTTTTTTTATTTAGAGCTGCGTCGGTAAACTAGATTAGTTCCGAAGTTTTCTAATAGTTGAAGCAAATATAATTGACGGCATGGGTCTATTTTATTTTATAAAATTTGTATTGAACTGTTGGTTTGTAATCGAAGCTTTTATTTTTTAAATTAGGCTTAAGTTTATCAAATTTAATTTTCTTTAAATTATTTTTAGTGAAGGAAGCAATCTGCATAGCAAGCCTTCGGCCGGGCGCAAAGATTTTCTCATGTGAAGCACAACAATCAGTTCGTTAACTAAGGTTCCTCAGCGTAGCAATTAACATCGATTTTAAATGAAAATAGTTGTATTCCAAACCATCAATTCGGTTTTAGAAAATAACACAGCAAATTTTAACAAACTCATAGAATAGTAAATTTCATAAGAAAAGCTTTTGAAGAGTAAATATTGCTTAGCACTCTTCATCAATGTTTCGCAAGCCTTTGATAAAGTGGCATGAAGGCTTGTTACATAAATTGAAGCTTAACTTACCAGCAAACAATCACAAGCCATTAGAAAGCTACTTAGTGGATCGTAAATTTATATCGCTTAAGGAGAAGAGACACTGCAACACTCACCCAATCAGAAGAGCGGTAAGCACATACGTAAGAAAACGTAGACGAAATTTTTTGTCTGGTAGAGGTAGACAAAAATATTTGAATAATTATTGTTAGTTCGTATTTATTCCATGAAGATTCAATAAATAAATATTAAAAAAAAGGAAATTAAATTATTTTTATAATTAAGAAAATAATAGTTTTTATAACATCAACTTGTGCAATTTTCGTGAGCATTAAATTGTAAACTTGGTTGAAATTAATGTTGTATTTAGGGTTGCCATACGTACTGTTTTAAACAGTACATGTACTGATTTTTTGTAATTGTACTGTTTTATGCATAATGTCCAAAACAGTACGCAAATGTACTGTTTTTTACACTTTGTACTGTTTTTTGTACTGTTTTTTTGTTCAGTCTCCAAAAATCAAGATATCAAGAAAAACCCTGTTAAAGTCATATTTTGAAAATATCTTAATATGTAACAGTACATAGCTTTAAAAAAAATGTTGTGTTCCAAACAAAAATGCTGTAAAATAATAAGACTTTTTACGCTGTGGTCACTGTTTTCTCATAAATACGCAGTAGAAATCTTAATTATTATTTTAAAGACATATGATTTTATGGCTACCTCTTCCAATAGTATTTGCCTTAAAACACCTGAGAAAGACAACAACAAAATCGAAATTTTGTTAAAAATATTATATATTTTAAATACTTAATAAATACTTATACTAACTAACTTCGGGCAAGTTCTGAAAATCGAAATCACGTGAAATTGAAAACTACAAATTTAAAAAATTCTCCAGGGTCAATAGTTATAAAAATACCTAATTCCTTTCAGAACCACTTTTCTCTACCTAAACTTTTTTTGAAATAAAGAAAAGCTACGTTAATTTTTACAAACATTTTATTGAAAATCTTCAGCGTATAAATTTTATTGAAACTTGTTTTTTACAATTTTAATATTTTCAGATTTTGTTGAATAAAATTACACCAAACTATGTTTTTTGGATTTTATAGATTATAGCTGAACTTGGTAAAATTGGCCGCAAATAATTTAAAAATTGTTTGAAATTGGAAAATTAACTTAGGACACATACATTTTCTCAAATTCTATATAATTTGTGCAACTATTTGTGTGGTGAAAATTGCTTTAAATACCAATATGCTTAAAGAAAGTCCTAATTACACAATCAACGAGTTAATTGTTTTAAGTTAAGTTAGGCTTTTCTTCTTTCTTATATGGCTTACAGGAATATAATGGTTTTCCTGTCTTCAAATTAAAAAAAAAACATTTAGGTCATATGCTTCGTTTTAGTGTTTTTTTTAAACGCAAATGGAATAATTTCGCAATAAAACGGAAATTATATAATAATTTAAGTAAATAGTTGTGTTTTCGCAACAAAAAATATGTACTGTTTTTTTCTTGATTGTACTGTTTTTGTGTGTTCAATGTACTGTTTTTCCGAATTTAAAATCTGGCTACCCTAGTTGTATTGAAAATTATCTAGGCCGTTTCTTATCTTATCGTTAAATGCATTTAAATATTATAACTGCACACAAGCATAAAATTGCCTTTTAGTCAAAGTGATAATAGTTATAATTAGTTTTTGTGCCCTAAAAACGGTTTGTACTTAATTTTTATACATTGTTTCATTAATCATCTCTTTTTTTAATTAATAAGTTGTAAACTAAAATATAAAAAACACTCTTTAAAAGCCCATGTAAACAAAACAAACAAAACCTGCTATCTTGTCGCCGCCACCTTATACATAGTTACAACGCAAGCCTTGGCTTGGGGTTTGAATAGCCAATTCGCCCTTGCACAGCTGTTGATGACATTGGGTAACGAGGGCAAGTATTTTTTAATTCGCCTTGGAACCAACGAAAATGAGTGTTGATAGGAACGATTGTGGTGTGAATGATAAAGAGCGAAATGGTGGAAACAACAGTCCGGCTGGAGATATTTCTACTGTAGATATCCCACAAGATATTGAAAGGCCGTCATGTAAATTTGGAAGACAATGCTTTAGGTAAATCAAACTAAAATTTCATATATAGATGCATGTTTCAAATATTACTTTTAGACAAAATCCAAAACACCGGGTCGATATTGCACATCCAGGAGATATAGATTATTTGGTACCAGATATGCCCGAAGCCAACAAAGATGCTCCCAAATGCAAATATGGCAGAGATTGTTACAGTCTAAACCCAGAACATTTTAAAAACTTTAGTCACCCACGTAGTAGTAAGTAATTACTTTAGTATGTACATACATATATGTATTGTGAAATAACTACACTGAAAATGATTTTGATTTGTACATTTTGTAGTCAACATACAACAAAATTACGGAAAATATGTTCTGAAGCGGCAAGGAAATAGACGCAACAGCGAAAGCAGTTTGGATAATTTCAGTGATGATAACACTGAAGACCCGTTTGCTGGAGATTCGGGCGGTTCTGATTATAAACCCAGTGATGAAGAGGAGTAATTATAAAAGTTTTATTTACGTTTTATTTTTAATTTATACAAATGTAATATTTTAATAAAAACCTTCATCTATATCGTCAGCTGGTTTGTTATCAAACACAGAACCCCATTTGGCAGCTTCGCCACCTCGTATTTTGACATTGTAACAAACATTTTCGGCTTTTAATACACTTTGACCCATGGTGTATATTTTACGAGACAATTCGCGAATTCTGTGGACATTAAGGCTTATATAGCTGTAAATAGAATGAAGTTACAATACTTTTGAAACAAATATGCCCATTATGCATATATTTTTTACCCAGTGTATAGATGTTCCAATACTTTGCATGTCGAAAAACAGGCGTCAGTTTCTCCACTGCCCAAGGAATTAATACATCGACGCATTAACTCGCCGGTGAGATCAGAAAGGCCCAAAATATATTCAGTGGGATCAACAAAGAACTCGAATTTGTTTACAATCTGTACCTCCACATTTTCTTTAGTCTTTTCCTCTTCCGAGTAGTTCATTTGTTTTTGCAAATTCATCCAGTCGGAAATCGATTTCTCCAAGTAATTGTCGCAGTCCTTGTTATCGTAAGCATATTTCATATATTCCATAAAAGTATATGCTTCTATGAATTCCTGCAGACCAGGAGAAAAAGCCCAACGAAAGTGGTAAGTGTCTTCGCCCTGTAATTCTTTAGCCATTGCTTTAAAATTTACTTCAATTAGCTTGTTTAAGCGTTGTTGGGCTTCCTCTAACACCTTTGCCTTATTACCTTTGCGTGTATCGATTGAATGCAATAGAAATATAATACGCTTCGATTCAATGGTGATGTCGCGACTTAATTTTACTAAACGCTCGTACCGATCATGTTTCGAATCCAATTCAGCAGCATAAGATTGGAATGCCTTCAACACGGGATTATTTTCATCAATTGTTTTCTCCTTAGATTTTTGTTGCTTTCGATTAATCGATCTCGACTGATTAGGCATTATAATAATATAGATATTTTCTTGTTTATTAATAACTATTATTTTTGGAGTTTTTCAATTTAATTCTTCAAAACAAAATTCCAGTGGCAATTTTATTTGTATGAAAGGCAAAATAGTCAGCGTTGCCACAACCAAAAAAAATTTTGTAACCAAAATGTAAAAATAACCCTACAAGAAATTAATGAGCGAGTAGTCACATTTTTCATTTTGGTGTTAAGAAAATGATAGAAAGAAATGACCGAATGTGACCGAAAAACGGAAAGTACCCTACCCCTAGGTCTACACTAAAGATAATTATCTCAGCAAGTTGGCAATAACGTCGGCAGAATAACAGAGCAATATTTCTTATTGCTCAGCTTATGTTAAAGGCATGGGAAAACGTATTTATGTTAACTCATAGTTTGAAAAAAAATCAAGAAAGAAGGTGCAGTGTAAAAAATGGCGGTATCTTGCAAGAATTATTATTATTAATATTAATTCTTTCTTATTCGACTTTATTATTTAAATTTATATTAATTTGTTTAAGCTTGAGTTCATTTTTAATACAAAAATATTAATTTTATTATTTTTTTTTATTTTTGTTAATGTAAAATTATTATTTTTATATAAAAAAGAACTCGAACTTAAACAAATTCATATTAATTTTAACAATAAAGATCGAATAAGGAAAAAATTATAATTTTTACAATTTTATTTTATTGTTTATTTAATTTTTTAATTTAATTATTTTACTACAATTATAATTTGCTGCAATTTCAAAAACTTAATTTCTTTCTCACACAATTTGCTTCTATTTTTTTTTTCTTTTTTTCAACTGACAACCAAATTGACGTTTTTTGTAAGCAATAATTGTCAACGAAAATGGACTTACAATTATTGCAACATAAATTGTTAGCAATAAATATGTACAAAAAATTGCTGTCTACATTAAAGATAACATAATTTTGACAATTACTGCAATATATGTCGCAATAATTATCTCTGGTATAGACGGGCAGTACAAGAAATGAATGAGCGAGTTGTCACATTTTTCATTTTGGTGTTAAGAAAATGAAATCAAGTAATCGGTCAATTCAGTAATTTTTTCCTATCATTTTCTTAACACCAAAATGAAAAATGTGACTACTCGCTCATTAATTTCTTGTAGGGTACCCACTCCATGCCACTACGGAAAATGTGACTACTCGCTCATTAATTTCTTGTAGGGTACCCACTCCATTCCGTAGTGGCATGGAGTAGTTGTAAATCTAACCCTATTAGTTAATCCATGGAGTAGGTCTGAAACTACCCCTTTAGTGCACTCCATTCAGTAGTGACATGGAGTACTTTTGGATACTTTGGATAGTTAAGGGACTACTTCGGTGGGTTATATGGTCCCCCCTAGGACATCGTAATGTTAAACGGACCACCTTTTACCCATATATTTGGAGTAGTTTTGGAGTACTCCTACTCCTTTATGGACTACTCTTTACATGCATGTATGGACTAGTCTCGTTATCTGCAGTGATATAATTGTACAATACGTAAAATTGAACAATTTTATTGCAAGTGTTTGAGGCGCTTAAGTTGACATTCTGTTAAAGTGTAAGCTTATAAAAATCTAATTTTAAAGATGAAAAAGTATTGTTTTTAGATGCTCATAGGCAAAAGTGCACTTAACGGGGCGTACGATCAAAAAAAAATCGCCCCGCCCACTTAGTAGAATGTGTGGGTATTCAAATTAAAGGTAGTTTGCTCACGATTGTAAATATTTTGTTTTATTTTGTAGTTTTTAATGTTCCATGTCCGATTTAAAAAAAAAAAATTTTAATTTTGTTTGTAACTAATAGCCTATTTCCGATGTGCTAAAGAATTATTTTCTGCGTAGCCGTCCTTCGGCCGGGCGCAAGGATTTTCTCCTCTATGGAATAACAAAAACCGGCTTCGCTAACTAAAGCTTCTCTGCATAGCCGGCCTTCGGCCGGGCGCAAGGATTTTCTGCTCTATGGTATAACAAAGACCGGCTTCGCTAACTAAAGCTTCTCTGCATAGCCGGTCTTCGGCCGGGCGCAAGGATTTTCTCCTCTATGGTATAAGAAATACCGGCTTCGCTAACTAAAGCTTCTCTGCATAGCCGACCTTCGGCCGGGCGCAAGGATTTTCTCCTCTATGGTATAACAAACACCGCCTTCGCTAACTAAAGCTTCTCTGCATAGCCGGCTTTCGGCCGGGCGCAAGGATTTTCTCCTCTATGGTATAACAAACACCGGCTTCGCTAACTAAAGCTTTTCTGCACCTAAAAGATACTTAAATTAACCTAGAGAGGAAAATAAAATGCGAACACAAAAACAAAATACATATTTGCAATCGTACCTTTAATTTGAGTACCCACACATATAACTAAATGAGCGGGGTAGTTTTTTGGGTCCAGGGTGCCCCACGGGCCTCAGCCCCTTTAAGTTTTAATTATGTTTTTTTTCTTTTTTTATTCTGAATCGGGTAGCATATTTTTTTTCGTAAGCCCCGTAAAGTGCACTTCAGCCTGATCATATACCACACGCAATATTTAAGGGTCAAAAAAGCAGAGCGTGAAGTTCTTGTTCCAAAATAAAAAATTGGTTATTTTTGTGTTAAAAAAAAGTATCCAAAATCGAAAAAAAGTACACATTGGAAAAAAGCAGGGACCCGAAATAACTGTTATTATTTTTTAAATAGCCAATAGGTTATGGAAAAAATAACTGAAAAAAAATTGGTCCTGTAATAATAATTATAAATTACCCAGAAAATTATAGTTCTGCCATAAACATTATGAAAGATTATTAATTTTTTTGGCCTTTGGTAACCATTATGAAAGATTTTTATTCTTATTGGTCTTCTATAACTATTAGGTGCGTACTCAATTTTGCAGTAAAATGCAGTAAATGAGTAAAATGAACAATGTTGTGCAAAAAAGTACGCGACAGGCAACAGCTGATGGCAAATAATTGAAGTGTTGAAAAATGTTTACACTTTTGACTACTTAACTCGTTTTCTTATCGGTACTCGATTAAAAACTTTTTATAACACGAAAATTTTTGGAAAATACAAACAAAATATTTTATTTAATCTTTCATATATGTTTGTTTTTTATTAAATTTGATTTTACTAATTTGTAGCGGGTTAAATTATTTAAAAGAACATCAATAATATTTTTGCTATTGATTACTTAAGTACGTCACACTTTTACAACTCTAAAAAATTAACTTAACAAAACAAATTTCAAAAGTTTGTATTTAGCCAAATAAATGCTTCACAAACAAGATTAATTTATTAATAGTAATTCACTTTTTGTTTTGGTTAAATATTTATTTCAACTTTTCCTTTATTTAACAATTTTTCACAATTTATATGCATTTTATTTGTTACTTTTGTTTGTTTACCTTTTGGAACATATGTTTTTTTGATTTACTAAATTTAACTGCAAAAATTTCTGCAGTAAAAATTTGAAAATACTCAGACAAGAACTGTCACTTTACGCTCTCAATTTGTGTTCTCATTTACTGCATTTTGTGTACTCGAACGCAATTTCGTAAAATGCAGTAAAGTTCAGTAAAAAATAGTAAAAACTTTTGTGTTCTCGAACGCAGCTATTATAAAAGATTTTTATTTTTCTGTCTTCTATAACCACGCTACAGTTCGCCAATCTTAAGATATTTTTATAAAATTTCGCACACTGACTTATATTTGCACAAGGACGAACTATTTTTTGTAATGATTTTGGTAAGACCGAAAAAAATATAAATCTTTTGTAATGGTTTCGGAAGACCAAAAAAAAATTAAAATCTTTTAAAATGGTTATAGAAGACCAAAAAAAAATTAAAATCTTTTGTAATGGTTATGGGAGCCCCAAAAAAAAACAAAAACAAACTAAACCGGTTATCAAAGACCAAAAAAATATTGGTTTTTTGTAATAATTATTCAGAGAGCAAGTTTTAAAAATTCGTGATAAATTATTATTTCAGGATTTTTTTAAATATTGACTAAAACTGTTATGTCCCTGAAAAAAAGTAACCAATTTTGGTTAAAAGTAACCAAATCGGCAACGCTGAAAATAATATACCAAAGTTGGAGTTGCCAGAAAACAACATTTACCCTAGGTCTACACTAAAGATAATTATCTCAGCAAGTTGGCAATAACGTCGGCAGAATAACAGAGTAATATTTCTTATTGCTCAGCTTATGTTAAAGGCATGGGAAAACGCATTTATGTTAACTCATAATTTGAAAAAAATCACGGAAGAAGGTGCAGTGTAAAAAATGGCGGTATCTTACAAGAATTATTATTATTAATATAAATTCTTTCTTATTCGACTTTATTACTTAAATTTATATTAATTTGTTTAAGCTTGAGGGCATTTTTAATACAAATATATTAATTTTATTAATTTTTTTATTTTTGTTAATGTAAGCTTATTATTTTTATATAAAAAAGAACTCGAACTTAAACAAATTAATATTAATTTTAATAATAAAGATTGAATAAGGAAAAAATTATAATATTTGCAATTTTATTTTAGTGTTTATTTAATTATTTCACTACAATTATAATTTGCTACAATCTCAAAAAACTTAATTTCTTTCCCACACAATTTGCTTCTATTTTTTTTTCTTTTTTGCTTCTTTTTTTCAACTGACAACCAAATTGACGTTTTTTGTAAGCAATAATTGTCAACGAAAATGGACTAGCAATTATTGCAACATAAATTGTTAGCAATAAATATTTACAAAAAATTGCTGTCTACATTAAAGATAACATAATTTTGACAATTACTGCAATATATATCGCAATAATTATCTCTGGTATAGACGGGCAGTTAACAAGTTAGAGTACTATATTCGGCTGTGCCGAATCTTTATTACCCTCCACCCACTGTTCGAATATTTCAGGAGGGATATCTATATGATGTCTATTTATTATTAATTTATCTTTATAAACCAGACATCACCATTAAAATTGGTTGGTTTGAGGTTTAAATCTATAATAAATTATTTAGAAATTTAAACTAGCTTGAGTACCAGTTTCAATTCAGATTTTGTTATGATAGCATTATTTTTTACGCTTTTAGGCATACTAAACTGTTTTCCGGTAGTAGGGTTTATATGGAGCCTAAGGTAAATTATGGACCGATCTTCACTAAATTTCACGGTGTTATTTCTAGTCCTAAAAAACTGTGACGTACCAAATTTTGTTATGATAGCATTATTTTTATCGGTTTTAGGCGTACTAAACTGTTTTCCGGGAGTAGTGTTTATATGGGGCCTAGGGTAAATTATGGACGGATCTTCACGAAATTTTACAGCGTGATTTGCAAAATCTTATCTCATTCCGTGCCTTGTTCCACCATAAATGTTATTTTTTGTAACAAAATTATCAATTTTTTAAGGTGGTGGTTCAACATTTTGATTCATAGCTCTAGTCTTAATGAACCGATTTTGCTGGCTTTCAATCCCAAACTGCTTAAAATGTTTACACTTTTGACTACTTAACTCGTTTTCTTATCGGTACTCGATTAAAAACTTTTTATAACACGAAAATTTTTGGAAAATACAAACAAAATATTTTATTTAATCTTTCATATTTGTTTGTTTTTAATTTTATTTGATTTTACTAATTTGTAGCGGGTTAAATTATTTAAAAGAACATCAATAATTTTGTTGCTATTGATTACTTAAATCCCCAAGTACTTCACACTTATACAACTCTAAAAAATTAACTTAACAAAAAAAATTTCAAAAGTTTGTATTTAGCCAAATAAATGCTTCACAAACAAGATTAATTTATTAATAGTTATTAACTTTTTGTTTTGGTTTAATTTTTATTTCAACTTTTTTTTTTATTTAACAATTTTTTCAAAATTTATATGCATTTTATTTGTTACTTTTGTTTGTTTACCTTTTGGAACATATGTTTTTTTGATTTACTAAATTTTACTGCAAAAATTTCTGCAGTAAAAATTTGTAAATACTCAGACAAGAACTGTTACTTTACGCTCTCAATTTGTGTTCTCATTTACTGTATTTTGTGTACTCGAACGCAATTTCGTAAAATGCAGTAAAGTTCAGTAAAAATAGTAAAAACTTTTGTGTTCTCGAACGCAGCTAATGATGTGTAGAAAATGAAAATTTCCCTCCGGCGCTTCAGGATTCCTCACACTGTAATTGTTTGGCCACAAATACCGTTTGCTTATAATCTGGCTATTTTCTTCCTTTCCGCACATAACTGATGAGTTTTTTTAATTATAGATACAACACTATTTAGTTTTTATATATGTATGTATTTATCACTATTTATTCATAAAATTTAACTTTTTGGAGTTTAACAATTACAATGTTTACAAAATTTTTTATTTTTTATGTTTCTTTTCATACGTTTCATAACAAAACAGCTGGATTAAACATACTCTTCTCTTCTTCTTTTTCTTTCGATTAGGTTTTTTTTAGAATGCCTATTTTCGATTCGAGCGTAAAGTAATCGAAACGCAGAATAAGGGTGAATAGTTGAATTAACTCTGCCGTTTATTGATTAATATTTGGCTTATATACTGCATTTTAAGCGAACATCAGGCCATTTACTCAGGTTGATTTGTTTATTGATTAAACAAACCAAACCGGGAATGCTGATGTTGCATTTCTTCAAATTTGTGTTACAATAACAAAAATATAAAAATACTTAAAAATAAACAATGTTCTTATGGCGTTTTCTCTTCTGAGTAAAATTCTGCATTTATTCTGTCTTTTACATTTGTTTATGTTCTTTTCTGAAAAACATGTGTTATTTTAAAAGTATCAAGCGTTCTTTTATGATAATGTTCCCTTTAAAATTATAAAAATGCTACATGTTCAACACTCATTTTAATTAAAGGGGCATCAGTGCAGCACTAGATCAAGGCGAAATATGCAACACTTCCTAAAAATAAGGGGAGCATTTAAAAATTTTGCCAAGTCACATCTAAAACTTATGCAATACTTTTTGTTTAGAAAAGAAAACGCCATTAAATTACAAACTAAATAGAGGTGTGCATAAAAATAGCACACTTACTACAATACATATAAAGTTGCAATTTAGTTATTGCTCAATTAATACAAAATTGTTAGTCTGCTTTCACACGTTTCATCTTTTGATGCTCAACTCTTATGTTTTGTGGTGAGAAAGGACAGAAGAAAGGGTATTAGTACGGAGATGCCTGTACTCGGTCAGTATGCTTTGTGTTTTTATTCATATGTATATTTACAGCGATAGCTGCATGTATTTTAGTTCTTTTTTCTCTTTGATTTGATGTTAATAAAATGGTTGTTGCTTTGAACCGAAAAAGATTTAAACCGATTGCTGCGTGTGATTATATTGGCATCTTTAAAAGGGAATTGAAACGAAGTTGAGCATCAGAAGATGAAGCGTGTAACTTCAGACTTATAAATATTCAGAAAAATTAAAATGCGACCCTGTTACAAGTGTATTTAGTGAGCAAAACACAACTTACTAAACAAAGTGTTTTGATATTTTGCAACTGAAACTATAACAAAGCATATGCCCATCCTTTACTGCCCGTCTACAACTGACATGACTTGCTGTTACACCGAGTCTACAACTGACATGAAATGCTGTTAAAACATGATGTTAAGACTCCATGTTGAATTTTTAATATGTTAATGGTGGAGTATAGTACTCATGTTAATGTTAAGAAATTTCATTATTTTTTTATTGTCGTCGAAGCATATTCCAAACAATAGTGTGTGTGAAAAAAGCAACAAAATGACTTCTGTCAAGCTTAAACGTCATTTTATGTTATAAAAGAGTTGTTAAAACACATGGCTTAACAGCCGTGTTAAAACATGAGAAAAACTCTAACATGATGAGTCTATACTTAACACTAACATCATGTTAGTGTTAATGTTAAGCATTTCATGTCTGTTGTAGACTACATGTTATAACTTGAAGCTATAAAAGCGTTGTTAAAACATTTGCATTAACAACCGTGCTATAACATGAGAAAACTTCTAACATGATGAGTCTATACTTAACACTAACATCATATTAGTGTTAAAGTTAAGCATTTTATGTCAGTTGTAGACTGCATGTTAGGCTTGATCAAAACCCAGATGTTTATTCCTTTAGGTGCTATCAGACGGGATGTATTTTACATATGTACTGTCACTTTTCTTACCCATATGTAATTCCGTATGTATGTCCAAATTTCCATTTTACATACGATTTATAATTTTTCCTATCACACCTGCTTATGTTTTTCCTTATGACATAACCTATAAATGTAAACAAAAGCTGGCTTTTTATCGTGTATAAATTGTTTTAATTATAAAGCTGCTGAAATTATAAAGTTCTTAAAAGTAAAATGGATGTAACAACTGCTAATAAAATAATTGTAGCGTCCAGCATTATTGCAGTAATATCTGAAATCAAAATAAAAAAAAGAAACAAAAACTATCTGTTTTGTTTATGTTTGCCACAGGAAAATAGAGCGTGTTCTAATCGAAAAAATTACATACGTATTTCCACATGTATTTTACACATGCAAAGTTTCATATGTATCACACGATGTGTACAACTTTTACAGATGGAAAATTTGTTTTTACTCATTGCCACTTTACTACCAAAAAACATTTTGTTTCTCTTTCTTCGAAAGCTGCCCTCGCAACTGCTTTGGGCCTTTTTCACACGTCACTTTTCACAGTTCTGTGTATTCTGTGATCGTGGGCCTGGGCCTAAATATAGAAACATAACAAAAACAAAACAGGTGATTGCACTTCACTTAAAATCACATTTTATAAAATTCCTATTTTACTTAAAAAATACTAAATATGAAGTAACACTGAACAGATGTAAATTGTAAATTATACACAAAAAAAAATCTATTTTACCCGAGGTAAAAAAGTCTATTGTGAGAAAATATACTACTTCCTTATACACGTACTATTTTCTAAGGAATGTGCAAAATTTTTCTTCAGAATTTGTTTCTTATAGAAGAGCTTTTCTTATAAGCGAGTTTCTTATATGAGGATTATAAGCGAGTTTCTTATATGCGTATTGTACTGTAGCACCTTAAAAGATGTCAAAAGTTGTTTAGATTTTGGTTATTCATGTACATTTTTGTTTACGTTAAATGTTTTTTAAGCTGTCAAACACTAATTTGTCTATAAGTGAATAGAAAGGATGTTTCCTGGATTTTTCGTTGATATAATGTATACACTACTTGCAAGTCATTACTTGCATGTGGAAACGGGGGTTACCCTACGTTTCGAAAATCTCAATACAGTCACACTTTTTCACTAACATTCACACAATTTTTGTACTTTCAACCAATCGGCTGTTTCCTCGATTTTTCGTTTATAATAAGTATACAGTACTTGCAAGTAATTACTTGCATTTGGAAACGCCAGGTAAGACTCGTGTGTTACAGCTCATTTACAATCAGTAGTAGTGGTAACTCTAAACCACCGAAACAAAAGACAGCTGTAGTCAGAAAAAAAATGCCAAGTGGCTAAAGAAGTTTTCTAATGAAAAAAAAAATTGTTTTGCTTTGACCACAAATTATAATTATACTTTAAACATGCTAGAACACAACATTAACAACTGCTTGGATGTAAAAGGAGATAAATTTTGCTTTGATAAAAATGAATTCCTGAAGGTTCTAATAATTTGAGTTTTTTTTATCGGGCTAATTTTAAATAAAAATTTTGTTATATTTTAGGCGAATTTTTCTGTCGATGAATTTTTGCATAAAAACCGCAATGTTTCAAGTTTAGAATTTTTACGAGACAACTTGGGTCTTTATTTGAAAAGCCTTAGAGCTTCTATGATTGATCTTATAAATGAAGACTATGCGGATTTTGTTAGTCTTTCGGCAAATCTTGTGGGTCTAGATCAATCTATAGATACAATACAAAAACCCTTGGAGAAATTTCGTGATGAAATTGCCGGCATTCAAAGCACAATTGATGAAAATATAAATGAAATAAATACAAAGTTGGTGAACAAACGTCAGTTAAGGGAATTAAAAAGAAATTTGCAAAGTTTAAAAAAAGTATATGAGGCCACCCAAAAATTGGAAAATTTGCTAGCAAATCAGTTGAGTGGACATCAAGTTAAAGCTATAGATTTAGAAAGAGCTGCATTAGAATTGATTCAATTGAAATTTAATGAACAATTTTGTGCGGACTATTTAAATGAAATTCAATTAAACTTCATACGCAAACTGGAAAGCTCCGTACATCAAAAATTACGTTTGCTATTTAAAGAGTCATTAAGAACTTCAAATTCTACTTCTACAGAACCTTTGGAAAGGTGTCTTCGTATTTATATAACACTTGATGCGTGCTCTACCGCTGAAACAGCATTTAAAGAAGATGTAGTGGCTCCATATATGACTGATATTATATGCGAACATAGTTTGCAACAAACTCCCCAAGGTTTAGCTGGAATTTATAGTAAAGTTTTAAACTTTATTTCCCTTCATATGACAGATTTGTTGCGCCTTACTCAATATACTGATAAATTGAGAGGCTTCAATTTCTTGACAAATAGTTTTTGGTCTGATGTTGAAATGCGTTTAGAGACACATATGTCATCTATATTTGCTCCTGGCAATTCAGAAGTATTTTATGCTAAATATAAATGCACACGAGATTTTCTCAGTAAAATTGAGGAAATTTTGGTAGCTGAAGAAGTAGTCAATGCTTTCCGCCAACATAAGCAGACAAAAAGTTTCAAGGCTAGGTGGAATTTACCGGTGTATTTTCAAATTTGTTTTCAGGTAAATATAATGAAGTATGTACCCTAGGGATATATATAACTTTTTAACAGTTTTTTCAAATATCAAAATTGGCTTAGCACAGTCCGATAGAGCATAAACAACTATAAGGGAACCTATATTTATTTTTTTGCTAAGTTCGAAAAAGTTCACACACCAACCGCGATGAAGTTTTGAAAATTTTAAATTTAATTTTTGGCTAAGAAAAATTATAAATATTTTTATTTAAAACAAAAAATAGCTCATGTATGAAATTTAATTAATACTTAGAGATGGTTAGAGATTTTTCCGCAAACCAAAAAATTAAAAATTAATAAATAACCGTATAAAATTATGAATATTCAATATTGCATTGGTTTAGAAAAGCCAATTGGTGCGGAACTTTTTTGAGAAAAATTAAAACGATTATAATTTTCGTGGATACTAGGCCCTGGTTGACCTCATGGTACTATGCCAAAAAATTGGTTATACCCTAATCTACACGTATAAGAATTCTTCGTATTAATTTCAGATTTGAAACGATTAAAATTCATTTTTAATCCCATTTGATATACATATAATCAAGTGCTTTTTACAAAATAGAAGTTTTAAGTTAGTTTGAGAAAATTGAATTGGTTTAGTAAATTAACATAGATTTGTTGATTGAATACAAATACATAGTACAACCTATAAAAAATTCCAAGAAAGCACCAAATATTAAATAGTTTAAATTAACTAACAGGAAATCGCGGGACAATTTGAATCTGTTTTTGAGCCCATTCTTGCTGAAGATAGTCTAAACAATTCATCAAACCATTATGATCTCAAACCATTCACTCGTGCAAATCAGGCTATAACGAGATGCTGGTCTGAAGGTGTTTATTTGGTTGAAGTGTTCCCAAAATTCTACAAGTTACACATTCAAATAATTCTACGATTATCACATTGGATTAATGATGTTTTAAATGAAATTAACTCTAAAAATTGCTTAACATCTTTGCAAAATAAAAAAACCTACATATTAGTGGCTCTACATTCCGATATTAATAAATTATCTATTAATTTGCCACAGCAACAGGAATTGGTATTAAATAATTTAGGTTTATTTGCAAACCAACAAAAAATAAAACAACTTAATGTTATTAAAAATTCGGTGGCTAAATCGTTTGGAGACTTAAGTGAAACACTTGATATACATCTTATTGACATACAAAAGTCATTGGAACAAAATTTGACATTAAGTTGTGGTCCTGAGAATGTCAAACAGGTCAACGACTTGCCACGTTTATATCGTAAAACAAACAGAGAAATACCCACTCGCTGCTCGACGTATGTTGAACAGATGCTGAGGCCTTTAAAATCTTTCAGCGAAGAGTATGAAGAAAAGCTTTCTAAAGAAGTGGTTAAAAAGGTGCTGGAAAAGGTTTTAAACAAAATAACTAAAGAGTAAGATATAATCTCTATTTTTAATACATTTTTATAAAATTTAATTTTGTTTGTTAATATTTTTCGGCATTAGGTCATGAGTTAAAACCAAATTTTTAAATAAAAAATATAAATATATTTTGTTTAAAAATTCAAATTTATTTTATTTTATTTCCCAATATTTCGGTCAACTTTGTTGACCATCTTCAGGTGTTATTTTAAAAAATAATCGAAAATAAAAATGAAAACAAAAAATCACTAATTTAAGCTGCTGTTCAGCTGAAAGCTTTTGTCAACTCAGCTGAACAGCAGCTTAAATTAGTGATTTTTTGTTTTCATTTTTATTTTCGATTATTTTTTAAAATAACCCCTGAAGATGGTCAACAAAGTTGACCGAAATATTGGGAAATAAAATAAAATAAATTTGAATTTTTAAACAAAATATATTTATATTTTTTATTTAAAAATTTGGTTTTAACTCATGACCTAATGCCGAAAAATATTAACAAACAACAAAACTAAAGGTCAACAATTTACAACTTTAAAAAATTTAATTTTTTTATTTTCCTTTACAGTTATTTACAGGCCGTTAATGAAGTATTAATTTCTGTACAAAAAACTGAAGAATCGTTAAGACGTTTAAGAAACCTTAAAGGTGGTTCTTCATCTAATTCTTTAGCAAGTCAAGCAACTTCAACCGGTGCAATGTCTGATGATGATAAAATTCGTTTACAACTACGTGTTGATGTCTCTGCTTGGACTAATGAATTATCAAAACTTGACTTTATGCCTAGCGATGTGGATAAATTACTTGAACTAAATTCCGTAGTTGAAGAAAGTATAAGAGTCAAATAATTTTAGAGGTAGATCTTATACATTTAATTTGCAATATATATATATAATTTTTAATTTAAATATAATAACTTAATTTTATTATAAACATTTAAAGATTCGTATTATTATTTTGGGTGCTGTATGTTGTACCAGCAGCATTAACTTTCTGTTAAAAAAACTGCCAAATACGTGTTTTTATTATAATATTTATTAAAAATAGATACTGGGAATTATTTCCTTCCGAAGGTTACTTTTTTTATATTATATTCAACATTTTTTATTTTTTCGAATTTATTCTATGAGCTAAATTTCAGTTATGTATTTCGAATTTTTAAGAATGGCTTTATACACTTCCAGACTATTATATTGTATCTTCTTGTTACATTTTACCTTAGCTGTCCTTTGGATAGCAATGAAGTATATTGTATGAACAGAAAAATTTACAATTATTAGACACCAGCAGAATGTAATGCATTTTCTGGCCCGCTACAGCCTTCGTCAGCATTCTTTGTGTCACACTGGATAGTGATACTTTATAAATTGAATGTATTTAACTCAACTATTTTAACAAATAGAAACTGGGAATTATTTCCTTTCATAGGTTAATTTTTATTATATTAAATTTTTCAGAAGTGACAATACAATAGTCTGGTAGTGTATAAAGTCATTTCTCAAAAATTGAAGGAATAGGAAGGACTACTACAAAAAAGCTTTATAAAAAATACATAACTGAAATTTAGCTCATAGAATAAATTCAAAAAATAAAAAATGTTAATTAAAAATATTTAATTTACTAACAGTAAGTTTTCTTCTGAAAATATTGTGTATCTATTTGCTTTTCTCTTGTATGTTTTATGTAGAAGGTTAGGTTAGAAAAGCTGGCGCGAAGCAACCCAGCAGGAAAAAGAAGGAGTACGGATACCTTCTAAAAGGAGTCTTCTTTTGGATGTACAAGGCCTGCTCGCTCCAGTCCTTACTCATATCTTTTTTACACACGTTGTCATTGCGAACTAGGCCTTCCGTTTTCCCTTCTTAAGCAGGTACATAAGAATGGTAACGGGATAAAAAAAATTTTCATTTTGCTTTTGCTTGTGCAAAAAAACAACACAAAAAACGTTACTCCTTCGCTACTCCTTTTTCATAGAAGCTGGAGTGGAAGGTGTATCTTATATTTTATACCAAAGAGCCGAGGTCTTCTATGAGGAATTCTTTAGCAGATATATAACAACGGTAATTGAATTAAACAAATGTTTAAGTAGGCCTTAAAAAAGGCCTGAAGTAAGAAGGTCTTCTGAGCTTTCCCGCTGGGAAACTTCACACCCTAACCCAGAGACCAATATGGTCCATTGTGACGCCTTAGACAATTAAATAATTATGATATAAAAGAAGTCAAGAAGTAAAGGGTAAAAGCACAGGAAGAAAAGAAAGTAGTGGAAGTGAAACATTTGGACAGCACATGATAGCTTTTGACGGATGTTTTGTTGGTTTAATCAATTTTTTAATCACTAAATTTGATTTCCAAGCCTTTCTATACTTTTGACCGAAACAAAATATGTGTACACTTATGTATAAACTTAAAACAAAGATGAAACAAGAGGTTAAAAGTGGAAGTATTTACTGATAAGATGTTAGATGTTAAAAGTGTCAAACGTTCCTATATCACGTTTGAAAAGAGCTAAATCTAGCCCCATAATAGCTAAGTTGGCATCACTGGTTGCCGCTCAGCTTAGCCAGCTGCGGTAGTTATCTAGTCGGCTTAAGGACCAACCAAGGTACATTAATTACCACAAAGTAGTAGACGTGCTGCAATATAAAAATACCTGACTTGTCAAAATTGTCTTCATATCAAACAAAAACAATTTAACGCACACAGGATTGTCAGATATGAAATCAATAGAAACAGTACGTCGAACAAAAAACGGGAGTACATTAAAATAAAAAGAAGTACATAAATATTTTTCGTTTTATTTACTTAAACGCATTGAATAAGAATTCATAAAGAACATATAATAAGATATTTTTAATATTAAGTACATAGCCCTTTCCGCTAACGCGGATAAACACCATGCTTCGGGTGCTGCCAAGCTGGAAATGACAAAGTCGTCCAGCAAAGCAGTTTCCCATATGCGAATTGTACTTAGAGGTTTAGAGATCCTGTCTCATTTCTGTACCTACCCCCGCCAACTCCGGTGCCATCAAAAAGACTCCTCGGCATAAAAACCCCTTCCAAAAGGGCATCCAACACAAGGCGTTCTGCCTTGCGTGTTATTGAGCTATTGGGCTCAAATGAGCTTTCTGCAGAACAGGAAGCTTGATTGGCGTGGGCTAAGGCCCTCACTGCTGGGCTTCAGAGCGTTTCACCTCCTGCCCCTGCGAAGGCAGTGCCTAAATGGCAACGTTCGGAGGAAGAAGTGACAGCCGGTTAACAGCAACCTGGGACAAAACGTCCCAAATATGCACCAAAGACGACCAACAGATCCTACAGCGAGGTGGCTAAAGACCACCTTGTTAGGGCTGTTATAGACAGAGGTGCCGCTGATGGATCCATCTCCCACTCTAGGTGGGACTTGGTTAAGCAGCAAATGATGGGTGTCTTTTGGAAGATCCGAAGTGAGAATCCAGGACCACCCCCGCAATGTGACAATGCTGGTTGGTACCAGGGTCACGTTAAGCAGATGGTGTGTGTGGACGAGCGATCGGCGTTTCTGCTGAAACTTGCCATTGGAGCGATTGGCGAAATATGTAAAGGTGCTAGGCTTGACGTGGTTTTGGTGAGTAAGATACTACGGAGACCTAGATCCATCGTAACCCTCTGCACCGGAGGAAATCTTGAGGATTATTCAGTGCTGTAACCCCTAACTTCCAACTCATGACTGCAAAGTTGCCAAGGTTTCAGCAGCTGAAGGTTCCCCAGGACTCCTTGAAGCCACTGAGGGAGAAACAAGACAAGATTTACTATGGTTTTAGTACTATCTTGCTCCCTGTCTACCGAGGTGATGACAACGGCGATCCCGCTCCAAAGGTTGTGGAGCCTACGCAGTCCGAGGACTGCACGAATGACGATTCCGTTCATCCATGTAAAATTAGATCTTGAATTTTGGCTAAAAATACGTTGGATATCTTCATTCTCTCTGATTTCAGTGATGAAGACACAACTTCAGCGGCCCTAGAGATGGGTGACAGGTCAATCTGGATCGTATCGGGCTATATGGCGCACGACCATGATGAGCCACCCAACAGGCTCGTCCGTCGCTTAGTAGCCAAAGCTGGCTACATGGGTATACCGGTGGTTGTATGTGCTGATGCTAATGCGCACCACATTACGTGGTGCAGCTCCAATACCAACACTAGAGGTGAGTCGCTATTTTCTTTTATCTGTAACAGTAATTTAGAAATAGCAAACATAAGCGCGGAACGTTCATTGTAGCTAATAGGAAGGAAGTTCTCGATGTGACATTGGTCAGCTCAGAACACTCCGACTTAGTAAGTAACTGGGCGATCTCGAATGACTGCTTCTTTTCGGACCACAGATATGTTGAGTTTCAATTAGGTTCACGCCCCTTGGGGGTGTGTAATTTTGTGAAAGGGAGAAGAACGAAGTGGGACTATCAGACTAGTCTACTCAATAACTCTCTAAGCTTAGTCCCTGTCATTAGTGGCATTGCGGAGACGGAAATGGCAGTGGAATTCCTATCGGGGTCACTGCGGCTGGCAACGGCACAGGCTTGCAGGCCAGTACTTAGGAAGGAGGGGGGCAAGCCACCATGGTGGAGCCCTGAGGTTGCACAGTCTTGCAGGGATTGTCGCAGGTTATTCAATATGGCAAAACGTCTGGGAAACTGGGCGGAATATAAGTCCGCATTGAATAGGTTTACAAATTTGGTTAGACCGGCGAAACGGAGTGCCTGGAGGAACTTCTGCGGAAGCGAGGAAGGCTCCTCGGAGACAAACCTGTTGCGCAAAATAATGGCTTCTTGCCCGGCTGTCCCTAGCTACATTCAGAAAGCCGATGGTAGCTGGACTATGAATAGTCAGGAGAAGCTGGAGACACTTTCCTGGCAATTCCCTTCCAACACCATAGAAGATCAATTGCTTATCAGAGCCTGGACTTCTGTCCATTTCTCTGTGCTATGATAGGCTCAATTGGGCGATAAGGAGCTTTGACTCCTTTAAGACACCTGGTCTGGACGGTATTATTCCGGCCGACCTTCAAAAAAATGCGGACCTAATAATTCCTTGGCTGTCCGCTATTTACACGGAATGTATTAGATTCTCGTACGTTCGCACTCGATGGACTAGATGTAGGGTTGATTTCATTCCAAAGGGAGGGAAGGCATCGCTCTACTTGACGAAGAACACTTTGCTGGGTCAGTTCCACAGATTAGGGATAAAAACCGTCGCGTATGCGGACGACGTGGCGGTGATGGGTTAACACCTGGACACGCTGTAAAAGATTTCGCCTTGCAGAATATGAAGACGTTTAGCAATGTTTGTCTAAATGGTTAACACAATGTCGAAATCAAATCATTCCTTTAGGAGGACTGATGGTAAAAACCAAAGCTGAACAGTTTACAGCACATCTGGGACACAACAATTTTAAAGCTAGTAACGATGGGCTTGATAATTTTAAAAACTGCCATGATATCGGATTTCGAAAAGTAAGTGGAGAAAGTGCCAGTGTAAGTGATAAAGTTTGTTCAGAATGGAAAGCATTGTTAATAAGTTTGTTGGCAGAATAAGAGCCGCACAATATTTTTAATGCAGACGAAACTGGACAATTTTTTTAAATGCGTGCCAGACCGAACAATGACGTTTAAATCCGAAAAATGCCACAGTGGAAACATAGATATCTATTTTATTTACTGTTAACAGTACATAATTAACATAACATAAACCTAATTTTTTATTTACCTCTTAAATAGTGAATTTTTATTATGTACATAGTATTTTAGTGTAAAATAGAATTTGGACAAAAAAAAACTGTAGTTATAACGAATTTTTTTCATATTTCTTTAAATTTCGTTATACCAAAGTTTCACAATGTATATCTAATCAATAGCTATAACGAAGTATTTTTCAATCCCCTCAAGATTCTTTATATCGAAGTTTCACTGCAATAATAAAAAAATAAATTAAAATAAATTGGCTGTCAAAGAAAATGTAAGTTTCTTTTTACATACAAATTCATGTTTTGTGTTAAGACACACGTTTACTTCACTTGGAAAAAAATATTAAACATAGAACATTTTCGTGACGTCATTCTGCCGACGTTTTTGTTTTTGTTAACAAATACAAATTGCGCGTATAGACGTAGGGTTATAACAAAAAAATTAGTCAGCTGTTTCAAATTAAATGCTTAAAACAAAAAAGCTTTGTTCATTTTAATTTTGTAAAAAAATAATGTAAATTTCATTTCAATATCACGTGTTAGTTTAACAATTTAATTATTTTAATTTAAAAATTTTAGATTATTTAAATTAATTGTTGTAAATTTAAAATATTACAAATATTTATCACTTTTTTTGTACTTCGCTAACAAGGTAATTTTTACCGTTTTCGATTTTTAAAAAATTTAAAAACTCAAGTGTATTTAAAATTATTTGTTATTATTAATTTACTCTCTTAATTTTCAATCAAAATTTAACTTCGGTATTTTCTCCAAAACATTGAACTAACAATTCTTTCAGTTAGTTGTTTGAATGAGGAAGTGAAGATACGAATATTTTCGAAATTGGGAAATAATCAACTTTGTAGAAATTCTTTTCATTTATAACGGTAACGTTCCAAATCGACGAACAGGCTGTTAATTTCTATGGGGTTTTCTTTTCACATTGTTTCAGCAAAATCAATTGAACAAATTATTTATAGAAAATAATTGAAATGTTTGAATTAAGGCTAAAATTGGAAAGTTTTTCAAATTTATTATGGTTTAGGATAAAACGTGTTCGGAAATTAAGTTTCGTTTACGATAGAAACTTATCTACATGCTTTTTAAAAAGGCAATTCTTCTGTCCATTTTCAAAGCTGTGGCTAATTTGTAAGTTCGGCTATGAAACCATTTATTTTTGATTCCTTTGTTGTTTTAATTTTTCACAAAGTTTATTTTCTAGGACATGTCAATTAAATGCCCTCCATACATAATCCATACATAAGAATGGTTCTAACCACCGAGGTGCGCAGCCATCCCAACACTGACGGTCAGAGTCACCAGCTTCTACTTATCGATGATCTGCAAGCAAAGTAGGTATTAATACCCTTCCTTAGCGTTCCTCTTTCAGGACAGCTTACTGTCCAGAAAAACTCCTAGACACTTAGCACTATCATATAAACTATGCTCTACTCCCCCTAGTACCGACAGCCTAAAATTCTCCACCTTGTACCTCCTAATAAAAAGAACTAACTCTTTCTTCTCCGGATTGACTCCCAAACCCTTATAAGTCGCCCATGCCGCCAGTTCACCCATCGTCCCGCATGACTTAATTGATTCTGTGCAGAAACTTCATCCATCATCCGCGTAGGCTACGATCTTCAGACCTTACCTGTCAAAAAGTCCTAGAACGACATTGGCAGCCAAGAGTCATAATAAGGGAAAGAAAACTCCCCCTGTGGGGTTACCTCAGTCGTAAGTTTTCTTAGGCGCTCGTTTCCCCAGTCCGAACGAATAACAGACCCCCTTAAAATGTTTAAGGCACCTTCTATATCAAGGAATGCCGCCAAGGTGTATTCCTAACAATAATTAATCAAATCTTATCCTAATACTTTATTTATGTCCTGCCAGTTCACATATATAGTTGGGTAAGTGATGCAGTGTCTCTTCTTCTTAAGCGAGTGTGGCCGCCATGATTTAAAATATTTCGAGCAAATAGATTTGGGTGTTGTTTAAGCTTTTTTAAATATTTTACTGCATATTTTGTAATCATAGTTATTACTAATAGCACGTTGAGATCTTTATGAATGTTTGAGTTTTTAACATACCAGGGAGCGGATGTGATTATTCGCACTTTTTAATTGTTTCGATATTAGAGGCCGAGGTACTGCCCCATAGTTGGATACCGTAGCTCCAGATAGGTTTTAAGATAGAGTTGTAAAGTAGAAGCTTTCAATCGAGACTAAGGACAGAATTTCTTTCAATAAGCCAATGAATTTGAATGGCTTTTAGTTTCATTTGAGTTAATTTTGCCTCTATATGGTATTTCCACGTTAATCGCCGATCCAGATGTATACCGAGATATTTTACATGCGAATGTTGAGAAATTATTTGATTATAAGATTCCCGGCGCAAGGTG
The DNA here is from genome assembly GCA_949318255.1 of Pollenia labialis. Taxonomy (NCBI): domain Eukaryota; kingdom Metazoa; phylum Arthropoda; class Insecta; order Diptera; family Polleniidae; genus Pollenia; species Pollenia labialis. The sequence continues at coordinate 206,832,838 of OX439139.1, forward strand.
AATTATCCAACATTGTCTTAGCCATATTTCTAGTTGAAATATATGATGATGTAAGAAGTGGATGCTTCATAACGGTTTTCGTGGACGCTTAGAAAAGCTGTGTCGTCTTCAAATGTTAAAGTTTGGGTGTAGTTGTTTGTTGGCATGCCCTCCAGCGCCGATTGGCTGAGGTGAACTTAAGAAATTTCCTTCTTTAATAATAAATTGACGGCCGACTAAGTAGCTTTCTAACAGCTTGTGTGTTTGCTGATTGCGAAACATCGATGAAGAGTGAGGAGCAATATTTTTTTCTTCAAATGTTTTTCTTATGACATTTACGATTCGATGAGCTTGTTCAATTGTAATGTGTTTTCTTCTGAATCCGAACTGATGGTTTGGAAAACATCTATTTTCACTTAAAATCTATGTTATGCCCCTATTGCGGTTCTCCACTCAACTCGGTTTGGTCGTTTGATAGTCAACCCAACTTATGCACAACCAAACTCATTTTAGGTATTGTGATACTCAACTGTTTTTAGTTAAGTTTACTATAAAGTTGCCAACTTAAAATATCGATTTGCCAACTTTAAATATAACGTTTGGCAAGTGAAAACTTTATAAAATTCAATAATTGTTTAAGCTAAAAGTATTTTTAGTTGTTGCGTTGAAAAAAAAAATGTATTTATAATGGATATTAGTGTCGATTTATTTTATGATGATGAAAATGAAAACCCTCTTGAACTTCCTAATTCCAAGTAACTAAATAATAATTTTAAATTTGTAGATTTAAAAGTAATTTCCGACTAAGCTAGAAAGCGTTTTGTTATTTGCTGGATGAAATTAAAGATCATTTAAAAACACCTGTTCGCGTAGTGGCTATTCTCCTGTATTAAAGTTATGCGTTGCTCTTCCATTTTTCAATGACGGGAGCTATCAAAAGTGCAGTGGTAACGATTTTAATATTGAGCTACTAATCTACAATGACACATGCAATAGCTGGGTTTTTTCGTTAGAATAACAATTGTAAATATGTATTGGAATAAATAAACAATAAATATAAAAACAAACACTAGAAGCGCAAATAAAAATTAAATTAATTTTCTGATCATACAAACATTTTTTAGAAATGCAATCCTCTCTAAAAATTTCCGGGGCAACTTCATTCTATACAATTATTTAAGAAAAAGGTGCAATTCAAAATCTCTTTTCATATTTGTACTTCGAAACTACTTCTTTAAAGCTAAAAAGTAGTATTTGCTACTTTGGATGTAATTAAGATGCCGTTTTTAAAGTATGACATCCATTTTTTTTTGCTGGGAAGCCTTCACAAATTGTGCTTTAGTTGTAATTTTCAAAGATCTAGGAATGTATTAAATGCAGTGAAATTCTAATACACAGTATAACAAATCTTTCTACTTACGGTTTTTCCATTGTTATTTTTTTTTCTTTTTAGCAGTTGTGTATTTATAACGTTTTTGTCGACCAAACTTTTACAAAGTTGAAAACGGCAATACCACGAAAAAACCAGATACACAACTGAAAAGCCAACTGCCAGTCGAGTTGAGAATGGCAATGCGAATTTACCAAAGACAACCAAACTGTTACAAAAGTGGAGAACCGCAATAGGGGCATTAATTATGAAACTAATAATTTCTCAAACAGCTTTGACATATTTGATAATAATGTTACGCGAGGTAGCTCTAAAAGCATTTTATTGCTGATTTTATTAATACCAGGTGCCTTCTTAGTGTTATTGGCTTTCTGATATTGAATATCTAGTTGGGGCGATGAAATTGCTAGGTTTCTATTTAATTCTTCAACACAAATGTTTTTTTGCTTGGAGATAATCTACACGATGAAGTGTTTGAATCTTGTTTTTATCAAAATGGCCGAACCTCCACAAGCTCTATCTCGAGGGTACTTGGTATCATACTATATTTTAAACGTATTTCTTGAGGTCAAATGAGTTTCAGAAACCATAATGACATCAATTTGTTTACTTTTAAGAAAATATTCTAATTCATTTTTAAACAGTTCATCACTTTTTAAGTACATCTTGCAATAACATCGATAGCATTCTAAGTATTTCCTGCATCATATTACCCATTGTGTTCGTAAAGTTATTTACTGTTTGCACTAATGTTTCCATGGTTTTTTCTAAGCGACTTAAATTAGAAACTCATCATTCATCATTACTTTGCGAACATAGGGACTCTGTTCAGGGACTACAGGTTCCTTTGATAAAATTCTCCTGAACTTGGACATCTCCTTTACAGATTCCACTGACTCGTTAAATTTACTCCACAAGTCCCTTTTCGCCCTTCTTATGTTTCCCTTATACATACTTATCCTAAAGATATTCCAGTCCTCCTCCCCTATACTTCGCTCTATTGAATAACCTTCTGACAGTGGTCCTTTGAGTCTTCAACTCGCCTGTCCACCATCTCGGCTGCGAGCGCCCACCCGGAGAGTTCAGCAGACAAGATCGCTCATAGCTACTGGTCAGCACCTTCGTAAAGGTACGCACCAATGGCTCTACACCGGCCGAAGTCCACCCCGAAAATAATCCCAGTTCGTCCTTCTTGGATTCCTATAAGGACACCTTTTTGACTTTTCAAAGCTTAGATTAAAAGACAGACGACTATGGTCAGAGAAGGAAAAATCCCACAGACACCCTCCAATCATTCACTAAGTCTCCATAGTTCGTCAATGTTATATCTATTGTTACTGCCTCCCTATCTCTAGTTCTGAACGTTGGCGTATTACAGATATAAAGATTGCTTCACCAACTGCCGTACTTTCAAACCAGGTAGATCGGTAGCCTCCTATGGTTAGTATACCGAGGACCGTTTTGTCCATAGCTTTACCTATCACAACCGTGAGGTCTCAATTACTGAAAGAATGAGAAAACATTTAGGGTTGTGCTGGAAATCGAAAATGCAAAACACAAGAATTGAACAAGTCGTTTTTTTAACAAAATTGTGTAATAAAAGAATTTTATGGCAAATATTATACAAATATTTCTCTATTTAATAGAATTAATTAACTTAAATAATAAAAATTAGATTAAAAGTCTATTAAAAACAACTTCTAAATTCTTGCGTTTTACGTTTTGATTTCCAGCACATCCCTGATTAATTTAAGCTCATTTCTTTCCATTATTCAATTTTGTACTTTCTCATCTGTGTGGGGCACGAACAATGTATACTCCGTGGCCTTAAATCAAACTACCCGGTTGTTGTTGATCCAGGGCTCTTGGATTAAGGCCACGTCCACGTTGTTATCGATGAGGTGGGTTATTAATTCGGTTGAGGCTGCTTCGCAGTGGTGCAGGTTTATCTTGCATATGTGGACTGGTTTGCCCCTGTTACCATTCCTTTTGTGATTTTAGGAGTCCTTGCCAGTCCTCACTGCACGGCTAGTTGTGGTAATTCGTCCCCCGGCCCAGCTCCCTTAATCGTAACCATACAGTCACCATTAAGAGGACTGGGTGGTGAACTCTTACCTTTCTTCTGTATTCCATCTTCCTTGTTTGAGGATACGACAGCAGAGTCAAGTGAAGATCCGTTGTCCTTACTGACAACGTTTGATTCCTCAGCAGCCTTTGCTGTGTATCTCGCATGATAGAGAAGCCCTAGGATGCCACCGATAGAGCCGTGGATATGTTCAAATCTAGCAACTTTCTTCCGGTGCTTCCTCAGCAGATGCCTATCCCGTCGATCGTACAGTAAATAGTATTTCTAAGCTATATTTTCTAGAAAGGCTAAAGAGACTCTCACACCACTCTTGGCTTTTTCAACATTCGATCGGATCTCCGATGTTTCCGTTCTGCCGCATCCTTCCCAGGGTCAAATCACCGAGTCTTTCCGAGGCACCCGTACAGCTAGTCCCGTCATTAACTGTCTTTCCTACAGCAGAATATCTCTGTGAATACCCATTTTATATATAAAATTAATTTAACACCAACTTAGATATACAATAAATTGCAAATGACACTTGAAATAAATTAAAACGGCATAAGTCAGGTGTTAATTATTATTGTCTAAAACTATACTTTTTTATTAATGCACAATATATAAAAATGAAAATGTATATTTAAAAAATTTAGTATATTTTTTACTTAAATATATGTATATTATTTGATCAAAAATACGACAATGTTTACAAAATAAACGACAAACATTTTACTTCATTTCATACAATTTTTTTCATAATATTGTAACAAAATATTTAAATGCGTAATATCCTGGTACTCATGTTTATTTTAAAATTTTTAACAATATACTTTAAATTATTTTACATTTGTTTTTAATTCCTTATTTGGCCCTGTGAATAGAAAATGAAGTGAAATTAAAATAAAAAAAATTATTGTAGTGGATATCTTTTAAAAAAATAATATTAAAAAAAAACAAAATAAAAAAAGGAAAAAATTTAAAAATTCTAATTATATGCACAACAAAACTTGGAACAAATAATGAAAATAAAAATTAGAGCATGCTAAGGGAATATTGAAACAATTTTAACTAATGCATAATAACAAAACAAAAAACCGTTACGAAACTAAAGCAGAACTTTTAAATTACAATTTTAATTCTTCAGTGTCTGGCAATTTTTCAAAGAACGATTGTACACGTTCTTCTGTTACGGCTTCTAAGGTGTTAGGATTCCATTTGGGCTTTTGATCTTTGTCAATGAGCAAAGCGCGCACACCTTCTTTTAAATCACTATTTTCCAAATGGCGCACGACAATGCGGTATTCCATGTTTAGACATCGTGGCAAAGACAATTTGGCGCCCAATTCCAATTGACGGAAGGTTACTTTCAATGAGGTGGGCGACATTTTAAGCAAAATCTTTAAGACAGAAAAAGGAACAAAAATAGAAATTAAAAATAATTTATAAAACTTTTCGTGTCAGTACTTTATAAAAATTCAGCAGATTTTTCTAGTAAATTTAAAATATAAAAAATTTTGTTTTAATCTTAGCAGATATTTAGTAACTTTCTTCATTTTACGATGTAGCAGATTTTTTGAAGTTTTGGCATATCCTCATCAAACAGTTATGGCAACACTGGAACAATATCACCGACAAAATTTGGCTTCATTTTAATATTTTTATAGGTTTATTAAAAGCATATACCCGCTACTTCGTTAGCGTCTCCTTTTTCTTCGTGGACATATTTTTATGCCAAATTTGTTTTTTCTAGGTTTAAATTCTAGCATTCTAGTTAAATTCTACTTTAGTAGAACCAAAAAGATAAAGAAAAATATAAAATTTCCCGTATTTCCTTTTTTGGATAGTATATTTTTCCCCCATAAAAGTATCAAAAATTTCAGTATTGTAGTAGCAGCCCATAATTTAATACGAATATGTCAATGCTTTGTAAAAAAAAGTACCAAAAATAGTTATGATTTTCACCCCTTAAATGTTCGAATTTCAAAAAAGTATCAAATTCGTATACGTATTTTTTGATAAGTTTCGAATGTGGTATTAACTTTGTTTCTATGTTTATTGGTTCAAAAGATATATGCGGTGGCAAAAAATGACTAAAATTCAGATTTTACCCGTTTAAACCCTAATAGGGCCGAATTTCAATAAAAGTACCAGACACCTGTCCGCTCATTTTTCTAAAGAACAGCGATAAGTATTACATTTATGTTGCATCTATTTTAGTTTTGGAGATATAAACATTCGAATTTCGAAAAATCCCGTCTTATTGGATCGATTTGGGGTGTCCAATTGCTTGTCCAAATTTCAAGTTTCTAGGGTCGGGGGTTTAAGCTGGGCGATGATGAATGAGTTAGTCAGTCAGTCACTCACGCATCTCTTTTTAATATATGAATAAAGATTACCAACTTTGTTTATTCTAAACCAGAGCTGTAAATGAAACATTCTTTTTGATTTTAATTCGTTACGGGTAAGCTAAATTTTGAATTAATTCTTTTTACAGCAAAAAAGAATTGGTTGAAATTGTAATCAATTCGCACGCTTTAGAAATTAATTTCAATTCTTTTACCAATTCAAAAAAATCTGTAAAATGAATTGCAATTCACTTTAACAAATTCATTTGAATTGATTTCGAATTCATTCAAATGAATTAGAAAAATGAAAATGAAAACGAATTGCAATTCAATTTTAACAAATTTATTTGAATTGCATTGATTTTGAATTCATTCAAATGAATTTGATAAATGTATTGCAATTCAAATGAATGAAATCAAAAATGGGTTGCAATCAATCAACTTCAAGAGCTGGGGCCTGATTTTGGCAGTCGCGATCGAGTACTTTCACGATTCGAAAGCATATTAGTATATAAATATTTCAGTTAATACTGAACGATTCGGAATTGCTTTTTCAGTGTTGTGAAGCGTTAATTTGAGTTTCAGAATACTGAAAAAATAATTTCGAATTGTTCAGTATCGTCTGAAAGAATTAGAAATAAAATTGCTTTCGAATCGAGAAATTACTCGATCCCGGCTGCCAGAATTAGGCCTCAGATCAAGGGGGAATTACTAAAATTACTATGTTTGTTGCATTTTAAAGTTTTCAATACAAAAAGTAAACAAATTTTCCAATTGTAGTGTAGTGTACCCTAATACATTTTACTAAAAGAAGATGGGCCACCCTAATAAATAACCCAACACAACTTGACACCACACATGAATACAATAAAAATTACAAACTAAACAAATCGATGAACATTGATTTGTTTAGAATGCAACATATGCAGTTTGGAAAATTGAGTGACTAATCTTTAACTCAATTTACCAAACTGAATTGTGATTGGTTAAAAACACTAAAAGGGAAATAGAATAGGAATTTAGTTTAAGATAATTTTGTATAAAAAGGGGCTGACTGCCCAAAATAAATCAGATTTGGAATTACTAAGCTAAATCGGCAACAACTTGCCTTAGTTTTATTTTTTAAATCTCGACCAAATAATTCGGCAGTTCTTTTGAACGCCTTAATTACCAGCTGAAACCCTGACAGCTATTTAAAATAACCAAGGGCTATAGGGAACAAACTATAAACACTTTACATACATTACAGTAGTAAAAGTAGTAAGAATTTCGTGTAAGCGAACACAGCTTTGACAGCAAAAAAATCTTGTTTAGATTCAAAGTTGCTTAAATTTTTAAAATTCGATATAAAAATAGAAGCCTATTGGAGGACTAACCGCCTCCATACAGTTAGGATCCTCCATCTCTGAGCCCTGTCTCGCTAACTCATCAGCCACCTCATTGCCGCCTATGTCGCAGTGACCCGACTCTCAGCACAACCTTAACACATATTCCCCTAAGACTTCCTCCAAAACTCTCCTACAATCATCAACTAGCTTGGAGTTCACATAACAGCCTCTTGCGGCCATAATAGCGGCTTGGCTGTCCACAAATGTATAGTGACCTCCGAGCCCCTATCAATGTTGTCCTTTAAAAAAACCATTAAAAGTTTAAAATTTATTGCATAAAAAATCATGAAAATTTATAGTTTTGAAAACCAACGTAGCAATCAACATTTTTCAGGTGATTGATTCGGGACTCAATTCTGATAATTGCTTATGAAAGTAGACCCAAAAAGAAGAACTTCTGCATCATTAGTTTGGTCATGGTACCTAAAAAAATAATTTAAAAATGATTTTAAGTTAGTAAGTATCGTATAGGGGAAATTGCCACGTTTTAGGCTCTTTTGTTTGTCATAACTCGAGAACCACTAGTCCGAATAAGCTAAAAAAAATTAGAAAAATTGAGAATTACAATTCCTTTAATCTGTTCATACAACGTTTCCCCAATAAAATTTTTTATTGTTTTGCGAAGCACTAATGGTACATTTAAAAAAAATAAGCGCACAATTATGCGCTACGCAATAAGACATACATAAATGCAGTAAAGTAAGTGAAAGAACTCTTAACAACTTTTATAAAAAAAAAAATAAAATTTCAAGTGCTACGGCATTCCCTTACTACGAAGCAGGTTTGTAAGGGAGAATACTAAAAAATAACTGTATCAAAACATTCAGTGTGTAAGGCCGCTCGTTACATACAACATTGTATTGCTTCAAAGTGGGAACTAGCCATATCAAATTCATGCCTTCCGTCAGCGCAATGGTAAGCGTAACGTTTATGTTTCTCCCTTACAAACCTTCTTCGTTGGAAGCTCCATTTTTTATTGGGTTATAAATAAATGTATGAAGAAAAAAAATATTTTTTGCCCAAAAAATTTAAATTTTTTATTTTTAATTCATAAAAAATCCAAAACGGTAAAAAAAGTGTCAAGTCCTATTACTTTCACGTAAAGTCGCATAACCTATGTTTTTTCCGTTATGCTATTCATCTCATTTTTTCTAAGTCTTGTATTTGTGCTGTATAACTTGCTATCTTACTGAGATGTTTTAGCTTTTTTTCTATTAAATAATTTTCAATCAATTGGAAAATAATATAAAGAGGTTTTAAATTTCTGTATCAGAAAATAACAATAATTAAAAATTTAAATTTCGTTTAAGAATTTTGAAAATGTGTAAATACTTGTTAAATAATTGGTTTTGATGTACCATAATAATAACCTTGGTCCTGTTGCAAGAGATGAATCTATTTTACAATCAAACTTGTCAGCATATTCTAATAACTTAAACATCGGACATGTAAATGCCCAAAGTTTGAACCCTTCAGTCTCCGATGCTAAATTAGAAGAGTTCAAAAGTATTTTTATGCGTTCTGGTCTTGATATTATTGGTATATCAGAATCATGGTATAAATCTAAAATATACTCTCAATCGTTGGCTCTTCCAGGTTACAATCTTGTAAGAAATGATCGTCCTGATAGAGATCGAGCTGGCGGTGTTTATTTGTACATTTCAGAAAAGTTGCGTTACAGAATTATTTTTCGTGGGGAACAATACTATCGCTGTGAATCTTTATTTGTTGAAGTTTTGGGCTATAGAGTTTCGGCTGTAGTGGGAATTGTTTATCTGCCAAACGGGGATATAAATGAATTTGAAGAACTCCATTGTGAATTATTTGATCGTTTTTCAAATATTATTACCATGGGTGATTTCAATTGCAATCTTTTTGATGTTTCGATTTCTGAAGCTGTTCGTTCTCTAAGTTCAAGATGTGGTCTGACATGTGTGCATAACTGTTTACCTACACACTTGTGTGTACGAAACAACACTACTTCGTTAATTGATTATTTCATGGCCAGCCAGCCATCTTTAGTAGTGCATAAGGGTCAAATGTTGTTTCCATTGTTCAAATCCCATCATAGTCTTATATTTATTTCGCTAAATTTTGCTCCTAGCGAGCGGGAAAATGGAATTGACACTGTATATTATGCTTACCTTCGAGATCGCATTGATGATATCTGGAAAATTTTTTGTAAACTTAGAAATAAAACTAAATCAGTCATTAGAAGAGTTCGTAGAAATTACGGTAAGGGCTTATTTACTGGTGTTGATAACACTCAAATGTGGAGTAACATTCGTAGGTTGGGTTGTGTTGGTCGTGAGGCTCCTAAACTTGATGAATCAAACATTGAGTTGATTGCAACTGGGTATTTGAATAACCTGAATCCTAATTACATGGGCAATTATAATTTTGAAAACTTTATTGATGGCCCAAACTCCTTTTCTTTTAATGCGGTTACGGAATATGATGTTTTCAGTTCTATTTACTCAATCAAGTCTAATGCAGCTGGTTATGATATGGTCCCAATAAAGTTTTTAAAAATTATATACCCGCTGATTTCAAGAATGCTTCTTCAACTTATAAATACTATGTTTACAGTATCTAAATTTCCAAGTGCGTGGAAATTGAGTCCCATATGCATCTTGCCAGCTATGTCAAAAATCTATATATGTATATAAAATAGGATGTAAGTATGTATGTGTGTATGTAACGTATGGACTCCAAAACGGCTGGGCCGATTTTGATGAAATTTTCAGGGAATCTTCAGAATATTCAGGCGGGTGACACTCTGAAGTCTGATTTTTGATTTTCGGTCTGGGGGCTGAGGGGCGTGGCAAAATCCATAACTTGAGAACGGTTTGACCGATTTTTTCTTTAAAATGATCGCCATGGTCCGACTTAGGTTTTTACGGAAAGAAAATTTTGCCCCGCCCACTTTTTTCGATTTACCTAACATCAGAAAACGGCTCAATAGAGTTGACTAATTTTTCTTTCAAATGTTCGTATTAATCAACTTTAAGTTTTCATCGAAAGAAAAATTTACCACGTCTACTTTTACGCCACTTTTTCTATTAAGCTTATAACTGGAGAACGGCTTGACCGATTTGGACGATTTTTTTCTTTAAAATGATCGCCATGGTCTAACTTAGGTTTTTACGGAAATAAAATTTTTCCCGCCCACTTTTACGTCCACTTTTTTCGATTTACCTAAAATCAGAAAACGGCTCCATCGAGTTGACTAATTTTTCTTTCATATGTTCGTATTAATCAACTTTAAGTTTTCATCAAAAGTTTACCTAAAATCAAAAACCTGCTCCATCGATTTGACTAATTTTTCTTTTAACTGTTCGTATTAATCCATTTTAAGTTTTCATCGAAAGAAAAAATTACCACGCCTACTTTTACGCCCACTTTTTCTATTAAGCGCATAATTTGAGAACGGCTTGACCGATTTGGACGATTTTTTCTTTAAAATTATCGACATGGTCCAACTTAGGTTTTTACGGAAAGAAAATTTTGACCCGCCCGCTTATTTCGATTTACCTTAAATCACGGCTCTTTACACCAAATAAAAAAAAAAAAAAACATTGTCTATTCGCTGGCCTTAACCGGTTAGTTACCGGATATTTAAAAATTGGAATTTTTTTATGAAATTTTCAGAAACGTTTAATTAGAACATAATCAACATTTCCCAAAAAAAATTTTTTTTGGACGAGTAGTTTCGCCAAAAATGGCCGTGTGTTTGACCACACGCTGGTACTGTAAAGAGTTAAAAAAAAATTTCGGTTAATTGTATTTTGTTGTCTTTGCTGGTTATAGAATTTATTTTGCAACGTATAAATCATACACCTGACGTATTTAAAACAACATTAGTAAAAGTAAGTACGCAAGTTAATATTATTTTAAGTTTTAAGTATTTATTTTAAAAATGTAACTATGGAATTATTCAATTCTTGGTTTTTTGTTTAAACGTGTGCCACGGCGTTTTATATAAAATTGTTTGTCTGAAACAATTTGAAGCAATTATCTGAGTGCAGATGGACGTTGCACTTCTCACACTTAAATATGGTGGCTTTTGGTGTGCACACAATGCAGCGACGACGATCACTGCTTTTTAAAGGAACGTGCAAGCCGTCTACTCTCGGTAGGTTTTGTTGCCTATAATCTGTGTCTGAATCTTCATCAGGCGAAGGTCTGTTCATTTCATCCTCCGACGGAACCAACAGAGACTTAGCAACAGAATTTTTAAAGTCAAGCTGTGGCAAACGCTTCGCATTTTTTGAATTTTCTAAGACACAATGCAGCTTCCAAGCATTTACAACAGCGCTATCCAAGCATTGAACCCAGATCGGCCACCACCACTTTTTGCCACGAATGCCAACACGGTAGTTGGAAACAGCGTTGTCGTGTAAATCCACACCACCCATATGTCTGTTGTAATTATTGAAGGCGAGAGGCTGTTGAACACCAACCTTTTTCTTCTTCTCCTTACTAAATCTTTGAACAGTAACCATCGGATAGATAGTGTCATAATTAGTTGCTAAAGTGACTTCAGAATTATCCATCCAACGGATTACCATAACGCCATTTCGCGTATCGTATGCGTAATCGATATCGTGCTTTGCAAGGCTTTTTTTCCAGTTTTTAAAGGGGCGGCGGCAATACGATTTGGTCGAACCGTTCCGGTTGCAAAGAATCCTCTTTCTTTAAGCAGGCAAAGCAAATAATGGGAGGTAAAAGAGTTGTCAAAGTGTACGGTGTGTTGTAATGGATGCTCACAATGTGATAATAGTTCCAGTATGACGGAGGCGCCGACTCCCAAGCTCTTATTGTAAATGCTGGATGCACCTTAATATGGGATGAACTGAAACATGAAACATGGTAGCTCTTATCAGAGCAAAGCGCCCACAGCTTATAACCAAAACGTATGGGTTTTCCACGTATAAACATTTTAGCTGAATGTCGGCCGAAGTAGGGAACCATCGTCTCGTCGATAGATAAATTTTCCACAAAAACACCAAACTGCATATAACGTTTATTGAGCATGTCAAACAATGGCCGAACCTTTGCAAACTTATCAGAAACGTCCAAATTATCATTATTAGCGATATGGAAGTTTGCTTTCAATTTCGTGAACCTATTCCGAGACATTGTTTGGCGAATCAATGGAATACCAAACGCTGGATCTAAGCTCCAAACTAAATTGGTCTGTGGGACATTGTGATATCCAGAAAACAAAAGAATTCATATAAAACGTTGCATAAGATGCTTATCGCATATTTGGCTGATATTGTTTTGAGCAGCATATTGATTTGTTTTATCTACAAGCAATGCAATTATTTCATCATCAAAAAACAATTTAAAAATCTCAAATGGGGTTTTCTCGCTTATAGCTTGGAGCAGTGGCTCTTGCTTTTCCTTTTTCAATGGCTCGTGTTCCGGGTGAATATCGTAGAACGTTTGCTTGGTTTTTTGCCAAGCCGGTTTGAACTCAGTCACTGGACGAAATGTATGTTTGGGTTGCTCTTTTGGCGTTGATGGTATGTTTTTGTCCTGTTGAACTTCGACTTCTGGACCACCATAGTCTTCAGTAGCGGATGTGTAAATGACTTCAATTGTGCCTACAATCACACACAAGTAGCAACACGACTTAAAAGGAAAACGATGAAAAAAATACCTGATACTTCGGCCAAAGGTTTTTCATCGCATGTAATATTCGTTGATATTATTTTATCGTCAATTACTTCACAATCAGAATCACCGGCAGTATTATTGGGAGGCAAACAAATTACAGATTCAATCGCGGAAGCTCTCTCATCTTGGTCATTGTCATCATCGCTCAAGTTATCGATGATATATTGCAATTCTGCATTTGTTAAGTACTCTCGACGAGACATTTTACAAACTTTAACTCTTAAAACAGAAATTTAATTATTTGTGCTGTTACAGAAAGAATACACCTGTTCAATAAAAAAATACGCGCCAAAACTATCAAATGTCAAATTGAACTTGCAGTACCAGCGCGTGGTGAAACACACGCTGTTATTTACTGCCACCTAGCGGAACATATATCCATCGGTGTGGTGGAAAAATGGTATCAGATAAATTTTTGTTGGCTTGGTAATACACGGCAATACATACATATATAGTAATTTTAATTTTTTAAACATATTATAAAATTAATTTAAAAAAAGTCTATTTGTTAACACTTTATAAATTCCCTCCAGCAGAGGGATGAGAGGCTTGTGAAAATGTAATAAAACTATTTTTTTGTTTGTAAGTCTCCAAACCTTAATATAAATGCCCCATACATTTGATTAAATAAAGTTATCTGTGTTTTATATAAACTCAAAGTTGAGAAATGATAAACGTGTGATCAAACACACGGCGGTAAGAAATGGGTTAAGATGAAGTAATCAATAAATATAATTTCCAATTTTCCTTAAATACATGTGTTTCTTTTTTCATTGAACCCATATCTACACCAAATGTAAGTTATTCTGTAAAGAAACTTTATGATAGGTATTTCATGGATTTTTATTTAAAGGCCTTAAATTTCGTTTAAAGATCAATTTAAATCGTCTGGTAATACAACACTAATGTTTGATTAGGGCCAGCAACGCGGACCGGGTCAGCTAGTAGTTGAAAATATAATGAAGTCTCAGATTTTATCACACTGTCAACGTTTTTCACTCTTTCACCCTAATCAATATGCTTTTCGTCGTAGTCACAATACAACATCTCTATTTATTTCCCTTACTGATTCTGTAAGAAAACAGCTTGATGAACATAAAAATTGTGTTATGGTTTCTCTTGATCTCACTAAAGCGTTTGATCGAATAAACCATAATGTTCTTATAAAAAAGCTTCAGGATAAATTAAATTTTTCTAAATCTTCGTGCAAGTTGTAATACTCTTATCTTAATGATCGATCTCAGTTTGTATCTTTTGGGGAATTAAGATCTAGTGTTGGTAGCGTTACCTCCGGTGTGCCACAAGGTTCTGTATTAGGCATAATACTCTTTCTAGCCTATTTAAATGATTGCATTTCTCTCATGGATAGTGAGTTTTGTAAATCTTTTGTAAATTTTGTTTTTGCGGATGACATTTTTCTTGTTTATAAAATGGATTCTGAAATATATATAATGTCTGAGATCCGTTTAAATAATCATATTAATACTGTTCTAAATGTTTGGAAATAAATTCAACTAAAACTATGGCAATATTCTTTCGTTTACCTAATCAGATTTTGAATTATCCCAGAATTCGCATTAATAATCAATTAATTAGTTATTTTGACTCACTTAAATGCCTTGGTATAATTGTTGATTCAAATCTTAATTTTGCATATCATATTAATTCCATATCAAATCAAGTTTTTTTTATTTTGAGAAGATTGTATGCCTTGAAAGCATATACAGCATAATATGTGAGATATCGCTTGGCCCATGCCTTGCTAATGTCTAAAATTAACTACTGTTTGGAAGTTTTTTCCGGAACATTGTCTGGTAATTTGGACCTTCTTGAGAGGATTGTTAGAAAAATTGTTCGTTATGTATTTAATGTACGTATTCGTGATCATGATCGAGTGACTGAGCTTGTCCCTGAATTTTTGGGTTGCGAATTTCATGAATTTCTACATTTACGTCTTTTACTATATTTTTACAAACTTATGAAATTAAGGAAGCCCATTTTTCTTGTTGATGAATTTACAATTATTCACTCAACGCGTAATATACAACTTGAGATACCTCGAATGCATCTTTCAATTTATGAACATTCTTTTAAGATAAGAGTCTGTCGTGTTTGGAACAATTTACCACCTAATCTACGACCGTTTTCATACTCCTACCTCACTTATAGAAAAATGCTTTTGATTAGGTCTGTATGATTATTCTTTCTTAGTTTTTTACGTGATTTGGTCTCTGGTATACAGAATTTATGGAAATTTTATGGCTATTTAATTTTTTTGTGGTTTTGTGTGGTTGGGGAGCCACTTATGTAGTACTTATATATTTTTTCTTCTTTTTGCAAAGTAGTTGTAACTCAACATAATTTTATTTCATAGCCAAAATCTTTGTCATGCATATATATAACAAAGATATTAATCAAACCATACATGTATCATTGGCCTTTAAGGCTTCCAATGTGTTGAAAAAATAAATAAATAAAATAAAATAAATAAATAAAATAAAATAAATAAATAAAAAATAACAGTATTGCACACTTAATTTAAAATAATACGCTTATGATATTTATTTTACTAGAATAAACAATGAATTGGTCATTGGTGCTATTTTTTTGACTGGCACTGTATTTTTGTAAAATAAAGACAAACATGTTGTAAAGTACTGCACTTTTAAAGTAAGTTAATTAATAATTTTTCGATTAATTATTTTATAAAAAAATATATAATTTTTTTATTCAATATTCTAATGCGTTATTTTACGAAAAACAAAAAAAAAACCTTACAAAATAATTACGTACAATACAACAAATTTTCCTATATTTTTCAAAATAAATTTGCTACAAAATATTTTCTTTAGTTCCGTTAAAAAACAGCAGTATTTTCCATAAAACCGTTTATTTAACATAAATATTTAAATATTTACGAAAAATCGGACTAGGTACGATAGAATTCACTACTTTCATAAAATTAGAAATGCTAGAGTAAATTTTTTTTTTCGTATTACATACATACATAGGTAGGTACATATATGCGAATTTTTGTAATTACAAAAAAAAAAGAACCACGCAAGTTTCTTTCGCAAAATAGAGAATCGATATTTAAAATTGCGTTAATATTTATAATTTTTAATTTAAAAAATTTACCTCTGCAGTTTTTGTTGCCCATTCACTACCATCGCTCTTAAGATTCTCAATGATTTCTTCTACACTTTCAGCGGCAAAACATTTATTAATTTGATTCAAATGTGGTTCTAAAGCAAATGGCTTTGAAGATGGGTTGTTAAATTTGTTTAGAATTTCAGGAACTTCATCAGCGTCGGGACAATTGAGTATAGAAGTTTCCAACTCGGCAATTTTAGAACTTTCGCAGTAGTGCGTGGCAATACCGGCCTTATAGACATCTTCACCCTTTAGACGGACACCGGTAAGGCCCAAATAGAGACCAAGTTTTCCCTGCAAACGTGGCAAAAAGTATGACCCACCTACATCGGGAAATAAGCCAATAGCTGTTTCGGGCATGGCGAATAGAGTGCGTTCAGTGGCAACGCGATATTTGCCATGTACAGACAAACCAACGCCACCTCCCATTGTAATACCATCAATAAGTGCTATAAAGGGTATAGTGTAGTTACCAATTAAGGCATTTGTAGTGTATTCTTCTCGAAAGAAACTCTTTGACTCTTCACTGGCGCCTGACTCTACTATTGCACGCACATCACCGCCGGCACAAAAAGCCTTTTCACCCGTACCTTTGATAATCATCAAAGACTTGGTTGTTTCACATTTTTTTAAATGTTTATAGATTTTGCGTACCATATCCAAGTTAATGGCATTCAAAGCTTTAGGACGGTTCAAAATAATCATGCCTTTTAAGAAATAAGACATAGCAAATATTACATGTTTAATAAAGCAAGTAATTTATACTAACCTTTGTCAGACGATTCCGTGGCCAAAACAGAACCCGACATGTGGCGTGTTGCCTGTGTGCAAACAGGATTAGCCAATAAAGGCAAGCTGCGATGGCCAAAAGCATAAATGATACGTTGAATAGGCTGCAATGGTAAAGAAACTATTTAACAGAAAATAACAATACATACTATGTTAGTTGTTTTCTTAACAACGCAAATTGTTTGCATAGGTATAATTTAAAATAGCAAAACCACACCTCTTTATTTATTTTACTTGTTGCCGTGCAATGATTATCAGCAGTACGTATTTAAAATTTTTCTTTTCTACATAATTTAATACAATTGTTTCTTTGTTTTATAATTTAAGATTTTGTCCACTTACCATATTGCACGTCCAATTTATAGACACCTCTCCAAGTTCAACGAGGTTGCGCAATCGAGATTCTATAGAGAACTCAAGGTAAATTTACACAAGGTCAACTCGTTGGCCCATATGTTTGTCAGCTGTTTACCTAAGTTGAAACCCAAACGTCAAATTTCGTGTATATGAGCCAAAATTTATACATGTGTGCGTTAAATTTATATATAGTCTCGGAAAGCCAGCAGTTTATTTTTATTTGCTTGTTTTGCGATACGAACTGTCATATGTTGTATAGTAAACAAGTTTTTTGTCTTTTTTGTCTCTTATCAGCTTGACAGTTTGTATCGCATAACAACAATAAAAAGTCCTGTTGTTTGTTTTATTGTACAATTGTTGTAATCCCGCGGCTGCAGGTATACTCATCTCGTCAGCCGTTCATCAGCTGTTTCCACGGCGAATTAAAAAATATGGTCAAATGTCAAAATATGATTTTGTTTTGAAAAGAAGTTGAATGAAAAGTGTTAAAAATATTATTTTTATAATAAAAAAATACCCCTTTAGAAATCATTGTTTTTAAACTAGTTTCAACTGTTTTCCACACACAAAGCAACCTCAATTGTACCAAAATGTAACCTTAGGTCTACACTAAAGATAATTATCTCAGCAAGTTGGCAATAACGTCGGCAGACTAACAGAGTAATATTTCCTATTGCTCAGCTTATGTTAAAGGCATGGGAAAACGTATTTATGTTAACTCATAATTTGAAAAAAATGAAGGTGAAGAAGGTGCAGTGTAAAAAATGGCGGTATCTTACAAGAATTATTATAATTAATATAAATTCTTTGATATTCGACTTTATTACTTAAATTTATATTAATTTGTTTAAGCTTGAGGGCATTTTAAATAAAAATATATTAATTTTATTAATTTTTTTATTTTTGTTAATGTAAAATTATTATTTTTATATAAAAAAGAACTCGAACTTAAACAAATTAATATTAATTTTAATAATAAAGATTGAATAAGGAAAAAATTATAATATTTGCAATTTTATTTTAGTGTTTATTTAATTATTTCACTACAATTATAATTTGCTACAATCTCAAAAAACTTAATTTCTTTCCCACACAATTTGCTTCTATTTTTTTTTCTTTTTTGCTTCTTTTTTTCAACTGACAACCAAATTGACGTTTTTTGTAAGCAATAATTGTCAACGAAAATGGACTAGCAATTATTGCAACATAAATTGTTAGCAATAAATATTTACAAAAAATTGCTGTCTACATTAAAGATAACATAATTTTGACAATTACTGCAATATATGTCGCAATAATTATCTCTGGTATAGACGGGCAGTAATGAACAGATGAAACGCAAACACGAGTTTCCTGCACGCCGGTTTCAATGCAACTGATTTACAATGCAATTCAAACTGGTCTCAAAATAGTCGCATCATGTGTGGTCCCTCAAAGGAGTCTATGGCATAAACTCGAAAATAACTTAAAGTTGCAGTTGCGTTTCACCATCTATTATGGGCTTAACTTTTGTAAGTATTAGAAAATTTCAAGCAATTTTCCATGTGTTAATTAAAATAAAAAAAATTCTCATTTTCTCAAAAAATCTCTAAAGATGTCATGTATCCGAATATGCTACAATTGTTTGAAAACATATAATTAGAGACGTGGCTCGAATAAGATCATTAATCATTCATAAAAAAAGAACGAAAATTGGGTGTCACATGAACTGAGAGATATCGAACACCGATTTTGCTCCTCAGAAGCTCTGTTTCAGTGCTTAAAAAAATTATTGGAAAATAGATCTATTACCAGCATTTCAATCGTAAACTATTTATTCATATTTGTGTTACACGGGACAATTACTGTCAAAGTATCCAAAAATTATTCAAAAATATCAAATACCTTTTTAAGTCAGTACAAAATTTGTCATTTAAAAAATCGTCAATTAAAGGTATAAATCTTCTAATCGTCAAATCTGGCAGCCGTGTTCATAAAGTGACCTTAGAACAGTGATGCCAGTACATGAAGTGTTATCGTTCTAATCAGGGTTGCCGTTTGTTCCGACCAAAATTGTCTGCAAAACACACCAAAATCCTTTAAAATCGACCAAATTTTGCAAATATTTAAAAACAATTATATCGTCATAAAAATGCAAAAGGGCCTATTATAATTTTTAAAAAATGTTCAGTAGCAAAATATTGAGCAAAGTATTCAGTACAGCAAACTATTGAGATTACAAAACGTTTTTTAGGATAGTGTCAATCATGCGTAATGTGTTAACGATATTAACCAGAAAACCCCGTTGTTATAATAACGATGGCTGCCTTTTTATTAAGTTTTAATCATTCCTCAAAAAAAAATTTTTAAATGAAGATAGGCCCTTTTTGCTATGACCTTTTTTTTATATGACATGTATGTATGTATATGGGCATTTCCATGTCATCGTACGTGACATTTGTACACCTTCAGAGAGATAGAAAATTTGCCAAAATAGTATTAACTGGAAATTTTTTTTTCTCATTATGTTTCATTTAGAGGGTACTATATATGAAAAAAAAATTATTAAATTCGGAACCTTGTTGTCCAAAATATCGAGCAAAGTAAGTGAAGTGATTTTGGGGTGAATGTAAAAAAATACGAAAATCTGCGAATTGTGGGAGGTTTTTCTTCTTTTTTTAATTTTTAACATTAAACCAGACATTTTACCTTTATAATCCGTAATTAGAATTTTTTTTTTTTTGATGTTTTAATAATGAACAAACTGTTATACCGTTCGTGACATACCGTACGTGACAGAGTTTTCTTTTATAGTACAGTCGAACTTCCCTATAATGAACCTCCACGGGGACAGACAATTATTTCACTATATAGAAACTTCATTATAAAGAAATTTTTTTTTTTTTTTTATTTATTTATCTGATATTTTTGTTTGAATTACTGCCTTGTTTTTAAAAATGTTTGATAATGTACTGGGAAGAAATACAAACTCTTTAGCTACTTATATCTTTTTTCTTTGATGTCCCTTCTTCAACTTTATTAATTACTAATAACTTTTTTCAAGAGAAATGCTACTCCGGTGCGTCATTTTCGTTCACTGAACTCGGGCAACTGGTGTTAAAAGTCAAATCATTAAATTTTTTGTTTTCATGTACGGTACATTTCTTATTTTCTTAATAAATAGTGTTGCTAACAAGTGAAAAATAAAGCTGCAAAAAATAGTTCACTATATGGAGACAAAAACACACGTGAAATGTATTTTTGGTTCCAAAATTTTGTTTATTGTAAAGAAAAATTCACTGTATGGAAATTCATTATACGGAGATCAAAATACATTGAAAGTGGAACGAAAAAGTTGTGTTCTTGATTTAAGTTCATAATAAGGAGAACTTCATTATATAGAAGTTCACTATAAAGAAGTTCGACTGTATTTACAAGGCATGAAAAATATTTTTTGTAAATATATCGAGCCCTAACCGCGAAAATAGTGTAAGCGACATAAATAAAAAAATCATTTTTTTTTCTATTTTATTATGTATATTTTTAATAATAATTAGAATTGTGGTTATTTTGTTGAACTATTTATGGTTTTTAATCCAAATTTGTAATTTTTTTTAAAATTCCTTTCTTCATAAAAATAATTTAATGAAAATTAAATTTGATGAACTTAAGCCTGATTAAAAAAAAAAATTAAAAATATTTTTAATAATTTTTGTGTTATTAGTTAGTTTATAACTGTATTCAGGCAAACTGCTTTGTAATATATATTTTAATTGGCCAAGAGTGGCTTTTTATATTACATTTGATGAAATAAATAAATAAATAAAAAAAAAAAAAAAAAATTTCAGTTTTCGTTTTTTTTAATAAATGACTTTATTGGCAACACTTGCATCATCTCCTAAAATGTCATGGTCAAATAAGGTACCGTTACGATTTTATAGCAAGAACAATTTTATTGTAAGCGGCAAATTTCATACAAAATTTATATGAAATAAAATAAAAAAGCTCTCTCCTGTAAAATTTGATTTTTGGCGCTTACACTATTTTCGCGGTTAGGGCTCGATATGTATGTATATAAAAACTTAAAACAAACAAGTTAGAAAGTATAGTCGGTCAAGCCTGACCATATGACACCATACACTATAATATTTAAAAAAATTTTTGAGAGTGTACCCTATTTGGGACCCATGGCAAATCAAGATCGCTATGAGGTTAAGAATTATATAAACGTAATTTGTTCCGAATATTATTTAGTTATTTATTTCCATCTATATGAGATTTGTGTGCCCCTAGCCGATTTAAGAAAGGGGGGTTATATGGGGCCTATGGTTTATTTTTGGACCTACCCGCATAACATTTTATCACGATATAGTACCTATCGCAAAAGTCACTGTCGCCAATTTTTATGTAAATGCCAACATTTCTAACATGTAGTCTACAACAGACATGAAATGCTTAACATTAACACTAACATGATGTTAGTGTTAAGTATAGACCCATCATGTTAGAGTTTTTCTCATGTTTTAACACGGCTGTTAAGCCATGTGTTTTAACAACTCTTTTATAACATAAAATGACGTTTAAGCTTGACAGAAGTCATTTTGTTGCTTTTTTTCATTTCACACACACTATTGTTTGGAATATGTTTCGACGACAATCAAAAAATAATGAAATTTCTTAACATTAACATTAGTACTATACTCCACCATTAACATATTTAAAATTCAACATGGAGTCTTAACATCATGTTTTAACAGCATTTCATGTCAGTTGTAGACTCGGTGTAAGGAAGTTATGACATTAAAAGCTATTTCCGTTGTATGGGAGCTATGGTCAAATATGGACCGATTCCAAAAAAATTTTGTAAGACGATTTTAATTGTAATAAAATAAGGTTTGACCACATTTAAACTTAATACTAACATAATAAGATGATGCATTTAGTTCCATTTTAGTACTTACAATATCGCACGTGACGAGCTTTAAAAGCTTATAAAATTTTGATTATACCAATTTAAAAAAAAATTCCGATCAATATTTTTTTGCAGCAAATATCTTGCTTTGAACTTCTATTTTGAAACACCTAAGACTGGCCAAATAGAAATGACAAAGACAAATGTTGTTTTTGCACCACGTACGTGACATTAGAATAGCATCCAAAACAAACCAAAAAATATACCCCTAATCAAACTATATACCTGGTCTTTCCTCATGCATCTTGTTCATTGTTGTTGTAACACTAATTTTAATGCATAATTCCAGGGTTGCCAGTTTCTGTATTTAATCGGAAGAAACTTGAAAATTGTTAATTGCAGTTACTAAAAATGAATCAAAGAGAGTCAGTTTAAACTTTTATTTTTTGCTTTTTAAAAATCTTAATAAGCTATAAGTACGTCTGCATAGTAAAATTTGGGTGTTTTATTTCTTTTTACCATATTTGAAAAAAAGTTTCAAGCGTTTTAATTTTTTGAGTCGTGGTTGACATTCTCATGGAAATGCCCATATGTATTTTTATATATAGTATAATTTTTATTGGATAAAGTTATAAATCTACATACATATTATTATTAATACGATTTCCGTATGACGTGCTAAATTCCCAGTTTTTCATATTTGATAAATACACTGAAATTTATTGTTGAGGGAAAGCTAGCTTCTATGCGCATTTCACTGGTTGCTTAGGCCAGCTCATCAGGAAACCTTTTCCAAAGATTTTAGAAAGGCCAAAAATATTATACAAATAAAACCCTAAAGCGAATAAGAATTATAAACACTCAAAGTCTTACTTGTAACAATATCAAAGCCAAAACAAAACACCAACAATAAACAGTGAGTTTATCTTTTCTTACATGTAGGGGACAATTGGATGGGTTCTTTCCGACTCGAATTGTACAACTACAAAAGAAAAAACAAACTGCCTCATTCTACTGTCTTCGTAAGAAAACAACAAAAAAAAAACTGGGAATTTAGCACGTCATACGAAAATCGTATTAGTAATAATAAATTTTGTATTCGCGAAAATAACTTTGATAATATACCTACATACATATTATATTTTTTTTGTAATATCCCAGCCAGCATTTACATATAAAAATAAGCGTTTTGTAAGCGTTCAAATGTAAGCAAAACACTGATAAAACGCTGCTGTGACATTTACAAAAGACATCAAAGCAAGGGTTTTATAATCGAAAAGCACCCAACTTTATAAGCGTTAAAAAGACGATTGCAAAACATGTTTTACAAGTAACGTAATTACACGTTTTCTAAATGCTTAAAAAACACGTTTTAAAAATGCTTAAAAAACACGTATTTTAAATGAAATTAGTAAGCGTTTTAAACATTTACTTTGTTTTGGATATGTTTTTTTATTGATACATTTAAAAAATCATTTTTAATATTACATTTTTTTTATCAATAGAAAAATATTAAATTAAAATATAAAAATAGGAACTTCATTGTTGTTTTATTTAAAAAATCATTAATACTTAGTATTTTAGTTTACTTTTTTTGTTGTTTTAATTTTAATACGATTTTTTGCGTACTGGAAATATGACTTAGAGGCAAACACAAAGTCCTCTTCCTTGCCTACATTTTCAGCCAAAGTTTCTGCAATATAATTTAAATATAAATATAAAAATTTAACTAGAAACCTATTAAACGCATTTCACTTACGACGAATGGCAGTGGCGACAGTGAATGCCCTAATGCACTTCTTATCTGCAGTTCCGCGCCAGGAAAAGCTCTCAGCAACGTTGTCAGTCATGATCTTCTGCCACGCTTTCGTAACAAATTTTCTCGAATTGGATGTTGACAATCTTTTTAGATCTGCCTTCTAAAAATAGAAATAAAATCGACATCAGTATACAGTCACCGGACATTTCAAATTTAAATTCTTACCAACAAGGAAAATTTATCTATATCTTCCAGTATAGTTTTCTCAAAATTGAGGAAGTCTTCAATATTAGCAAACGGCTTGCTTGGTTCAAGTTCAATGATTCTTTGCGCATCCCCTCAACATTTTCTGTTAGGCGCAGCAATATTAGCTTATTTTTTTCCTCCACCTTTTCAACAGCCTTTTGACATGCGTCGCTGATTAATGATTGAATTGCTGCCGAAAACAAATATAAAACGAATATGAGAAAAGCGTTGCGGAGTTAAGTTAAAAGTATCCTTTAAAAATAAATATCTTACCAGACGACGTTGCACTATCCAAAGAAGTTGTTGTTGTGCTTGGACTTGGTTGCATCACATAAATAGTTTGTGAGGATGCGATTTCATCATTAATGGGGTCGACGATGTAATTGAAATTGTTCTGCGACATGATCTGCTATGAGTGGCACAAATATATAAGACGATCTGGTGTAGAAGCATATAACTTTTGACGTTACTTCGTCAAGCGTATGGTGATCTGGTGTTTCGTTTAAACTAAGATTTTCGTCGCTTAATAAGTCCAATAATTTATTAGCATGCACATTGGACACATTGCTCCCTACAAACCATGCAGCTAAACGTTTATTGAAATCAATAACGGCTCCATCCGACGAGTTCTCACTTTCATCAGAAATATAATTCTCGTGTTCAGAAATATAATCTTCGTTTGGCAACAAGGAATCTAAATCATTTTGTGCTCCAGGCACAACCTCCTGATCCACAAATTCACTCTGTGTACTTACAGAACTTGCAGCCGCACCGTTCCATAGATGCTCAAAAATTTCGGTGCTGCTGCGCACAACACTTTTCTTCTTTTTTGCTGCAGACATTATATAAGTAGATAATTACCTTTTTTAATAGCAAATAATAAGTAAAAGTATCTAACGCACTTAATTTAACAACTTTAACAGCAACTTAACACAATTTATTAACACAAATTATTATTATTGCTTAAATTTATGAAACGCTTGCATTTGCAAGCAAATTGTCAACGACGTTCGCAAAACATTTGCATTTGCAAGCAAATTACCAAAAACATTCGCAGAACACTTGAATTTGCAAGCAAATTGTCAACGACGTTCGCAAAACATTTGCATTTGCAAGCAAATTGCCAAAAACATTCGCAAAACACTTGCATTTGCAAGCAAATTGTCAACGACGTTCGCAAAACTCTTATTTATGCAAGCTTGCTGCAATCTTAATTTACAAAACGCTTGCCAATATGCTTGCTGGGATGTAAAAACATAAAAGTAAGGCTATGTTCACACCTATTAAACATTTGACATCCTACACGTAACCCCTAGTTCTATTAAAAGTTTATTTGCTGGTCACGTTTAACTTTAACAAAATGTACATATATCAAAATTCATTTAATAACGCTTATAAACTAGAATAATTCATTGAACGTATGTAATAACACCACTAATAAAATATGAAAAAAAGTATTAAACTTTATAAGACTTAAGGCTCAGTTAGCCGGAAGTAACAGCTACGTTGCAAATCAGCTGATTAATTTTGTTGTATGCAAAGCAATAAGAACGATTACAGTTAGCAGTAAGATGTTAAGTCTCAATCTGTAAGAAATAGATTGGTCTTACTTTTTTACGGTAAGGTTACTTTTACTCCTGGCTAACTGAGCCTAAAGGCTGAGCTCCAATACATACATACTAATACTTAATACTTTGCAGATAACGTGAAAAATTTATCAAAGAGTTTAACAATGCAAAGATGGCTTATTGGTTACGCGTTGATAACTCTGCAACCGACGTTTTGGAACTCACCCAAACCTTCTGTAAGTTCTGTGGATCTTATACCATTGAATTTATAAAAACATGATTCAAAATACAATATTAAAGCATCCCACTGTTCTATGATTCTTACAACATCTTCCTTTAAGAAGTCCATCTTGTATAAGAAACACCTAATACAGAACGAAATTCCTGAAATTCTTTTATTCATGTTATTCTTTTAGGACTATGTGAAAAGACTTAACATATTACCAAAAAGAACCTTAATATTTTTTGCATTGCTAAGTAAGATTAACTGCCTGTTCATCTATTTCTGAACGAAGACTTCGTTCGCTTAACTTAGGTTAGGTTAGGTTTAAAAGGGTTATGTGCCCAAGGGCACACTTCCACTCGGAGACCAGTACGGTCCATTGTGAATCCCTTCAATATATAGAAAAATAAATAAAGAAGATAGAAAAAGAGAAAGGTTAAGAACTTAACTAACGAAAAAAAATTATACAATATTGTTTTTGTTTTACATGTAATTTAAGCGAATGAAGTCTTCGATCGAATCGATGAACTGGCTATAAGCTTACCAACTGTTACCAACAGTTCCAGTCATGGCGTGGGTGCCGTTTGTTGCCAATCCGATCAAATTTTTTATAGGAATATTGTTTGTTGATACAAAGTTGTTTTATAAGAAAAACACATTTAAACGGCATCTGCCTTGGTAAGCTCGAATAAGATGACAAAACTATCACTTATAAAACTAACACCGGCAAACTAACTTGCTACTAGCGTAATAGAAATCATGTGTTGTACTGTGTTATTAAAAGTGTTGAGTCCACTTTGCCTATTTACCTAGGGGTTACACTTGCAAGTGCAAGTTCGAAAAACTCAATACACTCACACTTTTTCACTAACACCATCACATTTTTCGTACTTGCAGCCTAACTTGCAAGAGAATTTGCTTGCAAGTAAATATTTGACACTTGCAGCAAGTAAAATGACAAATGAAAAACAGTGGATGAATTTTGTATCAATTTAGTAGTACTTAGTAATATAAAAGTAATGTTTATAGCGGATTTTAAGTGTATATATAAAAAATAACAAATAAAAAAATGCACAACTATACAACATCGCATCTTAATGGCAATATTAATCATAAATTTTAAGCATTTTGAAAAAAAAAATTGTTAATCAAAATATTTCCTCAGTAATATTATGGCATCGCCACTACGGCAATACTGGAGTCACATATTTTATAAAATAAACATAATTGTTTCATCAAGATGTATCGAAAATTAAATAAAGAAGAAATTATTAAATATACTTTGTTATAGCATGGTAATGTTTTTAACATGGTAATGTTTTTAAACCGAAAAACAAACCATTTTAATAAGATGTTTTAGCTTCGAGAACATTTGAAAAATGAACTTACAACTGACTGTGTAAGCACTCAAGCTACTTGCAAGACTTTCGGCGTTTTCTTCGACATTTTCGTTGATAATACGTATGCACTACTTGCAAGTGATTACTTGCATGTGTAAAGGCAGGGTTAGGCATGACGATTTACCTCATCATTTTTTTTCATACTGTGTGGAATTTACCAGCAATTTAAACTCTATTTTTTTTTTTTATAATTTCCTAGCTTATCCCGCGAAGCTTTATGCTTGTCTGCAGGAAAGAAACCAGAGTCTGCAATTAGCTCCTTTTTGAATGACACAATTTAAGGGTTGTGAACAACCTTTTCACCTGAGAGATTAAGACCGCCGTGATTTACCTCATCATGTTTAAGGCATTAGCGTGAGCAATACCAAAAAATTAATAACATACATACATAAGTATATGTTCTCGTATTCCTGTAGGAAGCCTGGAATCAAGTGGCTCCAAATCTCCACTTATGTCGATTGTTGTGGTGACACTGCTTACACGTTTGTCTGCCTTTGACAAAAGTGGAAAATATAGAAATGTTTGCTTCTTTATTTTGTTTACCCACACCACAATAGTGAAGAGGTTATTTGCGTTTGTGCTGATGTGTGTAAAACTCAAAAATATTGTTCCTAGACACTTTTAGACATCCGATCGACTAAATATAACTTGCTAAGTCGATTCAACGATGTCCCTCATTTCGGGTGACTGGCTGGTTGTATGTCCATTAGGCATTTAAAATGTTTGCAAATAGGAAAAATGCCATGGTATTGTTACGGTGACCATTCGTCCTTTTTTTTTTTGATACGATACGATTTGATACTTTTTTTTAGTGAATTGTCCTCTTGTTAGATTATGACTTCTTCTTTAAACTCAAAATCTATAAGTTTAATTTTCCCAAACCCCCAAAATTTCAGCAAAACACGCTATTGAACATTAATGCCAGCGTTAGATCGAATTCTAAAATTGTTTGTTCAATTGAAAGAATATTTTCTCTCTCAACAAAGGAGCTCGATAACATTGCAAAAATTATTTTAATGAACCATGTGCTGAATTGTGGTTACTTTTGGCAAATAGCCAAGCCTTTTTATTCCATAAATATATTAGAGTCACAACATATGTACATATGTATTTCAATGCCTGAGCCTGCTCTTACTTCAAAGGATTTTAAATTAAAATTAATTGCACGCAAAGAAAATGTGTTTTTACTATTGGTTATTAGAACCACATAGCAGGTAACATTCTGTATTGACGATTTCAAAGCAATGGGCTGCAGTGATTACAAAAATTTAACATTTTGAATGACTGAGAAGTGGATTTGCAAAGGTATGTTGAGCAAAAAACGAAAAATATTGGCAAGAATAAGAATGTATAAGGTTGTAAAACGACTTCAAATATTGTCAACAGCTCAAAAGAAAAGTTTCTGAGGTTCCAAATTAATTTTATTTAAATAATAAATGATTGTGTATGTCCATAACTCAACATTTTTCGATAATTGTATTATTAATAATTGCTTTTAAGTCTTCATACCAATAAATGTAAGCTAACTTTAAATGGTCTGATGAAAAATGAAAGAAAAGCATGTAGTACTATGTTTCCTCGCATAATGCTGACCCTGGTGTTTGCATCGCCCTTTCATGAAAATGTTTCCTAGTGTAAGTTTCAATACCTTACCTGATTCCCAAAAATTTAATCGAACATAAATGAACCTTAGAAAAAGTCGTTAATAAGGCCTCGCAACCGCACATTTCGCCCGCTGGGCATGTAAAAGATAAGAGGAATCTCACCAACCCAACCATAATTGATAATTAATAAAAAAGAAAATTTTTACAATTGAATTAACATAAGGAAAATGGGAGAAGGGAGAAAACTCCCTGGGAATTTTTATTCATAATTGGGCTGAATAATGTATTACCATGTAAACTGGCCTTAAGATGTACTTTGCCAGTTTGAGTAGCTAACCTTACCTATTGTAGTAGTTTCATTAAGGAAATAGATAAATAATGTACCATTCAGGTTTTGGGAGTTGTTGCCATAACTAAGGTTTCCATTAAAATTGGAAAGGAAAATGGTTCCGTCAGTGATTAATTCAACTATTGGTTTATTTTGGAACTGATAATCGCATAATGCTTCTTCTCCGTTAAGGACTTGCGTGATGCAGTGACTATCTTCAAGTTTCTGAAGCTGGTTCTTTTTACAAATTGTCATGTCATTCACGACCAAGAATTTTTCTTTTATACCATATTTTTCTGTTTGGGATACAAGCAGAAAAGAGTTTTTTATGACCATTGAAGGTTCTGCGTATTCAAGGGCCTGTAATTCGTTTTTGAATGGAAGTGTTTCAGTTTCTGATAGTATGTTTACAACGTCTGCTTTATTTAGTAATTGTGAATGAACAATTCCTTTTTAAGCGAGTTGAGGTGCCATGACTATTTGGGATATTTCGTCCTTAATTAGTCCTAATCTATTAAATAAGGTTTGCTTGAATACGTCAGTTTTGTTCCTATTTATTTCAGCTACTACTCTATTGTATCCGTCTAATATTTCGTTCGCTGTTCTGATTAAGTATTGGTTAATCGTGTATTGTTTGTTATTATTCCCTGTCAAGTCGTTTGTTTTGGCTAACATGTTGTCCCAGTCCGTAGCGTCAGGATTACCTGCCAGCCACTTCCACGCAGTTACAATCCAGTTGATTGATCTTTTATTTTTATGTGGGCTTCTGACACGTAGTTGATCTAATAAGTTGCAATTTTTGACATTTGGTGTTCTAACAGTGGGCCTAGAGCTCCTGATTTGTCGACCTTGTAGCGCACAATGGGTTTTAAATTGTTCAGAACACGATCGTACTCGTTCAGGTCAATGGTATGTATAATTTTGTAGTTTCCTTTTATTATTCGTCCATATCCTTGTTTGATTGTGACTAATGGGCTGCTGTACTGATATGTTTTTACGGTTGCATTCGTCAAGTATGGTACTGACCAAATAAAAAAGAAAAAGGTACATTTTTTAGATGTGATTTTTGAATTCTTTTATTGCTTGTCGTGGTTATTGTAACATTGTTGTCCCTAGCTATAGTTTCTTTTTTATAAATAGGTTTAGTTTTTTTCTTAATTTGTTTGTCTTTTTTAAAGATTATTTCCTCTGGTTTGTATGTTTTAGCACTAGTTCTTTTTTTATTATGTCAGTTAAAGGTTTTTTCTGATTTCTAGCAATTTCGTTGCGTAAGTCAGTGTTTACGATATCTGTAAAATCCGTTAAATTTTGATAGTTTATCCTTCCTGTCCTTCCGAAAAATATGTCGGCCGGTTTCCTTTTTGTGACTAAGTGTATAGTATTGTTATACCTGTCAACTGCAATATTAATAACTTCTTTTAGCGAGCAGTCTGGGTACTCAGCTTGGAGACATCTTATTAATTCGATTATTGTCGAATGACCCCGTTCAATTGCGCCATTTACTTCACTCTTCTGTGGAGGTGCCAGATAAATTTCGATTCCCAGTCCTTCTAGGTAGTTTAATGTAATCGGACTAATAAAACTACCCTCGTTGTCCATCACCAATAGTTTCGGAACAGAGAAATAGTGCAAAAGTTTTATCAGTTTGACTCTGACATAAAGAACTGATTCAAGGCCCATCTATCAGGTCTGCTTACTTGTACAAAAACAAAAAACGATTCTTTTTAGTTGTCAAAAATTTACTACCTCATATACAAAGCAAAAGGAAAAAACGTGTATGTGTGGCATACCATAAACGTATACATGCACATGTAAGCAAAATGTAAACAACTTTTGACAACTAAAAAGAACATAAACAATGATCATCAGGCTTCTTGCGCAGACCTTTTCAATGGGCCTTGAACTGATTTATTTTTTATTCGGAAAAAATTGGTAAATTTGGAAAACTTGTCAATACAAGTGATACATTTTTCGCCACAAATTTCAATTATATCAATGTGTAATATTTCCGTGGGGTATGATGGAATAGGTGTTGCCTGAAGTTTCGGTCTTGCGGGGTGTCGATCATATTTGTTACAATTACAAATTTCACATGTCTTGGTATAGTTTTTAATTAATCTCGCCATTTGTGGGAAATAATACTTTTCCAATATTTGCTGCTTGTTTTCATCACTATTCCTGTGAGCTCTTTTGTGTTCTTCTTGTATTATTTGAAACTTTTGTTCTTCATCTGAGATATCGTTGACCATTCTTTGAGTAATTTTTATACGAAATTTAGAAAATTTTTCCTTGTATACTTCCTGCAATATCGCTATATATTTTTCAGGGAATTTTTATCCCGTTGACCAAGTTAGGATTCAGTGTTTCTTTTAAACTATCAGTTAAGTTTTTCTTATTAAATCTCGAGCGCTTAATATAATGTCGTTTGTAGTTTGGATGTGGTTCTTTCTGAACAACTGACTTTCGTCCTTCTGAAAATACAATTTGGTTCTTAAATACATTTAAAGCGGCTTCGCAATGAGGAATAAGATCGGCGCTATCGTCCTCTTTTTCCCTGGCTTATATATGTATAAGTTGTTAGTTGTATTCTTCTATTCGAGCCCTTCACCTCTTAAGCTTCGCATTATTATTTTTATTGCTTAACGCAAAGGTAAGTGGCTGGTGGTCAGTCAATATTTTTATCTGACCAAATTATTGAGAGCATTTTTTTTTCTATTGTAAGTAGCCTTCTTATGTTTTATTAAGAGATCGTGATACATAAGTTATGGATCGATCTTTTCCGATCGCTCCTTGAGAGAGGACGGCACCAATGGACGTATTTGAAGCGTCGGTTGTGAGGAGAAAGGATTTTTTGAAATCAGGGAAGGTTAATATTTCCGAGGACATTAGTAATTCTTTCAAGTCATTGAAAGATTTTAAGTTCTCGCCTTCCAGTGAAATGTTCGCTTTTTTAGATTGGTTTGCTTTTATCTGGGCGTTAAAGACTCTTGTGAGATTTGTAAGTGGCTTTGCTACTTTCGCAAAGTCTCTTATAAATCGTCGATAATATGAAGCTAACCCTAGGAAGCTTTTCAATTCATTCAGATTTTTTGGTGCAGGAATTCTCTGTATTGCTGATATTTTTTCAGGGTCAGGCAAAATTCCATTTTGTGTTACTACATGCCCTTAAAATTCTACATGAGTTTTAAGAAATTTTGATTTTTCAATGTTCACTTTCAAATTGGCTTTCTGTAGGAGCGAAAATACTTC
Source organism: Pollenia labialis (assembly GCA_949318255.1). NCBI lineage: Eukaryota > Metazoa > Arthropoda > Insecta > Diptera > Polleniidae > Pollenia > Pollenia labialis. The sequence continues at coordinate 206,865,257 of OX439139.1, forward strand.
TTGCAGATTTTTTAAATGTTCTTCTTTATTCCTTCCGATAATAATAATATCATCTATATACACGTAACAGAATTTTCCTATCAACGGCTGAAGCACATCGTTAATCATTCTCTGGAAAATTGCCGGGGCGTTTTTAAGCCCAAATGGCATTCTTGTAAATTCGTATTTTCCATTTGCTGTTCAGAAGGCTGTTTTTTGAATATCTTTTTCTTTATCTTAATTTGATGAAATCCTGCAGTAAGGTCAATTGTAGAAAAATACTTACAAAAGCCCTGACCGGACAATGACCCGTCAAGAACCCTATAAGCGTTCTAAGACTACTCCTGTCCAATCCCAGTAGAACCCTGGTTGTCCCCGCGTCCAATTCAGGCCATAATGCCCTAGACACCCTGCAATCCACTCTGTCCCCCCAGGATCGGTTAACGTCATCACGGAATTTCTCCCGTATCACACCATAGTAGTAACATAGTGGAGGCTTTACCCCCCTGTCCCTTACCACTAAGTCCAGACTCGAACCCCCTCTCGCGAGTTCGTCCGCCACCTCATTTCCCTCAACCATGCAGTGTCCAGGTACCCAACACAGCCTCACATTGAATGCCCCCATGAGTCCACCAAGAGCATTCCTACACCGAGCGACCAGGCACGATCGTACCGTCAATGCCCTAAGCGCCGCCTGACTATCGACGGAAATTGTCACCACAGTTCCACCCACGATGTGTTCCAGTATCACCTCCGTCGCCCTCCAGATCGCTAGGATCTCAGCCTGGAAGACACTGCACTCATCGGGGAGTCTGAATGACCTCTTCACCTCGGTGTCCGCTATATATACACCGGCACCAGTGCCGGTTTCCATCTTGGATCCATCCGTAAATACTGCCCACCCCTCAAACAGTCCATTGGATCCACTCCAAACTTCCCTATCCGGGAACTCCACTGGTGGTGTTGCGCCGAAGTCCAGCGTCATAGTCCTATGATCCGAAATTCTCCCGAGAGTAATACTCTGATCAAGCAGACCCATCTCGTACAAGATTCTCGTGTGATCATCCCACCTAGGTCTAACTAAGGAAGACTCGTAAAGTCTAATTAAGTTTCTAGCGGCCACACTCCTTACGTAATGCTCAATAGGGGACAGATATAATAGGATGTCCAGCGCTGCCTGCGGAGTGCTTCTCCTTGCGCCTGTGATGCCAAGAGATGTACTTCTTTAAACCTTGCTGAGCATCTTCCTATAGCTATCCACTCCCAACGCACCCCACCAAACAGTGCATCCATAGGTAAGTATAGGCCTAACAACCGATGTGTAAATCCAGTTTACCATATCCGGCCTCAGACCCCAGTTCTTACCAATGGAGTTCCTGCATGTGTAGTATGCATTGAGTCCCCTTCTCATCCTGAGTATTTCTCTTCCAAGACAGTTTGCAGTCCAGAAAGTTACCCAAACACTTTGCTCCGTCCGATAGAGGTAACTCGACGCCATCTAGCACTGGCCTCCTAAATTCCTCTATCCTATACCTTCTGGTAAATAGCACCAGCTCAGTCTTCACAGTATTAACACCCAGTCCCCTATCCTTTGCCCAAGCCGAGAGTTCGCCTAGCATCACCTGCATAATTTCCCCGATCGTGGACAGAAATTTTCCCCTGAACAGCAGAACAATGTCGTCCGCATAGGCAACAACTTTCCTACCCATGGAATGAAATGACCTAAGAATCCCGTTGACCGCAAGCAACCACAGTAGAGGTGATAGAACCCCCCCTTGTGGTGTCCCCCTGGTAACCCTCCTCCTTATCACATGATCCCCCAGGCCCGAGTTTATAATCCTACTGCCAAGCATGCAGACTATCCACTCGCTCTCAACCGATTTACCCTTCAGGTAAGCATGTTGAGCGTTGCTAATAAGGCGGATCTCAATATTGCTCCTGAGATAGAAATCTATTAGCCTCTCAAGAGTCTTCAACAACAAGACTAATAGGTCTAAAATCTCCCGGTTTCGAGTGGCCCGCTTTACCAGCCTTGGGTATAAAAATCACCCTGACCTCTCTCCACCCCCTAGGCAGATACCACCTACTGAGGCACTTCTTGAATACATTCACCAGCAGAAGTGATGCATCGTCCGGAATGTTGCAAAGCATGGCCGGAAAAATGCCGTCCGGACCCGGTGATTAAATGGGTCGAAAGTATTGACCGCCCAGCTTCTCTCTTGTGACCATTTCCTCGACGCAGGCGGAAGTATAATCCGATGTCATGGACGTCACGTCCCATTGACCGTCTTTCATACCTCCGGTTTCCCTGCACCCGGGAAAGTACGTTTCCATAAGTAAGGTTAGGGTCTCAGAGCTAGACTCAGTCCATGAGCCGTCAGTCCTTTGGATGTAACCAAGGGCTTTAGGGTCCTTGGATAAAATCCGTCGGAATCTTGACAACTCGTTGACATTATCAATGGATGCACAAAATTGCCTCCATGATAGTCGCTTTGCCCTTTTCAGATCCGCCTTATACCTGTTGAACTGCACCCTGTGATTGTTCCAATACTCTGGTGCTCTGGTAAGCTTGGCCCTATTAAACAGTCTCCTAACCGTAGACCTTTGAACGTGAAGTTCCCTGGTCCACCATTTGGGCTGTTTACGCCTACCCGGGAATGTAACCGGGCAGGACTGCTCATAGCTTTCCCTTAGAAGATGAGTGAACTTGTTCACAACACCCTCCAGATCAGTCGGCAGCAAGTCGCCCAAGGCCATTTGCGCCAATCCAATTCGGACTCTTTCCGAAATGTACAGTCCGTTGCCACCCTCCAATCAACAACAAGTTGTTCGTCACGGTTCACCAATGTCAGATCTATCACTGCCTGCCTATCTTTATTTCTGAACGTCGGCGTGTTACCCATATTACAGATAATAAGATTGTTAGTAGTTATAAAATCAAACATTAACTCACCCCTTTTGTTTATGTCTGCACTCCCCCATTGGCTATGATGAGCATTGGCATCGCAGCCCAATACAAGGATTGCACACTTCCTCCTTTCATATGCCGTCAGTTCCCGAACCTCCGTTCCAGGTGGGTCCAACGCCTCGTACGGCATATACACCGAAGCCAGTGTAAGAGTACGCTTACCTTTGGCTTCTCCATTTACTACGGTTAAATCACCGCACCTGAAAGAATGAGATATGAGAAAATTCAATTCATTCCCCGCTAATATACACGTTCTTACCTTGTCCTCCGTTGACGGGACAAACAGAAACCGCAAACCTTATTTTTATTAATCCAAGGTTCTTGGATTAGGGCTACGTCCGTCCGGGTGCTGGTGAGGAAGGTTGCTAGTTCGGCTGAGGCTGCTTCACAGTGGTGCAGGTTTATTTGCACCACTAACAACCTCTTTGGTCCTGTCATGCTTCGGATACCGGAACCTGACGTTACCTAAATCAAACTTAACTACCCCCCCCCCCCCCACCTCCTCCAAGAATTCCATGGACTTCCGATCTTCCTTCCTTCCTTAAGAATTCCAAAAATTCTTGTTACCACAATTGACAACTTTCACTCCCTTAACCCAGTCCGCACCATTGAAGGATACGTCCTCCTCTTTGCCCTTGAATGCTGCCAGCTCGTCGATAAGCCTAGCCTCCACTAGCTGCCATAGCTCGGCACTGATCCTCCCATCCGGATCATTCCGATCGATGACAGCCACTTGCAGGTGACCCTCCAGGCTCGTCGACTTCTTCAGTCTTTTGTTCGATGAAGAAGGCTGATCATCTCCAGATCTGATCCTCTTAATGGTCTCCTTATTAGAGCCATTAGGAGCTTCAGCCGGAGATGTACCAACCCTCTTCACTGAGCTTTATGACTTCGGCACGACTAGTTCAGAAGGCTTGTTCCTGTCCGCACCTTTTCCTCTACTGGCCTCCTTACGAGAGCCACTAGTGGAATCGGACGGAGGATTAACAGCCTTCTTCCCCGTGTCCACTGCCTTAGCCACTTTGCCGACCTTCATGGGTATTGCCCCCTTATCCTCCACAGCTCGTTCCGAAGACATGAGCGCTTTGGTAATTGGGGCAACCCCTCCTTTCTTCCTCTCTCCACGGCAGGTTGTCGACTCCAGCGACCCTGTACTCTTTTGAGTAGTGACCGGGCCGGCGACTTCATCCACCTGCTTTCTCCAGGGATAGAGCCAACCAAGCACGGTACTGACAGGGCCGTAAATTCTTTCGAATTTGGTGACGCTCTGACGGTGCCTTCTCAGAAGGTGCCTATCCCTCGCGGAGAACGTTGAAGGATCTCTCTTCGACATCTTATCCAGATATGCCAGAGAGCTCCTTGTACCGTTCTGCGCCTTCTCCTCCTTCGTTCGGCTGGAGTTCTTAATGTCTCGTGGAGGGGTGCTTGGCACATCCTCTCATGGCACTCTTCTCTTCTACTCTTTCGTTAAAACTTCTCTTTACTAAATTTTTATCATTTTCTTTTCATTACAATTTCTCCGGTTTACAAGTTGTGTTTATTTTTAGATTGATGTACATAAATCTGTCGCAATAAGGAAAAAGTGGTTAAGCTTATTTTTTAGTTTTGTAAAAGAGCAATTTTAAACTTTAAATGTTTTGCCAACTTTTTTGTTCTTATAAAATCTTCACTTGCCTTAGGTTATAGTTTTTATTCACAGATCGGAAGTAAACTTAAGTTTGTATAGGAAACGATGGCACATTAAAAAAGATAAGCAAAAACTCATTTTATAACGAATTGATCTCAAATGTGATACTAAATCAAATTTAGCTGAAGTCCTTTTTGCCACAGGTTGAGTCAAATTTTTGTTTCGTATATTAATATTAAAAAAGTGTCAGTAAAATTTGTAATTTACCAATTTGCTAAACAAAATCTTAGAATATTTCCTAATAAGTTTTCTTTAATTTTTGTTGAAGTTTCGTTTGCTTTAACCTTCTATTCTAACAAATGTATGGAAATATGTACAAGAAAGTTTGTAAAAAAGTGCGCCAAAATAAAAAAGTGATCCGTCAGAGTTAAATAATTAAAAAAAACCAAAATAACTACATAATTGAAATTAATAAAAAAAAATAAATATTGTCAGTTTAAAAAAAATACGAATAACTATTTAAAATGCTAAAATTCAGCGGAAACCCCTTTCAAGATTAAAGAGATTTAAGCCTTAAATTACAAGCTTTTGAATAAGGTAAGAAAAATAATATAAGCCTAATTAGCTGACTTAATTCAATTCAAACATAAAATATTAAATTTTAGTTGTTGTAATAGATATATGTACATAGATCTCCAAAATCTATCAGTTTCACTCTCACTTAACGCTCCATGTATACCGGGTGGGGAGAAGAAAGTTAAAGTTTTATAACTTGAATTTAATTTAAATTAAGCCCAAGGGCTTTTAAAATATCCAGAATGTGCAACAACAAACCTAAGCTACCGTCAAAAATAAACAAAAAGCCTTTCAAATGCATTTAAAAACGGAATGTGCGATCAGTTTCGAACTTAAGTACAATATGGCTTGACACATATGATTTACATGTATTCTCTTAAGCCACGTTATTCACATTCTGGTTGGGCCTTAAATTTGTAACATCTGGTCGCTCCCTATGTATCTGGTCTAAAATCAAACACATTTCCTTTCTAATTAGGGAATTTAAAAACATCTTGTTAATCTTTAAATGTGTAATTGAAATACCCCAGTGGTACTTTGTTGTCTTTATCTTATATGTAGTATTTAGTGACATTAAAATGTACTTACGAATGCCATATATCATAATTTCTTAGCAAGTATTTGTTGCGAAATAATTGATGTCAAAGTTTTGTGACGCACGCCTCAAAAAGTGGAATTAACTTCAAAGGTTGAAGTGTGTTTTCCTAATTTTTAGCGAATTTTGCATTAAAGGTATACAAAATCTAATTTCTAAAATAAAGCCGACTACAAGATAATTCTAAAATCACTTATTCGCAGCCAAAAAATGTTGTGATTTTTTGACAAAAGTCGTGAACCCTTTGTGACGCACTCCTCACACCGCACGCTACAGTATTTCCAGTAGTATTTTATTATTATATTTTATTTATTTTAACAAAACAAATTATATTTTTATGAATGGCATTTCTTAAACTAATTTGTTACCTAATGAATATCAACTTGTTTTTACGAAATTAATATTTTGATGAGTCTGCTGTAAGTGCTAATTTAAGCACAAAAATCACCTAAGATAATGCTAAATTCACGTAAAACATTAAGAAACCAGGGGTGGGGTAGTATTTGGTAAAAATTAATGTATTAATGATCATCGAAATACATAGGGCCTGTTCGGAAATGCATCACTGCGCTGCATCAGTGATTTCAAATGCTTAAATTTATATCTGCGAAGTAGATGTGGACCAAAAAATTGTCAAATACTCCACAAATATAATAGTCACACAATAAAAAAAAAAATTAAATTATTTTTTATCGGCATTAAAAAATGTTTGCTTTTCTGATGCAGCGCAGTGATGCATTTCCGAACAGGCCCATATTTTTTAATATAAAAATGAAATTATACATCTAGTCTTATATTCCATTAACAAAAAATTCATTTTAAAAAAATGTTTGGTAGGTGGACTGTTTCTGGGATTTGCCCATATGTATAGTATTTTTAACTTTATTTTTTAATATTTATAAAAAAAGAATACATTTTATTTTTAATAAAACTCTAGTCAGCATGAGTTTTTTTTGATAACGGCAAAGTTTTCTTCATAGCCTTATTGACGGTATCGACTGTATTATCATATTCGTTGAGTTTCTTGGCTAGAAAATAAATTTCAGCAAGAGCGATAATTAAAGCACACATTATGCCCAACAATAAACGTAAACCAAATTCCATATTTCCAATTATTAGATTTATGCCAAGAAAACCAAATGCAAAGCCTGCAGCAACTGAGAATATAAACTGTAAAACCGCTATAATTTGACTGTTAATGGCTTTAACTGCAAAAATAAAGCAAATATTAATTATAAATTATTTTTCTTTTTTTAGTAATTCTACTTAAAATATACTTTGATATGCTACTGTATCTTCAGGATAATGTTTGAGTATGGCATCTACGTTTTTGGTCATTTTACGATATTCTAAATTTTGTTGTTGCTCTCTAAGTTTTTGGCACCGTGCTTCCAATTCGGGGTTCCTTTTAATTATTTCATTTTCTGGTAATTGCAATTGGCAGGTTTCTAGAACATCATTTAAGTAAAGATCCAGCCCTTGATCTTTACGAAGATTTGCCAAAAAATTACTCAGCCAACGTAAATCGCTTAAATATAAATGCAATACCTCACTTGCTTTTGTATTTTTGCTTTTACAAGCTGATTTTTTATCATCTTCGCTTTTAGATGAGTTTTTGGAAACATCTTCATTTAGTAAGTCTTTAAGTAGTTTGATATTAATATTTTTCATCTTAATTGGCGTGTTATCTTGTATGGTTTCTACATTTGATGGTAGTTGTAAGGATTTAATTTGCAGAAATTTACGTATATTTTCAGGAATTTCTTTTAAATAAGCTGTTTGTTTTTCCAGTAAACCTATAAGTTCCTTAGAAGCTTTCACCTTTATGCGGCAGTCCCTTATCGTCGTTATAGAGTCCATTTTATGAGCACTATTTAGGTATATTAAGCTTTAGTTGTAAATCTGAATATAAATCAGCAATTTCTTCCTCTTTTACAGCAAAAGAGTTCTCTAATCGTTGATAATTGTGTTTTATTTGAATATCAATATCTTCCTTTCTTTGGACTCTTTCTAGACGTGCTTCCTTCAAAGTATCGCTTGGCTAAAAACATAGAATTAATAATATACTATGCATGTTTAAAAAAATTGATTTCCATTACCTCATAAGGTTTTTTTAATTCATTTACTAAATTCTCCACTTTAACTAATAGATTTTTTAGTTCACTTTGAATATTGTTCAAATTAGTAGATCCTAGATTAATGCATTTATCAGATATTTCGTATTTAAGTGCACCTACGGTCTCAGTTACTTTAAAGAGCGATTCTATTTCAGATTCGTTACGTTGAGTTTCAAAGTTATTAAGAAACGCTTCGATTTCACCATTAACAAATACTCTATGGTCTAATACGCGATATTGGGCGTTGTAAATATCTATAAAAATAAAGGATAAATTAATAAATTCCTTTGAATTTTTATATTATTGCAATGGACTTACTTTTTCCAAGCTGGGTTATCATTTTTTTTGGATACCATTAGTAAGACGTCACATGATGAAAGTGTGCTATAAGTGCTGCCAATTACACTACAAGCAAAAACATAAAATTAAAAACATTATGTGCTTTCGTTTACTTTTCCAGTAACATCCCAGCAAAATCCAGTAGGTACGTAATATAAAAACTTTACAAATTTATATGTACGCGAACGCATTTCTGTTGAATCCAGTACAAATTTTGGGGTAAACGAACGCAGCTATTATAAACATAGGTATATCTGTTACTGAAAACAATTTTTCATACCAGAAACAAAAAACTTTTTTGTATTGGTAAATTAAACAATCGTTAATTAAGTTAAATTTACATAGAACATTTGTATAGTAAATCTTTATTGGATTAAAAATATGTTTATGAATACGACAGAAGAAGTATTTTATATTAAAAATCAGTCAAATTGGTCTTTTATTATTTTACCTAGCAATCATTCAAGTATCCTCCCGATTTAAGGGTTTTGGTACGATTGGGTCAATACAAGACAAGCTAAGTGAATAAAATTAGAATTAGATTTTATTAATTATAGTCATTTCATATTTAATATTCAATCAATAAACTATAAAAAAAACTTTCATCAACATAAGTTGTTTTGTATGAACTCTATCTATCTTGCCAAAACCTTAAATTTTATGACGGCCATGTAAAATAATTATATAAATGGTTTTCATTTTCATTTCTTAATACTCTTTAAAAACTAAATGAGATTTACTTTGTTCTCCAAACTCATATAGTATGCGCGATATTTTCTATCATTTCTCCGTCATTTATGAACTACTTAGCTTATTTCAAGTGAAAGAATAAAGTTAATAAAATTTAAGGCCTAAAATTATTATTATGTTCTGTAGTTCCTATAAGGAACAAAGTAAATAGAATAGGTTGTTTGATCATATTATATCAATAGAAATCTTTTCGAAACACATACTAAAATTTTTATTTGCAAATATTCTCATTAATTAGACTCCGTTTTCCGATGTACATACCGTTGGTCTCATGTAGAAAGGCCCTAACTTAATAGAAACTGTATGTTTCATAATGTAAAATGGCTTCTTCAATTTCTTGTAAAACTGATATTTTTGATGCTATTGCATTAAATTTTTGTGGCGAAGTGTATTTGTAGCAAATGTATTGAAATCACTAAACAACTCAATTTCGAAAAAAATCAAGTTAGGGCCGTTCTACATGAGACCGACGATACGTAGTCCCTTAGTACGACTCATGGTGAAATAATGTAGGTGTCATCGCTACGGCAACAAATTCAACAAAAATGGATAATTAGTCCCAGATTACGTCAAAACTTGTCACAACACAAAACGTGGAATTTTTATAAACATAAACAAGACTTTGATATAAGATTGGACCAGCACTCATTAACTGCCCTACAATAAATGAATGAGCGAGTAGTCCCATTTTTCATTTTGCTGCTAAGAAAATGATAGAAAGAAATGACCGAATGTGACCGAAAACTATTTTTCGGTCATTTCTTTTTATCATTTTCTTACCACAAAAATGAAAAATGTGAATACTCGCCCATTCATTTCTTGTAGGGTGCATTTGTCGGTATCACTTTGTTATGAGTGAGAGATATAAATTAAAACAAAATTAAATGTGTTAAAAAAACGCATTTTCGACATTACTGAATATTGCCAACTATTTTATGAAAAAGTCACACATTTTGACAGAACGTACGTGCATTTTATAACGGCACACAAAAGCATCTGGGCAGAAAAAAAAATATCGCGAAATTGTTATTAATTATCTTTTGAGAAAATAATATAAAAAAAATTAATCACTAACTTGATTTCAAACTTTTTAAAAGATGAGTGTAGAATTTAGGCCCCCAAAACGTTCACGCAAACGTACACGTGAAGTGAAACGCAAAGCCCGACCGGAATTAGACAAAGAAGGTTGGACGGCCTTACATTATGCCGAACGCTTTGAACCTTTTTGTAATGTCGAAGACAATGTTGAACGCATTAATGAGCATCAGGTTAGCTGCGATGAGTTTATTAAACGTTTTGAGAAGCCCTATAAGCCAGTGGTGATTGAAGGAAGCCAAGAAGGTTGGCAGGCCTTGGATAAGTGGACGCTACCACGTTTGGCCAAAAAGTATCGCAATCAAAAATTCAAATGTGGCGAAGACAATGAGGGTTACAGTGTTAAAATGAAAATGAAGTATTACATTGAATATATGCAGTCCACGAAAGATGACAGTCCCTTGTATATATTTGACAGTAGTTTTGGTGAACACCATCGCCGACGAAAATTACTAGAGGACTATGTGGTGCCACAATATTTTCGCGATGATTTATTTAAGTATTGCGGCGAGGATCGCCGTCCACCATATCGTTGGTTTGTCATGGGTCCTGCAAGATCGGGTACTGGTATACATATTGACCCTTTAGGCACAAGTGCTTGGAATGCTTTAATTAGCGGCCACAAGCGCTGGTGCCTGTTTCCCACTCAAACACCTAAAGAATTGCTAAAGGTTCCCTCAAATTTGGGAGGTAAACAAAGAGACGAAGCCATTACATGGTTTAGCACTGTCTATCCCCGCACCAAGCAGTTGGATTGGCCCAAGGAATATACACCTTTAGAGATTTTACAGAAGCCGGGAGAAACTGTTTTTGTACCTGGTGGTTGGTGGCACGTTGTATTAAATCTGGATGACACTATAGCGATTACACAAAACTTTAGTAGTCGCACTAATTTCCCCATTGTATGGCACAAAACAGTAAGAGGTCGTCCAAAATTGTCACGTAAATGGTTACGTGTATTACTCGAAAAGGAGCCAGAATTAGCAAAAATTGCTGAAAGTATTAATATTGATCAAAGTACAGGCTTTGCTTCTGATAGTTCTAGCAATTCCAGTTCATCCTCGTCTAGCTCTTCATCATCGGGCAGTGAAACTGAAGCAGAGGGCAATAAAAGCGACGATGACTCCTGTTCCTCGAATACTGACAGTGGTCAAGAGAGTTTAACTGCCAAAAAGAAAAAGAAGCGACGTATGGGTGTCAGTATGTCATCAAACTCATGATGGCCGCCACATTGGTGGATATGTAGTAGTGGAAGTCATTCTGGCAACAAAATTCGCAAAAGCAACGATCATTCGAATTCCAAGCATCAAGATAATAAATTAACAACTGAAATAGTGCACGTTGATAAGGAGCTCGAACCAAAAAAGAGCTCCAATTACCGTTTGGTTAAATATCTTAATTTGCATCTACTACATTTAGGCCTTATAGAAAATAGTTAACATTTTATTTTACCGCTATTATAAAAAAGAAACAATACTGTTAGAAGTTGTTTGCAATAATTATGTCAATAATCATTAACTTGTTTCATCACCTATCAGCTGGAACTGCTATGATCTTTAGTAGATTGTATTTAAGATTCAGAAATTTATTATTTTTTTGTCCACTTCAATTTTTTGTTTAAATTTTTGTGGATTTGATTGGATATTTATATGATTTAAATTTTACCTTGAAGTATTTTTAGAGCCAAACTTTTTTCATAATTTTTTTTTTGTTATAAACTTCTTACCCAAGCCCTCATACTAATCACACTTTTTTCATAGCACATGAATATTTTGTTTAGTTTAATTATTTTCCATCTTGTAGTAGTTTGACTTTAAATGAAAAACAAAGTAAGTTAGGCATATTGATTTGATGACTAATAATAATAAAAGATAATTTAATTTAAATATTGATTTTCATTGTACAGCTTTTAAGCATTGATAGGTCAAAATGTAAGATTAAGTAGAAAAATTTACGTTCGAGATTAAATTTAAAAGAATGCGTTTGAAAAAATGTTTACACTTTAACATCAATAAAGTTCAGTTTTATGAAGCAATTTTTCGGCGATACTTTTACTTTTAAAATTAAATTGTGATTATTAGGGTTGAGATTTTCATGCACTTAATGAAAAAAATACGCGCTTAAAACATACAAAAAAATATCCAAAATAAGCACAAAAAATAAAAAATATGCATTAAAAACTTGAAAAATTTCCATAAAAATCGCTTTTTAATTTTTATTAAAAACAAAAAAAATATAAAAAATCCAGTATATTGTTTTTTGCAAAAAGTTTTTGATCTTTCTGATTTGTCATCGCTATTCTTCCTTCCACATTGTTAATTTTACTTTCTGCAACATCAATTAATTTAACTTGAGAACTAAATCCGCAGTTGGATAATACATATGCTAATAGACTTCTGATGTTATTTAAATTTATCAATCAACAAGCTCCTCAAACGTTCTTTAATTACTCAAAGCTTTTGAATAGAAGCATCAAGGCAGGCCACCATCGTGTTACTACTGGCTGCGGTAGAAGGGGAACCAAGGGATATACATATTTCATTAATAATTGCAATATTGTCGAATAGGCTTCTAATTTTCTCTGCAACGCGGTTTAACCCATGTGCCAAGCAAGTAATTTGTAAGAGCTTCGGATAAAATATTTTAAACCTTGGAAGCCTTCAACATGTAAGGTTCTTCATCGGTTTAACAACGAATTTTTTGTCGAATTCTTGTATTTAAAGCAAAGCTCCAAAATCATTTATTTATTGATTTAAACAATTATTTTGAAGTTTTTTTTTGTGTACATATTTAAATTTTTTTTTAAGTTCTCCAAAATATGCAAAAACAAATCGAACCCATTTTAATGCAAATTTTATAATTCGCTCTTAGGCTACCTACAAAAACAATCCATTTGCATGGAAATCGCAACCATAGTGATTATTATTTTCAACTTTTGCAATTCCTTCACACGTTTTTCACACTATTTTTTAATAGTACTTCTGACTGGGTTTAGAAAAAATCTTTAGTGTTAAAGGTCAAAGCAATCATATCCATTTTCCGTATGCAAAACAAACAACAATTTAAAAAAGGACATATTTTGTTTTTATTTAGGATATTTTTTGTTTTCTTTTGCACATTATTAGTTAGAATATTTTACAAGACCAAAAAATTATGCTAAATAAAATTAATAAAACTTAAGACTGAAAAGAGCATTAAAATCGAAACTAAAATAAAAAATATTTTATATAGAATCTAAATTAGAAAAAAGCTTTTCGAAAAATCATAAAAGTAAATGGTATGATGGATATCAAATCCTTTACATTTTGTAGACATCACAAGAGTATATTATTTTATAATGTATGGAATACATGGATGCATCATTTTATAATTAAAATAAAAAAGAAACGACAAAGCACTTATTTTTTTCTTAAGAAATGTGTTTTATATTTTCGCTTCACTTTTGAGGCAAACAAAAAAGGTCAATTAGTTTATTTTTCTTTTTTAAATAAAAATTGCGCCTTATTCCCAGTGGTTTTTTTTAATTTTTTCATTTATTGTTGTTAATTTTATTTTTATTATTATCTTAATGGTTTTTGTATTTTCCTGTTGTTTGTATTGTTGTTAGTTTTTGTGAATGAATAGTATGTGTACGTCTTCTGTGTATGTTTCTGTTGGTTTATTGTTATGAGAGAAGGAGGAAAACAATGGCTGCTGCAGTTACAAATATTGTATAATGCTTTTTAATTGATGTAAAATTAATAGAAATTTTTGAATTTTTTATTGTTTTGCCACCACAATAGGATTTTCAAACAAGTAAACTACTCAACTTAATCAATATACTGCGCTAACCAACGGAAACCTTCGCCATAGCCTTGTCTTTTCAGTACCGAGCACATGAACAATTCCAAGGGACGACCAGGTAAATCAGAACGTGCAACTTTTCCCTATAATTAAAAATAAGAAATATAAGATTTAGTTTTCTGTTTATCTAGTCAACTTTTTGTAGTTTAGATTTAAATTTTTAAACTTACCTTGCCGGTGGTTAATTGATAGAGACCAAAAACATTTCTTAATTCATCTTCGCTGGCAGCACCGGGTTTATCGATTTTGTTGCCTAAAATCAGTACAGGGCAATTGGACAAGGCCTCATCTGTGAGAAGGGAATCTAATTCATTTTTACTTTCTTGGAAGCGACCACGATCCCAGGCATCTATCAAGAAAACAATAGCATCTACAGCTGGGAAATAATCTTTCCACACACGGCGTGCTAATGTAGAAATAAGAAACATTGCATTAAATAACCATAAAATTTATTGCATAAAATGTAATCAGAAATATGATCAATCAAATTATCGATTACAATTATTAAGGTCAACCTAATTCTATAACAAGTTCAAATAATGCACAAACGACATGTGCTTGTTTTTCTAGTAACAATATGTAAATACTTTTCTCTTTAAACAAATAAGCACATAGTGTCATAATAGGTTTGAGTACTTTTACAGTGCAGTAAATGCGCAAACTGAAAAATTTACTCTCACAAAAAGCTGTTGTCCAAAAAGTACGCGAACGCAAAGTTTGTAAAAATTCGTAAAATAAAAGCAACAGCTGATAGCCAATAATTGAAGTGTTGAAAAATGTTTATACTTTTGACTACTTAACTCGTTTTCTTATCGTTATTCGAGCTTTTTATAAATTTTGGCATCGATTTGTTTGTGCATATTTTTGCATATTTTACCGTTAGCAGAATTTTTTTGCATAATATTGTAAGTTAAAAAAACTTTTGCTGCATTTTTTATGTTTTAAGCGCATTTTTGGTCTTTTTGGTTCATATTTTGACACATGTTAAATTTTTTTAGATGCCTACAAGAGCTTTCGCAACAAATTAAAAAAAAATTTTTTTTTGCGAAATTTTGGCTTTTCTCTTTTATACATATTATATACATTTACATATTTCGCCATCTACATTAAATTTTGACTGGAAAATTATAAGAAAAAACAGGTTGTAATTAAAGATAAATGTTTTTTTAAACAAATAGACGGGTGTGTTCTAGAATCCGAATCCACTCGAAAGTGGATTAATTTAGCATTTTTGGTGTTCTGCATTTCACATCCACATGTTTTTATTCGTTTTCAATTAGAGTAGATATGGGTTGGTGAAAGTAAAACGAATCGACTTTTATTCTAATATGTGATAACATTTTTAACAAAGAAATTAATTTTGCTTTTAGCTTAAAATCTTCTTAATCCAATTTAATCAAAAATATGTCACTATCTAAAACGCGAAAGGCCCTTACTAACTCTAAATTTAAAATCGATTTTTTCATTGATTTTGATGTAATTATAGCTAATTTTTTTTAACGATTTTTTAGTTATTTTCAGACAATTTGTTTTTTTATTTGATTTAGCGATCTTAAATTAGTTTTTGGGTTTGTTTAAAATTTAATATAAGAAATTTGATCATGTAATTTGTAGACTTTGCTATCATGCCGCTGTTAGCAAATTTTTTGCGAATTTCCGTGAATTTAGCAAGTTTTACCGAATTTTTGCCATTCCTTATAGTTTTAGGGACTTTCAATAAATTTTATGGCTGGTTTGAAATATTAAAAATTTTCGCGAATTTTCGCTATTTTTGCAATTTATTTTTTATTATTTTCCGACATTTTGAGAATTTGAGCCAAGTTAACGATTTTTTCCTGTGATTCTCTACAGCTTTCACGATTTTTAAAAAAATATTAGATATTGCTATCATGCTACGGTTAGAAAATTAGCGATCTTTAGTTCAAAAAAGTTTTTCGAACAAAAACTTCCAATACACAAAAACATGCGGATTACTTATGCGGATTGAAAAAATTTTTCGTTTTCAATTCGAGTCTAAACCTAGAACATACCTGAGAATCTGGGAATTTATTTCTCATGGTGAGTAACATTTTTTATATAAATTTTCATATTACATATTCGAATATGTATTCTAAGTCAAATTAGAATTTTTAAAAGCTTTTATACTTTAATAGTCTTATTCCTTTAATATTTTCAATGCACTATCAGAATTTTCGATTGTATATTTCTGTTACGAGGCTTTCTTTAAAATTTTATGTATAAACAAAAATTAAGGAAAAATCAATTATATACGATTTTGGCAATGTGTGTAATACAAAGAAACATGGACGATTTAGAATCACTTTTAAAAGTGATCTAACGATAACCATCCGTCCGTCTGGCTGATTACTTGCCCTTGTTAATTTTTTGTGCAAAGTACAAGTTGCAATCCTGTGGATAATTTGATCAAATTTGGTAAATATATTTTAATTTTACTAAATACAAATTCTATGTTGATGGTGAGAATCGGTCTATAATTTTACATATTCTTTCCAAAGTAGGCTCTAATTATGTTGGCATTTGGATTAAATTCGCCCCAAAATTATTTTACTGCAAATAAACTTTTTTCGAACCAGTTCTATCTATAAATAGCCTTAACTTCCTTTTAAATGTTATCATTACTCAAGAACTTAGCGACAGTTCCTAAAATCCCTTTAAGGCAAAAAAATCTCATATCGAAGTTAATAAATTGATAACATTCAGCACAAATAACTCTTACATGAATTTTAACCTGTTGACAAAACTTTGTTTTTGTAAGCCCGTGACAGCCCATCGTTTCCAAATTGCTTAAAATCGGCACTTAATAATTTTATTAAGACTTGCAGTTGTTGTGCGCAATGCAGCAACGAAGTACGCACTCGCATCTTCTGTTGGAATGGTCTTTTATGATCTAGGCTTTCTGTCTGGGGTTTCAAACTCCAATTAAAAATTTTTTTAAACAAGTAAGATTTTGTTCTTTATCTGATATTGACAGTTTTTCATTTTGATAATACTGCACAATTAACTCTCTCATTTGTGGAGCGTACGATATCTTTTTACCTTTTTTAGAAACTAAAACGTATTAAAACAATTGCAAGATACTCTATTGATTTTCAAATTGCACTCACTTTGTCAATTATTAAACGATTAGTTAGGAAATTAAACAAATAACTGAAAATTGCGTGGCCAGCCAAAAACAATAATGTACATAAATGAAAAATAATTTTAAATTTTTTTCTTAAAAAACCTTAAACTTCAAATTGTTTGCATTAACAATAATAAAAATTGTCAACTAGTTGAATTCCTCTAAGTAACAGTAAATGTCTTCATGGTGGTTTTTTCTTAAAACATCGTTATTATATATTTATATTATTATATGTAATATATAATTATATGGCCACCACTGTATATGTATGCATATATACATACATATGTTTATACATAGATGAGTATTGTCCTATAATACACAACCTTTTCTTTAAATTCTGTCTCTACTAATGTAAATGTTTATCTCAATAGTACGTATTTTTTTAAACAGTCATGCAAAATTCTTGATAATATTCAATCACCTTAAGTATTTTGTATTTCACCTAGACTTTATTTAAAAGTGGAAATCACTTAATAAATATTGTGTTGTGATCTCATAACACGAGTAATGCAACCTAAAGTATTTTTTTACTTTTTTTTTGTTCATTCTCACACTTAACTCTCATGTGAATGGCTAAAAACACCTTTAGCAGCATTGTAAGACTGTAAGATGAAAACTGCTTCACCACGCCTTTTCAAAATAATTTTAAAGCTAAAAAAGAATTATTATTTAAAATTTATTAATAGAAAGGAGTTCTCAAGAAGTTTTTAATATGCGGACCATCTGTTTATTTAAAAAAAAATTTAGTTTAAAATGCCAAAGGTACCCGGATACCTTGCCATTCACATAAGGGTTAAACAAATAGTTTAAAGTAATTCTTACAAATTAAAAAAAAGCAATTTAAACAAACTCACCTTGGGTGTGGCCCCCCAAATCGAATGTGGTGAAACGCATATTGCCAATGGATAACTCTTCCGATGCTGAAAAGGTTTCATAAATAAAAACGTTTTAATTTTATGTTTGGTCGATCTGTATATTATATATTAAAAAATTAAAATATTGTCCTGTGAAATACTTACTGGGATGCAAAGTTGGTACATGTTGGGCTAATTTATCATCTTTGAGCATGTGCAACAATGTTGTTTTACCAGCATTATCCAAACCAAGGAACAATAGTTTACCAGATTTTTTCCAAAGACCTGTTTGAGCATAAACAAATTTTAAATATTATTATTTTTCATGACACTTTAGTTATCAAAATCTATAGAAATTTTTAGAAACGTATTAAATCTTAATTCATTTCCTTTCACTGATTAAATTAGTTTAATTCCCGATTTTATGGAAATTTATTAATAGGACTTTTTATTACGAAAACAAAGAACTCGTTTTTTTTCTGTTGCAATTTCGAATAAATTTTTAAAATTTCGCATTCTCGTGAAAACGTCCGGGATATAAAAAACATGTGGGGGCGGGGCTTACATTTATCTACAGATATTACCTAACCATTATTATTTATTTATTTATTTATTTTCACATTACCTATAACCTAGCCTTTAAAGGCCATAATCGGTTACAAATTTCTACTAACAATTGTAAATAAAATTTATATATGAAAGTATGTATGTATATGTATATAAAAATTCAAATATATTAAAGTTAAAATATAATTACAAAAGAGCTAGATAGCCTAATGAAAATGTAAGAGTTCCAGCTATGAAAAATCCCAAAACGAACGATTCAGAAGATTAAATGTAAATACATGTATACACATGCATAAGTAATAAAATAATAAAAATTTCTCCAAAATATCATAAAAAAAATAATATATTATTTCAAGTTTACACAGAAGAAAAATATAAAGTTGATATCTGTTAACGTTAGAATAAATAAAGAATAAATTTTTTAATATCATTCCTTTAAAGCATATTTAACACATCAATATCAAACAGTTATATAGAAGATTGATTTCTTGAAAGTTCCAGAAAAAGTCGTTTTTTATATGTGTTAGCAGAAACACCAAAAGTTTTCAAAAAGTTAGGCAACTTATTATAAGACCGTGCAACTCTAACATGAAAAGAACGCTCCAATACGGCAGATAATTTCGGTATCTTTAACTTTTTAACAATACAAACATTTCTATCCCCAAGCTTTTACTTTTTTTCGAATAAAAGATTTATATATAATTTTATTAAAAAAGGATTTAAAACACATTTACGAGAGTGCACCCTATTCGGGACTCATGGAGAATCATGCTTATGTATCCATATACATAAATATGGATCTATCTATGTTTAAGATTTCATTAAAATAGGTTTGAAAGTTTGTGGGAGGTAGAAATTGCCCCCTACATCGTCTATTTTTTAAAAAGCTGCATAGCCTATGTAGCCATATAAATATGGATATATCATGTTTTAAATTTCATTTAAATCGGTTTGATAGTTTCTGAGAGGCAGAAATTTCCCCTTTCTCCCCTCGTGGTCCTACGATACGGCCGATTTTCAATAGGCTTGGTCCTTGCGCCAATAAGAATCTATTTATCAGATTATCTCCAAAATTGGGACCTGTATTTGCGCACAAGGTTACATGGACAGCCAGCCTGCCAGCCGGACGGACATCGTAAGATCGACTCAGAAAGTGATTCTTAGTCGATCGGTATACTTTAAGGCGAGTCCATGACTCATATTTTAAGGTGTTACACACATCAGCACAAATGCATAATACTCTTTCCACTATTGTGGTGTGGGTATAAAAAGAATTTTAGATAAAACAAGCAATATTTAAAGAATCGAGTAAGAGTGCTATATTCGACTATGACGAATCATATACATATATCTGTGGCATTTTGACAAAATATCCTCTTTTAAGTCACTGTTATTAATTGTTTTTGATCTTTTAGCTGGGTTTTGAATTTTTTAAAGTAGCATTAAGCAGTTCTTCTATTACGGTTTACAACATAACTCTAGTTCAGTTGAAATTTTGCAGTTTTTGTATTATGGTTTACAACTGTTTTTTAGTGCGGTTTACAAAACCATCAAAAATTTCCAACTCATCACTAGCAGTTGTTTTAATGTACACCAGAAACCAAAGCCAAAGTCAGAACTGTCGCTTAACTCATACTGCTGGCAATTATAACAAAAGTTTTTTTTTTAAATGAAATAACTCATCGCATATTTCATTATTTGTTATCATAGAAATGGGACGTGGAAAGCATTGCACACATGAAAAGCGTGCTATTATAAAAAAATGATTTCTGAGCACAAATCATATTCTGAAATAAGAAACTTGATTAGGTAAATGCAATAAAATTTACTCAAAAGTCGGAAGCACGTAGTCGCAAGAAAAGTTTGCTACCATTAATAGTAAGGCGTTTGGTCAGACAATGCAGAAGACCCCATTTATGCCAACAACAGAGCTAAAAAAAGGTGCTAAGTGTGCCCACAAGTGTTGAAACTATTCGTCGGAGATTGCGAGACAACAACTTAAATGCCTGTAGTCCCAGAAAAGTGCCCCTGCTCTCATGTAAGCATGTTGCAAAACGTTTGGAATGGCCAACTGAAAAGTAAAGCAATATTCTTTGCACAGATGAATCCAAAGTGGCTTTATTTGGATGCAAATGATCGCGCTCTTATGTCAGAAGAACCCTTATGCTGAATTCATAGTGCTTTTCCTACTATGGAGTAGGATCCATATATTGGATCAGAACAATCATGGATAAGACACTTTACGTTAATATCCTCCATTAAGTAATGCTACCATATGTTGCTAAGGCAATGCCGCTTGGTTTGGTCTTCCAGCAAGACAATGACCCGAAGCTTACCAGAAAACTTGACAAAAAGTCGTTTCAACACAATAAAATAAACGTGATGGAATGGCCAGCTCAGTCCCCAGATCTAAGTGCAATCGAGAACTTATGGACAGATATAAAGAAGGGAGTATCCCAAATAGAACAACCAGTAACGAAAACCTTTGGGTGGCTGTTCAGGAAATCTGGATCAGAATTTCGAATAAGAGGTGCCAAAATCTGGTGAAATCGAAGCAAAAACGTTGTGCAGAAATTATTGCCAATAATGGGCACGCAACAAAATATTTATTTCAATATGAGAAGACATCATAAAAATACAGAATTCAAAAACTTTAATTAATTCTTAGTTAGTGTAGGTATTTAGTTTTAATGCAATAAGAACTGAGGTGCAATTTTATATCAAATAAAAAACCAAATTAATTGCTTGTTATTAAATTTTGTTTGACAGTCCTGTAAGTATCTTATGACAAGTATTCAATGAAATCAGTATGACCTATTTACTGATATCTAACGAATTTTTTTATATCCTGTTGCTATTTTTTTGATTGCAGCTGTATAACTAATGGGGTACCTATAATATCAATATTGTAGAAATTACAATGGACTGACACACTTGTATGTATACCCTTTTCCCTTCTGTTAAAGCTATAACAACAAAAATAGTAAATTGTTTCCTTTACTTTGGTTATATGAGGTAGATAAACATGAACATATTTCGTAAAAAAATAGAACATCCAATTATTAAAATACAAAATCATATCATAAGGTAAGTTCTGACCTAACAAATATTTGACGAAAAAAATCAAAAAAGCGCGACTTATAAATTGATCAAACCTTAGCTTTGTTTTAAAGCATTTCTATTGATTTACTAAGCTTTATTTGTAAGAAGATAATTTTATAATGTAATTTAGAAACTGATATACCTATGATGTAGCAAACGTTTTTCAAAAGCAAATAATTGTTTAATAGGTGTGAACATAGCTTAACAAACATTACCGTAGATATAAGATTTAAGAATTATTGTTTGATCATTTAAATGTATATACCTATTACACAAAATTTGGTAAAGTCTTTAAAAACGTTAAGAGATTTAAGTTTAATTTTTGTAGAAATTAAAAAATTACCATTTAGGATAAAAAAATTGTATTTACCTATATAGGTATGTAGGTATAAGAAAATAAAATATCTTTTCTAGACACTAACCAATAACTAATATGTATGTATTTAGGTTAATAAAGCTTTGGTTAAACGCTAAAATCAAAATGTTGAATGTCGCTTATATACATATGTATGTATGTATACTGTTAACAAACATACTTTCTTCTTGAATATTGAAAAATATATTGTCAACATATGATGCGGCGGTAGTTGGTAAAAAATTGTTGTTATTTGAGTTCTTGCTTTGTTGGCAAAGACTACTACTATTAATGCATAATTTAAACAGACTAATATTTGCCAAAAATTTTAATAAATATATACCTATAAATATATTATGTATATTGAATTTTGCAACTTACCCAAGTATCCTAAGACACCAGTGAACCAATCCCAGATGAACATTTTGTATATTGTGGTTGTTCTGTGCTTTTAATTTATAAAAAAGAAAAAAATAAACGGGAGCGGGGACGCAGATTTGATGGATTTTTAGGTAACAAATGTACAAGTGCGGCAGCGGCGTTGGCTGTTATTATTGTTGCTGCTTACCAAGCTAAAACAAAAGGCAATAGAAAGGAACGAAAATATAAATTAGGCACAACAGTGAATATAAGTATGACATTTACAAAACGATTTATAAAAAGCTAAACAGAACTGATGAAACTAAAGAATTGAAAATCTATGACTAAATATTAAAAATTAAACAATTCATATACATACATATACATATGTATGTTTACATAAAACATTGTACAAATAGGTATGACATATTTCTGTAAAGACCAGGAAGTTGTTTGAACGGCCGAACCATTGCAACAGTTGTGTTTTAAACAAAAAAGTCGGGGGAGGTAGGTGCACTAGATTGTAGAATATGAAACAAATCAACTGAAACAAAGCCTTGACATAAATACACAACTTTTGGTGTTCTAGTTCCTTTTTTTTTGTTTTTTTTACACACATTTTTTTTAAAAACTTAACATTTCGTTATACCTATTGAAATTTGCACTTTAGACTTTGCTATTCTAAATGATGATCTTATGGGTGGTCATCATGATTAAGGGAAACTAAGTTTTCTTTTTTCTAAAATAACCTCGGAATTTTCACTTTATTTCTTTTTAGCGTTTGTCTTAATTTTTGACCAATCATTTAGATACTAATCACACCAACACAACTGTCTGCTAGTCTGCCAACGAACAAGCTAGCCAGTCAGCGTATATGCGTTTTCTTTCTTTGCAATTTTTTTCTTTTTTGTTCCTTAAAAACTGATTTCCTTCGTTTTGTGGCGAATTTTTTTTGTCAAATGCTATTCTTACCTAATAATATTAAATTAGAAAAAAAATTTCAGTAAATGTTAAAAAGTTTTAATTAATTTATACAAAAAGATTTATTTTATTAATTTTTTCACTTAATTCTCCCGTATTTTTTCTTTTAACCACGAATATTGAAAAAGAAGACACGACAGCAGCAGCTGGTAGTAGTTGTAAAAATTAGTAGTATTAAAGAAATAGTATTGGGGGCGCATGTTCAGTGCGGGAATTAATTGGTTATAAAAAAGTGCTAGTACAGTAGATAACGGATATAAGATCATCCCATTAAGGAACACCCTCTTTTAAGAAAGTATGGCACAGTGTTGCCAAATAAATTTAAAGAAATTACCCAAAATCAAAAAAAATAACCCCTAAATTTGTACTGAGAAAAAATAAAAAAAAACCCCAAAATAAAACGAATAATTTTTCAAATATTTTTTAAACATACATACCATTTTATTTAATTTTTTACATATGTATGTATGTATGTATGTATGTAACTATACTTTAACATATCGAGCCCTAATAGCAAAAATGATGTAACCAACAACATTTTAGATATTTGAAATTTGATGAAAATCGATAATTTTTGATCATTTGCATCATCTCCAAAAATCTCATATCTCTGGGAAGTACCGTTACGAAATAAAAGCAAAAGCAATTTCAAACGAAACCCTAGACTTGAGGCAAAAAATTTGCAAAAAAACCTTCTCCTGTGAAATTTTATTTTTGTTGGTTACATCATTTTTGCTATAAGGACTCGATATATGTACTTACATAAAAAAAGATTTTAGAAAAACGGAATATATTATTATAACTCATTAAAAACGTCTAGTACATTTTCATCCCTCTCGTCCACGTACATGCTTTCATAATTAAATAATTTAAGCTTTCAGAAGACGGAATACAAATTTAGATTTTTCAATGTCAGCATTAAAAAAAATCGTTAAAAGAGAAAAAAACGGCAAAAGTGCAGTTTACGGAGAATACGAAAAAAATATGAACCCCCTCTGAAATTAAAAAAAAACCAAAATTAAAATTTAAGGGGTTGAGGCCCGTGGGCCCCCTGGATCCAAAAAATCTCCCCGCCCACTTAGTGGAATGTGTGGGTACTCAAATTAAGGAAATTGTACAAGAAAAACTAAAATAATAAAATTTAAAAAGCCAAAAAAAGTGCCCTCATCCACTCATATCTATTGCTCACGATTGTAAATTATTTGTTTTATTTTGTATTTTTTTATGTTTTATGCTCGATTTTTTAAAAAAATTTTTTCTTAAATTTTTGGTAATTAACAGCCTATTTCTGATGTGCTATAGAATTTTTTTCTGCGTAGCCGGCCTTCGGCCGGGCTTAAGAATTTTCACCTCTATGGTATAACAAAAACCGGCTTAGCTAACTAAAGCTTAAATATACTTAAATGATCCTAGAGAGGAAAATAATATGCGAATACAAAAACAAAACGTATTTGCAATCGTGAGCACATTACCTTTAATTTGAGTACCCACACATCACTAAGTGGGCGGGTCAGCTCTTTGGTTTCAGGGGGCCCCGCTTTCTCAGCACCCTTAAATTTTAAATTGGATTTTTTTTCTTTTTTTTATTCTGAATCGGTTGGCTTTTTTTTTATTTTTTTTCGTACGCCTTGTAAATTGGACTTCAGCCAAAAAACTGCTACAAGATTTATTTTGCCATGCACCAATAATACATTTACGTTAAAAAAATGTATTATAAAAGAAATTTATTTACACGGCAATAGTGCATTTTCTGTATATCCAACCAATTGCGTACATACTTGATTACACAAAATATCCAACTAATGCGTACTTTACACTGAAAATTTAATTTAACAATGTTCTAAACTTTTTATTGAATAAAAAAATGGGGCATAAAAGACCACATCAATTTGTATTATCCTCCAGATTGATTTTTATACCCTTCACCAAAGGTAAAAGGGTATACATATATAAGTTTGTCATCCCGTTTGTAATTTCTACAATATTGATTTTAGACCCTATAAAGAATATATATATATATATATTCTTGGTCCTTACCCTAGGTCTACACTAAAGATAATTATCTTAGCAAGTTGGCAATAACGTCGGCAGAATAACAGAGCAATATTTCTTATTGCTCAGCTTATGTTAAAGGCATGGGAAAACGTATTTATGTTAACTCATAGTTTGAAAAAAATCAAGGAAGAAGGTGCAGTGTAAAAAAATGGCGGTATCTTACAAGAATTATTATTATTAATATAAATTCTTTCTTATTCGACTTTATTATTTAAATTTATATTAATTTGTTTAAGCTTGAGGTCATTTTTAATACAAATATATTAATTTTTTTATTTTTGTTAATGTAAAATTATTATTTTTAATTATTATGTATGTTTTTTCGACCTTTTTGTTTTCAATACGTAAGCGAATAATTGAGCTCGAGGCCTTAGTTTTTAATAAATTTTATTTATTTATTTTTATGTATCAATATTTCGTAACCCTTCGGGAAACATCTTCAGGAATAAAAATAAAGAAATTATTATTATTAATAAGAGTACTAATCTACGGTCATTACACAGTAAAAATTAGCGGGCAGTCGTGTAATGACCGTAGATTAGTACTCTTATTAATAATAATAATTTCTTTATTTTTATTCCTGAAGATGTTTCCCGAAGGGTTACGAAATATTGATACATAAAAATAAATAAATAAAATTTATTAAAAACTAAGGCCTCGAGCTCAATTATTCGCTTACGTATTATTATTTTTATGTAAAAAAGAACTCGAACTTAAACAAATTAATATTAATTTTAACAATAAAGATCGAATAAGGAAATAATTATAATATTTGCAATTTTATTTTAGTGTTTATTTAATTTTTTAATTTAATTATTTTACTACAATTATAATTTGCTGCAATTTCAAAAACTTAATTTCTTTCCCACACAATTTGCTTTTTTTTTTTCTTTTTTGCTTTTTTTTCAACTGACAACCAAATTAACGTTTTTGTAAGCAATAATTGTCAACGAAAATGGACTAACAATTATTGCAACATAAATTGTTAGCAATAAATATGTACAAAAAATTGCTGTCTACATTAAAGATAACATAATTTTGACAATTACTGCAATATATGTCGCAATAATTATCTCTGGTATAGACGGGCAGTTATGATTAGCAAAGATAATATAACAATATCCGTGTGTATGTTGAAAGAGGTTTCCGAAGGTCAAAAAAACGATGGGAGTTAGGTTGTTTTTAAACCTGTATTTTAAATCAAATTTTGTTCCAAACGTACTTAGTAGGCTTTTGCACTAAGTACATTTAAATTCAAATCCATTTGCCTTTTAAAAAAATCTCATAGTAAAGCTAAGTACAAAAGGAAATCAAAGCAAATAAATTAAAAACAAAAAAACACAGAGAAAAAAATTATTCTCTTTATACGCTCAGAGTTCTTGTATTTACTTATTCTTACTCACTATAAACAAGTCAAAGTAAATATTTTTTTTGCTAATGTTCTGTAAGTATTTTGCAAGATTCTTATTTTACAATGTGGGTATTATAAGCAATAAATGCAAGCAATGGTTATTGCTCTTAAATTTGTCTTATTTGCAGATTATTACTAATGTTTAAAATAAAAACTATTACTTTGTTTAACCGCTATTTATATTTTGTTTTTTTTTTATTTTTTGGTAATTTTTATGGTTTTAATACAGTATAGTTGAAACAATTGTATGAGTTTTTTTTTTGAGTTATTAAATTTTAAATTTCAAAAGATTTTGTTATTCGTGCTAAATTCCCAGTTTTTATTATTGATAAAAACACTTGAAATTTATTGTTGATGGGATAAGCTATTCCTATGCGCATTTCACTGGTTGCTTAGGCCAGATCATCAGGAAACTTCATCCATAAAGATTTTAGAGCGGGGAATGTAAGACGAGATGAACGCACTGTTTATTGTTGATGTTGTTTTGTTTAAGCTTTGATATTATTACAAGTAGAACTGTTGCTATAAGTCTTATACGTTTAACATTTTTACTTGGTTTAATATCTTTAGTTTTTCTAAAATCTTTATGGATGAAGTTTCCTGATGATCTGGCCTAAGCAACCAGTGAAATGCGCATAGGAATAGCTTATCCCATCAACAATAAATTTCAAGTGTTTTTATCAATAATAAAAACTGGGAATTTAGCACGAATAACAAAATCTTTTGAAATTTAAATTTTGTATTCCCAAAAATTGAAATTACTTTTTGAGTTATTAAATTTTGTTTCAATAAAATTTAAGTTTTTACTTATATAAAATAATTGCTTTTTATTTTTTGGAAGCATATGCTTCCATTAATAGTTAAACAACGCTTCAGGGGTTTTTTTTTTTGTTACATAACTAAGGCTTAATTACGTGACATGGAAAGACGTAAACAAAGCAGCGAATCGTGTCAGATGGCGATGCTTTGTGGAAGCCATATGCTCCCGAGAGGGGAATGAAAAAAAAGTTACAAGCGAAAAATTGCAGGGGATATGCAAAAAAAAGACATTAAAATTTTTGCAGTTTAAGTTATTTTTTAAGTTTTGATTTTAGAGTCTTTTTCTTCTCCTGTAAAATAGAAATTCTCTTGGTTTTTATTTTTAGCATTAATTTAGCAGTTAACTTTATGGAATATACATACATATGTATGTACATACCTATCTAGGTATATATAACTATTGATATGTTGATAATTTGTTCTTAAAATAAAATTAAACAATGGCGAAATTTCATATAAACAAAATAAAACTTCCAAAAATACTTAAGTATTTTAGTAAATGGTTTAAGAACTTCTTGTCTTAGCTCTAAACATGTGCATGTGCTGGTTTTTATTTTGCTTACTTCTTACCATGCTTACTTCTTACCATGCTTATTTCTTACCATGCTTAAATATTGCTTTATTTATTTCGTCCAGAAACAATATTTATTGTTTTTGTGTCTTATAATAGAGACAAGAAATTTGCTTTATAAAGAGAAGGTATAATAAAACAAATACACGAAAAAAAGAGAATGTGTTTAAGTATTTGTTTTTTTTACTTTTGCAAAAGCCTAGTACTTAGTATAAAATTTTTATCAACGGACAAAAAATTAAAATGTATATAGTAGGTACCCGATTATTTTGGGTACCAAACCAGATTTTTCAATTAGCCATGGACTTCAAATTCAGTTTCTGCTACGTGTTTTGTAAACTTTACTCAATTTATCGTGGAGGTTTATTTCTCATTCGATGAGCAATTTGAATGGATATAAAATGATATAAAATCAGTTACAAAAATGCCCCACATGCTTTTCAGTACGCTAAACTAAAACCTCCAACATTAAAAGTAACATGAGTAAACGAAGAAGAAGATCTGAGTTTTAATTTTACAGGTGATTCAAAAAGTAAATTAATGAGTCAAAACGCTCTAAATTAATTATGCCATGACCTTAAATTGTCACAAGAGAACTCAAAATTACTCGCTTCTCGTTTGAAAACAGATGATTTTTGAACTCAGGGACACGCGTCTTTAAACTACCGATACCACTTCAATTTATATGGAACTCTTTCCAGAAAGTAGTAAGCTGGTTTAAAGAAAACAGCAGTAGCTATAAAGACAGTCAACTAATTCCAAATATAATGGATAAAAAATAAATTTAAAAAATAAGTATTATTTGAAGTCTAATTGGGTTTCTTGTAATTACAGAAGCACACATGCCTTTGAAAATATTTTTTCTCGAAAACCATTTACATATACTAATTTTCCCAAATTTTGGAGCATAGTGTGACGAAGCGTCATCAGTGGCATGGGGATCTGGCCATTATAGGTGACTACTGATGGATGTAAATAGATGAAATATGTTGGGATGGCATAAAAATAATTATGAAAAATTGAAACCAATAGCGCGTATAATATATTATTGAAAAGTTGTCAACATTTTTGTTGGTTAAATAAAAATCAAACAAAAATATTAATTGAATCAGTAAAAAAATTTGTAGAAATTATAAAAAATTTCAAACAATCGTTTGTTAAATGACTCCCCGTTTAAATGCGTAGAAAACTGAACATTTTTCGATGCGCACTTAAGCGGGAACTACTGTACTTGCAAGTGGAAATGCAGGGTTATATGCAACTGTTAGGGTCCCTGGTTTATTAAATTGTTTTATTATAACCTTTTCACACTTGTCAACATTTAACATCAATTTGCGAAGATGATAGAATTTCCCATAAGAAATACATAGCGCTTAAACATCAACATCTTTACAAAATGTTCCTATCTCATTCTATATCTTCCGATTATTTTAGTGTAATCACTAGAAAAGGGGCAATAAATTATATTATTATTGTCACTGACAAAATGGCATTTGGTTTGAAAGCAGCGATTCTCAAGTTTTTTCTTTTTATATTTTATTTTTTAAATTAAGCTCTAGGTCTTTTAATATATAAATATTTATTTTCGATATTTCGCTAACCTTTGGTTAGCATCTTCAGGAATTTATTATAATAAAATTAAATTTCCTGAAGATGCTAACCAAAGGTTAGCGAAATATCGAAAATAAATATTTATATATTAAAAGACCTAGAGCTTAATTTAAAAAATAAAATATAATCAATTAAACAAGGTCAAATAAAAGTTAAATATAAGTTTTTTCTTTTTTGTAATTCTTATGTTACTTGATTTTTTTTATATTATTAAACAAAACAAAGTTCTAAATACATTTTGGGGTTATCTTTTAAAGTTTCGGCTGTTTTGTAGAAAAAAGTATTTAAAAATAATAAAAGTTTTTTTTTCAGAAATGGTGACATTTTTTATTGATAGCAGATGTAAGTCTGGTCTGTACGGCTCATGTTTTATTGACATGATTCTTCCTTTTTCTTCTTTGAACATGAATTGGCGTTCAAATGATTTATGTCTTGTTGACGACATGTTTTTTATTTTGTATGGTCGTTCGTATGCATGTGTGCTTTTTTGATATTGAAAACAAAATTAAACAACTAATGAAAAAGCAAACCGTACTGTGCAGGGCTGGGCAGTATTTGAAATACATGTATTTGAAATACGTATTTAAAATACAAATACGTATTTTGTATTTGTATTTTAAATACATGACGTGCAAGTATTTTGTATTTTGTATTTTAAATACGTGTCCAGCAAGTATTTTGTATTTTGTATTTTAAATACATACAATAAATAGAAGTAGTTTGTATTTTGTATTTTAAATACATAAAAAATGGGAGTATTTTGTATTTTAAAAACATAGTTTACAAAATATATTTTTCAGTTTATTGAAGATTGTTTGCATTATGATCTACCAAACTAGAATCGCTAAAGAACGTATCAGAAGTAGAAGCACCAGTAAAGAAGACGATGATTTTGTTGTTTTCGTAGATGGTGAATCTAGGACATCAAATTTGGGGTTGGAATTTGTCAGTTTCCTCAGTGACAAGAGGAAAGACATTATCACTCTTGACAGCTATCCAAATATAAAAAGAGTATAATAGAATTTAATACAAGTTTGTGCTCATCAGGGCCTGTATAAAGATTTTTTTCTTCAGCAGGTTTTATTTTTTCTTCAACAAGAAACTGTTTTATGCTACATTAAAAAATCTGATATTTATGAAAGGAAACAATGGTTTGTTTATTAGTTTTATCTAATTTATTTTTTGGTTTGAATAAAAATAGTTTATTTCGTATTTTAAATGCATACAGGTACATGACGTGAAAGTATTTTGTATTTGAAATACGTACAATAAATGGAAGTATTTTGTATTTTGTATTTTAAATACATACAGATGTGTAACTATTTTGTATTTTAAATACATAACCTGAAAGTTTTTTGTATTTTGTACTTTAAATACATGACCAGCAAGTATTTTGTATTTTGTATTTTAAATACCGCAAGCCATGTATTTTGCCCACCACTGGTACTGTGTACTCGTTTCTTTTCCCCTCGTCCCTCTTGCCTAAAAAGTATCAATCATTTCATTAACCCCGGGTCTCCACGTAGCAATATTTATTGCGGCAAACGTCAAATTTGATTGCTCCATAAAATTTGCGACGTATAGACCGCATATTGCCATGAGTGGCAATCCATTGCGCAATGATTGCTCTTCTTATTGCTTGAGCAATTATTGCTTAGCAATCTGCTGTAAAATCAGCTGTTATTTATCTGACATTTAATTTCTCTGTACGTTTTTTTATGGCATAGCAATTTCACGTGTTCTCCAGCAATATAGTCAGCAATTATTGCGCCATGGTTCTGCCGACGTTATTGCTTGTGCTTAGCAAAAAAAATTGCTACGTGGAGACCTAGCGTAACGTGTCAAGTGTAAAAGCGTATTTCACATTTCCAACATCTTCCATGCGTTCCTCCGAAATTTATGCAAGTGGACAAAGGGTTTTACATTCTGTTGGCTACATAAGAAACCTAACAGCATCTGCGCCATCTGGTGTAGAGTAGATTAATGACATTAATCGATGTAAACAAAGTAATAAAACTGCTGTTATGATTTAAATTACAGCACATCATCAAAAAAAGTATTCATTTTTATTTATTTATTATTACATACAAATTTAACACATATAAATCAGTTATTTAACAAAACTTAACGCGGTTATTTTGTAAAACCCCACATCCAGCGTTAAAATATATTTTTATAACCATTTTTTTGAATTTTCAAAAATTTGTTTGTACAAAAGTATTTTTCAATAGTTTTACAAAATAACGCGCTAAGCTTTATACATTAAAAAATTAAAGGGAAATTGTAACTGCAACAGATAATTAAATTTTTTATTATTTTTTATTTTAAATTATTAGATTATATGTTATCAATTAACTCAGTTTTTTACAGTTCAATTTTTTCTTTATACTTATTTTCAAAAAACTTCAAATGTTTACTTTTTGTCAACGTTGTGTTTTTAATTTTTGTCCTCACCATAACGTCTCATGGCTTGCAATGTTATATCTTCTACCTGAACATGATTGGGTGTTTCCAAGGCATAAATGACAGCTTGGGCAACATCTTCAGCGGTTAATTTAGGCAAATCGGCCACTGTTTTGTTATAAACACTTAGGAAGTCTGTATCGACAAGTCCAGGATTAATGCTCTTTAAAAAATAATAAATATTATTTTTAATAAAAAAAATTAATTTTAATAAAAAAAATTAATTTATAAATTAAATTTAAAATTGTATAAAAAATATGTATCTACATATGTATCTGTGGCATTTTGACAAAACATCTTAAGTCAAATTAAAAAAAAGTTGGGAAAAATGTTGTTAATCTTACGAATTTTCATTTAATAACATTTTGCTTTACGTTTTTAAAATTTTATATTGTAAACGGAATTTTTCTTTAATTTTGGTTAATTTTATTATTTGTGAAACATTATTTTTTAATCGATTTTTTTTTTAAACTTTATTTGCTATCTTATCTCGACTTAAGATGTTTTGTCAAAATGCCACCGATATATAAAATTATTTATCAACCTTTTTAAAATTTAAGATTTCTGTTATGAAAACTTTCAAGATTTAAATACAAATCATGAAAATTTGATGTTCTTATTAAATATGTATATTCATAAATTAATTAGATATGAAATTTTTTTATCTAGTGTTGCTTGTCTTTGCAACGTTTTCAGCATTTTTTACATCTTATTTTTTTAATATTTATTTCACAATTCAATTAAGGATGGCAAAATTGTTGAGAGAACTTCAAATGAAAGAATGAATGAATGAATGAATGAATCGTAGGTAAAAAATGTGTATGACATAAAAGCATTAATTAATCAATGATGTGTATACATCGTCATTTAATTACTATTTATGATGGCATACATTAGTGTATATAAATAGGTATAATAAGTATACTTATACATATATACATACATATGCATGTATATATGTATATACTACGATTTGTTTCTGAATTTGGTGTTCTTTGGCGACAAAAAGTGAATACTTCTTAATTATCAACATACATAATTTGATTTTCAATTGAAGGGTGGTTAAATTTGATGTTGAATGTGAACCACACCTAAGCGTCAAGTTTTTTTCTGCATTTCATTTGACATTTCTCAGTTTTAGACTAACTCAATTTAAACCATGGAAAGATACACAGTCGAACAACGCGTTAAAGTTATTCAGGGAAAATACATATCGTGCACTTTCGAAGAAAATCATCTTCAGTGATGAGGCACATTTTCCCCTCAGTGGATTCGCCAATAAGCAGAATTTCCGCATTTGGGCGAGTGATAGTCCAAGAGTGACTGTCGAAAAACCAATGCACCCACAAAGAGTGACTGTTTGGTGCAATTTATGGGCTTTTATGCGATTTATGAGGCCGGTCAGTTACTGTGAATGGCGTTCGCTATCGTGATATTAAAACGAACTTTTTATGGCCCGAATTCGATTATATGGATGTGGACGATATGTGGTTTCAACAGGACGGTGCAACTTGCCACACATCTAAC